>LR991100.1:16283331-18683331 GCA_905163515.2 Lymantria monacha
ACGTGATTCCTTGGTCCAATCTATTTCAAATTTTGCATAAACATTCTTTAACAGAATTGATGAAAGACGTGATTCATATTTTATTGAGATTTATCTCCTAACTGGGTTAAAAAGGGGCGGAAAGTTATTTTAAGGGTGATTTGCTTTAAAGTTGATATCAATACTTCTTAGTGATTTTAATGAAAACTCAATTCGATTATATTAAAAAAACCGGCCGGCCGGCGGAGTCACGCACGAAGGGTTCCGTACTATTATCTATAAATGGCAAAATAAACATGTTTGTTGTATGGGAGCTTAAATTCTCTATTTATTTTATTTTAATTTAATTATTTATTTCTAAAGTGAATATATTACTAAATATTCTGTGAATATTTCAAACGTCTACCTATTTTTGTTATCAATATCGAGCAAAAACGAGCAAAAAGATTACCTTTGTTGTGTGGGAGCCCCCTTAAATATTTATTTTATTGCTTTTTAGTATATGTCGATGTAGCGGCAAAAGAAATTCATCATCTGTGAAAATTTCAAGTGTCCAACTATCACGGTTCATGAGAGCAAACTGGTGACAGACAGGCGAAGCAACAAAGTAATAGGTTCCTGTATTATCTTTTGGGTATGGAACTCTAAAAAGGTTGATGTCACATAAACGTTCTTCTTCTTCTTATATATCGGCAATCAGCTACTTATACGAGCTATTGGTGCCAGTGTCAAGTTATAATTATTTTTACGTTTTTAGTCTTTCAGGTCAGTCATTGTCTAAGTCAAATTATCGCCATTAACCGTGCAATGGCCACACTGATAATGGTATCTTGTATATATATATATATATATATATATATATAAGAGATTTCCACCTATGTATTGACTCATCACAATATCTCTGGAACCATAAGGCCTACAGACTTTAAATTTGGTATGAATATTTCTTTCACCAAGTAAAGTTCAGCTAAGAACGAATTTTACGAAATTACATCCGCAAGGGGGTTGCTGGGGTGTAGAAATCACATTTCTTAAATATAGCTCCTACAGACTTGAATTTCGGTAGGCATATTTGTGTTACGATAAAGAGGTATACTAAGAACGGCTTTTTAAAAATGTCATACCTAAAAGGTTTTGCGTTAAACAAAGAAATCGATATTTTCCAATACTGTCACTAAAGACTTGGAATTTGGTTGAGGACTTTCTTAATGCTCTGTAAAGGTCAGATGAAGTAAGATTTTAAGAAATTCCTTCTCCGAAAGTTCTATGCCACGAGAGTAAACTAAAAAACTGAACTGACGTAACCGAAGCGAAGTGAGGGCGGGTCGCTAGTAACATATATACAAGAGCTCGAAATAAAACCCTATATTCACACTTCAAACTAGCGTATACTTAGCTCAATTTCCTTCCTATTATGAAGAAGGCTCGAGCCCAGCAGTGGAACGTATATGAGTTCAGATGATGACTACAGTACAGATTTAATTTACTTACAAGTTTTTCCTGTTTGTTATTACAAGTACATATAAACTATCTACATTGTAATGTATTAAATATTTCCAATAGTAGCATGTTATTCTTTGGATATTTCTCTATTAGTTGATGCGGATATCGTTACTTGTTCAGTTTTTCGGTGTTTTATCCACGTAAACAAATAGACAGAAAGACAACTAAGTAGTCAGTTAATATAATACACAACTAGCCGACCCGGCAGACTTCGTTCAGCCTCACAGGCAATGAATGAGCAGGTTCTTCAGCAGGTAATTCAAAATAATTAAGATATTTTTTTTATTCTGATAATAAACATTAATGAATACATAAATGCAATCCATAAATTTAAAAATCTAAATTTTTAATTACGTGCCAGCGAGATGAAGAAGTTCTTTGTGATATACGACATTTTTCTTCTTGCGGGTTGAAAATTACCTAATTGTTGATCTCTGAGATTTGCTCGACGATTTCATATAGTCAACCAAGCACTTTCAGGGGCTGGCTCACTTTGCTCTTGTGATTGAGAAGCACGAAGTCGGACCATACTAACGCAGTGCTCTTTACGTATCGTTCTTCTTCCAGTAGTTTCATTCACGATGTTTAGAATCCTAATTGCATTATGGCTTTGTCGGGAAATATTAGGTTTTCTTGGTCAAAACTTTGTTAATAATAATTTCGACGCAATGGGATTTATTATAATAATGCTAGTAAAAACTCGTAGCACTCACAACTCGCATTCACAAACACATCGACCGGTCAACTTTAATTTCAACGTTTTGTGCCATTTTCAAACCATAGACTACATATAGATACTATATAGATTTAACCCCTTCGAATGATCTCAAATATTTGCAAGTAAATGGTATAAAGAGAACAGAACGAGAGATAGAGCAATTCACGTAAACAAATAGACAGAAAGACAACTAAGTACTTAGTAAGTTAATATAATACACAATAAGCACCAGTTGTAAGCACACTGCACCTGTGTAGGTGGCGTAATGAGCTAAGATGCAACCTCATATGCTGAGTTTTTGGATTCGACCCCCGCATGCTACACTTCTTTGTGCTATCTATTAATAATTAAGTTACTTGAGTACAATAAGTTATTTGATTCCGTTAATCGCCTGTTTGTAATGATGATCGCTACATAATGGTTTACCTTTCCATGAAGGGTATATAAGGGGTATTGTATAAAATACTCGTAAAACTTCTGCGCTATCATCATTATAACTCTGATTATAAAGAATATGATAATAGGGTTAGCCATATGATCTATGATCTAGCAAAATCAAGATAAAGCATATCAAGCACAACGCTCTTTATAAACAGAAAATGTGGTCAATTGCCAAAATTTTGAGATAAAAAGAATCTGTAATGATGTAGGTATTCACCATTATCAACATCTCAGTTCTCATATTTCCCACGGCCGGGCTCGAGCCTCCTCTAAAATAGGAGGGAAAAATAACCTGCTATTTCACGCTGTTCAAATGGGTCAATAAATGATTTTGTGTTTTTTAGGGTTCCGTTGAGGTATGAATAGGAAAAATCGGAACCCTTATAGGATCACTTTGTTGTCCGTTCATCCGTCCGTCTGTCCGTCTGTCTGTCTGTCAAGACCCTTTTTCTCAGGCACGCGTATCAAGCTGAAATTTATATTAAATACTCAAGTCTACTGTCCCCTAAAGCTGTGAAAAAATTAAACTTCTAAGCCATTGCAATCAAAAGATACAGGCGTTTATGCCGCATATTTCCGCAAATTTTCGACACTCGCAAGGAAATCAAAACCTACAGGGTACTTCCCGTAAACTCATAATCTTGAAATTTGTTACAAAACAATGTCTTAGCACAGATAAAGGACAAATTGCAAAAACCGTAATTTTTTTTAATTACATCATATAATAAAAATATTTTTTATAATTTTAAACTTACAAGGAGAGAGACACAAGGAGGTTTCAGGAGTGGAAGAGGATGCATGGATCAAGTGTTCTCTCTGCGCAACATTGTGGAGAAGCATCTGGCTCTAGGTCAGAGGGTTTTCTGCAGTTTTGTGGATCTGGAGAGAGCATTTGACACAGTTGTACGAAAGGAACTTTGGGACATTTTACCGGAGTATGGTATTAACGGTAAACTGCTACAGGCTGTGCAGTTCAGTTACATGTGCTGTAGAGCCTGTGTGCGGCTGGATGATAAAATGTCGCCTTGGTTTGACGTCAATATTGGCGTTAAGCAGGGGTGCGTTCTGTCAGCCAGGCTGTTTATTATATATCTGGATAAATGTCTCCAAAGGTTGAACGATATGAATGTGGGAGTCCAGATGGGCGACTCAGTGGTCACTGCTCTGCTATATGCAGATGATGCAGTCCTGCTGGCACAGTCAGCGACTGACCTGCAGACCCTAGTCGACACAATGACAGAAGATTGTAAGAAAAGGGGTCTACGCGTGAATGTGAGCAAAACCAAAATAATGGTCTTTGAAAGAGACGAAGCCAGAACAGATGTAAGAGTAACAATAGGTAATGATATACTAGAGCAAGTGGATGAATTTGTATATTTTGGATGTGTATTTAGCCGAGACGGAAGGTACACCACTGATATAGAGCGAAGAGTGAATGCGGGAAATAGAGTGAACGGAGCGTTGGGGCAACTTCACGGCAGCCACCACCTCAGCCAGAAGGCACGTGTAGCAATACATAACGCAGTGCTTGTCCCAACATTACTGTATGGAAGCGAGAGTTGGGTATGCAGAAAAGAGTATGAAAGTAAAATTAATGCGGTCGAAATGCGATCTCTGCGGAAAATCTGTGGAGTTAGGCTGACCGACCGCATTCGTAACGACGACGTAAGAGAGCGAGTAGGTATGAAAGAGAGTATTGGTGTAAAGATGCGAAAGGGAATGCTCCGATAGTTCGGACATGTGGAAAGAATGCCGAACGAACGTCTGGTTAAGAAGATATACAATGCGAAAGTGGAAGGATGTAGGTACCGAGGGAGACCGAGACTAACCTACCTAGACCAGATCGGTCATGTACTGAAGGAAGGTGGAGTCAAGAGTCTCCGAAACCGGCGAGCGTGTATGAAGAGAATTATGAATGTTGAGGAAGCGAGTGAAGTATGCAGAGATAGAGTTCTCTGACACTCTGTTCTCTCTGCCTACCCTGCAAAGGATATGGCGTGATGATATGTATGTATGTTAAACTTACTACCTCTTTCCTCGTGAACGCGTAGAGCTATTAAATTGAAATTCATATCAAATACTCAGATCTATAAGACCTTTAAGCTGTAACAAAATCAAACTTCTATGTCAACGCAATCAAAAGAAACAGCAATTTAAGCCGCATATTTTTAAACACGTAAGTACTCTCAAGGGAATCAAAACCTAAAGGGTCCAGTGGACCTAGAATTTTGAAATTTGGCATGAAGTAATGATTTATAGCACATATAAAGGAAACATTCCGAAAACCTTAAATTTTTAGTTACACCACATATTTTTTTTATATATTATGGTACGGAACCCTTCGCGCGCGAGTTACTCGCACTTGGCAGATTTTATTTTTTCTCTTGCACAGATTTTAGATGCAAATTACATCCTTTAGTCATCTTTTATGACACCCACGGGCTGGAAGGGGAGTGGTGAATTGTATTCTTAAACTGTGATCATACGGAAAGAATTGTACAATAAACTGTCTGATAAATATTATAGTATTTAGCAAATTATATTTGTATTAATCTTCAACGTAGCCGAATCGTAAGGTAAAACAGATAATATTATTTCAGGTGATCCCTGTTGTGATCCATCGCGTTAGCTCACGTACTGAATTTATTGGCCTCTCTAATAAAACAGAACACATTTTCTGCATTTTGCCGTAACGTGCCTCGTAGTCGAGGGACCACCCACCAACCACCCGTAATCATGGATAGCTTAAGGTGTTTACTTTGAAATACAATCATGACTATTCCAATCATATAGTTATTCAAATATTTATTTGTAGGTCATCTTAATTCTGCACGTAGTTTATTTGAGTAATTATTATATTTAACATTTGTCTAATACTCTGTTTTGATTTTCCTGTGGTGACGGAGTAAGAATATAATTCACTATCCCTATCTTATCCGTGGATGATCGTAAGAGATGACTAACGTATATAAAACGCATATAACATCTATGCTAGAGAAGGAAAACTCGAAACAAAAGCCAGCCACCAGCGCGGTATAGTAGGTTAATTTCCATTCCATTAAGCAGGACGCTCGAGCCCAAGAGTGGGACATATATGAGCTGCTATGATGATGATGACCCCTATCTTACTCATAGGTGATCGTAAGAGACGACTAAGGGATATAAAACGCATATAACATATAGATGTTGCATAGGCAAGAGAAGGTAAACTCTAAACAAAACTCTATACTAATACGTCTGATCAGCGCGGTATAGTAGGTCAATTTTCATCACATTATAGAGGAGGATCCCAATAGTAGGACATATATGAGTTGAGATCTATTCTAGTGAAATAAGCATTGGATTACTGAACATGTTTCCCCTAGCTTAATGCTTGGGCTTTTAGGCTTTGCCGTCATTAGGGATTTCACAGTGCCAATATAGAATCTCAAATTTTATACATTGTGTGTCAGAAATAGTGGCAGTTCTATAGTTAAATAAGTTGATAGACTGTAATTTTTCTTAATGGTTGGACCATGCTATTGGTAATTTTCTGTCTACAGCTGCGGACCGTTCCGTCCGGGGTAGTACCACACTCTCGCAGAAGATCGACGTCTGAGTAGTGGCAATGTGCTATTGCGCTACGTTAAGTGAGCGAGAAAGCCGGAAGTCCAACTGGGCGAGTTTGGAGTTTATATTGGTAGATAGCAGCCTAGCTATACCATTGGTATTGCAACGGTCCATGGACGGCAGTAACACTTACCATCAGGTATGCTGCATGCTTGTTTGCCACCATAAGCAATAAAAACAATGTCGTTGTAATAGATCTAGTTACGATAAATGGTTAGAAGAAGTAAATCCTATCTATCCTATCCTATTCTAATAATGCCTCAATCGCTACTCTTGCTTGGAGTTGGTGTTATAAATATTCTTATCACTGCATTCTCTATAATCCAGTGTTTCCGAAATAATTTAACTAATTTGTCTGGTGTCGGCTAACGTGGCTATTCTTAACTTGTTTATTTTCAAAAATGATTCGTGCTACCTGACAGGTTGAAAGGTCTCTTATATATCCTACGTAAGAGAAATGTTTTTATCTGTGTGGTAGGGCACGACCACGTCCATTGCCCAACTCAAAAAAAAAAGGGCTACAAATACTACTAATCCTTACTTTGCTCATGAATGTTATAGAAGATGACCAAGAGTTTTGTATCGATCTGGGCCAACTCCATCTGGCGTCAGACAGGCGGCTGGTCATAAAACTATTGCCAATAACTTTTGCAAAGAGAGAGAGACAGAGAGAGAGAGAGAGAGAGCCCCATGTAAGCCTCCCAAAGGACCGGGCATCTTCCCTATAGAAGATCCCGTGAATAAATGGAGACACAATAATTATAATAATAACTAATGGTTCCCACTCGGAATTTTGGTAGGAGATGAAAACACACGTTAAAGCGCTCTTCAATCATATTATTTAATATAAGACCATAAAACAAAAAAAAATATTGAATATATTTAGAGAGCGTCACTTGATGTTTCAACACAAATCCTTTTTATTAAGGACATTAATACGACTAGCTTCAAAAAATGCAAGGGGCAAAGTTTAATAATAGATGTTGTTGTAATCACATTAACGGGTTTTTTTACCTTATCATTTCTTTTATATGAATGTTGAATTATTCACATAAGAAAAAAGTACAGGTAATGTAATGGATGTCTTGAAACCTTTTCATTTTACCGCAAAAAAATAGAGGCATTATTTTTTGTCAGCGTTCTATTATGTTTGCAATATTTACGGTCTGTGGTGAATGTGTGGGATGGCCAAACAGATAGTCGTTTGGCATTACTCCAAACAATATTGCTTATATAAAAAGTGTCAGTTTGAAAGGGCTATTTTATTCGCTTTTACTCATTTAATTACATGGCAAGCGATAAGAAAATTATTAAATTCATTTACTAATACCTAAATATAAATATAATTTTAATTGCTTGATACTCCATCCCAGCTCATATATGTCCCACTGTTGGACTCGAGCCTTCTTCATAATGGGAGGCCAATTGACCTATATACTACGCTGGTCAGACCAGAGTCAGGTCAGAGTTTTGTTTCGAGTTTTCCTTCTTTGCATAGATGTTATATGCGTTTTATATCCTTTAGTCGTCTCTTAAGATCACCCTCGGGTAAGATGGTATGTAATGCATTGTATTCTCACTCCGTCACCACACGGAAAGCTTGATGCTAATACTTACTAGCTAATAATTTTAAAATGTAAATGTTATTTTCAAGATAAATTATTTTCTTCTAAACTAAAAGTGAGCGTTATTTGTATGTGTATCTGTTTTGTATATTTGATTGCTACTACAAATAATTAGCACACCGTATTCCCAAACAGCATAGTTTGCCAAATAAATTCAAAATATCTTTTGTATTTTGAAAGAAAAGTAACAACAAAAAGCAAAAAACCCTAGTAACTCTGGAACATTGAAGTGCTTCCGAATGTTTTTATCATACATATTACTGGAATCAATCTTATAACATATACCTTTCAAGTTTCGTTGAACCCGTGGTACTTTGTATTTTATTGCAGTTGTATATCCTCTCATTTTTGGCTGATCAACTAATTCAATGTTTTTCCCTTTGCATATAAAGGAAATGGAATTGTTTTTTTCCAAATTCTATTGGTTAACTTTTGTAATTTAATTTGTTGTGAATTGCAATAGACATAAAAGCTCTTCGCTCTTTTTTTTCTAGAACTTTGGACATCGACAATCGTTTCAATAAAAAAGTACATTTGTATGAAAAACAAAACCTTATACTTCAGAATATATTGTGTTGAAAAACTACTGGATTATAAGAAAAATAAATATACTTGGTCATCCTTGTCTTAGCTACATATGTCATCGAAGGCATCTTGGGAAAATGTGTAAAAGAAAACACACTTAAATAAACGTGACTTTAGTGATGAATGTTAGGATAGGAAAATTTTTAGCAGTTATTTGATATAACTAAGTAGGTACATGAGTGGCGTAAAATACATCATCGTGAACTACTGACACGTTTGGGGTTACAAATATAAAAAACATATATATATATTATATATAATATGAAAATATATAAAAATTAATTAGGGAAATAGAGTGAACGGAGCGTTGGGGCAACTTCTCGGTAGCCATCACCGCAGCCAGAAGTAGTAATACATAACGCAGTGCTTGTCCCAACATTACTGTATGGAAGCGAGAGTTGGGTATGAAGAAAAGAGTATGAAAGTAAAATTAATGCGGTCAAAATGCGATCTCTACGGAAAATTTGTGGAGTTAAGCTGACTGACCGCATTCGTAACGACGACGTAAGAGAGCGAGTAGGTATGAAAGAGAGTATTGGTGTAAAGATGCGAAAGGGAATGTTCCGATGGTTCGGACATGTGGAAAGAATGTCGAACGAACGTCTGGTTAAGAAGATATACAATACGAAAGTGGAAGGATGTAGGTACCAGGGGAGACCGAGAATCACCTACAAAGACCAGATCGGTCATGTACTGAAGGAAGGTGGAGTCAAGAGTCTCTGAAACCGGCGAGCGTGTACGAGGAGAATTATGAATGTTGAGGAAGCGAGTGAATTATGCAAGGATAGAGTTCTCTGGCACTCTGTGCTCTCTGCCTACCCTGCAAGGGATATAGCGTGATGATATGTATGTATGTATGTATAAAAATTACTTAACTTTCTCCCTCCCATATTGATTCATGTTGATTTAAATTTCAAACGAAAGTAAACACGGACCAATCAACACAAAGTTACAATCAATAACGGTATTTATTTATTCTGCCTAGCGTATTGTGTATCTGTGCCGTACAGATAGGCAAAAAAATATGTTGATGGGTAACGAAACGAATTTCGTTGGCGACGGGTGCAAATATGATTTGTGAGTATATGTGTACATAGTACAGAAGATTGAGATTTCCTTACAGACGTTATCGCTAGATTTGTGAAATGAAAGATTCTGATACTATACGACGGAAGGTCTAACTCGATTTCACGTTATATACCCGTGTAGAATTCTTAAAAGCTATATACTTTTTTATGTTTTACCTACTCGTAAATAAGTACTTAAAAACAGAGTAAGAGTTGGGTTAAAATGAAATACGAAATAAAAGTAGGCGTTTTTTTAAGTAATATAGGAATTAGACTAGCTTAATTCCGAATTTCATTCACATATGTTGAAATAAAAGATAATAACATAAATGAGTTTTCGTATTTATAATATTCGCCAGCAACTGTCCATTCGTATCAGCCTATCACTAATATATTAGATAAAGACTGCCTACACAGAGTGGTGGTGTGATAATGCTACAATAATCATGTCAGCAAGATGGCTAATGCATGGTGTTACGATATTCTTAGCAGAGCACTATTAGCTATGAAAAGTATGGGCAAGGAACTCCTTTTTTTTGCGTGGAGCTTTGAACTCTAAGAGCATTCAGAATAACTAACTTAACTTTTGTTTAACTGCACAGATGATGTAATGGATAAGATATCGATGCCGTGCCAGTATTATGGGTTCAATTCCCATGCAGGACAATACTTATTAAGTTCGTTAATAACATGTTTGTAAAATCCTCGAGAACACAAGAATTATTTTCTTACGTGGCGTGAAAATCGCCAGACCCGTGAAGTGCGCCGAAATGCGCATCGCGGGTCTGGACGACTCCGTGACGGTGGAAGACATCCGGGAGGCCATTGCCTCGAAAACCGGGTGTCCCCTGGACACCGTCCGAGTTGGCGCCATCCGGCCCGGTCCGGGCGTCGTAGGTGCCGCCTGGGTGCAGTGCCCAGTGGAGTCGGTCAGGCAACTGGCCGGCTCAGGCAGGCTCCTCGTGGGCTGGAGCTCAGCGCGAGTCACCGTGCTGGAGCACCGGCCTGCGAGGTGTTTCAAGTGCATGGCGGTCGGGCACACCCGGCCAACATGCACTAATTGCTTTGACTGCGGCGGACTCTGTTTCCGCTGCGGTCAGACTGGGCATATGGCGGCATCTTGCGCCTCCCCGCCCCACTGCCCCGCGTGTGCGGCGGGCAATAAGCCTGCCAAGCACCGCATGGGCTCTGGGGCGTGCAGACCTCCGGCTTCGGCTCCAAAGGGGCGAAGCGGCCCTTCGACTCCGGCCGCTCCCGCTCCTAGCGCGGCCCGATCGCCCGCCGCAAGCCAGGAGGTGATGATGGACACGGCCCATTAATGGCTGCCCAGTCCACTCACCTCCTGCAGGCCAACACCAACCACTCCGCCGGTGCGCAGGATCTCCTCCTGCAATCCATGGTGGAGTGGTCGATCGGTGGAGTCGTAGTCGCGGAACCGTACGTCGTGCCTGATCGCCCCAATTGGGTGGTCAGCCGGAACGGAACCGCGGCAATCGTCACCTCCACGCAGCGGCACTTCCCGTCCTTATCCCTCTTGGATAGGGGCAAGGAATTTGTCGCAGCGGATTGGGGAGGGGTCACGCTCTACAGTGTATACCTCTCCCCTAACAGGAGGATGGATGATTTCGGGGCCTCCCTCACCACCTTGGAGGCTTCGATACGGCGACTGGCACCGGGCCTCGTCCTGGTCCTGGGGGACTTCAACGCCAAATCCACGGCGTGGGGGTCCCCGATGACGGACGATCGCGGGCGGGCGATCGTGGAGTGGGCGGCGTCACTGGGCCTCTGTGTCCTAAACAGAGGCTCAGTGAACACGTGTGTGCGACAGCAGGGTGGGTCGATAGTGGACTTGTCGTTCGCTAGCCCCACTGTCGCACCACGAGTGAGGAACTGGCGTGTCCTGGAGGAGGCGGAGACCCTGTCGGATCACCGTTATATCCGGATGGAGGTCTCCCCTCTCTGGGACCCCAGCAGGGGTCACAGGACGGACCGGGCTCCCGCATTTCCGCGGTGGGCTGTGGGGCGTCTAGATAGGGACCTACTGGCGGAGGCGGCCATCGTGAACACGTGGCTGTCCTCACCACCCCCAGTGGACGGAGTGGACGCTGAGGCTGTCCGCATCCGCAGTGCGTTAACGCAGGTCTGCGATGCGGCCATGCCCAGGGTGCGGCGTCTACCTCCGAGGCAGGGGGTCTACTGGTGGTCCCCAAGACTGGCGGACCTTCGTGCGGCGTGCGTTAGTGCCCGAAGGTCCTACACCCGCAGTCGGCGGCGTCGCCGCGATGTTGAGCGGGACGGCCAGCTGTACGAGGCGTACCGCAGTGCGCGTACCGCCTTTCGGCTGGCCATCCGGTCCGCCAAGGACGCGAGTTGGCAGGAGATGCTGGACGGTCTCGACCGTGACCCCTGGGGTCGCCCGTATCGCGCGTCGCTGAATAAGCTTCGCGCGCGGGCCCCCCCCTCACCGAGACCCTCCAGCCCGACCTCCTTCGTAGAGTGGTCGAGGAGCTGTTCCCGCGGCAGTCGGAGCACACGCCCCCGGTCATGGCTTCGCCAGATCACGACCGGGAGGCCGTCGAGAGTGTTCCGCCCGTGACGGAGTCGGAAGTGGGGGCAGCCGTGGCGAAGATTCGTTCCGCCACCACGGCCCCCGGCTCGGACGGAGTCCCAGTCCGGGTGTTGACGTTGCTCCTCGAGCACCTCGAACCTCGCCTCAGGCGACTGTTCAACGCCTGTCTGACGTCTGGACAGTTCCCTGAGTGCTGGAAGGAAGGGAGGTTGGTTCTCCTGCCAAAGCCGGGACGGCCCCCGGATTCGCCGTCGGCCTACAGGCCCATTGTGCTTCTAGACGATGTGGGTAAGCTGCTGGAGCGTGTCCTCGCTGCCCACATCGTCCAGCACCTGGAGGAGGTGGGGCCCGATCTATCGGACGCTCAATTTGGGTTTCGGAAGGGGCGTTCGACCATCGGGGCCCTGCTACGCCTGAGGCAGACGGCCTCGGAGGCTGTCACCGGCAAAGGAGTGTTGTTGGCGGTGTCGTTGGACATCGCCAACGCCTTCAATAGTCTGCCATTCAGCTGCATCAGGGAGGCGCTCCGGTTCCATGGAGTGCCCCTGTACCTCAGGCGGCTGGTGGCAGACTATTTGGAGGGGCGCGGTGTTCTCTACGCGAGCCCCGCAGGGGACATTGTGCGGACGCCCATGTCGTGCGGTGTTCCGCAGGGGTCGGTTCTGGGGCCGACTCTGTGGGACATCGGGTACGACTGGGCGTTGAGAGGGAGTCTCCCCCCCGGGCTGAGCGTTATTTGCTATGCTGACGACACGCTCGTCACAGCCCGGGGCAGGACATTCGAAGAGGCGGCGAGCCTGGCCACTCTCGGCACCGAGGAGATGGTCAGGCGAATTGAGGCGCTGGGGCTCAGGCTGGCCCTAAACAAGACGGAGGCCCTACTATTCCATGGGCCCCGTGTGAGGCTGCCCATCGGCGCCTCGTTAGTCGTCAACTCCATCCACATCAGTATCCAGGCCCATATGAGGTACTTGGGTCTGGTGCTCGACGGGCGATTGTGGTTCCGGGAGCATTTTCGCCAAATTGCTCCTCGGCTGGTCGGCGCGGCGTCCACCCTTTCTCGGCTCATGCCGAATGTGGGCGGACCCAGTTTCGAGGGCCGACGGCTGTATGCGGGGGTGATCCGCTCAATGGCAATGTACGGCGCACCCGTGTGGGCGAGGGCTCTGAACGCCCAGCTCAGGGCGGTGCTGTGGAGGCCACAGCGAGCCATGGTGGTCAGAGCCATTCGCGGGTACCGCACGGTATCGACAGAGGCGGCGTGCCTATTGGCCGGGACACCCCCGTGGGACATAGAGGCGGAGATGCTCTCCGACCTCTACCGGCGGGTTACCTCAATGCGCGAAGAGGGTGGCTCCCCATCGTTTAACGAGATAGCCACCTGGCGCGAGGACGCCCGCCGAGAAGTCATCGCCCGTTGGGCTACGCGGCTGGAGAGGCCTAGACACGGTGTCACTACCGTCGAGGCCCTCCGGCCCGTACTGATGGAATGGATGGAGCGGCGGCACGGAGTCCTCACCTTCCGACTGGTGCAAGTGTTAACGGGGCACGGGTGTTTCGGGAAATACCTGCACACGGTCGTGTACAGGGCATGGACTCCGGGCTGCCATCATTGCAGTAGTGACGAGGACACGGCGCAACATACGCTCGAGGAATGCTCGGGCTGGGACGGGCAGCGCCGCGACCTCGTCGCTATTATCGGTGCCGACCTGACGCTGCCGGCTGTCGCGAGGGCGATGGTCGACAGCGTCAGGAACTGGGACGCGGTCGCCGCCTTCTGCGAGGCTGTCATCTCGCAGAAGGAGGCGGCGGAACGGGCCCGGGAGGATTCCCGTGACCCGGGCCGCCGCCCGTGGTCGGGGCGGCGCAGGCGCGAATACCTGCGCCTGATGCCGCCCTAACCGAGGCTTCGGGTGATCGGACCGGGGAATTGTCCGGTCACCCGACGCGAGGCCACCGCGTGAGGACGACGCCTCGACGGCGAAATCTGTCGAGGCGTCAACAGGAGAGGAGCCCGAGAGGGCATACCGCCGAGCGGGCCACCGAAGACAAAGATCGGGTACTGGTGGCCCGCTCGCACGGCGAAGAAAGAAGAAGAAGCTTGCAGGGTGGGTCAATGAGGTTGCGCGCCGCCTCTTCCGTCACCCTGGACTGATTTAGCGGGGTGCGACGTCCATGGCCCACAACAAAAAAAAAAAAAAAAAAAAAAAAAGGGCAAGTAAGGCAATAATTACAGATTGTCATTTCAATATGAAGACTCGTAGATATAGTGAATGTTATATAGAAATTTCGGTCGTCGAATCTTCGTAATAAAAATAAAAGTATTAAAAATATTGCTTATGAAAATAATCACATTTCAAATGATTCGAAAAACTTATTATGTCCATGTTAGTAAATAAATTGAAGCAAATATCTCATACGAACAACTGGAGATTAAAATACATATTTATAAAAATAATCTACTACAAGTAGGTCTTATAAACACTGTAGTACTAATTAATTTACTGCTATAGTAACGTATGATCACGGTAGTAAATACGGTAGTAAATAGCCCACAAGTATGGTCATGATGGTGGTGACGGAGCAAAAATACAATTCACCACCCTATCTTACCCTAGGTGATCGTAAAAGACGACTAAGGGAAATAAAACGCATATAACATCTATGCAAGAGAAGGAAACCTCAAAACAAAATCATATATCAACACGTCTGACTAGCGTGATATAGAGGGTCAATTTCCCTCCCATTATGGAGAAGGCTCGAGCTCAACAATGGGATATATATGAGCTGAGATGATGATGAAGATGATGATGGTCATGATTTTGATTCCCGGAAAAAATGTTCACCTGTACTTTCTAAATATGATTGTTCTAAGTTTGTTTGTAATTCGTTATTTTTTTTTAATTGACGACTGCATAGATTGCGTAGTAGTTAAGATATCAATCTACTATATGGTACTATATGGCATATATTGTGGGTTCGATTCCCATGTAGGACAATAATTTGTGCGATAAACAAATGTTGTTCTGTGTTTGATTGTAATTTGTGTCTCATAATTATATGTTTGTAAAGTCTCTCACTATACAAAGATTATTTCGTATTTTAAACCAGAAGGTTGCTCACGTAATATATTTTTATTCGATAGTCTCTTAAAAAAAAAAAAAAAAAAAAAAAAAAAATAGATAATTATACAATGTACTATTCGTCTTTGTTTCATTGTAAGTATAAAGAGACATAAGCTTAATTAAAGTTTATAGATTGAACATATTTTAAGGTTATATGTGTCTATATCTATATACCCTATTGCCTAGTTTTATTCAGCAAAAATATTCAATATTCGCAGCCAATACACTGGTCAGCCGAGGGTGTTGACTGCGTGGAGAGGGCCACCACCCTTCCCCCTCCAACTGGTCCATTAAATCCCCCTGCCACGTTTATTCGCAGGAATAGTGTGCAATAAAACGCGAGGGTCGACTGGCCACAGCAAAAAATACACTGCCTGCAAATTATTCTTTCTCTGCTATACTCGTAAATAGATAGCGCACGGCCAAGCCTCGCAAACAGTTGCTTTTGCTTCGTTGTAAAGCTGAATGCCATTGAAAAATTTATCTATGGTTCTCCTTATTTAAATTTATTTAGTGTAGAATATCAATAAAAAAAATCGAACAAAGAAAAAGTGTCTATATATTTTAAATTCGTTTTAAAGTATTTCGAATTTAGATATTTTTTTTACATACATACATACATATCATCACGCCATATCCCTTGCAGGGTAGGCAGAGAGAACAGAGTGCCAGAGAACTCTCTCTATCTTTGCATACTTAACTCGCTTCCTCAACATTCATAATTCTCTTCATACACGCTCGCCGGTTTCGGAGACTCTTGACTCCACCTTCCTTCAGTACATGACCGATCTGGTCTAGATAGGTTAGTCTTGGTCTCCCCCTGTACCTACATCCTTCCACTATCGCATTGTATATCTTCTTAACCAGACGTTCGTTCGGCATTCTTTCCACATGTCCGAACCATCGGAGCATTCCCTTTCGCATCTGTACACCAATACTCTCTTTCATACCTACTCGCTCTCTTACGTCGTCGTTACGAATGCGGTCGGTCAGCCTAACTCCACAGATTTTCCGCAGAGATCGCTATATTTTTCTATCGCGATATTTTTTTTAGGTGAGCGAAATATTAAAATTGAAAATAAATTAGTCTTTTCTCTACAATATTTTAATTAATGGTATGGTTTGAAATTTTTTGGTTTCGTCGACGTTGAATGAATATATTTTTATTACTCGTATATTCTCTATCGTTTAATTTAAAAAAAATAAATTATGTTTTCGCTTCTTTATAAACACTTTCTCATTAATAGAAATGTTATTTTAACGTGTTTGAGAATATTTGTTTGTACTAACTTGTGTTAGTTTATTCAATTTATAACGTAGTTAATTGAATTTGAATGTGTTTTTCTATAAATAAGTTTTAAATCGTTTTGAACCTTTTAATCATTTATTTGATTTGATTTAGGTTTTATTTCGAGTTTGCCTTTTGCATAGATGTTATATGCGTTTTATATCCCTTAGTCGTCTCTTACGATCACCCATGGGTAAGATATGGGGTGGTGATTTGTATTCTTACTCCGTCACCACACGGAGAAAAACGTGAGCGTGGTTTAAATCAATTTACTTAACACCATTCATGTGTTTTACAAGATAATTTAATTGTTTATACCATTCCCAAATGGATGTTATGTTAAAGTTATCCTTGATACAAGGTTTTATGCCATAGTGTAGCGTTGACTTGAAAAAAATCTTGAAATACGCCATATGATTATTAGAATGTCTCGAAAGTAAGTGTACAGAGAATTACCTAAAAGGAGGTTTTATTTCTAAATTGAAAATTTTGATGCAATCATGTTAATGGTGTTGCCTTATCATTCCTTTTCTGTCAGCTACGCCGGGAATGTTGAATTATTCAAATAAGCAAGAAGTACGTAGTAATGGAAATAGCTTGGAGGTTTCTGAAAATATCTTATAAAGATTTTTTTTGTATGTACTGATATGTCACGTTGTTAAATATTTGTGATATAACGGTATGTTGTAAATGTTCGGGATAGCCAACAGATAACGCCTCTTGGAACCGTTCCAAATGATCCATACTATAACATTTTTATATGTATTATTTTAACGTGTACAATTGTAATTTCTAGTTTTTTTTGGGGCTATGGTGTGGTCACGCCTCGCTAAATCCGTTCGGGGCGACAGAAGAAACGGCGTGCGATCTCATAGATTCGCCCTACAGGTACCTCTCTACGCCGAGCGAGCGGGCTACCGGAACCCGTTCTTTGTGTTCGGTGGCCCGCCCGGGGACTTACCCTTTTTTTTTTTTCTTGTTTTTTCCCGGTGGGCTATGGACATCGCACCCCGCCAAATCGGTTCGGGGTGACGGAAGAGGCGGTGCGCAAACCCATTAACCCACCCTGCAAGCACCTCCTCTTCGCCTTTCGCCATGCGAGCGGACCACCGGTAGCCGATCTTTGTCTTCGGTGGCCGGGGGTTTACCCTCGCGGGTATCCTCTCGTGCCGATGGCCCGGCAGCTTTCGCCGTCGGGGCATCGTCCTCACGCGATAGTTGCTATACCCTAATATTTTTTTAAAGAAAGTCAACATTATGCTCTAAGGAAATAATCCTTGTATTGCAGGGGACTTTACAAACATTAAGTAACTGACACAAACTGAACCCAGACTCGGAATAGTTATTTTTTTTTGAATAGCACAAAGTATTATCCTGAGTGATAATCGAACCCACCGCACGCACGTCAAGTGATTGATGCCATCTATTTTACGAACTATCCCTAAACTGGTTTTTACAACCCTTACGTGAAAGTAACTACTTGCCACATGATATTCTTAACCCGGTACAACAAGAGAAGGTAGGTAGGTTTTAATTAAATAATTAATTCTTTTTATAATGAATAACGTTTAATTAATATTATAATTATCAAAATTATTTTTTTCAACAAATTTTAATACTGGCAATATGTATTGCTTTCGAAGGATTTATATATATAAAAAAAAATGAATACTCTTTCCATTCTGAAGGAAATTGGGCCGACAGGTCTCTGCGTTCACCACTAGTCCACGTAAGGATGTAATAGCCATCTAGTCACACCCTGCCCGATTCATCCGGGACGACGGAAGGGACGGCGGTGTGATCTCATAAGCTATCGTACACGTACTTCTATTGCCAAATGGGCGGGCCACCAGCAACCGGACCTAATCATCAGTGAGGTTAACATCCCTAGTCTAAAAAAACATTGTTAAGGATGTCCGTGCCCAGGATGCCACATCTGTGAGTTGAAATAGATGAAAAAATGCATAACTTGAAATAGATCCAAATTAAGTATTATTTAGTATTCTTTTATAATGTACTAGCTTCTGCCCGCGGCTTCGCCCGCGTAAAGGTTACTTTCCTAAAGTTTTTGATCCCCTATTTTTATTTTTGACCGTCGGTAATACAGTGCAACGGTATTACAATACTCAGGGTTGCAACTTCATTACTGGACTGCTAGATGGCGTTGAAGAAGCTAGATTTTGAGATTTTTTGACAAACAATTTTTTTATTTTTCATATAAAAAAATTGTTTTTTTTTAATAAAAAGTAACCTATGTTACTTTTAATACCTCCAAGAATATGTGTACAATGGTTCATGATGATCGGTTGAGTAGTTTTAGCGTGAAAGCGTAACAAACAAACTTACATTCACATTTATATATTAGTAGGGATAGGGATATTCATGCTAATGAAAGCAGTACTTCAGTAGAATACGTTCCTTTCTCGCAGATATTATAAAGAGTGACTAAGGGATGGTAAACAGACGCGGGTGGCCTAACTAGGGATTAGTCTATCATCTACAATAAAACCGATCGGGTGAAGCTTCGACGAGCTAAGTATCAGAAAGGTTAAAATTTCATATTCATAGAATATCGTTGTAGTAGATGCAAGTCACCTGTGCAGTAGTATACTACTCGAACCTTGTGGTAACTTGAGAAAATTGCCGTGCGTTCATGCGTTTCTGCCGTACCTACTGTAGCAATCAACTTAAGGCTCACATACAGACTCTGTTAAGGGCATTTCTTCAATATTGAGTTATTTAGTTGATCGCTCTGGACTATCTAAATACTAATATTTTATGACATTCACATATTTTTTATTCATAAGAGATGCCTAAAACTTATTTAGGCTTAAGCTCTTCCGTATCCGTGGTACCGTACTGCTGCGCTTATAATAGCTATACACCCATTTACTATTGGCTGACTAGTCAATTTTGTTTTCCTGTCTACCACTTTGCCTAGGAGGGAAGCGAAATAATGCTTTCCAACTCCTCCTCTTTTGCCTTTTCTAATTAAATTTGTTGCGGGTCAACAATTAAAATCCTATCTCAGGATTGCCTGAGGGTCAAACCTCGGTGTCACTTATGGAGACCATTGTGGATCCTGGCTTGTAGGAGTCACAATGGTGGGAATGTATGGTGGGATTAGTTTCAACTAAAAATTCATAGAATATCACAAACATATTCATAAAATATTACTGTCATTTTATAGTATTACGACAGTGACGGTACATAGAATACACCTACGTCAGTTTTATGCATGTGCCGAAATTCTATAAATTTCAATAGTTTAAATTTTTATTACAGTTTCATCTACAGCAGTCATTCATTCTTCGGCAGTATCTTTTTTGTATAGATTCAACCACAAGATGCCGTCACTGAATATTGGGTGCCTTTGACGTGCAATCAATTGCTACTACTTGTAAGATGAGAGCAAAATCTACTTGGAAACTAAACTGTCTTTTTTTCTTATAAGATCATCATTATCATTTCAACTCATATATGTCTCTGAGTAACTTTCTCCACAATGGAAAATAAATGAATCTATTATACCACGCTGGTCAGACATGGTTTAATTTCGAGTTTTTCTTCTCTTATAACATCAACACCTACATATTTGTAAGCATACTTATACATCATCATCATCACAGCCCATATATGTCCCACTGTTGAGATCGGGCCTCCTCCGTAATGGGAGGGAAATTAACCTATTATACCACGCTGGTCAGACGTGTTGGTATAGGGTTTTGTTTCGAATTTTCCTTCTTTTGCATAAATGTAATATGCGTTTTATATTCCTTAGTCGTCTCTTACGATCATCCACGGGTAAGATAGGGGTTGTTGAATGGTATTCTTACCCCGTTACTACACGGATATATAGGTACATACTTTCTAATTTACCTTTTATAGATAGTAGTGGATATAATGTGTATGGTTTATTTTTTTATGGATAGAAAGAATATTTGTAATTTTTTTTTGATCCAATAAAGTTATTATTATTATGTTATAGCTGATTGGTAAAATAAAAAAAAAATGCCATAAGTGCCAAAATAAAAGTGAAGGTGGATATTGCGTAATATCTTCTAATTGCTAGCTTTAATATAATCCTACGCCGGCCGTTGAATCTTCTTCGAATGGACTAAATGTTATGCAAATTTTATTTATGATCGTTTGACGTTTTGCGAGGATTAACGCGCTGAGGACATTCGACAGCTTTATCATTTTGATGACGGCTTAAAAGGGTTCAGCTTATATTATTCTACAGCAAAGTTATATTTGGAATGACTTTTATAGTTAGACTTACTGTACCCTAGTTACGAGTTTGTTCACGTTTCCAGTTTTGTTAAAAGTTATACACTACTATGTCTATGTTAAATGTAACTAGAGTCTTGTTTAGATGTTAACTAGCAAACTCGATTGATGGTCTTCTTTGATTCTTCTTCGCCTTGATATGTTCGAATATGCGGTTCGGTATCTTCGAGATGAGCCAAATTAACCTGTTATATCATGAATAAGTGTTATCACAGGGTTTTATTTCGCACTTATTTGCTTTTGCACTGATTTTATTTGTTTTAATACCTAAATCGAGTCGTACGATACTCACCAAGAGAAGTAATATCATCATCATCTTGCTCTTATTCCAATTACTTGGGGTATACAACATATAATTAGATTTTTTTTTTTTTCCAAGTGAATTTGCAATCAGCCCTAAGGCTATGAGCAAGTCTGCTGTATGATGGTGTCTTGCGGAGTGGCTTCCCATTGGAAGCATCTACTCCTTTAGTCCCAGGGCAACTGCCGGTCTTCTAGCTCTAGGATATGGTGACGTTTTAGGCGTCTCACATACTGGTCCATGGTGAGTTGGCGAGCAAGTTCATTGGGATGATGGATTAACCGTTCTTTGTATTTTGCTGCCAAACTCCGAATTTCCTCTTTTGCGGTTTTAATTTGAAGGTGCTCATGGACTTCGTTGTTGGTTGTATACCATGGGACCTGTGCAATAATTCTCAGTATCTTGTTCTGTTGGCGTTGTATTATATTTCTGTTGGTATCGCTTGCGCTGCCCCACAGTTGCAGCCCATATGTCCAGATTGGTTTCAAAATGACCTTGTATATAAGCAGTTTGTTGTCCAAGGAGAGTCTCGAGTTCCTTCCTAGCATCCAGTATAGGCTTTTATACTTTAGCTGAAGCTCTTGCTTTTTATATTTGATGTGATGCCTCCAGGTCAGTCTACGATCAATGTGTAAGCCAAGATATCTTACATGATCACTGTGAGGTAGAGTACATTGTCCTAATTTTACGGCTGGGAAGTTCCCTTTGTTAAGAGTGAACGTAACCTGCACTGACTTTGTAGCGCTAGCCTTTATTTTTCACTTTTGCAGCCACTCGTTTACTATGTTGAGGCTCTACTGTAATTTCGCTGATACCAGTTTTGCATCTTTATTACTTGCTAGTATAGCCGTGTCGTCCATAAATGTGGCTGTTGTAATCCCTGGTGATAGTGGCAAGTCTGCAGTGTACAGGGTGTAGAGCATAGGGCCGAGAACTGATCCTTGTGGTATCCCAGCATCAATATCTCGGAACTCAGAAGTTGCATCACCCTGTTTCACATAAAACATGCGGTCTTCCAGGTAAGATTTAAATATCTGAAAGTATGAGTGGGATATATTTTGCTTAATCTTACATAGTAGGCCCTTATGCCAGACCATATCGAAGGCCTGCTGGATATCCAAGAACGCTGACGAGCAGTACTCCCTTTGTTCTAGGGCCTTTCTTACGGTATCACATACTCTGTGGGCTTGTTCCACTGTACCGTGGCATTCTCTAAAGCCGAACTAATGGTCTGGTATCACTTTGCGTTCCAGGAGTCCTGGCATAATTCCTCGAAGTATTGTTTTCTCCAGTACCTTGGATAGAGTAGGTAACAGACTGATTGGCCGATAGGATGTTTTTTCAGTCATTAATTTGCCATCCTTGCATATCATAATGATTTCTGAGACTTTCCACGCTATTGGGAAATATCCTACTCGTAATGTAGCGTTGAAGATGGTGGTAATGAAGACTATAGCTTTTCTTGGTAGTTCCATCAATACTTCCTTAGTTATCAAGTCGTAACCCGGCGCTTTTTTGCTGTCCATCCGTTTTATCGTTCTAACGACTTCCGCAGGCGTCACCGGTCTAGGTGGAAGGTCCATTTGAAGGTCTTGTTTCAGAATTAGATCAACATATTCCTCCGTTGCGTCGTCTAATGTTTCATTTGGCTTGAAGACGTTTGTTAGGTGATCCGTAAATAAGCCCGCTTTTTCCTGGTTTGTTCTGGCCCATCCAGTTCTCTTTTTTAGCGGGGTTTTTGCTATGTTGGGTCTGTCGCAGGAGCGAGTGATTTTCCAGAGTGAGTAGTTGCTAGCTTTGGTAGCAGTAAGAGACTCCAGTTTTGCTTGCATTGTGAGATCATGGGCATTCTTTATAGCTTCCTTTAATTCCGAAGTTGCTTTATTAAGGATGGCCTTGTCCTGCGGATGACGGCTCAGCTGCCAGACTCTACGTAATCTGCGTTTCTCCTGGATCATGATCTTTATTTCTAATGGTATGTTTGTGGGCTGGTTCCTATGTTCAATAGTAGGCGTACTTTTCCATGCGGCAACGTGTATGAGATTAGTAAATTGCATTACTGCTGTTTCTATCTCCTCCGCTTCTTTCAGCCTGATATTTAGATTGAGGTTTCTTTCTATGTATTCTCTGAAGAAGGGCCAATCAGTGTGCTGGTTATATAGCAGGACTGGAGTGTGATCAGATGACCCATCAACACATGATTCAATCTTCATGTACTGTTTGGAGAGCCCTTTTGCTAGGAAGAAGTCGAGTATGTCCGGGATTCGATTGTGATCGGCTGGCCAATTGGTGGGTTCTGATGGAGCACTTATACTTAAGCGGTTTAGATCAGCGCTCAACTTTAGTTGTCTTCCTCTAGTGGTTATTAGTCTTGAGCCGCAATGGACATGCTTGGAGTTCCAGTCACCTCCTACTATGAATCGATTGCCTAGTGTTGAGAAGAAGTGAGAGAACAAGTCGGAGTCTATACGATGTTTTGGTGGACAGTATACAGCCGAGACATTAAAGTATCCACAGCTGTCTTGTATTGCGACTGTAGTAGCCTGTATTTGCTCGGTTTTATATTCTGGCAGTAGTTCGTGCTTTATTTTATTTCGAATAACTATAGCTGATCCTGCATTCACTGTACCATCTGGATGGTTTGTAGTGTATGTCTGAAACCCTTTGATAATGACATTGCTTCTCTCTGTACAGTGTGCTTCGGATATCAGAACTATGTCTAGTTTGTACTCGGACATTAGTATCTCGAGCTCAGCTTTGTTGGGTGAAAGTCCATTTATGTTCCAAGTAGCTAGTCTTAACCCAAGGCCTGCTAGCCTTGTAGTTTGGTTATGAGCGTAGTCATGAGGCTCATTAGAGCACTCATTTGTTGTAAGATTAAGTCGAACTTTTCGTTTTGCTTATTTAGGAGCGTTTCTAGTACCGTAAGGTTTTGGTTCTCGTTGGGTATATCATTTTCTTTGGTCGTTTTGTCTGGAACGTTTCTCGTAGCTTTGGCGTAAGATTGCGGTTTGTTGGATTTATCCACGATGGAAGATTGTTGGGCAGTATGTCTTTGAGGTTTTGTATCTCGAATCGTGTTGTCTCTCGCTGTAGCACGACTTTCAGCTCTTCGTTTTACTTGTTTGTTGTTTTTCCTCGCAAGTATTTCTTTGTACACCTCACAGCCTTTGTAGTTGGCCAGGTGAGAGCCGAGGCATAGTGCACATTTAGCTGGTGTGTTTCTATCACGCTTTGGACACTCGGAGGTTTTATGTGCCTGTGCACATTTCACGCAGCGGAAAGGTCGCATACAATAATTCTTTGTGTGCCCGTATTGCTGACAGCGTTGGCATTGCACGATTGAGTTTTTCTTCTTGGGATCCTCTCCTCTCCTCTATGGTAACAGATTGATGGTAGATGTACTTGATTTCTTTGGCCGCTTTATTGTTCGGACTAGGAAGCAGATTGACAAAAAATGTTGTGGTCGGTTTTTTCTCTGGTCCGTATCTTGAGTTGATAATTTCAATTATGATTAGGACATACAACATATAATTTGCTTTCATTGTACATATTGTAAAAGTTATTGGCAATAGATTTATAACCGGCCGGGAACCCTCCTTGGGATGTAATTGTTGATCTGGTGGCATTAGAAGGAGTATGCCCAGGTCGATATAAAGCTCCTAGTTGACTTTTACGATATCCACGAGCGAAGTAAGGGTTGGTAGTATTCGTCGCCGCTATTACATAGCAAAGAAAAGGAAAGTAATAGACACTATTATATTTTTAATCGTATATTATCCTTTTACAATTCATGTAGGTAAATCTTATTAACATATAAAGTAAAAATGAGATAGAAATAAATTATTTCAACATGTCATTGTGAAATTATAATATTAAATTTAGACATTGAATTTAAAAATATTAAAAGAGTAACCGGTTGAATTTCGTATAATGAAGAAGTTTAATTCCATTCTATAATCCTTTTCGTCTGACTAAAAGATGTCAATAGGACAGTGGGCAGCAGCGATGTCCTGGGTACTTAAGCGCACCGATTATGGCAGTACACCCCCTCTTTAAAGAGATATATGTTCAATAATGAACTTCGATAGGCTGCTGGAATGAATTACATCCTATATAAACAACGAACAGGAGATGAACAACTCGAAATAAAACCCCCAGAATGATTTGTCACTCGGTCAGCGTGCCTATTTGCCGGCACTTAAAGAGTTGAATATATGTAATCGTAATAAAAGATTGAAAATATATTTTAATAGGAATACAAAAAAAAATGTTCGTTGTCGACTGTTGGGTCTGAATAGAATTCCAAATGGGACGATACAATGCATTATAATGATTTTATCTACATTTTATATGCTTTCATCATCTTTTAGGATATAGACGGCTAAGAAAGAGGGTGGTGAATAGTATACTTACTAAGGGCCGCCGCTGATTGCGACTTTTTGTCGACGTGACTTATTGTTATTGTCTCCTGCTGTCACCCACGATGCGCTGACTGAATCTGTTCTTGGGCAACAAATCACGTTCATTTTTGTAATTCGTCGTCATTTTTATAACTTCTTGTTGGAAACAAGAGTAAAATACTATTTCCTCCCATAACCTTCTTTTTAAAATTATATCGGAATATTGCTTTAAGTTTTTTGCATATAATGCAGGCCTCTTCTCTAACTCCTCTATTAATAATTGATTGTCAATGTCTTCCTCTCGCAAAGAAGACAACATCTTTAAAAGCAAAACACAGCCATACTTTAAATAACATACATCTACTCCGAACGCGTGGCGCCGGCCGAGTGACAAAAAGTCACCAGTGAGTGGACTCCCATAGTAATGTACAGGGCGAGTGACAGTCACGTCACTCCGATGTTGCCTGCCGCTGCAACTATTTGTCACCATATTATCATGTCACCATAATGAGCGCACTCAGTATAGTTTTCATTGCACTTGAGTGAGTGACAAAAAGTCACGTCGACAAAAAGTCGCAATCAGCGGGGGCCCTTAGTCTCTACAAGGATAATACAACAATATTATATTTTATTAAAATATTCAACACAGCAAAACTGTTACACTGCAATGCTGTTCCCACTACGTAGTAACTAGCCCGCGTCACCATCGCACGCCTCCGGAATCTATTTAAAAACTCATTTCTCGAAGTCACGTAAGTAACGTTATAAGCTGTCGATCCTACAAACCTTCTAAAGGAAATTGAAATTGTTAAGTAAATAAGAAATTCTAAATAATAGATACGTGCTTTAATTACTAAAATATATTTTAATTTTACCTATAATATAAAATATATAAAGCACTAAAGGCTGTATTTATATGTAAACACTAGCAAACCCAGCCCGTTGGTTTGTTTGTAGAAGTCAATATAGCAGCGCCATCTAACTAGATGGCGATCTAACTAGATCGATAGGGATCAACATATAAACCTTATCTGTGAAAAAATACATATACATACCAATTTTAATATTGTTCGGTCAAATAGTTTCTGAGTTTAGCGTTGTCATATATACAAACATCATCTTTTATAGATATAGATATTGCACGCGGTAAATTAGTAAAAAAATCATCATGACTTCCTTTTCCGTTGGTGTTCAAACTACTATTAAGATTTGAAATTTTTTTTTTCAACATACTAAAACATATTTCCGTGTAGTGAAGCTTTTTTTTTTGGTTTCGGGCTGCGGTGAGATTACACCTCGCTAATCTGCCTGGGGCCACGAAAGAAGCGGCGCGCGACTCCGTAGACCCGCCCAAGTGTAGTGAAGGACTAAGAAACTTGCCCCCTTCCTTATTTGCACAAGTGTCTTAAAAGCCGAGAAAACGATACGAAATGTATAATGCCTAAGAAAGAGAAAAAATTTTTTTAATAGAACTTTGTTAAAATTACTTGACTCGGAATAAGGAAATTGTCTAGACATTTGAGGATAAGTAAGTATTTTAAATATGATTTTTTTCTTGCAGCTACACCCACCATATGTGGTGTACTGTATTGATGTAGTTTATTGGAAAATTACTGACAATGCACCTATAAATATCTGATTGCAAGAAAATAACAAAAGATCCGCTTCATATTTTATTTTAACGTAAGAACTGGATTCAATCTAAAGATAGACTCCAATTCCCAAAGGAAAATAAAGTAGCGAGAAGCTCTTGCTAGCATTACGTGAAAGCCAGAATTTCGAGTTATACGCCAGGTATTGGACACATACACTACCGTCCAAAAGTTTGGAAGCACACCTGTTTTCAAACAAAACAAATAAATGCCGACTAATAGCGGTAAAAATTAGCAATAATCTTAAGTTTTACAACCTTTTACGACTGTCTACACAAACACAAAAGGATTATTATCCTACATTCATCAAGTTTTATGGAATTCCTTAATATTGACGAAACACGTGTTTTATGACTTAATCCGTCGGCTACTTTATCCTATGCAATGGTGTAGTTTTATTGATAATGTTTGCTGGTTTTAACTTTTTTAGACCTTATTCAGTCGCACTTGAGCATTGGCACGTGAAAGTTGTGATATTAACATTGTCTGTATTCGAAAGATATCGGCTACTACTTTGACCGTATTTTTTCTTCTGAAAATGGCAAAACGCAAGCAAATCACGCTTGAACAGCGAAGCGCTATTTGCACTCTACGCGAGGAAGGATACAGTGAACGTCAAATCGCAGAAAGGCTCGGAATTTCTTGTAAAGGTGTCCACTATACCCTTGCTAGAAAACAAGAAACGGGGAAAAATGAAGATAGAAAGAGATCTGGTAGGCCCAAATCCACAACAAATCAAGAGGACAACTTCATTAGAGTTCTTTCTAAACGGAATCGACGCTTAACTGCACCACAGATCACTGCAGCTCTGAATGATACGCGAGAAACACCCATTTCAACAACTACTGTTAAAAGACGCTTACTGTCTGCGGGATTAAGAGGATGTGTTGCTGCTAAAAAACCCAAACTAACAAATCGACATAAGAAAAATAGACTAGAATGGGCAAAAGCGCATAAAAACTGGACTATAGAACAATGGGAAAATGTCCTTTGGAGTGACGAATCAAAATTTCAGATTTTCGGATCCAATAGACGTGTCTTTGTACGCCGGTCAAAAGAAGAGAGGGCTTCAGAGGTATGTACAGTGCCTACCATCAAACATGGTGGTGGTAATGTCATGGTTTGGGGGTGTTTTGGCAACAGTAAACCCGGCAATCTTGTGAGGATAACCGGAAAATTAAACAAGGAAGGCTATTTAAAAATTCTCCAAGATTCTGCCATACCCCGTGGACTAAGTAGTAGTACTAACTCTCATTGGTTCTGGATTCATTTTTCAACAGGATAATGATCCTAAGCATTCGTCTAAATTGTGCCAGAACTTTTTAAACAAGAAAAAAGCTGAAAACATTTTAAACATCATGCAATGGCCATCTCAATCCCCTGATCTTTCTCCCATTGAACTTGTTTGGGATGAACTTGACAGGAGGGTGAAAAGTCGATGTCCTACGAGCTCAGAACATTTGTGGCAGCTATTAGAGAACGAATGGAACAAATTAGATAAAGATTATTTTAAAAAATTGATTAATAGAATGCCCAGAATATGTGAGAAGATTATAAAGGAGAAAGGTGGACACTTTGATGAAGCTAAAATTTAATCTAATTTACCATTGTATATTATTTTTTTATTTTGTTTAAGTTAGTTTCTGTTTGTTCTTTATTTTTTTATCAATACATTTAAATTTAAATGACTTAGTTTGGTTTTATTCGATTTTACCTTGCTGCTTCCAAACTTTTGGACGGTAGTGTATGTTTGTTTATTTATAGAGTACTGTCTGTTTCAACCTATTTCATAGTGTATTCAGCAGTAAAAAGTAGGTTAATTGTATAAACACGAGTTCAGTAAATAAAGATAAAGAAAATAATATTTATTTAACGATAAAAGGCAAGACATACACAGATGTTATTACTAATATATATATATATATATATATATATATATATATATATATATATATATATATATATATATATATATATATATATATAAAATAAAAATATGAAGATCAATCTTTGTAAAAGATATAAACGTGCAAATGGGTGCGTCGCGCGATCGTGTCAAATACGGTTAAACCCTTTCGGTAGTCGGGACACACCACGTCCATTCCCTCCGGAAGTGCTTTACGGAAGAGCGGTATATGGCTGCATAATCCACCGTGTTCTCTTTTTTTTTTTTTTTCCGCAGGGTGGACCATGGATGTGGTCGCGCCCCGACAAATCCATCCGGGGCAACAAAAGAGGCGGCGCGCAACCCCATGGACCCAACCTGCAAACACCTCTTTTCGCCGTGCGAGCGGGCCACCGGTACCCGATCTTTGTCTTCGGTGGCTGCATAATCCACCGTATTCCCTGCCCATCGCCATCGGGCTGGGCACTGCTACCGCTTTCTTGACATCCGTGGCCGACCAGACGGGTTACCCTTTTAGGCATATTGTGTCAAGGTTAGACTTACCACGTGATAGTCTATTATGCATGCTCAGGATAGACCCATCGTTGCTTATCGGTAGCGGCGGAGGTAGTCTGTTGATATCTCTAAATACCCAGGTTCTCGTATAGTTGTGATCTGTGTATGACTGTTACGGGATATCGGTCGGAAACACTCTAAGTCACTGGTATTTGAAGATTTACGAGTATATTGCGTGTAGACAAATCTCTACAGATGATAAGGCAAACACAACGGGACAAAAATAAAAAAAAATGCAATAATCTTAGCAATTTAATTAAAAATCATAAGGTTCAAATATAACCTAAAATAACTGCCGACTCATCAGTAGTTGTGAGCTGCTTTAAACTTTCAACTATTCAAATTTATTCCGGCGAGATTGAAATCACAGAGTAGGAGTATAAGCCCACTATATGTAGAGGTGCCGATAAATATAGATACTGATTTAATGAAATTTACATACAATTTAAATGTAAGTAAACGAATAAATAGGATTGAATAAGATGAAAATACGGTTATTATCATTTATTAGCACAGTATCAGACTGTCTAATTTAGTGTGTTCTTCGCCTTCACATGCCAGGATAACGATACTGGTCTTCATGATATATAAATAGCTGGTATTATTTATATAAACCTGATTACGACTGTACTTGTGACAATCATTTTTCGCTCGTAATCGGATTTTTATGAATAGTCAAGCATATTAAATGCTAAATTTCAGTAATTTGAATAACAGGGTTGTGTCATCGTTTAATACAAATCTAACTGCAAAGTTTGAGTATTAAGTCTGTACAATGTGTAAATAATGTCAGATAGATGGCACACGTCTCCTTAAAAGACGAAAATATAATACGATGCGTGAATTGAATGTTCTACAATAGTTTATGGTGGTGTAAGTGGCAGCACGATTAGAACGGATTTCCAATAGGTGTGGGATCGTATCCCACATGTGACAATCATTTTTCGCTCGTAATCGAGTTTTATAAATAATCAAACATACTAAATGCTAAATTTCAGTAATTTGAATAGCTGGTATTACTTTGCCTTTTTTCTACTGACATCATTTAAGTCTTTTTAAAAATGGATATGTTTTAATTAAATAATAAAATTTCGGTGTGGTGGCGGAGTAAGAATACAGTTCACCACCCCCTATCCTACCCGTGCGTAATCGTACGAGACGACTAAGGGATATAAAACGCATATAACATTTATGCGAGAGAAGGAAAACTCAAAACAAAACCCTATACCAATACGTCTGACCAGCGTGGTATAGTAGGTCAATTTCCCTCCCATTATGGAAGAGACTCGAGCCCAACATTAGGACATATATGAGCTGAGATAAAGATGAAATAATAAAATAATTAAATTATTGTTATTGAAACGATACCCATGAGTAAGATAGGTGATGAATTGTTTTCTTTTTCCATCATCACACAGAACTGTTGTTATTTATACATTAACGCAAATATCTGAAAGGAACACTCACACAGAGAACTGTTGTTATCACACAGAGCACTGTTGTTTTCACACAGAAAACTTTTGTTTATACATTAACGCAAATAACTCTTTATTTATATAAAAGTGTACATAAATATGATCGATCGTCGTTTTAAAGTTTCACATTTAATTAATTCTTTCTCTATCTCATAGTGTCAAGTGATTGAACTACAGTCTATATAGGTATATATTATTATTATTATAAAGCAGAAAATAATTACCAGTAACTGAGATTTAAAAAAAAAGACGACTATAGCGGTAGATACGTTGCAAAAGATTGCGATTAATGGCTCATATGAAACAACTAGTAAACATAAATATACCCAGATCCAGAGTGTAGAATAATCATAATGTATGGTCACCATTCTTAAGCTCTTATCCCAATTACTTGGGGTCGACGCAATAGTTTTATGACCGGCCGCTTGCTTGACATCAAACCTCCTTAGGAATATAATTGTTGACCAAACAGGATCAGGTAGAGTTGGCGGAACTTGATATAAAGTTCATGGTCATCTTTTACGACATCCATGAGCAAAAGTAAGGATTGGTAGTATTCGTAGCTGCTATCACATAGCACCATAATCGATGGTATTATTAGGTTTATATTCATGTAATATAGAACAATTTGAATTTATTTAACCCACGTACCATATTTAAAATATAAAATATTATATCATTTACTTGTAATAAAATTTCCGTGTGGTGACGGAGTAAGAATACAATTCACCATCCCCTATCTTACCTGTGAGTGATCGTACGAGACGACTGAGGGATATAAAACGCATATAACATCTATGCAAGAGAAGGAAAACTCGAAACTAAAACCCCATACCAGCGCGGTATAGTAGGTCAATTGCCCTCACATTATGGTGGACGCTTGAGCCCAACAGAGGGACGTGTATGAGCTGAAATGATGAATCAAATGACTTGTAATAAAATAAATTATACATGTAAGTATTCCATAATTATAAGATTAATTTATGAAAATGTTAAATATTCTTATATAATTGTCACCAAATTTGCATGAAATATGGAATCACAAGATGCCAGCAAATTGTCTGACAGTCGGAAGGCGCTCTGTTGGCGGATATTACTCAGACAGCTCCGCTTCGTTACAAACTATTGGTATGAAAATGTATGTAGTGGTAAATTAGTCTCTTAGACTTAATATTACATGTTTTTATAGATTTAAGAGATATTTTTAATTATAAAAGTAAATAAAAATTAATAATTGATTGAACAATAATAATAATAAAATGTTTATTATGCTATTAACTTTTTAACAAATTTTTACAATCTCTGACTCCCAAACTAGCGTGAGCTGTATGTTAGGAACCAGTTTCATTCCATGAGTTCATAATAAATTATCAAAATAATATTTACAACTTACACTTATTAATATATGGATACTATTGTATGTGTGCATATATTTTGCGCGTGAGCTTTCGTACTTGTGTATAGTGTGCGTGAGGTGGTCTTGTGCGTGCGTGAATGTGTGTGTATGCATGTGCGTGCGTACGTGTGTGCGTGCGTGCATATGTGTGTGTTTGCATATGGGTGTATGCGTAAGTGTCTATGCGTGCATGTGTGTGTTAAAGAGTGTGAATGTGTGCATGCAAGTGTGTGTGTCGATATTTATTTGACAATGATTTAAAATACGTAAATAAATTATAAATATTTTATGTTAATATAATAAAATGGAATTAAATAGAATTCTAAATAAATTTGCGCAAATACAGCGTGTAAACATGTACATTAGACATGCGCGAAACAGTACTTCGCGAAGTGATGTGATATGGCATTACATTTCGTGCTGAGTAATATTACATTTAACCATCACACATGACATTTCGTGTCATGTGTAATGCGTAACGCGATAGCGCTCTATACATACGGCGGGTGGCGTCAAGAAATATAAGCTTTAACGTTCTGAAAATAAAGCTCATAATAAATATTGAATTGTCAGACGCCGAACATTGCAGAAATGCAGAACACTACACGGGTGTTCGCGTCACGTTTAATGTGATGTGATGTTTAGCCGCGTAATGTGTAATATGGCAGTACGCGGTCGGGTAATATTACGTGTAATACATCACTCGCATTACTTACACATGTCTAATGTACATAGCATAAATATATGCTGCATTACTGTATGGAAGCGAGAGTTGGGTATGCAGAAAAGAGTATGATAGTAAAATTAATGCGGTCGAAATGCGATCTCTGCGGAAAATCTGTGGAGTTAGGCTGACCGACCGCATTCGTAACGACGACGTAAGAGAGCGAGTAGGTATGAAAGAGAGTATTGGTGTAAAGATGCGAAAGGGAATGCTCCGATGGTTCGGACATGTGGAAAGAATGCCGAACGAACGCCTGGTTAAGAAGATATACAATGCGAAAGTGGAAGGATGTAGGTACCGAGGGAGACCGAGACTAACCTACCTAGACCAGATCGGTCATGTACTGAAGGAAGGTGGAGTCAAGAGTCTCCGAAACCGGCGAGCGTGTATGAAGAGAATTATGAATGTTGAGGAAGCGAGTGAAGTATGCAGAGATAGAGTTCTCTGGCACTCTGTTCTCTCTGCCTACCCTGCAAGGGATATGGCGTGATGATATGTATGTGTATGTATGTGTGTATAAATATATGCAGTGAAGGCCATCTGTGGTATCTACTACGTTTAGTAACACAGATATGAATAAAAAAGAAATGGGTACCTTATGTAAGTGAGTGAGAAGTTGAAGTACAACTTCTCACTTCTTCACACTTTGGCATCATTAAAAACAGTTTTTAATTGCAAGCAAATAATTAATTACAATAAAATAATAAAATGACTGGAAAAGGAGAGGATAATTTTTTTACCTAATATTTACGAACAGTAAATAATATTATTCAAAATATTCAATTTAAATCACTACTGAATATAATTTATTAGCACATATATAATTCGCACTTGTAAGAAAATAAAATAAGTGTTGTGAATGTAGAAACTAAAAAGAGGTTCTATTTCTATTTTGTTGGTAACTTTTTTCGAGACTTATTGAGCAGTTTTACGGCCAACTTCAGTGTGTTACAGAGATGCGCGCGCATCTTAAAATTTCACTCTCGGTTTTGCGGCCAACTTCAACTTACTTTTGGTTACAGTGATACGCGCGCATTCTAAAATTTCACTTTCATAATCCTTATTAATATTATAAATGTGAAATTAACTCTGTCTGTCTGTCACTCTTTCACGCTAAAACTACTTAACCGATCTAAATTAAATTTAGTACACAGCTAGTTTAGAGCCTGATAAAGGGCATAGGCTACTTTTTAATGCAAAACAAGGGTTGTAAAGGGGAATGAAAAGTTGTAAGGAAATATCGTCATCTATATCAAAGCCAGTAAGCTTGAAACTTATTTTTAGGCTATTGATTAGATACAAATAAATATGATATTAACATATTGTAAAAATTTACCCTTAAGGGATAAAATAAAAATAGGGGATGAAAAACTTTAGGAAAGTAACCTATTACGCGGGCGAAGCCGCGGGCAGAAGCCAGTTTTTTCATAACGCATCTAAAGAATTATAACTTTAAAAATAATTTTATTTCATAGACTTATTATAGCTCCTTAAATTGTCCTATATTGTGAATTACTCTATTATAAACTCATTTGAATACAAAATCTTCAAACTTATGATAGTAAGGTAACAATAAAGTAACCCTCTTCTTACTGTAGAAAATCTAAGTTAACCCCTATTTGTATACAATTTGGCGCATAATATAATATGAAACTTTTTAGTGTAATATAAAAGGGAATAAAATAGTAGTGGTTTGTTTGATAAAAAAAAATGATTTTCTAAATTAGTAGCATATCTTTTTTCAGATTTTCTCAGCATTTCCATGTAAATGAACTTATCATACTTGGTACATGTTTGGTCTATATCTACTTTTATAGACACAATTTTAGAACCTTTTGAGAGTACTTATTTTTTAAGTGAAGTATCTACTGTTTTAGCGAAATAATAGTTTATACGCTATCTTATTTTAATAAGCCTGTATTTTTTTTATGTACGAAATTGTTTTTATTAATATAATTAAAATTTGCTGTGTAGCGGCTACGAATACTACCAACCCTTACTTTGCTCGTGAATGTCATTAAAGACGACTAAGAGCCTTAACGACCAGGGCCAACTCCATCTGATGCCGTTTGGTCAACAATTAAATTCCCAAGAAGGGTTGACGTCTGGCAGGTGGCCGGTCATAAAACTATTGCCAATAACTTTTACAATATGTACTATGAAAGAAGAGTATTGAAACCAAGTAATTGGGATAAGAGTAGAAGAATGATGATGATGTTTTCATTAATATCAATTTCAACGTTCAAAAAAGTCCTGTCGACCCAAACCTGGTAGCAAAAGGTTTTCTTTATTGCATTGCTTGTAATTGCTCCTTTTGCTTATGTTTGCCTAAACGCCACACATCTTCCATATTTTTTTTTCTTGTTCATGAATCCCCAAGCAGTTACAGAACACGAAACCAATCGAGAACATCTTAACCGATTTAAAAGACTAAGAATGATAATTGGTCACATGTGTTTGAATATAGTTTTTAACCATTTCTAAATTGAAATTCGTGTAACATTTGCTTACAGTATATATTTTAAATGTAATGAAAAATGTTCTCCGTATATGATCACAAAATGTATTTTGGTTCAGATCAAATTTTGAAAAAGTTTTTATACGGATATGTAAATAAGGTTTGATGGTAGGTAATACGAACGCTTAGGTAAGCAAGCAGGAGGGTGTAGCTGCAAGCTATACTCCGATCCGAGTTTATTTATTTTATACCTATATATACCAACCATTTTCTGTGTGGTGTCGGGTTAAAAAAACACACGTTGTAATTAATTTCTTATGAGAGTCGTAATAATCGGCAAGATGACTAAGAGAATGTGCAGTAGCGCACGTTTTAAAAACTTATAAGCTTAGTCTTACTATTTAAACCTTTTTTTTTTCTTGCGGTGGACTATGGATGTGGTTGCACTCCGCCAAATCGGTCCGGAGCGACGGAAGAGGCGGCGTGCAAGCCTATGACGCACCCTGCAAGAACACCTCTCTTCGCCGTGCGAGCAGACCAACGGTACCCGATCTTTGTCTTCGATGGCCCGCCCGGCGGTTTACCTTCACGGGTTCATCTCGATTACTATTTAATCCTGGGGAGTCGAATAAGGTAGTCTAATATAGTCTTTAGATTTTTTTTTACGTAAGAATACCGGGCTTTAATAAGCACTACTTTCGATTTTTTATAGCAACTATTAGTGTCGTTTACTATTGCTTGTACCATTTAAGCGCAAAAAACACCAGTCGTTTTCACGGCGGTTTTTTAAAGCCACTATTACGATTATTACGGCATTTCAGTAATAATGACTCCAAATCGAGCTCTCACATTAGTTCCGAAGCAATATTCACTCCAATTTTTTCTATAAATATACATATTCTAAGTAAATATCTTAACTTTCAAACGCGCTGTCATTTTCTTCAACTCGAACGCAATTGCCCAACTATCACTGGAGTAAGCTTCGTGTTTTAGACAGTATGCAATAACTGACTCGTTTCCGACTCTTCGACGATTTTCTTTACCTGATGCACTTGCTTCGTCAATATCCGATATTGAAGCACAGTTTTCATTTAAATAATATTTTTGTATAAGGTGTCTTATAATTTCAATCATCATCATTTCTCTTGTCACCGTCCACTATTGCACATAGAGCTCCTAAAGGGGGACGATACCATAATCCCACTCTTGGCAGGCTGGTTAGCAATCTCAGTTTACCAATAAATTTAAAAGGAGAGTGTTGATGCCATGGCATTCTCTTGGTGATTTCTCATCTAATTTTTACGATATATGTGGGAAAGTAAGAGGTGGTGAAACATTGTATTCTTAATTATTTTCTTCTCTCTTTCTTTTCTTCCCACACAATTTTTTTTGTACGTTTCATTCTTATGTTCGAAGGACTAACGGTTCCAATAATTCCAGCGCTCATCATGAAAAGCGATTATTATGAATTGAATACTGATGCAACTGGAAATAATATGCCATACAAACCGTTTTTTCTTCATTGTATTAGGTCAACACCTATCTCTACTATTATGGAGGAGTGTCATGTCCAAAAACGGGTCCTATATTATTAGACTGAAGGAGAAGTTCCTTTGAAGATATATTTAACGATTTCACATTCAGGTTATAAATGCTATGCCAACTTCCTCCGTTCACTTTTAATACTTTTAAAGCTGTTGATTTACTTTTTATTTTGCTGACTGCTTGAAATGAGTTTTTAAGTGTAAATAAATCTTTTCCCGACCTTGGTTGTTTAGCAACAACTTCCATTATTAAAATTTTAATGTATGATTATAGTCAACGTACGGTTGTGTATAGACATTTTGTCTTATGTTTAGTGTTCTAGAAAACATAGCCACCAAAGTGTAAGTAACCGTTTTAAGTGGCAATAAAAAAGAAATTGTGGCAATTTAATCATGTAATACTATTCATTTTTATTTTCACCCGAGGAAGGGTTCTGGAAAATTTATAAACCATGGTAGAAATCCAGGATATATATATATATATATATATATATATATAATATATTAGGATTATTGTTGCCCAAATGCAAGATCAAGACTCGCTGCAAGAGTCTCGCAGTACTCTCTTAGACAGTATTTCACGATTCCTTTGGCAAAGAAAGCATTGTCAACATTTTGTTTTACGAGGAAATAATTTAAAGTTATTTTAAACAGTCTCATGATAGATAGGTGTGATTATAGCACCACTCTCGTTAAGTGATGGCTAATTATTGATAGTTGTACAGTCAGTGCCACTAGATGAATGGAATTTTATTAATTTAGTTGGATTTTTCATTTCTGTGTGATTTTTTTATTTCTATGAAAACAAGTGACTCTGTTTAATTCTAACAGCGAGAGTTGCAAGACTTGCGAGACTCGCAAGAGTCTTGGATTTAAGCAACACTAATTAGGATATATTAGTCATTCTTTTAAGTAAAGGTTAAGAGTAAGTAAAAAAAAAAAAAAACTATATAATATTTTTATGAAATTTCCGTGTAGACGTCTTACCCGTCGGTGATCGTACCAGACAACTAAGGAATATAAAATGCATTAATATCTATGTGAGAGAAGGAAAACTCAAAAGATAACCCTATACCAACACGTCTGAGCAGCAGGTTAATTACCCTCCCATTATGGAAGAGGCTCGAGCCCAACAGTGCGACATATATGGGCTGACATGAGATGATGATGATTTCCATGAAATAAAAGGCTTTTTTATTTATTAAATTTACACTATTCATTTTAATATTTATATATACCTCTAAAATCATCTCTTTCATTCTTGTTAATAGTATTCGTGTATATAATAAATAGCTATATAGCGAGCGCAGTCCGAGAAGACACGTTCAATCCATCTTGGAGACATATTTTGCAATTTCATTTCCCTTGAGGGTGCACAGACATGATTTAGGTGATACTTTACTTTTTAGATATATATCTGCTTGGTAATCTTCGAATCCCGCAGAAGAGAAATTTATAGTAACGTTTAAATTAACTTTAAAAATAAAACTACTTTTACAGATTCTATCGCGTTTGTATTTGATTTTTAATTACCCGAGATTTCGAACATTTTACAGGAATCATGGCTACAGCAGGACTAAGGTGTCTTACTTCCAAAAGTCATCGTTATTAGAGAAATTTATATCTACCCGCTACAGTATCAGTTATTTAAAGTTTGACCCACATTTTAATACAAATTTATTGTCAGTACAAAAAGAAAATGATTTTATATGTAAAAAAAAACATATAGTTAATGATCAGTTATATTAAACATTTCATTTATGGTAATTATTATATTGTAGCAGTTTACTAGTTTAAAAATCTAATAAAAACTATTAAGCTATTACTGGATCAGAACGTGGCCACTCTGAGAAAGAGCCGGCAAGAAAACTAAACAATATCTTCAAGTTTTTTCTTAGCATAAAAGAATAATTTTGTTTTTTAAAAAACAGTCACCGTAAATATAAAGAATATCTTTATTTTTTTTAATTTATATTTTTAAATTTCAATATAAACTTCTAAGATTAGATATACAGTACTTAAATAAAATAACAAATCATGTATGTTTTCGTTTTCAACGAAACTCGTTTTGTGGCAACACCGCCAATTTTATCGTGTGAATATTTGCGCCCATGTAATATAAATATGGCTACTGCTCGCGGCTACATAAGAATTCCCCATGATCTATTTTAAAAAGAACTTTTTTTTATTTTGAGTGTACTTAATAATGAAAAGGAAAATTGTAGATTGTAAACATTTTTGGCAAATATTTTAGAAAAGGCAACAATTTTTCTTAAGTTGTGTTCTCGGTATTGCTAAGGTATGATAAGGCAAAATTGTGGAGGAGTCTGAGCCCAATAGTAGGTCATATGAAGGCTGAGATGAAACACCTTAGCAATATCAATTACCATGTACCTATGTATAAAGTAGCTTCATCATACTGAACTCCAAATAAGTGATTGAAAGGATCATCATGATTGCGTCTTCGAATAAACATTTTTAGCTATGATTACAAGCGATGAACATCTCTCGGTACTGAGAACTCTCAACCTCTGGTGAGATAAACTACATGGAACATTTATTTATTATTTTATCAGAGACGTCTAAATTTATCACTGCAAAGTTATTCTGCAGCAATTTCTTACTTTCAACAGACTTCTGTCAGCAGTCATATCTACGCTCACTGCTACCCTTATTCACACAATTCATCTATCTCTTTTTGGGACTCCCACGATTCTTACATCAATTCACAATCACATTGATAACTCTCCTTATCATATGTCTTTTATCTCTCCTTATTACATGACCATAACAAGACAATCTCGATCTCCTAATTCTTCTCTATCACCGGTGCCGTTTTCAGGCTTTCCGTAATATACTATATGATGTACTTAATCTGGTCATAAATATTGTCACAATTAAAAATAAAAAAATATTACGTTTGAATTTGGAATCTGTCATTTTTATATGATTGTACATTGTATTTTCTCATTTTGGCGCCAATACATTATACAATATTTTACGATATTAAAATAGAGTAGGCTTATAAAGAGAACCGAATCGCTGTGATTGCATTACACAAAGTAGGTATAGAGCCAACTGTAATTTTTAAAACTCTCCATTTGACATTTTAACATGTATAACATTTTACTGATACCAAGCGGTATTAGAAAAATGTTTGTGTACCGTATTGTGGCTATTAATAGGTACAATGAGACCTCCACTGTTTGTGACAGAAAAAGATCTGGCCGTCCACCTAGTATTCGTACGAAAAAGGTGGTCAAAGCAGTAAGGGAAAGAATTAAGAAATCCTGTCCGAAAGCAAAAGATTTTATCACGGGAGATGAAGATAGCACCTAGAACCATGTCGCTTATCTTAAAAGATGACTTAGGACTTGCAGCCTATAAGAGATGTACTGGTCATTTCTTAACTTCTTCTTCTTCTTCTTATTTTTATGTATTGGCAATCAGCTACTTAAATGAGCCATTGTTGCCAGTGTCGAGTTATAATTATATTCAAGTTTTTAGTGTCTTCAGATTAGTGATTGTCCGTCACTAAGTCAAATTGTCGCCATCAACAGTGTTATGGCCACACTGTTAATGGTATCTTGTGAGAATTTTGATGAAAAACGAAAACGTTGTAAAGCACTTTTATATGATATTCACTACATCTCAGCAGTTCCGTCACATCACATTACATAAAATGCCATCAAAATTATCTAATATAACACGTTAAAACACTAAGATATCGAATATAATACAAGAGCACCGCATGACTTTTTAGATTCCCGCCAAAAACCCATTTCTTAACTTATAATTTAAAAAAGAATAGGGTGGTAAATCGAAACAACTACTGAAGCGGTACGCAAAGGGCGGTCACAGAAAAATTTTGTTTATGGATGAGAATTTTTTTAAAAATTGAGCAACACTTTAACACACAAAATGACCGTATTTATGCCCAAAGCTCGAAAGAAGCTTCCCAATTAGTCGACAGAGTGCAACGTGGGCATTATCCAACTTCAGTGATGGTTTGGTGGAGCATTAGCTATGAAGGAGTGACTGAGCCATAATTTTATGCAAAAGGTATCAAAACATCGGCACAAGTGTATCAAGATGTCATTCTTGAGAAGGTAGTGAAGCTCCTTCACAACACCATGTTCTATAACCAAGAATGGTCCTTCCAGTATGACTTGGCGCCGGGTCATAAAGCTCGGTCTATGCAGTCTTGATTAGAAATGAACGTTTCGGACTTCATCAGAGCTGAAGACTGGCCGTCGTCTAGTCCCGACCTTAATCCGCTCGATTATTATAATTTATGGTCAGTTTTAGAGAGTACGGCTTGCACTAAACGACACCACCACGGTGGTGTCGTTTAGTGCAAGCCGTACTCACACTCACACCACGATAATTTGGATTAACTAAAAAGGTCCATACGATTGGTAGTGAAGAATTGTCCCATGGAAAGAGTGCGTGCTTCTATTGACAATTGGCCTCAACGTTTAAAGCACTGCATTGTAACCAATAGAGAGATACCACTTCGAATAAGCTTTTCATATTTTTAAATTATTTTATATTTATGTATTAAACTAACAGACTGTGAAAGTAATAAATGGACATGTGATGAGACGGGACGAAAGTAATGTTGTGAGAAAAGTTTTAAGTATGAATGTTGAAGGCTTTAGGGGTAAGGGAAGATCGAAGAAAAGATGGATGTATTGTGTGAAGCATGATATCGATAGGAAGGGCGTGACCACAGATATGACTTCGAATAGCATTTTGTGGAAGAAAAGAACATATTGCGTCGCCCCTAAGTAATTGGGATAAGAGCAGGGTAATGATGATTACTGTAAAAGTAATAAATGTTATTTGCAATAGATTTTTTTTCTTTGTTACATTATTTATACAATTTAGACAAGACTAGGTATTTGTTTGAAATAAAATATAATAATCTCTTATCTTATTATGTTTCAACACATATATGTTCCACTATTAAGTATGGGAGCTTCTCCGTAATAAAAGGGAAATTGAATTCGAGTTCGCCTGCTCTGTTGAATAGATATCAAAAGTAATATTAGTAGAGAAAACGATTTTCTTTCAATATATTTTGAAAATAGATATCGTTATTATCAACTTTAATATCGGCCTTATATTTCATTACTATCTGGCTCCTGCAACACAGTTTTTTAACTAGCGTAGGAGCCAGAGGTGCCCATATATTTTTGTAATATATGGCAGTAAGTATTATTATTATTACACTTTGAGTAGAACTATGGAAGGTAGCACTATATTTTTCTCGAAATCAAAATCATCAGAGAATGTAAATGGTATTCTAATTTCTGAATAGTATTATTAGAACAGCAATTTGTATATAATACTTTTATAGCGTACTAACTGTACATGAGTGGGTATAGGTCAAGAAAATAATGTGTCACCCCCCATTACTTTCCTGTTAGTATCGTAAAAATAAGTTGAATTACAATTTCTAGAAGAGTAGCTCTTTTTTTCTTTTTAGCAGGTAGTAGTTTGAACACACATCGTCCGTTCCATCCGAGGGCGAAAGGGCGGCGTCTCATAATCTATAGTATTCACTCGACATCGCCATTAGAGCGGCCATGCTGGTACCTTGAAGTCCATGGCCAGTTAACATCCCCCGCCGTCGGCCCCAGCTTGCTACTGAGGCACAAGAATAGGTCTGCCACTTCTTACTTTCCAGGAAAACTTATAAAACGATGTTATGCCTATATCTAGTGGACATCATCGATAATATGTTAGAAGAAACTGCGCACCTATAAAATGAAATGTATTTCAGTAAGATATCATATCTTCGTTATTAAAATTGTTCCGTTATTAAATATGTCCCTACAATTTCAAGTTTATGTTTTTTTAGTCATTTCGTGATTGCTAAATGTATAAAGTATAAAATATCCAAAATGTTACGATAATAACAACAAAATAACTATAATAAAGTATAAAAATATAATGAAGTTCCATTTCAAATGTCAAAACACACGTAGACATCAAGAATCATTATGTATTTTAAGATGATGGTGCTTGAGACATACTTTTGCTCTATCCCGGGGACATATTTCGCAATTTTATTTCCCCTGGGAGGGCACAGATACGGTTTACTCCATACCTTATTCTATACTAACTTGAATATTTCTGTTGTCCTTCGTTCAGTCAAGCAGAAATATTGAAGATAAATTGTGATTTTGGCAAAGAAGTTCTTGTATAGAATCAAATTGCAATTACGAATCTGTTTTTAAGAACATTACAGTTATAGCTAGTTTTTTGATGTAGAACCGTAAAGTATAATAAAGCCAAACAAGATTTACGTGATCAATTAATAGATATGTAAAGTGGTAGGACCAGGGGTAATGAAGGAGCTCGGACTATCATCTCGATAGAAAACAAGTAAACACGTGCTTGGAGTTAATCACCACCAAACACACAACATCCATAAAACAAGTGCCAACATCATCAACAAATTTACAATGAGGACAGTTAACGTTCGAAGGCCAACATTACAGAGGGGTTTCCACCGTCAACATCGAGTAACTGCGCAAAGTAGAAAACTCCAAAGGAACAGCAATCATACAACATGAAGAACGCGCCAATATACATATAAACCATCATAAATATATTAAAGCGACTTCAAGAAACCTTGAATTATATATCATCAATATAATAATTGTAATACAAAACATAAAAAAGGCACGGACAAAAGTCTGTGGATCAAAACTTTATTATATAAAAAAATAGTGGTAGGATCATGCTGTGAACAGTTTTCTGTCTACAGCCGCGGGCCTGTCCATCCGGGGTAGTACCACACTCTCGCAGAAGATCGACGTCTGAGTAATGGCAATATACTGATGCGCTTCGTTCAGTGAGCAATCAATCAATCAATCTTATTATTGCAAAGGTCCATCGGCGGCAGTGAAATTTCCCATCAAGTATGCTGTCTGTTCGTTTGCCACCATAAGCAATAAAAAAAAAAAATTATTACCATTCAATAAAATTAGGTAGAAAAATCTGTCAATTTTAAAAAATTAGTCAACGTTATGTTTTTGTTTTGTTATGATGTAGGAATCAAATACAGAGGGCCAATGAGTTATTTCTGTTTTATTACAGGCTGACTGGTAGATTGACCGCAATTGGTCCGACCGTCTGGAACTATAGTAGGCATGTGATTAGCTATTAATATGCATGTGGTAGGCTATGCTACAGATGGACAATTGCGGTGCCATTAACTTGCAGTCTGTTTCGGACAGACATCAAGTACATGTCTGTCACCCTACGAATTTCTGAGAACCTGATCGCTGTCCTTTCTATTGAGTTCTATAGCATTTTAATTTTATTATTGCTATCACTATATTTCGGATAGTTTAGAGCAATTGGTCAATCATAAAACTATTGTCAAACTTTATGGGATCAATACTCACTAGGGGAGAATACAAAGCTGAATGATGACCGTGAATATGGATATAAAATAAAATATCCGACTAATAATAATTGTGAAATTAATTTCATTAATCCATTCTTCTAAATAATATAACTACAATTCACGAAAGAAATCATTGAATGAGTAGAAAATATAGAATGTCAGTCATATATCAGATAAGTATCCCATGTACTCTAACAATGTCCTCATTACGTTAACAATGCTTATACCTTACTTCACAATGTACAATTAGGCTATAATAAAAAGAAAGACGTTGAGAACAATTCCATCTTGTTTCTAAGCGTCATTAAAAATGGAACAGCTTGACGGAGTATTTATTGATATTTAACTAAATATACATTGCAATAACTTTATTTTTATATATCGAAAAGGTAGATTTTTTTTAGATGATACATTCTTTATCTTGTAAAGAGCAAATAGAGGGCATTGAATAGAAGACAGTGGTGTTAGTGGTTTGCTTATAAAGTAGACAGGGATGCACCGCGGGTTATGAGGCATAATGATGCCTTTCCGTCATTTATTCTGGGAGTTGCGCAAGGAATGGACAGACTATGATGGGCCAAACCAATTAATTGTTGTTTGAATATTTTAACTATATAATTTATTCTATCTTATACCCCGCTCAGTCATCGCCCGGCCCTAATAACCCTTTGTGCAACTTCTTTGCTTCCTAACCGCATTACTGGCTGTAGTGGTTATTTCATTTGAGTGATATTGAGATACAAGAAAATAATCTTTTATCCCACCCTCTACTTTTCTACAATTAATCAAGATATTGTATATCTCAAGAAAGTAAGGAATACGAGATAGGATCAAGGTGGAATGGGATATAATAAAGTCTTGTTACCCTTATGTAATTAGCAACCTCCAAAAATGCGTATTTGAAGTCGAACCGTCTTGAAATACCTCGTTTAAAGGTGAAACATTATTTTTTGAAGTTCTGCGAAATATAATACAATATTATTATAATAAATTAATTATTAATATTACAAGTAAAGAAGTTCTGGAGGCTTAATCTGCTCGTTTGCCACCATAAGCAATAAAAAAAAAAGATAATGGATTGTTGCCATGTATCGCCTAATTCAATCGAGTGATTCGAACGTTTGTTTACCTTTTAAATAATACTTCTTCATTTAAACTAAATTGTATCGCTCCCTCAAATTATATGACGTAATAAAATTATTATCTTCTTAATTTAAAAAAAAATAACGACTAAAACGAATAAAAGTGCAATTAATCTGTAAGCTGTTTTAAACGTATTTCGCGATTCTATAATACTTTAAAAGTTTAAATGGCATGGGAGTTGTAATGACATGAGCGAGTTGGAGAGCAAAAATTGTTTTTGTACTGTTTGTTATTAAGATTATTTATGCTGTTTATATTCTACTTATAATACTTGACAGCGTTTATGTTTCCAGATATAATGTAGTGGTTTCACAATCTTTAGTCACAGGCGAACTTTGGTATCTTACATCCAACAGGTCGTCGTTATTACAGAGATTTGTATCTATTAAGTATTAGTTTTTAAATTTAATTAATATTTTTGATACAAATTCATTGCCACTATAAAGTGAAAATAATGCTATATAACAAAAAAAAAAACAAAGCCTGTGTGGTAGCGGCTACTTATAGTACCAACCCTTACTTTGTTTGTGGACGTCGTAAAAGACGACTAAGAGCCTTATAACGACCTGGGCCAACTATCTGGTGCCGTTTGGTCAACATGAAACATATGTTACATTCCCAAGGAGGATTGACGTCATATGAAGTACTTGGGTCTGGTGCTCGACCCGCGATGGTGGTTCCGAGAGCATTTTTGCCGAATTGCTCCCCGGCTGGTCGGCGCGGCGTCCGCCCTATCACGGCTCATGCTGAACGTGGGCGGACCCAGCTTCGAGGGCCGACGGCTGTGTGCGGGGGTGATCCGTTCGATGGTCATGTACGGCGCACCCGTGTGGGCGAGAGTTCTGAGCGCCCAGCTCAGGGCTCTTCTGTGGAGACCACAGAGAGCCATGGAGGTCAGAGCCATTCGCGGGTATCGCAAGGTTTCGACCGATGCGGCATGCCTACTGGCCGGGACACCCGCGTGGGACCTAGAGGCGGAGATGCTCTCCGACCTCTACCGGCGGTTTACTTCAGTGCGCGACGAAGGTGGCTCCCCATCGTTGAGCGACATAGCCACCTGGCACGAGGACGCCCGCCGAGACGTCATAGCCCGTTGGGTTACGCGGCTGGAGAGGCCTAGATACGGTGTTGTTACCGTTGAGGCCCTCCTGCCCGTACTGATGGAGTGGATGGAGCGGCGGCACGGTGTCCTCTCTTTCCGACTGGTGCAGGTGTTGTCGGGGCACGGTTGCTTCGGCAAGTACCTGCACACGGTCGTGTGGAGGGAGTGGACTCCGTCCTGCCACCATTGCGGTAGTGACGAGGGCACGGCGCAACATACGCTCGAGGAATGTTCGAGCTGGGACGGGCAGCGCCGCGACCTCGTCGCTATCATCGGTGCCGACCTGACGCTGCCGGCTGTCGCGAAAGCGATGGTCGACAGCGTCAGGAACTGGGACGCGGTCGCCGCCTTCTGCGAGACTGTCATCTCGCAGAAGGAGGCGGCGGAACGTGTCCGGGAGGATTCCCGTGATCCGGGCCGCCGCTAGCGGCCGGGGCGGCGCAGGTGCGAATGTCTGCGCCTGATGCCGCCCTAACCAAGGCTTCGGGTGATCGGACCGGGGAATTGTCCGATCACCCGACGTGAGGCCACCGCGTGAGGGCGACGCCCCGACGGCGAAAGCTGTCGGGGCATCGACACGAGAGGAACCCGCAAGGGTATACCGCCGGGCCGACCACTGAAGACAAAGATCGGGTACCGGTGGCCCGCTCGCACGGCGAAGAGAGGTGTTTGCAGGGTGGGTCCATGGGGTTGCGTGCCGCCTCTTCCTTCGCCCCAGGCCAATTTGCCGGGGCGCGACCACATCCATGGTCCCACATTGCGAAAAACAAAAAAATAATAATAAAGAGTAGGGTTGAACTCTGGCTGGCGGCCGGTCATAAAACTATTGCCAATAACTTTTACAAAATGTGCTATAAAAGAAGAGTATATTTTGTATCGACCCCAAGTAATTGGGATAAGAGTAGGAGAATGATGATAACAAAAAAAAAATGTGTGTTCGCAATGTCGCGAAAATTAAAAATAAAGTACAAACGTAATAGGAATCATTATGTTAACTAAATTTTATTTCAAATTATTTATAATTTTAGTATAACGGATTGGCTTTTTAAGCCATAAATTGCTTCGCAAACTAATTTTGAGACCAAATAACTGATAAATTATTTTCATTTTTGGTAACTTTTGTTCCTAGAGGTTAGGTAGGTAATGTTTTTGGTATAAATATACGTTTTCATAGAGATATTTTATCAATGAATTGTTTAGAGTTTAGAATATTTTTTACTTAGAGATTAATTGGCCTAAAAACACTGCAGAGGATAGTTCATTTTAGAAGGTGCGTGAAAATACTTAAAACATACTATTGTCGACGGTATTATTATTCGGTGAATAGGCAGCTCTTGTAGATTTATTGATTGCAAAACAAATTTTAGAACGCTTCATGGTAAGAAGAATGCACCATCAGGTTCAAAGTTCGATCGATACGTTCAACGACTCCAACTTATCTATGAATTATCGTTTCTTTTATTATATTATTTTAATTTTAATTAAACATTTTAATCAACGATTTAAACATTACCGAATACAAATTGTTTGGGTGTCTGTGGTCAGAAATATTAATAATATCTCACCTATGGACGTAGGTGTCTTATAAGTTACTGCTTCAACGTGAAGTATAGCTTGTTTATCTTCAAGGTGCTTAAGCTTTTACTCATTAATTTAAACCGACCTCCAATTATTGTCAAAATCAGATTTTGTTGGTTATGACAACACCAAGAAACTTAACTTACTTTCCGAGTGGTGACGACGTAGAAAGAATAAAATTCAACACCCCTATCTTACCCGTGGGTGATCGTAAAAGACGACTAAGGGATAAAATATGCATATTACATCTTTGCAGGAGAAGGAAAACTTAAAACAAAATCCTATACCAACACGTCAGACTAGCGTGGTGTAGTAGGTCATTTTCCCTCCTAGTGTGGAGGAGGCTCGAACCCAGCAGTGGGACATATATGAGCTGATATGAAGAAACTTAAAACCCGTGGTAGAGTTTATGTGCTTTTTTTTGTAACAGATAATGGTCTGGCCACATCCTGCTCTAACTACATAGAGTGACAGAAGAATGGCGTAGTATTTAAAAATTTTGCATTATTATACTTCTTCATCAATTGGACAGACCAACGGAACAGATTTATACTTTTAATTAAATAAAGACAATCCTTTAATTAGACAAAATTTATCAGAGCATTCAAATAAAGTCTATAAAATATTGAAATCATTTAATCCATCTATCAACTCGTAGACGTCGGCTGACAAAAGTAGGGCTCCCCCCGAGAATGCAATTCAGAAAGGTCCCGAAAGTTGCACTTGCAAACAACTTTTTTAATTTGTTACTGAAAATACAAAGTAAAATAGTATAGATGACGACGAGTGAAAGACAATATAAAATGAAGATGGTAAAGCTATAAAAGAAAATATTGGCTTTCAGTTTCTTTTAGATAAAACAACGTTTTCACTAGGGAACAATGAAAATGTTTTCAATAAAAAACTAATTAGAATTTTTTGTGTATTTACTTTTATTTGCTCTTCTCGAGTGTATTAAATAACATTTAAAGTAGCTCTATTATAGCTATATTTTACTGAAACTTTCTTAATATATTTTTTTTTCTACTGGCGATTAATATTGTATAAAAATATGGAACATAAATTAATAGCTAATGCGGTATTGGATAGATGAAACATTGTAAAAACTAATTATTTTTAGCGAAGTTTCTTTTAAAAGAAATTAGTTAGCCTTTTATGGGCAAGTTACATTTGTATCATGACTCCAGTTTATATCTTTTTTTATCTAATGAGTCTATCGATTAGGAGATAAAAAATGTGATATAAAATAAATACATCCATATTGACGTTCAGTCCACCCTAATCGAGGATAATCTCATAACCACCATGTTTGAAACTCGGAGTAGGGATTTAAATTGGTGTTATAAGTTTCTTAGGGGAATGCTCTTATGCTTTTCTTCTGGCAATTTCTTAGACGGTTTTGACTACTTCTAAGGATAATTAGTAGGTGATGGAAAATTTTACAGCGGAATGATCACACTGTTGACAGTTTTCTGTCTACAACCGCGGGCCTGTCCGTCTGGGGTAGTACCATACTCTCGCAGAAAATCGGCGTTAGGGTACTGACAATGTGTTGCTATGCTTTATTGGTTGACCGAGTGAGTTGGGAACTCAACTTTCTGGGTGGGTTTGAGATTTTGATTGGTAGGCAGTAGTCTAGCTGTACCCTTTATATGTAAAGATCCGTGGGCGGTAGTATTACTTACAGGTGTGCTGCTTGCCCGTTTGCTACCAAGAACAATAGAAAAATGTGTACTTTAAACCCTTCAATATGTGAGCAAAACTCACTTGCTCCTCAAATCTTTAAAACTATTTTCTTTATGTATTAGTTTATATTTAGTTTTAATATAAAAAATGTGAAGTAATAAAGTACAGCAATTATGGAATACGTTCCTAGGCTTCTTTTGCTCAAATATGGACGTCGATATATATAAATGATGAATTTTGCGCTTGATTGCTGATTATTCGAGATTCTGCTGCAAGTCGCTACGGTAGAACATGGTATGGGCGAAATTAATTCATAAACAGTAGTGGATAATATTTATTTTATTTTATTTATTTATTATACTTCATGCATACAAATACATTGGCGGAATTAATGCCAAGGCATTCTCTACCAGTCAGTCACAGGTGACGTAAAGATGGTAGAAGGTAGGAGTACGTGCTGAGAAAATTATTTAAATAATAAAAAATAGATTGTGAACTTAAATGATACATAATGCAAACATAGATAATTACATACAAGAATACATAATACATAATAAAAATACATATATACTCACATATATATTCAATAATTTACAATACACAATAATATACATGCAATAATAAACATATAAATAATATATATACTACGCATACATAAATATAAGAACGATAAATTATATAAATCATGATGAATCTGCTAATTCATTCAAGAGATGTAAACGAACTCTCTTCTTGAACATCTGACGACTAGTAGATTTCCTGATATCGAGAGGTAGTGAATTCCAAAGGAGAATTGCCTGAACAATGAAGGAAGAATGAACACAATGTGAAGAGTGAGATGGACAAAGTAAGAGCAAATTGCTGGAAGAACGAAGGTTCCTGTCATGATTAGTGGAGAGATATTGAAAGAAGCAAGATAAGTAGTCAGGAGAATTAGGAGACTTGAGGATAGAGTACAGTAGATTGAGGGCACGCAGACTACGGCGTTGACGAATAGTTAGAAAGTTTAGTTGAGAACGATAGGTAGAAACATGGTCATACTTGCGAAGATTATATATGAATCGAATGCAGTTATTAAGAAGATGATCTGGTTTATTGAGAAGATCTGCATTCAGGTCAAAATAACACACATCACCATAGTCAATAACAGGAAAAATTAAAGTTTGTACAAGCGTTATTTTAGTTTTAACCGGTAGGAAGTGTCGTAGTCGATTAAGAGCATGCAAGTTGTTGGTGACTCGCTGACTTATTTTGGCAACTTGAGTTCTCCAATTGAGAGTGGAGTCTATAAACAAGCCAAGGTATTTGACAGCAGAGGATAGAGGTACAATAGAACCGTTGTAAGATATTGAAGGGAGAGATTTGACTCGGCTTATCATACGCTGACTACCCACAATTATCGATTGACATTTGGTAGGATTAACCGTCAATCCAAACTCGTCACACTAACCCTTTATGACATCGAAATCCCTATTGATTCTGGCAATTGCTGAAGAAATGTTATCCACGCTCGTGTGGCAGTATAGCTGCAAGTCATCGGCATAGAGACGATACGAACACTGAAGATTATAAGTAATGAGGTTAATAAATATAGAAAATAATACAGGAGAAAGAATACCGCTTTGGGGGACGCCAGCATGTAGGTCGCACTAATTGGAAAGACTATCCTCAATGTAAATACTCTGCTGAAGGCCCTGAAGATAAGAAGAGAACCATTCTAGTGCGTTAGACGAGATCAAAATATGAGATAGGATAGCTAGAAGGATATCATGACTCACGTTATTGAAAGCATTTGAGAAATCAATAAAGGCTAAAACAGTAACATTAGATTTCTCCATACCAGCTCTAATGTTACCAGTCACTTTAAGAAGAGCAGATGTGGTGCTATGGCCAGGTCGGAAGCCGGACTGGAACTGGCTCAGTAAATTATTTCTGAAGACGAAATCAGATAGTTGCTTATGTACACAAGCCTCCAACACTTTAGAAAGAAAAGGAAGGATAGATATAGGGCGGAAATGATGTGGAAAGGAAGGATTAGAAATTTTAGGCAACGGGATCACGTATGCCTTACGCCATAATGACGGAAAACAGCCAGATTCAAGTGAGAAGTTAATAATATGTGAAACAGCAGGAAGAAGGTGGTCTAATATTAATATGATCATACGACGACTGACGTAATCACAACCCACAGCATTAGATTTAATGGATAGGATTATTTTTTGATCTCTTCTAACGCAACTAGAGAAAATTGAAAGGTATAGACATTAGATTGAGGAAGATGACTCAGATAATCCACAGTGCGACATTTGGTTATGTGATTCAAAGGGATAGTAGAAGCAAAGTGCTGATTAATATCATCCAAATCAACTGTAATCTTGCAATCTGACGGACAATATCTACCGATACCTAAAGTTCTAAGAAACTTCCAGGTATTAACAGCAGAAGATGAATTAATATTATCAAGAATATAACGGCGTTTGGCGTTGCGAATCATCTGATTACACTGATTCCTTGCAGCCTTATATCCACACCAGAGTTCATCGCACCTGTTGCTTCTATATTTTCTATATGCTCGGTCGGGTATTTTTACGTCTTCTGATAACCAGGGGGCCGGAGGACATTTCAATTTTACCTTTCTAACAGGGGCGTGAATATCATAAAGGCGGTGAACTACTTCGCCAAAACAGCGAACTTTTTCGTCAATAGATGAAGACGCTTTTAAATGGTCCCAGTTGACTTTTGTGGCATCACTCTCTAAATAATCTCTAAATAAATTACACTCTTTTTTTTGAGCAGGCTATGATCTGGACACACCCTGCTCATTGCGTTCAGGGTGATAGAAGGACGGCGTGCGGTCCTATAACTCACCATATTTCCTACCAATCGTCATCGAGTCCACTGATACCGCTTCCTTGACTGTCTGGCTCGGCAACACTAATTACACTCACCATATCATTTAATTACATTATTCTCCTACTTTTATCCCAATTAATTGGGATTGATACAATATGTACTCTTCATTCATAGTACATATAGTAAAAGTTATTGGCTATTGTTTTATGACCTGCCACCTGCCAGACATCAACCCTCCTTGGGAATGTAATTGTTGACCAAACGGCATCAGATGGAGTTGGACCTGGTCGTTATAAGGCTCTTAGTCGTCTTTTACGACAACGAAGGGCAAGGTAGTATTCGTAGCCGCTACCACACAGCTTTTAATTGCATCAATTGATATTTACGTACGGCGTAATTTAAACTTTTGTGATTAAATTGTGATTAAAATTAATAAAGTATGGATATTATTATGCACTTTATTCATTAACAACAGATATATCTGAGGTTTTAACTTTAATTTTTAAAATATATAGCCAATTATTATTTAACTAAAACATGTTTATACGGTTAGATTATTTAAATTCTAGCGCATAGAAATGTGTCAAGTTTTCTAAAGTGCTCACATTTAGTTGTAGGTATGTTAATATTTCTGTAATATAAATACTAAATAAACTGCATAAAATATCTGCCAGCAACGTGAAAGTATCATGAAATAGTCTTATATTAAATATTTTAGCGTTCTAGGGTATTTTATTAAATAATTCTGTTGGTTGTTTTATATAATATAATGCATAGAAAGCACCGAAGTGTATCTAATGAATATGATATAACATAATATATACGTTTTTGTATATTGCTAAAATTTTGAGATGGAGTTTTTAGTTGTGTAAGCATTGTTTTATTATGTTCGATGACTCGCCACCGATAGGACTCAGGTGTGTTCGGTATAAATATTGAGGTCTGCAGGTTATAAGATTACACACTATACTTTTTGCCGCCCTGAACAATTAGTACGTGGTGTAACCGGACAATCACCATTAACTATATTGGGATATCAAGGCTGTGTGGTGTTAGCTACAAATACTACAAACCCTTAAATTGCTCATGGATTTACATCGACCTTGGCCAGCTCTATTTGGATGCTGTCTGGTCAACAATTATGTTGTCAAGGAGGGTTGACGCCAAGCAAGCGACTGTTCACAAAACTATTCTCAACACTTTTATGTGTGATGGAAGAAGAGTTCATTTAGCATCAACCGAAAATAACTGGAATGGGAGCAGGATGATGATAATGACTACATGGATGTTGGTATTTGCCGCATGATGGATGGGTATATGGAAGCGAGAGTTGGGTATGCAGAAAAGAGCATGAAAGCAAAATTAATGCGGTCGAAATGCGATCTCTACGGCAAATCTGTGGAGTTAGGCTAACCGACGACATTTGCAACGACGACGTAAGAGAGCGAGTAGGTATGAAAGAGAGTATTGGTGTAAAGATGCGAAAGGGAATGCTCCGATGGTTCAGACATCTGGAAAGAATGCCGAACGAACGTCTGGTTAAGAATATATACAATGCGAAAGTGGAAGGATGTAGGTGCCGGGGGAGACCAAGACTCACCTACCTAGACCAAATTGGTCACGTACTGAAGGAAGGTGAAATCAAGAGTCTCCGAAACTAGCGAGCGTGTATGAAGAGAATTATGAATCTTGCGGAAGCAAGTGAAGCATGCAAGAAGGATAAAGTTCTCTGGCACTCTGTTCTCTCTGCTTACCCTGCAAGGGATATGGCGTGATGATATGTATGTATGATGGCTAAAAAATACCATTAATGTATGATCCGTAAATTAGTTAGGCCTATGTTGGATGCATGGATGATATATAGACCAAAATTAACTTTCCTTTAGACACAGATTTCATACATTTATCAAGAAAATTATATTTATAATTTAAATATGAAAGATTTTTATATTTACATTGTATTTTTTTTTTAGCTTTTGTGTATATTGAGCACAAGTTTTTTTCACAATGGGAGAAATATTGGTTTACTAGAAATATTGATAACGCTGGTCAGATGGAATGACCTAGTTTTAATTTAATTAATCTGATTAATAACAGTCCATGATGCAGCTTAAGCATCTTTTTTTTTCTATAGAGTAAGAGACAATGAGGAGGCTTAGGCTTGACCAAATAGAGGGCATATAAATTTAAAAAGAGTGCGATGCATATTTAAAAAGAGAATTATACCATAATTATTATTTAACACAAAAATTAAATACAAAAAAAGTCAGGTTTGATGACATATTTGCCGAAAATTTCGAGACGTTTTCATTATATTACTCCGCACTCATTTCTTATCTGAATAATTCAACGTCCCCTCCAGAGAAGGAATGGCAAGGCAAAACCATTAACGTGATTGCAACGAAATTTTCTTTTTTCAACACGCTTGCCTTTTCGGTAAATTTCTTCGGTATAATTTTAGATGTTAAAATTAGGAATTGAAATAATTCTATATTAATTATAGTCATCAAAATTCTGTAGTTCTAATATCAGATTACGGCAACATGCAGTCTTTCATTTAGGCTAGTGAAAGAGGGAAAGATCATACTTCAAGTTTTATCTAAGTGTTACTACGAACAATTATCCTGAATGCAAGCTTCCTTAGACTGATCATATTTTAAAATAATAACATAAATTAATAATGAATTTATATATATTTATTTAATTACATATTGTTAACGTACTGAGATTTAGTATTAAATATGCTAGATTATTTATAAAAACTTGTTTACGAGCGCAAAATGATTACAAGCTGCAAATTGAATGTCGTACGACATGTTACACTTGTCTAAGTCGTAGGGCGATAGGAACAGATTTCTAATAGGTGTAGGTTTGAGTCCCATTTGTGACAATCATTTTTTCGCTCGTATATAAGGTTTTATAAATATTGTTAACTAAATAAATAAATTTTAGGATAAATAATAGTACACAATTATTAATTTTTTGCGTTATCCAACGATAATAGTTAAATTTTATTTAATTACTGTTGTTTTCTTTTTTTTAGTTAGATCTGCAATAAAGAAATAATCTTTGTATTGTGAGGGACTATAGACATACTTTTCATGGACTTAAATTACATCCAGTGTCAGATTACAATTTATTTAGATTTCTGTTAATTGTGTTTGTGAAGTCCTCTGGAATACAAGGATTAATGATTTCTAATGTTTACGCGAGTATTACACATTTATAGAGAGTGCGAGTATTACACAAAACTAGTTTTATGGATTCTATCACGTTTGCATTTGATTTCTAATTTCCCGACGTTTCGAACACGGGAGGACTAAGTTGTCTCACGTCTAATAAGTCATCGTCCAATAAATTACAAATTCCTGTCTTAACTTTTTTATTTCGATTAGTTTTGTTTCAAATACATGGATTAATTCTTTAATGTAGGCTGTTGTTTTTTAAAAAAAGCTTATTTGGACTCAATAAATCAATAAACAAATAAAAACGTAAGCAGACGCAATAATTTTATTTTCTTATACAGATATAAGAATGTAGGTAAATACGATAAAGACCTTATTCAATTTCTAAGTTGTGTATGAAAGGTCAGTATTAATATAAAAGTGATTTAAAACATACATAAAGCGTCTTAAAAATACAAAATCCAATGATTTCCAGCGTAAATTTAACAAATTCACGTTGGATCGTTGCTTGGTTGAGAGCCTGTCTGTGCAATACAAATCCAACATGATACCTGACCAGTACGATTAGACACCTTATTTCTTCTTATTGTACCCTCTCAACTTCGTTATAATAACTAGCATGAGAGGACGTAGAGGGTCTATAGTAGCTGGACACTGAACCAGGTGGGCAAGCCAACCTGAGATTTCAATTTCGAGACGCTGAATAAATTTATTCGTATTTCACCGCCTTCTTTGTTGAACTTATCGACCTAAAGTAATACTGGAATGGAATGAACTATTTTCTATTTAATTATCCAACCTTATCTTCCTGATCATTATCATTATTTCATCCCAGCCCATATCTATCTCACTGTTGGGCTCGGTCCTCTTAACTATGGTAGGGAAATTGCCTTACACTAGTATAGTGTCAGTCAGCCAGTCGTGTTGTTATAGAATTATGTTGATTTTTTCCAACGCAGTTAAATGAAAATTCCTTAAAAAAAATTACAGAGTCGCTGTTGAATGGATAAATTAGTCCGTAGATGATGATAATCTTTGATAATAGCAAATATTATTACAGCCAATTAAAAAATATATTATAATCTGTAGTGCTGATTTTAGTACAATGGTTGGAGTCTGTATTTGTGTAAAATCATCATCATCATCATCACAGCCCATATATGACTCACTTTTGGGCTCGGGCCTCCTCTGTAATGGGAGCGAAATTAACCTACTATACCACGATGGTCAGACGTGTTGGTATAGGGTTTTGTTTACAGTTTTCCTTCTCTCGCATAGATGTTATATGCGTTTTATATCCCTTAGTCATCTCTTATGATCACCCACGGGTAAGTTATCCATCCATCCATCCATCCATCCATCAACCCGTAAAGGTCGACTGTTGGACATAGGCCTCCCCACGAGAATGCCATCTGTAACGGTCCTGTGCCACCTGCATCCAACGGTTCTCTGCAACCTTGATGAGGGCATCAGTCCACCGAGTGGGGGGTCGTCCTACGCTGCGTCGTACATGGTCGCCACTTGAGAACCTTTTTTCTCCAGCGGTTGTCGGTTCCTCGAGCTATGTGGCCTGCCCATTGCCACTTCAACGTGCTAATTTTTCGGGCTATATAGGTTACACCCGTTCTTCTACGGATTTCCATATTACGGATTTTGTCACGTAGAGAAATACCGAGCATAGCCCTCTCCATAGCACGCTGAGCGACTTTGAGCTTCTTTATGAAGCCTCCATTTAGAGACCACGTTTCAGTGCCGTAAGTCATCGCTGGTAACACACACTGGTTATAAACCTTTGTTTTCAGATACTGCGGCATATTAGACGAGAAGATCCTCCTAAGTTTCCCGAACGCTGCCCAGCCGAGTTGGATTCATCGGCTGACCTCTTTCTCGAAATTGGATCTACCCAATTGGACTCTTTGTCCTAGGTAAACATAGTGATTGACAACTTCGAGAATTGCATTCCCAACCAGGACCGGTACAGAAATGACATAGGCATTAGACATGATTTTCGTTTTGTCCATGTTCATTTGCAGCCCTACTAGTTGGGAGACCTTGCTGAGGTCATTGAGCATGGTGCCAAGGTCCTCCAGGGATTCTGCCATGACTACGATATCATCTGCGAATCGAAGGTGAGTGATGTATTCGCCATTGATGTTGATGTCGAGTCCGGTCCAGTCTAAGCTTGAAGATATCTTCCAGCGCAGTGGTGAACAGTTTCGGAGAGATAAAATCTCCCTGTTTCACACCTTTCTGCAACTGAATCGGTTTCGTACTCTTATCCTAGATGCGGACCGACATAGTAGCGTTTTTATACAAACACTTCAGCACTTCGATACATCGATAGTTAATTTGGCACCTCTGAAGGGACTGCAGCACTGCCCAAGTTTCGATAGAATCAAAGGCTTTCTCATAGTCCACAAATGCTAGACACAGAGGCCGATTATATTCCTCGGTCTTCTGTATAATCTGGCGTAGCGTATGGATGTGGTCTATGGTACTATAACCTTTTTGGAAACCGGCTTGTTCGGGTGGCTGGAAGTCGTTTAACTTGCGCGCGAGTCGGTTCATAATGACTCTTGAAAACAATTTGTACACGTGGCTCAGGAGTGAGATGGGTCTGAAATTCTTTAGGAGCGTTTTATCGCCCTTCTTGAAAAACAGCACCACCACACTCCTGGTCTACGACTCTGGAACGTCGCCCCCGAGAATGACGGAATTAAACAGCTTCTGCTGGGCTTTTAAAACTGGCTTGCCGCCTGCCCTCAGGAGCTCTGTGGTAATTCCGTCATCTCCCGGTGCCTTTCCGTTCTTTAATTGTTTTAGAGCCATTTTGATCTCGTACAAGCTGACGTCCGGGATTTATTCGGTATATACGGGTAAGATAGGGGGTGGTGAATTGTATTCTTATTTCGTCACCACACGGATTTGTAAAATACCTACATCTAAATAATCATAAGGATACTACAGCAGTTATGAATTTTATATTTTGTTACTGAATAAGATTCTTTAATATCGCAAAACCTACTCAAGCGTGCGTTTTCCACGAGATCCCTTTCACAGTGAACACTGACGATATATAAAGTTGATTGTCAAAATGTCAACATTTAGTTTCTATATGGGCGAGCATTATCTTTTAGCTATGTCAAGAAACAAACAGCTGTCAATGTTTTGTATGACTGTGTTATTTTTAATTTTGATCTTTTGAAATAAAACTAGTGTTATGGATTCTATCGCGTTTGTCTTTGATTTTTAATTTCCCCACGTTTCGAACACTTTACAGTGATCATGGTCACAGGAAGACTGAATCCGCAAAACTAGTTTTATTTCAAATGTATTATACATTCGCGTAAACATTAGGAATAATTATATCCTATGGGCCCCGCATGGGCCCTCCCATCGGCGTCTCGATCACCGTCAATTCGGTTGATATCAGCATCCGGGCCCATATGAGGTATTTGGGCCTGGTGCTCGACGGGCGATGGTGGTTCCGGGAGCATTTCCGCAAACTCGCTCCACGGCTCGTCGGCGCGGCGTCCGCCCTATCATGGCTTATGCCGAATGTGGGCGGACCGAGCGCTACCTGCCGACAGCTGTACGCAGGGGTCATCCGGTCGATGGCCCTGTACGGCGCACCGGTGTGGGCGGGATCCCTGACCGTCCGACTCAGGGCTCTTCTGTGGCGACCACAGAGGGCTATGGCGGTCAGGGCCATACGCGGGTACCGCACGGTGTCGACGGAGGCAGCGTGTCTGTTGGCCGAGACCCCTCCATGGGACCTGGAAGCGGAAATGCTCGCCGGTTTGTATCGGCGGATGTTGGGGGTGCGAGCGGAGGGCGGTGTGGTCTCGTTGAGGGAGCACACCGCCTGGCGCGTCGACGCCCGCCGCGACGTCATTGCCCGTTGGGCAGTCCAGCTGGAGAGGCCTCGGTTCGGTGTGCGGACCGTGGAGGCCTTCCGGCCGGTGCTGATGCAGTGGCTAAAACGGCGGCACGGAGTGCTCTCCTTCCGGCTGGTGCAGGTTTTAACGGGGCATGGATGCTTCGCCAAATACCTGCACACGGTCGTAAGGAGGGAGAGTACACCGTCTTGCCACCACTGCGATTGCGACGAGGACACGGCGCAGCATACGCTCGAGATTTGTGCCGCTTGGGCAGAGCAGCGTCGTGAACTCGTCACAATCATCGGTGCTGACCTGACGCTGCCGACCATCGTCAGGGCGATGCTCGACAGCGTCAGGAACTAAGACGCGGTCGCATCCTTCTGCGAGGCAGTAGTCTCGCGGAAGGAGGCGGCGGAGCGCGTGCGCGAGGAGCGTCTCCTCGACGACGCGAGCCGCCGCCGGCGCCTGGGGCGGCGCAGGCGCGATTACCTGCGCCTGATGCCGCCCTAGCCGAGGCCGCGGGTGACTGGATCGGGGAATTAGTCCGTCACCCGCCGAGAGGCCGACCGCGTGAGGAAAGACATTCTACCCGAGGGGGGGACGTCGGTCGAGGAGAGGGTACTCCTCAGGGGTATTCCGTCGGGCCAACCACTGACGTCAAGTCACTCTGCTCCGGTGGTTGGCCCAACGACGAAGGCGACGTCACGGGTGGGTTACGGGTGTGCGTGCTTACGCCCCTCTGTCACCCCGGACGGAGTGATGCGAGGAGTGTGCCGACCGTAACCCGCCCCCAGAAAAAAAAAAAGGAATAATTATATCCTATATAATCTATAAATACATATACGATTTCCTCAGCCCACACATAACATATATCAATATTGAGAACGAGGCTTGAGATGCCAAATAATTTATCTTCAACGTAAAGTAATCTGTTTAATGATATATTTGTTATTCACGTTGGTGACAATCTTCCTTTCCTTTCCGGTGAGGTAAAAGACGACTTAAGGAAGCAAGGAAAACTGTAACTAAATAAAGATTGACTGTAGGTATAGTTGGTGTAGTAGTTAATATACCGAATTATCGTGCCAGTTTTGTGGGTTCGATTTGTAATCAGAACAATGCTTTGTTTGATTCAAAAATTGTTATCTACATGTAATATTTTTTTTTTATTACTTATGGTGGCAAACGAGCTAACAGCATACCTGATGGTAAGTGTCACTGCCGCCCATGGATCTTTTGATATACCAAGGGTATAGCTAGGCTGCTGCCTACCAATACAAATCCCAAACCTACCCCACTTGGGCTTCCGGCTCTCTCGCTCACCGAACACATTGCCATTACTCAGACGTCGATGTTCTGCGAGTTTGTGGTACTACCCCGGACGGACCGGCCCGCGACTATAAACAAAGAACTATCCATAGCGTGGTCCTACCACTATTAAAATCAGAACAATGCTTTGTTTGATTCAAAAATTGTTGTCTAGATGTAATATTTGTGTCCGTTAATTATATATTTTTAAAGTCTTTCGCTCTACAAGGATTATATTATTAATGCAGTGTGTTGTATTTCATAAAAGAACCCCTTTGACCAGCGTGATATAGTAGTGTGGAGCTTTACATTGTGGAGGTTCGAGCTCAGCAGATCATAGATTAATACTGTCACGGCTTTGTACATACAAATGTAGAAAATTAAAAAAGTAAGTGACAAATATATATTTTTACCCTTAATTTTTACGAATGGAAATATCATATTTAAGTAATGGCCAATTTATTTAACGGACATAGAGGGGAAATAGTTTGTTTACAAAACATAATAAGTTATACGCTAACAGTTTATAAAACCCGATTACGATGCGAAAAATGATGTCACAAGCGGGATTCAAACCCGCGCCTATTGGGATTCCGGCCCAATTGTGCTGCCACTACACCACCGTGAACTATTGTAGGACATGCAAATCTCGCTTCGTATCATATTTTTTATTGTGGTAGGGCCACACTGTTGATAGTTCTCTATCTACAGCCGCAGGCAGGCCCGACCGGGGTGGTACCACACTCTCGCAGAATATCGACGTATGAATGGTGGCTTTTGCCGCTGTGCTTCGTTCGGTGAGCGAGAGAGCCGGAGCCTAACTTTCCGGGTGTGTTTTCGTGTGGTGGGTTCTGGTGATGCTTGAAATTTACGGTGGTAAGGTCTTGGTTGGGGCATTGGGCGTGAGGGGCTGATATGGGGTACAGGGAGACCCGGTGGGAATGGTCACCGCCGGCCACCTGCCGGTCAGCAGGGGACCCGAGCCCAGGACTATCCCCCCTGGGAGGCTTTCCCGCCAACCGGCGAAAATCCCGTTGCGGAGTCGTCGTGCCGGAGTGGGAAACCGGAGTGGAGCCCGACGACTACGGGCGGGGGGGCACCGGGGGCCCTTCCGTGCTTCGTGTCAGCTCCTCACAAAACCCACCCTCCAACCATGTACTATGCCCCGCACCTTTTTTTTTTTGGCATCACCGGACCCCATTCCACGAAAGTACACTCCCTTCCTCTTCTTATACAAAACCCATGAAAAGGAAACACAAAAAGAGAAGGTTTTACACGGCGGTCCCTCTATCCACATTTGACGTGGACTTTTGTAACATTAGGGGTTTACACAGCAATCTCGACGCCGTCCACCAACACCTCGAGACGGCGCGGCCTGCCTTGCTCTTTTTAACGGAGACGCAGATAAGTGCCCCGGATGATATTTCGTACCTAAATTATCCAGGCTACGAGTTGGAACACTCCTTCCACCGTAAAGCTGGGGTGTGCGTGTTCATCCGGGATGACATCTGTTGTCGCCGCCTTAGGGCCCTCGAGCATGGTGACCTGTCAATTTTATGGTTACGCGTAGACTATGGAGGGTATACCCGCATCTACGCGTGCCTCTACAGGTCCCATGGCAGTGATTCAGGGTCAACTCAGTTATTCGAGAACGTTCAATGGGGGATTGACGAAATATTGGAGCAGTGTCCATCAGCGGAGGTGGTGGTTCTTGGAGACTTTAATGCTCATCATAAAGAGTGGTTGGGGTCCCGAACCACTAACCTCTTGGGTAGGCATCTCTTCAATATGGTCTCGGCCTATGGTCTCTCACAACTGGTAACACAGCCCACCCGTGTTCCAGACATTGAGAGCCATGAGCCGTCTCTACTGGATCTTCTGCTGACTACACACCAGCACGGATACCGGGTAGTGGTCGAAGCTCCTCTTGGGTCATCTGACCACTGCTTGGTCCGTAGCAAAGCCCCTATTGCGAGGCCTAATCGCTCTAAAGCGACTGGGACTCGCAGAGTCTGGCAATATAAGTCAGCAGATTGGGATAGGCTTCGCGAGTTCTACGCATCCTACCCATGGAAGCAGCTTTGCTTCGCCTCTAGGGACCCTGGCATTTGTGCGGATTGCGTTACCGATACCGTTATTACGGGGATGGAATTATTCATCCCCAACAACAAAATACCGGTCGGTGGCCGCAGCCGGCCTTGGTTTAATAAAACCTGTAGGACGGCTGCACAGCAAAAGCAGTCCGCATACCAGGCCTGGAATAGGGCCCAAAACTGTCGGGACCCAAATGTCAGGGAGGAGAAGCGAAAATTTAATGCTGCTTCTAGATCTAGTAAGAAGGCTATTGCCAGAGCCAAGGCGGAACATGTTGCCAGAATCGGCGAGCGATTGGAGAGCTATCCCGCCGGGAGTCGTGCATTCTGGTCGCTCGCCAAAGCTGCCCAAGGCAACTTCTGCCAGTCCAATCTCCCACCACTGCAGAAAAATGATGGCAGTCTAGCCCACAGTGCAAAGGAGAAGGCCGATCTTTTAGGTCAATTCTTTGCCTGTAACTCGACTTTGGACGCTGGAACCGCCACACCACCTATCATCCCGCGGTGTGAAAGCTCTCTGCCTAAAATCCGCATTACGCAGCGAGCGGTGAGGCGGGAGCTGCGGCTAATAGACGTACATAAGTCGAGCGGGCCGGATGGCATCCCTGCAGTGGTCCTGAAAACGTGCGCCCCCGAGTTGACCCCCGTCCTCACGCGCTTATACAGACTTTCCTATGATACTTGTAGGGTTCCATCTTCGTGGAAGATAGCCCATGTCCACCCGATCCCAAAAAAGGGAGACCGGTCGGACCCGTCGAATTACAGGCCGATTGCGATTACATCCTTGCTCTCCAAGATAATGGAGAAAATAATCAACCATCAGCTTCTGCAGTACCTTGAGGATCATCAGCTGATCAGTGACCGCCAATATGGGTTTCGTCATGGCCGGTCGGCTGGTGATCTTCTTGTGTACCTCACACACCGTTGGGCAGAGGCCTTGGAGGGCAAGGGTGAGGCGCTAGCGTTCAGCCTAGATATCGCGAAGGCGTTCGACAGGGTTTGGCACAGGGCCCTTCTATCGAAGCTACCATCATATGGAATCCCCGAGGGACTCTGTAATTGGATCACCAGTTTTTTGGATGGTCGGAGCATAAAAGTAGTCGTCGATGGCTCCTGCTCCGAGACCATGCACATTAATGCTGGTGTACCACAAGGCTCGGTGCTCTCCCCGACGTTGTTTATTCTGCATATCAATGACATGCTCTCCATAGAGAGTATTCGTTGCTATGCGGATGACAGCACGGGTGACGAGCGATACACCGAGCATCAGAATGTCCCTCGGAGTATGTTACAGGAAAGACGGGCTCAACTTGTGTCTGAAGTCGAGCGCTCTCTAGGGCGGGCCTCAAAATGGGGTGAACGGAATTTAGTCCAGTTCAACCCCACTAAGACACAAGTTTGCGCGTTCACTGCGAAGAAGGACCCTTTTATCATGGCGCCTCAGTTCCAAGGAGTAACTCTCCAAATCTCCGAGAGTATTGGGATCCTCGGCGTCGAGCTATCGAACAAAGTCCAGTTTGGGAGTCATTTGGAGGACAAAGCCAAATTGGCAAGCAAAAAGTTGGGCGTGCTGAGCAGGGCCAGGCGGTACTTCACGCCGAGTCAACGTCTTGTGCTATATAAAGCACAAGTTCGTCCTCACATGGAGTACTGCTCTCATCTCTGGGCAGGCGCGCCTAAATATCAGCTAGACCCACTTGACTCCCTACAAAGGCGGGCAGTTCGAATCGTCGGTGATCCCAATCTCACGGACAGACTAGAGTCGCTGGAGCGGCGGAGAGACTTTGGGTCACTCTGTGTACTCTACCGGCTCTTTCACGGAGAGTGCTCTGAGGAACTGTTTGACTTGGTACCACCGTCACCATTTTACCACCGTACCACTCGACACCGTAGCAGGGTTCATTCATTTCACCTGGAAACGATATGGTCCTCGACCGTACGTTTTCAGCGATCATTTCTCCCACGTACATGCAAGATCTGGAATGAACTACCTGCTGCTGTGTTTCCCGAGCGCTATGACATGTCCTTCTTCAAACGAGGTTTAAGAAGAGCTCTTCCTTCACGGTAGGCAGCGGCCTGGCTGTACCCCTGGTGTTGCTGGGTCCATGTGCAACAGCATTACTTACCATCAGGTGTGCTGTTTGCTCGTTTGTCACCGTAGACAATAAAAAAAAAAAAAAAATTACGTCTTTAAGGTGACGTGCGCCATCTAGCCGACAATGTTTACACATTGTTATAGGCTTAATACTTCAAACTCTGCAGTTAGAATTGTATTAAACGATGACACAACCTTGTTATTCAAATTACTGAAATTTAGCATTTAATATGCTTAATTATCGCTTCGTAATCGGGTTTTATAAATAATTAAGCACATTAAATGCTAAATTTCAGTAATTTGTATACGCTAACAGTATACTAAATTAAAAAAATAATTTTATAAACATGGATTTTGTTTATGTATGTTCACCACTATTCCTATTCATTTACAAGTATATTAACCGTGTGGGGAGTGGTAATAATACAGTGTAAATTCTCGTGGGTAATGAAAAACCAATTGAGGGTTCACCAAGATAATGTGTAACTGCACTGTCCCATTATTGGGAATGCTCCGATGGTTCGGACATGTGGAAAGCATGCCGAACAAACGTCTGGTTAAGAAGATATACAATGCGAAAGTGGAAGGATGTAGGTACCGGGGGAGACCGAGACTCACCTACCTTGACCAGATTGGTCACGTACTGAAAGAAGGTGGAGTCAAGAGTCTCCAAAACCGGCGAGCGTGTATGAAGAGAATTATGAATGTTGAAGAAGCGAGTGAAGTATGCAAGGATAGTTAGTAGATTTCTCTGGCACTCTGTCCACTCTGCCTATCCTGCGAGGGACATGGCGTGATGATATGTATGTATGTATAATATATATATATATATATATATATATATATATATATATATTGTATATATATATATTATATATATATATTATATTATATTTTTATGATTTTAATTTTAGTAATGTACATAATAAATACAAGCAAGGATTTGAGTTTTATTAATTACAACTGCAAGATTAAAAAAACACAAGTGGTGTTTGCTTAAGTACAGAGTCAAAGTCTAGAGTACAGAGTCAAAGTCTGACTAGCCTTATTTAACGAAATATCTTGAAACTTCAACTCCCTTTCCTTTCACTGCATACTCTTTTTAAAATACTTTGTTTTCATTTTAATTACTTTCAGTTTTAATTAAACCTACAGAATTCAAGAGCTATTTTATTGAATAAAGTCTCAACAGATACTTCAGTTACTTTTTAAAAGGAATATATTTCTGAATATGTTTTAACATATTGTAAAAAAGAAATTTTAAATCACAAGTATGAAGAAAATGGCAATCCATACACTATAAGCTCGTCTCCTATTACATCGTGATAGATATATCTATTATTTAACCAGTTAGTACAAATAGATCGTTGGACATTTAATTGCTGCAAATAAAGAAAAGCATAAACTTGAATATAATTAATAGTTTTTAACAATCATCGAGTAAGTACAGGCGCCCATAACTTACAAGGTACGAGCTCATAAGTTATAGGTCATTCGACAGAGTAATTACTAGTATACTATACTCGGTTTGTAGATACTTAAAACTAAAGCAAACATTAGTTGTAAGAGCAATAGCAATTACGTAAAGGCGTTGAGTGGCAAACAAATAGTAAAAGTAATAAAAACCTTACGTGCTATTTTGTACTAACTATAAAAATGTTGAGTGTTTATACAATGTAAAGGTAAATTGATTTTAATGGTTTAGAATAATAGAGATAAATTTATGTGGTGATGAAGGCGTGAATTAAAAATACTTTTCACCGATCGTCTTAAGGACAGAGACATAAGTAAAAAAATCGGCCAAGTGCGAGTTGTATTCGCGCACGAAGTGTTCCGTAAACTAAAAAAAAATCAAGTTTGTTGTATGAGAGCCCCCCTTAAATATTTATTTTATTTTATTTTTAGTCAGTATAGGGGCTCAGTAATAGGGTCCCGTTTTTACCTTTTGGGTACGGAACCCTAATAAAATTAGTAATATACATAAATATGACAAGTAGATAATGTATTACTGAAATTTAGCATTTAATATGCTTGATTATTTATAAAAACCCGATTACGAGCGAAAAATTATTGTCACAAGTGGGATTAGAATCCATACCTATTGGGAATCCGTTCTAATCGTGCTGCCACTTACACCACCGTGAACTGTTGTAGGACATTCAATTCTCACATCGTTTCATTCATCAACCATCAATTTTATTCATCCATCTATTAAACTGCTGCCATCCGCTAGACGTAGAACTTTCATCATAAACTGTTTCTGATGGACCATCACTGTAGTTTTAAAATCAAATGATATATATTTAATAATATATTATTTATTCACTCATTTATTAACGTACTTTAACGGAAATAAAAAACTCCCATGTGTGACAATTATTTTTCGCTCGTAATCAAGTTTTTATAAATAATCAAGCATGTTAAATACTATATTTTAGTAATTTGAATAAAAACATTGATAGAGAATCTATACGTTTTAGAGTATTACATATATAATGCTCTTGAAAATATATGAAATCTGATGGTACAATCATGTCATTAGCTGTGTGGTAGCGGCTACGAATACTACCAACCCTTACTTTGTTCGTAGATGTCTTAAAAGACGACTAAGAGCCTTATAACGTCCTGGGCCAACTCCATCTGATGCCGTTGGTTCAACAATTACATTCCCAAGGAGGATTGACGTCTGGCAGTCGGCCGGTCATAAAACTATTGCCAATGACTTTTACAATATGTACTATGAAAAAAGAGTGCATATTGTATCGACCACAAGTAGTTGGGATAAGAGTAGGAGAATGATGATGATGATGTTGGAACAATCATGCTGGTGATAGTTTTTTATCTTCAGTTATAAACTGGCCTGTTAAATATTTATTTATTTACTACAATACACAACTAGCATTACAAGTAATACAACCCAATTTGATAGAGGCAGACAGTATTATTACATAAGTACATATTGCGATAATTATAAATATTATATTTTTTGTTATTTCTAACTCATTATCATACTCATACTCTTATTCCAATTACTTGGGGTCGATACAATATGTACTCTTGTTTCATAGTACATATTTTAAAAAGTTATTGACAATAGTTTTATGACCGGCCGTCTGCCAGACGTCGGTCCTCCTTGGGAATGTAATTGTTGACCAAACGGCATCAGATGGAGTTGGCCCAGGTCGTTATAAAGTTCTTAGTCGTCTTTTACGACATCCACGAGCAAAGTGTTGGTAGTATTCATAGTTGCTACCACACAGCAAATGTAACTATTACTCAGTAAAAAATAGCAGTTAGTGTGAATTCATTTAGTGGATACTAGAATATATCTGTTTCTGTTAAGGCTGTGTTGAGCACACGTAGAGCACGCGTGAATGGCGCTAAAATATAAGTTTCTGCTAGTATCTAAAGTAATAGTAATTTGCCACATTCTTTGTTCTGGTGGATTTCACGACTGGTGGGGTGGGGTTAATATCATGTAAACTTGTCAAGCGGCTATACGATCTTAGTTGGTATTCTTCTTTTTTTTTGGTATTGGCAATCACCTACTTAACGAGTCATTTTGGCCAGTGTCGAGTTACAACTTTCTTCACGTCTTTGATATCATGTTAGTCATTGTCCGGCAGTAAGATAAATTGTCACCATCAACAGTGCTATGGCTATATTGTTAATGGTCAATTTTGGGAATTTTGAAGGAAAACGAAAACGATGTTAAGCACTTTTATATTACATTCACTACATCCTAGCAGTTCCGTCGCATCACATTTCATAAAATGCCATCATAATTATCTAATATAATACTTTAAAACACTAAAATATCGAATATAATAAAAGAAAAACACCACATGACGTTTTCAGATTCCCGCCAATTGTCCGTAATTAGTATTGTAAATTTCCCGAAATAGTGTTGGTCTTTATTTTAGTGTGATCACTCAACCAAAAAAGACAAATATATTTATTATTCTCATTACGTCACAGTACTAAACCAAGCTACAACTAAATTAATTAAAAATTGCTTCAAAATTATACGTGCATTTATGAAATGCATTACAAATTTTGATATCTGTATTAAAACCACATCATGAAATAAGCGCTCATATTGCGGCTGTTGGCAACATTGGAAATTCACAAATAATTTTGTATTGTATAATATAGAGAATTTGTGGTTATGTTTGAATTTTGTTTTGTTGGTGGTCCATACTCTTGGCATACTGATTGGGGTAATAAGAGAACAGGAATCGTCCACTTGCATCTATATATTCAACTTTAATGACTTACCAATAAATACCTTTTCAGATAATAATATCTGACTTCCAGTCAAAATAGTAAAAGTAAGATAATCCACTTATATTTATATTAATATTCATCATTCGTCATTATTCGTGCAAAATGATAGGGTTATTATTCGATGGAGTTTTTACTATAATCACTGCACTTAGTAAGTGCCTTAGCAAACGCAGTAAGGTGCTACGTTTTCTAGGAGATCGTTGCTGGGCATGGACAGCTTGACGCGATTGAGGAGATGTTAGTAACCGTATTTATATTCCGTCATCATACGGGGGTAGAATATAAGTAAAATACCACCCACTGACTAACTGACCGAAACCATACGTCCGATTTATTTAAAATTTTGTGTAAATATTCCGCAATCTAGACGCGTATTAAGAATTATACAAAAATCATATCTAATTTTTATTATCAACAATTAAAAGTAATACCATGATATGATTACCATTGTGACCATTGCTATAATACACGATGTTATTGCAACCATTTTAGAGAGTTTTGGCGCGAATATGGAAATGTCATGTCATGCTCTTGTATTATATTAATTTCTTTAGTGTTTTGTAGTGTTATATTGAATAATTTTGCTGGTATTTTATAGAATATGGTACAGTTAAAGTGCTGAAGTGTAGTGAATATGGTATAATAGTGGTTTACATGTATTTTCATATTTTGCCAAAATGCCCAAGAAAACCATTGATTTAGTTATCAACGCCCGATTAATGGTAACGACATGACTTACTGATGGACAATGACTATTAAGACTAGACTATATGAAGAAGTATTGACGAATTGTCTAAATTATGACGACTTGGCTTAAAGGTCTAAGTAACCAAACCATAAACACCAAAAAAAAAGCAACCATTTTAACGGTTGCTATAGTAACAATTCCCATAGTAACTTTTGTCTAAAGGCTATTATTATTTTTTATTATTTTCAATTACAATATATCATGAATAAAGGCGGTAAAATCACGCTTTGACCACTAGGGTCTCCGCATCTCAATCTCTGGTGGACTGATGACCTCATCATGGTCGCAGGAAACCGTTGGATGCAGGTGGCATAGGACCGTTACAGATGGCATTCTCGTGGGGAGGTCTATGTCCAACAGTGGACGTTTACGGGCTGATGGATCTCAATCTCAATGAAAAATATTGCAAATATAGGAAAAAAAATATTTGTTTTGAGAGCTTTCCTTGTGTGTTGTAGGTTCTCTCTAATCACCACCCTTTCTCTGTCTCTCTTATGTGAATGGGTCGCAGCACTATATTGTTTAACTTATATTTAGCAACTGAGCTCACTAATCTTGGTGATCGTGGTGTCATATCACTTTGGGGAGGCATGTATCTAGGTGTGAATATCAATAGGCTGATGTCTACATACTTAGTTCTTAAAAACAGCACTCGTATTGCTTGCGCTGATTTGGCGTTTCAAGCGCATTGTTGTTTTTGTTAGCTGCCGTAGGGATCTTAGATGCGTAATGGGTATATACTTTACTTTCAAATATATTTGTGACTTAATATTTAAAACAATCATGTATGACGGCTACCACTAAGCTACAGTGATGATGAAATTCGAAAGTAGAAGACGAAATTCTGGATTGACTGATAGTAAATCCATAAAGTTTGACCTCATTGTATTCGTCATAAGTAGTACTCATCATTATAAATTTTTATATATCAGGATTACTCATATTTTTACATGCTTTTTATTAACTTGACCTGTATGTTTGTAACCGACTGCTTTGGACTTGATTTTGACCCACTTCGAACTGTCAGATTTCATTTAAATTTAGTAGATTTATCGAGCACTGATGATAATGCAATAATTTAATAAGATTACACCTTTATCCTAATCAGTTATTGAGATAGCCAGGATTAAATTATTGAATTTAAGTTTCCAATTTCGAATTACGCGCCTAGAGGGCGCTACTATTTCGTGACATTAACTACATTAAGCCACTGTGTGTTTTCTTGTTCTGTATGATATTCTCCCTTCTAAAATCCCTCGTCCAATTTCCTTAAGATCACTTTTATCCCTCGTATTTTCACCAGTAATTAATCGAATTCTATGTAAATTTATAAATAAAAACCATATTAAACTGTAATTATGTATCTTTCATATTTGAATTGAGTCTAGTATTCAATTTAATATAATTTCATTCAATAATTTCATTAAGTAAAGTATTTAGAATAGTATATTTTTGTCCTTAGATTAATCATCAAATCATCACAGCTGACGTTTCTTCCAAATTACTGATCAAATTCTTAAGCACTCCACCTCATATTTATGATACTAATGTGAACCGGACATTAGCGGAATTGTATCAAGTGCAACTGAACAAGCCACCTAATACAAGAAAATCAAGTCAAGACAGTTGCACCTGTTGAAGCACTGAGCATATTCTTTAACCAACAAACATTGGCAGAATGGTGGCTTATTGAAGCTGCTATAGTCAATAAAGCAAGAAGAAGAAGAAGTGTTTTCTTGTTAGTTTCATATTAAATAGTTAATAAAACTCGAGCTACGTCGTCCAATTCATCAGGTTAAGGGTCCAGAAAAGCTCAGAAATAAAGACAGTGTAATATCTAATGGGAAAATCAGTGATCAAAGACATTGAAGTGAACATTAAAAACGAAACGTAGTTCGTGTAAAAGTTTTCTTGTTAGGTCTTTGCGAAGTATTTAAGTATTTGAATTGAGATATCTATTTGAAAATGGCATTAAATAATACTCTCGCATTTATCGAAAACCTGTCTGGCCATACAAATTATGCAACTTGGCGTTTTGCAATGCATAATTACAACATGAGGAACTCTGGGATTGCATAGAAGACTTCTCAGAAAGTGTAGATAAGAAACGAGACGCTAAAGCTAATACGAAGATAATACCCTCAGTCAATCCAACAAATTATGTGCACATTCAAATCTAGTGTATTGCCATAGAAATATATGAGATATTGACAGGAATTATCTGTGCAGTCCTCAGGACAAGTAAGCTTAGACACTTATTTATTATATAGGTCATGACAAAAAGGTCCTGTTTAATAATGTTTTACATGCTCTCAAACTAGCAACCTAGCAATCTGATATCTGTGAATCAGGTTATTCAAGGTGGTGGCCAAGTAAGATTTGACAAAACTGACTATTATTATAAACAGTAAAAATCAGATAACAACAGCTAATTTATAATAAATAACATCTACCGGCTGAATATGGATACAAGTCATTCACTTACTGGCTATGTTTTCATCAAGAACGGGGCGGCTGTGGCTTGGATTGCCATAGACAACAAACTGTGGCTCTATCTACTACAGAGGCTGAGTTTATGGCAGCGTGTGCTGTTAAAAAGAGGCCATGTGGATCAAACAGTTTTTAAGTAAAGAGGACTCTGTCCTAATTTAGATAACCAAAGTGCTATCAGTGTCATTAAAAATATTAATTTCCATAAGAAGTGTAAACATATTGAAATTAAATATAACTTTATTAAAGAAAAGTATTATATAAATATAATTGTATTACAGTGCAAATTGTCTTCTTCTTCTTCTTAATGAATGGCCTCTGTGAGTGATTAACCACAACTTCGCTAATGTCAAGTAAAATAAGTTTAAAAAATTATAATAGATTTATATTTTAGTCATCAGTCATGTGGGTTCATTGTCTAAGTCACCATTTATATCTTGTTAAAATCTCATTATTTTGTATATAATAATGATTATCAAACATTATCTAAAAGATGAAATAACAAAAAATCATGCAAATTGTCAATCACTACCAACAAGGTAGTGATTGACAATTTGCAGATATACTTACAAGAGCATTGTTTAAAGATAAATTTCAATATTTAAGGTCAAAGCTTGGAATGTTATCATATAACATAGTTTTCAATTGATTCAGTGCTTATGTGTAAAGTTAAAAATTAAAATGGTATTATAAAATTTACTTTTGTATTATTATAATATTTAAGATCTAAGCTTGGAATGTTATTATAAAACATATGTAGTTAGTATAAAACATATGTAGTTTAGTAGCAGGAATAATGTAAAACTCAGTTTTTTAATTATTCATATATGAGTTATTGTCTAATTTAAAAGAAGTACTGGTTTCAGTCATCTTAGTACCGTTTGTGAATACTTCAAATTTTAATCGATTGATAAATACAATTAAAATTATATTTTCATATAATTGCCAAACATTAACATTTATATGAATTCAAATTTATAAATATTTGAACTTATTACATTTTTATGCAGTAGGTAAGTTGGATAGAAAATTGCCAAATATGGAACTGCTGAGAGACGAATGTTGCCATTGACATTCTGAGTTGGGCATCGAGCATCCACAAGATTCAAGTCTGCACAGTTGATCATGCAGTCATTTATCTAGGCCCTCGACTGTTTGCTGCTGGACAAGCTTATGTAGCACTTAGTCATAGTCTTCGTAATCGAATCATTTCATCTAGAGCTTCTCTATTACATAGCATTTAATGAAATGATTCGATTATCAAGTAACAAGACGACAATGAAAAAATATTTGAATGAATTTTAAAATCGAGGTTTCATGATTAATACAGCTGTACATATTTAATGATTTGGAAAATATTACAGTTACCGATAGTAGTCACGGAATCATAGTAGATTAAAATTCAAATCGCGCTTCTGTAATTAGCGATACTAAAAAATAGAAAATAAATAATAGTTTAAAAAACTAATAAAACACGCTTTTCTATATAAACCAAACTAAAAAGTATAAAATAACTTTTTAATTATTCAAGTTAAGGTAGAGTGATAAATAAAAGAAATTATTTTAATGTAAAAAAGCGTGGGGTGCCATGCATGAATGATGATTTATTTAAAATTTTATCATCATTCTCCTACTCTTATCCCAATTACTTGGGGTCGATACAATATATACTCTTTTTCTTTGTACATATGGTAAAAGTTATTGGAAATAGTTTTATGACCGGCCGCCTGCCAGACGTCTACCCTCCTTGGGAATGTAATTGTTGACCAAACGGCATCAGATGGAGTTGGCCCAGGTCGTTATAAGGCTCTTAGTCGTCTTTTACGACATCCACGAGCAAGGTAAGTGTTTGTAGTATTCATAGCCGCTACCACACAGCTACTTTTTCTTTATATTTTATTTTTATTATTTTTTTAAATTTTATATTAATAAATAAATGGGTTATAAGTGTATAATTAACTATGAAACAATTTTCAGCCGAAATATGTACATATTTATATACTTTTTTATGTGATGACAGAGTAAGAGTACAATTCACCACTCCTATCTTATCAATGGGTGTCGTAAAAGACGACAAAGATATATTATATGCATATAACATATATGTATGAGAAGGAAAATTTGAAATAAAAGCATATATCAATCACCAAATGAATACCAAATCGTTTTATCAGTGTGGTAGGTCAATGTCCTTCGTACTACGAAGAAGGCTTGAACCCTAAAACTGGGGATATATGAGCTGTGAAGAAGCGAAGATATGTTTATATTTTTCTTCCATATAAACATAATATTGTTTTTGTAATAATAAACTGAAAATGTAGTTCAACATATTCGGCTAGATGGATTAGAATTAACAATGAAGGACAATAAGATTCTGTGTTCAACTATATGGAAATATCACAGAGAGATGCGCTTGAAGATAACTACCACACAAACATTAGACTAGATTGAATGTCTAAAGTACTAGGATTGTACCAGTCCTGTTAACTCACCTCTGTAACATCATGTAATACACGATATGAGAAATCATAATACATTACATAAAAACTTGACATGTTGAATGGATCTATGAAAATATACACAGTTGACTTAAACTTGTTTAGGATCACAGCAAGTGGAAATCTATACTCTCTGTCTATACTAAACTTTTCGATAACATACGGAGTCTTCTTCGTGCTATGACAGATTACAAAGCAGGTAACATCATGGTAAGAGATAAGGAAACCTCGAAGTCAAACATTATGCTAATATGTCCAGACAGTAAAAGGCTAATTTTCCTCAACTTGAGTGTGCTCAATAGTAGAGAGAGTTATATAGAGGTGAAGAAGAAAAAGAAGATTAAAAATACATACATATATACATATCATAACGCCATATCACTTGCAGGGTAGGCAGAGAGAACAGAGTGCCAGAGAACTCTATCCTTGCATACTTCACTTGCTTCCTCAACATTCATAATTCTCTTCATACACGCTTGCCGGTTTCGGAGACTCTTGACTCCACCTTCCTTCAGTACATGACTGATCTGGTCTAGGTAGGTTAGTCTCGGTCTCCCCCAGTACCTACATCCTTTCATTTTCACCCTGTATATCTTCTTAACCAGACGTTTGTTCGGCGTTAAACATCTTTGGTTTTGAAAATATTTTTTTTTGTTGACGTTGTCCTCTACATCCGGTGCGACGGAAAGGCGACCTATGACCACATAATCCACCGTATTCCCGCCCCATTACCATTGAGCCGGCCACTGCTACCACTTCAAATATTAACTCTGCATTCATAATGAAACTACCGTTCAAAGTTTATCAGACATAAAAGCACCAACAAATATCAATTTAACTTTATGTTTGCTTTTACTGCAACAAGAATATATATAAATATCTTGAACTTTAGAAACTTATGTAATTCGTAGTAGCGCCTGTCAAGGTTTCCTTCTAATATGTGAAATAGGTACAAAGTTTCAAACTTAAGTAACAAAACAATGTAGGTAAGTTCTTCTTGTTTACCTTTTTACATGATCACTTAAAGTAAAATATCTGGATGACTGAGCCTTGCTCGGTATTTTTTTATTAGAGTGTTTTGGAAGATATGTTTAAATATAATAAAAAATATGAAAAAATAAATAAAAAAGGCAAAAAGTAAAAATAGAAACTAAAAAAATATATAGAATATAATATATATAAAAGGAGCCAAAATCACGTTTGTTGCATGGGAGCACCCCTTAAATGTTTATTTTATTTTGTTTTTCAGTATTTGTCGTTATAGCGGCAACAGAAATACATCATCTGTGAGAATTTCTGTGTGACTGCTGTCTAACTATCATGGTTCATGAGATACAGCCTGGTGATAGACAGATGGACGGACGGACGGACAGCGAAGTCTTAGTTATAGGGTCCCGTTTTACGCTTTGGATATGGAACCCTGAAAAGGTTGAACTCACAATAAAAATACTCTTTAAAATTGTAGTGTCTCGAAAGTCACAATACCGGGATTTGAAAGTTTTAAAACTTTAAAGACAGTTTTAGGACACGGCGTCATAGGAACGTAGAGTTTGAAATTGTTGGACAGCAATTTTCTTACTATCTTGTAATTGAGAGCCATGATAACACATTGCACCGAATAACTGAAATCCATCGCTCATAAGATGTATTACTCGTTTTAATTTTACTCTGGCGAGGGTATTTTTACCGCATAATGATTATGAAAGAGAGATAGTCATTTGCTATATTTTTGTTCACTGTTTAGCCAGCGTTTAATCAACATATTTGTAAAAATCGAGACGGAAAGGCTGAGTTATATTAGGAACAATCAGTAAAACACGGTAGGGAGACAGGATGTTAATACTTATATTCTTCTACACTGATATTAGGTAAATATGAAGTACCTTTATATAGAAACACTATTTCCTTTATTTCACTCGACATATGTATAAATTTCATGACGACCAATTGAAAAATTATTTGAGTAAATGACTTAAGATACCGGACCTTCCGTGCGAGTGCCATGGGTTCGATTCTTAGGCAAGATAATATTTTGTGCGATTTACAACGTTTTGTTCTAAGTCTGGGTGTAATTTGTCTCCGTCAATTTTATATTTGTAAAGTCCCCCGAAATACAAGGATTATTTCCTTAGAGCAGGGTGGTGTCATTTTAAATAAAAATGAAACAAATAAAATCTGAAATACATATAAAATATATATTATATATATCGGCGCAAATACTACAATACACCTACTATAAATAATTAGACTAATTAATTGAATAGTTTAATTACTTCATAAATCATCAATTGATTACTCAAAGGTTATTTTGATGTTAAATTAACATTAACAAACATGTGATTAGTTCTCTCATTGAAATTTCTATACCTAAATTGTAAACACGTGCGCGTGCACGTGCGCCGAGCCCTATAAATACGGAAACACTGTCGTAATACCTTCATTCGTGTTCGAGTCTTTGTACCGTGCGGAGCTCTCTGGGGCGGCGTTACGCTACTCGTTGAGAATACATCATTTAAACAGTTACTTGTGGAGTTTTATCTCGAAGATTAAAACCGTACCATGAGTAATCCACGTAACTAACAACAGTGAAGTCGGCAATGGTGACGTCACACCTTTTAAAAATACAATGGTGGTGCCTCCTGCATCATGATTGGTTCCTCCTTCGTCATATATAAACACACATTCGCATTATATATAATATTAATTTGCAATTATTTATAATATGAATTTACAGATTTATCTGAAAAGTACGCACTTTCCACGCCAATTATAATCTTTGACTGAATATCATAAGCATCGAAAGGACACGTGTACTTTTAAGCCTAATCCTTTCTCAAAGTACTCTTTCGCGTCTTATCGTGCTTCTACTAACCTTTTCTTTACTAACCACACGTCAGTGGACACATAAGCCTGAGATCTTTCAGCCTTTTAACTAGTGCCATATTTTTCTGTAATCTGTTTTATACAAATTACTGAAATTTAGCATTTAATATACTTGATTATTTAAGAAAACCCGATTACGAGTGTGTGCCATCTAAATGTGACGACAATGTGTAAACAATGTCGGGTAGATGGCGCACGTCTCCTTAAAGACGAAAATATAATACGATGCGAGAATTGAATGTCCTACAATAGTTCACGGTGGTGTAAGTGGCAGTATGATTGTAACGGATTTTCAATAGGTGTGGGTACGAATCCCACTTGTGACAATCTGTTTTCGCTCGTAATCTGGTATCTGTTTTGTATAAAATATTGTCTGAAATAAGATGATTACTTTTCGATCATAAGAATTTAGATTATGAGAACGAACCATCGTTATCTCGTGATATAATAATTATTGTCTATCAGAAAGATACTAATTTTAAAATGATTAATGACCGATTAACCTCTCATTACCTACTTTTCTATTTTACGTGGTGACGGAATTAACTTTTCTCACTCCTTTGATTTTTCATGGGTGTCGAAAAAGGAGATTAAGGGATCCATGTGATATTCTCTTTTGTGGTAGGACCATAATGCTGACAGTTTTCTGTCTGCAGCCGCGGGCCGTTCCGTCCAGGGACCACACTCTCGCAGAAAATCGACGTCCGAACAATGGAAATGTGCTATTGTGCTTCGTTCGGTGAGCGAAGGAGCCGGCGGCCTAGCTTTCTGGATGGGTTTGGAGTTTTCATTGGTAGGCAGCGATCTTGTAAGGTGCTTGATTGTTTGCCACCATCATTCATCATTCTCCTACTCTTATCCCAATTGCTTGGGGTCGAAACAATATGTACTCTTCTTTCATAGCACATATTGTTGAAGTTATTGGCAATAGTTTTATGACCGGCCGCCTGCCCGCCATCAACCCTCCTTGGGAATGTAATTGTCGACCAAACTGCATCAGATGGAGTTGGCCCAGGTCGTTAAAAGAGCAAAGTAAGGGTTGGTAGTATTCGTAGCCGCTACCTGTACTATATCCTCTGAAGATTGTGGTATAGAAGGCGAATTTCTTTTCTATTGTAGTGAAAGCTCGGGCCTGGCTGGGACGTATATGAGATACTTAGTTTTCTAGTTAATTTACATGAAAAATTTGATTTGATTATTATTGAATTGTTAAGGTATTTAAATCACTAACTGACGTTATGGCGAATATTTAATTTGGAATGATCCATATAAACTCAACCCTTTTATACTGTCATCACATGATAAAGCTGTCGAATATCCACACCACGTTAATCCCTGTCAAATGCCAAAAGATCATAAAGAAAATTTGCATAAAATTTTGTTCATTCCGAGAGAATTCGCGGCTGGCTTTGGATTTTTTTACTCGAGTACATTAGGAGACATTATGCGACCATATTTACTGAAATAATAATTTTCAACCATTGAGTTGTTTTTTTATTTGGGAGTTTTGCCGGCAAATGAGTTTCTAAGTGCAAATAAATCTTTTACTGCCCTCGGTTGGTAAGCGACAACTCTCATTATTATTACTTTAATTTAAAAAAATAAATATGTTCGGTCATCATCATCATATCAGCTCTTATATGTCTCACTGTTGGGCTCGAGCCTCCTCCATAATGAGAGGGTAATTGAACTACTATACCACGCTGGTCAGACGTGTTGATATGGGGTTTTGTTTCGAGATTTCCTTCTCTCGCATAGATGTTATATGCGTTTTGTATCTCTTAGTCGTCTCGTATGATCACCTACGGGTAAGATAGGGGGGGTGGTGAATTGTATTCTTACTCCATCACCACACAGTTCACAATATGTTCGGTGGCTGTAAGATATCGACAAAAACATATTTCTAAAACTTTACTTCAATAACTGAACTGAAGTTGCAACTACGTAGTAGACCTTATTACTTTATTAACGTTCGGGCCGACCACTGACGTCAAGTCACTCTGCTCCGGTGGTCGGCCCAACGACGAAGGCGACGTCACAGGTAGGTTACAGGTGTGCGTGCTTACGCCCCTCTGTCACCCCGGATGGAGTGGTGCGAGGAGTGCGCCGACCGTAGCCTACCCCAAAATAAAGAGAAGACCTTATTAAAAATCAACTACCCAGTGAAAAATATCCAACAAAAAATCCTCGAGAGGAAGTAGTACAGAAATGAAAAAAAAAAATGCGGATGGTGGACCGATTCCGATCCATCCAGACTCAACTGAGGTGGTACAGGCATATAGTGCAATATTTGTCTCAACTTGCAATGTCGTTTCCTTCATCGAGAATACGAGCTTACAACGTGACCTTGAACTGTTCGAAAATAAATGCGTACATCTACCAAAAGTAATGTAATATCTGCCTTTAAGAATATGTTCGTGGCAAATTGTGTAACTTTGTTTTTTCAACCATAAATAACATTGTTCTCCAAATAAAAGCTGAAATTAAAATGAAAAACAATGGGTGCACTGTCGATGTCCGTTCAAATCACGGGTCAAAGAAACCACGGCTTCCTGTAAGGAAATAAGAATATCCAAGTATACTTGTTATATTTCTATACCATTACTTAGTTTTCAAAAGAAGTTATTGTTCTTTTAATTTTGACAGTTGACTACACTTATAATGGTGAACAGAGCCATTGTCGCTAGTGTCCAGCAAGTTTTCAAGCTTTTCTCAATAAAGTCGCTAAAGCAAACTTGTAAGTCCATTGCTGAAGTTTTCAACTAGACCTTTTTTGTAATTATTTCACTGACAAATTGATTCTTTACACAAACTCTAACTAAAACTATTTACATTTTCCATTTTTTTAACTGTCCAGTTTTAGCATAATTTATACGTATTTAAAATTATTCTGAATAGTGAAACAGCTCATGATCTTCCGACAAAAGTTGAAAAAACTTTTGAACTTGAACAACTTAGTTTAACATGATTAACAAGCATAGTCTATATATTTTATGTATATGTATTTTAATGCCTAAGTATATAAGGTGAATTTTATATCATTCATGACAACAGATGACATTAAATTCTGTTGGCAAAGGATTTTGTTTCGAGTTTGCTTGGAATCTTTAATTGACTTTTTTTTAAAGAGAATGGTGCACCCATCGTATATTACACCACAACCGTATGGGGCTTTTCATAAAGAATATATTAAATCATACTTATTTTTTTATTGCTAGTGGTGGCGAAAGAACAAGCAGCACATCTAATGGCAAGGGTTACTGCTTTTTATAGACCTTTGCAATACCATAGGTACAGCTAGGCCATCGTCTACTAACCAAAATCCACCCAGAAAGTTGGGCATCTGCCTTTATCGCACACCGAACGAAACGCAACAGCATTTAGCCACTGCGCTGATTTCGATTGTCTGCGAGAGTGTGGTACTAGCCCGGCAGACGGCATCGTGGCTGTAGACAGAAAATTGTTAACAGTATGTCCGTACTGCTGATTTAAGTAATGAACACTTATCTCAAATGATCGTTAGTTGTGCGTGTGGTGACGGAGTTAGAATACTATTCACCACCCCATATCTTACCCGTAGGTGATCGTACGAGACGACTAAGGGATATAAAACGTATATAACATCTATGCGAGAGTAGGAAAACTCGATACAAAACCCTATACCAACACGTCTGACCAGCGCGGTATAGTAGGTTAATTTCCCTCCCATTACGGAGGGGGCCAGAGCCCAACATTGGGACATTTATGGGCTGCGATGATGATGATATCAAATAGTTATAAATTATTCTTATTTTAATCTCCGTGTCACGTCGCTACGTTGAAAATACAGTTTGTTCCATCCCACACTTTTCTCTGAAAGTAAAAAAAAACTGGCTAAAGTTTCACCAAAAGTAGTCATCAGTTTTCTCATAAAAAACTTATAATATCATTTACGATCAACAAGCCTGCCACGCGTGGCGTTGTGACATTAAGGGTGTAGATTGTTGGCCTGAGATCTCGATTTCGAGCGACCGCAGCGCCAAAGTTTAATGTAACATCCGACGGGGCGGATGAATGACCTAGAGAGCGCGATTTTCAAAATGTTTTGCAACAAACGTTCCACGTTGAGAAATTGTTATTGAACTTGAATATTTACAGCATAACAATAACGTTGAATTTTTGGAAACTAGCTGTTGATTCTTTTTAATAGATTAATAAGAGTAGTTGAGACACAATTTTTATGTTTTTCTATCATTACATTACATAGTATAAAACAAAGTCGCTATCCGCCGTCTGTCTGTCCCTATGTATGCTTAGATCTTTAAAACTACGCAACGGATTTTGATGCAATTTTTTTTAATAAATAGAATGATTCTTAAGGAAGGTTTATATGTATAATACATGCATAATATAGTAGAGAAACGCTGATTAATTTAGAGGTTTCTAATGTGATGTCGTAAATAAGCACGTTTTTTTGCGCTTATATTGCAAACGTTGGCTGAACCCTACTAGATAGACCAAAATAATGTACTACAGTATTATCCATCTTAAAAAGTTCAACAAAAAAGTCCACGATGGCATATGTCTATCTCTTAGGGATAACCCACCATAACCATTTTTTATCCTCTACTAAAAAATGATTATTTACTAAGTGATTTTATACAATACAGCATTAATCCTTATCCAATTAAGTACCTTAAATAAATTGTGCATTTATTATAGATCAATATGCTTTTTATAGTATGTAATTTAAGTGAATATTGCCGAAGATAGCGAAGATAGCGAGGGCGGGTTACTAGTTTATAATATAATATACAATCAAGAGCAGGTCCGGACTGACATTTTTGTATTCTACTTACCTAAAATTCCAACTATGTATTTATTTGTAATTTCACTACCAAAATTTATTCTAATTCGTAAAATATTCATTCAATAAAATAATTGCAAATTCAGTAGGAAGTGTGTTTATCTCTACGCAAGGAAATGTGCCTATTGCGTAAACTCAAATACTTACTTTTTGTTTACGATCCTCCTCGATACGACCTCGTCGATATCTAAAAAAAATCCTAGGGTTTTAAAAAAAATGTCAATAAATGAAACACAAGTATAAAAATGATTTATTTACTACACAATAACAAATATGAGTCGCCATTACTCGCTATCTCAAAAGCGTGCTAGGGTTGTACAAAAATTAGTAAATAATTCATTTATTTACTAATTTTAACAGAAGTTTGTAAATTATTAATATACTAATTAAAAGTATGTAATTAAACAATAACGAAATATGAGTTCAAAATTCTGATGTTTTTTCATTCTATTACGGATCAAGTTCTGATTTCTGCTAATTTGATGATAAAATCAATGGCTATCACAAAACCTATCAGAATGAAAACGTTACCGGCTGCCCGATTCACGTAAGTAATAAAAACCGTAGCGCAGTGACGTCACTTCGTTTTTTGCAAATTTAGCCCTTTTAACCGACTTAAAAAAAGGAGAATTCTCAATTCGCTGTATTTTTGAACCAATTTTTATGATTCTTTACACCAGGTAACTCAGAAATTGTATAGTAATTGAGCTATTGGAAGATTTATGACAATCCAAGACTAGATAAGTAAGTGCATTTAAAACAGAAAACCAAAAGGCGATTTCTAAGTTCCTAAGTTAAAACGACTTTTGCACTGGCGTGTTTAAGTGAATCGACTGGCTGGGTAGTTAAGTTACCTGTATCTTTCAAAATCATTAGGCGTTCTTCTCTTTCATAACACGTAAAGCTCTTTCTTTCCCCTCTTTCATAGCCTCTATGATACTGGGTGCGTCACGAATGGGCATGCTTCGTGACTGCCGAGGATCAACTAATTCTGGAAGTAGGCAATCGTAATAAAACCTAACTAATTTCATCTCCATTTTCTCCTCCCAAAATTTGTCGTCCTTTTCTATAATATAAACTTTCATAGGTACAGTAGCACCAAACCAGATGCCAAGCATGCAAACGTTTCTTTTAGTAATATGTACCTGTCCCTGAATTTGGAAATACCAGTTATGATTTTTATTTATGACATAACCCTTGGGAGCCTTGTCCTTAACCCAAAAGGTATGTTTGGCCATTGCTTCATCAAGAGTCATGCCAGCTAAAGAATGTGGGCACTTAATTTCAATTAAACCGTTTGCATAAATGCCATCTGGTGTAGTACCAAGAAATTCATATTGATCGTCGACGAACAAACTGCAACCTTGTATACTAATATTCTCTTGAATTTCTAACTGTTTAATTGCGGTTTCTTCGTTTTCGATACCGTACCGTACAGCAGGCAAACTGGAGATATTACTACCATAAACGATTTTACGAACAAGAACAGCACAACTTGTGCTCTCTCGTTTTTTACAAACTTCCCCGAACGATGATGAGGTTAGTAATTTTCTCCTTGTACTCATCCACTCAGAACTACTTCTTTGCAAATGGGTCGACCTTTCAAGCTCCTCTCTTTCAACACAAGACAACTTTAAATCAGCTAAAAAAGATGACTTGGCTTTCTCATATAATTCTGGACTCAGATCAGGTTTTTCGCAGTTTGGTCCATAGTGAGCGTCTTTCGATACAGCGCTGTGGCTCTTTTTCAATCTTAATTTAGGTTTAGCAATTAAACGGATTCTACGATTACAATTTTCCACTTTCGCGATCAAAGGATTAGGACTAGATTTAAATATTACTTTATGAGTTTTACTATGAATCGATCCTGTATTAAAAGACACAACAGCAGCTGCGCATCGGCCCGCATAAGAACCACGGGAAGAATAATTTACACGCTACCCCCTACTAATTTGGCAATCACTGCGTTAAAACTTTCCAACCAACCAACTTGTACAATTATGAATTAAACTTCTAGAATGATATGACAGTCTTTTACTTAAAATGTGTACCGCGTCCATTAATCCGCATCCAACAATTGCTGGAAGCAACCCAACAGGTTCTATTCGACGAGTATCAGGTCTACAGAAATACTCCTTGCAATATTGGTGATTACCAAATACGTGTTGTGGACCATTTAGGATATCTTCACTAAGATTTTTTATTTTTTCTTCGAGTGACTGATTTTGATCGCCCCAGTATTTAATAGCGCATTTTACACCCGTTCTTAAACGCAAATACCTTTCTTTTAGGAATTTCCGCAATTCGCAAGGATACTTAGTGTCTTTCGACAGTTTCTCCAAGCTATTGCAGTAGTTTCGTAAAAGATGATTTTTGCATTCAATTTTCTCTACTGTTAAATTACCGTACGGTTGCGAATCTAATATTTTTTTATAAGTACTGGAATCGCCGTCTGCTACAAATTTATTATAAATTACACCGTGATCAACAATGGAACGTTTAAACCCCTCAACTATTATGGTCGATTCCATACCGGTAGATGATCCCGAATAATTCTTGAAACAACGGTGTTCCGAGGGCTGACTGTCGTTCTTTGCGGCTCGTGCACAAACTACGCAGTATTTATTTTTAACTCCAAAAAACAATACTTTATTAGTTTTAATGCCAATTATCGCAGCTGCGCCGGACAAGGCGGAAAAAATCTTACCATAAGATCTCTTGCTCCTACAACCGTCAACAGCAACAGATATTAATGGTGTACCATTTTTATCAACACTACCTATAGACACTGCGTACTCCGCTTCTTCCTTGACAGCTTCTGCCATGGAATGTGCTGCTGTCTTTTCCCACCAATCGCAAACCGTATTATTAATTTCATTGTATAATGAAGGTGACATGATTGGTAGGGCTACTGCGGCAGTTAATGTTTTTAACTGATAGTAGCTCCCACCAGATGATATGATACCAGATACAATTTGATGATTCACTTCCATTCTATCTTCTTTCTTTTCAATCAAACACACAGTAAATTTCATACTACACATACTACATTTCATGATGAGTTTTGAGTCCAGACCAACTTTTACTTCACCTATTATACTGAGGTAACTTAACTTACAATCCATTGGACCGTGGTCCCCTATGGCCTGAAGAGCTTTAAAAAAAAAAGAAACGTCTACAACTCTACGCCCAACTTCCATTTCATCCATCTTTCCCTCTTGGTCGTTTTCAATAACTAGTTCCTGTAAAGAAAGATAATGGCTTGATTTTTTTTATAAAAAATAATTAAAAATTTAAAAAATTGCAAAAGAATTAATACAATATTAGGTTCCTGATGAATAGGAATTATAATTTCTTTACGCATTAGGTATTGTTTTTTTATGACGTCACCTATTTGAACGTAAATTTTCTTTTGAGAAAGTAATTGAGAAGTATTTCGGTACTAAGGTGTTTGTCTCTCGATGAAAATAATAAATATTGCAAGAAAAAATCTATAGGTAGGTATTGACATTTTGTCTTAGCCCATCACTAACTAAGTAGTTTGTTTATTTATGTAACAAGTCTACAAGAATTACGTATAACAACTTACCTCTATACAGCGCGTAGCATTGTTGCTCAGAGTCTCGGCCCCAAGGTTTTCTTTATTTTCAATACTGGAAATATTATTCATCAATATTATCCACTTTTTATTTATTTTGTACAACCCTAAGCCAGACGCTAGGCGCCTCGCGTCTGTTTGGCAGTATAGGTAGGTATGTCGACAAAGTTGCGCTGTCGCCTACCTACTTCCACAATTTGATATTTAGACAATACTAGCCGACCCGGCGAACTCCGTATCGCCTTTTTTTTCGAATGATAAAAGAATTACGGTCCAGTACTTTTTGAGTTTATTCGTTACATACAAAAATCCAAATCTTTCCTCTTTATAATACCTATTAGTGTAGATATTGTATTTTTTACGATTTATATCTAGTTCCATCATGGTTTTCCTTCAGACATTCATTATATCGATACTTTCTACTAACTGAAAATAAATTAATTATAAAAATGTTATACTTACAGTTTTTACAAAAAACACAAATTCACAATACGTAATTCTGCTGTCTGCAGCCGACAAGCGTGGTGTCGCGTTCACTTACAGAAAGGAACTGCCGTTAGTGACCGCCGAGATTGCACGAATGAAACGAACGCTTTATCCCATACATTTGTGTATGAAAAATTTACCTTAAAATATATCTAGATTTTAGGGCTTTAAAAGAGGAAGTCTTTGTTTGTAAAGGTATAAAAAGAAGTATACAGCTATACTTATTGGTTTCTTCAGTGTTCAAAAAGTGTTTCTTTTTATCAATTTGTGTTGATTTATGGGGTTAAATCTGAAAAATACGAAGTCATGTTTTTGCGTTTTTACTCAATTTTGTGCGTTTGTTGACGTTTATTATATAACAACTATTAGGTTTAAGAGTTTAATATAAGCATGAACATACTTATTGGTCATTGATTGTAATATATACAAATTATCACTGATATCAATCATATGTAAATAGGTTAAATATGAAAAATCGTAACACTCTTTTCGGTGATTTTCACGATCTACACCCTTAACCCGATTAGCAAGTATAGGCGATAGAAATAAAACTCGTGTTTAAATTAAACGGAGCGCGTTAAGGTCGTGCCTAAGTGAATAATACGTCGTCGACTGCGTTGCACACAGCATGCAGTTCGCAATATATAGGTGTTTTCATCAAGACGGAGTAGGATGGCGCGCGCGCTCCGGCATTTATTCTATAAGTATGTTATATACATGTGTACTTATAAGGTATAATTATTAACTATTACTAATTTAAGTAACTAGACTATGTGTAACTAAACTATGTTAAAAAGACAATTACATATCTAAGGAACAAATAAATGGTGCGTCGCCTACAGCAAGGTTTATATTCAACAAAAAACGTAGCCTTTCTGCATTTAGTAATCGATGATTATCTGTTAGTTTTGCTATTTATAATAAAGATATAAAAACAATTTTATTTTATTAAACATTAGCAAAGCCAGCCCGTTGGTTTGTTTGTAGAAGTCAATATATCGCAGCGCCGTCTGGTGGCGAGTTACATCAATGGGTATCCTCATGAGCGGGTCACCGGTAGCCGATCTTTGTCTTCGGTGGCTAGGTGTTTATACTGGAGATATGGAATATCGATGGAAAGTTAGTAATAATTTACATATGCAACATGTAGTAAGATATTATGTAGTAAGATATACTCTGTTCCCTCTGCCTACCCTGCAAGGGATATGGTGTGATGATAATGTATGTGTAGTAAGATACTTTTAAATTGGATACTAATGTAAAAACTACCGACGATAATGTGATAATCGATGTCTGATCAGTGGCAATATGTTGTTGCGCTTCATACGATAAGCAAGAGAGCCGGCACTTGAACTTTTTGTGTGGGTTTGGGGTTTTTATTGGTAGGCAGCGGCTTAGCTGTAGCCTTGGTATTGTAAAGGTCCATGGGTGGCAGTAACACTTATCATCAGATGCTCTGCATGCTCATTTTTCACCATCAGCAATATTCATATGATTATTTATTTCTTTCATATGTCTTTCTATTGGACAAGAACCTTTTTTTATTAAGAAGGAAACTGACGGGAATACCGTGCTGACTAGATATCTTGTTTTTAGAAAATTATAGAATAGTAGGTGAATTTCATTCCTCTCCTAACACTTGACACAAAATCATCTTGTTTTAGATCAAGTTTTCATTCTGTCACAGCGAACTTTCCTCTATACATAACTTATAGTCTATAAAATATAGCTTTATCTCTGTGACAGTTGTCACTAGTGCCGCACGCTTACGACATAGTCCGTATTTTTATCGATATAATTTCTTATTTTTCAAAGTTATTTGCTACTACAATTGCAAAACAATGCATGAAAATCTTATTGAACTTCAGCCAAATGAATGGGTGAATCGATAATAAATGTAAAACAATCTATGAAAATCTTATTGAATTTAAATCAATCGATTTTCTTTAATTTAAACTAAAGATATTAGTTAATTCTTTTTATTATTCGAAAGGAGTACATCCAAGTTCATCGTCACTATTATCATCATCGCTGCAGCATTCCTGTAGGTTGATGATAAGTTCTTGGTCACAGATTATTTTATGAATAATCATGTTTATTTTGTAAGAGAAATCATCTTTTTAATATTAAAGAAATTACCTTACTAATATTGTAACTGATATCTGAATACTAAATTAACACAATTTACTTATTTTATAAAGTAACCATGTGGTTTATATAGGTAATACTTTGTATTTATATATTATTTATATATTATACTTGTAGTTTATATAGGTAATACTCTGTATTGGTTTTACTTGTTTTATAAATAATTAATAAGAACGTTATCGATTTACGTTTATCGATTGTCCCATCTCTATCTTATTCTCAGTCCAGTATGAACTTGTACTTGCGGAAGCATCATATTTTGTAAACATCATATGAATGATTACTAAGTATTTTAAAACATATAAGGTACAAGTTTTGGTGTAAATATTCATATTTTTATACTCATAATTCATTTTTTTATTTAATAATTTTATTATTTAAAAATGATGGTCAAAATTTAATATCTTATGGGGTAGATATAAAATTTCTGTATTAACAATGACATATTGGACGTAAGACACCTTATTCCTCCCGTGACCATGATCACTGTAAAGTGTTCGAAACGTCGGGCAATTAAAAATCAAATACAAACGCGATGGAATCCGTAAAAGTAGTTTTATTTCAAATGATGTGATACTCGCGTAAACATCAGAAATCATTATTCATAATTTAGTTAAGATATAACTGGCACATAAAGAATGAAAATATAGGCGATACAAAATAAAATTGCAAACATGATGCGTATTCAAAATTACTTCATCAGTTTTTTAGCTATCTGTCACAGTTATATTTTAAGGACTATATTGTTGTATAAGACTAGCAAACCCAGCGCATTGATTTGTTTGTAGAACTCGATACATCGCAGCGTCGCCTGGTGACGAGTTAAGTCAATGGGGATAACATATAAATATTCCCCGTAAAAAAATACATATATACCAATTTACATAATGATCAAATCAAATAATTTCTGACTTTAGCGATGACATATATACAAACATCCTCTTTTATAGATATAGATTTTTAAACAATAACATAAGTAAAATATATCATCATTCTCCTACTCTTATTCCAATTAGTACACATTGTAAAAGTTATTGGCAATAGTTTTATGACCGGCTGCCTGCCAGACGTCAACCCTCCTTGGGAATGTAATTGTTGATCAAGCGGCATCAGATAGAGTTGGTCCAGGTCGTTATAAGGCTCTTAGTCGTCTTTTACGACATCCATGAGCAAAGTAAGGGTTGGTAGTATTCCTAGCCGCTACCACACAGATATCATAAGTAAAATATATGTGTATAGTAAACATTCTTGTGTCGACTAATGCTCTGTAAACAGCTTAAGAATCGTTAGAGAAAATGTATAGCATACATACTCTTGACTCAGTAAAATATATAAAAAGTTAGTGCTTGAACTAGATGGTGTTTAATTAAAACTGCGAGTGGACGACTTTCTAGTATTTACAGACTAATAATATCAGTATTTATTCTTAGAAATGTCATTTTCTTGTAAAGAGAACGTTGAGTTTTGTTTAATTTATTTATAAAACATTTATTTAACAATATTACATTGTTTTATCTTAATATATATAAATTACGTGTCACGTTGTTTGTCCGCGATGGACTCATAAAGTACTTAACCGATTTTAACCAAATTTGCACAGCAAGTGTAGTTTGATCCAACTTAAAAGATAGGATAGCTTAAATCTCAATTTATAGTAATATTATTTTATTGCAAATTATATGTCCAATATTTGACAGTCAAAATCATATGTTATAATATCAAAAGGATTTCAAAAGATGACGGAATCTATTGACTGGATTCAGTAAGTATTTAATAGATGGCGCTATGTTAAATGTACAAACGGTTCATTTATGCTAAAATTTGTTAGAATAAACAAAAAGTGTTACTGAGGCTAACCTAAGCCACAGCAACGCGTGGTCCGGTCTGCTAGTAGTTTTATAAATACATACATACATACATATCATCACGCCATATCCCTTGCAGGGTAGGCAGAGACAACAGAGTGCCAGAGAACTCTATCTCTGCATACTTCACTCGCTTCCTCAACATTCATAGTTCTCTTCATACACGCTCGCCGGTTTCGGAGACTCTTGACTTCACCTTCCTTCAGTACATGACCGATCTAGTCTCGGTCTCCCTCGGTACCTACATCCTTCCACTTTCGCATTGTATATCTTCTTAACCAGGCGTTCGTTCGGCATTCTTTCCACATGTCCAAACCATCGGAGCATTCCCTTTCGCATCTTTACACCAATACTTTCTTTCATACCTACTCGCTCTCTTACGTCGTCGTTACGAATGCGGTCGGTCAGCCGAACTCCACAGATTTTTCGCAGAGATCGCATTTCGACCGCATTAATTTTACTATCATACTCTTTTCTGCATACCCAACTCTCGCTTCCATACAGTAATGTTGGGACAAGCACTGCGTTATGTATTGCTACACGTGCCTTCTGTCTGAGGTGGTGGCTGCCGAGAAGTTGCTCCAACGCTCCGTTCACTGTATTTCCAGCATTCACTCTTCGCTCTATATCAGTGGTGTACCTTCCATCTCGGCTAAATCCACATCCAAGATATACAAATTCATCCACTTGCTCTAGTACATCATTACCTATTGTTACTCTTACATCTGTTCTGGTTTTATCTCTTTCAAAGACCATTATTTTGGTTTGCTCACATTCACGCGTAGACCCCTTTTCTTACAATCTTCTGTCATTGTGTCGACTAGGGTCTGCAGGTCAGTCGCTGACTGTGCCAGCAGGACTGCATCATCTGCATAAAGCAGAGCAGTGACCACTGAGTCGCCCATCTGGACTCCCACATTCATATCGTTCAACCTTTGGAGACATTTATCCAGATATATGATAGACAGCCTGGCTGACAGAACGCACCCCTGCTTAACGCCGATATTGACATCAAACCAAGGCGACATTCCATCATCCAGCCGCACACAGGCTCTACAGCCCATGTAACTGGACTGCACAGCCTGTAGCAGTTTACCGCTAATACCATACTCCGGTAAAATGTCCCAAAGTTCCTTTCGTACAACCGTGTCAAATGCTCTCTCCAGATCCACAAAACTGCAGAAAACCCTCTGACCTAGAGCCAGATGCTTCTCCACAATGTTGCGCAGAGAGAACACTTGATCCATGCATCCCCTTCCACTCCTGAAACCTCCTTGTGTCTCACACAGTAAACCATCGGACACCGTCCTCATTCTCCTTTCAATAATTTTACCATACACTTTTGCTGCCAAACTGGTCAAGCTTATGGCTCTGTAATTTGCGCAGTCATAACGTGAACCCTTGTTTTTAAACAAAGGCACGATGACTGCGCTATTCCAGTCCCTGGGAACCATTCCCGAGCTCCAACATAAATTGAGGAGCAACAGGAACGCCTCCCAGACACAAGAGCCACCAAGCTTGATCATCTCGGCAGACACCATATCAATGCCCACTGCCTTACCATTTTTCAAACTTCTTATCGCCCATTCAACTTCATCCATACTGATGCCATCGGAGGACGCCGTTGTCGAATGTTGATCTACTAAACCACATCCAACACCGGCGCCAACCGTAGCATCCGCATACATATCGCCAAAATATTCACTCCATCGGCTTAACACGTCTTGTGTTTGTATAAGAATGTCTCCACCTTTAGACCTTATTTTATTCATTCTGAAGGCTGACCAACCACCCCGAGACTTCTTCACCTCCCTCCAAAAGAGTTTGGTGTTACCCTCGAAGTTTTTAGTCAGCCTATCTTCTGCACTCATACTTGCTCTATCACGTTTCTCTTTCACTAAGGCCTTGGTGTCATTCTTACATTGCCGATATATTTCTTTCTTCTGTTCAGTCATACTGTCATTCAGATTCAAAGAAGACATAGTCCAGCCACGCTTTCTTCTTTTGCTCTACGGAAGCTGCCACTTCCGCATCCCACCATGCATCACCATTTGTTTTTCTATGCTTCTTTGAACTTCCACATACTTCTTTCGCTGTATCAACCATACTCTCTTGCAATACTCTCCAGCATTAGCATTTATAAATAACATTTAAAATATATTATTTAGAAAAATAAATATCTATTATTAGTATCAATACGTGAGACATACATCCATATCATCACGCCATATCCCTTGCAGGGTAGGCATATAGAACAGAGTGCCAGAGAACGCTATCCTTGCATATTTCATTCGCTTCCTCAACATTCATAATTCTCTTCATACACGCTCGCCAGTTTCGGAGACTCTTGACTCCACCTTCCTTCAGTACGTGACCAATCTGGTCTAAGTAGGTTAGTCTCGGTCTCCCCCGGTACCTACATCCTGTTGATGTACGTGAGACTATAAGATAATAAAAAAGAATTAAAAATATACTAACTATATAGATAGTCTGTTTACAAAAACTTACGAACTACGTTTCGTAATTAAAGGTTTTGTATTTTACAGCAACAGTTTATTCGTGTATGAGAGTGCAACTATGTTTCAACAACATCATTGTTCTTCGAACAAAAAGTGTATTTGAAGCTTAAAACAAAAGGTGCGCCGACAATGTGGCACGTCGCTTGAAATTATGGACCCAGTTACCCACAGTATTTGTATGCTGTACAGACTTTCTGTAAACGTATATAACTACAAGCTTTCTGTAAAAATGGTGTAAAAATAGAATAAAGTAGTATTGTTTCATTATTTTCTTGCTATGTATGTTCGATTATGGGAATAACTTTTTCGTTTTAAGAGATAAATTGGGTTATTAGGTCACGATACGACCATCATATGCCAGACGGTGAGACCAGACGACTTGGCATACAATTTGAATGTCTATAATATACGTGCTGAAACTCAATGTTACCCTGTTTCTTTGTCTATTTATATTCTTTTTACATAAGTTTCTTTTATCCGATTTATATATTATCTTTATTCCAAATTTATACTGTATCGTTGCATAGTTTATAGGATCATCATCACAGCCCATATATGTCCCACTGATGGGCTCGGGCCGTAATGGGAGGGAAATTAACCTACTATACCGCGCTGGTCAGACATGTTGGTATAGGGTTTTGTTTCGAGTTTTCCATCTCTTGCATAGATGTTATATGCATTTTACATCCCTCAGTCGTCTCTTACGATCACCCACGGGTAAGATAGAGGGTGGTGAATTGTATTCTTACTCCATTACCACACGGACAATACGGTATTTATGATTGTTGTATGGTATTTATAATTCTTTTCAATCTATATATATCCCACTTTTAAGGCGCTTTTTCTAATAATTCGAAGGAAAGCAGGCACTTGATACATTAACGCAGGTTTTAATTTTAGGCTTTAATTTTTTTTAAAGATAACATTTTAGACTAAAATTAAATCTTTTTGGCGCAGGGGATTTTACAATTTTTTTTTTAAATTAACGGCTACGGCTACAAATAATATTCAAACTCGGAATGTTTTTTAATATTTTATTTTATAATATAACAATACAAGAAGATAGCTTAACATAAATAAAGCGCCGCTTAAGTAATGTGGCATAAGACCACAGCTATACTCTGTATATCGTTATGTTGAAACATTTTCTTGTTTACTTTTTAGAGCGCAATTTTCCATAGTCCGGCTTTACTTTGGGAACTTATATATTTTAATATGTAATGTGAAAAAAGCAAGCTGGCATTAAATTACAATTAAGTGCTTGTTAATTGAATATTTATGTCATCATCATTCTCCTACTCTCATCCAAATTACTTGGGATCGATACAATATGTACTCTTGTTTTATAGTACATATTGTAAAAGTTATTAGCAATAATTTTATGACCGGCCGCCTGCCAGACGTCAACCCTCCTTGGAAATGTAATTGTTGACCAAACAGCATCAGATGGAGTTGGCCCAGGTCGTTATAAGGCTCTTAGTCGTCTTTTACGACATCCACGAGTAAAGTAAGGGTTGGTTGTATTCGTAGCCGCTACCACATAGCGGAATATTAATGCCATCCTGTTCTAATTCTAATTACTTTGAGTCAACGTAATATACACTCCTGTGATGTTGGTTACACCCTTACACTCCATTGTTCATATTGCAAAAGTTTTGTGTGAAATACTTTCAATTATTATGATTTAAAGTTGTATAAATTCTAAGCAAATGTTATAAAATTTAGTATAAAAACGTGGCTAATTTCCACAATGATTTGTAATAATATTTGCAATGATAACAAAAATCTTAATAAAAAAAAATCATTAATATAATATACATTTAACTATTTTATCTTAAAGTTAAGGAAGGACATCAGTCTATTAGATTTAACTTATCCTTTTCAACTAACACGTTTTCACCTAATGGTTTCAATTTGACCTAAAGTGCTCCCTGAATAAAATCTCTTGGCGGAAAGAGGCCATCTCTGTGTAATGATATTTTGTGACTTAAATAAATGAAAGCTTGGTTTTTATCTATAAATAGAAAGGTAAGTGTTTACATAGATTTTATCTTTATATGTATTTGCCTCAAATGGAATTCTTATTTCAAGGCTTATTTACATTCGGCATATCTTATATGAGTCATAATTTTATTTGCACTTAACAAATAATGAGTATGTTAGTTACCAAAATCTTGGTTAAAAAGGAATCTTTTATAAAATTTTATAAAAAAACGATAAAATATTTTTTTAAAGAAAGGATGTAGGTACCGGGGTAGACCAAGACTAACCTATCTAGACCAGATCGGTCATGTACTGAAGGAAGATGGAGTCAAGAGTTTCCAAAACCAGCGAGCGTGTATGAAGAGAATTATGAATGTTGAAGAAGCGAGTGAAGTATGCAAGGATAGAGTTTTCTGGCTCTCTGTTCTCTCTGCCTACCCTGTAAGGGACATGGCGTGATGGTATGTATGTATGTATGTATAAAATTTTATATTTTAAGTGACTGAATGTTTGTTACTTGGAGGTAATTATCGATCAAAGTAGAAATTTTGTTAAATTTATTACTTTTTACAAGTTAACAAATGTGAGAGATTATTAAATAATTCTGAATTATTATTGTTCCATGAAATATGTTAAAGACGCAACTTTTCCTTGATTTGTTTTCTAAGAGTTCAAACATTAGGGGAATTTTGTTGAAAAGTACGCAAAATCTTATTATCCGCGATTTTATTATGGTAATTTCTTAAACTTTTTTCACAAACGAGTGTTTTTTTTTACAAATTAGAAATTGTTTTTCGATTCAAACGCAGACAAATAAAGTATGTATTAACTAATGTCACTTAATTAACTCCCCTTATCTCAATGTATTGCAAAGAGTGCGTAATGATTGTATTGAGTCTGAGTGTCATGTTTTTTTTTTGGCTGGCTATGGTCTGGACTCACCCCAACCATTCCGTCCGGGTTGACGAAAAGGCGGTGTGCGGGTCTCTAACCCACCGTGTTCCTTCTCCATCGCTATTGAATCAACCACTGGTATCACTTCCTTGACATCCTTGGTCGGCCCGTAACCCATAAAATAATATATGGTGCGGTATTTCTTTGGTTAATTTTTACCATAATCGCCAAGTTTGACAAATGGGCTCGCAATCGCAGTATGGTGTATCTTAAGAGAGCGCTTCTATTTATTCTTCTAATGCTTCTGTATTCAATTTAATTCAAGAACAAGCTACAGCTATATTCTTATACCCATGCGCCTAATAATATTACCTACCATTTCTGTACCCATAGGTACGTAGTTTATTTAAAAAAATAATATAATAATTGAAATAGTACAATGATAAGCATTTTTTTATTGCTGTTGGAGGCAAATGAGCAAGCAGCACCCCTGGTGATAAGTGTTACTGTCACCCATAGACCATTGTAGTTTCTTACCAATGGTACCGCTGCCTACCAATGAGAATCCCAAACCCACCCAAAAAATTGGGCTGCCGGTTCTCTCATTCACCGAAGGAAACACAGCAGCACTGTCCTGCTCAGACGTCGATTTTCTGCGAGAGTGTGGTACTACCCCAGACACATCAGCCCGCGGCTGTAGACAGGCAACTATTAACAACGTGGCCTTACCCCTATTATCTTTATTGTTCTTGCTATTTTTCTTATTTAAAGCAATGCCTTTAATGGCCGGGATTTCTTAGCAGTCAAACTTCGAAACAAACCCCTATACCAACACGTCTGACCAGCGTGGTATAGTAGGTCAATTACCCTCCCATCATGGATGAGGCTTGAGCCCAACAGTGGGACATATATGAGCTGAGATGATGATGATTATGAAACTTCGGAGACCATTGTGATTTTTTTTTAAAAGACCCCTGCACTAAGGTAATAATCCTTGTATTGCGAGGGACTTTACAAACATATAATTAACGCAGATAAATTACACCCAGACTCAGAAAACACTTTGTCGATCGCACAAAGTATTATCCCGCGTAGGAATCGAACCCACGACACTGGCACTGAAGGTCGGTACCACGACGCTATGTGTGAGTCCATTGTGAATTATAGTTTGAAGGAGTTACAGTCGTGGCCACGTATGTTGTGATTAGCTTAATTTTATTAGTGCCTGCGAATTCATAGGTATCATAACTTTTGAGACTATAGTTTTATATCAGTTAGTAAAAACATCTAAAATTCTCTTAACATATTTCTTTTAGTTCATACCTTTTAGCAACAATGTCATTTTTATATAGTGAACATAAACAAAGCAATATATAAAGATAAGTTGTAGTTAGTTTTATTACAAGCAAAGTAGTTGGTTAGTAAATAAAACTTAAGTAGTTCCAAAATGTTTCTAATATCTAGAACATGGGATGGGAAGTAATATCCACTAAATTTTTAGAACTTTAGTACAAGTTCTAAAAATTTAGTGGATATTACTTCTCCTTGTGATGACAATTTCAAAATACAATACAATACATTACCATCAATAGCTGTGTAACCATCCCTTGATCTCTTTACATTCGATAATTTAGTTAAAAGTTAATAAAGTATGGCTCTGAGGTGGAAGTGCGTATTATGAGTTACCCAGGAAAACTTTGCTGCTCACTATACTGATGTTACTGCAGCTAGTTTTTATAACTCCTAAAGGAAAGTAAGGAATGATTGCTGCTGTCCACTACCTTAGTGTTTACTCAGCCGGTTATTATGACACCCAAGAAAGAATGAGAAGTGGTGATACATTATATTTTAACGCATCACCATATAGGGGACAGGTTTAGAATACAAAACCTTTCACCATAAAGTATAAGTGATGATTAAAATACAAAATCATCCACTGTAAGTATAAGTGATAATTAAAATGAAAATGTAATTTAAATATAGGTGTAGTTTAAAATTACTTAGTCCCTTAGTGTAAAGGGAATTTATATATGTAATGGATTATAATTGTTTCTCTTTACAAAATAGTTATAGACTCTTTTGTGTAAATATATTTTAGTATGATTTAGTACAAAAAGGTATGTCAAACTACCAAATTTGAGCCTCAAATGTGGGCTGTTAAGTGTTTATAAGTTTTGCCATTTACAAAAAACATAAATGAAAATATAATGTTACAGAATTTTTGAAATATAAAATCAAAGGCTCCAAAATTCTATCAAATAACTATTTCAATGAAATAACTAATTCGTTCATAAAAATATGTAGGTACTACATTTTATTATTATGGTATACCATTTTTTTTTTGGCGGCGGGCTATGGAGTTGTTACAGCCAGCTAAATCCGTCCGGGCGACAGAAGAAGCGGCGCACAACCCCATAGACCCCCCTATAAGAACCTCTCCACGCCGTGCGAGCGGGCTACCGGAACCCGGTCTTTGTCTTTGGTGGCCCGCCCGGAGTTATGGTATACCATATGCGTAAGTAATATCGAGTCTGAAGTTCTTTGATATTAAGTGTTAACGGCAGCTTATAGACTCGTCAATGTTACAATCATAGGCAAGTCATTACTAATATATAATTGCATGGAAGTTTTAATTTTCCAATGAGAAATTGCAAAAATGGATATATAACTAAGTCAAAGTGAATCTTGAAAATCGGAGAAATGGAGAAATTAGAAGAAGAATCTAAAAGTGAATAATCACTATATATATATGTATATATAATAATGAAGCACTTTCAGATAATATGACTTTCAGATATAATGGTAGGACCACGTTGTTGACAATTTTCTATCTTCAGCCGCAAGCTGGTCCGTCAAGGGTATTACCATACTCTCGTAGATATTTATTTGTAGGTAGTGGCCTAGCTGTACCCCTGGTATTGCAAAGGGCTATGGGCGGCCGTAACGCTTACCATCAGGTGTGCTGCTTGCTCGTTTGCTTCCAAGAGCAACAAAAAAAGAAATGACAAATCTCTAACAAAAATGAAGAGATGAAGCCAAAACAGATGTAAGAGGTACTAATAATAGGTAAGTAAGTACTAACAATAGGTAATGATGTACTAGAGCAAGTGGATGAATTTGTATATCTTGGAAGTGGATTTAGCCGAGATGGAAGGTACACCACTGATATAGAGCGAAGAGTGAATGCGAGAAATAGACTGAACGGAGCGTTGGGTCAACTTCTCGGTAGCCACCACCTCAGCCAGAAGGCACGTGTAGCAATACATAACGCAGTGCTTGTCCCAACATTACTGTATGGAACCGAGAGTTGGGTATGCAGAAAAGAGTATGAAAGTAAAATTAATGCGGTTGAAATGCGATCTCTACGGAAAATCTGTGGAGTTAGGCTAATCGACCGCATTCGTAACGACGACGTAAGAGAGCGAGTAGGTATGAAAGAGAGTATTGGTGTAAAGATGCGAAAGGGAATGCTCCGATGGTTCGGACATGTGGAAAGAATTCCGAACGAACGTCTGGTTAAGAAGATTTACAATGCGAAAGTGGAAGGATGTAGGTACCGGGGGAGACCGAGACTCACCTACCTAGACCAGATCGGTCATGTATTGAAGGAAGGTGGAGTCAAGAGTCGCCGAAACTGGCGAGGGTGTATGAAGATAATTATGAATGTTGAAAAAGCGAGTGAAGTATGCAAAGATAGAGTTCTCTGGCACTCTGTTCTCTCTGCCTACCCTGCAAGGGATATGGCGTGATGATATATATGTAAGTTTAACAAAAATACACAAGTATTTTATTCAACAATTATCTAAGTACTTCAATTTATGGAGTGAACGTTAATAAGAGTGATTCAGTCAGTTGTTACTTGTAGTCTCATCACTATAATCAACCTTTTAGTAAACGATAGAATTATTGCGCTCATATCGCTATCCTATCTCATACATATATTGAAATTAGACTTCAGTAATTTTATCATAGCCGTGTAGTGACGGAGAAAGAATACAATTCACCACCCCCCTATCTTAACCCTTGGGTGATCGTAAGATACGACTAAAGGATATAAAATGCATATAACATCTATGCAAGAGAAGTAAAACTCGAAACAAAATCTCATACCAACACGTCTGATCAGCGCATTATAGTAGGTTAATTTCCCTCCCATTATGGAGGAGGCCCGAGTCCAACAGTAGGACGTGTATGGGCTGTGATGATGATGGTGATTAATTTTATCAGTCGAATATCTATTTAATATAGATACTGTGTATGATTTTTTTTTTGTTAAGCTATGTTCATCTATAACACGCCGTCCATTTTGCCCGGGGTGATGCAAGCGCGGTGCATGATCCCATAACCCACTGTGGAATTCATAAAAGCCGGTTAGAGTAGCACCAGGAGCGACGGCTGAAGTACTCGCTTAGGAAATTCATATACCTAGCCGCTTGCTAAGCATTGCGGTTATTGTATTATGCACCATTTGTGAATAGGCTTATTTATTCAAATTACTGAAATTTTTAGCATTTAATATGCTTAATTATTTATAAATACCCGATTACGAAACGAAAAATGATGTCACAAGCGGGGTTCGAACCCGCAACTATTGGGAATCCGGCCCAATCGATGATTCAAATGATAATGATTCATTCACGATGGTGTAAGTGACAGCACGATTGGGTCGGATTCCCAATAGGTGCGGGTTCGAACCCCGCTTGTGACATCATTTTTCGTTTCGTAATCAAGTATTTAGGCTTATTTATGTCCAAAAATAAGCGTTAATTGGCTGATGATATTCAATTTGAATTTAAAAAATTAAATGGTGTTAATATCAGCCTTCTAATAAGATTTAGGTTAACTGAAAAAGTAAACAAAATGTTTTTGAGTTGACTTTTTCTAAATAACTATCATCTCAGCTCGTATATGTCTCTGTTGGGCTCGAGCCTCCTCCATAATGGGACGGAAAATGGCCTACTATACCACGGTGGTCAGACGTGTCGGTATAGGGTTTTGTTTCAAGTTTTCCTTTTCTTACATAGATGTTATATGCGTTTTATAATATACTTCAGTCGTCTCGTACGATCACCCACGTTTAATTGAACTCACAACACTTGAAACGAGAGATCATTACTTGACCATTGTTCAACCCAAATTTTTTATAATAATATACTACAAAGGATTCAACGAAACGTAAAGATTAATTACAAAAGCGATCATCGGATCCCATTTCAAAAATTTTGTTGCAAATGAAATCTCGTGTAATTTACCGCATCGTTGCGCTTGGATTATTCACTACATTACATTTTAATGCTGACCCTTTAGAGGGTGGACAACCCAGTGTACATACATAATAAATATCTATATTGACTCATATTTATATTAAGACCGTCGTTATATTTTTAATTATATACACGTTTCGAGACACTTAATGTCCTTAGATTTATGTTGAGCAATGAATTTACTCCGTATTTTTTCATGAGACTTTGCTGTGTATTAGCCGCTAAGAATTTTTTTTTAAGCCTTTTTTTTTTTTGGTGGACTATGGATGAAATTGGTCCGGGGTGACGGAAAGGCGGCGCGTGACCCCATCATCATTCATCATCATCATTTCAGCCTATTGCCGCCCACTGCTGAACGTAGGCCTCCCTCATTTTACGCCACAGAGTGCGGTCCTGTGCCGCCTGTATCCAACGACGCCCAGCAACCTTCACTAGGTCGTCTGTCCACCTAGTGGGGGGGCGTCCCACACTGCGTCGTCCGGTACGTGGTCGCCACTCTAGAACCTTTCTTCCCCAGCGGTTGTCGGTTCTTCGAGCGATGTGGCCTGCCCATTGCCACTTCAGCATGCTAATTCTTCGTGCTATGTCGATTACACCCGTTCGTCTGCGGATTTCCGTATTTCGGATTCTATCTCGCAGAGAAATCCCGAGCATAGCCCGCTCCATAGCACGTTGAGCGACTTTGAGCCTGGTTATGAGGCCTACATTTAGGGACCACGTTTCGTGACCCCATAGACCCACCGTAAAACTCCTCTCTCTTCGCCGTGCGAGCGGACCACCGGTACCCGATTTTTGACTTCGGTGAAATATTACTAAGCCTTGTGGGTGTCGTAAAAGACGACTAAGAGCTTTAAATCGACCTGAAACAAATCCATCTGGCGTCTAGTCAATAATTACATTTCTAAATAGAGTTGATGTCAGGCAAGCGGCATGTCCATCTTCCGTGTGGTGATGTAATAAGAATACAATTCACCACCCCCTATCTTACCCATAGATGATCGTAAGAGACGACTAAGGGATATAAAACGCATACAACATCTATGCAAGAGAAGGAAGACTCGAAACAAAACCCTATACCAACACGTCTGACCAGCGTGGTGTAGTAGGTCAATTTCTTTCATATTATGGAGGAGGCTCGAGTCCCCACTAGACGTGTATGAGCTAAAATGATGAATGAATGATGAAGTCTTAAAACTATTGCGTAAGCTTTTGCAATATATACAATGGAAGAGGAGTATATATATAAAATCAAAACTTCTGCTATATATATTATGGAAGATAAGATATACTGCGTCAATCCCAGGTAGTTGGGATAAGAGATAATGATTATTTTTCCAAGGGTCTTGTAAAAATCGACTGAGAGATCATGATGAGGATGGTCGATCTGTCATCTAAGTCTCTTTTTTTTTGCGGTGGACTATGGACGTAGTCTCGCCCCGCCATTCGGTCCGGGGTGACGGAAGAGGCGGCGCGGGACTCCACTGACCCACCATGCAACTTTCCTCTCTTCGCCGTGCGAGCGGGCCATCGGTACCCGATCTTTGTCTTCGGTGGCCGGTCATCTAAGTCTCCTAGGAAATTTATAATACCCATTGAAATTGTTGGCGTTAGGAGGTATAAGTCTAACAATTTTAATATTTAGGATGTATCAATTACCATGCTATTATGAATGATCGGTAGTAACGGTCGTAACGGATGATATTTATAACGTTTTTATGCAGTTATATCTTATTCATATAAATATGTAGGGTTATATTCCAATCTCATGGAGTCAATCTATAGGCTATAAATAATTTAGTTATTCCCTTCAGGAGATTAGCAGTAAAGCGTTATAATAGGTTTTTACCTGTAAAATTGCCGTGCAAGGCATTTTATAAAAAAAGAGTTTTTGTTTGGTTGTGAATTCTGATTTCAAATAAATCTTATATTAAAACATTGTATTCTTTTTTCAAAACTGTACATTAGAAACTAGAGTATTTATGGAATACTATGTCTGCGATTTAACATCATCATCACAGCCCACATATGTCCCACTTTTGGGCTCGGGCCTCCTCCGTAATGGTAGGGAAATTAACCTACTATACCGCGCTGGTCAGATGTGTTGGTATAGGTTTCTGTTTCGAGTTTCCGCTCTCTCGCATAGATGTTATATGCGTTTTATATCCCTTAGACGTCTCGTACGATCACCCACGGGTAAGGTATGGGGTGGTGACTAGTATTCTTACTCCGTCACCACACGGAAAATGTCTGCGATATCGTTCGTATTAATGTAAATTTTTATTAATACATTTTTTTATACATTAGGAATATACATCTTTTTCTGCCTTTAAAATAAAACTATTTTTATGATTTTATGGCGTTTGTATTTGATTTGTAAGCTACTGACGTTTTAAACATCATTATCTCCTTACAACGTTCATGGTAACCACGAACGTTGTAAGGAGAGCTAAGTTGTCCCACGCCCAACAAGTCATCGTTATTACAGAGATTTATGTTTACCCGTTACAGTGTAAGTTATTAAATTTTGACTCACATTTTTTAAATTTTTTTGATAGAAATTCATTGCAGAAAGAAAATGATTCTATATATATATAACATTTTATATTATTTATGATTACTTATAATTAAAACAATATATGATAAATATTTTTTTTATTGCTTGTGGTGGCAAATGAGCAAGCAGCACACCTAATGGTAAATGTTACTGCCGTCCATGGAAATTTGCAATACCAAGGGTATATATAGCTAGGCCGCTGCCTACCATTACAAATCCCAAACCCACCCAGTTGGGCTTCCGGCTCTCTCGCTCACCGAACGAAGCGCAATATTACATTGCCATTACTCAGACGTCGATCTTCTGCGAGAGTGTGGTACTGCTCCGGATATACCGGCCCGCGGTAGACAGAGAACTGTCAACAGCGTAGTCCTACCACTGCTTCTTTAACAATTATATTACGACAATTAAATAGTTTAAAAGACTAAGATATCAATTAAGCTAGCATTGGATTGAAACGTAATAAAAGTAGTAACAGCATAAATTACGTTACTTCATGTCACCTGTCTTAGATAGAGTTCTCTGTCACGCTGTTCTCTCTGCCTGCCCTGCAAGGGATATGGCGTAATGATATGTATGTATGTATGTATGCACCTGTCTTAAATAATATACAGAAACTATTTTCCTTAACTTGTTATCTATTAATTAGAAAAATGATCTTCACTTTATTATGAGTATATGTCGTACGAGAATAGAATTGTTCATTATGATAATGTTAGCTTGGTTTTGATGTCACATTATACGTTTGTTTACTTAGTTATCTGAAGAAAACATAATTAATAAAAAAAACAGCAAGCAGCAGCTAAGCAGACAGAAGGACTGTTGATAGAAGTGAAAATTACATACATACATACTTGTACATATCATCACGTCATATCCCTTGCAGGGTAGGCAGAGAGAACAGAGTGCCAGAGAACTTTATCCTTGCATACTTCACTCGCTTCCTCAACATTCATAATTCTCTTCATACACGCTCGCCGGTTTCGGAGACTCTTGACTCAACCATTCTTTAGTACGTGACCAATCTAGTCTAGGTAGGTTAGTCTCGGTCTCCTCCGGTACCTACATCCTTCCACTTTCGCATTTTATATCTTCTTAACCAGACGTTCGTTCGGCATTCTTTCCACATGTCCGAGCCATCGGAGCATTCCCTTTCGTATCTTTACACCAATACTCTCTTTCATTCCAACTCATGAAAATTAACAACAAACAAACAACCAAGTGAAAATTACACCTATGAAAAAAAAAAAGCAAATACAAAAAAATAAAAACCTTGCCCTAGGGGGTATATTTGGGTGTGACCATACTATAGTCGGCCGTTAAAAAATATTTTGAAATTGTTAGGGAATAATTTCTTACGAATTTCTTTATTTATTAGTATAAAAGTACTATCATTTATGTGGTTAAATACAATAGTCTCCTACGGTCTACTCTTCCTCCGTCGTACGAATTTTCGATCAGGTCACGTGACCTAACGCGAGATTAACATTTGTTACCCGTCACAAAAAAGTGCACAACGACGCTAAAGAACTGAACACTTAATTTTTTTTATAAAATTTTCTTAGAATATAGATAAAAAAGCTTCTGGACCATATGTAGGATAGAATAAAAATATGCAATAAGCTGTGTAGTGAGGTGAACAGTTCTATTCTCGTCTCATACATGTGATACGGCGAAGATCATTGTACTCTCTAATGGATATCGATGATGGTTTTCGTATATTATTTATACAGGTCACTATATCTAATGTAATTTATGCTGTTATTTTTTTTTTTTTACATTGTATGTTATCCGTGTGTATGTATGTTTGGGTCAAAATCAGAGAGGTGAGCATTATGTTTCTGACAAAGCTTTTCTTAATAAAATAACATGATATTGCTAAAATATTTATTTCAAAATAAACGTTCTGTGTATAATTCAATATAAACAAGGCACTTAGAATATTAATTTTTTTATCATAATATTTTATTTGATTTTAGACAAATAATATGTAAATAGTCATTCCGGGAATGCGTCCTTATACCATGTTTTGTAGTTCAGATAAGTCAAAAATGTTTACAATTATGATTTTAATTGTTGTAATTTTAATATTAGCTTTTAAAATAATCAAATTAAGAATATACGTAGAAATTAAATTAATACCGTTTTAATTTTTTCACATTTTTGCAATTGAAATGTTGTCTGGCGTTTATCAAATCATTCCGTGAACGTAATGGATATCGCTCGATATAATTAAAACAACACGCGCTAAGTGGCGTTAGGGAGCAACAGTGTGAAGTTCACTTGTCAAAGCAAAACGCGTGTCTTGTTTATGAAAAAAAATCTATTGATTTTTCCAGTAAGTACCTTTTAAGTTGATATATGTGAAGCGTACTTCAATTCCCTGTCACTACGGGAACGCAGTTTGATGATTCGTTTTTCGAAAATTTGTTTACTTTTAGCAAAATTCTTATAAATATTACAGTTCACTTTTTCATAACCTCTAAAACCAATATCCAACATGGCGCGCTCATTCGTGGCAAGAAAATATGTATCGAATACTCATTTCGAGAACGGCCATTTCGGGAACGTTATGGTATACGAAGGGAATTCCCGAAATGACGTGGGCGTTCCTGAAATGACATTTTTTGGGAAAAATGATGCTCTAATGAATTTAAAAGCATAAAATTTTGATTTTAGATATCCAATTAGTACGAGTAACATAGAAAACAATAAAAATGAAGAAAAAAAGACCACAAATAACGATAAAAAGAGGGCTTAAGCTATACTAGCTTATAAAAAAACATCGTGAAATGGCTAATTCAAGGAAGCGCCAGTTTTTAAAGAAGATACACAATAAGACACCTGAATAAAAAGAGATGAAAATACTGAAAGATGGTGGGTAATATTACCAAAGAAAGAAAGTTAGAAATAAAGTTAATTACTGTTAGTGATATGACTGAAAGAGAGAAGAAGAAACAGCGAGAGTTATGGAGAATCAATACTCAAAAAAATATAGACAGAAGAAAAAGGTGATGGCAAATATTTTAGCTAACAGCCCCCCAGATTTTGTCAGTCAAAATGAGTCAGAAAACTGTAATGTTGTGTTGAGGAAGAAAACAGGTAAAAAAAGATAGAGGCAGGCTTACAGAACTTAAAAAACAGAAACATAAATAACAGAAAATGCAAAGATATATTATAGATCAAAAAGTACTGAGCAGCAGAAGACGCATAGAAAGAGCATCCCAAAAGAGTGTTGAAACGCTGACTCGCAAAGTTGATAAGTTAATAAGATGATGTTCTGTTACTGCGGCAGATTGTAAACGTCTATCACTTGGCGAGGTTTTCACAACACCACTAAAAGACACCCTTGACAAATTACCGAAAAATTCTAAATAGAGGAGGCTTTTCAAAAATGCGTCAGTGGCAACCGAATCAAAAATACATCGTTTAAAAAATATAGCCATACAATTTGTATGTAATAAATAGAAGTAATGAAAACATTTTAATATCTAATCGGAAGCATTCAACATTTTTAATCACTAATCAGATTCGTGAAGAAAATCATAAGGTTTTGAGCAGGATGATGTCAGCAGAATGTGCCTTGGTGAGAAAGATTGCCTTAACGGAAACAAACAAAAGTAGCTGCATGTTCCACATTCTCTAAGTACAAATAAAGTTATAATACTGGGAATGTATATTATTTTCATGCATAAAATTAGTTTAAATACCGGGCGTTGCATTCATTCAGAGAGCATTGCAATATCGTTTAAGGAATTTCATGTCATTTTGGGAACACTTCGATCATTTCGGTAACATAACAGAAATGCAAATAAATCACTATTAAGTAATACTATAGTTAAATCCTGAATATACAACATGAAATGACCTTTAAGCTTTTATATTTATGTCATTAATATATAACGTAGTGCAAAAATGTATACAATAACTTGAAATTTTGGAGCGAAATTTACACCTATTAAAAAATTATGGAGAAAAATTTGAAAAACAAGTATTGTTATTATGAAAATATACAAAATCATAACATTTTCCGATTTAGAAAAGGGTTAATTACAATTTTTGAAGGTGATTCTTAAAAGCGTTGGTTGTATTATTATTAACAATAATATTTTAAAGTGTTCCCGAAATGACTTTTGGCCCTGCCATTATTAACGGGTAGAATTTCTAAAATATATATTTTTATGCGCGCCTCTTCACAAGAAAGGTTCATGACAAATGACCCAACAGACTCCACATGTCAGTTTTCTTCAAAAAGATACTTAATTTTTCAGATATTTGAAAACCTAAAATGCTCACCTCTCTGATTTTGACCCGTTTATCCATGTAGTGACGGAGTAAAAATGCAATTCACCACCCCGTGGGTGATCGTAAGAGACGACTAAAGGGTATAAAACGCATATAACATCTATGCAAGAGATGGAAAACTCAAAACAAAACCCTATACTAACACGTCTGACCAGCGCGGTACAGTAGGTTAATTTCCCTCCCATTACGGAGGAGGCCCGAGCCTAATAGTGGGACATATATGGGCTGTGATGATGATGATTACATTGTATGTTTGCGTAAAGATTAGTCACCGGTGATATCATTACAATGAGGTCTTTACACTTTCTCAGCCAATATATATCCCACTATTGGCTTCTTCCAGAAGAGGAGAAATGTAGTTAATTTACCCATTTTGCTTTACCTACTACTATCTACTCTCTATAAAATAAGCGAATCTTGTTCATAGGTTATATTATTTTTTTGGTATGATATTAACGTCGAGAATCATTGATTATTAAAATATAGAAATTCTAGGAGCAAGAGAATTGAAATCCAAGAACATGCTTTAATGTCAAAAGAATAATCATCATTCCCATTATCCAGATGGTTTAACAAATAGAAAATGATATATCTATTTGTTCTTCTTGAAAATCAATACCTGTGAATATAATTCTAATCTTTAGCCAACAATTTCTTATACCATGATCGTAAAACATATATATAGGCTGAAGGTTGTAAAAAGGCTATATTATGTTTACGTTCAGTCATTGTTTTGTAATACGATATTGGATGGAATAATATCTCGTATGCCTACCCTGCAAGGGATATGGCGTGATGATATGTATGTATGTATGTGTATGCCTACTACAAATTTCAAATGAGAGATAGCAGTTATGTCTGCCAAGCCCAAAGATAAATTTTAAAATACGATATCAGCCTGATATCTGTTGATGGCAATTTCTAATGTCACTGTCAGAAATACATATTTTTTGTTAGAAATACATACATATTGTACATGTTTAGTGAAAAAAACTTAGGAGATATTTTATTTAATTTATGGTGGCAATCCAGCATGGAGCACACTTAATGGTTAGTGTTACTGCCGCCCATGGACTTTTACAATATCAAACGTATAGCTAGGGCTGCTGTATACCAATACGGATCCGTATCTGTCCGTCAGAAGGGTTTCTGGCTCTCTCACTCACCGAACACAATAGGACATTGCTATTACTCAGACGTCGATATTCTGCGAGAATGTGGTACTCCGGACGGACCGGCACGCGGTTGTAGACAGAAAAATGTCAACAGTGTGGTCCACCACCACTAAATTAATTATTTATTATTATACGAGCACAATATACGCTGAGGTGAAGAGGACGCTCTATCTTCTGTTGCCTCGGATGTCTATACTATAGTTTACTAAAAAATAAAAGGTTTTTTTTTCATAAATATGATCAAAGGAGTCTTCTCAAACTTAACTTATTGGTAGTATAACTATATTTTAAACTAATTTGATGCTCTACCCCTGATATATGAAAATCAAGGACTTTTCAAAACTAAAAATGACTGTATTATTCTCACACTGCACTTATAGGATAATATTATCATACATATGTTAAGAAAAAATATTCGTTTAAACCTAGGTGTTTGATAGTTTTAGAGGCAATTATTTTTTTAAAATAAGAAAAAAAAAAGAAAATATATTTGGGGATGTCCGGATGTTTGTCCGCATGGATCTCGCACTCTCACGACCATAAAAATTAGTGTATCGAAGTATGTTTTTTTAAAAGCTTCATAATCGCAACGCGCTGGTTTTTTCTTTTATTTATGGCATTGACTAATAGTAAATGATAAAAAAAAAAAAAAATATGTAACGTGCACTTTTGAATTTTCCAAAATATTTGTTTCTTAATTCTGAAATATGAAATATAATGCAAATTCCATTTTATCGGCATATAAAAAGTTCTTTTTTTAGTTTCAACAACCGCAATAAACTTTAACTCCTAACATCATTTCCTCGACAGATATATAACCACAAATAAGATCGTATAGAGTTCACGGTAAATCTCTTTTTATTTCTATTCGAAATGAAATTCTGTGATAAGATGCTAAACTTAATAAAGATTTTTATGAGGTCCATGATAGTTAATAACGTGAATTTTGTTTATGGCATATTAGTACTATGTTTATTACTTCGAGGTTCCTAAAGCGACAGGGTATATAAGCAATTTATGTATTTAGAGTTATTACGAAACATTTTTCAATAAGTATCAAATTATATAAGGTCTATTAATTATTTTTAAATGAATTTAATGTTTATCGTCACCATTTCATATATGTCCCACTGTTGGGTTCTCCATAATGGGAGGGAAATTGACTTATTATGTCACGCTGGTTAGACGTGTTAGTAAAGGATTTTGTTTAGAGTTTCCCTTCTCTTGCTTATGTATATATATATATATGTATATATATATATATATATATGTATATATATATATATATATATATATATATATATATATATATATATATATATATATGTATATATATATATACAGCCGTCTCTTACGATCATCCACGGGTAAGATAGGGAATTGTATTCTTACTCCGTCACCACACGGAAATTAATATAATAATATGCAGCTACAGAAAGGATGTAATAAACATAACGAAAATAAAATAATAAATCAATATACTCATTTTAATGGCGATGATGTCATTGTAGTCTCCATCGCAGGTGTGTACTGCTGTGCATTTTCCTGACCATTTCTCAGCTGATTTTTGTGACGCACACAGGGCAGGGTTGCTCATCTCATCATCCTACTCTTATCACTTACATATATTGCTTAGTGTTGATGCAATACGTACTCTTCTTCCATTGTATATGTTGCTAACACGAGCACTATAGTATTTGGTAATATTTATTACCACCATCATACAATATTGATATCAGACCATAAGCCCTAATGCACATAAATAAAATGTCCAAATTTGGTACTATATTGTTTATTAATTCTACAAATCCTTTTAGACTCAATTATATACACTCATTTGCAAAAAAAACGGGCACCTAAGCAATGAACCATTTCAAATGTTAATATTTCTTTGTTTGATAATTATAGGTAGTTTTGTCCACACAGTTTGGTAAATTAATAAGAAAATAATCGTTTTCATCAGTATTTCATAAAATTTAGATACAATTTATGGGAAATAATGCTAAACCTCGCTAGTAGTGTATATTCGCTAGTAGTGCATATGCTCATGAAGTAAAAATAAAAAAGTTTTTTTGTTTGTTTTTCTTTAATAAAGTAAAAGCAGATAAATGTTTAGTATCGAGTGTGACCCCCTCTAGCTAAAATCACAGCTTGAATTCGTCTGGGCATGCTAGCGAGTATATCCCGGATACTTGCTTGCGGAATACGTTCCCACTCCGCAGTAATCACATTCTTCAGCTCTCTGATGGTCTACGGAGCCGGGTGTACTGATCTCACACGCCGTTTCAGAACGTCCCAGACATGCTCTATGGGATTGAGGTCGGGACTTCGAGCTGGCCAATCCAAACGACGAATGCCGACCTCTTGCACATACGCATTAACATCGCGGGATCGGTGGGCGCGAGCATTGTCGTCCATAAAAATCGAGTCTTCACCTAGAGCGGCCAATGCGGGTTGTGCATGAGAAATTAGAACTTCCGTTATGTATCGATGCCCAGTCAGTGAGCCGTTTTCAATGAAGACTAACTCTGTACGATCCATTGAATTTATTCCTGCCCAAAACATAACAGAGCCCCCACCATAAGGTGTGATTTCTTCGAAACATGCCTCTGCAAAGCGTTCTCCTTGTCTTCTTAGCACTCGCCGACGTCGATCTTCACCGAACAGAGATATCCTGGCTTCATCAGAGAACAAAACCCTATTCCAATCGTCTTGAGTCCATGATTCACAATTTCTAGCGAACCTAAGCCTGTGAACTCTGTGCTCACGGAGTAATTTGGGGCCGCGGGCCGGGCGGTGACTGCGTATATTGGCAGCGAGAAGCCTCCTCCTGACCGTCCATAGACTAATATGCACATTTCTTACTTCTTGGAGGTTGTTCTTAAGATCCACATACGAAGATTTGCGATTTCTCAATGCGCGACTCACAAGAAAACGATCATCCCGTGGTTGGGTACATGGTTTTCTTCCAGAACCAGGCCTTCTCTCGACGGAACCAGTCTCCTGATATCGCTGCCAGGTCCTTTGGAGTGTCGAGCGACTAACATTTAGCCTCCTAGCCACGAAACATTGGCTGCAACCCTCTTCAAGCAGCGCGATAATTTTGGTAGCTTTTACCACTTTATCTACCATTTTTGATACAGCCAAACAGCATTAAATAAAGCTTTGACAGTCAAGGATATGAAATTAATCGATAAAAATTGAATAAAAGTTATGAAAGTCGATGTTAACTTCTGGAACTTCGCGCCAAAAATGTAGGATAAAAAGGGGTTTTCTGTAAAAATGAACATCAAATGAAAAATTGAATTTAGAACGTACTTTTTTAAATACCACAGCATTTTTAAAACCGGCCAGTAACGTGTACAAACGATTGAAACCTTTTTGGTATATGTATCTTTTTAAATATGAATGAAAATCAAAACCGCCCGTTTTTTTTGCAAATGAGTTTATAATTTATTGGTAAATATTAATGCATATTCACAAATAAATTGTATAATTAATTTCATTGCCTACTAGTTTTATTATTATATTCGTGAGATTTATCATTTTCATTCACAATTATGTTCATTGTTCAGTAATTTCCACAATTGAATTTTTATGATATTAAATAGTTGGATGTTTGTTAATTCAATGAAATTTAATTTCTCTCAATTTAAATATATCTTTTTCTTAACTTATTTTTTAAAAAGATGTTTTTTTTTATACCATTAAAAAGTATTTGTTAATATGTTGTAACTATTTTGATGACTTATAAGGTCAATGAGGTAGTATATGAAGTCGTATGTGGCTTAGTGTGTATATGGATGTGTGTGTGTCTGTACGCATGTGACGGTCAGTTGTGAGGTTCTGTATTTAAACTCTAGGGTGAATAAAAAGCGCTGTAGGAGTTCTTTTTTAGAAATTCTCAACAACATTGAGAATTTGTTCAGTTTGGAATTTGTTCAGAACTTTATTCGATGTTTAATATATACGTTTACGTTGGATTACATATATTGTTGAGGCTACCATAACATTGAAATTATTAGCTATGACTAATTAATCCATCCATCCATCCATGATCCATATTAATGAGTTATAACGTAAAAAAGTAGATATATATATATATATATATATATATTTTTTTTATTGCTTATGGAGGCAAACGAGCACACAGCACATCTTTTTTTTTTCTTTTTTGTTGACGCTGTGGAAACGCTTTTACGCGCTAACCCCTTCCCGCCGATGTCAAGACGGGAGGGAGTGTGGGACTCAAGGCAGTGGGAGGAGGTGCGCATAACGGCGCCTCCTCCTCCCTGGTCGCTGGCGGCGGAGCGATTCAGCGGATGCAAGCGCCTCGCGTTCCCGCTCCGCAGCCTCCTTTCTCTCCACGACGGCCTCACAAAACGAGGCTATCGACTTCCAGCACCTGTCGCTGTCGAGCATCTTGGAGATGATAGTCGACAGCAACAGGTCTCTTCCAACGACCGCCGACAGGGCGTTGCGCTGGGGCCCCCAGGCGGGGCAAACCTCCAGAGTGTGACGCGCATCATCTACTGGCACGCCACACTCGTGACATCCTGGGGCCCCTTCTCTTCCAATTTTATTCAGGTACTTACCGAAGACCCCGTGTCCGGTAAGCACCTGCACCATCCTGAAGCTAAGGCTGCCATGCCTTCTTCTGATCCAGCCGTGGAGATGTGGCGCAACCGACTCCACAGTCCCTCGCCCTGCTACGGGGGACTCCAGGTCCTCTCTCCACCGCCGGATTACTCCCCTTCGGGCCACTTCCAAATCTTTGCCAGTCTCCTTGTCAACGCGCAGCCGGTAGGACTCTGCCAAAGCCTTAGCCACAAGTGGCCAAGGCGGGTCATCCGCCAGCAGTGTCGCTGCAGTCCAGGACACCGTACGGTAGCCCCTAATAGCCCTCACCGCCATGACCCTCTGCGGACGCCGCAGGAGGGCCCTATTGCGGGCAGTAAGGGACTCCGATCAAATAGGGGCACCATACAGCGCCATAGATCGCACGATTCTGGCGTACAATCGCCGGCAGGACGACCCTGGACCTCCAATATTCGGCAGAAGCCTACTTAGTTCCGCGGCCGATTTGACAAGCCGTGGGACGAGCTGGGCAAGGTGTGGCCCGAAATTCCATTTTGAATCTAGGGGTAGACCCAGATTTATTTATTTATTTAATTTATTTTATTCAACTGCTCACTACACTTACAGTTTCCCAATACGTGTAGTGAGCCATTACAATTCTATAATTTAAGTGTATAATTATAAGATAAAAAGTATAAACAATATTTTAAAAATAAATCAAATTTAGTGAAGAATATATCAACTTCTGGATAGTAAGCGATCAGTGAGTTAAGCAGTGCAACGGCCTGGCTGGTAGGTGCGTATTGTGCGGTATATGTACGCACCTGTGGTGCAGCGAGCAGATGGCTCGAGCGAAGTCGTGTTTATAGGTACGGTGCTGATAGGGAACAGTGCGATAATACATTCGGATTATCGATGTTATTATTAAATAATAAATAATAATGTATCAATAGGGCACACTTGCGTCGTAACGTAAAAGTATCAAGACCTATCATTCCGGATACATAATATTTCATCCGGACCCGCATATATATATATATATATATATATATATATATATATATATACATATGCATTTTTTATAACTGTTAATGTGTCATTAATTTAAAATAATAATAATTTATTAGTTTAATAGTAAATACTTTGCTTTCTACTTGTAATCATTACATAAATACGTTTTGACAATAAGTTTTGCACATACTGTCTTGCGGTAGTGTAGTTATATGTACATACATACATACATATCATCACGCCATATCCCTTGCAGGGTAGGCAGAGAGAACAGAGTTACATAACGCAGTGCTTGTCCCAACATTACTGTATGGAAGCGAGAGTTGGGTATGCAGAAAAGAGTATGAAAGTAAAATTAATGCGGTCGAAATGCGATCTCTGCGGAAAATCTGTGGAGTTAGGCTGACCGACCGCATTCGTAACGACGACGTAAGAGAGCGAGTAGGTATGAAAGAGAGTATTGGTGTAAAGATGCGAAAGGGCATGCTCCGATGGTTCGGACATGTGGAAAGAATGCCGAACGAACGTCTGGTTAAGAAGATATACAATGTGAAAGTGGAAGGATGTAGGTACCGAGGGAGACCGAGACTAACCTACCTAGACCAGATCGGTCATGTATTGAAGGAAGGTGGAGTCAAGAGTTTCCGAAACCGGTGAGCGTGTATGAAGAGAATTATGAATGTTGAGGAAACGAGTGAAGTATGCAAGGATAGAGTTCTCTGGCACTCTGTTGTCTCTGCCTACCCTGCAATGGATATGGCGTGATGATGTGTATGTATCTATGTATGTGTATATATATATATATATGTATATATATACATATATATATATATATATATATATATATATATATATATATATATATATATATATATATATATATATGTGTATATATATATATATGCATTTTTTATAATTGTTAATGTGTCATTAATTTAAAATAATAATAATTTATTAGTTTAATAGTAAATAATTTGCTTTCTACTTGTAATCATTACATAAATACGCTTTGACAATAAGTTTTGCACTACTGTCTTGCGGTAGTGTGGTTATATGTAATTCTTGTATTATAATTCTATGTGGCTATCTTAGCCAAAAAAAAACAAAAAACTATATATATTTTGTTATAATTATGCCATTTCATGTTAAAATAAAACTACTTACAATTTTGTAAGTAATTATTTAGTTTTACTAATTTAATTATATTATACTACTACAAACCTCTACGGTGCTACGCAGCTACACAAACAGCTACGAAGTTCAATCACGGCGGATTGAGTTTATTCTTCTCAATTTATTTTCGTACAACTTTGAGAAACATACGAAATATTCGTATTCAATATCAATTCAGATATACCTTTGGCTTTGTAAGTTATCATTTTTCGTGTTCCTGAAAATATTCTAATAACTGACCACAGTTTTCGTTGTTATTTACAAATTTCACATTTACCTTAACTGGTATTGTTGTTATTTAATAAAATATATTTTAAAATAGAATTATAAAAAACTACTATTTGGCTTTGCTTCAGTCTTTCAACTGATAATAAGTACTTATATCCTCCTAGGACGATACATATAGGCCACCGAAGACAAAGATCGGGTACCAGTGACCCGCTCGCACGGCGAAGAGAGGTGTTTGCAGGTTGGATCCATGGGGGTGCGTGCCGCCTCTTCTGTCGCCCCGGGCCGATTTACCGGGGCGCGACCACATCCATGGTCCACCTTGCGAGGATAAGAAAAACAGGATGGTACATATAAAATATTAACTTGAATAAGCAGGACTTTGTAAGTGAAAGTAATAAATGGTGTAATGGGTGATGGCTGTATTTTTAACTATTATCTGTCACCGCAGAAAGATCTAGTCTATATATTTACTACATTTTTTAGATTAAATTTTTATATCTTTGTGATTCGGGTTATATAATTCATCACCATTATTTCTCTTGATATGAGTATTGTAAAAGACCGTTAAGTGATATATTATGCATACAATATCTACACAAGAGAATGACAAAAAAACCTTTCGAAATAAAACTCAATATCTAATCGTTTGACCAGCGTAGTACAGTAGGCCAGTTGGAGGTTTATGAGCTGAGATAATGAATATTCATCATCATCTCAGCTCATATACATAAGTATGTCCCACTATTGGGCTCGAACCTCCTCCATAATAGGAGGGAAATTGACCTACTACACCACGCTGGTCAGACATGTTGATATAGGATTTTGTTTCAAGATTTCCTTCTCTTGCTTAGATGTTATATGCATTTTATATCCCTTAGTTCTCTCGTACGATCGCCTATGGGTAAAATATGGGGTGGTGTATTGTATTCTTACTCCGTCACCACACTGAAATTATTATTCAATGACACAAGTATGTTATTATTCCAGAAAAATATAGTATTTATTTCGAACATTTCTTCTTTTCAATGCTGTTGTTTATTTCTTCAGTAAACTCTCATTGATATCATTTTTAACCATTTTTTTATTTAAAATACTTTCAATTTGCTCTTCAATCTGTAATCTTTTCAATTTTTATTCTGTGAGAAACAACAACCACACGGAAATAAATGATATTTGATGTTGTCCTATTGTGAATAATAATCTTTACAATTGAATTTTAATAAACTTGGTATATATTTTACAATTCCCTAGAAATATATATCTGTAACTAAAATTATCCGAAACTTTCGGACAATTTTTAATAATTTCATATCCGAAACCGATTTAACGTTTATCGAATATCCGTACTCATATTCGAAATTTCATAACCACGACAGCAGTACGGCTTTCAAATCAGACAGTAATCGCATACCAGGTAATAAATTCTTTTCTTGGATTCAACTTTACTTTCTTCCTCCTATACATTCTATTCATAGGCTCGGATCTCCTGCAGTGGGACGTTTTGGTCCGTCTGTTGATCTACTATACCGATGGTCAGATTATGTTGGCACAGAGATTTTTTTGTCAAGTTTTTCTTTGCTTCTATGTGTGTGTGTTATCTGCATATCACATTCCCTTAATCGCTTTTTATGATACCCACGAGCAAGAGAGGAGCTGTATTATATTCTTGCTCCGTCACCACACAGATATCGACGGCATCAATTTTATATTTTAATTTAAAATCAATGGTTATAGATGTGATATAACTGCACGGAATCCATAATCCAACTTTCAAAAGTATGGCATTACCTTCTCTTTATGAGAAGGCCTATGTTCACATGGATATCTATGAAATGATGGATGGATATATGAGTTGTACAGCTTAAAAAATAATTATACTAGCAAACTTCAGTATAAAATTTACATATAAAACAGCTGTCAGTTTCGAAATTAATAAAAAGCGATGGTGCAATCGTTTTCGGACAGTATGCTGGGAAGCGACGGTAAATCGAGTAATAAAGAGTGATCGATGTGTTGGCTGGACAGTATGCAGTATGGATCGCTGTATGTATTGTAAACAGCGGCTGGTTAATAATACGCATTAAATATGTTGTAAATTATAAATGGCGATGACTACGACTGTATTGAATCGCAGAAGTTAAATATATATTTACTTTATTTAATGCTTTCACATGTATACAGGGTGGAAAGGGACCGCTCCCGAAAGCAAAGATAGGTAACCCTACTAGTCCTACTTGTAATGATAGGCTAGAAAAAAAATCGATTCGGATTAAAAAATATTTTTTTTTTTCACCACGCGAGGTTGTTGAACTCTTGAACATATGATTGTGAGTTTTGAATAGATTGCGTCTTTTCTCATCTGAGTAAAGTTACGTATTTTTTATGGAATTATCGTTACATGGCACTGTCCTAATACGATGGAATGTGAAAAAAACTTAAAATTCGTTGTGAAAAAGATTTTTTTTATCCGAATCGATTTTTTTCTAGCCTATCATTACAAGTAGGACTAGTAGGGTCATCTGTCTTTGATTTCGGGAGCGGTCCACTCTCACCCCTGTATATGTATGAGACTAGTTATCGCTCGCGACTGCGTTCGTGAAATAATATGGGACGTCCTCGTTTAATACGATTTTCATTATTTTTGTTATAAGGTCAAAATATCAAGACAGCTTAGTATGATCGCCAAACGCGTCTTGGAGGAGCGTGGCTAGCAATAATAGCTTCAGTAAAAATGATCATGCTATGTGGAATTCTATGTGGCAGGTTCACACCCAACAGTGGACACCGACAGTAATTTAAAATAAAGAAAAATATGGAACAAATCGTAACACTCTCTCTTTCCATCTTCACTAACTTATATCTCCGTCTCAACTTCCATTCGTGTCCCCCGATCACACTTTTCGTAACGCTGTCATCACGCTTATTTTACGTTTATTACCCCAAGTCAAGCATGCGTAAAGAAGTTTTACCTCAAAAATTATAGTTATTTTTTTGGTAACAAAATATCTTTTAATATACATACACATTGATATTCTATTTAATATATTAATTTTTATATATACAATCAAGTGATAAAAACGTAAGAATACAAAGTAAGCCACTTGTTTGTTTTTCGGGATTGTAGAAAATACTGCTAAATGACTCAATCATTCCAGCAAGTCAAGACGTATTTGAAGCAAAATTTTATATCAACTCGTCTGTTTAGCATTATTTCCATCTGCGGCATCCTGCAGTTATATAAATAACTGCATGATGTTCATTGCTACATATAGACTTTTCCAAATCGGGATAATGCTATAATCGGCACGCTTGGCAGATGGATTGGCGTTCGCATTAGTTGTTATAATTTTCCCTGGAGAATTTTGGAAGAAGAGAACAATTGTGATCGCTAAGCTGGTGTTTACGATGGTGCTACAATGGTACTGCTGTACATCTCGTAGGGTTACAGTAAAAATGAGGTTTTTAAACCTATTTTGGTTCATGTTTCCCACTTTGTATTGAAGGGAAGGGGAATTTTTTCAAACTTTCCTGTTTTCTTCTAAGAATTAAAAGCATTTCTGAGGATTTCCTAAGAGTCAAACTTCGGTTTCGGTTAAGGAAGTCATTGTAGATCCTGGCTTACAGTAGTGGGAGTATGTGATGGATTCTATGGTGGTGACACATTTTATTCCTAACTCGTTATTACAAAGAAGTTTATTATCTTAGGTCAAGTTTATCTACCAAGGATCATATTCAAACGTGTGAGGTACCGTAAATAAAAGGGGAAAATACTGATATGTAAGTATATAAAAATAATATAAAGTTATAGTATAATATATATAAATACGTATATCTATGTTCCTTAGTTATCTCAGAAGGATAATGATGAATATAGCCCACGGCAATAAGCTAACAAAATAGTAAAAGGTAAAAATTGATAAAAGCATTTCCACTGAACAAAATATAGCTCACAAAAATGAAAGCCATAAATCGAAGCGAAATATTTCGTGGGTCGGCATTCAGAGCATTGCGCTCAACTACAGAGCGAAATAGTAGAAAGGAGGTATAAAAGCTTTCACCCTTTCTAAAAACACGTAAATAGAAACGACGTTCGTTTCGTAGCTGAAAACACACATACGCAACGTACCCACACTGGCCGCGAGCCTTACATACGGGGAATAAACGACGTGAAATGGGAAAAAAGTTAAATATGTATGAGTGCGGGTAAATATATAAATCGGTATATAAAGGCGTTTATATAAAAAAAGATGGAAGTGAGCAGGCGGCCGGTAGCTCTCAGCTCAGTCGCTCGCGAGTTTCGCAGCAGCCGAACGCGTTTAGGACCATTCTGATCTACGTCTCAATGCGAGATGATGTTTTGGCGCGAGATATATATATTTCCATAAACAATGCAAAACAAGTTTTCAGTTTTAATTATGACTAAAGTATTTTATGGTTTATTTATAGGAGACACAGTGTTTTGTTATAGGATTTAATTTTTTTTTTTGTGGCATCTGTGCGTCGAGAGAAAGTTTCGCAAACTTGGTAAGTATTTATGAAAGTTGCGCAAAGTTTTAACAGTAAATATGAGCCAAATAATTCCGTTTGCCAAACTTGAACCTTTTGCCATTTTAAACATGCAACAGAAAAAAGATTATTGTAATTGCTTATTCGTTTTTTAACATAAATTTATTTAATTTGAAATCGATTTTTATGTATTATATATTTACATTTATATAGCAATGACCTACATGATCTCTGGATTTTTTTATGATGTATATAAGGAGTCCACGTCATTGAAATGTTCGATCTTAAACTTTAGTAACTAAGTAACTGGTCTATTAAAACAACTTTTTCTGCAGTTTCTAACAGTTTGATTGTAAAACAAATTCATTCCACGCCATTAAAATTTTTAAACATAGATTATAAAAATAAAGTGATATAATACAGAATACAAATTGTAAATTGGAAGCACGCAACCGAAGCAGCGGCTTCTCTAATATATAATACATTTCAAGAACCCCGTTTCCCATGTTCCCCATTGTAGTCTAAATTTAAGAATGTATTCGATTTGTTATTATTATAGGAATATTATATTAATTGCATGGTTTGATAAAGTTTAAATAAATAATTCGGATACATAAAGAGAATGGGCAGCCGCATTCCTCTATGAAACTTATAAAACTAAATGCCAATCCGCCTGTCAAGCGAGGTGATTATGATATTCGCCCTATTATTACGGGGGATTCTTATGGCGAATAGTGAACGGTTAATAAGCTGATAAATGTATAGATGAGTTTTCTGAAACTTTGATTTCATCAATCTTCTATTTTTTGAATAGACGCTTATCATGCTGATTTAATCTCGATGTTTTATATCATCATTAAAGTAGGCATTCATTTACATTTTTGCGGGCATTTTAATATAAGTTCACGCGTAAACATATGGCATATAAACCTTGAAAATTAAGCTGCAGAATAATCATTTTATTCAAATTACTGAAATTTAGCATTTAACATGCGTGATTATTTATAAACTCTTAAGGTTTAACGCGATATGTACTCTTTTACCTTCGTACATAATGCAAAAGTTTTGGCTATAGTTTGATGACCGGCCTAACTACAACCCTCCTTGGGAATGCAATTGTTGACCAGACGGCATCAGGTGGAGTTAGTCTACGTTAATGTAAGCTTTAGTTATGTCTTAATACACCTACGAGCAGTCTTGGTGTTATTAAATTAATAATTGATTAAATATTTTCTTTATAAATCCCCATAAACATTTATGGATACTCAACGTAATAGGCTTGCTTCGAAAGTAAGATTCCAGGCCTATTAAAATTTGTTGCAAAAGTAAAAATTTTGGTGAGTTTCTTAAAAAAATAAATGTTAACAAAGCAACAACAAAAAGTAACAAAGAAAAAGTCCGAGATCCTATTATAAGTTTTAAATTAAGATACAAGTTATCTAGATAATTTTGGCTCGTATACAAGTCAGACCGACATTTGAGACTTAATATGTGTAAATACGAACGTGAATAAATTTAGATAGTCATACACTTATTTCAGTTTAAGCTGCTGTAGATTAAGGTTCAGTGACTATGTATACTCGTATTATCTAAAACTTGGGCTTTTAATGTAAAATGTCTAATGTTACGTTTTGAATGTGAATTAAAATATGTACAGGGTATCACCATATCTCCATTCCAGCTAATTTGGATCTTATGAGACATCTCCGGCTCAGATAAATAAATAAAATGTTGTGTTAAAAGAAACAGTATATGTTATTAGATTAATTTTACTATAATTGACCTTACTGAATTTAGTGAATCCCGTAAATCAAAGGAAATGTGAAATACAAACTGTAAAATATACTTTGGCGTATGAGATAAAAACTGTTGCCACTACAAATATGCGATATTACCGCTATAAATAATTTAATTTCATAGCCACTTAGCGTTTTAAAAAATGTTTTCAGTAGTGTTATTTTAAATGCTAAATAATAATGATAATCACTATTTAATAATAATAATTTTCTGTGTTGTAGTAGAATATAAATATATGATGTAAATCATCAACTCTTCCTTTGTGGCGTGTGTTAACGACTGTAGTATGTGACAGATAAAATAACTGCAAAAGAACATCATTAGCGCGTAGACGTCCACTATTAGACATAAGGCTTTCACGGGAGAATTCTACTCAAAAAGATCCTTTGCCACCTGCTTCAAACGACTTTTTGTGACTCCCAAGATGTAGTCAGTGTATCTAATAGAGGGGTCGTCCTATGGTGCGTCATCGGTTTCGTGGTCGCCACTGGAGAATCTTTCTTTTGCAATGGTTGTCCATTCGACGAGCGATGTGGCCTGTCCATCGACATTTCAACGAGCTAATTCTTCGAGCTATGGCGTTTACACCCGTTCTTCTATGGATTTTTGTATTTTATCACGTAGAGAAATACCGAGCATAGCCCTCTCCATAGCAGGCTGAGAACATTTTTATGAGGCCGACATTTAGTGACCACGTTTCAATGCCGTAATCATCGCTGATAACATACACCGGTTATAAACCTTTGTTTTGAAACAAATGGAAAGAACAAAATTCGAAACAAAACTTTATACTAACCCACCCGAGTAGCTTGGTAAGTTACTAATTTCATTCCTTTGTGAATGATACTCATATAGTGGTATGTTGATTGAAGAAGAAGAACATTTACAATAATGTCTGTTAATTTAATTAAACATTTAAAAAAACTCTCAACACAAAAACCTAAGTTTCCCTTAAAAAGTGAAAAATAAAAAAATAAACTCAATCTTAATGTGTATTAATAATTCTAATAAAATATCTCGTGTTGGAGGACCGCTCCTAATTATTTATTATGCTACTATTATCATTTATTATTATTTATTATGTTATTTTCAATTTTATTTTATTGTGTTATTTAGTTAGGTTAGTAAAGGGGTCTACGCGTGAATGTGAGCAAAACCAAAATAATGGTCTTTGAAAGAGATGAAACCAGAACAGATGTAAGAGTAACAATAGGTAATGATGTACTAGAGCAAGTGGATGAATTTGTATATCTTGGATGTGGATTTAGCCGAGATGGAAGGTACACCACTGATATAGAGCGAAGAGTGAATGCGGGAAATAGAGTGAACGGAGCGTTGGGGCAACTTCTCGGCAGCCACCACCTCAGCCAGAAGGCACGTGTAGCAATACATAACGCAGTGCTTGTCCCAACATTACTGTATGGAAGCGAGAGTTGGGTATGCAGAAAAGAGTATGATAGTAAAATTAATGCGGTCGAAATGCGATCTCTGCGGAAAATCTGTGGAGTTAGGCTGACCGACCGCATTCGTAACGACGACGTAAGTAGTGAAAGAGAGTATTGGTGTAAAGATGCGAAAGGGAATGCTCCGATGGTTCGGACATGTGGAAAGAATGCCGAACGAACGCCTGGTTAAGAAGATATACAATGCGAAAGTGGAAGGATGTAGGTACCGAGGGAGACCGAGACTAACCTACCTAGACCAGATCGATCATGTACTGAAAGAAGGTGGAGTCAAGAGTCTCCGAAACCGGCGAGCGTGTATGAAGAGAATTATGAATGTTGAGGAAGCGAGTGAAGTATGCAGAGATAGAGTTCTCTGGCACTCTGTTCTCTCTGCCTACTCTGCACGTGATGATATGTATGTGTATGTAGTTAGGTTAGGTGAGATTAGACTATTTGTAATTAAATTGTCAATGACTGTCAACCAGAGAGAGGTCATCTCTACAGAGAGTAGAGAAGTATGAAACTATTTTTTATTGCAAAAGTAAGTTAATTATTTTTGAAACCTCTTATTTTCATTACTTAGGTACTTCAAAGTAAATTATTCGGTCTACTGAACATAGAATTATAATTCTACGCCCTATGGTCCATGAAGAACTTGGACTTATCAGATGAATTACTTATATTATACAAAATCCACGCAAAATGCAAATTATTTATACTATGATATATATCAGATAAATTATTTTTTTATATTATGCAAAATGATGCAAGCTGTGTAGTAGCGGCTACGAATACTACAAACCCTTACTTTGTTTGTGGATGTCGTAAAAGACGACTAAGAGCCTTATAACGACCTGGGCCAACTCTATCTGATGCCGTTTGGTCAACAATTACATTCCCAAGGAGGGTTGACGTCTGGCAGGTGGTCGGTCATAAAAATATTGCCAATAACTTACAATATGTACTATGAAAGAAGAGCACATATTGTGTCGACCCCAAGTAATTGGGATAAGAGTAGGAGAAGAGAGAATGATGATGAAAAATTATGTCAATATTGTCTTTAGTATTATTGTCATAAAAAATACATGCAATGGAACATAGAACCTCCTCCTTTTTGAAGTAGATTAAAAAATTGTTAATCGGGCTTATATTACATAATTACTTATTAACTCTGTATTTATAACTTAATATTTTTAAGATATAATATCAAATTAATTGGAAAATTTTAAATTACGTGAGGAATGTGCGCTATAATACTGCGTAGCTCTCTATAAAGCCGGCTTTCGACTATGGGATATAATCCTTACTTCCTTACTAATATTATAAATGCGAAAGTAACTCTGTCTGTCTGTCGCTCTTTCACGCCAAAACTACTGAACCGATCTCGATGAAATTTGGTACACAGATATATAATCCACCTGCCAAGCGTTTCTCTGCTTTTTTTTTAACATACTATGGTCTGGACACATCCCAACCATTTTGTCAAGACGGTCTCATAATCCACCGTGTTCTATCCCTATCGCTATTGGGGTGGCCAATGGTGGTATAAATTATTTGACTTCTATAGCCAGCCTTTTTTTTGTGCTATGGACGTGGTCACGCCCCGCCAAATCGGTCTGGGTTGACGAAAAAGGCGGCGCGCAACTCCATAGACCCACCCTGCAAGCACCCCTCTTCGCCGTGCGAGCGGGCCACCGGTACCCGATCTTTGTCTTCGGTGGCCCGCCCGGCGGTTTATCCTCGCGGGTTTCTCTCATGTCGACACCCTGACAGCTTTCGCCGTCGGGGCGTCGCCCTCACGCGGTGGCCTCACGTCGTGTGACCGGACGATCCCCCGGTCCAATCACCCAAAGCCTCGGTTAGGGCGGCATCAGGCGCAGATATTCGCGCCTTCGCCACCCCGGTCGCTGACGGCGGCCCGAGTCACGGGAGTCCTCCCGGACTCGTTCCGCCGCCTCTTTCTGCGAGATGACAGCCTCGTAGAAGGCAGCGACCGGGTCCCAATTCCTGACGCTGTTTCTATAGCCTGCCTGGGGATTCTCCTCCTATGAAATTATTTTACAATCGTAGAATCGATGTACTGATAGACTACAAGACTATACAAGTTATGATACATATACCTTAAGTGACAAATAATCCAATTTATGTTATGGTAGGAATATTGTATATAGAATTAGGCGGTTCGGGTTGACACGGAGACTTATCTCGCACAGATATCGGATTTAACTTAAGCAAAATTAATTTTTGTAGGCGGTTAAAATTTTTGCTTTATTTTCTTACGAAAAATGCCAATACCTTATATTAATAAGTTTATATTATTGTTCATTTATTTTCTATGTCTTATAGTTATTATAATGTCAAATATTCTTATCTTTTTAATATTTATTATGCATAATTGCATAAAAGGTTTTAAGATTATTTCGTCTTTGCGTCGAGGTTATTTCGTCGGTGGTCTATAGTGTGCTTTTGACGGCTTAGACATATAAGTGCAATATTAATAGTGTTAGAAACATTATCATCGTCGTTTCAGCTCATATACGACACACTACTGGGCCTTCACAATACGTGAATATTCACGGGTAAAACAGGGGATGGTGTATTGTATTCTCTTCATCTTCATCATCATTTTTTTTGTTTTTTTTTATTGGTGACGGGCTACGTTGCGATCACACCCTGCTAATCTGTCCGGGGCGACAGAAGAAGCGGCGCGCGACGTAGACCCGCTCAACAGCGTACCTAACTTTTTTTTTTTTTTTTGGTGGACTATGGATGCGTCTCGCCTGTCAAATCGGTCCGGGGTGGCGGAAAGGCGGCGCGTGACACCCGGCGGTCTACCCCTGCGGATATCATCTCGAATCGAACATTGGTGTCATTTATAGGGACCATTGTGGATCCTGGCTTATAGAAGTTACAATGATGGGAATGCATGGTGGAATTAGTCCCAAAAAAAATTGTTTTTATTTGCTTATGGTGGCAAATGAGCAGACAGCACACCTGATGGTAAGTGTCACTGCCGCCCATGGGTCTTTGCAATATCAAGAGTATATTTAGGTCGCTGCCTATCAATACAAACCCCAAACCCATTCCAGTTGGGCTGCTGGCTCTCTCGCTCACCGAACAAAGCGCATTAGCATTGCCATTACTCAGTCGTCGATATTCTACGAGAGTGTGGTCCTACCCCGGATGGACCGGCCCACGGCTGTAGACAGAGAACTGTCAACAGCGTGGTCCTACCACTATATGACCGTTGGAGCTCACGCGGTATTACTCCGCCACCCCGTAATTACGATCGTTGAAACAAAATCTTAGAAAATTTAACGCTACATTAATTTAATACGGAACGATCTATACACTGTAAAAATAATAATTTCCTAAAGTTTCACCAGAAGTTTGAGTGTGCTGATTCCCTATATCAACTGTTATAAATTTTCTTGACAGTTGTTGATGACTTTTCTGAACTAACGCTCATTTCCTCATGACTTTTTTTATTGTGAAGCTATAAATAAGTTGGTCAATAACTTCAAATGACAACCGCGCATCGGGTTAAAATTCTAGACCATTGTTATCAGACCCAACAAGCCTATTCTAATAGCTTAATTTTCTTAAAAGATAACAACCAACACTAAGAAATGAATCCTTGTCTTATTCTATGTTTGACTTACATATAATATAGGACTTCATTTTCTTCATCTTAGTTCATAGATATCCCACTGTTGGGCTCAAGCCTCTTCCATAATAGGAGGGAAATGGTTTTACTCAAATTACTGAAATTTAGCATTTAATATGCTTAATTATTTATAAAACCCGATTACGAAGCGAAAAATGATGTCACAAGCGGGATTCGAATCCGCGCCTATTGGGATTCCGGCCCAATAGTGCTGCCACTTACTACTACTGGCTACACTGGCTACACTACTGGCTTAACGAATTCCTAACAAGTTTTCATCCCCATTTACAACCCCTTTTTTGTATTAAAAAGTAGATTCTAGACTATCTATGTACCAAATGTCATTTAGATCCGTTCAGTAATTTTGGCGTGAAAGAGCGACAGACAGACAGAGTTACTTTCGCATTTATAATATTAGTAAGGATTAGAAAGTTCATCGATATTACAATATAGTATGACTGCACAGATGCCGTAGTGGTTAAGACACCACCACATATCATAAGTGGTTAAGGTGTCGCAAACACAACTAGGAGCTTAACATAGAAAGCCACCGAAGACAAAGATCGTGTGCCTCGTGATCGGAGGCCTGCTCGCATGGCGAAGGGAGACGCTTGCAGGGTGGGTTTATGGGGTCACGCGCCGCCTCTTCCGCCGCCCCGCACCGATTTGGCGGGGCGCGACCACCCCTCAGTCCACCGCAAGAGGAAAAAAAAAACTTAACATAGAAGGCCAAGTCTATCTGATTCCGTCTGGTCAACAATGACACTCTCAAGAGCGTAAGACAGTTAGCCGGTCATTTAACTATTGCCAATAGTTTTTGCAATATTTACAGTGGAAAGACAGAGTATATATTGCGTCGACCATAAGTAATTGGGACTACTCTCAGCAGAATAATGGTGATAATAATATACATTTATTGAGTTATGTTACAGGTAGTGAAATTGCTGTATAGTAGCTGGTAGCGGCTTAGAATACTACCAAACCTTGCTTTGCTCGTAGGTGTCGTACAAGACGACTAAGAGCCTTATAACGACCTAGGCCAACTCCATCTGATGCCGTTTGGTCAACAAGGTTGGTTGGTTCTCAAGGAGGATTGACGTCTGGCAGGCGGCCGGTCATAAAACTGTTGCCAATAACTTTTACAATATGTACTATGAAAGAAGAGTACATATCGTATCGACCCCAAGTAATTGGGATGAGAATAGGAGTATGATGATGTTACTGGTACTGAAAATATATTTTATTATAAAGCAGTGCTCACTTTTGTTAACTATAGTTCATCTAATCTAAGAAGTGCATTTTGACGTTTCGCATTTTTAATACACAATAACCTTGGTCAAATGTATAAACATAATTGCAAACAATAAATCTGAAATTTTAGAGAACTATTAAGTTATTTACATAATTAACGTTGCGGGTGACTTTCTCGTACAATAATCTAATGTTGAAACTCGTAAAACTAATTTAAAATAAAAATAACATGGTAAATAGTAATTGTTATTGATGATCTTACAATGTCACGTCATCACGTTCTATACAGACATGATATGACAACTTCCAATTCTCGAATATCCAAGTAATCGGTAATATTATTAGAATAATATAATTAATCGAATAGAGATTTTGACAAAGATGTACGTTTGGACAATTTTATTGATAAGGAAATAATTATTAATGTTCGCGACGATTATAATTCAAGTAATAGTAGTGGTTCTGAATAAATAGCTATTTTCAAATCCAGTTTTTGTTTTTACTTAATCTAATTCTACTAAATATGATTAATAGATTTTATGCTGAAAGAATTAAATTTGTTTAGTTAGCACTTAACTTATTCATCTCCTTTAAAAAAAAATGTATAAACCGATTATTAATTAAAAAGAATCAATATCGATTTCTCACTAAAATCGGATATTTTCGATAGCGATTATTTGATTCACATACCTAGACAACTTACTCCGACAGCTGTCAAAGTGCACTTCTTAGATTAGATAGATTATAGAAGGACTTCTGACGGGAATTTGAAAACGAAAATTTTAGTGTTTTAACGTGTTATATTAGATAATTTTGATGGCATTTTATCTAATATGAAGCGGCGGAACTACTGGGATGTAGTGAATATCACATAAAAGTGCTTTACAACGTTTTCGTTTTCCATCAAAATTCCCACAAAATACCATTAACAGTGTGGCCATTGCACTGTTGATGGCGACAGTTTGACTTAGACAATGACTGACCTGAAAGACTAAAAACGTGAAAATATTTATAACTTGACACTGGCACCAATAGCTCGTATAAGTAGCTGATTGCCAATATATAAGAAGAAGAAGAAGTAGACTATAGAAACCTTTCTTCTATTGTATTTGATATGAAATTTTCTCTCTTTCAGATTAAATCAAAATGATGCTAATCATTATATTGGCAGTATTTGGTAAGTAATATTAGTATCAACTATCTTCAGCTAGCTTCTAGGAATATAACATTACATTTGTCTGTTAATTGGATTTTTTCTAAGACTGTATTAATTACCTTCAGTTACTAGGAATCTAACATTATAGTTATTCGCTAATTTGATTCTTGTTAAGCGTATATACACAGGTTTCGTTATTAAGCACGAGAATTTCTATCTTTTGAACTTATATATTTTTCACTACAGGGCTCAAACCTTCTTCATAGTGGGAGGTAAATTGATCTAATATATCCCTCACACAGGTTTGATTCCCAGCTTTCCTTCTCTTACGGCGATGTTATCTGCTTGCATCCTGTAGTTTTTTTCGATCATCTACAGAAAAGGAAAGGGTGGTGTTCACATGGATGTTATTTTCTACAATGGGAGGTAAATTATTTGCTATACATCATTTAATTATCATCATCTCAGCTCATATATGCCCCACTGTTGGGCTCGAGCCTCCTCCATAACTGGAGGGAATATGACCTACTATACCACGCTGGTCAGACATGTTGGTATAGGGTTTAGTTTCGAGTTTTCCATCTCTTGTATATGCGTTTTATATCCCTTAGTCGTCTCTTACGATCACCCACGGTTAAGATAGGAGGTGGTGAATTGTATTCTTACTCCGTCACCACACGGAAAATTTGCTATTACTAGGCTGTTAAGACGGCTTGGTACAACAATTTTATTTTTCTTACATAGTTTTCTTATAAAGTTTTCTTTTTCTTCCATTAACGTTATCTTCCTTTTTAATCATCTTTTATGGTATACGTGGGAAAAAAAGGGGCGATGGAAGAGCGGCATGCGGTCCCATAACCCACGGTGTTCTCTCCCTTTCGCCATTGAACCGACCACTGGCACCACTTCTTTGATATCCGTGGTCGGTCCAGCGGGCTACCCTTTCGAGTATCATCTTTATAGACATCCCGGCAACAAAAAATTGTGGGCACCCTCACGCAGGACGGCAATATTCCTTACGTGAATCTTCTGAATAGAGTTTATATAAGTATAATAGTAAAAGTAGAAGTGGAATTTTTTTTTTCAACTCCTATTTTTCTTTTCTAATTAAATTTGTTGCGGGTTCCAAGACAGTTAAAAGCGTTTCCCGGGACTTCCCGAGTGTCAAACCTCGGTGTATTATACGGAGACCATTGTGGATCCTGGCTTACAGGAGTTACAGTGGTGGGAATGTGTGGTGGGATTAGTTGAAAAAAAAAGTATAATAGTAGTTTTCCTCCCATTGTGGAGAAGGCGTATGTCCACTAGTAAGACATATCTGAAGAAAACAAGTTAAAAATATATAAATAAAATTTGTGCTTATTTTTTCTTGATACACTGTACGATATTGTTATGTTAAAACAAAAACTTTCACAACCAGCAGTTATATGTTAGCATTTGAATCAGAAAGAATATTTATATGTAAAAACAAATATTGCCAAAACGTAATAAAATGTCCATTGGATTTATTTTATCTTTTATCCCATATTTTTTTTTGTATTACATCGACAAATATCTCTCAATCTTTCATCTTTTTTTCTTTATATAAAAAAAAAGGTCTAGTATGAATATTTCATAGTTTACTAAACAGTGTTGTTTATGGCCAAGTAAACAATATTTTATTCAAACAAATAAAATATATGTTAATATGTTTTTTTGATGTGTGTGATTAGGCTTACAATAAAACAGTAAAGGGACAAAATCTATACATCGAATATGTATGAGAAATTAGTTTGCGATGTATGTACCTCTGTGTATTGTGTGTGTACCTCTTTGTATGTGTGTGTATCTTTCATTATTAGAAAACATGCAGATTATTTGGAATTTTTGTGTACCTATTCAGGCAAATCGACACCGCACTAATTACTATGATAATCTATACTTTGCATAAATATATAGGATTATTTGAACCGTGATACATAATTAAAATACTCAGTACGTGGACTTACTCGTGGACATAAATATTATTTTCTCAAACATGCTTGGAAATTTGAGCATTATTTGACAACCTTCTTCGAGATAAATCGAAATTGCTGTACTGAGCGAGCAGCGGCCGGCAAAAAATGTATGAAAATCCATATTTGTCATGTTTTAGCGGCCAAATTAATATATATGTAAATTCATATCTATCGTGTATTTTAAAAATGGAACGATTTGTTACTTCAAAATGTAGTAACCATATAGGCAACTTATCAGAGTTTTATTTAAATTTCGAACTGGTTTGAAAAAGAAACCTGTTTGATGACGCAATAAAAACAAATGAACCCTTTAGCGCGCGAAAAATGTTCGTTGTTCGTCATGTATACAGTTTTACTTAGTACTACTTAGTTTTAATTTCCGCGCATTATTTGAAAAAAGCACTATTAAAAAAGCATTAACCATTAAGCACATAAAAACTTGCACATGGTATTCGTTGACCTCGAGAAGGCCTATGACAGAATACCGAGAACAGTTTTGTGGTGGGTACTGAAAGAGAAAGGTGTGCCTGTGAAGTATGTTAGGTTAATCTGTGCCATGTACCGACAATCTAGGTCGTACGTGAAATCAGCGGCTGGAGACTCCGACGAGTTCAGTGTCGAAGTAGGTCTGCACCAAGGGTCGGCGTTAAGTCCTTACCTCTTCCTGTTGATAATGGATGCATTAACATCGGAGATACAGGAAGAGGCACCCTGGTGCATGCTATTCGCTGATGACATTGTTCTCGTCGGGAAAGAGGGCCTTGAGGTACAGAGCATGCTGGAAAAGTGGCGCTGTAAGTTGGAGAATGTAGGCTTGAAAATCAGCAGACCAAAAACAGAATACATGTTCTGCGATTTCGGCGGTCTCTCCAATTTTACACCCATAACTTTAGATGGAGTACCTATCCCAGTATGCTCGAACTTTCGATACCTCGGTTCTCTTATCCAAAGCGATGGCGACCTGGATCGTGCGGTGAAGCACAGAATTGATGTGGGATGGATGAAGTGGCGGCAGGTCACGGGTACAACATGCGACCCCAAAGTACCCCTTAAATTAAAGGGCCAAATATATAAAAGCCTAATAAGACCTGCTGTACTGTATGGATCAGCATGTTGGGCGATAAAAGCGACGGATGAGAGACGACTGCATGTAGCGGAGATGCGAATGTTGAGATGGATGTGTGGTGTGACAAGAATGGATAAAATAAGGAATGAACATATAAGAGGAAGTTTGAAAGTTGCGCCAGTGACGGAAAAATTAAGGAGTGAAAGATTGACGTGGTATGGACATGTGATGAGAAGGGATGAAAGTAATGTTGTGAGGAAAGCTTTAAGCATGAATGTTGAAGGCTTAAGGGGTAAGGGAAGACCGAAGAAAAGATGGATGAACTGCGTGAAACATGACATGGATAGACAAGGAGTGACCACAGAGATGACGTCTGATAGAGTTGTATGGAAGGAGAAGACATATTGCGTCGACCCCAAATAAATTGGGATAAGAGCAGGTTGATGATGATGATGATTTGAAAAAAGCACTATACAAGCCTTGGCTACAACTAGGAACGTTCGTCCATCAATGCCTCTTTTGCTGGCCGCTGCAGTAATGTTGTACTATTATATTAATAAATCGATTATCCAAATAAAGTATGAGATTTGTTTAAAATTATTAATAAAAGTCATCGTTTTTATAGGGTATTTTTACGATTTATTCTATATTATGAAAAAAAAAACACCGACCAAGATTTTGTTTGGGTAATATGAAATCGGAAGGAGTTCCAGCAGGCGTCCTTAAGATTGATATTGTTGTTAATAATTAACACTGATGACCTATCATTATTTAAACAAATATTTACAATTCTTTTCAAATGTTATTATAGGTTATTGTTACCAGGTGATCACAAATCAAACACAAATATTGTCGCTCAGAAAATCCTTATTTTTATTTTTTATTTTATTGCTAATGGTGGCAAACGAGCAAGTAGCACACCTAATGGTAACTGTCACTGCCGCCCATGGACCTTTGCAATACCAAAGGCATAATTAGGCCGCTGCCTACCAATATAAACCCCAAACCCACCCAATTGGGCTTTCACCAAATCCTTTCGACAATCTAGACAAATCAGAAAAACAAACCAATAATACTTAACTAATCCAAGATTCAAAACCAAAGCTTCACTACAGCAGCCTGCTTAGACAATCAGGTATTGTGATAGAACAAAATAACAAAATTGTAAGTAATATATTTGACATATTTTTGCAATCTGGAAATGCTGTAAATAAGCTATAGGTATCGGGAAACCTCACGTAGAGGCATAAACTATCCAACCGCAGGACTGTGGAGTGCCAATTTTTCACTGTAATGACTTACACTCAATATATGTTGGTACATGTGTTCAGACTACTAATAATTTTCTACAACTCCTATTTATGTTCGAAATAATCAATGCTAATACATAATTTAGTTTATTTATATTATTAATAAACATAATCTTAATTATATTTAAGGTAATTACTACAGCGATCGTGCAAATAAGTTTTACCATTATGGTCAGTTATATAAATCCGCTAAATGGCCATTTACGGCGCACCCGTGTGAGCGCGGCCTCTGACTGTCCAGCTCAGGGCTTTTCCTTGGTGCCTACAGAGAGCCATGCCGGTCAGAGTCATCCGCGGATACCGCACGGTGTCGACCGAGGCGGCATGCGTGTTGGCCGGGACACCCCCGTGGGACCTAGAGGCGGAGATGCTCTCCGACCTCTACTGGCGGGCTACCTCAGTGCGCGACGAGGGTAACTCGCCATCGCTTAACGAGATAGCCACATGGCGCGAGGACGCCCGCCGGGACGTCATCGCCCGTTGGGTTACGTGGCTGGAGAGGCCTAGGCACGGTGTTGCTACCGTTGAGGCCCTCCGGTCCGTACTGATGGAATGGATGGAGCGGCGGCACGGAGTCCTCTCTTTCCGGCTGCTGCAGGTGTTGTCGGGGCACGGTTGCTTCGGCAAATACCTGCACGCAGTCGCAAGGAGGGAGTCGACTCCATCCTGCCACTAGTGCGGCAGTGACTAGGACACGGCGCAGCATACGCTCGAGGTCTGCGTGACCAGGGCTCAGCAGCACTGTGAACTCGTCGCTGTCATCGGTGCCCTACTTGACGCTGCCGACTGTCGCGAAAGCGATGGTCGACAGCGTCAGGAACTGGGACGCGGTCGCTGCCTTCTGCGAGATGACAGCCTCGCGGAGGCGGCGGAACGAGCCCAGGAGTATTCCCTCCATGCGGACTCAGGCCGCCGCCGGCACCTCGAGCCTCGCAGGTGCGAATACCTGCACCTAATGCCACCCTAACCGACGCCTCGGGTGATCGGACCGGGGAATAGTCCGGTCACTCGACGTGAGGCCACCGCGTGAGGACGACGCCCTGACGGCGAAAGCTGCCGGGGCGTTGACTCGTGAGGAACCCGCGAGGGTAAACCGCCGGGCGGGCCACCGAAGACAAAGATCGGATACCGGTGGCCCGCTCATCATCTGTTCATTCACCATGCATCTGTTATTCATTCCATGACTGACTCTGACTTTTTGCAATGTTCTGGTTCAACACTCTCGCAGAAGATCGACGTCTGAGTAATGGCAATGTGCTATTGCGCTTCGTTCGGTGAGCGAGAGAGCCGGCAGCCCAACTGGGTGGGTTTGGGGATTGTATTGGTAGGCAGTGGCCTAGCTATACCCTTGGTATTGCAAAGGTCCATGGGCAGTAACACTTACCACCAGGTGTGCTGCTTGCTCGTTTGCCACTATAAGTAATAAAAAAAAAACATTACAGTTGGTAAATAGTTATTTACTGACTTCGCAATCACTACATAAGTTTTGATGAAATCAAACGTTAGTGTAAGATATTACGTAAATAACTCAAAGCACAAGCAAATTTGCTACTATCTACTAAGAAGTAATGTAATAACCCAGCAATAGTGAGTTCCAATTCTTCTAGTAACAGTTTGTCAAAAATTATTAAAGGTTGTGAAACACGTAATAGAATTAAAAATGTTTTTAACGCAAAACAAATTTTTACATATTTACTTGATTTCTACATTTAACCCGTCGTCATTTTGGTACTAAATTGTTATACGGATGTTGAGGTGGGTCAATATAACCCGTGTATATAAAGTATGACATTTTCATGTTTTTTTTTAATATATTTGTATTTTTTATCATTATAATGCATATTTACACTCTGATCTTATGAATAAAAGAAAAAATATTTATTCAAAGTATCTAAATATTTACTTAAATTCTCCCAAAATTAACAATATTGAGATCCCTTAGAGTTTTATCACGTTACTATTCTAAAATATAGTCTTTTCAATCACATATAGCACTTATATCTTTAGAAAAAAGTTTAACAAATCTAATTAGACTCCTCATTATTTACACAATCACTGCAGAAAGGTATAATATGCTCAGAGCAAATATATTTGTCACAACCTCGACATGAGTGTTTGGTTTTACGATCCCATTGTACAGGGCATACTTGGCAACTTTTGCTGGCATTGGGTATTTTTGCAGGAGGCTCTTCAGGGGATGCACCAGTGAACTCTCTGATTCTCTTACGCATTTCTTCTGACAGGCGATTCAAATTCTGACGATTTTTCAAATGATCACTGACGAGCGCAGGACCTAAGCGTTTCAAAAAGAGTTTTTTTTTCTGTTAGCTTATTGTTGTTGATCCGGTGTAATATAAGAATAAAATCAAAAATATGAACATAAGAAAAGAAAAACTTAATAAACACCAAAAAAACAAAATTCAATAATAAAAATATATACAAAAATAAGGTACGAAATTGTTACGATAATTGTGAGGATGGGTCATATTTACCTTTTTGACAAATACACGCTTTGAGCTCCCAGCGCCCTCACCGCTTGACTGATTTCTTTTCGAAAACGTTTAGAACACAACGTTGGCCTGGAGCCAACGTTGTGTTCTAAAAACTGAGAAGATTCTACTGAGAAGACTGGCAAAGTCGCGCGCGCACTTAAAAAAATATTAACATTCTTACGCACACTGGGTCATTTTGACCCAACCTCAATGACACCGGGTTAAAAAAACCATTTTCAGAATGACACATGAGACAAATATTAATATTAAATTAGTATTATAGCAGATATTTAATATTGTCATACTAATTTGTACATCTCTTTTTATATCTGTCTCGCTCCCCCTTACGTTTTTTGTATCTAGAACCGCGAGTGAGTTATTTCACCTTGATGGAAATAACTGAAAATAATTTATATTGGTAGATCGTTCATCATAATTTTCCTGCTCTTATCCCAATTACTTGGGGTCGATGCAATATCTACTATGCCCCATCGTACATAATGCAAAAAGTTTTTGGCAATAGTTTTATGACCGCCCACCTGCCTGACGTCGACTCTCTTTGGGAATGATGGATGGTTATTATAAAACCAATAATATATTTACGATAATTATTTTTTTGTTTATTTTATAGTAAAAATACATTTTATAAGTAAACAGTACCCATTGGAGGCAATATGACAATTATCGATTTTTGTTTTCAATATGCCAATGTTAGGTATAACCTAAATTATGTTGAGATTAATTTTCTAGTATAACTAGTTTCAACAAAATATCATTATTCTACGGAAGCACTGGCGTCTGAACATTTTTTATAGAATTCTGAGACATGCGAGTATACTCATGATATTTGCTTTAACAATTAACTAGTAACTGTAATTTTTAATACATTGATTGTAAAAGAGACATGATGTGGGGTACAAACCTGAAACCTCAGCGTAGCAGTCTATTGATCATCCATTAGGTTACATTCTCTACAATTGTAGGTATAGGACTAACAACAAAATGAAAAAGACGAAAATTAATAAAACACCTGAATAAACGTAACGTTTTTTGGTAGGGTTCTCTTAATTAATTTGTGAACCCAATAATGAAAGGTTAATGTTCTGTCTATGTTGACCAATCTTGTTTATACAGGCTGTTTTCTTTCACTGAGCTTTTATACTCTAACGGTGATATTGTCAATTTGAATCACTTCCATAGTCGCCTGTTACGATACTCTAGGGATGAAATAAGGCTTTTATACTCTATTGGTTCAGTCCCTAAATAAATTGATAATATACATAGGTAATATTTACTAATAAGTATTGAAGACACATTCTGCTCGTTTATTATTGTTAATAAAATATAATAAAACCTTATTGCTGTTTTCCTTTGTACTATTAATAGTATTAGATGTGGTATGCATGTAAAAGAATTACAGCTAGACTCATCATAATAATTATTTGTGAATTGCATAAACGATTGTCCAACTTCGGCATCGATACGTTTCGAAATCATGCACGACATTGATCAATCAATTTTATATTGTCACGAAAGTGAAAAATACAAAACGGATTTTAAGATAGTTAAAATGATTTTTAATTATCTTAAAATCGTTTTCGTTACGTGTGGTGACGGAGTAAGAGTACATATCATTACCCCTATTATACCCGTGTGTGATCGTAAGAGACGATTAAGGTAAATAAAATGCATATAACATTTATGCAAGAGAAGAAAAACTCAAAACTAACACGTCTGACTAGCGCAGTATAGTAGATAAATTTCTGTCTCATTATGGAAGAGGCTCGAGCCCAACAGTGGGACATATATGGGCTGAAATGATGATTATGATGAAAATGATTTTTAGACTGCGCGCAGCTTTAACCTTGTGATCAAGGGATCGAATTTATTTCCTAGATCCTTGGCTTATAGAAGGTAAAATAACGGAAAGGTGTAGTAGGACTATAAAAAAAAGAAAACTACAATATGTAATCAAGTAATTAGTAATACAGTAATTCCATTATAAGGAATAAAGTAATGAACGCCTATCATTTCAAAATTGTAATTTCACCATGATGAGTTGAGATAGCTTTGTAATAATACAAGCAATACCGAGTGTAGAGGTTAATCTATATACGTTTCAATTAATTCTTACAGAAACTAGACTTTTTCAGATTAATATGTTCAACAGCGTGTAAACAAAAAATCATAAACGAAAACTCACTTCATTTTTAGATAATAATTTTATTTTATTATGTACTCATAGTATTTAATTAAGAATAACATTATTAACTTTTCTTCCTTTCCTGCGGGTATCGTAAAAATCGCTTAAGGAATATAAGCTGATATAAATAGAATCACTATAAAAGAAAGAAATCTCAAACAAAACCTTATACAATCTCAATTAGCCGCCATATTATAGCCAAATTATCATCATTTGGAGGAGCCCTGTACCATACAATGGCACGTAGATACTCAAAGAAAATTTAAGAAAACTAAAGGAATGTATTTTTGACTTAGTGTAACTTAATTTGTACTTCATCCTTATCATGGGTTAATTTGAGGGCGACGCCCCGGCAGTTAGCTGGGGCGTTGACGAGGGATGGTACCCGAAAGGATAACCCGCCGGGCTAGCCACGGTTGGCAAGGAAGCGGTACCAGTGCCCGCCGAATAGCGATGGGGAGGGAATAAAGTGGGTTATGGGGCCACGCGCTGACCGTTCGTCGCCCCGGATGGAACAGGCGACGTGTGTCCGGGCCATAGCCTACCCAAAAAAAAATATCATGGGTTAGTTTCTACATATCTAGTAAAGGTGTTATGTCAGCTCCTATATGGCCCATTGCTAGGCTGGAGTCTTTTCCATAATGGAAGAGAAATTAATTTACTGGTTCGACGGGTTGCTATAAGGTTTTATTTGGAGTATTTTTCTCTTGTACAGATGTTATAAGAATATATCCGTTAGTTGTCTTTTACGACACTCAAGGGAGTAAATATGTTGTTGGATTGTATTCTTACTTTTTACCACGTAGAAAGTAATCTAGTAAAGCATACTGCCATACATAGGTCATGTTAGGACATTATGTTTAGATAAAGCCTAAAACTTTATTTGAACGTCATCTTTAAACTAGAACTACATGACGCTTGAATTTGGGTAGTGTTTGCAATAAAACGAAGAGTGATAATATTGTGCAAAAGTTTCTTTAATGGGATCTAAAGACGAATTTAAAAAGTTTTTTTTTACTGGCCGAACTGTATAATCAAGTGGCCATAAATTCGTAATTGAAAATTGTTTTTATTCGTTGTCGTATTTTTGAATATATTTTGTGATATCTTTTTTTTTATGAATATATTTACGTCTGAAAAGTTGCCCAATCAAAATAACAAATGTTGTTTCAAGATTGTCTTTTGATCTATTTTATCAATGCAAATCAAAGTGTCTGTTTTCGGGTAGCACAAGTTATACATCGAGAATGATTGTTCCAGATATATGTGTACTGTTATATTGATATAAAAGCAACGCAATTACCTCAATATACCTATATTCGATAAATATTAATTGCGTTCATCATCTCAGCTCGCATATGTTCTACTGTTGTTCTCGAGCCCCACCCACACGCTGGTCAGATGTGTTAGTAGTCAGGTGTATGTGTATATATATATATATATATATATATATATATATATATATATATATATACACTATACTATATACTACTATACACTAGCAGACTCGGCCACGCGTCGCTGTGGCTAAGGCTGCCTCAATAACACGTGGTGGTTATGCTAACAAATTGTAGGTTTTATAAAACGTTTTTGCGTTTAACATAGCGCCATCTATTAAATACTTACTCAATCCAGTCAACAGATAACGCCATCTGTTAGGATCCTTTGGAGATAACAGATAATTGTGACTGTCAAATAATAGGCAAATAATTTGCAATAATATTGCGACTATAAATTGAGATGGAAGCTATCCTATCTTTTAAGTTGAATCAAACTACACATGCTGTGCAAATTTGATTAAAATCAGTGAAGTACCTACTTAGGAGTCCATCGCGGACAAACAACGTGACGCGTAATTTATATATATATTAAGATGTATATGTATATATATATATATATCCTCTGCTCCTCCTGATAATATAATTGAATAACTTATTGCAATTTTAATTTTAAAGATATTTCTTAACAGAATAATTGGGGAGAGATTTGTTCACGGTTTTATCGTCAACCATTTAATGAAGGCATGCAGACCATCGACGGTAGTCTTCAATCGAACTCTGAGCAATGGCAATTTACTGTTGCGATTCGTTTGATGAGCGAGAGAGCCGGATTCCCAACTTTCTAAGTGGGGTTTGGGTTGGTAGGCAATAGCCTAGTTACACCTTGGTATGGCAAAGATCCATTAGCAGCAGTAATATTTACCAGGTTTCAGTTTGTCAGGTTCAATACTGGCTCCTCTGCCCACCATAAGCGATAAAAAATGCACATTGATTCAAACCATATGTCGGCATAATACTAGGTAAAAAAATACATACAATGAAACTTAGAACCTCCTCCTTTTTGAAGTCGGTTAAAAAATACAAAACTAGTGTTCTTTTCTTCTGAAGAGTATGATTACCTATCTCTTTTTATTTGTAGTAATAATATCTAAAAGTAACTTTTACATTAAAGTAATACTTTTACTTTATAAATAATATTTTTAATTCATGAGCCTATTATTCGTACTACAAAAATATAAATAAAAAATGTACCAGTTAAAATGTAATTAAACGATTAACGGAATATAGGGTACTCTATACGCTCGGAGTGAGGCAGACGGATCGCTGACGACAAATTGCCTCTCTGCTATGCGCCGTTTCATATTGCTGAACAAGGAAACAATTTAGTTATAGGAACGTTTTTGTATCGGTTTCTTTCGCTCGATACTGAGGGGAATGTTAATGAATCTTCATAATTATGAGTTCATTTAATTTACCAGGCTAAGCTGTTTTGCTATTAGAGAATTTAATAATATGGATATTTTTTTTTTAATTAGCTTTATTTAATAATATGAGAGTCTGACCAAAACAAACAAACAAAATGGAGAAAAATATAAAGCGGATATTAACATAGCATATGCCAGCATTTCCGTGTGGCGATGGAGTAAAAATACAATTCACAATCACCTATCTTACCCGTGGGTGATCGTAAAAGAGGACTAAGTGATATAAATGCATATAACATCTACGCAAGAGAAGAAGAATTCGAAACAAAACCCTACACCAACACGTCAGGCCAGCGTGGTATAGTAGGTCAATTCCCTTCTCATTTTGGAGGAGGCTCAAGCCAAACAGTGGGAGATCTATGAGCTGTGATGATGATTAACAAAGCACATTTTTTTTATGCAAAAAAATAACATACTGTTCCGAGGCAAAATAGCCCAATTGCTGGTGACTATGAATAGTAAATGCCGGTCATGGACTATGCTACAAATCCACCACCGGATCTCTCGCCAAACGCAACTATAGTAGCAAATGTGTATTATTTAAATGACGATTCCTTGCAAGAGTGTGTTACTAGCCCGAACAAGTCGGTTCATTTTCAGCTGTAGGCAGAAATCATCAGGTCCGCTACCACTATAAAATTTACAGATGGTCTTGAAGTATAACAATTTTATCTATTGAAATAATAAATGATATATGGATTGCAAAAATAGAAAAAGGGGAAAAGAAAAAGGTTAAACAATACCAATTTTTATAATGATCGCTCAAATAGTTTCTGAGTTTAGCGATGTTATATATATAAACATCCTCTTTTATAGATATAGGTTTAAATTACTGAAATTTAGCATTTAATATGCTTCATCCATCCATCAGCCCGTAAAAGTCCACTGTTGGACATAGGCCTCCCCACGAGAATGCCATTCAACACGGTCCCGCGCCACCTGCATCCAGCGGTTTCCTGCGACCTTGATAATGTCGTCAGTCCACCTAGGAGGGGTCGTCCTACGCGGCGCCATCCGATTCGTGGTCTCCACTCGACGACCTTTCTTGACTCTTTCTTTCCCCAACGGTTGTCGGTTCGTCGAGCGATGTGGCCTGCCCATTGCCACTTCAACGCGCTAATTCGTTGGGCTATATCAGTTACACCTGTTCTTCTACGGATTTCCGTATTTCAAATTCTATCACATTCTATCATATCATCATTTCTAATATGCTTAATTATTTTTAAAACCCGATTACGAAGCGAAAAATGATGTCTTTTTCGCGGTTTTATAAATAATTAAGCATGTTAAATGCTAAATTTCAGTAATTTGAATAGGTTGTGTCATCGTTTAATACAATTCTAATTGCAAAGTTTGAAGTATTAAGCCTATAACAATGTGTAAACATTGTCGGGTAGATGGCATACGTCACCTTAAAGACGTAAAAAATATGATACGAAGCGAAATTTGCATGTCCTACAATAGTTCACGGTGGTGTAGTGTCAGCACGATTGGGCCGGAATCCCAATAGGCGCGGGTTCGAATCCCGCTTGTGACATCATTTTTCGCTTCGTAATCGGGTTTTATAAATGATATAGGTTTAATTAAGAAACTAAAGCCTTTAATGGCTTACTGTATATGTATATGTTAATAAATTCAAAGATTTATTATTAAAAAGTTGAAGTAAATTAATACACCCGATTGCAATTTATATAGCAAAAGGATGTATATATTGCTTAGAGAATAAAGGAGTAAAAGAAATTTTTATAAGGCTCCTTTTTAGTGAAATCACAATTTCATCATTAATTTAAGAAATATAAATATATTTACACACTACTAAGAAAAGACACAAAGTACATGAACAACATTATTTCTTTCAGCGACCTCGCTTATTACATTCCCTAAGGATATCGACCTATTTAACCCGTCCATTTTGTTTGTTTAGTATCGAGAAGTAAGCAATTTCATTTTATTCTTTACTACATAGTTTTTATGTTGGTTATAAGATACTTTACTTATATAGCTTGATGGGTTTTGTTGTTATTAAAGAAAATATAAATAACGTAAGTAGAACTTTCTAAAATAATTAATTGCAGTAATAACTATTATTATATATCCAGAAAATAAAGATTACAATTAGTATACATACAAAGAATTATATATGTAGACTTTTAGGTGGAAAATATTGAATGGATTTTGATTAAACTTTAGAGTAATACAGATAATAAATTCGAATATAAAATATGGTAATTAATATATGTAATTTATAACAAGTACATATCTTATAAATATGTGTAAATTGCTCAAATAAGTATCAGGTATATCAGAGCATCTGTCATTTGAGTGTAAAACGGTTTATATTTGTACATTACAAAATATTAATATTTCATACTAGCCGTGTAGTGACGGAGTAAGAACATAATTTACCACCCCCTATCTTACCCATGGGTGATCGTAAAAGACGACTAAAGGATATAAATTGCATATAACATCTATGCAAGAGAATGAAAACTCGAAACAAAACCCTATACAAACCAGCGTGATATAGTAGGTCAACTTCCCTCCCACTACGAAGGAGGCTCGAGCTCAATAGTAGGACATATATGAACCTTTTTTTTTTTTTTTTTTTTTTTTTTGCGGTGGGCCATGGACGTCGCACCCCGCCAAGTCGGTCCGGAGTGACGGAAGAGGCGGCGCGCAACCCCATTGACCCACCCTGCAAGCACCTCTCTTCGCCGTGCGAGCGGGCCACCGGTACCCGATTTTTGTCTCCGGTGGACATATATGAACCTGGGATATTGATGATGATGGTCGTTTTTAAATAATAGTGAACTATCAATAGTAGTGTTAGTAGTAATTTATATTGAATAAGTAGATTTATAATATCACTATTATAAAAAATATAGTTCTTTTTCTCTTAAAAAGATTCCTACCTTCAGTCCATACGTGTTCACCTCTCAATGCAAGAAGTATTGCACGCCTCATAAGCGAAGCGTTGAGGTCTTGCTCTACTCTCGATATATGAAAATCAAGTACTTTACAAACCTAAAAATGATTGTATTTTTCTCACACTGCACTTATAGGATAATATTACCATACATATGCCAAGAAAAACATTCATTTAAACGTATTTGATATTTTTAAAAAGCAATTATTTTATTTAAAGTAAGAAAATAGTTGATTAAAAAATATTCGAAAACGTCAGATAAAATATTCTGGATCTGGCAAGAATACGACCGTAAAAATTAATGTATCAAAATATTTCTTTTTTTGTATAATTGTTTCTAAACTAAAGGGATATACTATTAAAATATCATTCATATACACCAAAGTTAAGAACACAATATGTCCCAACCCTTTAATTGTTCATAGTAGACCTAATAATGTCCTCCTGATCACTAGAGAATTGCAGAGTTACCATTAGTATTGAGCATGAAAAAAATCTATACAAACTTGTAATAAAAAATTAAAAAAAAAAAAAATTAAAATACCCTTAAGTATATGACCTTAGGTATCTTAAAGTTTTTTTTTTTTATATTTTACGAAATTTAGGTAGAATGATACTGTGTGATCCACAAACTCTTATTCCAATTATGGGTTGACTTTGTTTTGACGTGTTACACATCAAAAAAAAGGAACTGCAATCATCAACCCGCTTACCAAGTGTAGTGATTATATCACTTTCTACCTTTGGGACGCCTAAATCTACGAGTGGAATCAATAGACTCTTGTATGTATACAAAGATAATAACAGAAGAAAACTTCAGAAATATAACGCTCCATCTCATTTACAATCCATCTATGTCAAAGTTTTTATTACTTGATAGAAAGTGAACTTTCTATATTATTTTTCGTATATGGTTTATAGTAGTATGTATATAGTTATATATGGTTTTTCATCATACATTATTTACGAAGCAAAAATATTTATTTTGCATTTTTTTTTAAACATTTACAGCTTTAGACTCTGGGTGTACGAATGTTCTTATATAGGTATAAAGCGCTTGAAGAAAATGCAACTCCAATGTCAAGGAGTAGTGACTGAATCAGTGGAAATTGTATGTACACATTAATGTATTTTTAACACCTTTAGTGATATAGGAGGAGGCAGCGTACTTGATGGATATGTCCATGACTGATACAGTTAAAAACACTTAAGAGCCGTAAAATATTTTTAATATTTGTAATACTTAAACGCCAGAAACTATTTTAATTTTTTCAAGTTATACTTCTTTTGGCGCGTTACGGAAAAATGGTGAGAGTAAATTTTTACGATGCGCGCGCACACCGTCACGAAAAACCGACACCCTGAAGTTAGTTATAGTCAACATTTTAGTTTTTTAACTAGACAAGGCGTTACAATAAAACTTTCAATGTATTAAATACCCTTTTTCTATTGTTAGTGTCGTTTTTCTATAAACTTAGAATAAGGCGAAAGATAAATTTTTAAAAAGATTTTTATCTTGTTACGCCAAAAAAGCATAACTTCTAACGCGTGTACATAAGTACACACGCACTGTTTTTATTTTATTGGGCTTATGCGCCCCACTTTGAGCATTAGCTTTGAATGGAAGGCTACTTACACTACGCCAAAACTGTTATAATAAACAATAATAGTTATTTAGTAAATTATACATACATACATACATATCATCAGGCCATATCCCTTGCAGGGTAGGCAGAGAGAACAGAGTGCCAGAGAACTCTATCCTTGCATACTTCACTCGCTTCCTCAACATTCATAATTCTCTTCATACACGCTCGCCGGTTTCGGAGACTCTTGACTCCATCTTCCTTCAGTACACGACCGATCTGGTCTAGGTAGGTTAGTCTCGGTCTCCCCCGGTACCTACATCCTTCCAATTTCACATTGTATATCTTCTTAACCAGACGTTCGTTCGGCATTCTTTCCACATGTCCGAACCATCGGAGTAAATTGTAAATTATAGTTTTTAATTTTAAAACAATATTAGGATATAAAGGCGTAAATATTGAGAAACAATTAAAATAGCAATGGTATCTCATATAAACAATTATGAAAGCTGTCTGGTAGCGGCTACGAATACTACTAACTCTTACTTTGCTCGTGGATGTCGTAAAAGACGACTAAGAGCCTCATAACTACCTGGGCCAGCTCCAGCTTCTGATACCGATTGGTCAACATTTACATTCCCAAGGAGGGTTGACGTCTGGCAGGCGGCCGGTCATAAAAATATTGCCAATAAATTTTACAATATGTACTATAAAAGAAGAGTACATATTGTATCGACCCCAAGTAATTAAGATAAGAGTAGGAGAATGATGAGCTCATATAAAGAACTATCTAGACAATCCTTATACTAAAGTAAATTATAGCAAAATCAAAATAATATAGTAAAGAACAAAGTTGTCCAATACATTTGTCGTATTACGGCTATAATAGCGTAAAAAACAACTTCACCGATGACAAATTAACTTTAGTGAGAATACAACAAAAATATCCTACCGTTATTTATTTGTTATGTGTGGTATGTCTACGTAATTTATATCTATAATAACTATATAGGTATCGCGTTTACGAAAAGGAGAGTTATTGTAAATTAAATTTCTATATAATTTGGGGCAACTTCTCGGCAGCCACCACCTCAGCCAGAAGGCACGTGTAGCAATACATAACGCAGTGCTTGTCCCAACATTACTGTATGGAAGCGAGAGTTGGGTATGCAGAAAAGAGTATGAAAGTAAAATTAATGCGGTCGAAATGCGATCTCTGCGGAAAATCTGTGGAGTTAGGCTGACCGACCGCATTCGTAACGACGACGTAAGAGAGCGAGTAGGTATGAAAGAGAGTATTGGTGTAAATATGCGAAAGGGCATGCTCCGATGGTTCGGACATGTGGAAAGAATGCCGAACGAACGTCTGGTTAAGAAGATATACAATGCGAAAGTGGAAGGATGTAGGTACCGAGGGAGACCGAGACTAACCTACCTAGACCAGATCGGTCATGTACTAAAGGAAGGTGGAGTCAAGAGTCTCCGAAACCGGCGAGCGTGTATGAAGAGAATTATGAATGTTGAGGAAGCGAGTGAAGTATGCAGAGATAGAGTTCTCTGGCACTCTGTTCTCTCTGCCTACCCTGCAAGGGATATGGCGTGATGATATGTATGTAAATTTCTATAATGTAATAAATAATTTTATATGGTTATTTCCTTATGCTTATTCCTTTTCCATGTGGTGACGGAGTTAGAGTACAATTCACCACCCCCTATCTTACCCATGGGTAATCGTAAGAGACAACTAACGGATTATTATTAATCTTCTTATGTACTTAATAAACCCCATATTATGATGAAGCACATATTGTGATGAAGTAACAAAAAAAGGACGACTATTCCAGTGACTATTGTAAAACTCGCTTATGGGATGTGTTGTCTACTGCTTGTTGTTTAAAATCTCATCTAAAAGTGGTTGAGGAGGCGACTAACAGTAAAAAGTTTACGGCTTGCAAAAGAGAAGTTATATGTTTTAAATTTGTGATTATAGTCATATTATATCAAACATAAAAGAACAACTATAAGAATAGTTACAGTATACATAAATTAAGTGTAGAAAGTTTAGCAACTTGTTAAGTATGCCTCTAACCGCGGTAACGTAAACACACGGCTCAATTTGTCAAAAGATTTGGTGTCTTTGAATGATACCCTCTGTGACTTTGTTAATTATCTTTCAAGTATTCTCGTGGTTGTAAGACTATCTGTTGTTTAATCAATATATAAACTGGATCACGGTTTATAACTTATCACAATATTATTTGTATTTTCGATATAATCATCATCATCAACCTATCAAATATCCAATTTTGGAAGTAAAGCCTTAACACAAAGCCTTCCTAATGCCACTATTCCCTTTATTACACAGGGTATAAATATGCATATAACATTTATCATTTAGAGAAAGAAAACTCGAAATAAACTCCTGCACTATCCTGCATGGTATTATAGTAGGTCAATTTCTCTCCTCTTTTTAAGAAGGTATGAGCCCAGCAGTGAGCTGCATATGAGCTGGAAAGATGGTGATATATCTTAATTTATTTTGTAAAACCAATATCGGTTGGCCATGATTGGTTATTATTAAAATGAGGCGAAAATTACCCACTATCTGGTCTATTACGCTAACAAATAGTTCCATTGCGAATTTTACTTTTTATGGTGATTCTATTTGCTGTAGTCTTTACGATACATGCTGGAAAAAAAGAAGTATGTCATATTCACTACGTTTACTAATTCGAAGTTTTGTTAGGTGAGTGCTGATGGTCTGATGGTCACTCCCCTGGTGGAAACTAAGGGGTCGCTGCTTATCCTGTCACTGAACTAGGAGGAAATGTAGGCAGATAGAGACTAGCATAATATTACGAAAACGTAGAAAAAAAGCTATTAAAAGCAGATTTGGGTGCATTACACATATACTGTTTCCTATACTTTCACACCCGTATTTACTTTAATCCAGCTCGTGGCGATTAAAGCATTATATTTTACCGTGATTGGGAGCCCTACGTTTGATAAACTGATGTCCGCTTTCCGATCCGGTGATAGCTTAATATTTTTCTTAGTTTTTAAAGTAGTAAATTGCCACAATATAATAATTATCCTAAATTAAAATAATTAATAATAACTGATCACAAAAAATATAAAATTTTATATATAGAATCATTTTCTTTTTGTACTGGCAATGAATTTGCATTAAAAATATGGATCAAACTTTAATAGCTACTACTGTAGTAGGTCTATATAAATTTCTGTATTAAAGATGACTTGTTGGACGTGAAACACCTTACTCCACCCGTGACAATGAACGCTGTAAAGTGTTGAAAATATAGGGTAATTAAAAATCAAATACAAACGTCATAGAACATAAAATGTAAAAACAGTTTTATTTCAAATGTGCTATACTTGCGTAAATATCGGATATGTATATTCTTAGAGCTAACAATATTATTGGTAGGTATTAATCTATTTTATATAAGCACATCTAGTTGATATGTGAAATGCCGGTTACTAGTATTCGTCTTCATCATCATTATTCTCTTACTCTTATCCCAATTACTTGGGGTCGATACAGTATGTAGGGGAGACTGGGTACGGTTGTGCCAGGGTACGGTAGTGACAGTCGTTATAATAGCGAAACTATACGGAATACGGGGAAGAATGTAAGGGGAAAAAGAAGCGAGATGCATGTCTACACATGTTGCCCAGTATTGCGATAGCCGGTGCGCGACGTAAACAAAAGCAGGAGGCCACATTGCTTTTTAACAGCCAAAAGTAAGCTTTTTGTTCAGATTCTTTTAATATTTACTCTTATTGCTATACAGATATACTATTGCAAATATTTTTTTGTTATGAATTGAATATTAGTATTTAATAACAAATGATTACTTTTTATGTAGATAATTTAGGTTAGTCATGGTGTTTTATTGTTTTCAGAAGCATGCGCTGGGTACGGTTGTGACAAATGTAGTGGGTACAGTTGTGACATATATTTTTGGCTTGTGTAGGCGCATATTCTGAAAGTAAGACTGGTGAAAAATTGATCAAATGCCAAGGGACATGTGGATTCTGGTCCCACGTAGAATGCGTAGATGATAATCACTATTATCTTTGTCATATATGTGATAAATCTGACTAGATCTCAGTATGCTCATATATTCATTAACGTTTATTTTTGGAAGTTTTTGTTACAATTATAGCAAAACTTTTTTTAGTTACCTACCGTAAATTTAAGTCTAGTTAATATTTTGAGTTAATCTAAAAAGGTTGTGTTACAATAACGTTAGATGTTACAGTTTATGAATATTTTTTAAGCATGTTGTCATAGTTACGGTTAATTAAATTTATTTAAAGTATTGACTGATTCTAAGATGGCTGTTATTATAATAATAATAACGTTTAATAGTTTAGTAACTTTATAGTTACGGTAATTTAAATTTAGATTTGACACTTTGATTGATTTTATGATTTTAAAGATGGTTAAAATAACATCAGATGTTGCAGTGCCTTATTAATTGTAAGAGTAGAAGTGATCGTAGATTTAATTTAATTTGATATATAAATTTAAACTTTATGTAGAAGAAAAGTATTTTGTGTTATGTTTAACATTTCTAGCAATAAAAGTCATTATAAACCATTTCTGAGAATATTTACGTCTGTCACTACTGACCCCAACCACTGTCACAACCGCCCTTGGGGTGTGGTCGGTTGTGACATTTTCCCCATTTTTTCAAATTTGATGCTATAAATAATACAGCGTATTTTGAGACAAAATTTCAGTGTTTTTGAGAAGACAAATGTACAAACTACGATTTAAGTAATTTTTGTCTCTACTAACTAGTAAATTAACAAAATTATTGGCGGTCAAACCGAAATTGTCACAATCGTACCCAGTCTCCCCTACTCATCTTTCATAGTACATATTGTAAAAGTTATTGGCAATAGTTTTATGACCGGCCGCCTGCCAGACGCCAACCCTCCTTGGGAATGTAATTGTTGACCAAACAGCATCAGATAGAGTTGGCCCAGGTCATTATAAGGCTCTTAGTCGTCTTTTACGACATCCACGAGCAAAGTAAAGGTTGGTAGTATTCGTAGCCGCTACCACAAAGTAATTGTTGGTAGTATTCGTCTTATCACTGATAATATAAAATATTTTAGATATAATTTAATCATTCCACTATTTACTCTCTATACGATAGTATAGAATTATTTAATAGTATTTCGCAACGAGCTAAGGCTTTCTCTAAATTAAAAAGGTAGACCGTATACAGCAAACAATATTTTGGTTCTCTTAAAGAATAGGTTAAAGCTAGGGACAGAATGTTCTAATGTTCATAATACTTTTGGTAAGCTTCTTTCAAGATGTTTTCTTAAGTAATGTATCGTATTTATTAATGTGATATGATATTTACTTATAAAGAACCGTACTACTCTTGTGATGAGATGAATGACAATTTACACGAGAATTCTAAGAAAAACCATTGGGTATACTACGTGAAAACTCTCGTTGAACTCACAACTTTTAAAATAGAAAAAAACTTTAAAAGTTGGCAAGATAACAATCCTTCCTTAGGAAAGTTCGACACAATTGAATAACGTAGATGAACTTACCACCTATAAAAAGTTTTTTATTCGATTTATATACCTATTCAATGAATTGCTTTTTATCACAATAACTTGAATTTTGTAATGGTTGGACGGATTTGGTACGAATAAGTTGAATATTATATATTTTTATTAACAAGACCCTTTAACTTAATGAATTAAAAGAAAAAAAAACTTACATAGAAATAAGTAATAAAACAATAGCGTTTACCTGCAGCAACGCAGTAATATAATTGTGAACATATAACTACATTCGTGTGGTGACGGATTAGAATACAATGTATTGCCAACCTTTAATTTCCTGGAGGAGTCGCAAAAAGCGGTGGCGGATTAGAATATAATGTATCGTTATCCTTTAATTACCTGGAGGAGTCGCAAAATGCGGTGGCGGATTAGAATACAATGTATTGCCAACCTTTAATTTCCTGGAGGAGTCGCAAAAAGCGGTGGCGGATTAGAATATAATGTATCGTTATCCTTTAATTACCTGGAGGAGTCGCAAAATGCGGTGGCGGATTAGAATACAATGTATTGCCAACCTTTAATTTCCTGGAGGAGTCGCAAAAAGCGGTGGCGGATTAGAATATAATGTATCGTTATCCTTTAATTACCTGGAGGAGTCGCAAAATGCGGTGGCGGATTAGAATACAATGTATTGCCAACCTTTAATTTCCTGGAGGAGTCGCAAAAAGCGGTGGCGGATTAGAATATAATGTATCGTTATCCTTTAATTACCTGGAGGAGTCGCAAAATGCGGTGGCGGATTAGAATACAATGTATCGCTTTCCTTTAATTTCCTGGAGGAAGCGCAAAAAGCGGTAATGGATTAGAATACAATGATCGCCATCCTTTAATTTCCTGCAGGAGCCTCAAAAAGCGGTGACGGATTAGGATACAATATATCGCCATCCTCTAATTTTCTGGAGGAGTTTAAAAAAGCGGTGACGGATTGGGATACAATACATCACCATCCTCTAATTTCCTTGAGGAGTTGTAAAAAGCGGTGACAGATTAGAAAAAAATGATCGCTATCCTTTAATTTCCTGAAGGAGTCACAAAAAGCGGTGACAGATTAGAATATAATGCATCACTCTTTTAATTTCCTTGAGGAGTCGCAAAAAACGGTAACGGATTAGAATTCAATGCATCGCCATCCTCTAATTTTCTTGAGGAGTTGTAAAATGCAGTGACGCATTAGGATACAATATATCGCCATCCTCTAATTTCCTTGAGGAGTTGTAAAAAGCGATAACGGATTAGGATACAATACATCGCCATCCTCTAATTTCTTTGAGGAGTTGTAAAAAGCGATGACGGATTAGGATACAATACATTGCCATCCTCTAATTTCTCTGAGGACTTGTAAAAAGCGATGATGGATTAGGATACAATACATCACCATCCTCTAATTTCTTTGAGGAGTTGTAAAAAGCGATGACGGATTAGGATACAATACATCGTCATCCTCTAATATTCTTGAGGAGTTGTAAAAAGCGCTGATGGACTAGGATACAATACATTGCCATCCCCTAATTTCCTTGAAAAGTTGTAAAAAAGCGATGGCAGATTAGGATACAATACATCGCCATACTCTAATTTCCTTGAGGAGTTGTAAAAAGCGATGACAGATTAGGATACATTACATCGCCATCCTCTAATTTCCTTGAGGAGTTGCAAAAAGCGGTGACGGATTAGGATACAGTACATCACCGTCCTCTAATTTTCTTGAGGAGTTGTAAAAAACGGTGATGGATTAGGATACAATGTATCACTGTCCTTTAATGTCCTAGAGGAGTCACAAAAAGCGGTGACGGATTACAATACAGCGTATCGCCATTCTTTAATTTCCTGTAGCAGTTGCAAAAAGCGTCTGAAGGAGAACCAGGCGAACAGGCAGGACTTATTGAGGCAGCTTGTAATACCAACTACGTTCACTAACTCATCTGCCAAGCATAGTTATTATGGCATTATCCCTCTTATTAGAATGCCTTAGTGCAATTAGTGGACGCTGCGAGGCTGATGAAGTGAATATTAAAATAACCAATGAATTCTTCATGTACTAGTAATAAATATTATTAATTTCTTCTCAAATTGCAAGATTTAGTTATCATTCTCCTACTCTTATCCCAATTTGACTTGGGGTCGATACAATATGTACTCTTCTTTCTTAGTACATATTGTAAAAGTTATTGGCAATAGTTTTTTGATCGGTCGCCTGTCAGACGTCAACCCTCCTTGGGAATGTAATTATTCACCAAACGACAACAGATGGAGTTATCCCAGGTCATTATAAGGCTCTTAGTTGGCTTTTACGACATCCATGAACAAAGTAAGGGTTGGTAGTATTCGTAGCCGCTACCACACAGCTACTTTTAGTTGCTAGATTTAGTGATCAATAAAAAAATATTAACCTATTGCTTTTTTTTTCATAGCTTTTGCTTTGTTATTATTACTCTCTAAATATATATGTGTTATAAATAAATAAAAAAATAAAAAACCAAAATTTAATATAAATTTAAATATAAATTTTATTAAGTTTAAATTAACATTTTAAACCAGACTTTAGTTTAAAAGATTGTGATTGAGAACAGAGTTACACAAAAAATAAACTAGTTAGCATTAATTATATAACCTAAATATAGATTTATAATAACTATTGCAAAAATTATTTTAGTATAATATTGATAAAATATCTGATAGTAGTAGGACGCTGTTGACAGTTTTATGTCTACAGCCGCGGCCGGTCCGTCCGGGGTAGTACCACACTCTCGCAGAAGATCGACGCGCGAGTAAGGGCAATATGCTGTTGTGCTTCGTTCGGTGAGTGAGAGAGTCGAAAGCCCAACTGGGTTTATATTGGTAGGCAGTGGCCTAGCTATACCCTTGGTAATGCAAAGATCCATAGGCGACAGTGACACTTTTTTTTTTTGGGGGGTGGGCTACGCTCGGCGCACTCCTCGCACCACTCCATCCGGGGTGACAGAGGAGCGTAAGCACGCACACCCGTAACCCACCCGTGACGTCGCCTTCGTCGTTGGGCCGACCACCGGAGCAGAGTGACATAACGTCAGTGGTCGGCCCGACGGAATACCCCTGAGGTGTACCCTCTCCTCGACCGACGTCCCCCCCTCGGGTAGGATGTCGGTCTTTCCTCACGCGGTCGGCCTCTCGGCAGGTGATGGACTAATTCCCCGATCCAGTCACCCGCGGCCCCGGCTAGGGCGGCATCAGGCGCAGGTCATCGCGCCTGCGCCACCCCAGTCGCCGATGGCGGCTAGCGTCGTCGAGGAGACTCTCCTCGCGCACGCGCTCCGCCGCCTCCTTCCGCGAGACTACTGCTTTGCAGAAGGTTGCGACCACGTCTCAGTTCCTGACGCTGTCGATCATCGCCCTGGCGATGCTCGGCAGCGTAAGGTCGGCACCGATGATTGCGACGAGTTCACGACGCTGCTCTGCCCAAGCGGCACAAACCTCAAGCGTATGCGCGCCGTGTCTTCGTCGCAATCGCAGTGGTGGCAGGACGATGTACTCTCCCTCCTGACGACTGTGCAGGTATTTGGCGAAGCATCCATGCCCCGTCAAAATCTGCACCAGTCGGAAGGAGAGCGCCCCGTGCCGCCGTTCCAACCACTGCATCAGTACCGGCCGGAAGGCCTCCACGGTCCGCACACCGAACCGAGGCCTCTCCAGCCGGACTGCCCAACGGGCAATGACGTCTAGGCGGGCGTCGACGCACCAGGCGGTTAGTTCCCTCAATGAGACTACACTGCCCTCCGCGCGCACCCCCGACACCCGCCGATACAAATCCGCGAGCATTTCCGCCTCCGGCAGTGACACTTACCATCAGGTGTGCTGCTTGCTCGTTTGCCACCAAAATCAATAAAAAAATATAAACAATAAAAATAAGTAAATATATATATATATATATATATATATATATATATATATATATAAAAAACGTTATTAAAGTTAATAAGATTCCCGAAACAAATCATTGAGTCTTACAATAAAATTGAGATATTCGATGTTTTGTTTCCATTCAACGAGCAAAAGTAATCAAAAGAGATTACAATTTACTCTTCACTGCCAATTCTCTGGGTGATTTGTTCGTGTGGAAGTTATATAAGGACCAACTGTATTATAGTACTAGATTATATGATATTTACTGTCCAATATTCATCCAAATTCTATACTTATTGATTTTAACTGGCGAAAAAAACTTCATTGAAGTATAAATTCTCTGTATAATGGGTTAGGAATACAATCTTAAGTCTTATAAGTTACATTGGGTACTTTTTTCTTTTTCTTTTAATTTTTTTTTTTTGCGATGGGCTATGGATGCGTCTCGCCCCGCTAAATCGGTCCGGGGTGACGGAAGAGGCGGCGCGTGACCTCATAGACCCACCATGCAAACTCCTCTCTTCGCCATGCGAGCGGGCCATTGGTACCCAATCTTTCGGTGGCTAGATTGGGTACTTGGAGAATGAGGAGCATATTCTCCTAAGAAACTTGAAACACAAAAGTGTGGTCACCTTTCCCGTCTGCCAAACGTAGTGATTAGGGTATCATCGTCTCTATGAGAAGGCCTACGACCATGAGAGTACTTCGTTAGATGACTGGATGGATAGAAATAACAGGAGTAGATGGAGTAGGTGGTGTTGTAACTATATTGCGCTTTTAGATTTTTGCTTTACGAATAAAATAGTACTTACAATATACAGTATTATTTATAAAAATTAAAACCTGGATTTACTAACCAGCATTTAGTTCGTGGTGCTGTAGGTATTTATTTTTTAATTCTTATTCAAAAAATTACTCATATGGAATTGAAAACCGAAATGTTAACTACATTTATGCTAAAATCCAATAAAGCTTTTAAGGTTTAAGAAATAGCGTTATAAAAATGTATAATCTTATTTCTCAGAATAATATAGAGAAACCGAAATTGTAAAACTTATCTAAATATAAAATTTCATCCAAATTGTTAGATCCAAATTCAAAAATATACTAAATAAATCAAATAGATGTATAATTTTGGAGACCTCGTCATCATCATTATCATATTAGCCAATATATATCATTGTTGGGTTTGAGCCTTCTCCATAATAGACGGGCAATTGCCCTACTCTACTACGCTGATTAGACGTGTTGGTATGAGTTTTTATTTCGAGCTTGACTTTTCTTGCATAGATGTTATATACATATTGTATCCCTTAGACTACGCGTGAATGTGAGCAAAACCAAAATAATGGTCTTTGAAAGAGATGAAGCCAGAACAGATGTAAGAGTAACAATAGGTAATTATGTACTAGAGCAAGTGGATGAATTTGTATATCTTGGATGTGGATTTAGCCGAGATGGACGGTACACCACTGATATAGAGCGAAGAGTGAATGCGGGAAATAGAGTGAACGGAGCGTTGGGGCAACTTCTCGGCAGCCACCACCTCAGCCAGAAGGCACGTGTAGCAATACATAACGCAGTGCTTGTCCCAACATTACTGTATGGAAGCGAGAGTTGGGTATGCAGAAAAGAGTATGAAAGTAAAATTAATGCGGTCGAAATGCGATCTCTTCGGAAAATCTGTGGAGTTAGGCTGACCGACCGCATTCGTAACGACGACGTAAGAGAGCGAGTAGGTATGAAAGAGAGTATTGGTGTAAAGATGCGAAAGGGAATGCTCCGATGGTTCGGACATGTGGAAAGAATGCCGAACGAACGTCTGGTTAAGAAGATATACAATGCGAAAGTGGAAGGATGTAGGTACCGAGGGAGACTAACCTACCTAGACCAGATCGGTCATGTACTGAAGGAAGGTGGAGTCAAGAGTCTCCGAAACCGGCGAGCGTGTATGAAGAGAATTATGAATGTTGAGGAAGCGAGTGAAGTATGCAGAGATAGAGTTCTCTGGCACTCTGTTCTCTCTGTCTACCCTGCAAGGGATATGGCGTGATGATATGTATGTATGTATCCCTTAGTCGTTTTTTACGACACTGAAGGGCAAGAAATGGAGTGATGAATTGTATTCTTTCTCCGTCACTAAATAGAAGTCAAGGTATACAAATGATGTCTAATGTATACGCAAGTATTACACATTTGAAATAAAACTATTTCAAAACGTTCATGATCACAAAAGGTACCATGAACGCTGAAAAGTAATCGAAAAATCGGGCAATTAACAAACAATTAACAAACGCGATAGAATCCATAAAAATAGTTTTATTTCAAATATATCATCACGTCATATCCCTTGCAGGGTAGGCAGAGAGAACAGAGTGCCAGAGAACTCTATTCTTGCATACTTCACTCGCTTCTTCAACATTCATAATTCTCTACATACACGCTCGTCGGTTTCGGAGACTCTTGACTCCACTTTCCATCAGTACGTGACCAATCTGGTCTAGGTAGGTTAGTCTCGGTCTCTCCCGATACCTACATCTTTCCACTTTCGCATTGTATATCTTCATAACTAGACGTACGTTCGGCATTCTTTCAAATATATTTCAAATATACATAATACATAAAGTTATTAGATTTATTCAATCTGGCATACAAAATTAAAACTAAACTCTTAGAAACCTCTTCCAGCAGACATAACAAAGTATCGGGTCGACGTGTACATCTTTCTCATTTAAGTTGATGGGAGGCTTCGAAGCGACCGAGTCCCTAATGGAAAGATAATAACTGTTTAGTTACAGACCCTTATTTTGTTCATTTAATACTCTCAGATAAGTGCGTTGTACTGATATTTTTGTACAATTTGAAATTGCTCACTGAAATTGAGTAAAATTTTGTTTTTTAATGTAATTAAGGGTTAAGATTATAATATTTTTATCCGTGTGGTGACGGAGTAAGAATATAATTCACTAACCCCTATCTTATCCGTGGGTGATCGTATGAGACGACTAAGGGATATAAAATGCATATAACATCTATGCAAGAGAAGGAAAACTCAAAACAAAACCCTATACCAACACGTCTGACCGGCGTGGTATAGTAGATTAATTTCCCTTCCATTACGGAGGAGGCCTAAGCCTAACATGGGACATAAACTCATTTGCAAAAAAAACGGGCAGTTTTGATTTTCATTCATATTTAAAAAGATACAATACCAAAAAGGTTTCAATTGTTTGTACACGTTACTGGCCGGTTTTAAAAATGCTGTGGTATTTAAAAAAGTACGTTCTAAATTCAATTTTTCATTTGATGTTCATTTTTACAGAAAACCCCTTTTTATCCTACATTTTTGGCGCGAAGTTCCAGACGTTAACATCGACTTTCATAACTTTTATTCAATTTTTATCGATTAATTTCATATCCTTGACTGTCAAAGCTTTATTTAATGCTGTTTGGCTGTATCAAAAATGGTAGATAAAGTGGTAAAAGCTACCAAAATTATCGCGCTGCTTGAAGAGGGTTGCAGCCAATGTTTCGTGGCTAGGAGGCTAAATGTTAGTCGCTCGACAGTCCAAAGGACCTGGCAGCGATATCAGGAGACTGGTTCCGTCGAGAGAAGGCCTGGTTCTGGAAGAAAACCATGTACCCAACCACGGGATGATCGTTTTCTTGTGAGTCGCGCATTGAGAAATCGCAAATCTTCGTATGTGGATCTTAAGAACAACCTCCAAGAAGTAAGAAATGTGCATATTAGTCTATGGACGGTCAGGAGGAGGCTTCTCGCTGCCAATATACGCAGTCACCGCCCGGCCCGCGGCCCCAAATTACTCCGTGAGCACAGAGTTCACAGGCTTAGGTTCGCTAGAAATTGTGAATCATGGACTCAAGACGATTGGAATAGGGTTTTGTTCTCTGATGAAGCCAGGATATCTCTGTTCGGTGAAGATCGACGTCGGCGAGTGCTAAGAAGACAAGGAGAACGCTTTGCAGAGGCATGTTTCGAAGAAATCACACCTTATGGTGGGGGCTCTGTTATGTTTTGGGCAGGAATAAATTCAATGGATCGTACAGAGTTAGTCTTCATTGAAAACGGCTCACTGACTGGGCATCGATACATAACGGAAGTTCTAATTTCTCATGCACAACCCGCATTGGCCGCTCTAGGTGAAGACTCGATTTTTATGGACGACAATGCTCGCGCCCACCGATCCCGCGATGTTAATGCGTATGTGCAAGAGGTCGGCATTCGTCGTTTGGATTGGCCAGCTCGAAGTCCCGACCTCAATCCCATAGAGCATGTCTGGGACGTTCTGAAACGGCGTGTGAGATCAGTACACCCGGCTCCGCAGACCATCAGAGAGCTGAAGAATGTGATTACTGCGGAGTGGGAACGTATTCCGCAAGCAAGTATCCGGGATATACTCGCTAGCATGCCCAGACGAATTCAAGCTGTGATTTTAGCTAGAGGGGGTCACACTCGATACTAAACATTTATCTGCTTTTACTTTATTAAAGAAAAACAAACAAAAAAACTTTTTTATTTTTACTTCATGAGCATATGCACTACTAGCGAATATACACTACTAGCGAGGTTTAGCATTATTTCCCATAAATTGTATCTAAATTTTATGAAATACTGATGAAAACGATTATTTTCTTATTAATTTACCAAATTGTGTGGATAAAACTACCTATAATTATCAAACAAAGAAATATTAACATTTGAAATGGTTCATTGCTTAGGTGCCCGTTTTTTTGCAAATGAGTGTATATGGGCTGTGATGATGACGATGATAATGATTATAATATTTTACCACTCCTTACTTAATGATTAGAATCGTAAAACTGATCGAGGGATTACCAGAGAAATGGACAACGCCACTAACTGCTATCGCTAACTGAACTCGCAAACATGATAATGATAATTATAGTTTTATCTCTCATTTGGCCTATGCCTTTTAGTGGAAATAATGGGCTGATGGAAGATGTATATTTAATTCCAAATATATTTCGTTATCTCACCTTGTATACGTTCCACTGCTACGCTTGACTTCCACGAATTTAGCGGGGTGCGATCAAAGCATAACCCGCCGTCCGAAAAAAAGGCCTCCTTCACAATGAGAAGGCAATTTACTTACTATAACACACTGCTCAGATTAGTTGGTATAGGATTTTATTTCGATTTTTTCTTTTGCAAAAAATTTATATGCATATGTATAAGCTTTAGATGGACAAAAACAGTTACGTCATGGAAATGCCCACCAGGAAAACGCCGTAGAGGTAGACCGTACAGTAGGTGGGAAGACGATATTAAAAAAATTGCTGGTCCACAATGGCAACAAATAGCTCAAGACCGAGATAAATGGAAAGCTTTGGAGGAGGCCTTTATCCGAGAGGGGTTCCAGTACAAATAAAATGCTACTGCAGTATTGCCTACCTATCAAATAAGATTTTTAATTTTTTTATATTAGTATTAATTAGATATAGAGTACTTTGTAAAAACTGGAAATATAAGGCTTTTTTATTTTTTTTTATTTTTTTATTTTATAACCTTTAGTTGTCATTTACGTTAACCACGGGCCAGAAATGGGATAGAAAATTATATTTTTAGTCTATCACCAAACGGCTTAACACATATATGATACAAAGAAAATCCAATTAAGCTATGCAATAGAAAAATAAGCTGTGGGAATCTGTGTCTTTTAAACTGTCGCGTTTATATTTGTAAAAAGATAAAGTTTGAGCTATATATAGAACTATCTGGCAAACTAAAATAAGTGAGCATAAGTTAACTACATATAAATAAACCTGAAATGGTTATATGATATCAAATTTAGGTCAATATAATTAAGTCACCGCACGAAGGTATGGCATATATAAATTCTGTCTTTAGTGTAGTTTTTTACTTGAAGTATGAGTACCTATATGTTTTTTTTTGCTCACATTGTCGAGTTCGAGTCTCAATTATACCCGCAACTTGGCACAAGGATTAATTTTACGTCTTTCTTCTTTGTTTTCTACAACCTTATTTTAAAGGGGTTTAACGTTAGGCTTGGACTTATCATTTTGGAGAACGATTTTTGACTGAATAAAACATCTTTTATGACTTCGCCGTAATCGGATAAAAAAAAAAGAAAATCTTAAATTAAAACCATATTTTTCGTAAATTCCCTATTTTATATTTTTAAAAGTATGACTTTTAATAAATTATTATAAAATTATGCGGTACACATTTTTCTTGATATTTAATCCGTAAAATAATTACCTCAATAAAAACCGTTTCAGTGCCCGACGCAGACGTACCGAAAATTCACGATTTATTAAACAATGTTCTTTGCGTTACTTGGGCTTTAACCATAAAGTGGATTTTTCTCGTTATCATTCTCAAAGCTAGTACATTGATCTCGTAGTCAGCGGAATACAGGCTTCTGTGAATAAATAAAGCTCAGTGAAACGGTCCTCAGGTTTCGACGCGTTATTTTTTCATATTTAAATGAGCGGACCGAGAAAAAAATGTAATTTATTATTCGTCGTCCCAAAGTGAATTGTAAGTACATTACCTATAGAGTACCAAGCCTTTATTCATTTAAAGTAACGGATAGAGTCTCAGTACTGGTAGCTATTATTTATTTATTGAATTAGATATATTTCACATATTTTTTTTTGCAAACAAAAAATATGTTGAATGTAAAATTCCTCGTTCATATAATAACTTATAATAATATAAATATAACCATATAATACTTAATATATTGCTTATGTTTCCTGTGTGGTGACGGAGTTCGAATACAACTCCACGTTCCCCCTCTCTTGCCCGTCCTATAAGGCAACTAAAGGGGATAAAAGCAGATAAAATCTATGCGAGAGAAAGAAAACTAAAAATAAAACCTATATTATACAATAATCATCCATCTATCCATATTTCAGCTTATCAATGTTCGCTGTTGGGTATAGATGATATATATAGAATGATCTACCCCCTCCTACCTATTTAAACACTTTGAAATTAAAACAATATTTTATTTAAATAACCCAACAGATAATGCATTATATAGTTATATTAATACCTGCAAGTACGCCTACTCATATACACGAACACTATCTTATACCATACATAGTAACACACGGTAGTATAATACACAGAAGCACACACTTGCACATGCACACACATACACGCACACACGCACACATGTATACACACACACACACACACACACACATAAACACATACACACACGCAGGCATACACACACATAAACATACACAATACAATAGATTCACGGGGATGGCTGAAAATCAGCGCTGTTCTTGTGACAGCAGAAGCTGAGCCAATTCCTTTTGCCTACTAGACTTAATTTTGTTTATTATAATTGTTAGTTTTTAGTTTAAGTTCCGAAAAGGCAATAAATTATTATTATTTGTATCTCCTTTTAATTCACGGGATCTTCCGTAGGGAAGATGCCCGGTCCTTTGGGAGGCTTACATGGGGATATGGATCCAACACGCAGAGGCCTTTGGAGAAATTTAATCTAAATATTGGGATGGGACACCTACCGATGACATTCCACGTCTGCATATAACATACGTGGAATGCCAGCAGTAAGTGTAAAACTATTGTGTGATGATGGTATCTAATATATGAATATGGGAGTGGGTGCTTAGTGGACTGGTTCATCTTAAATCTATGAATTTATAAACTGTCGTCTGCCTTCAAACCCATGTTAAGAGATGAACGGTGGCAGACGGTGACTCGCCAACTCACTGAATGGGCCCGCTAAATAGTCGCCACAGACACACAAATCATACGAGCAACAGAGAGCAACATTGGTGTAAGTGGCTAGGGGTGTCGAGCGGTGCGGCGCCGGTTTCACCATTGAGTCTACGATAAACAAACTCATGGTTTCCCCGTAATTATGCCCTTGAAAATGACACTTCCACCACCGAGCATATAGCTCTGGCGACCCCTCTCTGACCAGCTGTTTAAGGCAAGCCAGAGCTGAGAGTCCTTCAGGCACTCTTCGGTTTCCACTCTAGCCAGTCAATGAAGGCCAGCTGGAGATGAGTCCCTGATCGACTCTCTGGAGTATTCAGGACCGCAGTGTCGCCACTCATATTCAACTCGCCACAAGCTGCCCTGCGGTTTATTGGCTTTCCTGTAAATCTTGTGATACATTTTTTTTTATATCAAAAGAACTTAGGGAGCCAAATAATGTTCCTCCGAGTTTTGCATTAGCCTCATGGTGAGGTAACGACTGGCCCGGTTATTATTATTATTATTATAGGCCTTACCAAAGCCACACTTGGAAGACAGGTTGGCGTTTGCAATTGGTGCGATGAGTTGCTAACGAGAGTGCTTATGCCCATTCTTATGGCTTATTAAATAAGTCATCATCATCATTCTCCTACTCTTATCTCAATTAGTTGGGGTCGCTACAGTTTTTGGCAATAGCTTTATGACCGGCCGCCTGCCTGACATCAACCCTCCTTGGGAATGTAATTGTTGACCAAACGGCATCAGAAGGAGTTGGCCCAGGTCGTTATAAGGCTCTTAGTCATCTTTTTCGACAACCAAGAGCAAAGTAAGGGTTGGTAGTATTCGTAGCCGCTACCACACAGCATGGTTTATTAAATAAATATACAATCAATAATAGTGTCTTTGTAATTATATTGTAATCTTTATTAGTTATATTGTTAAAGATAAATACGGCCAATCTGCGAGGAGATTAATCTGGTTGCAGAGGCCATTCGTGCGTAGAACGAATAATGTAGGTGCGCCTTTTTTTCTTGTTGACTGATGTAAACAGATGACCGCGGGTTCAAAGCTCTCGTTCTCGTGCGGGGCGAGGGGATGGAAACAAAAGATGCTCGTTTCCTCAACTGTACCGCAATGGGATGGGGTGTGGAGCGAGGGGAATGCGAGCCGAAGCCCCACAATGGAGGCATTGTTTGTGCCCGGTGACAGGAAAAACTCCGACCTCCGTGTTTCTGTGCATTTTTTATTTCTTTCTTTCTTTCGTCGCTTTTTCTCGGTAAGCTGCTTTGACTACGCCGAGAGGAAATCAAAGCTGTTTTGAAAGCACTATCTCATGGGATTACGTCGGTTGAGAAATGATATCAAATTTTCATTATTTGTATTTCAGTAAAAATATTTTCATATTATTATTTGGACGTTATGATAAAATATTTTAGACTTACATTTTTAAATACACAAGTACTTGAGTATATTTAAATTTATGCTTCAATAAGATCAAGAAAATATTGTAAAGAATAATTATGTTAGGAACGGCGACGTGAATGAAATTCGTTATCGCATCGGAAAAAATATTAAGTTGGTAGTTTTTTCCATTCTATTAAACTTTAGCTAGATATCATCAGGGCAAGCAGTAAGTTTTCAATAGCTGACCTTCGACGGCGAAGTAAATTATGTTAGTATAAAGCTTCCCAAAACTATTGGTAGTAACGGGTTCAATGTTTTGTAAAAGCGCGGGGTGACCTCTCCTCGGGCTATGAAATACATTGGCTGTCTGGCGGCCGGTTGCGGTGTATCCGCCGGATGTGTGTCCTCCCCCCGCTGACCCTTTCCGGTCCTGGCCTCTCACGATTCCTTATTTACCCGTTTTTCCTTATCAACCCGTACCATTCGCAACACATTACTAGGGATCTTGTTGGTGAAATTGAGGTTATTTCATCCTTACTTATACATAGGATTAGGGTTTTGTTTGGTAAGTCCATTTCATCTTACCAATTTCGGCTTTCACGTGTCATTAGGGACTTTCATAAAAGTACGATATACACTTTTTCCTTTATCATATATTGCTGTATCAGAGCGTTCGTTATACCTATTAAAGTATATCAGATTGTTATTATTTTCTAATTATATGTGTGTACAAAGATTTTTATTTATTATACTGTCACGTTTTTCGTTATACCCGTTTTTTTGTAATCACAATCATCATCATCATCTCAGCTCAAATATATCCCACTGTTGGGCTCGAGCCTCCTCCATAATGGGAGCGTAATTGACCTACGCTCCCACGCTGGTTAGACACCCACGCTGGTTAGACGTGGTGGTATAAGGTTTTGTTTCGAGGTTTCCTTTCTCTCGTATAGATGGTATATGCGATTTATGTCCCTTAGTCGCCTAGTACGATACGACGGGTAAGATAGGGGGTGGTGAATTGTATTCTTACTCCGTCACCACACGGAAAATTTCACAATCCTTACTAATATTATAAATGCGAAAGTAACTCTGTCTGTCTGTCTGTCGCTCTTTCACGACCAAAACTACTGAACCGATCTAAATGAAATTTGGTACATACATAGTCTAGAGCTTGACAAAGGACATAGGCTACTTTTTAATACAAAAAAAAGGTTGTAAAGAAGGATGAAAAGTTGTAAGGAAGTATCGTCATTTTTAAAGCTAGAAGCTTGAAACTTATTTTTAGGCTATTGATTAGATATAAATAAATATGACATTAAAATTTTGTAAAAAAACTACCTTTAAGGGGTAAAATAAAAATAGAAGATAAAAAACTTTAGGAAAGTAACCTTTTACGCGAGCGAAGCCGCGAGCAGAAGCTAGTATTATAATATATTAAATAAGATATTCTTGTACATGAGAACTTATTTGAGAATATAATTGGGCATATGTTGTGACGTAATAATTTTAATGAAGATAACGATAATATTATTTTATATTACGTAGTATTTACCTTATCCTGTATACTTAATAGTTAATTGATGTCCATGATGTCTACATGTTTTTTTTGTTACTTTTGGTAGCAAACGTCTGTAAAACAAAAAAAATTGAGCTCATAAATATAATCATCTTTCCATTCATAAGTCTGTTGATGACTTTCCGGAAAAGCGCCGCTTCTGGTTTTGCCAGGTTTTACAAGAAATTGGATTCTTTTTTAGGCATAAACAAGATTTTTACACCTGTTATAAAATTTGAATACCTGTATGTATAATGTTTTATAATACGCTAATCTAATTCTATTTAACCATAACCATGTAACTATAACCATGTAATCCTAAAAATATCTTAAAAATCAAGAAAATTATTAAAGGATAGTGGTGGAAAGTGTTGTCCCAAATCTGGGTGTAATTTATTTGCGTTAATTGCATGTTTGTAAAGTCCCCCGTAGTACAAGGATTATATCCTTGGTGCAGGATGTTTTTTTTGAAATAAATAAATAAATAATAATTTGTACATTCACAAGTGTTGGTTATGTGTTCTATAAATTCTTTGAATGAAAAGTGTTTTGTTGCAACAATCAACAGAACAACCAATAAAACACCAAAAAAAAAACAGCTAATCTTGTTAAAAATTGATACACTCAGCTATTTTTTTAGCATTTTAGTTGTTCTAGGAATCATATTCAATACTAATTTATTAATTTTGTATAATAATGTAATATAACTATAAATTAGAGATATCCACATTTTGTTATGAAATTATGGTGAATCATCATCATCACAGCTCATATATGTCCCACTATTGAGCTCGAGCTCGATTTCCTTTCGGAAATTGACCCACTGTACCACGCTGGTCAGACGTGTTGGTATAGGGTTTTGTATCGAGTTTTACTTCTCTTGCACAGATGCTATATGCTTTCAACATCCCTTAGTCGTCTCTTACGATCACCCGCGGGTAAGAGAAGGGGTGGTGATTTGTGTTCTTACTCCGTCACTACATGGACAAGTTATTATATTATTATGGTGAGTAATTATTTATACATACATACATATCGTGAGTCTCGGTCTCTCCCGGTACCTACATCTTTCCACTTTCGCATTGTATATCTTCTTAACCAGAATTATTTATAATTTTAATAATACCGATATAATAATTAAATTTCAATATTTCTAATAAATCTATTGACCGCGATATCAATAATAGTTAGGCTTCTTTCAGGAACAATTTCGTTCTCGAAATGGTAAATAATAAGTTCGGCAGAGTTGGGTCTACCTTTGAATGGAGCAATAATCAGGGTCGCTTTTTTCAATATATAGTAAGTTATCAAAATACTGGACATGTGTGATCTTGACGAGGGTAATGTCAATATGTAAAAATGGTATTTTTCCCTTCCTTCTTCTTTGAACATAAAATGTGTCAACCTTAATTTCATGTCATGTTTGTGAGTATTTTGTATAAAGTTCTAAGCTTTTATTAAAATGTGTATGAAGCATTGTGATTACCGTTCTAGTAGTCACGTTGTTTATAGCCGTCGTTATCTATCTATATGAGTATATATATATATATATATATATATATATATATATATATATATATATATATATATATATATATATATATATATATATATATATATATATATATATATATATATATATATATATATATATATATATATATATATATATGTTTAAGAGTTTTCCACCTAAGTATAATCCATTCCTTGCCTGCTGGGTTGTAAAAATCACATTTTTTAAATATAGCTCCTACAGACTTGAATTTCGGTAGGCATATTTGTGTTACGACACATAGATAAACTACGGCTTTCTTTCTGACCTGTAAAGATCAGATGTAGTAGGATTTTAAAAAATTCCTTCTCAGTAAGGATATATATATATGTCGCCAAAGTAAGCTACACAACTGAACAGACGTAACCGAAGCGGAGCGAGGGCGGGTCGCTAGTATGAAATAAACGAAAATCTTTAATGGCGATGTGAGTGATGGAAACTAGTAATAACGATGTCCTGTTAGATGTTAAGTTACTAGTTCTATGGTCTTAAATGCTATTAAATGTATTTATGTACTCTGCGTAGTAATGAGTAAAGAATATTAATTCACGCATATATTGTAAGAGCTATGAATACTATCAACCCTTGTTTTGTTCCTAGTTGTCGTAAAACACTAAGTTTACATCAACCTGGGCCAATTTCACCTGCTACCGTTTGGTCAACAAGTACATTCCCAAATCGGATTGATGTCAGGCAGGTCATAAAACTATTGGTAATAGCTTTTGCAATATTTACTATGGAAGAGGGGTAAATATTATGTCGACTCCAAATAATTGAGATAAGAGCAGATGTCCTCTAAGAAGTATAAGAAGAACAAAAAGTCGTTGCAATGAAAGGTAAATTTGGAAGCAAAATGTTATAAAATCTTCTAGCTACCTTATGTAATAAGTTATTTCCCTGATCTTTGAGGATCTGAGGAAGAAATGAATGATAATTTGGTTACGGTTCGAAGCATGTATGATAAGAGTTTGCGTATTAATCTATATGAAAAATATGTTAGACTCTTTGAAGACAGAGCTGAGTAATTTCAAAAAGACTTTCATGTAATGACCAAATAGAGCTCTCAGGGCCCAAGAGAAATCTATTAGAGTAAGTATCGTACTATTTCTTTTCTTTAATATAGTATTATTAATAGCAGCCAAGGTTAGGGATATCAATAAATTGTATTATGTTAAATAATAACCTTTGTGTTCATATTTTTGACATTGAAAGCCAAATCGGAGAGGATATTATCAGATTTGGATGTCACGCGTCTGTAGCAAGCGAAAAATTGTGAACAATGGAAAAACGTAACTGAGTTAGGGGTGGGCTTCGATTGGTTCGTTCGGTTAAATCAAAGATTTATGAGTCCGACTGAAATTGTTTGCTCCGTTTCGATATTTACGCAACATAGTCGGTAAATATTTTTTTTTTGTTGAGTGTTTATTTGCTTCGCTAAAAGATCGGTTCCGATGGTCCGCCCAAATGGCGGGGATAATACAGTACGTTTTAGGGGCACACGTCGCCATTTTGTTGCCTCAGATGGTTCGAGAGGGTTGTGACCAGTCCAAAATCTGAAAATGTATTAATTTATTGGTGTATATCTCAGGATTTTTTATATATTTTTTATTATCTTGGCTTAGATTTCCAGTGCTAGGTTTGAACCTCCTCCATAATAGGAGGGCAATTTACTTAATATACCATGTTAATCAGTATATATACCATAGAGTATTTTTTCACGTTTTTTTTGCATATATATTATTATCATCATCATCACAGCCTATAAATGTCCCACTGTTGGGCTCGGGCCTCCTCCGTAATGGGAGGGAAATTAACCAACTATATCGCGCTGGTCAGACGTGTTGGTAGGTTTTGTTTGGAGTTTTCCTTCTCTCGCATAGGTATTATATGCATTTTATATCCCTTACTCATCTCGTACGATCACTCACGGGTAAGATATGGGTTGGTGAATAGTATTCTTACTCCGTCACCAAACGGAAATATATATTTATATTTTACTAGCAAACTCGGCCATGCGTTGCTGTGGCTAAGGTAGCCTCAGTAACACGTGGTGTGATCTATTAAATACTTACTCAATCCAGTCAACAGATCCACCATCTATTAGAATCGTTTGGAGATAACAGATAATTGTGACTGTCGAAAAATATACAATAAAATAATATTGCGACTACAAATTGAGATGGAAGCTATCCTATCTTTTAAGTTGAATCAAACTACACATGCTGCGCAAATTTGATTAAAATCGGTTAAGTACTTTAAGAGTCCATCGCGGACAAACAACGTGACGCGTATTTTATATATATTAAGATATGTATATTATATCTTTTAGTCGTCGTCCTTTACGACATCTACGGGTATAACAAAGATTAATGAATTATATTCTTTATCCGTCAATACACGGATAAACTTAAGAGATCTGAAATAAATTGTATTATAAAGTTTTAGAATTTAAAAAATCTTCAATATTACACAATTGATGCAGTATGTAAGAAGCGGCCTACTATATAGATTGTCATGGATTCAACCCTTGCAAAGGAGAATTATTCCTGTCATCCACAATTGATAGTTTCAAATCTGTGTTTAATTATGAATTGTTTAGTTTTGAATTTGTGTCCAATGATTGTAAATTTTCCCCTCGAACCATTAATTTGTTTCTCAGCATCATTTTCCTACTCTCATCCCAATTACTTGGGGTCGATACAATATATACTCTTCTTTCATAGTACATATTGTAAGAGTTATTGGCAATAGTTTTATGACCGGCCGCCTGCCAGACGTCAACCCTCCTTGGGAATGTAATTGTTAACCCAACGGCTTCAGATGGAGTTGACCCAGGTCGTTATAAGGCTCTTAGTCATCTTTTACGACATCCACGAGCAAAGTAAGCGTTGGTAGTATTCGTAGCCGCTACCAAATAGCACCATTAATTTGTTTCTGATACTGTATAAATGTATTTAATATGTATTTTTAATAATATTTTTGCATTTTTATCGTCAGATTCATACTTCATAAGTAAATACATGCATATTCGGTTATATGTAGATATTATTCACTGGTCATTCGGATTTTTATGGAAAAGAGGAAAGGGTTTAAATAAATATATGCAATGCCCATTTAATTTTGTAATGAATTTATTTTCACATACATTGTTTTAATGTTATTTTTACCGTATGCCTTTTGTAATTGCCTTGTATCGCTTTTAAATTATAATTTTGTTAATTTTAAGTATAATTGTTGAATATTAAACGAAAACCATTGGAAAAAAGTTTTCGCGTGGTGACGGAGTAAGAATACAGTTCACCACCCACTATCTTAGCCGTGGGTGATCGTACGAGACGACTAAAGGATATAAAACGTATATATCATCTATGCGAGAGAAGGAAAACTCGAAACAATATCCTGTACCAACACGTCTGACCAGCGTGGTGTATTAGGTCAATTACCATCCCATTGTGGAGAAGCGCAACAGTGAGACATACATGGGCTGAGATGATAGGAAAAAGATCGATTGGTACTAAATATAAAGTCATCATCATCATTCTCCTACTCTTATCCCAATTACTTGGGGTCGACACAATATGTTCTCTTCTATCATAGTACATACTGTAGAAGTTATTGACAATAGTTTTATGACCATCCACCTGCCAGACTTTGGGAATGTAATTGTTGGCTAAACGGCATCAGATAGAGTAGGCCTAGGTCGTTATAAGTATGGTACGAAATAGAAAGTATAAATCTGATAAGTCTAACTTACATAGTTAATATTAACAATAACTTAAATTTTGTATTAATATCCATATGTTCCATTCATCAGTCCGTAGACATACACTGTTGGACACAGGCCTCCCCACGAGAGTGTCACTCAGACGGGTCTAGTGCCACTTGCATCTAACAGCTCTCTTTGAATTTTGAGATATCATCAGCCCACCTAGTGTGGGGCCGTTCTACGCTTCATTGTCTGATTCATGGTCATCACTCTAGAACCTTTTTACCAACGGTTATCGATTCGACGGGCGATTTAGTGCTGCTAATTGCCACTTGAACGTGTTATTTTTTGGACTTTGTCAGTTACACCCTTTCTTTAACTGATTTCCGTATTCCGGCATTTATCACGCAAAGGAATATCGAGCATAACTTTCTTTAAAGCATACTGAGCAACTGTGAGTTTTTTATGAGGCCGCCGTCCATTTGTAACTTAATTATTTCCAAATGTTTACAATTAATATAGATATTTTGATGTCTTACCAAGGATATGAAGAGCGACAGGCTATAAAAATACTAGTAAACTTTCCATCGTTTCATTTAATTGGTTATCGACATCTATTATTAGACGTAGGTTTCCTACGAAGTGGTAATGATACCACAATCGCCATGTTTGGCTCGCGGATTGGCAATAACAAGTGTGTTTATAGGTTTCCTTGAAGGATACTCCTGCACTTTCTTCTAGTGATTACCCAACCAATTTTTACGACGATACAGAAAAAGATCAGTATGCTTTATGTAGATTGAAAAGCTCCCGTGAGCACGAAAGCTAAAAAGTGTCCGAAATTAAAAAGTCAAATACAAACGCGATAGAATCCCTAAAAATGTTTTATGTCAAATGTATAATACTCGCGAAAACATCCGATGTTATTAAATCAGTATAACTATATACAGGGTGTAAGTGGACCGCTCCCGAAAACAAAGACAGGTAATCCTACTAGTCCTACTTGTAATAATAGGCTAGAAAAAAAATCGATTCGGATGAAAAAAAAATTTTTTTTTCAACACGCGAGTTCGTTGAACTCTTGAACAATGATTGTGAGTTTTGAATAGATTGCGTCTTTTCTCATCTGAGTATAGTTACGCATTTTTTATCGAGTTATCGTTACATGGCACTGTCTTAATACGATGGAATGTGAAAAAAACTTAAAAATATTTGTGAAAAAATTTTTTTTTTTATCCTGTTCGATTTTTTTCTAGCCTATCATTACAAGGAGGACTAGTAGGGTCACCTGTCTTTGTTTTAAGAAGCGGTCCACTTCCACCCTGTATATTATTTCCGTGTGGGATAAGTCTGATAGAATAAGTATACAATTTATCACACCCTATATTGTCTGTGAGTATCCCAAAAACCGCTAAGGGATATGATGTTTATATAACAGCAATACAAGAGACGGAAATCTCAAAATTAATCCCAAACCCGTCAAACCAATGTGGTAGAGTATGTAAATTTTTCTTCTGTTGGGAGGGTAGCCTCACCATCCAGTGATCCTCATGCTCAGCTGTGGGACGAATATGAGCCGAGATAATGATATTTATCTTACCCGTTATGTCATTCTAAAGGTGACAGTTTTAAGTAAATTACAAATTTAAACACAGTATGACTTCAAAGTTGTATTAATGAATATATAGCAGAACACCCATAAAAGTGGTAAAAATATATTAACAGAAATAAACAAACAACGTTTCCGACTCGAAATAATTTGAAACAGAAGTTTATTCCAACTCGCTGGACCAGGATATAACAAATTAATTCCCCCCAGGGTAAATAAGGCTCATACCCAACAATGCTAAGAAGAAAGACACGAGTTAAAATTCTGTTTCCCTACCTACAAAAAACCTGTTTGCAACAGTAAGACATACACTCATATCTATACATATAATAAAAATGTAACGGATCGCTGTCTGTACATGGAAGATATATGAGAAAAAATATTACTGGGACCTTTATCAACACAAATAGAACCCAAAACAATGATTTTTAAATTTTTTGTCTGTTTATCTGTTTGTCGGTTTGTCTGTGCGTTTGTGCACGCTAATCTCAGAAACGGCTTATCCGAATTAGACGCGGTTTTCACTAATATATTGTAGTAAGCTTCACTTAACATTTATTTTATGTCAATTGGTTTATAAATAAAAAAGTTATGTCAATTTAAAAAATGTTCGTAGAAAAAAATCTTTATCGATTCTTTTCAAATTACGTACAAAATATCTTCAGTAAAAATAAATAAACACGTGTTTCACCCTCTGGGGGTGTAAATTAGACCTGCAAAGCGGGTTGGACGACTCATTAAATCATTAGCGCCAAGCCGATATTATTGAAGCTGGCAACTTGAAATGTTGACAGTGGTTTCTTTATATGACGTAGAGATTTACTAAGAAAGGATTTTACGAAATTATACCCCTAAGGGGGTCGAGCAGTGTGACAAAGTTTGTATGGGGAGAAAACAATCTTTATTGATTTTTTTCAAATTACGAGTCGAATAAAATATTCTAGGGTAATATCCGGCATTTGTCAATTTTCACACTCTGGTTGTGTAAATTAGGCCTGTGAAACGGGTTGATCGACTCATTATCGCCAAGCTGAAACTATTAAAGCTAGTTAGTAGTAGTTAGTATTAAATATTGAAGCACGTTTTTATTTATGACATAGAGATTCAATATGAAAGGATTTTATGAATGCCGCCCCTAATGTGGTGTAACAAAGCGGCAAAGTGTGTATGGGGAGAAAATTTCTTTATCGATTCTTTTCAAATTACGTACAAATATTCTTCGGTAAAAATAAATAAACACGTGTTTCTCTCTCCCTCTCCATCAACACCGCACCAGTGCCGTTGTGGCGACTAGTGCCGGCGTGAGAGCTCACACGATACACATAGTAGACGGCAATAGGTTCTTGCCGAATGGCTTAAGATACAGGTTAAGTTTAGATTCAAAAATGTTCACTATATAACTTAAATAATAAATCATATCTAACGAGGTCGCAACTCTGCTGGTGAAACAAAACAGTCAAATAAAGGGTGGCGATAATTATATTTTTATCCCATGGTCATACCGTAAATAGTATATTAATGGCAATATAATTTGTAGAATGAATAGAACTTTGAACCAACTTTTTCTTTAGTGACCGGCTATGGTATATAGACACACGCGCGCCATACACGTACATCTACGTTGTGCAGGCGGGCCACCGCAACCAGGTATCATCTCGAGTCAAAGCCCTAATGCGGTGAACCTCCAAACAGGTACTCACTCCTGCACCGCCCAAAGCACCGACGGTAGAGCGTGTCAACCTAGAGTATTTGCTCTCGGACCCACCCTATTGCCTAATTCCGTTAGACAACTAACTCGCAGATGGTGGCGACCGCATCCCAATATATATATATATATATATATATATATATATATATATATATATATATATATATATATATATACCTATACCCTTATTTTGCCCGTGGATGTCGTAAAAGACTTGTAACGACCTAGGCCAACTCCATCTGATGCCGTTTGTTACATTCGCAAGGAGGGTTGGGTTGACGTCTGGCGGGCGGAAGGTCGTAAAACTATTGCCAATAACTTTTAAAATATGTACTATGAAAGAAGAGTACATATTGTATCGACTATATATAATATATTGATATATATATATACACATACATACACACACATACATATCATCACGCCATATCCCTTGCAGGGTAGGCAGAGAGAACAGAGTGCCAGAGAACTCTATCTTTGCATACTTCACTCGCTTCCTCAACATTCATAATTCTCTTCATACACGCTCGCCGGTTTCGGAGACTCTTGACTCCAACTTCCTTCAGTACATGACCGATCTGGTCTAGGTAGGTTAGTCTCGGTCTCCCTCGGTACCTACATCCTTCCACTTTCGCATTGTATATCTTCTTAACCAGACGTTCGTTCGGCATTCTTTCCTCATGTCCGAACCATCGGAGCATGCCCTTTCGCATCTTTACACCAATACTCTCTTTCATACCTACTCGCTCTCTTACGTCGTCGTTACGAATGCAGTCGGTCAGCCTAACTCCACAGATTTTCCGCAGAGATCGCATTTCGACCGCATTAATTTTACTTTCATACTCTTTTCTGCATACCCAACTCTCACTTCCATACAGTAATGTTGGGACAAGCACTGCGTTATGTATTGCTACACGTGCCTTCTGGCTGAGGTGGTGGCTGCCGAGAAGTTGCCCCAACGCTCCGTTCACTTTATTTCCCGCATTCACTCTTCGCTCTATATCAATGGTGTACCTTCCATCTCGGCTAAATCCACACCCAAGATATACAAATTCATCCACTTGCTCTAGTATATCATTACCTATTGTTACTCTTACATCTGTTCTGGCTTCGTCTTTTTCAAAGATCATTATTTTGGTTTTGCTCACATTCACGCGTAGACCCCTTTTCTTACAAACTTCTGTCATTGTGTCGACTAGGGTCTGCAGGTCAATCGCTGACTGTGCCAGCAGGACTGCATCATCTGCATAAAACAGAGCAGTGACCACTGAGTCGCCCATCTGGACTCCCACATTCATATCGTTCAACCTTTGGAGACATTTATCCAGATATATGATAAACAGCCTGGCTGACAGAACGCACCCCTGCTTAACGCCGATATTGACGTCAAACCAAGGCGAAATTCCATCATCCAGTCGCACACAGGCTCTACAGCCTATGTAACTGGACTGCACAGCCTGTAGCAGTTTACCGTTAATACCATACTCCGGTAAAATGTTCCAAAGTTCCTTTCGTATAACCGTATCAAATGCTCTCTCCAGATCCACAAAACTGCAGAAAACCCTCTGACCTAGAGCCAGATGCTTCTCCACAATGATGCGCAGAGAGAACACTTGATCCATGTATCGTCTTCCACTCCTGAAACCTCCTTGTGTCTCACACAGTAAACCATCAGACATCATCCTCATTCTCCTTTCAATAATTTTACCGTACACTTTTGCTGCCAAACTGGTCAAGCTTATGGCTCTGTAATTTGCGCAGTCATAACGTGAACCCTTGTTTTTAAACAAAAGCATGATGACTGCGCTATTCCAGTCCCTGGGAACGATTCCCGAGCTCCAACATAAATCGAGGAGCAACAGGAATGCCTCCCAGACACAGGAGCCACCAAGCTTGATCATCTCGGCAGACACCATATCAATGCCCGCTGCCTTACCATTTTTCAAACTTCTTATCGCCCATTCAACTTCATCCATACTGATGCCATCAGGGGACGCCGGTGCTGAATGTTGATCTACTAAACCACATGCGACACCGGCGCCAACCATAGTATCCGCATACATATCGCCAAAATATTCACTCCATCGGCTTAACACGTCTTGTGTTTGTGTAAGAATGTCTTCACCTTTAGACCTTATTTTAAACATTCTGCAGGCCGACCAACCATACCAAGAGACTTCTTCATCTCCCTCCAAAAGAGTTTGGTGTTACCCTTGAAGTTTTTAGTCAGCCTATCTTCTGCACTCATATTTGCTCTATCACGTTTCTCTTTCACTAAGGCCTTGGTGTTATTCTTACATTGCCGATATACTTCTTTCTTCTATTCAGTCATACTGTCATTCAGATTCAAAGAAGAGACATAGTCCAGCCACGCTTTCTTCTTTTGCTCTATGGAAGCTGCCACTTCCGCATCCCACCATGCATCACCATTCGTTTTTCTATGCTTCTTTGAACTTCCACTAACTCTCTCTCTCTCGTCTAACTAGACTGGCAGGGGACGCGACGAGCACGCTTCGGACTATGCCCCCCTATATATATATATATATATATATATATATATATATAGGCTGGAATAAGAAGTGATATTATAGATCTCATAGATAGGCATAGGGGGGCATAGTCCGGAGCGTGCTCGTTCGCGTCCCCTGCCAGTCTAATTAGACTGCTAATCCGGCTCGAAATGCGTACCGCAATGTGGGTTAGGGCGTCCCCCGGAGGCGACGCGTACCGACCCGCCCCCGTCGGTACGAACATCGGCAGTTGCGGCGATGGGGGCCGCCACCCATCACGCCTTGCCCAGTTAGGCGAGTCGAGGAGAACGGAGTGCCGGGTGGGCACGTGGAATGTAAGAGGTTGTGTGGAAGGTAAGTTGCACGAGCTGATATCCGTCATGGCGGACAAACAGCTGGACGTGCTCTGTGTAACAGAGACCAAGCGAAGGGGCAGCGACGCCTGCGATCTTCCTGGTGGCGGGATGGCTCTGTGGTCTGGTGTACCACAGAGCGATCGAGCCAGCATGGGGGTAGGAGTGCTGTTGTCCTCTCGCTTGGCCTCAGGTGTGAAGGATTACGGAATGTATGATCCCAGACTTCTCTGGGTCCGTATAAAACTAGGTGTCACCAAGGTATTCATGGTTGTAGCATATGCTCCCGTAGGATCCTCGGTGGCATCAGACCTAGAGAAGTTTTGGGATAATGTTAGGGAAGTTCTGGATATGGCAGAAACCAGTGAACGCGTGATTGTATGCGGAGATTTGAACGGATGGGTGTGGACCAAGCGTCCCGACTATGAGGACGTACTTGGTCCATTTGGTGATAAGAGAGTGAACGACGCAGGTAGGCTCATAGCGGATGTATGCATGGAGAGAAACCTTATTGTGTCAAATACATTTTTCCAACATAAGGACATCCATATGTATACATGGAGAAGGAATGAACAGAAAAGCATAATAGATTTAATTTTGGTAGACAGTCGCCTCCGAAGCAAAATATTGGACGCAAGAGCATACAGGGGCCCCACAGTCGACACGGACCACTATCTCGTTATTGCGAGAATTAGTGGTCTGCTCAGAAAGTGGAGGCACTGGCGAGAGCGTGTCCACTTCGGAGGGCTTGAAAGAATAAAGGTTGAAAGTTTGCAAGAAGAGTGTGTAAGAGAAAAGTATGCAGAGGGTGTCCGAGAACGGCTGACGATGGCAAGCCAGCCGCAATCGGACATTGAAGAATGCTGGAGAGTATTGAAAGAGAGTATGGTAGATACAGCGAAAGAAGTATGTGGAAGTTCAAAGAAGCATAGAAAAACAAATGGTGATGCATGGTGGGATGCGGAAGTGGCAGCTTCCGTAGAGCAAAAGAAGAAAGCGTGGCTGGACTATGTCTCTTCTTTGAATCTGAATGACAGTATGACTCAACAGAAGAAAGAAATATATCGGCAATGTAAGAATGACACCAAGGCCTTAGTGAAAGAGAAACGTGATAGAGCAAGTATGAGTGCAGAAGATAGGCTGACTAAAAACTTCGAGGGTAACACCAAACTCTTTTGGAGGGAGGTGAAGAAGTCTCGGGGTGGTTGGTCAGCCTTCAGAATGAATAAAATAAGGTCTAAAGGTGGAGACATTCTTACACAAACACAAGACGTGTTAAGCCGATGGAGTGAATATTTTGGAGATATGTATGCGGATACTACGGTTGGCGCCGGTGTCGCATGTGGTCTAGTAGATCAACATTCGGCAACGGCGTCCTCCGATGGCATCAGTATGGATGAAGTTGAATGGGCGATAAGAAGTTTGAAAAATGGTAAGGCAGCGGGCATTGATATGGTGTCTGCCGAGATGATCAAGCTCGGTAGCTCTTGTGTCTGGGAGGCGTTCCTGTTGCTCCTCAATTTATGTTGGAGCTCGGGAATGGTTCCCGGGGACTGGAATAGCGCAGTCATCGTGCCTTTGTTTAAAAACAAGGGTTCACGTTATGACTGCGCAAATTACAGAGCCATAAGCTTGACCAGTTTGGCAGCAAAAGTGTATGGAAAAATTATTGAAAGGAGAATGAGGATGGTGTCCGATGGTTTACTGTGTGAGACACAAGGAGGTTTCAGGAGTGGAAGGGGATGCATGGATCAAGTGTTCTCTCTGCGCAACATTGTGGAGAAGCATCTGGCTCTAGGTCAGAGGGTTTTCTGCAGTTTTGTGGATCTGGAGAGAGCATTTGACACGGTTGTACGAAAGGAACTTTGGGACATTTTACCGGAGTATGGTATTAACGGTAAACTGCTACAGGCTGTGCAGTCCAGTTACATGGGCTGTAGAGCCTGTGTGCGGCTGGATGATGGAATGTCGCCTTGGTTTGACGTCAATATCGGCGTTAAGCAGGGGTGCGTTCTGTCAGCCAGGCTGTTTATCATATATCTGGATAAATGTCTCCAAAGGTTGAACGATATGAATGTGGGAGTCCAGATGGGCGACTCAGTGGTCACTGCTCTGCTTTATGCAGATGATGCAGTCCTGCTGGTACAGTCAGCGACTGACCTGCAGACCCTAGTCGACACAATGACAGAAGATTGTAAGAAAAGGGGTCTACGCGTGAATGTGAGCAAAACCAAAATAATGGTCTTTGAAAGAGATAAAACCAGAACAGATGTAAGAGTAACAATAGGTAATGATGTACTAGAGCAAGTGGATGAATTTGTATATCTTGGATGTGGATTTAGCCGAGATGGAAGGTACACCACTGATATAGAGCGAAGAGTGAATGCGGGAAATAGAGTGAACGGAGCGTTGGGGCAACTTTTCGGCAGCCACCACCTCAGCCAGAAGGCACGTGTAGCAATACATAACGCAGTGCTTGTCCCAACATTACTGTATGAAAGCGAGAGTTGGGTATGCAGAAAAGAGTATGATAGTAAAATTAATGCGGTCGAAATGCGATCTCTGCGGAAAATCTGTGGAGTTAGGCTGACCGACCGCATTCGTAACGACGACGTAAGAGAGCGAGTAGGTATGAAAGAGAGTATTGGTGTAAAGATGCGAAAGGGAATGCTCCGATGGTTCGGACATGTGGAAAGAATGCCGAACGAACGCCTGGTTAAGAAGATATACAATGCGAAAGTGGAAGGATGTAGGTACCGAGGGAGACCGAGACTAACCTACCTAGACCAGATCGGTCATGTACTGAAGGAAGGTGGAGTCAAGAGTCTCTGAAACCGGCGAGCGTGTATGAAGAGAATTATGAATGTTGAGGAAGCGAGTGAAGTATGCAGAGATAGAGTTCTCTGGCACTCTGTTCTCTCTGCCTACCTTGCAAGGGATATGACGTGATGATATGTATGTGTATGTGTATGTATGTAGATAGGCTTTTTTTTGTAACATTAAAAAAAAAACGTCGGGACAGACCCCACCCGATCTGTCAGTACAAGCATTGTTTCCTTAGTGCAGGGTGTTTACAAAAAAAAAATAAGAATTCACACATTTCATTTTTACGTTTAATAATATAATACAACGCATCTCATACTAGCTACTATGAAATGTGTTTAGTGGTTGCCATATTCCTGTTAAAGCCTGTTGTCGACACACTCCTCCTATAACACCCACCTCTGCTCCCCGTGATTTCCAATGGATTTCTCATTCGTTTTTTTTGCCTCTTGTCCTCACTCACGCGGAACATATTATGTACCTACGTGCTTGTTACACAATTTGTTTTATAAATACCTTTCAGATCATTGAGCTTTGAAATTGGCAAAATAATTACTTATTGTGTACATATGTATATAAATTTTATTATAATATGAGTTTATTTTATACTCTATAATTGGGGAAATTCTAATATTAACCTTATTAAATACGCAAAAGGCTTTTTTTATTTCAAACGTTTACCTTCTTTAACTGTACTGAATATATATTTTCATTGCTTGTTTCTTTGAACGAGAAATGGCCTAGACCGAATATAATAGCACATTCTAAAGAATTTTCTGCTGATGACTGCACAGCTATTACCTATAACCCTACTTACCATCGATCTACCATACCAGTGACGTGGTTTCGATACCCACTTAGAACAATATTTGTGCACAAATTGTTCTGAGCCTGGTTGTAATTTGTGTTCGTTAATAGCATGTTTATCCATGTGGTGATGGAGTAAGAATACAATTCACCACCCCCTATCTTATCTGTAGGTGATCGTAAGAGACGACTAAGGGATATAAAACGCATATAACATCTATGCAAGAGAAGTAAAACTCGAAACAAAACTCAATAGCAACAGTCTGACCAGTGTGGTATAATAGGTCAATTTCCCTTCCATTACGGAGGAGGCTTGAACCCAACAGTGGGACATATGAGTTGAGATGAGATGATGAATAGCATGTTTGTCCCACGCAATATAAGAATTATTTCCTAAGTGCAGTTAACGTTATATAATACAAAAGAAAATACAAAAATTTTCACAATTGCAAACAAAGACCTCTATGTTCAAAATCTTTATTATTTACAAGGGAATCATGAATTGCAGATGAATCCTTTCATTATGTAATAGATTGATCTAAATTCCATGATCCACACAACCGAATAACAAGTCCTCAATCATTAATGGCCGTTATCACCATGGTTAAGAAGATATACAATGCGAAAGTGGAAGGATGTAGGTACCGGTGGAGACCGAGACTAACCTACCTAGACCAGATCGGTCATGTACTGAAGGAAGGTGAAGTCAAGAGTCACCTCCGAAACCGGCGAGCGTGTATGAAGAGAATTATGAATGTTGAGGAAGCGAGTGAAGTATGCAAAGATAGAGTTCTCTGGCACTCTGTTCTCTCTGCCTGCCCTGCAAGGGATATGGCGTGATGATATGTATGTATGTATTTATCACCAATGATCCTTAAAATTTAGGTAACACTTAAGGCAATATAAACAACATATGACATTAATGTTACGTGTAATTAAAATTTTAACATAAAAAAAACATTTAATTTAAAAACAAAACATTAATTTCAATATTATCTGTCATTTATCTATCTAATCTATCTAACATCTTTAAACGAGCAATTCCTGTATATATTTTCTGAAACTCGAAAATGGCACCAACAATTTTCTTGAAATTTAGCATGCAGGGGGTTCCCGGGATGACGAATCGATATAGCTAAGTGTCATTTGTAGAAAATATTCTTTTGTCAATATTTTCAGATCATGTAAAGATATAATTTTGCGTTGGCTGACAACTATTAAAATATGAAGGCAAATTTTGACGCTGTCATTAAGACACCTCAATTGGATAATCGAGCAGTCTAATCGACGCTGGTTCGGAATCTGTTTCTTTTTTATTAATTTTTAATTTTTATTACTATTTAATTAATTATTTTTATTATATTTAAATAAATCTTCAAAACACACTAAAAACATACCGAAATGCTCGGTCGCCCAGATATGATTGCTTTATGTTGAGTAAAAATTAATAGCTCTTGGTGAAAAAGGCATAAGTTTACTAAATTATTTTCAATTGTATTTTCTTACTGACATCAATCTCTATGCTAGCAAACGGGTTGGCGATCGCAATTTTTACGACTTACAATTCCCATGGGTAATTAGGGGGCATTGACACATTGTATTCTAACCAAACGCGGGTGATACAATAATGTTTATAATTAAACTCTTAAATGAGTTCAAAGTAAAGTTTAGAATTATTGTTCTACTAAAGATACTAGAGTATATGCTCCATTTGCGGTTTAAATCTCTTGCTAATGAGGCACTTTGTAAGACGAGACAAAATAGCTTACAGTAAAACGCGTTTAGACAATACTGTTTTCTAAGTAAATACTCGTACGTTAAAGAATTGTACTTTAAAATAGTAATTTTTTTGTTTTTAAATATGAATTAAATTGAAAACAATTTCACAAATTTAGATGACTAATATTAATAATTTCAAATAAATGATTGAGAATTAACATTTAATATACTGAGGCATTTTTAAAAAAAAATTGCCAGTAATTACCAAGTGGGTCCTTGAATCCATATCTTTTGGAAATCCGTTCCAATCGTCTTAACTATTGTTATTATAGTATATAACCAAATTAGTGCTCGCATTGTCATCTTTATAGAAGTAATTCCACATGCCATCAATAGTAAAATGTTCACATATTGTATCATTTTTAACCAACTTCAAAAAGGAGGAGGTTCTATGTTTCATTGTATGTATTTTTTATACTGTAAGTTTTTATTTCGATTTGTATTAAGCGATAACATGTTCCAATAATCTAAATTACCTAATTTGGAACAGTATTCCAATAGGTATGGGATCGAGTCCCACTTTGACAGTCATTTTTCGCTCGTAAACAAGTTTTTATAAATTACCTAGCATGTTAAATGTCAAATTTCTGTAATTTAAATTACCTAAGTAACACAGTATGTTCAATAAATATTTTTCTTTGGCACTTTTGGAAAATAAAATATCTTAGCGGCTACCAAGCATAATATTTTCTTCTTTATTTACTCTAATCCTATAATAATGTTCTTTTCATGACAAAGCTGACTGCTACAAATAATAAATAAGCTCTTATAAATGATCAGACTAGAGGCACGTAATATTTTAGAAACTGTCTTGCAAGCGATATCTTTTTCTGCTCTTTATATTGCCACTGGAAATCGATTCACGTGATTTCTCCCGCGTATTATTATCTACTGCGTAGATTTTATAAGTATACTAGCATCTGCCCAAGGCTTCGCCCGCGTAATAGGTTCCTTTCCTAAAGTTTTCTATCCCCTATTTTTATTTTACCCCTTAAGGGTAATTTTTTTACAAAATTTTAATGTCATATTTATTTATATCTAATCAATAGCCTAAAAATAAGTTTGAAGCTTCTGGCTTTAAAAATGACGATACTTCCTTACAACTTTTTATCCCCCTATACAAGCCTTTTTTTTGCATTAAAAAGTAGCCTATGTCCTTTATCAGGCTTTAGACTATCTATCTAACAAATTTCTTTTCGTTTCAGTAGTTTGAGCGAGAAAGACAGACAGACAGAGTTACTTTCGCATTTATAATATTAGTAAGGATTATATCTGTTAGTTGTTCGTTACAACACTTACGGGAAACACAAATTATAGTGAATTGTATCCTTACATTGTCCCAACAAAGAAAACCTTAAGAGTGCTGAAAGAAATTTTATTTTACTTTGTTCTATTCGCAAAAGTTCTAGAATATTCAGTCTTGAATACTACACAAATGGTGCAGTAAGTAAGAAGCGACCTACTACTACACAGAGTGTCATGGATTCAACTCTTACGAAAGACAATTATTCCTGCGATCCAAAATTAATAGTTTTGAATCTGTGTTTAATTTGTGAAAGATTTACAGAATAAACTTCTAACCAGATAAGATTCATTGGAAAATGAGGAAATCAATAAAACGAAATCGAATGCAAATATAAAATTCAATTGAAGACGGGATGGTCGATCTAAAATCTTTTAAATTATTGTATTATGGACCGATCTCCTGATTTTCGTTTTGGTTGATTTAATCCCTCGTGTTTATTTTTGATTTTCTTTGTTCAGTTTTTAGAATACAACTTCTATAAGTAAGTTGGATCATTTTTGAATGCGTAAAATCAAGACACATTTGCCATCAGATGTGTTGTTTGATCGTTTGCCGCTATAAGCAATAAAAAAAAACGGAGGTGCTTTTCAAAAAAAAAGGCTATTAAAATCTTATGGATCTATTATTTTGTTTTTTTTTTTTATATATTTTAATAACTTAATTGAACAACAATAGTTTTCTTAAATATACTACCCAAAATTTAAAGCATTATTTTATTTTACAGTTATTTTTTGGTAGTAGGCCTCATGGCGAAGCTCAATGTCACTCAGCGTGCTACGGAGCGAGCTGAGCTCGGGATTTTTCTGCGAGATAGAATCCGTAATGCGGAAATGTGTAGAAGAACGGGTGTAACCGACAAAGCACGAAGAATTGGCAATGGGCAGATCATAACGCTCGTCGAAATGGGGGAAACCGATGGGGAAGAAAGAAAGAAAGTTCTTGACGACGGCGTATCGGACATCACATTGTTGGTCTTCACCAGGTGAACCGAGGATTTGGTGAAGGTTGTCTAGCATAAGACTGCAATATGAGGGAGGCCTATTTACAGCAATGGATAACAAAAGGATGAACGATGATAATGATGATATTTAGTTAAAAAAAGAAAATCGGTTGTCTGGAAAGTCGGTTTACTGACGATAGTTGAACGTGACAACGTCATAAGAAAATACTGATGGAATAGTTTCATTTATCAAAAAAAAAAATTAATTTAATTTGTTCGATAGATATTTTGAATGGATATAGAGGAGGTAAATGGAAATCACAATTGAATTGATCAATTTACATTTATTGGTACGCATAAATACAATTATGTCAATTTTTGTTTATTTTTTTTTACAATGTACATAGTTTTTACAAGTATGAATGTGCTTTGTTTTACATTGTTTTACAAATTTTATTTACAACTGTTAAACATGTGTGATATTTAACTTCTTACAATTTGTGTTTCTGTCAACACCTTTCACTACATATAAGTTTTTCCTTAGTCGTCTTTTACGATCACCCACATATAAGATAGGGTGTGGTGAATTGTATTTTTACTCCGTCACTACACGGATAAGGATATTATTGGTACATTATTTAATTATTGAAATGTATATATGAATAGAGACTATACTAGAGCAAGTGGATGAATTAATATATCTTGAATGTGAATTTAGCCGAGATGGAAGGTACACCACTGATATAGAGCGAAGAGTGAATGCGGGAAATAGAGTGAACGGAGCGTTGGGGCAACTTCTCGGTAGCCACCACCTCAGCCAGAAGGCACGTGTAGCAATACATAACGCAGTGCTTGTTCCAACATTACTGTATGGAAGTGAGAGTTGGGTATGCAAAAAAGAGTATGAAAGTAAAATTAATGCGGTCGAAATGCGATGTGGAAAGAATGCCCAACGAACGTCTGGGTAAGAAGATATACAATGCGAAAGTGGAAGGATGTAGGTACCGAGGGAGACCGAGACTAACCTACCTAGACCAGATCGGTCATGTACTGAAGGAAGGTGGAGTCAAGAGTCTCCGAAACCGGCGAGCGTGTATGAAGAGAATTATGAATGTTGAGGAAGCGAGTGAAGTATGCAGAGATAGAGTTCTCTGGCACTCTGTTTTCTCTGCCTACCCTGCAAGGGATATGGCGTGATGATATGTATGTATGTATGTATGTGAAATGCGATCTCTCCGGCAAATCTGTGGAGAAAGGCTGACCGACCGCATTCGTAACGATGACGTAAGAGAGCGAGTAGGTATGAAAGAGAGTATTGGTGTAAAGATGCGAAAGGGAATGCTGCGATGGTTCGGACATGTGGAAAGAATGCCGAACGAACGTCTGGTTAAGAAGATATACAATGCGAAAGTGGAAGGATGTAGGTACCGGGGGAGACCGAGACTAACCTACCTAGACCAGATCGGTCATGTACTGAATGAAGGAAGGTGGAGTCAAGAGTCTCCGAAACCGGCGAGCGTGTATGAAGAGTATTATGAATGTTGAGAAAGCGAGTGAAGTATGCAAAGATAGAGTTCTCTGGCACTCTGTTCTCTCTGCCTACCCTGCAAGGGATATGGCGTGATGATATGTATGTATGTATATATGAATGATTGCCGATCCGTTTACTTTAATTAAGATACCTACAATACTTCAGGTTAGATTTTTGCGCTGTACAATACTTTGTGCGATCCAAAAATGTTGTTCTAAGTCTGGGTGCAATTGTGTTCGTTATTTATATCTTTGTAAAGTTCCCCGCAATACAAGGATTATTTCCTTAGTGCCGGGTGTTGTATTTAAAAAAAATGTGTTTACTGTTATATTTCATCTATCCATCCATCGGTCTATCTACGTGCGTGCTTTGTTGGACATACGTCTCTTCACTCTGTGATATGTTAAAAATTGTTTTTTGTTTTCTTTTTCGTCATTATTCCCAAATTCACGTTAGCATAATTTGAGCGTAGTGTCCCTATCAAAAAAGACATGTCTTAATTTTGACCATGTATTTCGGACTTTTCTAATATGATTACAAATTACTATTGCATTTATATAGAGATTTTCAAGGGGTTTTAAGGAAGTTTGGGTAAGTGTGTCAGGGCAGCATTTGGCCAATTTGTTCAATTAAAGTTCTCTAGATTAACTACATTCATAACTTTTCTTTATAAAACTTGTCTTAAGTTTTCTAATAAACAAAAGTGAAGAAGTAAAAAAGTAATGGGTGTCTCTTTCTAATTTATAGTATATTATCTATGGGTGTCTCTGTGACTTCTGTCATTGTTCTATTATATAAATTACTTTAATTTAAAAAAATCATATTAATAAAAGAGTACGATTTAATCTTTAGCATATACGTATAAAAGCCCTAGGCTTTTCTAAATTTACATACTGATCTTTGAGCTGGATATCTCTCGCTAAATTGAGAGAAGGATTTTTATAATCTAAATTCAGGTACTTTTATCTCTCACGTATTTTTAAAATAAATAATTGTGTTTCTTTTTAGCAAACCTCTTTTATTAGCAGTAGTATAGAACTCTTTCATTAGCAGTAGTATATATCTAGTAGTGGTAGGACCACGCTGTTGACAGTTTTCTGTCTACAGCCGCGGGCCGGTCCTTCCGGGGTAGTACCACACTTTCGCAGAAGATCGACGTCTGAGCTATGGCAATATGCTGTTATGCTTCGTTTGGTGAGCGAGAAAGCCGGAAGCCCAACTGGGTGGGTTTGGGGCTTATATTGGTAAGCAGCGGCCTAGCTATACACTTGGTATTGCAAATGTCCATAGGCAGCAGTGACACTTACCATTAGGTGTACTACTAGCTCGTTTGCCACCAAAAGCAATAAAAAAAATAGCAACATAGTTCAGAGATTGACATTTATTCAGATAGCTACTATTTCCTACTACGATCTAGTTTTATGTGATTAATAAAAAAATGATGTCCCTGTAACTAAATTTGAAATATCGAAGTGCGGACTATAATAACCTATAGGGTCGATATTCCTTGCTTATTTCTGTTTAAAAATGTGAAAGTCAAAATCCAAACCTTTGCATGTTTTGTGACAGCACAGTTGGTGTAGTGGTTAAGATATCAACTCTCCGTGCTGGTGCAATACAGACTTCGTCGATTCCTATAAGGATAATACTTTGTGTGATCCACAAAGTGTTGTTCTGAGTCTGGGTGTAATTTGTCTGGATTAATTATGTATTTGTAAAGTCCACCGCAATACAAAGATTATTTTCTTAGTGCAGAGAGGTGTTTAAAAAAAATATTAAAAATATCTAGATTTTTACTTAATTACGTAACAGAGGGTGAATAAATTTAAAAGATACTTGTTACATTTGTTACACAAATAATTGGTCATAGGATAGGATATTTTTTTTGTAAATGAGATAGTTTAACTACAGTTATCAGTTTTATTTATAATTCATAAACTGTATTCGGCGTGTCTGTCGCTAATATTAAATGTATGGAAGGACAGGATTATGAATTTATAATCGCAATGATGGAGGCAGGGGCTGCTCGAGTAGTTAAACTCGTGATCAGATGCCGTTTGTGGGGTCTCATCTAGCCTTTTAGTTAAGTATATTTCAGATACAATTACGTTAACAGTTTGCATCTTTTTACTATAGATTTTATCTTACTAATTTTGCTGAATTGGGAGATTGCGGATGTGTGTTTGCTATTGAATCATTTGAATCATTTGATTGCACTGAAAGCAGAGTGGTTAAGTTATGAACCTTTTGTGCCGAGTATGGCGGATTCAATCATGTAGGATAATTCTTTACGCGATCCAAGTACAATTGATCTAAGTCTCAGGATTATTTGGGTCAGGAAATTATACGATTGTAAAGTTCTCATAACACACATATTTTTATCTTAACGTAGAGTGTTATTTAAAAAACAAACACGTCACACAGTTTGTAATAGCACATGGTTAATGTTGGCAATATTAAAGATTTCCGTAGAATATATTTGTTGGACAAAATATAACCTTTGATATGCGAGCGAAGTCGCACAATTAATTTTATTTTATATAATAGAATAGAATTAAGATTTATTGGCAATTTAATAGCAACATAAGTACAGTCAACAGTTACAGTTTATAATTTTTATTAATTAATTACATATTGTATAGTTTAAAGAGTATTGTTGTAAAGATGCGAAAGGGAATGCTCCGATGATTCGAACATGTGGAAAGAATACCGAACGAACGTCTGTTTAAGAATATATACAATGCGAAAGTGGAGGGATGTAGGTACCGGGGGAGACCAAGACTAACCTACCTAGACCAGGTTGGTCAAGTATTGAAGGAAGGTGGAGTCAAGCGTCTCCGAAACCGGCGAGCGTGTATGAAGAGAATTATGAATGTTGAGGAAGCGAGTGAAGTATGCAGAGATAGAGTTCTCTGTCACTCTGTTCATGAATGTCACAAGCGGGATTGGTACCCGCGCCTATTGGGATTCCGGCCCAATCGTGCTGCCACTACACCCACCGTGACTTATTGTAGGACATGCAAATTTCGCTTCGTATCATATTTACGTCTTAAGGTGACGGTATACTATCTACCCGACAATGTTTACACATTGTTATAGGCTTAATACTTCAAACTTTACAGTTAGAATTGTATTAAACGATGACACAACCTTGTTATTTTAAATTACTGAAATTTAGCATTTAATATGCTTAATTACCGTGACTTATTGTAGGACATGCAATGGTGGTGTAGTGGCAGCACTATTGGGCCGGAATCCCAATAGGCGCGGGTTCGAATCCCGCTTGTGACATCATTTTTCGCTTCGTAATCGGGTTTTATAAATAATTAAGCATATTAAATGCTAAATTTCAGTAATTTAAGAATTATGAATGTTGAGAAAGCGAGTGAAGTATGCAAGGATAGAGTTCTCTGGCACTCTGTTCTCTCTGCCTACCCTGCAAGGGATATGGCGTGATTATATGTATGTAATTACATATTATATTGACAACGGGGGAATGTAGCGCTGTACTACATAGTAATCATAGTATTTATACATGGCTAGTTTTCAGAAAACCCCTAGATACCATTAACTATTGTTTCTTTATTAAGTTATTATATTTAAAGGAGTAATGCTTTATGAGGTGTGGTGTGATCAGTAAATCTCATGACAGACATAACTTAACAACATTCTCTTGTTCAACTAGAAAAGTTTGCGATTATGTAGAATTGTCTACGCTAGCTACATCATGAAAGTTCCGGTTGAAGTCTCGTAGGGTACAATGAACAATACACGCAATGTACATAAAAGTTAGACCTGCAAAGTACTGGTTTTCTCATTTTATGCTCACGTCAATAATTGGAGCGGTTGTTCATGTGTTTTTTTTTTTATTTTTTGCAGCGGTACTCTCGCCTGGGCCGCATTGTTCGTGCGCGTCCACCCCGCTGCGGAACACCCTCCCATCGCCTCCCCATGCAAAACGGTTCGTATTTTTCATTGTTGCTTTAAAACCTTATAGGTTTTGCTTTATTTATAGCCTTTATAACTACCGTAGAAAATAAGTACTTCAGGGGTTGATGTTTTGGTATTGTCACTATTTAATGGTTTTACTCCGACTGTGCATTTTTACAGTGACATATTTTGTTCTTTGTTGTAAGAAATAAGAACAGCTGTTATATGGTTGATTGTGGTGACAGAGTCCGAATATAATTTATTAATATGTCTCTCGCGGTTATAGTATGAAAAGATCAAGGCAAGGGAAGGTCCCGCATGACTATCTTCGATCTACAAATAATATTTTTTCAGAGCCTGAGTATAATTTGTCTCCATAATTTATAAACATCCTGTCAACTAATATATTCAAATTACTGAAATTTAGCATTTAATATGTTTAATTATTTATAAAAACCCGATGACGAAGCGAAAAATTATGTCACAAGCGTGATTCGAACCCGCGCCTATTGGGAGTCCGGCCCCATCGTGCTGCCACTTACACCACCGTGAACTATTGTAGGACAGTCAAATCTCGCTTCATATCATATTTACGTCTTTAAGGTGACGCGCGCCACCTACCCGACAATGTTTACACATTGTGTAGGCTTAATAATTCAAACTTTGCAGTTAGAATTGTATTAAACGATGACACAACCTTGTTATTCAAATTACTGAAATTTAGCATTTAATATGCTTAATTATTTATAAAAACCCGATTACGAAGTGAAAAATGATGTCACAAGCGGGATTCGAACCCGCACCTATTGGGAGTCCGGCCCAATCGGACATCATTTTGACATCATTTTTCGCTTCGTAATCGGGTTTTTTAGTTTTAGTGTTTTAACACTAAGATATCGAATATAATACAAGAGCACTACATGACGTTTTCAAATTCCCGTCAAAAGTCTACTACATGGGTGTTACATCCACGAGAAAGATAGAAGGTGGCGTATTGTATTCTTATTCTGTCACCACACGGAAGATTTACAGTCGTTTTCATTCATTCATTTTCTTTCTTAAAGTAACGTAAGACGGAATAAGAATACAGCATTCCTATTCTGTCACAACACAGCAGATTTTTATTCATTTCCATTTATTCATTTTCTTTCATCTTCTATATCAGGTAACTATTAGTTAGTCGTTCGTTACATTGAGTAGATCGAACAGCTGTTGTTTAATTTCCTCGCAGCTGTATGTGAAGCCGCACTGGTTTTGAATGAACAAACATTAGCTTAATAGATAGAGACTGAAAATTGTCTACAATTTTTATTAAAACTATCTACTAATGTAAATTATATAAAACATATTTCCTAATAAGATTTTTATGTGGCTATGTGGTAGCGGTTACGAATACTATCAACCCTGATTTTGCTCGTGGGTGTCATAAAAGACGACTAAGAGCCTTATATCGACCTGGGCTATCTCCATCTGATGCCGTTTAGTCAATAATGACATTTCCAAGGAGGATTGATGCTGACAGGCGGCTGGTCATAAAACTATTGCCAATAATTTTTACAATATGTACTATGAAAGAAGAGTGCATATTGTATGATTGAATGATGATTTCCTAATAAGATTTTTAATATTAAATTATAATTGAAAAGAGATAATAGCTTTATTGTGCGTTCAATAAATTTTATATATCTACTACATTTTTAAGTATATTATATACTATAATGTAACTGTGTGATAGCGGCTACGAATACTACCAACCCTTACTTCGCTCGTGGATGTCCTAAAAGACTAAGAGCCTTATCACGACATTATTTTTTTTTATACGGTGGACTATGGATGGATGCGTCTCGCCGCGCCAAATCGGTCCGGGGTGACAGAAGAGGCGGCGCGTGACCCCATAGACCCACTGTGCAACTCCTCTCTTCGCCGTGCGAGTGGGCCACCGGTACCCGATCTTTGTCTTTCGTGGCAGCCTTATCACGACCTAGGCCAACTCTATCTGATGCCCTTTCGTCAACTATTACATTCCCAAGGCGGGTTGACGTCTGGCAGGCGGCTGGTTATAAAACTATTGCAAATAAGTTTTACAATGTGTACTATGACAGAAGAGTATATATTGTATCGACGCAATTGGGATAAGAGTAAGAAAATGATCATATATACTATACATTGCCGTATGCTAGTGGCTACGAATACTCCCAACCTTTACTTTGCTAGTGGATATCGTATAAGTCAACTAAGAGCTTCATATCAACTTGAGCCAACACCACCTGATGCCGTTTGGTCAACATATACATTCCCAAAGAGGGTTAACATCAGGCAGACAGTGGTCTAGCTATACCTTTAGTATTGAATAGGTCCATGGGCGGCAGTAACATTTAACATTAGTTGTGCTGCTTGCTCACATACGCATAAGCAATAAAGCATGCCTAAATTAAAAAAAAAAAAATCCGCTGATCATAATACTACTGCCAATAACATTTCAATATTTACGATGGAAGAGGAGTACATGTTGCGTCAACCCCCCAGCCATTTGGATAAGAGCAGGATAATAAATGATACTTCACCTTGTAACAACGGGAGAAATTTTTGTACGTCCATGTGTTATGGTTCACATTTTTTTTGTATGTCATCTTTTTTTGGTTACACGCTATGGTAAAGTCACACTCTGATCAATCCGTCCGGGGCGACGGAAGGGGCAGCACGCAACCCTATAATTACATATACGCACCCACATATACATATTTTTTTACGCCGTGCGGGCGGTCTACTGGAAGCCGGTGTTTACTGTACGTAGTCCGTCCGACAGGTTACCCTTTCGTTTACCAATTCGTGCCTCACTACAGATGGCAGACTAATCACCGGTCCAACCACGGCCACAACTAGAGCGGCATCAGGTTCCGGTACTTGCTCCAGCTCAACGTGCCGGTGGTGGAATATGTGTCACCCTAAATAATATAGATTGGATTTTATTCCAAATCCGGTTGATTGCTTCTAATTTACATTGTTTTTTCACAATTAGATCCAGTTTCCGATATTGCCTGGAATTTAAACATTGCATGCATTACAATATTAATCTTCGTATACTAATATCATTAAATTAACATACGTATAACCAGCACTTCTATTCATAGATTAATAAAAGACGCAATGGTAACAAAAAAAAAAGATACTACACGGAGCAAGACGGACTATTTGCTCCGAAAAAGGTAAAAATACTTTATAGCAAAATATTAAAAAGTAATATGTAGATACAAAGATGAAGGTTATAAATAGTTATGTAAAAATAGATAAGAATCGGAAATTTAACAAATATTTTTCAGAAGAGTGATTATACTTTTTATGGCAAATGAATCTAGGTTTACTGATATTATTACAATTGTATGGTAGTATTACATTACTATTACTTGAAGAAAATCATCTAATTCTAAAGAATGAATCTAAAGAAATAAAATCCGTGCGTACAAAGTACACATATCAGAAGTGAAACTTTGACAAACTAATTTTTAAATCTCGTTTCCATACATCAACCAATAGCGTGTTTTCTCTCTCTCTCTCTCTCGCACCACGTTTATCGTCTCGCATTACATCTGTAAAAAATTTACCCTTATGCAGCTGCAAAGAAGTTTCACTTAAAAATAAATATGGCGCGAAAAAATGTGACTTAGAAATAAAGATGGCGCGTAAGAGAAAAACGTTACAATAATATCAAATTTCTCCCACACGTCTATAAAAAAGTTTCACTTTAAAAATCATATAATTTTAAAGAATGTTTACAAGCTCTCTTTGTTAATTATTCACACATTTGGTTTATACTCCATAATTATTTCTCTGTAAAATTTAAAGTACGTTATTAATGCCTTGCATTATATTGTTGTGCACGTTAACCAAAATGTTTAGAGGATTTCGTGGAAATGCTCTGCTTATTTCTTCTAGTTCGTAATATAAAACGTGAGGGAATAATATTTTATTTCTGCAGTAAATTATATGAATATCTACCATCTGTTTAAGCTAATGTAGTGATATACAAAAGCGCCCATATACCAGACAAGCATACATGTCCGGATTGTCCGGACTGTCCAACACACACTACGCGTTACACTGGCTTATCTGGTTTCCGCCGATACAGCGCTGTTCGATTATATGCCTTTATACATTTTGTATTGAGAGTATAACAATCACGTGTTTGTTTATATTTTTTTTTAAACACTTAATACTCCTGACAGTTAGAATAGTAATCGTTTTATTAATTCACTTTGGACATTAAAGTAAATGATATTGAAGAGTGATTGAAGAGCGAATGAGAATGAATAATATAATGAAAAAAAGAGGATACTTGTAAGATCATTTTTCTTTTCATTGTTATTAGTGAAGAGATGTTATTTTTAATTGTAAATCAATATTGAGAAAATTTAAAGTCATTTCATGTTACCAAGAAGGCAAGTTCTTATTTTATATGAGTACGCAGTAAGTACTCGTACATATTGCAAAAGTTATTGGCAATAGTTTTATGACCGGCCGTCTGCTTGACGTCAATCCTCCTTGAAAAGATCTTAATGCCATGTTGTTTAATTTTTTTAACTAAATTTTCAACTCATATAATTATATAGTGAACGAATGCTTCGTACGCAAATATTATCAGAGCGCGATAGATAAAGTATGATTAAAATTGAAGTTGAAATTGTATTTCGATTGCGGAGCCATTACCAACTACAAATACGGATGTGTTTGAACAAGACATGGCTTTTGGAGTGGTTCGCTGACTCTGTACTTGGTTAAACTGTTGTATCAACAAACACTGGAAGTAATTCTCATTCCGTTATAATCTCAATAATACACTGTACAATCGTTCTTATAACAATTCATATAATTATTTGAATTAATTGACACATAAATCACTATACATAAAATTAATTATTATTTTAGAATAAGAGAACTATTATAGCCATGTAATCTGTAATGTAATAATCTGTCTGTCCGGAGAAGTAAAATTTTCAATTTTTCTAAACGAACTTTGATTTTTCTTTGAATAAATATCACGTAGGCTAGATTTACGTATGCTTAAGTAGAATAGTCAATCGCTTAAGTAACGCGTAAGGCATTAACGTATACTTTTGAAGTTATATTTCTTTTGGCGCGTTAGGGAAAAATTATGAGAGTAAATTTTTACGATGCGCGCGCTCACCGTCACGAATAACCGACACCCCGATGTTAACAATAGTCAACATTTTAGTTTTTTTTTCTTCTGATATTTAAAGAAACTTTATTTAACTAGATAATGCGTTATAATAAAACTTTCAATGTATTAAATACCTTTTTTCTATTGTTAATATTGTTTTTTCTACAAACGTAAAATAAGGCGAAAGATAAAATTTTTAAAAAGATTTTTATCTTGTTACGCCAAAGAAATATAACTTCTAACGCGTGTACATAAGTACACACACAATTTTTTTTATTGTTTTCGCAACTAAGGCTGATCTTAATTCTTTACCTTCAAAAGGTATAAAAAAATTCACTATAAAATCTCTAAGAGTGCGTTATAAAGCTAGAGCCAATTGCTGTTAGCTTAAAACTGCCCAAAAATTAGAGATTTTTGGCTAAAAATTTTTGGAGAATAACCTCTACAGTCAAGGAAATCTGTTGAAAACTCTAACAACACATGTTTTAGTCTGTGAAATGACTTTATAGCAATAAAAAGAATTAAATGTAACACTTTTCACTTGGTTACGGAGTAAGAATATATGTATCCCAACTAACCCCCCCCCCCTTTTTTTTGCCCTTTTGTATCCTAAAATACAAATAACTTGCATATTTATCATCTATGTAAAAGAACAAAAAGTCGAAATAAAACCATATAAGAACCCGTTTGACCACCGTGATGTAATAGGCCAGTAGTGGTATATGAGCTGAGAGGACGATGATGAGAGGATATTCAATAAAATCAAAACATTACTCCTTGGACTTTGCATAGTGACAATCATTCTTGTATTCTATTCTATAATTACCATGAATGATGATATGAAATTCTATAATTACAATATAAGTGTCCTAAAAAGTATGTAATTGATAAATTATACTACGATCACCTTTTATTAAGGTAATATATAAGATTTATTTTTAAGAAATTTTATGGCATGGTTACAAAAGGTTTATGTCAAGTATTTACTTATCAATTATCCCTTTATTTAAAGTATTTTTTCTTCTATGAATTAAATCGTAAACTTGTTAAAGTTCACGATTTAATTCATAGAAGAAAAATTACTCACGTTTCGTGGCCACGTTACTATTGGTTACTTCTAGAAAAATTAGTAGAATATAAACACAGATGTAATGTACTATTAGTTCATTTCGATCACACTTTAGCACTTTCATCCTATTACATAAAATGTTATAATAATATTTAATACAATACTTTGACTCTCTGAAATATATGAGTAATATAAGACCGTAACATGACTGTTCCATTTTTCCGCCGAATCTCCTTCCTATTATTTATAACAAATAAACTGCTAGTGACGAGTTTGCTTACCCATATATTCTCTTTTAGAGCAATAAATATAGTACACAGCTTTCATAACAAATGAGAATAATGCTTGAAACCAAAATTAGCTGCGGTTACACATCCGAGTGAGGGTTGCGTAGTTTCTAACGGCAACATTTTACCATCACTATAAATAGGATGGTTCATATATTTATGCAAAGATACATGTACGTAGTTTTATATACTACTAGCGTCTGCCCGGGGCCTCACCCGCGTAAAAGGCTACTTTCCTAAAGTTTTTCATGCCCTATTTTTATTTAACCCCTTAAGGGTAATTTTTTTACGAAATTTTAATGTCATATTTATTAACATCTAATCAATAGTCTAAAAATAAGTTTCAAGCTTCTAGCTTTAAAAATGACGATAATTCCTTACAACTTTTCTTCCACTTTTACAATCTATTTTTTTTATTAAAAAGTAGCCTACGTCCTTTGTCAGGTTCTAGACTATCCCTGTACCAAATTTCATTTAGATCGGTTCCGTAGTTTTGGCGTGAAAGAGCGACAGACAGACAGAGTTACTTTCGCATTTATAATATTAGTAAGGATAACCTACCATTGACACTTAAAACTTTTGTAAGGAATAAAATAATATTAAAAATATTTATGGATATTAGGCGGTTCACTAATATGATACCAGAAGTTGTAGTCTTCGGATGAGCGAGCAGGTACAGGTGCAGGACATTTTATTCTCAAACCATCACTTTGCCACGGATGGCAAAGAAGCGGTACCAGTGGCCGTCCCAATGGCGATGATGATGGAATACGGTTGGCTATGGGGCCACGCGCTGCCATTCCGTCGCCCCGGACAGAACAGGCGGCGTGTGTGCGGACCAGAGACTACCAAAAAAAAACCATCATTTTATTACATAAGTCAGATAAATATAACTTTCCCTTTGCTGCATGTTTTACGAGAAAACAAATGATTAGATTATTTCAATTCTCAATAGGTAACGAGGTACTTCAGTATCTCACATATAAGAGAAAGAAAAAAATCAAGCTGCTTGTAATTCCGCTCGGGTTCTATGAGTTAACTGTGGAAATAGATGAGAGGGAGTTAGCGTGCTTGGAACCGATTATCCAGTAATCTACCACCACTTATTCGCGATTTATTTTATAGTAGCAATATATAACGTTATGGCTGATGAATAATAGATTGTGATTTTTGTTGTTAATATTATCTACGTCAATATTAATTATTGTTATTTTCAATATAGTGTGTTAATATAGTAGACAATGCATAAATGGGATCACACGCCGCCCTTTTGCTACCTTAGACGGAATGAGTGTGTCATAGCCTACCACAAAAAAAAAATAAAAAAAAAAACAATGCTGTTAAGTTTTTTTGTCACTCAAATTTATTGTGTATTTAATTTTTAACACAATTTTAAATCATACTTCCGTATATAAATTTATTATGTCGCTATCCCCTACTTGCCTGAAGGAGTCCTAAAATCCGGCTAAGGGATTTTTAGGAAAATGGGCAGCAGTAATATCCTGAGAAACTTATAATATTCTTGAATGGATTGATCAAATCAAATCAAATCAAATCATTTATTTTGCATAAGCCCCATAGGGGCACTTACATATTGTCAATTTTACATTGTTTTTTTATAATTAAATTTAATTAATCTACCACCGGATCGGAAAGCAGCCACATACTGAGAAGATCCGGCAAGAAACTCAGTGGGCTCGTCATTTTTTTTTATTATATTTTTTCACAAAAGAGTTTGGTTACATGTTTAATTTATGTTAGCTCCAGTGATATGCCCTTCGAGAAAAGATTCATTTTTAAAATTTTGTATATAATACAAAATTAAACTAAGAATATTTATAAAACAAAAAAGAAAGAAAAATGGCTGGACCAGATCCCACAAGCGGCACCCGATCACGAGTTAACTATTAGAGCAGCCATCACGCCCCTCAACCACATTGGAGGGAAGGGAGAGACCCGCTCCACGTAGCTACCGCAAGCAGAGACCTTTTCAGTGAGCATGACCACACCATAATCTATAAATTTGAAACAGATAGCTTGGATAATTAAATACATAACTCGTTAGGCAAAACACGCTACACTGTACAATTAAGATAATACAAATAATACAAGAGTAAGTGATAAACATTAAAAGGGCAATTGCTGAGAGAGGAGCTGCTCATAACCATTCCGTATTATCATTTAGATAATCCGAAATGCTGTAATATCCTTTTCTGCACAGTCTGTTTTTGATAGCCTTTTTGAACTTATTCATTGGCATATCTCGGATATCTTTAGGCAGTTTATTGTAAAAGCGTATACATTGCCCCATGAAAGACCTACTAATTTTTTGTAGGCGAGTATGATAGATAACTAGATTATCCTTATTTCTAGTGTTCACACGGTGAATATCACTATATTTATCAAATTCATTAATATTTTTTTTTACATATAGTATGTTTTCGAATATGAATTGTGATACAACGGTTAGAATGTTTATTTCCCTAAATTTTTCTCTCAGTGAAGCTCTTGGCCCGAGATTATAAATCGCGCGGACAGCCCGTTTTTGAAGAACAAAGATGTTTTTCAAATCTGCAGAGCAACCCCAAAGCAGAATGCCATAAGACATAAGACTATGGAAGTAGGCGAAATAAACAATTCTAGCCGTTTCAATATCGGTTAACATTCGAATTTTTTTTACCGCATAAGCCGCTGAGCTTAGCCTACTTGATAATTTTTCAATCTGAGGACCCCAATGGAGTTTAGTATCGATGGTAATACCCAAAAACGCCGTGGACTCCACAAGCTCTAGGGCCACACCATTCATTTGAGCATTGGTTTCCACTAGTCTCACATTAGGTGTGGTGAATTTAATACATTTGGTTTTCTTTTCATTAAGAACCAAGTTGTTTGTACTGAACCAATGAACAACATTTGACAGAGCGTTGTTCACATCGTCATAATTAATCATTTGTCTTTTAATTTTAAACAATAAGGAGGTATCATCTGCGAACAACACTATGTTTTGGTTATCCCCTGCATAATAAGGTAAGTCATTAATATATACAAGGAACAGAAATGGCCCCAGAATGGATCCTTGTGGAACGCCCATTTTTATAACAGAACCAGATGATCGTACACCATTAACATCGACCCTCTGAATTCTGTTATACAAATATGATGTTAAAAGTTTGAGAGCCTTATTCCTGATCCCATAGTGGTATAATTTCTTGACGAGAATTTCATGGTGTACACAATCAAACGCCTTGGACAAATCGCAAAATATACCTAAAGCATCATGCGATTTCTCCCAGGCTGTAAAGATATTTTTTAATAATTCTACACCCGCATCAGTAGTAGAGCAATTCTTAGTGAAGCCAAATTGCTGTTTGTGAAATATATCATGTCTCTTAAAATGATGTAACATTTGACTCAGCATAAGTCTTTCAAAAACTTTACTAAGTGTGGGTAGTATGGAAATTGGTCGAAAATTATTAAGATCAGACATACTACCCGCTTTGAACAAGGGAATCACTCTACTAATTTTCATGAGATCAGGAAATACGCCTCGAGCAACACAACCATTAAACACAGATGCCAGATGGGGGGCAATAATATCAATTATAGAATTTACTGTCTTTACAGAAAAGCCCCATAAATCAGCTGTCTTCTTAACATTAAGATTTTTAAAAGAGTTTATGATATCATTACTACTAACATCTGAGAACTCAAAGGATGTGTCGCATTTTACAATACACTGTTTCAAGAGTGACTCGGCTAAAATAGGAGAACACATCAATGATTTAGTTGTCAGTAAAGGAATATTACTGAAATATTTTTCAAATTCGGTTGCCACTTCTTCGTCCGCACATATATTTTTATCATCAATAATTAAATTGAAGTCCTTCTTCCGTACAGTATTTCTACCAGTTTCACTATTAATCACGTTCCAAGTCATTTTAATTACATCACTAGATCGTTTGATTTTATTTCTCAGATAAATTGCTTTAGCAGAGGAACAGGCACGTTTGAATATTTTAGAATATTTTTTTACATATTCTAGGAACACTGGACTATGGTTATAAGACTTTTCGTCATAAAGATCATATAACCTTCGTCTACTCTTGTAGATACCACAAGTTGCCCATTCACTAAAGCCAGCAGGTACTCCAATTGTTACAGTTTTAGGTTTAAATATTTTACTAAATTCATCATCAATTATGTGAAATAGGGATGTATACAATTCATTGGGGTTATCATGAAAAGGCAATAGTGGTACTTTCATACTCAAATTGTGTCTAAAGTGCTCTAAGCGGCTGACATTAATAGGAACAAAAGTAATGCATTCTCGTGGAATCCTATTAGTTCTAGGAAGTACAACAAGTTGTCCGATTGATAGTCTGAACATCCTTCTTAATTTCCAGAATTTAATTTAGTAACACGAATCCCTGTTGGGAAAAGGCTTCTCACTTAAGGGGCAACACCATTTCTCACAGAAGTTAGCCTTCTTATATCAGATCATTATATTCCCTAAAGAATAAAACGATAAATCTGGCAGAAATGGGTCAATGAAATTGTCCTAGTAACGTACGTGGGTTATTTATTGCAACTTTATAAGTGAATTTTTAGTTTCAAAATTAACTTAAGTTTGTTAAACGTATTTAAAGTAGATAATGAAACTGTTTTCACGAGAGAATGGCCAAAATGTTTTTTTATATTCTTATTATATCTTTGAAATAGAAACGATGCAAGAACCTTTTTTAGAATTGCACAAAATTTTCAAAATTCCATTTTTTTTATGATATGTGACGTATATTATGAAAATACTAAGGATAATATGTATGTGAAAGGCGTATAATAAATAAGGATATGTAAGCCATTATTCTCAAACATCCATCTATCATAGTTCCCTTTGCCTATACAAAAGACATCCAATATTACATACACATTTTTACGTGATACTAAATCTCACGTACAGTGAAAATCAATTAAAATTCTAGACCCAGATCGTTGACAATAAATCACGTAACTTAAAAGGGCTCTGAAACCTTTTTGTGTCGTATGTTTACAAAGAATTACGTTGTATTTTAGCGCTGAAGAACATTTTATGAAAATATATTTCATAATAAATATTGCATGCCTTCTAGATGGAAAATTCTAGAAGCTTTCAATAGTGATGTGGTAAAAGAAATTATATTATGGATAGTTGTTGCTTGTTTTTTATCTCTTCACAGCTGTTCTAATTAATATTACGTATAGGATAATAGTAAGAAAAAATATTTTATTAAGCATTATATTTGTAAAATATTATTAAAGTTGCTGACCGATCATTCGTAACGACCACGTAAGAGAGCGAGTAGGTATGAAAGAGAGTATTGGTGTAAAGATGCGAAAGGGAATGCTCCGATGGTTCGGACATGTGGAAAGAATGCCCAACGAACGTCTAGTTAAGAAGATATACAATGCGAAAGTGGAAGAATGTAGGTACTGGGGGAGACCGAGACTAACCTACCTAGACCAGATTGGTCACGTACTGAAGGAAGGTGGAGTCAAGAGTCTCTGAAACCGGCGAGCGTGTATGAAGAGAATTATGAATGTTGAGGAAGCGAGTGAAGTATGCAAGGATAGATTTCTCTGGCACTCTGTACTCTCTGCCCACCCTGCAAGGGATGTGGCGTGATGATATGTATGTATGTATGTATATTTTTAAACATATTTTGAAAGCTACTTTAGTTTTTCAAGTGTTTTCTATGGCATGTTGTTTTAATGGCATTCTGGTCAAGAAGTACGAAGTTTGCTGTTCACAAAAAAGCGGCTTCTTTCGTGCGGTACGGGAATAATTGTTTTCACTGTCTCGTGATACCAAAGTAAAAAAGATATTTTTTTTGGCAACTGCCCAAAGTGTCCAATTTTCCATAAAGATTTATTGGTTTGATTAATTTTTGTTTGTCTTTTATGCGTGTATAGTCTGTTACAATTAAGGACATATAAGCATGTAAGCCATTATGAAAATATATTTTATAAGTAAATTAGCTGATCCAATAACGTTGGTTATGTTAATGTTAAATGTTAATGTTAATGGTTATGTTAAATTGTAATTTTAAACCATTTAGAGATCCATTCTAATACACAACAAAAATTGTCATAAAAATCTGTGTGATTTAAAGAAGCGTTTATTTACATATACACAGAAGAAATATATATACATCTGCAAATACAAAAATATCATATGCTTACCAGAAGAGAAAACTAAGGCGCTTCAACTAGGTATTTGAGACTGGTCTCAAATACCATCAGTACAGAAATAGGGCTTCAGAAAGTGGTTATAAGTTAAATGATGAATATATTTGTTATCTATGCGAGTCTATATTAACATTTAAAAAGGATAAAAACTATGAGTTAGCAGTTGTTAACCGTTGAACTCAATAAGAAAGAAAAAACACTGCATTATTACTAAGTAATTAATATTATATACTAGCTTTTGCCCGCGACTTCGTCCACGTAGAAGTCATCTCTGACAGAGTTAAATAGAAAAAGCAATGCAAGGTGTTGAAAGTTTGTCGCTAGGATGATAATCAACAGCGTCAGAAACTGGGATGCGTTGAGGTGTTGATTCTGCGAGTTAGTTGTCTAACGGAATTAGGCAATAGGGTGGGTCCGAGAGAAAATACTCTACGTTGACACGCTCTACCGTCGGTGCTTTGGGCGGCGCAAGCGTGAGTACCTTTATTTAGGGCTTCGACTCGAGATGATACCCGGTTGCGGTGGCCTGCCCGCGCAACGTAGATGTACGTGTACGGCGCGCGTGTGTCTATATACCATAGCCGGCGGTCACTAAAGATAAAGGTGGTTCAAAGTTCTATTCATTCTACAAATTATATTGCCATTAATATACTATTTACGGTATGACCATGGGATAAAAATATAATTATCGCCACCCTTTATTTGACTGTTTTGTTTCACCAGCAGAGTTGCGACCTCGTTAGATATGATTTATTATTTCAGTTATAGAGTGAACATTTTTGAAGCTAAACTTAACCTGTATCTTAAACTATTAGGCAAGAACCTATTGTCGTCTACTATGTGTATCGTGTGAGCTTTCACGCCGGAACTGGTCGCCACAACGGCACTGGTGCGGGGTTGATGGAGAGGGAGAGAGAAACACGTGTTTATTTATTTTTACCGAAGAATATTTGTACGTAATTTGGAAAGAATCGATAAAGAAATTTTCTCCCCATACACACTTTGCCGCTTTGTTACATCCCCTTAGGGGCGGAATTCATAAAATCCTTTCATATTGAATCTCTATGTCATAAATAAAAACGTGCTTCAAAATTTAATGTTTCTAGCTTTAATAGTTTCGGCTTGGCGGTAATGAGTCGTTCAACCCGCTTCACAGGCCTAATTTACACAACCAGAGGGTGAAAATTGATATATGCCGGATATTACCCTAGAATATTTGATTCGACTCGTAATTTGAAAAGAATCAATAAAGATTTTTTCTCTTCACACAAACTTTGCCACTCTGCTCCACCCCCTTAGGGGTATAATTTCGTAAAATCCTTTCTTAGTAAATCTCTACGTCATATAAGGAAACCACTGTCAACATTTCAAGTTGCCAGCTTCAATAATATCGGCTTGGCGCTAATGACTTAATGAGTCGTCCAACCCGTTTTGCAGGCCTAATTTACACCCCCAGAGGGTGAAAATCAACAAATGCTGAAACACATGTTTATTTATTTTTACTGAAGAATATTTGTACATAATTTGAAAAATATCGATAAAGATTTTTTTCTCCGAACATTTTTTAAATTGACATAACTTTTTTTTTTATAAACCAATTGATATAAAGTAAAACCTAAATGTTAAGTGAATCTTACCACAATATATTAGTGAAAACCGCGTCTAAATCGGATAAGCCGTTTCTGAGATTAGCGTGCACAAACACACAGACAAACAGACAAACAGACAAGCAGACAAACAGACAAACAGATAAACAGACAAAAAAATTAAAAATTATTGTTTTGGGTTCTATTAGTGTTGATAAAGGTCCCAGTAATATTTTTTTCATATATCTTCCATGTACAGACAGCGACCCGTTACATTTTTATTATATGTAGGTATAGATTATGATCACAAATATTTCTACCACGTAAGCAGAAACCATGTATGCTGGTATTAGCGAATAATTATACAAATATTGCATATCAGCGATATCGTTGTAAAATTTTGTCTTCCTCCTTTTTTACTTCATGTAGCTGTTGAGATAGCATATTATGAGTCATACAATATTATAGATAGCAGTTTATTGAATATTATAGAACACATAGAAAGCCAACGGCTGTTTTGATGGCCAATTTAAATATTAGAAACATAATAATATTGTTAAACTTGGTTATTATAAAAATATATTTGTAACTTGCATATCCCAGTCACGGATAGCGGTTATCTATATTTAATCTAGGAGTTATATCTATCTTCTCCTCATGTTTGCAAGTGTTTGTCAATTATCAATCAAAAGTATGAGCAACAAGTTTCTTCTATGAAATGATAGATGTATTTGTATATTCAATACTTTTTTAGCTAGTTATAGATAATGCCAGCTAAGTACAAACGGGCTAGGAATACATTTTTTTAAGACCTTGTACTAAGGAGATAATCCTTTTATTGTGTGAACCTTTAGTAACATGCAATTAACGCCAAAAAAATCTCAGAAAGTATTGTCCTGCATGGGCATCGAACCCGTGGCACTGGCACGGAATATCGGTATCTTAACCACTACGCCATATATGCAGTCATTATTTGTTCGACGGTTGTGATTTTCGACGGGAATAATAAAGGACTAAGTATGTAGATGATTAACGCGGCATTTTATATCATATTTCTCGAAGCCAGAGTGGTGGAATAAGGTAAATTATCAATTTATTTTATTAATAGTTAATAATTCCGACCGTATTGGCAACGACGACGTAAGAGAGCGAGTAGGTATGAAAGAGAGTAGTGGTGTAAAGATGCGAAAGGGAATATTCTGATGGTTCGGACATGTGGAAAGAATGCCGAACGAACGCCTGGTTAAGAAAATATACAATGCGAAAGTGGAAGGATGTAGGTACCGGGGGAGACCGAGACTCACTTACCTAGACCAGATTGGTCACATACTGAAGGAAGGTGGAGTCAAGAGTATCCGAAACCGGCAAGCGTGTATGAAGAGAATTATGAATGTTGAGGAAGCGAGTGAAGTATGCAAGGATAGAGTTCTCTGGCACTCTGTTCTCTCTGCCTACCCTGCAAGGGATATGGCGTGATGATATGTATGTAATAGTTAATATTAGTAATAACTTTATTATTATACTAAAATAGCTCAAACATTTTTGTTTATCAATTTAAATCGTCATCATCAACAAAAATAATATAAGTATTATATTACTTTGTGACGTAACTAAAGTTCTAAGTGCGTAGGAAGTTATTAAGAATCGAACACGAGCCCGATAGTGGAATATATTATTGTAAGAAAGAAAAGCTAGTAGAAAATAAATATAGAATAGAAATTGCAAATAATCAATATGTGATAAATTGCTCAGTCGATGCCATTACATATTCCATTTCATAGCACACCAGAATACTCGTATGTCATCAATCACGACTGCCGATGTTTGGCGGCCGCGCCTTACAACAATATAGTATACACTAAACTTACTCAATTTGAACTAATATCTGATCTATTTTGATTAGATTATTCGTGCATTTCTTTTTTTATAATAATTACATACACACATACACATACATACATACCATCACGCCATGTCCCTTGCAGGGTAGGCAGAGAGAACAGAGTGCCAGAGAACTCTATCCTTGCATACTTTACTCGCTTCATTAACATTCATAATTCTCTTCATACACGCTCGCCGGTTTTGGAGACTCTTGACTCCACCTTCCTTCAGTACATAACCGATCTGGTCTAAGTAGGTTAGTCTTGGTCGCTCCCGGTACCTACATCCTTTCACTTTCAATTGTATATCTTCTCCATTCTCCATATCGTCACCATTTCAATTTAATACTTCAGGAGTACCACAAGGAAGTGTCCTTGGGCCTCTACTGTTTCTGCTCTACATCAATGATATATCGAACGTAACTAAGCATAAGAGTGTACTCTTTGCTGATGATATATCTATCCTTATACCAGAAACAAATATATTTAAACATAACGAAGAAGTAAATAATACTATAAAAAATATAATTAATTGGCTATCATTAAATAATCTCAAAATAAATTTAACAAATACTAAATTCTTACAATTTTCAAATTATAAACAGGTGCCTCAAAAAATTAATCTTATTTATAATAATACAATAATTAACAAGGAAACGAATATAAATTTTTTAGGATTAACTTTGGACAATAATTGTAACTGGGTAGTCCATATCAATAACATGTGTGGCAAACTAAATAGCTTTGTGTATGCATTGAAACGGCTACGGCAAACTGTTAATGAAGAGGCTGCTCTTAGTGCTTACCATGCCTACGTAAGTTCCGTATTAAGGTATGGTATACTTTTATGGGGTAACTCTACGCATATAACAAGAGCCTTCATAGTGCAAAAAAAATGTTTGAGAGCAACAACTGGAGCATCTCCTTTAACTAGTTGTAAACCAATTTTTAAGAAGCATAATGTTTTAACATTGACATCGATATACATCATGAAAATTGGTATGTTTGTTAAAAATAATTCAGGTTTTTTTTCTAAAGTCAGTGAAGGAAGTAAATTTCTGAAAAGAGATCCTACCAAATTAAGATATGAACTATGCAAAAGCACCCTTCAGTCAAGAAATAGTTATCATATGTCAATTAAAATTTACAATCACATTCCACAATTTATCAGAGAAATGCCGATAAAAAAATTTAAATTTAAATTAAAAACTTGGCTTACTGAAAAGTGCTTCTATACGCTAAATGATTTTTTGTTATATAAATTTTAAAATAAGTTATTGTTATTATTTTTATGTACAGATGATTGTAATACTGAAAAATTCGCATGCCTTTTAAAGGCGAATATGTTGGACTTTAATTTGTAATTGTATATCTTTGTACCATATTCTCAGCGAATAAATATCTTATCTTATCTTATCTTATCTTAACCAGACGTTCGTTCGGCATTCTTTCCACATGTCCGAACCATTGGAGCATTCCCTTTCGCATCTTTACACCAATACTCTCTTTCATACCTACTCGCTCTCTTACGTCGTCGTTACGAATGCGATCGATCAGCATAACTCCACAGATTTTCCGTAGAGATCGCATTTCGACCGCAATAATTTTGCTTTCATACTCATAATTACTTATAATATAATAAACAAATGCTGGTTAGAAAGCTTTTTTAGATATATTTTTCGATGGTATGGGATATTCGTGTCTCGAAGTGTATATTAAGCCATCAGGCTTGAATGTCCTTAATATTTTTGACAGTCGAGACGGAGAGTCGGACTAAAATAGAGCAGACTGGTCTAATCCCGGAATATTAATATTGTTTGGTTTTCAGAGAAGTAGACGTTTCGTGGAATAATTTGATTAGACTAAACAGGTCATCTCAAAGCACGACTAATAAGTTTATACCAATAATAAAGTTACTATTTGTGATGAAAAAAAATAAAAAACACGCCTGATTTAAATGTTTATTGTGTAATTAACAATAACAAATTTCATCTTCTTATTGTAATTAATTAAGTTTCATATATTATTATCTTTACTAATATTATAATTGTGAAAGTAACTCTGTCTGTCTGTCTGTCGCTCTTTCACGCCAAAACTACTGAACCGATCCAAATGAAATTTGGTACACAGATAGTCTAGAACTTGACAAAGGACATAGGCTACTTTTTAATGCAAAAAAGGGTTGTAAAGGGGGATGAAAATTTGTAAGGAAGTATCGTCATTTTTAAAGCCAGAAGCTTGAAACTTATTTTTGGGCTGTCGATTAGATATAAATAAATATGACCTTAAAATTTTGTAAAAAATTTACCCTTAAGGGGTAAAATAAAAATAGGAGATGAAAAACTTTAGGAAAGTAACCTTTTATGCGGGCGAAGCCGCGAGCAGAAGCTAGTTCTTTATAAGTCTTTCTATTAAGTACAATCTTCCTTTGCAAGGACCACTATGATGACCAGACGGCACGTCATATTGTCTTAATTCAAATTTTAATTTTCTTGAAGTGATCTCATCTCCTTATTTTTTAATCGACTTTAGTACCCAAAGAAAAGAAAGGAGCGGAGATTTTATTCTTTTAAAGATTTTAAAAATTAATTTCGTTTTTTTACACGAGACTAGAAGAGCTGTGCGAATACTTTACACTCTTTTTTTTTTTTTTTGCGGTGGGCTATGGACGTCGCACCCCGCCAAATCGGTCCGGGGTGACGGAAGAGGCGGCGCGCAACCCCATTGACCCACCCTGCAAGCACCTCTTCTTCGCCGTACGAGCGGGCCACCGGTACCCGATCTTTGTCTTCGATGGCCCGCTCGGCGGTATGCCCTCTTGGGCTCCTCTCCTGTCGACGCACCGACAGCTTTCGCCGTCGAGGCATCGTCCTCACGCGGTGGCCTCACGTCGGGTGACCGGACAATTCCCCGGTCCGATCACCCGAAGCCTCGGTTAGGGCGGCATCAGGCGCAGGTATTCGCGCCTGCGCCGCCCCGGCCGCGGGCGGCGGCCCGGGTCACGGGAATCCTCCCGGGCCCGTTCCGCCGCCTCCTTCTGCGAGATGACAGCCTCGCAGAAGGCGGCGACTGCGTCCCAATTCCTGACGCTGTCGACCATCGCTCGCGCAACAGCCGGCAGCGTCAGGTCGGCACCGATGACAGCGACGAGGTCACGGCGCTGCCCGTCCCAGCCCGAACATATCTCGAGCGTATGTTGCGCCGTGTCCTCGTCGCTACTGCAATGGTGGCAGGACGGAGTCCACTCCCTCCGCACGACCGTGTGCAGGTACTTGCCGAAGCAACCATGCCCCGACAAGACCTGCACCAACCGGAAAGAGAGGACTCCGTGCCGCCGCTCCATCCACTCCATCAGTACGGGCCGGAGGGCCTCAACGGTAATAACACCGTATCGAGGCCTCTCCAGCCGCGTAGCCCAACGGGCGATGACTTCTCGGCGGGCGTCCTCGCGCCAGGTGGCTATCTCGTTGAACGATGGGGAGCCACGAATACTTTACACTGTCAGTTATTTTTTAAAGAAGAACTCGGCACTAAGCGTATGTAGATAATACTTGTATTGCGGGGGACTTTAGAAACATATAATTCATCATCATCATCATCCTCATCATCATCTCAGCTCATATATGACCCACTGTTGGGCTCGAGCCTCCTCCGTACTGGAAGGGAAATTGACTTACGATACCACACTGGTAAAGTTTGTTGGTATAGGGATTGTTTCTAGTTTTCCTTCTCTTCTATATATGTTATATGCGTTTATATATTCCCTTACTTAGTCGTCTCTTACGATCACCCGCGGGTAAGATAGGGGGTGGTGAATTGTATTCTTACTCCGTCACCACACGGACAACATATAATTAACGAACTCAAATTACACCCACACTCCACTGCTACACTATGGGAAGGAAATTATTCTACTATACCAACTTAGTAAAACGGGTTGGTATAAGGTTTGAGTTTTTTGCAAGCATTGATGTTCTCTACTTAGCTCATATATGTCCCACTCTTTGTTATTGTAATATCGTATCAATGACTTCTTAATTATTGTTATTGTGAATATTTATTACTATTTAGAAAAAAAATGTGCATCTATATAAATATCTTAATTATGTCTAATCTTTATTTGTATCTCGCGATGCGATCTAAGGCTGCAGCTGAAAATCAGCGCTGCATCTTTATGTAGCATATGCTGAGCTGTTGCCTTTTGGGCACACCTTTTTATAATATATTAAATAGTATGTATAAAATAATACTTGTGGATTCTATTGCTATATGTATATAATACATGTTAGCGGGGATTCATGGATGTTTAATGTAGAATCTCATTTCTACTATTATTGATTACTATTATTGTTTTAATACCTATTTTGTATATTCTACTATTATTTTTACCACTGATTTCTCGTCTAATTATTATCTTTATAGTCCTATTCTTATGTGTATTTAAATCTACATGTGTCCAATAAATCATATTTTCTTTCTTTCTTTCTTTCTTATTGAGCTTGAGCCTCCTCCATAACAGGAGGGAACTTGACTTACCATACCATGCTGGTCAGATAGTATAGGATTTTCTTTCGAGTTTTCCTTCTACTGTATAGATCCGTTTTAAAATCGCCGCCATTTTCATCACGACTATATCAGATTTGCCAAAATGCAAGGCAATTAAACAGTGTAAAAATAGGTAGGTAGGAGGTAGGCATTTTTTTTTTAAAGCACTACCCTTTTTTTTTTTTTTTTTTTGCGGTAACTTTTCATTTTACTGAAAACAATTTCGTTCAACTTTATTGGCAACATAATTTGTATTTGTACTGCGTGTGTCATTAATTAAATCCTTAATATTACATTACTTGTGTACGACGTAGAGGCTTTCATTATAATATTTATGTATATAATTTTGTACAAGTATGATGTAAGAAAATTCTCTACTCGTGTGTGCTTGTTAATTATATTATCAAAGACTTACAAGTGTATATTAAGCCATTGTAATATGAATCATCTTAAGAAACTATAGGTAATATTAATTGATTGTTTAAAATGTTTACGTAACTGAAAACCCGTACATTTACACAACTATTAAACAAAACGTCATTTTCATTTCAATTAGTATTAGTTGCGGTAATTTTTAAATCAAATATCGCTATTTGATTGATCTTATAGGTTGGTTATATAAATATTTATCATCTCATCATCTCAGCCCATATATGTCCCACTGTTGGGCTCGGGCCTCTTACATAATGGAAGGGTAATTGACTTACTATACCACGCTGGTCAGACGTGTTGGTATAGGGTTGTGTTTCGAGTTTTCCTTCTCTCGCCATAGATGTTACATGCGTTTTATATCCCTTAGTCGTCTCGTACGATCATCCACGGGTAAGATAGGGGGTGGTGAATTGTATTCTTATTCCGTTACCACACGGAAAAAATATTTATATTTAGTCCTAATTATTTGTTATATTTAAGCGAGTTTATCGCGGATTGTAGAAAAAAAAAATATAATGAATCATTTTTGGCTGCACAGATGGCGTAGTGGTTAAGATGGACCTTCTAATGGTGCCAGTGTCGTGGGTTTAATTCCTACGCAGTACAATATATTGTGCGATCGTTAAATTGTTGTTTTGAGTCTGGGTGTAATCTGTTCGCGTTAATTATGTTTGTAAAGTATCCCGCAATATAAGGATTATTTCCTTAGTGTAGGGTAGTATTAAAAAAAAAAACTTTTTCTACTGGCAATGAGATATATTACCATAATTGTCACTATTGGCTGGGTTGCCTGTGCTGAAGCCTATATTCTAAATAATTACTAGCCGAATTGACGCCCTTCACTGCAAAGAAAAGGGCGGTGTTATAAATTCGTACATTGTATTTTTGACACATCGCCATATGAGAAATACAAATAATAAACGGACATCAATTATACTTAAACTCAGAACAACTTTTTGTTGATTGTATAAAGTTCTGCAAGGGATTTGAATCCACAACAATTAGCACGGAAGGACGCTGACTTCTGCTATCCAATCCAATATGATTCTAAAAAAAATAATTAGAATTCCTTAGAATTGATCACAGATACCGGGTCCAATTATAACCTAAAACATTCTTGAATCCACCTGAATAAAATAACTTCAAAACCGGATCAGCAATTTAAGAGGGGTTCAATCAAATACACACGTATAGGTATATATATATATATATATATATATATGTATATATATATATATATATATATATATATATATATATATATATATATATATATATATAAAGATATTCTATGATTTCTTCTATTCATTGAAAAACTAGTGGTTGCATATCCTTGATATTTTCTTATTACTGTATTTGTTAGATTTAGTTTTCAAGACCTTTGTGTTTGTTAGAGGAGGTTCCACAAGTCAATAATACTTTGCAAGGATGCCTGAATTTCTAAAGTGCTTGGAATAACAATGTCTTTTTTTGTGAGACACTATACTACCCCGTAGAAGCCTTGAGTGTGATGTGAGAGCTGTCAAAGTACCTTCATTGTCTGACGATGTGCCAACGTATTGTGTTCTAAAAGGACACTTACGCGGATATTCTTCATAAATGTATGTACAGCAATTGAGTTTAGAGGATCCGGTACATCCTGGGTTAACTGTTATTTGTAATCTTATAGTATAATAAGTTTAAGACAATGCGTGAAGTTCATCGACTAAAAGATTTATTAGTTTCGAACAAATGATTAGTTTTTACCTACTTTATGATTTCTGAAAGGAAAGTGGAAAATGTTATAATAATCTATGACAAAATTTTGACTGAGATTTCTTTTTAAAATTTGAATTAGGTACGTATATGTTATAACGCTAATTAGGCATTAATATTTCATTCTTGTTTAAAGACCGAATAAGGGCTCAAATATAATTATAGTTGCTTTTAATAAAATTTGATTCATATTATTACTGTAATTAGTTTTTATTGCAAGTCTAGATATAGTGTTTTCGCTTCGTCTTTTAGGGACGTCGTAAGATATAAGTAAGGGAAGTTAATGTATGATATCATTATAATAGAAAGAGAACTCCGAATAAAATCCTACATCATTCAGTCTGCGTGAGCTAGAGTTATCATAGATCTATTGTCCTTTATATACCACGCCACCGTGTAGCTGGTGTAATGGCATATTAGTTGACTTAATATGACAGATGTAGTGACATCAATTCTTTATGCGCATAATAAAAAAAAATGTTATTAATCTGGGTGTCATTTACATTATTTAAATCCTTTTAAGGGCACTAAATAATAACTCTTTGTGTTGCGCGAGACTTTACGAACGTACACGAAACATATACAGACTCATCACGTCATCTCTGCACTTTGTGAAGTCCTATAGGATTTATTCCATAGCAAGAACAGTTTTTATAAATAGGGTTTTATAAATAAATACATACATACATATCATCACGCCATATCCCTTGCAGGGTAGGCAGAGAGAACAGAGTGCCAGAGAAAAAATTATTAATTTATAAACAATTAAGCATATTAAATGCTAAATTTCAGTAATTTAGAAATAACAAGGTTGTCATCGTTTAATACAATTCTAACTGTAAAGTTTGAAGTATTAAGCTTATAACAATGTGTAAACATTGTCGGGTAGATGGCATACCGTCACCTTAAGACGTAAATATGATACGAAGTGAAATTTGCATGTCCTACAATAAGTCACGGTGGTGTAGTGGCAGCACGATTGGGCCGGAATCCCAATAGGCGCGGGTTCGAATCCTGCTTGTGACATCATTTTTCGCTTCGTAATCGGGTTTTATAAATAATTAAGCATATTAAATGCTAAATTTCAGTAATTTAAACATAATAATTAGTCACTTTTTTAATTTTACTGTATTAAATATTGTAATTATAAGTTTTTTAATCGATTTCAAAAAAACAAATGAGAGGATCTCAATTCGACTATATTATTTTTTGTTTGTTGACCCAGAACTTTTTTTTATGTGAACTGATTTTGATAATTTATTTTTATTTGCAAGCTGTATTTTTTTTAAGTAGTCCCATTTAGATTTAATCAAAATCTGACTAGTAGTTTTTCAGATATTCTTAATAATTCGTATTTGATTGATCTCAATTACATTGTTTCTGAAGTCTTTTCTTTTTTTGGTATTTTTTTGTATTATTAATTAATAGTTTCACGTTATTATCTCTGAAGGGGTAGAGTGTAGTCTTGTCAGATTTCATATTGTAATTTAAATCCTACATGGCAGATTGTTTTCAAGTTTGCTCTCCCTGAAAATTTGTATAAAGTCACAAATAGATTTGTTGCCCTACAAGAAATTTGAACCCAAAACCTTACAATCGGCTGTCGCATGATTATGCTATGCTAGACCATAGAGAAAGTTGAAAGTATTAATAATTTAGAAAAAAGTTCATATAATATCAATATGATATAACGTGTTTTTTATTATAAAATGCTTAATTATTTAAAATAGTATACTTAGTATGTTTAACAGAGTTTTTTCTAGATTATACAAATACTCCACCGAAATTCACGTTATATGTGTACGCAGTATATCGATTCCTATTTCAATCCACCCGATCAGGAAGTTTTGATAGTTGCTATATATGTGCGTCAGGAAGAAAACAGGAAATTAAATGAGGTCAATAAATCTTTAACGGCTATTCATCTTGTCAATCGTAGTATTTAAAAGTATTGTACATTATATTTTCAGTAAATCACAATTTTCTACTTTATTTTTTGACCTTGTAATTTTTTATCACTTAAGTAACTTTTCAATTGCTTTTCGTATATCATCATGACATCAGTTCATCTGAGACCCACTGTTGAGTTTGAGCCTCCTCCACGATGGAAGAGAAATAGACCTACTATACCACGCTAATTAGACGGTTTGGTATTATTTCAAGTATTTCTCTCTTGCACAGATGTTATCTGCATAATTATATCCCTTAGTTATTTTTTTACGTACCCACGGAAGTGATCACACAAGAAAGTGGATATAATTCACCACGAATCATATTCTTACTTTATCATGACACGAATTTTTAGCATACACATACACACGCACGTGCACACACGCATGCACGCACATACATACCACACACACGGTGAAATTGATACAACATTTTCTCACGTACGCATTCAATTGTTAATTTATTATAACACAGAAAATTTGTAAACTACATCTAATACACTCATTTTCTATATTATTGATTTTCACAACTAAAACATTCACGGATAGAAGTCACACATCAATTTAAAATTATACTCAATAACAATATTAATTTAGGGTTTAAAATTGTTCAAAGCGAAATCACAATTTATTTTGCCGCAAATGTAACCATGAACCCTAATGACGCCAGTATTGTGGAAAAGCGTCTCAAGTTAAATGTGATTGCTTAGAGGATAGTTGAAACTTAACCATTTGCACTTTGTTTAAACAGCCCTCGTTACAATTAAGATGATGGTATTCATATTTATTATTGTCCACAGATGCTATCGAGTTACTTTGAATGAGGAAGATTGGCAACTTCAGCAAATGGAAAAGTTTCGTAAGTATAATACTTATTATTTGTAATTAAAAATAGATATATGATGGTTTAGAGAACGGAAAAACATGAAACTGTATATAATATTGGTTATCTGTACCATAATAATTTCAGATTAATAAAATTAGGATTGGAACTTGTTTAATCAAAGCATATCATCATTCTCCTGCTCTTATTCCAACGTTAACCTTCCTTGGGAATATAATTGTTGACCGAACAGTATCAAATGGAGTTAATCCAGGTCGATATAAAGATTTTACGATATCCATGAGCAAAGTAAGGGTTTGGAAGTATTCGTAGCCGCAACCACTTAGCTCAAATCAAAGCTATAAAATTATTATTTTATAATGGCTTTGTATATACCTTCTTTAAATAATTATTTTCGAGTATTTTTCTTAGGAGTTCTTTAAGTAATTTTTGTAATAAAATAATAAAAGTAAATATTTCTCATGAATATAATTTACTTCATTATTCAGATGATTTTTCTAAGTCGAACTAAGCTTTTTAAAGAATTTTCTATTAGTTTTATTAAAGGCGTACGTCGTTTAAGCGGTGGAAGGGACAGTGTGTATCACCATAACCTGTTATACACGTACCTCTCTATCGCCACATGGGTGGAGCCACCATTGTAACACCTAACAGAAGTAGGTATATGTCCTACAGGAGTCTTATATTACAAAACATGATAAATATTTTGATATAGCTGAACTCCATTTAATATTTTGGGCGGTATAAGCATATATTCCCCATATATGACTAGTTAAAGATAAAATGTGTACTTCATTTCTTGCGGGAATGGCAAAAATCAATTGAGGGATCATCAGAATAATACGCTGCCGCACTCTTCTGTGGAAACCTTATACCAATTGCAATAGCTAATCCTGTCAAGTCTGGTGATTATGGTATTATCAACCATTCAGTTCGCCTTTGTCTAACAGTTTACGTCGACGGACTGATGAATGGAAGATCTATTCCATTATTAATTCCTCTATAATCTTCACCATAAACTATTCAAATCTCTAATTCTGTTTTTGAATTGTTGTAAAATTTCATTGTAATATTTGATTTTAGATGCCAAAAAAACAGTTTAACATAAATTAAAAAAAATATATATAATATTGCTAATTATTCAAAGAAAATATTTTTGAGATTGACAGGTTTTTTTTATTGCTTATAGGGACAAACGAGCAACCAGCACACCTGACGGTAAGTGTCACTGCCGCCCATGAACCTTTGCAATACCAAGGGTATATATAGCTAGACCACTGCCTACCATTACAATCCCCAAACCCACCCAGTTGGGCTGCCGGCTCTCTCGCTCACCGAACGAAGCGCAATTAGCAGATTACCATTACTCAGACGTCGATCTTCTGCGAGAGTGTGGCACTACTCCGGACGGATCGGCCCACGGCTGTAGACAGAGAATTGTCAACAGCGTGGTCCTACCACTAGCTAACATAAAATCGAATAATATCGTTTCGTAGACGAAGCGTTATAGTGAAGTATGCTTTGCGAACGCTATATTACGTAACAACATGAAAATTAAAGAGCGTTTTATTCGAAGCGTATTCGTTGTGAAACGTATCTCATTATATGCGATGGAAATAAATTGGAAGAGACTATTTGTCGAACACTTGGTTGCCGCTCCCGATCCGTTTCGATTCAATTTACCCCAAATTTAATTGCAATTGAAATGGTTGAGTGAAATGAAAGCCGCTTGTGGAGATTATCCTTTACGTGGAACGATGAAAAAGGTTAGGTAATTAAATTTAACACGAGTGTTTATAGCTCATAAGTAGCTGAAAATTGTAGGATTATTCATTTTAATTATTACTAAAGCTAGTTTTTGGTGACACGTGGTTTTAATGGATAATTAATGTTATACTTCAGTAAATATTTTTGTTTTAGTTTGCAAAGATAAGCTTTGTACATTTTTTTAACATATGTTATTATTAAAATATGTATCTCCTTTTTTCACGGGATCTTCCATAGGGATGCCCGGTCCTTTGGGAGGCTTACATGGGGATATGGATCCAACACGCAGAGGCCTTTGGAGAAATTTAATCTAAATATTGGGATGGGACATCTACCGATGACATTCCACATCTGCACATAACATACGTGGACTGCCAGCGGTAAGTGTAAAACTATTGTGTGATTATGTTAGCTAATATCTGATTATAGGAGTGGGTGCTTAGTGGACTGGTTCATCTTAAATCTATGAATTTAACTGTCGTCTGCCTTCAAACCCATATTGAGAGATGAACGGTGGCAGACGGTGACTCGCCAACTCACTGAATGGGCCCCCTAAACAGTCGCCACAGGCACACAAGCCATACGGGCAACAGGGGGCAACATTGGTGCAAGTGGCTAGGGGTGTCGAGCGGTGCGGCGCCGGTTTCACCATTGAGTCTGTGATAAACAGAGCCATGGTTTCCCCGTAGTAATGCCCTTGAAAATGACACTTCCACCCCCGAGCATATAGCTCTGGCGACCCCTCTCTGACCAGCTTTTAACATATGTTTACATTTTTTTAACATATGTTATTATTAAAACATGTTATTATTAAAATAATAATAACAAGAATATTAATAAATTGACTAAATAAGAAGAATCTTACGTACTTATTGATATAAGTACGTAAGAAGAAACAATGTTACGTTTATAGAATAAACGTAACATTGTTTCTTCTTCTTCTTAGTGAATGGCCTTTGTGAGTGATTAACCACAACTTCGCCAATGTCAAGTAAAATAAGTTTAAAAAATTATAATAGATTTATATTTTAGTCGTCAGTCATGTCGGTTCATTGTCTAAGTCCGTTTCTCTAACATTGTCTTCTGTAATTAGTTTTACTTTATATGACATTATTATTTTATTTTTTTGAAGCCGCGTTTAGTGGATAATGTCAATAGAGAGCAGGTCTATTCCGTGATTACATATTTATTTTATTTATTTATTTAATTATTACAACTGTTATCTTATTTCATATGTCATACATATCTAGTGACTGGTACCTTAGCTAAGCTGTTGTAGCAACTTGTATTAAAGGTACCAGTTCGTTTTTCTAAATAATGAGCAAATAATTATATGGTAACATTTGGTGAAATAAAAATTAAAAATAATGAATTGAAAAGTTTAAATTAAAGATAATGAATTGAAAAGTTTGTGTGTGAGTATGTTTATGTGGGTGTGTGTGTAGTATGTGTGTCTGTGTGTGAGTGTGTGAATGGTTGTGTTAGTCTTTATATTTTATGGTAACTTATTTCTTGAGAGAACTTTAGATTGTGAGCATATTTTCTGTTTTGTCGTAATCCAATTTTAATAGATATATTTATATATTTCATATATAGGACACATGAACTTAACATTTATAGACTTTATTTTAAGCGACTATACTCATCGCTAGTCTATATATCTAACTAAATAAGCCATTCCATTGAAAGAAAGTGTGCATATCGCTAAAAATATACGATGATAAATTATATATACATACATACATACATACCATCACGCCATATCCCTTGCAGGGTAGGCAGAGAGAACAGAGTGCCAGAGAACTCTATCCTTGCATACTTCACTCGCTTCTTCAACATTCATAATTCTCTTCATACACGCTCGCCGGTTTCAGAGACTCTTGACTCCACCTTCCTTCAGTACATGACCGATCTGGTCTAGGTAGGTTAGTCTCGGTCTCCCCCGGTACCTACATCCTTCCACTTTCGCAATGTAAATCTTCTTAACCAGACGTTCGTTCGGCATTCTTTCCACATGTCCGAACCATCGGAGCATTCCCTTTCGCATCTTTACACCAATACTCTCTTGCATATCTACTCGCTTTCTTACGTCGTCGTTACGAATGCAATCGATCAGCCTAAATCCACAGATTTTCCGTAGAGATCGCATTTCGACCGCATTAATTTTACTTTCATACTCTTTTTGTATACCCAACTCTCGCTTCCATACAGTAATGTTGGGACAAGCACTGCGTTATGTATTGCTACACGTGCCTTCTGGCTGAGGTGGTGGCTACCGAGAAGTGGCCTCAATGCTCCGTTCACTCTATTTCCCGCATTCACTCTTCGCTCTATATCAGTGGTGTACCTTCCATCTCGGCTAAACCCACATCTAAGATATACAAATTCATCCACTTGCTGCAGTACATCATTACCTATTGTTACTCTTACGTCTGTTCTGGCTTCATCTCATTCAAAGACCATTATTTTGGTTTTGCACACATTCACGCGTAGACCCCTTTTCTTACAATCTTCTGTCATTGTGTCGACTAGGGTACTGCTGGTCAATTGCTGACTGCGCCAGCAGGACTGCATCATCTGCATAGAGCACAGCAGTGACCACTGAGTCGCCCATCTGGACTCCCACATTCATATCGTTCAACCTTTTTAGACATTTATCCAGATATATGATAAACAGTCTGGCTGACAGAACGCATCCCTGCTTAACGCCGATATTGACGTCAAACCAAGGCGACAGCCCATGTAACTGGACTGCACAGCCTGCAGCAGTTTACCGTTAATACCATACTCCGGTAAAACGTCCCAAAGTTCCTTTCGTACAACCGTGTCAAATGCTCTCTCCAGATCCACAAAACTACATAAAACCCTCTGACCTAGAGCCAGATGCTTATCCACAATGTTGCGCAGAGAGAACACTTGATCCATGCATCCCTTTCCACTCCTGAAACCTCCTTGTGTCTCACACAGTAAACCATCGGACACCATCCTCATTCTCTTTTCAATAATTTTACCATACACTTTTGCTGCCAAACTGGTCACTCTTATGGCTCTGTAATTTGCGCAGTCATAACGTAAACCCTTGTTTTTAAACAAAGGCACGATGACTGTGCTATTCCAGTCCCTAGGAACAATTCTCGAGCTCCAACATAAATTGAGGAGCAACAGGAACGCCTCCCAGACACAGGAGCCACAGGAACGCCTCCCAGACACAGGAACCACCAAGCTTGATCATCTCGGTAGACACCATATTAATGCCCGCTGCCTTACCATTTTTCAAATTTCTTATTGCCCATTCAACTTCATCCATACTGATGCCTTCGGAGGACGCCAGTGCTGAATGGTGATCTACTAAACCACACGCGACACCGGCGCCAACCGTAGTATACGCATACATATCGCCAAAATATTCACTCCATCGGCTTAACACGTCTTGTGTTTGTGTAAGAATGTCTCCACCTTTAGACCTTATTTTATTCATTCTGAAGGCTGACCAACCACCCCGAGACTTCTTTACCTCCCTCCAAAAGAGTTTGGTGTTACCCTCGAAGTTTTTAGTCAGCCTATCTTCTGCACTCATATTTGCTCTATCACGTTTCTCTTTCACTAAGGCCTTGGTGTCATTCTTACATTGCCGATATATTTCTTTCTTCTGTTCAGTCATACTGTCATTCAGATTCAAAGAAGAGACATAGTCCAGCCACGCTTTCTTCTTTTGCTCTATGAAAGCTGCCACTTCCGCATCCCACCATGCATCACCATTTGTATTTCTATGCTTCTTTGAACTTCCACATACTTCTTTCGCTATATCTACCATACTCTCTTTCAATATTCTCCAGCATTCTTCAATGTCCGATTGCGGCTGGCTTGCCATCGTCATCCGTTCTCGGACACCTCTGCATACTTTTCTCTTACATACTCTTCTTGCAACCTTTCAACCTTTATTCTTTCAAGCCCTTCGAAGTGTACACGCTCTCGCCAGTGCCTCCACTTTCTGAACAGACCACTAAATCTCGCGATAACGAGATAGTGATCCGTATCGACTGTGGGGCCCCTGTAGGCTCTTGCGTCCAATATTTTGCTTCGGAGGCGACTGTCTACCAAAATTAAATCTATTATACTTTTCTGTTCATTCCTTCTCCATGTATACATATGGATGTCCTTATGTTGGAAAAATATGTTTGACACAATAAGGTTTCTCTCCATGCATACATCCACTATGAGCCTACCTGCGTCGTTCACTCTCTTATCACCAAATGTACCAAGTACGTCCTTATAGTAGGGACGCTTGGTCCCCACCCATCCATTCAAATCTCCGCATACAATCACGCGTTCACTGATTTCTGCCATATCCAGAACTTCCCTAACATTATCCCAAAACTTCTCTAGGTCTGATGCCACCGAGGATCCTACGGGAGCATATGCTACAACCATGAATACCTTGGTGACACCTAGTTTTATACGGACCAAGAGAAGTCTGGGATCATACATTCCGTAATCCTTCACACCTGAGGCCAAGCGAGAGGACAACAGCACTCCTACCCCCATGCTGGCTCGATCGCTCTGTGGTACACCAGACCACAGAACCATCCCGCCACCAGGAAGATCGCAGACGTCGCTGCCCCCTCGCTTGGTCTCTGTTACACAGAGCACGTCTAGCTGTTTGTCCGCCATGACGGTTATCAGCTCGTGCAACTTACCTTCCACACATCTTCTTACATTCCACGAGCCCACCCGGCACTCTGCTCTCCTCGACTCGCCTGACTGGGCAAGGCGTGATGGGTGGCGGCCCCCATCGCCGCATCTGCCGATTTTCATACCGACGTGGCGGGTCGGTACGCATCGCCTCTGGGGGACGCCCTAACCCGTACTGCGTTACGCATATCGAATTATATATATATATATATATATAAACCCCAAACCCACCCGTTTAGGCTTTCGGCTCTCTCGCTCACCAAACGAAGCGCAATAGCATATTACCACAACTCAGACGTCGATCACCGGCGAGAGTGTGGACCCCGGACAGACTGGCCCGCGGCTGTACATGGAGACTATTAACAGCGTGCTCGTAGTGTACCACTTGAACTTAAATTATATGATCAAAATAGTAGAAACTCTAAAATCTTTCTAATATAACGATATTGGAATAGCTAACGTTATTGAAATGAATCGAATGTTTCTAGAAATGGTTTACGACTTGATTGATTGACAATATTACTATCATAGGAATTCAATATTGCTGGAATGTTTAATATGTTTGTAACAGATATTAGAGAGAGAGAGAGAGATTATCAGCTTCAATATTTCAAGATATTAAACATTTATTTATTACGTTAAATATTATTATAACATTCTTGTACTTTACGTAGTTACCTAATTAGGGATGTTGCAGATATGTCGTTTTGGATGTGGATACGGATATTATAATAATACCGATATATAGCATTCTCATGAGGAAGCCTATGTCCAATCGGTGATAATATCACCGATTGGACATAGGCTTCCTCATGAGAATGCTATTCAGATCGGTCTTGTGCCAATTGCATCCAACGGATGAGATTTTTGTGATCTCATCAGTCCACCTAGTGGGAGGTCGTTTCAAGCTACATCGTCTGGTTCGAGATTACCACTCGAGAGCCTTTTCTACCCCAATGGTTGTCAGTTCCACAAGCGATGTGCATATATATTTCTTAGTCGTTTTTACGACACCCACGTACATAATAAGGGTTGTTGAATTGTCTTCCGACTCCGTCACCACACGGAGAGTATTATCAAATAATTTATCTATACATATAATAAAAATGTAACGGATCGCTGTCTGTACATGGAAGATATATGAGAAAAAAATTTACTGGGACCTTTATCAACACTAATAGAACCCAAAACAATGATTTTTAAAATTTTTATCTGTTTGTCTGTGTGTTTGTACACGCTAATCTCAGAAACGGCTTATCCGATTTAGACGCGGTTTTCGCTAATATATTTTGGTAAGCTTCACTTAACATTTAGGCTTTATTTCATGTCAATTAGTTTATAAATAAAAAAAATTTTGGCAATTTAAAAAATGTTCGGCGAAAAAAATCTTTATCGATTCTTTTCAAATTACGTACAAATATTCTCCAGTAAAAATAAATAAACACGTATTTCAGCATTTATTGATTTTCACCCTCTGGGGGTGTAAATTAGGCCTGCAAAGCGGTTTGGACGACTCATTAAATCATTAGCGCCAAGCCGATATTATTGAAGCTGGCAATTTGAAATGTTGACAGTGGTTTCTTTATATGACGTAGAGATTTACTAAGAAAGGATTTTACGAAATTATAACCCTAAGGGGATGGAGCAGAGTGGCAAAGTTTGTATGGGGAGAAAAAATCTTTATTGATTCTTTTCAAATTATGAGTCGAATAATTATTCTAGGGTAATATCCGGCATTTGTCAATTTTCACCCTCTGGTTGTGTAAATTAGGCCTGTGAAAGGGGTTGATCGACTCATTACCGCCAAGCCGAAACTATTAAAGCTAGAAACATTAAATTTTGAAGCACGTTTTTATTTATGACATAGAGATTAGATATGAAAGGATTTTATGAATTCTGCCCCTAAGGGGGTATAACAAAGCAGTAAAGTGTTCTTCGGTAAAAATAAATAAACACGTGTTTCTCTCCCCTCTCCATCAACCCCGCACCAGTGCCGTCGTGGCAATCAGTGCCGGCGTGAGAGCTCACACGATACACATAGTGGGCGGCACAAGGTTCTTGCCTAATGGTTTAAGATACAGGTTAAGTTTAGCTTCAAAAATGTTCACTCTATAACTCAAATAATAAATTATATCTAACGAGGTCGCAACTCTGCTGGTGAAACAAAACAGTCAAATAAATGGTGGCGATGATTATATTTTTATCCCATGGTCTTACCGTAAATAGTATATTAATGGCAATATAATTTGTAGAATGAATAGATTTTTGAACCACCTTTTTCTTTAGTGACCGGCTATGGTATATAGACACATGCGCGCCGTACATGTACATCTACGTTGTGCGGGCGGGCCACCGCAACCGGGTATCATCTCGAGTCGAAGCTCTCATGCAGTGAACCTCAATACAGATACTTACGCTTGCGCCGCCCAAAGCACCGACGATAGAGCGTGTCAACCTAGAGTTTATTTCTCTCGGACCCACCCTATTGCCTAATTCCGTTAGACAACTAACTCGCAGAAAGCGGCGATCGCATCCCAGTTTCTGACGTTGTTGATTATCGTCCTAGCGACAAACCTTCAACACCTTGCATTGCTTTTTCTATTTAACTCTGTCAGATATGACTTCTGCGTGGACGAAGCCGCGGGCAAAAGTTAGTATTACAATATTATCAAATAATTAAAAAAAATAAAAATATATATAAGGACTCAAAAAAATATCTAAGAGATTTGTCTATGAGAATACGCAGACCTTATTGCAATCGTCAATTGGAATACCAAGCGTGATAATTATGGCAATACCTAAACTTATCAAAGAATTACTACTACGTACCATTAGATGTGAAAATCAACTTCCAGTAGAAAAAAGTGAAAGGTTGATGGATATATAATTCAATAGGCGGTGAATTAAAACAAACTTATGAGTAGTATTTAATTTTTCGTATCTTTCGAGAACATTCATTTTTATATTTCCATATTTCCTGTAAGCTGTGTGATAGCGGCTACTAATACTACCAACCCTTGCTTTGCTCGTAGATGTCGTAAAAGACGACTAAGAGCCTTATATCGACCTGGACCAACTCCATCTGATGCCGTTTGGTTAACAATTACATTCCCATGGAGGGTTGACATCTGACAGGCGGCCGATTATAAAGCTATTGGCAATAACTTGTACAATATGTACTATTGAAAGAGGAGTAAATCGTATCGACCCCAAGTGATTGGGATAATAGTAGGAGAATAATGATGATTGCCTGTAATGGGGTATTTATTTAAAAAAAACCTCGTATTTGTTAAAACAAAAAAAAAATATTTTAACAAAAATTTAAAAGTGATAATAACAAGTCTTCTCATTCGATATTTTATAGAAAACATTTTTATATAAGCACGAAATTATATTATGCTTAGTTATAAGTTATAAAAGTAATAATATCAGAACATGTGTACGGTTATTGTACATAAATATTGTTTTTACTAATAAAACTGTAGACAGCGTAAGGTAAGGTAAAGCTAAAAATATGACTTTTATTTTTACATCCAAAGTAGGAAACGAGAAAGGAAGGTAGGGATCTTTTTTCTTATAATAGTATATATACACCATGTTATGTACCTACATGTATTATGCATATACATAATAATATAACCTATTTCTGAGGTGCTTCACTTCGCTTTTCTCGAGTTCAATTTGATCATGAAGATAGGTCAAAGCATAAATTGTCTGAAGTAACACCAGAATGTATGCATAAACACGGCTCAAATTTCTAAAACACAGCACTGTTTCATCTAACGCTGTTTCAATTTTTTTTTACAATATTATAATAATTTAATTAAGTTGACGAATGTATTGTTGATATTATTTTTGGTTTCAATAGTATACCTGTGGATTTATTTATTGCAAGTACTCGTACTTTGGACAAAATATTATTTTTCCACTGAGCGATTGCCGTCTCACCTACCCTACAAATATTCCAGGATTAGATTAGATGTCAGTACACCTAAAGATAATGACATAGTTATTCATGACAATCAGCATCAAGGATTTTATATGCTCTGCGAGGCATTATTATCACACATCTTTTAGAATATTTTTTTTTATAAAAATATCCGACAAGAGTTTCGTGTGTTGAAGGAGATTACAATATATCACCAGCCATTCGTTTCTTAAAGGTGATCATAAAAGACGATTAAGGATCATATGCTGATAAAAATTAAAAGAGAAGTAAACATCTAAATATGATCCTATGTCTACTCGTCTGACCTAGCGTCGCCAAATTTGCTTCCATTCTAAGGACGAGCATCCAGCAGAGGTACGTATATGGACTCAGGTGATATTCGGTCTTGGGTCTATATATGGATTTGCGATATATTTAATTTACCTATAACTCCGTTTGACAAGTCATTGTTGTAGAATTTGAATCCAAGATCACAGCGTCTAGTGACCTTTTACTTGTTTTTTTTTGTTCTTATAATAATTGTTTGCACCTAGTATATCAAAAATATACACGTTGATAATTTTAATAAGACAAAAGTTTTAACACGTACCTACTAAATTATTATTAGTGATGCTTAGGCAGGCAAACAATGACTATAGTTATTACAAAAAGTCTTTGACGAACTACCGAAAGGCCTATTCCAGTTGAGAGACTGAGAGGATTATTATAAAAGAAATCTGTTGACGCATTGAAGTAGCACGCACAGATGATTCTTGAAAGAAGAAAAATAATTACACCTTAAAAATAGTGAATTCTTGAATGGTAACTATAGACTGATCGATACAGCGTAGGATGATCCACCTTAATATAGCGATGACACGTGGAAAACAGTAAGCACAATGATATTATTGAGACAACCTATGAGTTCTTAATAAAAATATACACCGAAATATGAGCTTGTATAGCCTTTTTAAGAACCACATATTACTAAGAAACGATGTCAAATCTGATCATATAATTTTACCGTCAGAAATCACGTTATAATTTCATTGCAAATATGGTGTAGTTTTGGAAACTTTACGTGACAATCGTCATTAGTTTGATTTCTATAGCACAATTATTTGTAGGTGTTAAGAATTTAAATGGAATTTGTGTCCATTATAGATATTTGTCGTTTCAAGTCTCACTGTTGGATAATAGCACAAGGATTTTTTTATCAGTCCTTTATATCAGTTAATGTATTAAAACAAAAAAATGAGAAAACGACATGTCCTTATATTGAATTTAAAGTTTAAATAATTCTATGTAACGCCGGCTATGATCATCACCAACCCTTATATTGCTCGCGGATGTCAAAAAGCGCAACTAATAGCTCAACATTAACCTGGTCCATGTTCATATGTTGCTGTCTGGTTTTCAATTATATTCCCAAAGAGGGTTGATGTCAGGAAAGCGGCTGATCATAAAACCATTGTCAAAATTATGTGTAAAAAGTGATGACTCGTCGAGAGAGCCGGAAGCCCAACTGAGTGGGTTTGGGGTTTGTAATGGTAGGTAGCGGCCTAGCTATACCCTTGGTTATAGCACAGGTCTATGGGCATATGACCATAAGCAATAAAAAAAATAAAAAATCACGGGGTAAACTTTCATCTGTGTATTTTTGAGAAATATTATTACCTTATTGTACACTCTATGAATAATTTGATTATAAGAGCACAGATTAATATTCATTATTTAAGTTAGATACTTCGTGAGCTTCAACAAACCCATAATTTGGTTAGTAAATCATGTTTTAGTTTAAATTTATTATCATTGATGCAGTCAAATGCTTCTTCCAAATAATAATTATAATAATTTTTATTTAATTCAATAAGTGTATACAATAATGGTATTATTGTATACACTTACATTGTATACACAATAATGGTATTATTGTATACACTTAGTATGTATGTGTATACTCTTAGTTTTAAATAACAATTATTTAGGTACATATTAAGATAGAATAAACGATGGGGTCTTAACTAGTATAAACTGTGCGACAAACCCCGAAACCTGCAATAAATTAGGAATATATGAGTTAATTTTAAAATGTGTTCATTTACTAGGTGCAGAAGGCAAAGCGAATTTTCACATGTGGATGTATCAAGGTGATGAAAAATTTTACGCATTGTGTTCATACCGTGACACTAAGCAAGTTACGACTGCGAGGGGAGAAATTTACAGGTAACATTACTTCTTACTTATTACACTACGTTTACAATATATTATTTTTTAAATTGTTTTGCCATTTACCTTTACGTGGATAATTTAACGTATGATGAATATCTTCTATTTTGGATAAATATTATATTATATTTTTATTGCTTTCTTTGTTATTTTCATTTTTTATTTATATAAAACTGTCTCGTTATTATTCTATGAATTCACATCTAACGAAATATTCCTTATTAACGTCTATTCGTGTGGTGACGGAGTAAGAATACAATTCACCCCCTATCTTACCCGTGGGTGATCGAAAGAGACAACTAAGGGATATAAAACGCATATAACATCTATGTAAGAAAAGAAAACTCGAAAGAAAACCCTATACCAATACGTCTAACCAACATGATATAGTAGGTCAATTTCCCTCCCGTTATGGAGGAAGCTCGAGCCCAACAGTGGGACATATATGAGCTGATATGAACGTCTATTATTGGACTTAGACCAACAGTGGATAAGTCCTCTCAACATGATGAGCATCCATTATATACATAAAAAAAACATTATTCTCCTACTTTTGTCCCAATTACTTGTGCTTAATACAATATTTATAAGTATATATTACAAAAAATATTGGCAATAGTTTTATGACCGGCCGCCTGCCTGACGTCAACCCTCCTTGGCAATATAATTATTATCCAAACGGCATCAGGTGGAGATGGCCCAGGTTTATATAAAGTTCTTAGTCATATAAGAGCAATGTAAGGATTGGTAGTATTCGTAGCCATATACTTTCAACAAAATAACACTTCTAATTCAGTTCATAGAATGGGATATATATGTATTAAACATAATAATTCCCATTCATAACAGAAGTGACATTTATTTACAATATCACTCAGGACAAAAGGATTGGCAAAAATTTATTTCATTTTTTCTTTTGTCTTAATTCACCATCAACATCAATGGCGCCTATACATCTTCGATTCGTAGGTGATATTGTTGACATACCAGAGTCCATGGAGGAGTTTTTTTTCCTTGAAAGATCAATACATATAGACGTCGATAGACCAACAAATGAATAAAATATTTAATAAAATTTAGAGCCATTCTCACAGTTACTAGTCACAGATATTAAAATAGATAGTGTTTTCTTGCATGTCAATATTATAAAAAACTAGCTGTCCTGGCAGACGTCTTCCTGCCCGAAAAAACTTTAAGCGATATGCCGACACAACCACACCTACCGGCTCCAAAGGTGTTTTGAAATCGACCCATTGGAATACACATAAACAATTTCATCCCAATCGGTTCAACCGTTTGACATACCAACAACGGCGCCACCTACCGGGTCCAATTGTGAATTCCGGGTGCAATTGCTAAACCATTCTCAAATCCCCTCGAACTCACACAAAAAATTTCAAGAAAATCCGTGCAGCCGTTTAGGAGGAGTTCACTATCAACACACGAAGAACACACACAGAAGAATATATATATATATATATATATATATATATATATATATATATATATATATATATATATAAGAAATATAACATTTTTATCAACAAAAGTGTTCTCTTTACAGACCAAGTTCGACCATTAACTTAAAGGACGTCTTATCAGTAGTGACACAAAATATGGGTAAGTTAATATTAATATTTTGCTACAAAGTTCGACTAAATATCGCAGCATCATCTTTGACTACTATCTTTGATAAAGTTCTCCACAAAAAGGCTCCTCGTCTTTCTTATTCAACTTTCTTATCATTTAAGTCAATGTAAAATACAAATTGCTGATCAAGCAAATATTTTATCTTTCTGTTTTCAATTCATTTCTTGAACGTATCTATACTATTCCGTATGATATAATGCAAGACTAAGACTCGCGGCTAAAGTCTCCCTTAGACAGCATTTTACGATTTCTTTGGCAAAAAAAAGGATAAGGTACAGTAATTAGTAACCAGTACACGGGGAAATAATTTGATGTTATTTTAAACAGTCTCATGATAGATAGGTGTGATTACAGCCCCGCTCCTGTTAAGTGATATGTACTTAATTATACTATTTATTTAATTATATTACTCTATCCGTGTGGTGACGGAATAAGAATACAATTCACCACCTATCTTATCCGTGGGTGATCGTAAGAGACAACTAAGGGATATAAAATGCATATAACATCAATGTAAGAGCAGGAAAACTCGAAACAAAACCCTATACCAACACGTCTGACCAGCGTGGTATAATAGATTAATTTCCCTCCCATTACGGAGGAAGCCCGAGCCCAATAGTGGGACATATATGGCCTGTGATGATGATGATGATGACTTAATTATTGATAGTAGTACAGTTAGTGCCACTAGATGAATAGAATTTCATTAATTTAGTTGAATTTTTTATTTCCATCTAGATTTTTATTTCTATCAATACAGGTGACTGTGTGTTATTCTAACAGCAAGAGTTGCAAGACTTGCGAGACTCGCAAGAGTCTTACATTTGGGCAACACTGATGGTCCGCTAGAACTAAATAGTCGTAAATTAGACTGATCGTATGGTATAAATTGAATATATGAATCATAAAAATCGGCCCAGGCGTTTGGTCTGTATAGTGCTTCAAAGGAACATACATACATACACACATCGACTGTTAAACACATTACTACTCCTTTGCGTCACGCAGTCGGGTAAAAATAAGAACAGCTCCTATTTTTTTATATTTTAGTTTTAAACACCACTTTGTAGATCTGAATTAATTGAATACTTTGATGTTAGCAATTCTCACTATTACAATTGCCCTATAAGTTTTTATTATAATTTCTCTAAAGCTTATTTACAGTCAGTGATTTATTTTTATTACACAGAGTATAAATTTCAATTACTTCTATTTGGCGAAGTAACAGAGTAATAGAATAGCTCCGTCTGCGTCGGCAACATTTTCAATACGACCGCTATCACAATACGATAAATTACCAGCCTAATTCGATTCGTTGGCCGTAATGTGGGCTCATCAAACATCTTGTTTGTGCGACATAAAGTACAATAGAAGGGCAGGTTCGACCCGCCCGTGGCATTAGCGTCCCACCCGCAATTTTGTTTTATTTTGTCTTCATCGTTTGCTGTCTCCACACGCCACGGTCACGGAACGAATGAAAGATGAAAATCGTACAGTTGGTGCTCTTTTCAAGTGCCCGCCAATATCATTAGTTACCCAATGTCTACAATACAATAGTCTCACAAATTATTAGATTTAAATTACATATTAATCAAATTGTTCTTTTATTGCTCACTGCCCATGATGAGCAAATTGTTAAGATAAGATAAAATAATAAGATAATAATTTATTTGTTTGAATGTAGTATACATATAAATGCAAGATATTAAATAGCGTACAATAGTTCTGTCATGTTCAGCCTCATGCTAAGGCGTACAAATTTGAGAGGAAGCGCTAACAGTCATTATATCAGTACTAAATTACATTAAAATTTAAATACAATTAAAATCATACTCCATTAAATTTAAATTGAGTTAATACTTGTAACAATGTCACATATATAAATTGAATTAAAATTAATCATTTGAATAAAGTTACATATATAAGTTGAATTAAAATTAATCATTTGAATAAAGTCAAATATATAAATTAAATTAAAATTAATCATTGGAATAATTTGTTATTATTTATTGAATATATTTAAATAAGTTAGAAAATGCTATGTATTTTTGTATCTATATTATAAATAATTCAAATAAACTACAATTTTATTCTACCGTAGATAATTAAAAGAAAATACAAACGCAACATCCAAGTCGTATGCTTATGAGTTTTCCTAGTTTTCAAAGAGAAAGATATTGCACTCGGCGTACGTATTTGAGGAACAAGATAGTAATTCCCGGAGGTTTTGTCTTGCGGCAACACATCCTACAAATGAAAAGATGCCGACATTCAAAGCGAAGCTGCTACATTTTTAAATTCACAGAGTAGTCGGTCCGTTCGTTGCAAAAACCTCGCGTGGGTTCCCCAACTAATGGACTTTTTAAATGTGTTTCGTTTCTTTCACTCGCACTTGCATTTCCATTTGTAGCCTAAATATACGTCAAGTATTCTGATCACGCCACACTACTTACACGATATTGCGCCGCCCGTACATTTGGTTCAGATTAGTTTTAATTTCGCTTCGGGCCTGTAAAGCTTTCTGTGGCCGGCTGAGTCTCACTGTTCTCACTGAGATTTATTGTTAAACTTTACCACAGTAGAAGGTACTTTAAAACATTTTCTACGATTAAATTTAAAATGGATTCAAGTTTATTAATTTATAAATTATACAACATATCTACAAACAAATCTTTTTATTTTGTAGTATATGTGTATGAATCAGATTCTCTATCCATCCATCCATCAGCTCGTAAACGTCCACTGTTGGACATAAAGCCTCCCCACGAGAATGCCATTTACAACGGTTCTGTGCCACCTGCTGACCTTCGTAATGTCGTCAGTCCACCTAGTGGAGGTCGGCCTATGCTGCGTCGTCCGATTCGTGGTCGCCACTCTAGAACCTTTTTTCCCCAACGGTTGTCGGTTCTTCGAGCGATGTGGCCTGCCCATTACCACTTCAACGTGCTAATTCTTCTGGCTATGTCGGTTACACCCGTTCTTCTATGGATTTCCGTATTTCGGATTTTGTCACGTAGAGAAATACTGAATATATGATGAGCCCTCTCCATAGCATATTGAGCAACTTTGAGCCTTTTTCTGAGGCCGACATTTAGAGACCTCGTTTCAGTGCCGTAAGTCACCGCTAATATACCTAATATAGTCATCGCTGATATACCTGTTATATGCCGTAAGATTCTCTATGGTATTTTAAAAAATGAGGGTCGGGATCGCCTAATTAGTTCTTCGCTTCAAATCGAATTTTCTGCAACTGTCTTCAATTTCCGATGAATTACTTAGAATTTTTTTTTTCTTTATTATAAAAACCCGATAACGAAGCGAAAAATGATGTCACAAGCGGGATTCGAACCGGCGCCTATTGGTATTCCGGCCCAATCGTGCTGCCACTACACCACCGTGAACTATTGTAGGACATGCAAATCTCGCTTCGTATCATATTTACGTCTTAAGGGGACGTATGCCATCTACCCGACAATGTTTACACATTGTTATAGGCTTAATACTTCAAACTTTGCAGTTAGAATTGTATTAAACGATGACACAACCTTGTTATTCAAATTACTGAAATTTAGCATTTAATATGCTTAATTACTTTTCGCTATTATATAATATATATTATAATTATTTTTCGCTTCGTTATCGGGTTTTTATAAATAATTAAGCATATTAAATGCCAAATTTCAGTAATTTAAATATTTTTTTTAATAACAAGCTCGAAGTTTGCTTTGCTTGAAACAATATAATCTTTCCATACTATATAGGACTTTATGTGACGAAACTGTAATAAACCTCTGCTTATTTTTCTCGCTATAAAGTTATGGGACTATAAAATAAAGGAGCTCTATTCAAACCATTTAAAATTCTTCTATATATGTAAGAATAGGATTTACACAACTCAGTTTTTTTTCACAACAAACCCGTAAAGCTTTGAGGGGACGAGACATTGCGATTCATTCTCGCATTTAAAAGCAAGACTGTAATTTCGCAGGCCTTTGTCTAGAGCCCGCGCGGGACGCCGGCTTGCAGGAAAATATGCGCATTCAAAATGGATTTTTATCGCTTTTCAAGTGGCAGGCTTTAGCTGTGTAGTCTGTTCAGAATACGTTAACGATCTATACAATGTTTCATTGTGGTAATACCCATTGACATATTTTACGTATACGGGTTGAGTCTAAATATTGTTATACGCGTATCGAAAGTAATCATTTTGACTCTATATTCATATATTACAAAAAGAATGTTATATAGTAGGCCTTAATTGCTAGTGATAGTTATAAAAATCGGTTAAAGGAGAACATTAAGTAAACAGCACTTTATGGGCCAAGCTACGATCGCCAGCCTGGCTGCCAAAAGTGGCCATTACGACATTATCCTCCATGTGGTGAAGCCAATAAAAATCGTGATAGGTCGAAGATGATAATGATAATAATACAATATAATATATGTTCATTGTATCAAATGATATTTGTAAAATATGGAAAGCCCAACTTTCTGGACGAGTTTGGGAATTTAATAAAATTACCAATAGGTAGGCAGTGGCCTAACTGTAGCGCTAGTATTGCAAAGGTCCATGGGCGGCAGTTACACTTATCATCAGGTGTACTGCTTGGTCTTTTGCCATTAAGAGTAATAAAAAAAAACTTTCTTGAAGTATGCACTGGTTTGAATACTTTCAATTGCATAGATAGCGTATTGATGTGAGTAATAACCTCCCGTCTCTTGGGCTCGATTCCAAAAAAAATCCTGCATTGTTTTGGTTATCTAGTGTGTAGTATCTGTTGTCAACAATTAATTTTTAATAACACCTTGTGCAATTTATATGACACAATATCAATGATGATTCGTGGTTGTGTCATTTAATTCAATATGCACTATTCATTCTTAAATTGTTCTAGGTTCTCTATAGGTAACACCTATAATTTAAGTGACATTTATGAAAACGGGTATCTGTGTAATTTTTGTCTTTTAATTTTATGTATATATATATATATAAGGTTTACCCGCAATACTTCCATTAATATGAATTTAATTATTTCATGTGGTGACGGAGTAAGAATACTATTCACCATGCCATATCTTACCCGTAGGTGATCATGCGAGACGACTAAGGGATATAAAACGCATATGACATCTATGTGAGAGAAGGAAACTCGAAACAAAACCCTATACCAACACGTCTGACCAGCGCAGTATAGTAAGTTAATTTCCCTCCCATTACGGAGGAGGCCCAACCCCAACAGTGGTACATTTATGGGCTGTGTTGATGTTGATGATGATATATTTTTAAAAATAGTTACATAATTTATTGCTGAGATACATATTTCTTAATGTTTAAAATAAATATTGTGAAATGAATTAAAAAAGTTGATATTTGATCTAAATAAATTTATTCACGGAACACATTATATATACATACAAAATAATTAGGCGATTCAACACCGAACTTATACTACTCAGACCTAGAACCCCTATACCACGAATCCTTCAATGTTAGCTTAGGACTTCAGAGTTCCCTTTTACAATTTATGTAGATGTGTAAAGTACTTTAAACAAAAGCTTGTAAGACGACAACTTGTTTGGAATAATTACAATCGTAACAGAGGACTTATTTACCTGTAAACCTGTGATATTCAAATGAGACACGCTCAAAGCTATTCGACGCAAATGCGAGTTTTTAATTTTACTAATTGGATAATACAATACACTTGTGTTGTGTATTATTTTATGTCATTTCTTAATGCACCGTGTTGCCCTATTCAGATAAAGCGCATGACTGGGTCACTGTACTCTTGCAAAGTTCACAGTATTGATTTTATTGCGCTCACCCAAAAATATAAATGAAATCTGTTGCTATACAAAAGTGGCCATTGATTTAATAGCTACATATGGATAGAAGTGATGCAAGTACGTATGTGGGGTATTAATTATTCAGACTTTGTATAACGTTATCTAACGTACACGTAGAGTCAAATAATCCAAAGTGTGTAATACGCCCTATTCAAATAGAATCAACGTAATTGAATACTCTATGTCAACTCCGCAATGTTTGACGATCTAAATGTAATTGATTCTAGATTTAACCAAATTCTTGTTATTTATTTTACTATAGTGATGTTCTAATTTCACAGGATTTATCGAGTTTTTGGTATGGGAGAATGGATATCAATGTGAAACTTTGTTGAAGTGCAGTACTGCTGAAGTTGTTACCCGGTAAGTTAAGAGTTACATAATTTTTTTTTTAACTACTATAAGTCCGAATGTTGGAAACCAGCTGCATCCATATGAAAAGAGAAATTCAAATACTGTCCCAAGTTAGTAGCAAGCAACATAGGTATATAAATTTAGGGTTTCTATTTAGAGTTTGCTCGGTACATAGTATTACGTGATATCTGATCTCATTTTATAATCATTTTGTTACGACAAGAAAAGGACAATGACTCATTTTATTCTTACGCCCATACACAATTAGATATTTAGAAATAAATATCTCTTCCTTATTACCTACATTTAAGTTTTGTAGTACTAAATATTTTAATTTACATAGAAATAAAAAAATATAATTTTCAGAGGATAATAACCTTATCCGTATGGTGACGGAGTAAGAATACAATTCACCACCCCATATCTTACCCGTGGGTGATCTTACGAGAGGACTAACGGATATAAAACGCATATAACATCTATGCAAGAGAAGGAAAATTCGAAACAAAACCCTATACCAACACGTCTGACCAGCGCGGTATAGTAGGTTAATTCCCTCCCATCACGGAGGAGGCTCGAGCTCAGCAGTGGAATATTTTTGGGCTTTGATGATGATGTTGATGATGAATAACCTTATCCTTAGGTTCGAGGATAAACTTTTGAACGATCTGTAACATTTGCTTTTTTAAAAAAATTATGGTTTCTACTTGATATATACCTATTGTTTATGATAAATTATTACCATAATCCTCTACTGTTTTCTTTTTAATCTATATGAGCCCTTTTTGGGTACAATCTCCTCCCCAATGTATGTGAAAATAGTTTACTATACGCTCACAGATAAATTGGCATTCCCGTCTCTCAATGGTTATACGGGAAATTAAATTTGATTTGTGTATTTAGTTTAGTTTCAATTATTATATCCAATTTATATCCTTTGTTCAATCGTAGGATTTTTCTTTTTTTTTTTTTTTTTTTTTTTTTTTTTATCTCGGATTTCCGTTACCTAGGTTCTCTTATTCAGAGCGATGGCGGCCTGGATCGTGCGGTGAAGCACAGAATTGATGAAGTGGCGGCAGGTCACGGGTACAACATGCGACCCCAGAGTACCCGTCAAATTAAAGGGCAAAATATACAAAACCCTAATAAGACCTGCGGTACTGTATGGATCAGCATGTTGGACGACAAAAGCGACGGATAAGAGACGACTGCATGTAGCGGAGATGCGAATGTTGAGATGGATGTGTGGTGTGACAAGAATGGATAAAGTAAGAAATGAATACATTAGAGGAAGTTTGAAAGTTGCGCCAGTGACGGAAAAGTTAAGGAGTGAACGGCTGACATGGTATGGACATGTGCAGAGGCGGGATGAAAGTAATGTTGTGAGAAAAGTTTTAGGTATGAATGTTGAAGGCTTAAGGGGTAAAGGAAGACCAAAGAAAAGATGGATGGACTGCGTGAGGCATGACATGGATAGTCTAGGAGTAACGGCAGAGATGACGTCTGATAGGATCGTATGGAAAAGGATGACATATTGCGTTGACCCCAAATAATTGGGATAAGAGCAAGATGATGATGATGATGATGTTCAATCATAGGTTTATTTTTCATATCTGAATTCTGACAAATTTGGTAGGAATGTAATATATATTTCATTCGTGTGGTGATGGAGTAAGAATACAATTCACCACCCCCTATCTTACCCGTGGGTGATCGTACGAGACGACTAAGGGATATAAAATGCATATAACATCATACTCATACTCATACTCATTTATTTCGTAAAACCAATTTACATGTCAATTTTATTATTTTTGTACATTATTTAATTATTATTTAGCCTAGTTCAAAAAATTCGTTATAAGTGTAGAAAGTTTGCTCGACCAGCCATCGCCTAAGGCGCGTCTTAAACCCAGTAAAATTGGAAGCCATGGTGATTGTGGTCGGCAGCTTGTTATACACAGCCGGTCCCATTACATGAGTTGTCTTGGAAGACTTAGTTAGCGTTCGTTTTATAGAAACTAATTTATTCGCGTTTCTAGTGTTGTACGAGTGAACATCTATGCAAGACAAGGAATACTCGAAACAAAGGCCTATACAAACACGTCTGACCAGCGTGGTATAGTAGGTTAATTTCCCTCCCATTACGGAGGAGGCCGGAGCCCAACAGTGGGACATATATGGCCTGTGATGATGATGATAATGATGATGATGATGATGCTGTTATATTAATAGGGATGTAATATCGTTGGTGAAAAAAAAAATCATATTAACATCCTTCAATTACGCGACCCTTTTCCATTGACGGATTAAGAACGCTTACCCTCTCCTTTTCTGCGGGTTATATAGAAGAAGAATAAGAGATGTAAGCAGATATGAAAAGTAAACTAGAAATGAAACCCTACACTAACCTATCTAATTATCGTAGATCTCTGCTTTTATAGAGGATCCTAGTGTCCAAAAGTAGAAGGTACATATATAGACTGAGAAAGACGAAAAGGAAATATATGAATGACAATAATTCGTCTCAGTTCAGTGTTGTCGCGACATGCTCGTTATGTAATTATTAGACGCCTCTCGTCGCCGCGGGTCGTCGACCTCGTCTCGACTTTGACCCACTTCTTACTCTAATTTTCGCGTCTCAACCTCGTAGACAACTTTAGCTGTATCTCTATAACTTGTGACAACTACTGGGAAACACCTGAACCGCTTGGCTTTATTAATATTCAGCATTAATTAAGTTTAGTATCTTCCTCAACCCAAATACATTTATTATTGGTCACAGGCTATCTCCAAAATAGTAAGCAAGTTTATCTTCTATATGACCTTTATCAGGCATATAAGCACAGGTTTTAATTGGAGCTTTTCTTCACTTACAATTGCGTTATCTGATAATAATCTCGAGTCGTTTTTAAATATATTCACAGGCCAAAAAGAAGTGGTGAATTTTACTGCTTCTTACTTTTTTACTTCGTTGTCATATGGAAAATCCGTTAGTATCATTTTCCTACATTATTATTAAGAACGTCGCTCTCCTAAGATTTAATAGCTGTGTGGTAGCGGCTACGAATACTGCCAACCCTTACTTTGCTCGTGGATATTAAGATATCGAAAGACGACTAAGAGCCTTATAGCGACCAGGGCTAACTCCATCTGTTGCCGTTTGGTCAACAATTATATTCCCAAGGAGGGTTGACGTCGTTAAGTGATTAATAGTCTTCTACTATTTTATAAAAGTTAAGAAACGGACATTTACTAGGCATAAATGAACATTTAGACGTTTAATTTACTAATCACAGCTGTTCATTATTAAATACTATAACGTTAATTCAGAAACGTTACTAAGTGGTCAACAGCGTAAAGGATAACATACTCGTATACTAATATTTAACAGTCGACGAGTGGTCGGGTGTTCAAATCCTCACATTTATAAACTCAATGTTTTGTCATTTAGGTATCCTTCATTTGATTTGCGATAGTAGTAAATATGAATTTCTTTGAAAATATTACTCTGCGTAGAAATTGTTCGAAGCTTATATTAGAAAATACAAGTACAGACGAGGATAACATGGAACAATACACGTCGAAGACGGTAGATGACGCTAGTAGTAGCTTCCCAGGTATCTCAGAAGATGAAATTGATGATTGTAACTTATTATTAAGAGAAGAAATAGGCAAACTAAAAGAGGAATTATCTATCGCACGAGAAGAGATAGAACATTTAAAGTCAGAGAACAAACAATTAAAAAATATTACTAAGGAAAACAATGATAATAGCTTGCTAAAAAGGGATAATGGAAAAAACTTCACTAATATTATGCCGGCGGCAAAAAGCTCTCCATTATTAAGTAAAAAGAATCATAATTCTAAAATATATGATGAAAAAAATACCTCCAACAAGCTTAAAAAAAGTGTAGTCTTGCCACGGACAAGCAATAATGTAATGCAAACTAAACAAAAAAAAAACAAGCTATGTATGATAAGCAGCATTAAAGCAAATAACTATTTATCCCTAGCAGAAAATACCTTTGCAGATTCTGAAATATGCCACTATTTAACGCCAAGTGCTGGCCTCGAGCACCTCATTAAGAATATAAAATCCAAATTATTTAACTACACCATGGATGACTATTGTATTATATTTGTTGGCGAAGAAGATTTTAGAAAATCAAATGATTATCATAGCTTAGTTATATACATAAGAGAAACATTATTAGCTGTAAACAATACTAACATTATAATATGCTTTCCAACTTATAAATTTCATTATAACTCTTTAATTTATAATTGGAGAATAGAAACATTCTGTAATTTGTTATACTTTGATAATCTCACTTATAATTACGCTGTATTAATCGATTCGAATTTAGATTTAACTTGTGATTATACAATGTTTAAACACAGCGGCCATGTTAACAGACAGGGTTTGAAAATTATCTTTAACAACTTAAAACCCTATGTCATCAATTCACATATTTGTAATTCTCCAATTTTAAGTGAAACTGCTACCCCTAGCATAATTGGTGACGACCGCGATGATTTATTTCGTTCATGAGTACTTATCTATATTTCACCAAAACATAAATGGATTAATAAGTAAATCGGATTTATTATGTACTCACTTGCACGAATTGAGCATTGTTGTCGACATAATTTGTATTTCAGAACATAATATGGTCAAGGGTGATGAACAATATCTAAATTTACAAAATTTTGAATTAGCTTCTTTTTTTATGAGAAATAGTAGACATGGTGGATCCTGTATTTTAGTCAGAAACGGTCTTCGGTATAGAAGAATTGATGAGTTTACTAAATTATCAGTGATTAATATATTTGAATGCTCCGTAGTGGAATTAACTGACCTTAAAATGTATATAGCTAGCATATATAGACCTCCAAAGTATGACAGTTCATCTATAACTTTATTTTATAATAAATTGGAGTCACTTTTATATAAACTCACTAAAAATAATAACAAAAAAATTGTTCTTTGTGGTGATTTTAACATTGACTATTTAAATAAATCGAAACTAACGTTTGAATTTGAACAAATTCTTCAAGCGTTTAATTTAAGTGTTGAATTTAAGGAAGTCACAAGACATTCAAGTAAAACTTGTATAGATAATATTATTCATAATATCAGAGGTTGTAAAAGTGAGCTAACTGAACTATCCATATCAGATCATACTGCTCAAATTCTACGATGTCCGGTACAAAATAAATGTATGATAAAGTTTTGGTACTTGCGTAGGAGAGATTATTCTATGGTAAACAGGTTAAATTTTAAAAAATATTTGACACAAATAAACACTTCATATAATATTTTTAAAGAAATAAATGCAAACGAGGCATATGACAATTTCTTGGAATTATTTAAATTAATTTACGATCTGTGTTTCCCATTCAAAAGAATTAAATTATTCACTAACAGCAAGACCAAATGGATAACACGGGGCTTAAAATTGTGTAGCTTAAGAAAACGAAAAATGTTATGGCAATATAGAAAAACACCAACAATAAATAATAAATATATATATAAAGACTATTCTCGACGACTAAAAAAAATAATAAAATTGACGCAAAAATCAAAAAATGACTTTTACATATCTTCATCGGTGAATAAAAACAAAGCGATGTGGACTGTAATAAATGGAACTAAGTATAAGATGCCTAAAAGAGGAATAACAAAAATAAAAATAGGAGATAAATTAATTACAAACCCAGACATTATATGTAATATTTTTAATGATTATTATATTGATATGGTAACTGATAAAACTGCAAATAAATATAACTATGAAAAAATAAATACTAGTAGCAATTCCATATTTCTAACACCGGTAACACCAGAAATAGTAAACAATATAATAAAACAATTGAAAAATACGTATAGCACAGGTTATGATGATATCATAACGGCGGTAGTAAAAGATGTTGCAGAAATTATATCGCCTATATTGTGTCACATAATTAATTTATGCATCGAGCAAGGCCAGTTTCCCTTAAAATTAAAAAAGACTATCATAAAACCAATGTATAAAAAGGGTGATAGACTGAATGTTGGAAATTATAGACCAGTAGCATTAATACCAGTGTTTGCGAAAATAATTGAAAGAGTAATTTTCAATAGACTCTATGATTTCTTCGAAAAAGAAAATGTTCTTGTGACACAGCAGTATGGATTTAGAAAAAACAAAAATATTAATTTGGCTATTTACAATTTTCTTCAATTTGTTATGATTGGCATGGACAAAGGTCAATCAGTCATAGGTTTGTTTATGGACATGACAAAAGCTTTTGACCATGTAAAACATGATATGCTCTTAGACAAGTTATACCGTTATGGCGTAAGAGGTAATGTTTACCAACTTATAAAATCATATTTATCTGCAAGAGAGCAAATTACAGAAATAAAGAGTCTATGCCTTCGAACAAATCATGAGAAACTTTATCACTCAAATACCAAAATAGTAAAATTTGGAGTTCCACAAGGAAGTGTTCTCGGACCCTTACTCTTCATTTTATACATAAATGACTTACCTACAACGACAAACTTTAATATGACCCTATTTGCAGATGATAGCACTATCCTCTATGTTGGACAAAATATGGAAACACTCGAGTTAGATATAAATAATTCTTTAAAATCTGTAATCGAATGGCTAGAATTAAATAATCTACAAATTAATTATAAAAAAACTACATTTCTGAATTTTAGGCAAAGGAAACAAGATGAACTCTGTAACTTAAACATAAATTACATGGGACAGAAAATAGAAGAAAATAAAGTCACTCGTTTCCTTGGTTTAGAGTTAGACAAAGGTATGACTTGGAAAGGACATGTAGGACATGTTTGTACAAAACTGAGCCAAGCAGCATATGCCTTGTATAATCTTAGAGATAAAGCAAATATTGATACAGTAATTACTTCATATCATGGTTCTGTAGTCTCTGTGTTACGTTATGGTATTATATTTTGGGGCAATTCAACGAATTGGCTAGCAGTGTTTAAAGCACAGAAACGTTGCATTAGAGCGATTTTTAAATTAAAGCAAAATGACTCCTGTAAGCCTTTCTTCAAAAAATTCGGTTTAATGCCTTTTCCATGCATTTATATTTATGAAAGCGCAGTATTTGTCAAGCAAAATATAAATTTATTTAAGAAACGACAAATGATTCGTCACGCTGACAAGCTAGCTGTAGTCAAAAGTAAGACAACTTTAATGAGTAAAAGTATATTCTGTGTAGCCATTAGTATTTATAATAAAATTCCAAATCAAATTAGAGAAATTGAAAACATCAACCGCTTCAAAAAGTGCGTTCAGGAAATATTATGTTTAAAATGTTATTATTCTTTAAATGATTTTTTAAATGATCCTTTATTGTAATTTAGAATAATGTTATTGATAATTATTAATCCATTTGACAATTTCTTCAAAATAATTTAATTCTTGACGTAATGAATTCCTAATTTCACTGACATTTATATATTTAATCAATAGAAATTCATTGAATTTAATTCACAATATTTTGACATGTCTAATGGACTATATAATTTGCACACCGATGACGGTTAGATATGGCATTGAACTTATTGTATTATTGACTTATTATCTTTATTGTTAACCCATATTCTGCAAATAAATTATCAATCAATCAATCAATCAATCAATCAATCAAAACGTCTGGCAGGCGGCCGGTCATAAAACTATTGCCAATAACTTTTACAATATGTACTATGAAAGAAGAGTACATATTGTATCGACCTCGAGGAATTGGGATAAGAGTAGGAGAATGATAATGATCTCCTAAGATTTAATAGGCAATGTTTATTTATTGTTATTACTTTGAGCACCAACGTCTTTATTTTAAATTACCCACTTATTATATATATATATATATATATATATATATATATATATATATATATATATATATATATATATATATGTATATATATATATATATATATATATATATATATATATATATGTATATAATAAATAAATACATATATATATATATATAATAAATAAATATATATATATATATATAATAAATAAAAATATTTTTCAAGAATATCTTTCGAAATTCAGAAATCATGAAGGAAATTCAACATTACTTTTTAGTCAAGCTTTTGGCTGACCCAGAATTCCAAGACACGTGATCATAGTAACATACGCCAATGGATCGGGTAGGTAGTTATACATGTGTCATTTGGTATACATGCATAGATGGCGTAGTGATTAAGATATCGATCTTCCGTGCCAGTGCCGTAGCTTCGATTCCCACGTAGGATAATACTTTGTGCGATCCACAAAATGTTCTTCTGAGGCTGAGTGTAATTTGTCTGCATTAAAAAAGTCCCTCGCAATATAAGGGTTATTTCCTTAGTGCATGGTGGTGTTTTCAATAAATGAATAAAACACAAAGCAGTCTTGAGGATTGCCAACAGAAGTGAAATCTTAAACCTATGAAAAAAAAAAAATACAAAAAAAAGCGTGCCCCAGGGAGTATATACGGGTGTGACCTCTTACCATAGCCGGCCATAAAAAATAACTATTTATTAAAAACTATTGAATAATTATTAATAACAATTATTACATATAAATTTAATATATTAAACACAGCAGTGAAGAGCAGCTGACTGTATCTTTCTCGCTCGGGTACACTCGGTGGTCCCGAGTTCACCCGATCAAGACTTTCACCTCCAAGCGTGACGGATCAGTCTCACTTATAACCTACGAAAAAATCTGTGTGCGGTGCGCCAAAAGAAGTCTTCACTTCAATAAAATAAAGAAATTTAGCATACATATGCATTTATTACACACTAGCTTCTGCCCGCGACTTAGTCTGCGTGGAATAGTCGTAAGTTAGCGTTAATCCAAAGTAATTATTCCTCGTACAATCTTTCATCCCCCTTTTAAACCCTTCATAATGCTTTTTCCAATTAAAAAGTAGCATATGTCCTTTCTCAGACTTTAGACTATCTGTGTACCAAATTTCATTTAAATCGGTTCATAAGTTTTACCGTGAAAGTGGGACAGACAGACAGAGTTACTTTCGCTTTTATAATATTAGTAAGGATCAGTGATAAAAGTATATAAATAAATTTAAACACGCAATCAATTTCACTGCATTAATATTACGCATAATATATTCCGGTTTAATGCCGATCTATCCTTTGCACAAATATTTTCGTAAAATGGGCCGTACTAAAATATATATTCGCTGAATCTAATGTTTTCTTTCCATTACCTATAATTCGGGCCCCGGCTTGAATAAAACAGAATGATGTGGCCAGGAGCACGGTTGTATTTTCATATTTTCTTAGGTGCTAGTTATATTTTATTTTTAAGAGTATAAACAGTAAATATTTGATTTTAATTTATTTTGTACCACTTTTTCTATCATTTTGCAAATACAATGAAAACAATATATATTACTAGCATATGCCTGCAGATATCGTATAAATTACTGCAGCTAAATGTAGTACCTAGTGTGATTAGCTTTTGTTAGTTCACTCAAAAGGCAGAGATGTTGCAATTCGGCCACCGAAGGCAAACATCGGGTACCAGTGGCCCGCTCGCATGGCGAAGAGAGATGCTTTAGAGGGTGGGTCTGGCGTTGCGCGCCGCCTCTTCCATCGCCCCGGACCGATATGGCGGGGCGTTACCACTCCATGGCTCACACCGTAAAAAAAGGGTTCTTGCAATTTAAGTTATGTGGCTCCGAACTACCTTGCTGTAACTCTGTATGCCTGGGTAGAATAGCCAAGATAGGCTGCTTAACAAAGACTAGTTTCCTAAACTCTTAAGTTTGCTGAAAACTATAAGCAATAGTTACCAATTTGATTAAGCATCAGGTTAGTTTCTGCTACTCGTTAACCACAATAGATAATAAAACTGTTTTGATAGAACTACTTAGCCGTTGTTATTCATGAATTTTTTATAACTTCTTATTCGTCCAGATGAAATTACAATAAAACTTTGTGTAAAAGTTGTGTTTGTAATAAAAGTTGATAAGTTGAACGAACGGGAGGTCGACTTCAAACTTTATCATATTCGAACGTTTGACGGTACAAACTTTCTACATTTACATACTTCTGCTTATAACAGCCTATTAAAAAGTAAATAAAACTAGTTCGGATTGACTATTGTACGTAAAACAACTGAATTAATTAACATATTCGGGTTTTTAATATTAAAAACTGCATAACTGAAAACCTTCACCTTATATCCACGTAATCCGAATTTATATTGAAGAAAATCGTCGTGCAAATTATCACATATATTTTGCTAATATTATTTCTTTTATTCTCTAATAAGGTAAAAAAGTCTTATTATTATATACTAAATGTTTTTACGTTTTTACAGAACTAAAAATTTATTAGTAAATAAAGTAGAATGTCATCCGTGTGGTGACGGAGTAAGAATACAATTCACCACAAACTATTCTACCCGTGGATAATCATCCATCATAAGAGACGACTAAGCGTAAATCGTTCACGGCTCTAACTCTTTTGAATAGTTCAAACTCTGAACTACGCGATCATTAAGCGATAAGCTTGATATGCATGAGCATGTAAATTTTGATTGGTGATCGCAGGATGAGATATAAAATATATTCATATAAAAAAATAAATAAAATTGAAAGGTCTGTTTGTAATTTAAATGCTTAAAAACAGCTTTTCACTAAATGCATATGGACTGACAGAATCGACTGCGTCCAGTGACAGCTTGCACTGATAACTATTATTATTAATGAATATTGTTATTCAGAGATGAATATTAATTTTTTAAATATAGTTTTTTATTTTTCAAACATTTTTTCTTTGTTGAACATATAACTTGTACGTTTAGTGGTCGCAATAGTCACAATGCATATCGGAACATGCTCAATACTTTTACTGTTCGGCGGTGATCGGCATATATCGGGCACTTTCGGTCGTCGACTGCTCGCACGACATGACGACGCGAGTAAAAGAGCCGATTGAGCCGTTGAACTATTAACTGAGCTGCTGAGCTAATGTGAGCTAGATTGAAATCAAAGAGCTAGTTCATTTGTATCTCTCATTCAGGAGCTACCCAAGTCTAGTAAGCACTGTATTTTCATATTCAATATTAATAACACAATGCTATTATTTTTTTGTTGAGTGGTGGGGGTAAAGAATAGTTCTAAACCTTATATTGCTCGTGGGTCCTATATAAGGAAACTAAGAGCTTTGCATCGACGTGGGTCAACACCGTTCGATGTGACCTGGTTAATAATTATATTCGCAAGCACTGCTGTTACTATATTTACGATGTAAGAAAAGTATATTTCATCGACCCTAAATAATTGAAAGAAGAGCGAGATGATAATTATTATATTATTTTAATGCAATTAATAGAAACAAATAACAGCCGGACTCAGAGCAATCATTTATAGATGGCACGAAGAACTGTACCGCGTGGAAATCGAACCAACGATACTCGGAATAGAAGATCTCCACCTAGATGGGTACTCCATCTATTCAGTCAATTTTATATTCAAATAACATCAAGTACTCGTATATCTGATAAATACTTTATCAAAAGCGGAATTCAGAATTGCACCGTAGCTCGGCCTGAAATCGATTACAGCTCGCCTATCGTACAGATTGCCTCGTCATTTCAATTTAAAAATGTCGTTGCAGCGAATATTCTTTAATGCTATGTAATATGTGCACTGTATTCATTTTCTTGTTGCTATGTAGTAGCGGCTAAGGATACTACCAGCCTTTACTTTGATCATGGATATCGTAAAGGACAATTAAGAGCTTTATATCGACCAGGGCTAATTTCACCTGATGCTGCCTGGTCAAAAATTGTATTCCCAAAGAGGATTAATGTCAGGCAGGCGACCGGTCCGAAAAACTATTACTAATAATTTTTCAATATATACGATGAACGATGAGATACATATTGCGTCAAACTGAAGTAATTTGGATAAGAGCAATATGGTGAATATTCATTATCTCGTTGGTCCAGCGGTAAGTACGCTGCTATGATTCATAGATTGTGAGTCAAAAATAATGTTCGGAGTCACGTAAATTTCAATGATTTACTTGGGAAAGTTCTATGTTTACTCGGTTATAGACAATACTCTCGCTCAATATTCCCTAGGACAAAACCTACGAGACAAAATCTGAATGTATCTCTGATTATCTCTCTCTCTCTCTCTCTCTGAGTACCTCTTGATATCCCTTCAGAATTGGGACTGGATAGAAGACTATCTATATAGTTAATTTATGGTATATATTAGTGGAATTAACTCACAGACTAAAGCATTTCTTTCAAAATCAAATCATTTATTATGCATAAGTCCTAAAAGGGCACTTACACATTGTCAATATTACATATTTTTTTAAATTAATCTACTACCGGATCAGAAAGCCGCCACAAACTGAGAAGATCCGGCAAGAAACTCAGCGGGCTTGTCATTTTTTTTTAAATTACATGTTCATTTCTTAAATATTACTGGATACTATGTTCCTATTAGCACCAGTGAGATGCCTTTCGAGTAAAGATTTATTTTTTAAAAGTTAAATACAAAATTAACAAAAAAAAACAAAAAAGAACAGAAATGGTTGGACCAGATTCCACAAGCGGCACCCGATCACGAGTTAACTACTAAAGCAGCCATCACGCGCCTCAACCACATTCGAGGGAAGGGAGAGACTCGCTCACGTAGCTACCGCAGGCAGAGACCTTTTTAGTGAGCATGACCACACTAAGATCTATAAATTACAATTAGATAGGTCAATCAAATCAATAAATAAATAACTCGTTAGGCAAAACACGCTGCCGAGCGGACCACCGAAGACAAAGATCGGGTACCGGTGGTCCGCTCGCACGGCGAAGAGAGAGGATTTCACGGTGGGTCTATGGGATCACGCGCCGCCTTCTCCGTCACCCCGGACCGATTTGGCGGGGCGAGACGCACCCATAGCCCACCAAAAAAAAAAAAAAAAAAAAAAAAAAAAGGCAAAACACGCTACACTGTACAATTTGTGACAATGAAAAATATACATAGTTCAGACGACAGATGAGGATCAGCACCAAAACAATGTAAAAGTTAAAATTATATAAAGTAATTGCTGAGAGAGGATCAACTCATAACCATTCCGTATTATCATTTAGATAATCCGAAATGTTGTAATATCCTTTTTTGCAAAGTCTGTTTTTGATAGCCTTTTTAAACATATTTATGTGCATATCTCGGATATCTTTAGGTAGTTTATTGTAAAAGCGTATACATTGCCCCATGAAAGACCTACAAATTTTTTGTAGGCGAGTAAGATGTATAACTAGATTATCCTTAGTCCTAGTATTCACGTGATGAATGTCACTATATTTATCAAATTTATTAATATTTTTTTTTACATATAATATGTTTTCGAATATAAATTGTGATACAACAGTTAGAATGTTTATTTCCCTAAATTTTTCACGCAGTGACGCTCTTGGGCCTAAATTATAAATCACGCGGACAGCCCGTTTTTGGAGAACAAAGATATTATTCAAATCTGCAGAGCATCCCCAAAGTAGTATGCCATAAGACATAAGACTGTGGAAGTAAGCGAAATAAACAATTCTAGCCGTTTCAATATCGGTTAACATTCAAATTTTTTTTACCGCATAAGCCGCTGAGCTTAGCCTACTTGATAATTTCTCAATATGATGGCTCCAATGGAGTTTAGCATCAATAGTAATACCTAAGAATGTGGTGGACTCCACAATTTCTAGGGCCACACCATTCATTAGAACATTGGTTTCCACTAGTCTCACATTAGGTGTGGTAAATTTAATACATTTGGTTTTCTTTTCATTAAGAACCAAGTTATTTGTACTGAATCAATAAACAACATTTGACAGAGCATTGTTCACATCGTCATAATTAAGCATTTGTCTTTTAATTTTGAACAATAAAGAGGTATCATCTGCGAACAACACTATGTTTTGGTTATCCCCTATATAATAAGGTAAGTCATTAATATATACAAGGAACCCCAGAATGGATCCTTGTGGAACGCCCATTCTTGCAACAGAACCAGGTGATCGTACACCATTAACATCGAACCTCTGAATTCTGTTGCCTAAATATGATGTTAAAAGTTCAAGAGCCTTATTTCTGATCCCATAATGGTATAATTTTTGATGAGAGTTTCGTGGTGTACGCAATCTAACGCTTTGGATAAATCGCAAAATGTATATTTCGCGATTTATCGCATTGGGTGTCCAAAGAATCATGCGATTCCTCCCAAGCTCTAAAGATATTTTTTAATAATTCTACACCTGCATCAGTAGTAGAGCAATTCTTAGTGAAGCCAAATTGATTTTTGTGAAAGATATTGTGTCTCTTATAATTATTTAACATTTGACTAAGCATCAGTTTTTCAAAAACTTTACTAAGTGTAGGCAGTATGGAAATCGGTCGATAATTATTGAGATCTGACATACTACCCGCTTTGAACAAAGGAATCACTCTACTAATTTGCATGAGATCAGGAATTTCAGGAAATCCCTGAGCAACACAACCATTAAATACAGATGCAAGATGGGGACAATAATATCAATTATAGAACTAACTGTCTTTACAGACTAGCCCCATAGATCTGCCGTCTTCTTAACATTAAGATTTTTAAAAGAGTTTATGATATCATTCTTACTGACATCTGAAAATTTAAAGGATATGTCGCATTTTAAAATACACTATTTCAGGAGTGATTCAGCTAAAATAGGAGACGACATCAACGATTTAGTAGTTAATAAAGGTATATTAGTGAAATAATTTTCAAATTCGCTAGCTACTTCACTGTTGCCACATATATTTTAATCACCTATTACTAAATTGAAGTCCTTCTTCCGTACAACATTCCTACAAGTTTCACTGTTTATCACATTCCAAGTCACTTTAATTACGTCACTAGATTGTTTAATTTTATTTTCCAGATAAATTGCTTTAGCAGAGGAACAGGCATGTTTGAATATTTTGGAATATTTTTTTACATATTCCAAAAACACTGGATTATGGTTATAAGATTTTTGGTCATAAAAATCATATAACCTTCGTCTACTCTTATAGATACCACAAGTTGCTCATTCACTAAAACCAGCAGGTACTCCAATTGTTACTGTTTTAGGTTTAAATATGTTATTAAACTCATGATCAATTATGTGAAATAGTGACGTATACAATTCATTGGGGTTATCATGAAAAGGCAATAGTGGTACTTTCATACTCAAATTATATTTAAAGTGCTCTAAGCGGCTGACATTCATAGGAACAAAGATAATGCCTTCTCGCGGCATTCTATTAGTTCTAGGAAGTACAAAAAGCTGTCCGCAATGATCTGATTATAATGTGTTTATAATAGATTTACTAATCAGTTTAGCATTTATAAAAATATTATCTATACAAGTTGCACCTCCAGCAGTTATCCTAGTAGGTTCCAAGAAATCATCATATAAGTTATAAGAATTCATTAAATTTTTAAATTTTTGTGTTATATTATTATTATCTAATAAGTTAATATTAAAATCCCCACAAATATCAACTGTTTTATTTGAGGCTGAGGTCATGAATAAGACATCTTCCATTAACGAAACGAAAAATGATGTCACAAGCGGGGTTCGAACCCGCACCTATTGGGAATCCGGCCCAACCGTGCTGCCACTTACACCATCGTGAACTATTTTAGGACATGCAAATTTCGAATCATATTATATCTTACGTCTTCAAGGTGACGTATGCCATCATGTAAGTGGCAGCACGGTTGGGCCGGATTCCCAATAGGTGCGGGTTCGAACCCCGCTTGTGACATCATTTTTCGTTTCGTATCGGATATTTATAAAATAATTAAGCATATTAAATGCTAAAAATTTCAGTAATTTGAATAACAAGGTTGTGTCATCGTTTAATACAATTCTAACTGTAAAGTTTGAAGTATTAAGTCTATACAATGTGTAAACATTGTCCGATAGATGGCATACGTCACCTTGAAGACGTAAGATATAATATGATTCGAAATTTGCATGTCCTAAAATAGTTCACGATGGTGTAAGTGGCAGCACGGTTGGGCCGGATTCCCAATAGGTGCGGGTTCGAACCCCGCTTGTGACATCATTTTTCGTTTCGTATCGGATATTTATAAAATAATTAAGCATATTAAATGCTAAAAATTTCAGTAATTTGAATAACAAGGTTGTGTCATCGTTTAATACAATTCTAACTGTAAAGTTTGAAGTATTAAGTCTATACAATGTGTAAACATTGTCCGATAGATGGCATACGTCACCTTGAAGACGTAAGATATAATATGATTCGAAATTTGCATGTCCTAAAATAGTTCACGATGGTGTAAGTGGCAGCACGGTTGGGCCGGATTCCCAATAGGTGCGGGTTCGAACCCCGCTTGTGACATCATTTTTCGTTTCGTATCGGATTTTTATAAAATAATTAAGCATATTAAATGCTAAAAATTTCAGTAATTTGAATAACAAGGTTGTGTCATCGTTTAATACAATTCTAACTGTAAAGTTTGAAGTATTAAGTCTATACAATGTGTAAACATTGTCCGATAGATGGCATACGTCACCTTGAAGACGTAAGATATAATATGATTCGAAATTTGCATGTCCTAAAATAGTTCACGATGGTGTAAGTGGCAGCACGGTTGGGCCGGATTCCCAATAGGTGCGGGTTCGAACCCCGCTTGTGACATCATTTTTCGTTTCGTATCGGATATTTATAAAATAATTAAGCATATTAAATGCTAAAAATTTCAGTAATTTGGATCTTCCATTAATCTCTCAAATTCTTCATATGGGGAGCATGGGGGTCGCAGATACGCATACAACTATGAACTGCTCAGACTCAACACAAGCAATTTCAATAACACGTTCAACAGACAACTTTACAATATCTTTTCTATCCTTAGATTTAATTAATTTGTTTAAAATTATCAAAGAGCCACCTCGTCTCATGTTGGTTTTGTTGAACGAGCTAATAACCTGGTGATTAGGAAAATTAAACAATAATTGGTTACTTTTAAGCCAGTGTTCAGTAATGCAGAGAAAATCTATCTGGCAACTGTTCAATAATAATTCAATCTCCAAATCCTTACCTAACATTCCTTGAATATTTTCATGTACCAGGTTGATTGAATTATATGTATTCTTAAGGCTATTTTTAAAGCAAGAGGAATTCTCTATTGTCTTGTGTAATTTAAATGAATTTCATTATTTCCACAATTGCAAATGTTACAATTTAAATTAGCGATGTCAATATTACATTGCTCAATAAAAGCATCTTTTTTAGCCAAATTCTTGGCTGATGTAAACAAAAAATAAGATAGCGAATCAGCTATCAGATCCTTAAAATACTTTGAACGATAACAACTATCTTGTGTCATAAAATATTTCTCATACACATAACTGTTAATGTCAATAATATGCATTTTATTTTCTAAAATATAATTTGTTGTTGTTTTAATATTATGTAATGTCAAATTTAAACTATAGATGGATTCATTTTCCATCTGTGTCAAACATGTCCTGCAAGGAAAGTAAAGAAAGTAAAGCTTTAAGGATGTAAGTATGATACTGCCATTCATGATGTTGGGTTTGACTCGCAAGTTATTTAAACATCAAAATACTTTATTATTTGCCTTTAAAAACTTAATTTACCTGATTTTTATATAAAATCCTTAATATTAAGTTCAATATCTGGAATTGTCCCCATTTCACGGTATTAGATTCACTCATTATTATTTGAAATTTAAAATTACATAGCGAAACGTGATTCTGTTACTCTTCCCTTTATCCCTTTAGGAATAAAGGTGTGCAATTATATTACAATTCTAAACATCTAGTTTTTTTTTTATTACTTATGGTGACAAATGAGCAAGCAGCACACATGGTGGTAAGTGTCACTGCCGCCCATGGACCATTGAAATACTAAGGGTATAACTTAGGCCGCTGCCTACTAATAAAATCCCCAAACCCACCCAGTTGGGCTCTCTATTCTATTCATCAGCTAAATAATGCCCATTGTTGAACAAAAATCTTCTCAAGAGAGGAAATATTTTCATAATCGTCACGCTGAGCATACATATTGGCGAACGAAGTTGGAGTGAAATAAATACTTAGTTCAGCAATAAGCAGTAAAATATAAAACAGATGTAATAAAAATTTCTTATAGTAACTTAGTGGATACCTAACGTAGAGAAATTAATTAAGAGTGTTCGTACACGTTCCTACATTTTTCTCATATGTATGTATGTAGGTAAGCAATTAGTAGAGGTTTCGAGTAAAAGGAGAGCTCGAGGAAAATAATTTCAGTTCGTTATTCAGTCCCCTGTGGGGCGTAATTGGTAGGCTCTTGTGTCCCTCCCTGGCACGACTGCTATGTGGCTGTACATCAAACAAAGCGGCCCAAATTAAGGCCTTTTAATTTTCAACAATTAACAAATTGAATGGCTCTCTTTGTGCCACAGTCGGCAGGACGTCGCCATTCTCTAGATATAAGTTATATTGTAATCAGAGTGTGTTTGCTGTTGTACTTGTAACACTCAATGACAGTCAGCTAATTTTAAATGTATCTTAATATACTTTCTCTTTGTTTTAGCATGCTTTTATATTAAGTTGGCTTTTATTTATACGTTTGATATTGATTGATCTCAGTGCTCCTCTAAAATAGAAAGAATATTACGGATTGATTTGTATAAACATGATATATAATATTTATTGTGTTTTACTTTTATGAAGTGGTGTTATCTGATTACATTCCTTAGGCTTAGCTCTTAGCAAGACGATGATGAATTATATTCTTATCCGTTCTTATCAAAAAAGAGCAAATCTTCAAGTTAAATCATTTGTTTTTAAAGGTTAAAGAGTTTATTTATTTATACCACATACAACCATCATTACAGGTAGTAGTTACCTAATTCAATCATTATTATCATCATTCACCTACTTTTATCCCAATTACTTGGGGTCGATATAATGGGTACTCTTCTTTCATAGGACATATGTAAAAGTTATTGGCAATAGTTTTATGACTGCCTGCCTGCCAGACTTCAACCCTCCTTGGGAATGTAATTGTTGACCAAACGGCATCAGATGAAGTTGTCCCAGGTCGTTATAAGGCTCTTAGTCGTCTTTTACGACATCCACGAGCAAAGTAAGGGTTGGTAGTATTCGTAGCCGCTACCACACAGTTACCTAATTCAATAGAAGTATACAAATAATAAAATCATCAATCATCCTTAAAAAGTAATTTTTTAACCAATTCTCATCGTAATTGTGACATATAAGATATAAATAATGCGCTCTTTTAGTTTAGATTGCTTAAATAGTAGGGAGTGTGTTATTTAAGTGTTTTACTTTTTTAGTGTATTCCGTCTACCTTGTAGGTGGCATAAAAAGAGTGTGATTGAAGTTTTCTTTACATTTCTTGTAATTATTTTCTCTGGAAATCTCAGCAGTAAGATTGAAATTTGTAACCTTGTGTTATCGGCAATAGAACCTCTACTACTTGAGATTAAGAATTGTGTCCCGAAATACGTGTTTACGTTTCTGCTTATCCTGTGAGAAAATAAAAGCATGACACTATAAAACAATAAATGATTTTATTTATCTCTCGATTTGATAGCAGATATTTTTATCATGTTACGTGGGTCAGAATAACTAATGTTTTTACTTAGCACACGGCCATAAAATAAGGATATTAAGGATGCTAGAAGGTTTTACTCAAATGGATCACAGTGGGCTATAATCATAAACTCGCTTTGAGTAAGTAGTTATAACAAATGGAATGCGGGGTACATAAATAAAAAAAGAAAATGTTCTGGCAGTCTTTATGTATTAAAAATAAGAACTGTACTACGCAAACAATCTTATTTATTTTTATTTTTTTTAATAATTATGAGTTCATTTTATTTTCTTTATCCTCAAATTAGGATTATTAGGATAAGAGTAGAGTAATGACGAGTTCACTCTATCTTTAAATGGTTAGATAAATATATCTATAATATATTTTGTCAAAACTTAAATAAAATATTGGTATCTTTCATCAATTATAATGACCAAAAGTTATGCGAGAGCGAATTTCTGGAAAGCTGAATAAATAAAAAAAAAAAACAAAAAAATTTTTAAATTGACTTCCTTGACACTGATTTGCAGCCCTAACTACCGGGTCCAATTACTGAATCCCTTTGTACCTATCGAAATATATACACATCATCATCATTTCAGCTCATATATGTCCCACTGTTGGGCTCGATTCTCCGTAATAGGAGAGAAAGAAAAAGTTTAATAGTGGTAGGATCACACTGTTGACAGTTTTCTGTCGACAGCTGCGGGCTGGTCCATCCGGGGTAGTATCACACTCTCGCAGAATATCAACGTCTGAACAATGGCAATGTGCTGTTGCGCTTCGTTCAGTGAGCGAGAGAGCCGGAAGCCCAACTGGGTGGGTTTGGGGTTTATATTAGTAGGCAGCGGCCTAGCTATACTCCTGGTATAGCAAAGGTCCATGGGCGGCAGTAACACTTACCATCAGGTGTGCTGCTTCCTCGTTTGTCACCCAAAAGCTTTATAAATAAAAAATTGTCCTTCTATACCATGTTGGTCAGACGTCTTGGTATTTTGTTTTGAGTTTTCTTCCATAGAATGATGTAATATGCATTTTGTATCCCTTTATCGTCTCTTACGATTATCCACAGTTAAGATAGGATGTGGTGAATTGTATTTTTAGTCCGTTACCGCACAGAATATGTACACATACAAAATACTTTTTTCTTAAACATGCTTGGAAATTTGAGCATTATTTTGACAACCTTCTTCGAGATAAATCGATATTGCTGTCATACTGACCAAATATATATATATATATATATATATATATATATATATATATATATATATATATATATATATATATATATATATATATATATATATATATATATATATATACATATACATATACATATACATATATATATATATATATATATATATATATATATATATATATATATATATATATATATATATATATATTTGGTACTGTACTTTGACGACTCCTACTGGTGAACCAGTGCGAGTTACACAAAAATTTTAAGGATATTTTGAAGAGCGTGAAATTCCCCACAAGGTCCATCAAACCGATTTGCGATATTGTAAAAGCCGGGTAAGCATTAAAAATTTGAAAAAAAAAAAGATTTTTTTACATGCATTTTATTTATTTATTTAAAATAAAAATAATAATAATAATTAATTTTATTTATTTTAAATGGTAAAACTTTAAATTTAAATTGCAAGTACTTAAAATTAATATTAAGATCTCAAAATTGTTGAGAATTTTTTTTCCATGCGTAGATTAATATTTTGCACGAGCACCGAAAATAAAAATTGCGGAAATGAATCACCCTAATATATATATATATATATATATATTTGTTACTTCAAAAATAGCCACCGAGGAGACGACTTATCAGAGTTGTATTTATATTTCGAACTGGCTTGAAAAAGAAAGCTGTTTGATAATGAAAAAAAAAAACAAATGAACCCTTTAGCACGTGAAAAATGTTGTTCGTTTTTCGTCATGTATACAGTTCTACTTAGTACTACTTAGTTTTAATTTCCGCGCATTATTTGAGAAAAGCACTATACAAGCCTTGGCCGCAACTAAGCATTGATGGAATTACGTATATGTGCCTCGGCTACGCCTCGGCCCTCATTTACACGTTCGTCCATCAATCCCTGTTTTGCTGGCCGCTGCAGTAATGTACTAATACATATTTAATTATTTTAATAGATTAATTAAAACGTAAATATTATATATAGATTAATTAAAATGGATCGTCCAAAGTCTGACCATATTCTAGCATATTCTATAATTATATATTAACCTTATTAAATACGATATAAGCATTACTTTTGTTTCATTTTATATTAATTGTACCATTACTTTTCAATATAGTTAATTAACATGACCTAAGGGGATACTTTGTATGAGTAATAGCGGTTAATTATAGAGGCTAACTTTTAAATAATATGGTTGTGGCGATAACTTCCCCAATACCTCGTTCTATAGATGTTATTATGATCAATATTTACTTTAGCTCTTTGACCGTCTTATTATCGTGTATTCCTACATTCAATCTAGAACAAATTCACTTCAGATAAATCAACTATTATACCTATATCCCTCCTATAGTGAAGGAGGTATAAGCTTGATATCGAAATATCTAAAATTTATAAAAAAGCAAACGACGTAAGTGTTAATCTATTTTTAAGAACTGCAAATTTATACCAATTCTTGTTGCAGACACAACTATTGGATAGAGTTCTTCAGCTCTAAATTCGTCGGTGCCAAGCTGACATGTGATGTGCTAAACTTAGTTCAACTCAACATTCGTCAAGAAAATGGTAAGTAGTTTCGGATATATAAAATATTAGTTTTTTCCGTGTGGTGACAGGGTAAGAATACATTTCACCACCCCCTATCTTACGTGTCGGTGTTTGTAAGAGACGGCTAATGGATATAAAACTTATTAATATCTATGTGAGAGAAGGAAAACTCGAAACAAAACCCTATACCAAACACGTCTGACCAGTATGGTATAGTAGGTCAATTTCCCTCCCATTATGGATAAGGCTCGAGCCCAACTGTGGGACATGTATAATCTGAGATGAATTTGATTATCATCATCATCAGAGCCCATAAATGCCCAACTGTTGGGCTCGGGCCTCCTCCATAATGGGAGGGAAATTAACCTACTATACCACGCTGGTCAGACGTGTTGGTATAGGGTTTTGTTTCGAGTTTTCCTTCTCTCGCATAGATGTTATATGCGTTTTATATCTTTTAGTCGTCTCGTACGATCACCCACGGTTAAAATATGGGGTGATGAATAGTATTCTTACTCCGTCACCACACGGATGAATTTATTAGATTTAATTCAAACAATTTAATTCATCATCATCATTCTCCTGCTCTTATTCCAATTACTTGAGGTCGACGCAATATGTACTCCTCATCCTACATATTGCTAGTTATTGGCAATAGTTTTATGACCGGCCGCATTCCTGACGTCAACCCTCCTTGGGAATGTAATTGTTGACCAAACGGCATCAGGTGGTGTTGGCCCAGGTCGATATAAAGCTCTTAGTCATCTTTTACAATATCCACGAGCAAAGTAAGGGTTGATAGTATTCGTAGCCGCTACACCACACAGCAGAGGAGGCGTCAGCCCAACTGTGGGACATATATGATCTGAGATGAATTTATTAGATTCAATTTAAATAATTTAATTATATATTGACATTGTTGTTTTCGTTATTATATTTAGTACTAGCTTCTGCCCGCGGCTTCGCCCGCGTAAAAGGTTACTTTCCTAAAGTTTTTCATTCCCTGTTTTTATTTTACCCCTTAAGGGTAAATTTTTTTACGAAATTTTAATGTTATAGTTATATCTAATCAATAACCTAAAAATAAGTTTCAAGCTCCTGGCTTTAAAAATAACGATAATTCCTTACAACTTCTCATCCTCCTTTACTATCTTTTTTTTTGCATTAAAAAGTAACCTACATAGGTTACTTTTTAATGCAAAGGACATCCTTTATTAAGGCTTTAGCCTATCTGTGTACCAAATTTCATTTAGATGGATTCAGTAGTTTTGGCGTGAAATAGCGACAGACAGACAGACAGAGTTACTTTCACATTTATAATATTAGTAAGGATGAATAGGTTTTAATTAAGAAATAATTTAAGAGCATATATATTAACTAATCATAACAAAGACTTCATAATACAAAGGGTTAATTTATCCCTCTGTTAAATTAATTTATTTGAACGAACGCTAAGATTGTTCATTATAATTGTTATTACACAGTATAGATCTTAGAATTAAAAGCTATATAGGTCAAGAATTTAGTAGCAGGAACATGCTAGTGATAGTTTTTCTGTAGTCAAAAATGTTTTGGTTCATCTGATGTAGACTCTTGCAGGAAATCAACCTCTGTGTAGTAGCAATTTACTATTGCACTTTGTTGGCTGAGTTAGTGAGCCCTGGTCTCAAACTTTAACTGATGGTATGCAGTTACCTGGATATGGCCCTGGTATTATAGAGATCAATGAGCTGCAATTACTTACAATTAGGTGACTGCTTGATTGTCTTTTTTTTTTTTTTTCACGCTGTGGAAATGCATTTACGCACTAGCCCTCGCCGGTGACAGACGAGGGGGTGTGCGGGACTCGCCGGTTAGCTGGTTTGACCGAAATACCCACTAAACAGCGGTCCCTTCCGCGCTTCTACGGGATGCCGGAGAGATCATCTATTGACATTCTATCCCCGACACCCCAACGCTAGGTCATCTGGCTACGTCCAGTCGACAGTCAAGGCGGCGGGAGGAGATGCGCGTAACGGCGCCTTCGCCTTCCTGGCCGCCGCCTATGGAGTGAGTCTGCAGAAGCAAATGCCTCACGTATCCGCTCCGCGGCCTCCTTCGAAGAGATGACCTCCTCACAGAAGGAGGCCATCGACGACCAGCACCTGACGCTGTCAAGCATCTTAGATATGATGGTCAACAACGACAGGTCTATTCCTATCACCGCTGACAGGTCGTGGCGCTGAGGCCCCCAGGCGGGACATACCTCTAGGGTGTGACGCGCATCATCAGTTAGCGCGCCACACTCATGGCATCCAGGGGCCTCTTCCCGTCCGATCCTGTGCAGGTACTTACCGCAGACCCCGTGTCCGGTAAGTACCTGACTGCTTGATTGTCTGCCACTATAGGTAATTAAAGTTGTTTTAGCTAAATGAGTATTTTTACCGGTTGGTAGATCCTACGAGTCAAAGAATTATTTCAAGTAGTCCGCTCAATAGGGGCAGATGGATAAAACTGCTATTATGGGGTCTCCATCCTACCGTGGCTTATTAAAAATAAGTAGATTCTATGAATTTCAACTGCGTTTAGACTTCGGTTACTGCAAACGTCTATGGGTACTAACACTTATCAAAATAAAAAGATTTTGGTTTGAAATTTTCTTTCTCTTGCATTATAACCTTTAATGATACATTTACCACATTTTTTTTTTTTTTTTTTTTTTTTATTGCTTATGGCGGCAAACGAGCAGACAGCACACCTGATGGTAAGTGTCACTGCCGCCCATGGACCTTTGCCAATGGTATAGCTAGGCCGCTGCCTACCAATACAACCCTGAACCCACCCCAGTTAGGCTTCCGGCTCTCTCGCTCACCGAACGAAGCGCAATAGCACATTGCTATTACTCAGACGTCGATCTTCTGCGAGAGTGTGGTACTACCCCGGACGGACCGGCCCGCGGCTGTAGACAGAGAACTGTCCACAGCGTGGTCCTACCACAATAGCACATACGCAATTAAAATAAGGGTGGAAAATTGTATTTTTATATCAAGTAAATATACTTAGAAGTTTATTTTAGACAAAATGATCTAACAGCTTACAGTACAATTAATATATTTTAATATACTGTTTTTTTATTATAAAGTATATATTTTCTATTTTATTACTAAAAATGTGCTTATAATTTATTGCGCAAGGGGAAATTTATATTATAAAATAAACCATCTTTTTTAATTTAAATGAACAGTTGATGAAAACCGATATTACTTCAATGAAAACCGTTAAAGAGGAATTTTATAGCACGTTTTAAAGTGGAATGTTTATGCATAAATTCTATTCCGGTTTCATAAAGTAACAGGATGATCAAGCCATACTATTAAATGGAAGTATGACACAAGTTGATGCTTAGAAGAGCACTGATAATTACTAACGGTATTTATGATACACTATTCATCTCATCATCATCTCAGCTCATATATGTCCCACTGTTGGGGTCAAGCCTCCTCTATAATGGGAGGGAAATTGACCTACAATACCACGCTAGTCAGACGCGTTGGTTTAGGGTTTTATTTCCAGTTTTCCTACTCTTGAAACACTATTATTTCACTGTAATAAGAGACCCCTTGAAAATGAGGGTAAATATAAAAAATTATTTTATGATACATAAGAGTAAGATATGGTGGTAAATTATATTCTTAGTAACCGACTTCAAAAAAGGAGGAGGTCATCAATTGGACTGTATTTTTTTTATGATTGTTAACTCAGAACTTTCGATTGTGTGAGCCGATTTTGATGATTTTTTTTATTCGAAGGCTTTATGTGTGGTGACCTTTCAATTTAATCCACTGGTTCCCAGTTGCAGTCGGGTTTTTTTTTTGTTAAAATTTTGATTATTTCTTCTCCACACAGAGAGAAGAAATTTAAAGAAATTTAGTTTTAGTAAAATAGTTGTGATTGCTTACAATTGAGTGACATCAAGATATGGTATGTATGATTGCGCACCAGATTAGTTGCGCATCTCTTATTGGTATCCTAAAATTAATATCAAAACACCCATCACAATTGCCAACTCACCTAACAAAATGGCGAATACTACAATATTCCTAGGTCTTTGTGGAAGTTTATCTCCATTAGTAGACATTGTAACACCGTGACAAAGACGTGTGGACGAACCGTCGCCATACAGGTACAAAAATATTTTAAAAATATTTTAATTAAAGTAACGATACAAATCACATATAAATTACTGAAATTTAGCATTTCATATTCTTGATTATTTATAAAAACCCGATTACGAGCGAAAAATTATTGTCACAGTTTGTTCGGTACCAAACATTTTTATTATAGTTTAATAATTAATACCATGTAGGGTAGTGCACAATTTTTTGGTTGGCGGTTGGCTCGGAACCGGCCGAGACTTGCGTTGGAAGTAACGGTCGCGTATACATATATTTTGTAATTGCTACACCTTTTGTTAACTAAAGCCGTGAAATCTTGGTATTTATAATATCGCACGCCACCTTTTGTTTTGTGGGCCGTTAAATGTACGCGAGTTGATTAGAACTATATATTTGTGAACATTTAAGTTGTGTGTGCAAGTAGCAAGCCCGAAGTCCTGAGTTGTACGAGGCCGCTGTCGTCACCGCGCCTTTGCATACAAAGCTAAGTGACCCCTCAGTTAGGTTCTATTTGTCTCGCCAGACCGAACGCTGAGTTAGGTTACGTTGTAGCTGTCTCCGCGGTACCTACTTGTAAGTTTTACAATTATCGGTTCTTGTTTAGTACATTTAAGAGAACTTTAAATAGCCTTGCGGAATTGCAAGCCATTGTTATTACCCATTTTGTTACCCTCACTGGCCCGGTGTTCCCTTCCACTGCGCATCCTAGGTCAGTGGGGGACGGTAATGAACACAGTTGAATATGCATATTAAATGCTAAATTTCAGTAATTTGAATAACAGGGTTGTGTCATCGTTTAATACAATTCTAACTGCGAAGTTTGAGTATTAAGTCTGTACAATATGTAAACAATGTCAGGTAGATGGCACATGTCTCCTTAAAGACGAAAATATAATCATCATCATCATCACAGCCCATATATGTCCCACTCTTGGGCTCGGGCCTCCTCCGTAAAGGGAGTGAAATTAACCTACTATACCGCGCTGGTCAGACGTGTTGGTATAGGGTTTTGTTTCGAGTTTTCCTTCTCTGGCATAGATGTTATTTGCGTTTTATATCCCTTAGTCGCCTCGTACGACCCACAGGTAAGAAATGGGGTGGTGAATAGTATTCTTACTCCGTCACCACACGGATAATATAATACGATGTGAGAATTGGTGTAAGCGGCAGCACGATTATAATGGATTTGCAATAGGTGTGGGTTCGTATCCCACTTGTGACAATCATTTTTCTATCGTAATCGAGTTTTTATAAATTACATATAAATCGAGAATTTAAAAGAAAATAATAGTAATAAAATCTACGCGCTGTTACTATAAATAAATTAGAACGACATAAGCGGTCGACAAGAATTATAGCCTAGACATGCAAGGAGACATGTTAAATATAACTGCCTCGGCAGTACTGAATACCGCAAGACCGAAGATAATAACTACCGACCAGGTAACAGGAAGGTTTATTTATTACAAGATGGCTGCGGTATGAAAACTGATGTTTTGTCTGCAAAGATTCAACAATTATAAATTTATACATAAATTTGACTTGAAATATGTTTTTATAATTAAAGATTTATACGTGGGGGACAGAGTAAGAATACAATTCACCACCCCCTATCTTACCCGTAGGTGATCGTAAGAGACGACTAAGGGATATAAAATGCATATAACATCTATGCAAGAGAAGAATAACTCGAAATAAAACCCTATACCAACACGTCTGACCAGCGTGGTATAGTAGGTCAATTTTCCTCCCATTATGGAGGAGGCTCGAGCCCAACAGTGGGACATATATGAGCTGAGATGATGATAATGATGAATTTAAGATTCGTTCTCTGCATCGAGTATTTCAGTAATTCTTTTTACGAGCCACAAAAGTGTCACACTGAAACTGTTTATAAAGCCCCAAGAGGTAAGGATTTATTTCTTATTTCAGAGAGTTATTTTCTTTTTAATAAAATGAAAACTGTGTGTTTATGGAAATATTATGAGGCATTACATCGCATGAGTCGACTATATAGTAAGTGAATACTTAAACAATAAGCAACAAACTCACTATAAATACAGAAAATGATGAAACAAACATCTATGCCAATCTATCTGACCAATGTGTAGAAAGAGATTGGTTTACGCCCCACAATGATACATATATAAGCTGTAATGAACTAAATCTCAATTTTACCTGTTTTAAAAATACTTATTAAAAAACCAATGTTTCTTAATATACAACCAAATTCTGAAGTACCAACTTTTTTGTACAACAAACGACTTTTTAGAGTGTTTAGTGCTGACGCTGTAGTAATGATGATCTAAATAAAACATCATCACCATCTCATCTTGTGTTGTGTGCTGCAGTCATCACTGCTTAGTTTGAGCCTGCGTCACAATAAGAGAGAATTTGATCTCTCATATATCACGTTAATTAGAAGTATTTTTCCTCTTTTTTGGGAGTAATCCCACCATACATTCCCGCCATTGTAACTCCTGTAATCCGAGATCCACAATGACGCTGATTAGACGACTTAATATATAATTTTATATGGAGATTTTATTCTCTTAAAAATATGTTATTTGTGTGTAATATCCTTTACTTATTTTAAACGACTTCCACAGTTTCTCCGTCACAACAAAGTTTAAAAATATATATAAAACATCAGTCTCAGATATTCTAGAATGTTCGTAAAACGTTACATACTTTGTTTTCTCTAACAAAATACCTTTATGTTTGAGGAAACTAGACACAACGGCGTGGCGTATAGATGGAGTATAAAAAGCGCTATAAAATGCAACATTAGAGGAAAACGAAATAAAAGGCTTGGCAACTAAACTATACTAACAACAGTGTTTAGATGTAGAGAGTATGATACAATTTATTATTTTATTTTTACTCATACTATTACAGATGTTTTTTTAATCACAGTTAGCCTTTAGTGATATAGATAATTCTATTAATTATATCTGCGAAGAATGCATTACTTCCACGGAAAAGGCATATTCAAAATGAAACAAAAAAATATAAATACAAATAATTTGATAAAATCAAAAAATATTGAAATCTTAATTGCTTTTGCATTAAAAACTTAATTAAATTAAATGCTTATTATTTAGCACAATGTTTTTGCGTAAATTTTCTTTATATTATAAAATTATATTATAGATTTAAATATAAGTTTGTTACTTAAAAGTTTATAAACAAATTTAAATATATTAAAAATTAGAAGATAACAAACACATTAAGAAATTGACAATCGCAAATGAGACGATGCCAGTTTCAAAACCTGTTTGGGGTGGAGAAGATAAAAAAACACACTTTAATTTTAAAACTATTGCATAGCTTTTATCGCGGGCTTTGAGCGCGGCGACCGAATCAAGAAATTCCCTCAAAAAAACTCTTTTTGCAATTTATTTTTGCAAAATTTAAAGAGTTTGACAGCGGTGGAATTCGAACCCATGCCCTTTCGGACTGGTGCCTAAAACCAGTGCCTTAGACCACTCAGCCACACTTCCTGCCTAAAGTCAGTGCAAAATTGACTACTGCTTTTCAACCATAAAATCTATCAAATAAACATGGTAGGTGGGTGTTAGGTTTTATTTTCATTACGGAATTTCTTGATTTTATACTGCATAAATAAAAAATGCCGAACGAACGTCTGGTTAAGAAGATATACAATGCGAAAGTGGAAGGATGTAGGTACCGGGGGAGACCGAGACTAACCTACCTAGACCAGATCGGTCATGTACTGAAGGAAGGTGGAGTCAAGAGTCTCCGAAACCGGCGAGCGTGTATGAAGAGAATTTTGAATGTTGAGGAAGCGAGTGAAGTATGCAAGGCTAGAGTTCTGTGGTACTCTGTTCTCTCTGCCTACCCTGCAAGGGATATGGCGTGATGATATGTATGTATGTGTAAATAAAAAAATAATAAATAATTATAATTGCATAAGTTGAAATAAAACTACTTTTACGGATTCTATCGCGTTTGTATTTGATTTATAATTTCCCGACGTTTCGAACACTTTACAGTGATCATGGTCACGGGAGGACTGAGCTGTCTTACGTCCAATATGTCATTGTTATTACAGAAATTTATTTATATCTACCCTATAAGATATTAAATTTTGACCCACATTTTTATAGAAAATTAATACAATTCATTGCCAGTACAAAAAGAGAATGATTCTGTATATAAAATTTATGTTGTTTATGATTTGTTATTATTAAGGTATTGAATTTATTATAATTATTATTGTGGCAATTTTACAATTTTTACAAAACTAACAAAAACTATTCAGCTACTACCGGATCGGAACGCGGCCACTCTGAGAAAGATCCGGCGAGAAAACTCAGGAGGCATGATACTAATTTTATTATTGAATTTTTGAGTGGCGGCCTACTTTATCTTACTAAAAAATTAAATTAAAAGAGATCCCTCTACAGGATGCAGGAGTTTATAAATTAGACTGTGGTCTCTCTTATATAGGCCAAATAAAGAGATCTGTAAGAACTCGGATCAAGGAACATATAACTGATGTGAAACACCGCCGTCACACTAAGACTGCAGTCTGTGAGCATAGTCAGGACCGCGCCCGCCATTACATCAGGTTTGATAAATCACAAATCCTCGTAAAAGAACACCGATACCTGCCTAGAATGGTTCGCGAGGCTATTGAAATCAAAAAACATAAAAATTTCAATAGGGAGGATGGCTGGGTATTATCATCAAGCTGGGATCCTGTTATTAACTTAATTAAAAATAAAACTAAGAAAACCACCACAAGACTGCAAGACACTGTGAGCACTTATTGTATAGATTTGACCCACAATAATAGTTAAATTTTAATTTAATTTTTTAGTAAGATAAAGTAGGCCGCCACTCAAAAATTCAATAATAAAATTAGTATCATGCCTCCTGAGTTTTCTCGCCGGATCTTTCTCAAAGTGGCCGCGTTCCGATCCGGTAGTAGCTGAATAGTTTTTGTTAGTTTTGTAAAAATTGTAAAATTGCCACAATAATAATTATCATAAATTAAATACCTTAATAATAACAAATCATAAACAACATAAAATTTTATATATAGAGTCATTCTCTTTTTGTACTGGATGAATTGTATTAATTTTGTATAAAAATGTGTTTCAAAATTTAATATCTTATAGGGTAGATATAAATAAATTTCTGTAATAACAATGACATATTGGACGTAAGACACCTCAGTCCTCCCGTGACCATGATCACTGTAAAGTATTCGAAACGTCGGGAAATTATAAATCAAATACAAACGCGATAGAATCCGTAAAAGTAGTTTTATTTCAAATGTGTAATACTCGCGTAAACATTAGAAGTCATTATTGCATAAGTTGATAAAAATGCTATGCAATAGCTTTACCGCGGCAGTCCCCGAGTGTCTTTCATATTTCTTTTTAAATTAGGCAACACGAAGGAAATAGAATGATATTCATAATACCCAAAATTGTGGATTATGCAAAACAAGAGAGGAACAGAATACAATCGCCCGTTCTCTTGATAGCCAAATAATTTATCATCTCTCAAAGAAAGGACAGAACTGTCTACCTTGATAAAACATTCATTGCAAGGATGCTCACGGCTCGCTATAATATATAATTTGAGATCTACATAATTTTATACTTATAACTTGTTGCTTGTGTACACTTGTTAACTCTGTTATAAATGATATAACAGAAAATGTTTTCATATATATTTTGTTATACTTTCTGAGTTATGAGACTAACAAGAGATAATTTAATACTTTTATTTTAGCAAGCCTATTATCGTAATGTATATGAACGAAGAGCGTATAATATACATATAAAAAAGGCTAACATAATATAAGTGTATAAAAAAGTTAATATAATATATATTTTTCCGTGTGGTGATGGAGTAAGAATACTATACACTACCCCATATCTTACCCGTAGGTGATCGTACGAGACGGCTAAGGGATATAAAACGCATATGATATCTATGCGAGAGAAGGAAAACTCGAAACAAAACTATACCAATACGTCTGACCAGCGCGGTGTAGTAGGTTAATCTCCCTTCCATTATGGAGGAGGCCCGAGCCCAACAGTAGGACATTTATGGGCTGTGATGATGATGATGATGATAATATATGAACTTTTTGGAAACGTAGCAAATTTTAATATCAATATTTTTATAGTTAGATAATCCATCTATCTATTCATCAGCTCTCAGACGTCTATTTGTTACACAAGGGCAACCCATGAGAACTATCAGTCTATTAATGTTAACTATCAGCCTCTCAGAACTATCAGTCCACTAACGTCAAACGGCTTCCTGCCACTTTTCAGGTGTTGTCAGTCCATCTAGTCGGGTATAATAATCTTTGTATTGCGGAGGATTTTACAAAAATGTAATTAAGACCGATTCAAACCAACAATTTGTAGATCACACGAACTATTATCCTGCAAAAGAATCGAACTCACTATAGTAGTGGTACGGTAGGTATCTTAGCCACTACGCCATTTGTGCTGTGCCTTCTCCATGATGGAAGGGAAATTGCACTAATATATCGATATTAGTGCAATTTCCCTTCCATCATGGAGAAGGCTCATGGACAAGAGTACATCGAGTAGTATACGTATAGTTTGACCAATGTGCTATAGTAAGTCAATTATTTGTCTATTTTGGAGTAGGTACGAGTCCAACACCGGGATGAATACGTGCTGAAATGATGGCATAGTAGGTCATTTTCCCTAATAAAGACGATGCTCGTGCCTGGTGGTGAGTTGCATATAAATTAGAGAGATAATGATGAACAGAGAATGAGTCTGATGCTAGCTAGTCAATTCCAGATTACGTAATTATTTTTTATCAGTTTTATATTGAGAATTTCGTAGGAGACATATTAATTTCCTAGTTTTAACTTGCAATCTCAAGATTCGTAGCCTCATATTTATGCCACTAACGAAGCTAGTTAGGTTATATACATTTACATATACGTAATAGCATCAACATATATAAGCGGTATTAATATGAACGAATGAATTTTATGCAATTATGCAAACACCGGCATAAGCGTGGCAAAATGAAACGAATGGACTTCATAAGACGTAGAACATTGCCGTAAAATATATTTTCCTCCGCAGATGGCTAAAATGGCCTCCCTCTGGCCACCAAGAAACAAATATATTGCGATTTGCTCCTTCATTTTCTCGCAAGGTATTTTATTGCGCTGGGGTCTCACATAAATTTCGCAGTCACTCACAGAGAAAAATAAGGTCTAACCGAGGCTCAGTAGAAATTGGTGGTAACATTTCTCATTAATTTATTTTTACTGTGTTAGCCAACGGTCATTTTGATATAACTGTTATTACTCTAGCTACTAATACGAAGGTAATATGAAACATTTACAAACAAATGGCAAAATTCTGATATGGCATTCAGCATATTATGATTTATAATATTTTACCAAAGCAATGGTATTAAATATCATCGTCATCTTATCTCATATATGTCCTACTACTTAGCTTGAGCCTTCTCCATATTAGAAGAAAAATTGACCTACTATACCATGCTGGTCAGATGTGTTGGTATAGACTTTTACTTCGAGTTTTACTTCTATTTCATAGATGTTACATGCATATTTTATCCCTTAGTCGTCGTTTACGATCACACACGGGTAAGATAGAGGGTGGTAAATTGTACTCTTACTCCGTCGCCAGACGGAAAATATACCATAATATTATAATAATAATAGTTTTATTTCAGACCACTTTTATCCATATATGCTAGTACATACATACATACATACATACATATCATCACGCCATATCCCTTGCAGGGTAGGCAGAGAGAACAGAGTGCCAGAGAACTCTATCTCTGCATACTTCACTCGCTTCCTCAACATTCACAATTCTCTTCATACACGTTCGCCGGTTTCGGAGACTCTTGACTCCACCTTCCTTCAGTACCTGACCGATCTGGTCTAGGTAGGTTAGTCTCGGTCTCCCTCGGTACCTACATCCTTCCACTTTCGCATTGTATATCTTCTTAACCAGACGTTCGTTCGGCATTCTTTCCACATGTCCGAACCATCGGAGCATTCCCTTTCGCATCTTTACACCAATACTCTCTTTCATATCTACTCGCTCTTTTACGTCGTCGTTATATGCTAGTAGTAGAATTTATCAAACATTTGCAAAGAGGCAAACACGACTGTTTGAAACTAGACAGACTTTTCAATCGATATGGCATTTCTAATTAAAACTTCCTATTTCAAGCTCCATATATAGTCATTTCCAACAGTAGGTAGACACAGACTTTAAAGAAAATCACATACATACTAGGGAATAAATTAGAAATACATCCTTGTATGGATTTTATTTATTTATTTTGTTTAAGGACACCACTCTGCTAAGAAAATAATCCTTATGAACCCTTGTGATGAAAATCCCCCGTGGATTTTACAAACCTATAATTATCCCAGACAGAGAGGAATTGGACTATCATACCACGTTGTTCAGGCATGTTGGTATAGGGTTTCGTTTCGAGTTTTCCTTCTCTTGCATAGATGTTATATGCGTTTTACATCGCTTAGTCATCTTTTACGATAACCCACGGATAAAATAGGGTGTAATTCTATTCTTACTCCGTCACTACACGAAAAAAGTAACTGTTCTTCCATCGCAAAATGTTTGCAAGAGTTTTGTCAATAGTTGTATGATCGACCACCTGCCTGACGTCAACTACGTCAACGTATCGGATAGAGTTGGCCTAGATCTATGTTTTTCCGTGTGGTGACGGAGTAAGAATACAATTCACCACCCCCTATCTTACCCGTGGGTGATCGTAAGAGACGACTAAGAGATATAAAATGCATATTACAGCTATGCAAGAGAAGAAAAACTTAAAACAAAACCCTATACCAACACGTCTGACTAGCGTGGTATAGTAGGTCAATTTCCTTCCTAGTGTGGAGGAGGCTCGAGTCCAACAGTGGGTCATTAATGAGCTGAGATGATGATGAGATCTATGTTAGAAGATCCTCCTTGTCTTTTCCGAGATCCACAAGCAATGTTTGATAGTATTCATAGCCGCATCACACAGGCATATACCTAAAATAAATAAAAGTTTAAGACGAACGTAGAAATTAAATTGGTTCATTCAGAGCTACTGGTATAAATTTCATCATATTTTGAAATATATGAGGGCATAAATATCATGACTTTCAATGACGTCGTTAACGATACTGATAAACGGACCCCAGTAGATATTTACGACTGATGTGAAGTTATAAAAGTTACAGGTTCATTAAACTGTACTTTAAAAGGTGTTACGATAATAAAAGTAAATACATTTCTTTTCTATAGCAATAAATATATACTTCCTTGTGATTTATGGTAATTTATAGTGGTAAGCATTTTTTAAGTAGAACTTATCGAACTACGACGTAAAAGAGCGAGTAGGTATGAAAGAGAGTATTGGTGTAAAGATGCGAAAGGGAATGCTCCGATGGTTCGGACATGTGGAAAGAATGCCGAACGAACGTCTGGTTAAGAAGATATACAATGCGAAATTGGAAGAATGTAGGTACCGGGGGAGACTGAGACTCACCTACCTAGACCAGATTGGTCACATACTGAAGGAAGGTGGAGTCAAGAGTCTCCGAAACTGGCGAGCGTGTATGAAGAGAATTATGAATGTTGAGGAAGCGCGCGAAGCGGAATCTGCCTACCCTGCAAGTGATATGGCGTGATGATATGTATGTATGTATGTATGGCGGTAAGGTTACGCTTTTGAAAGTGTTCTATCAATTTCTTTGCGGTGGGCCATGGAGTAGTCACATCTCGCCAAATCGGTCCGGGGCGATGGAAGAAGCGGCGCGCAACATAAGCACAGACCCACCCTGCTAAAGCGCTTCTCATCGCCGTGCGAGCGGGCCCACCGGTACCCAATCTTTGTCTTTGGTGGCCCACCCGGCGAGAGTGTTCTGCCTGCGGTAATACCACACTGTCGATGAAAATCGACATTTGTGTGATGCTAAGTGAATCAAATGACAGACCATCAAGTGTGATGCTAAGTGAATCAAGATATTCTCAACTTGTGGCCGCATTTTGATCTAGTAGATTATTAATTTTAAACTAAACCTAAAATTGACAACAAGTAAGTACCAGGCCAGACTTTATTATTGATTTTAAAATTCTACACCCCATGCTAAAGACCTAATAATGCCTGGGGCAATAATCGGTACAAATAACATCAAGACTTAAAATAATCATTAAGGGATCGTAGAAAGATTAGGTCTGTATGAGAATTGACCTTCAGCACTCGTTACGAAAGATCGACACTTAGGCAATTATGCTATCTTATAGTCAATAGAGATATTCATATATAAATTAAGATATACTTAATGTTAAGTATATTAGGCCTCTTGAAATCCTTAATCTCATTGGAATCTACTTTTAATTGAACGATTAGTCACTACGTGGTACTTAACTGTCTCACTTAATGATTTAAAATTAAAACTGCTGATATATATAGTAATAAAATTCGTTGGGCTTTTTTCGATCTAAATGTGTATAAACTATATAAGTAATCAGAACGTGACCACAACTAAGAAAGAAGGTAAGAGATTCAGCAGGCTCGAAAATTGGAGAAGGAAGTCACCGGCTTGGCGTAAATGTTCTTTTTCCACCGGTACCACAGAAAGTAAAGGATTGTAAGAAAAGGGGTCTACGAATGAATGTGAGCAAAACCAAAATAATGGTCTTTGAAAGAGATGAAGCTAGAACAGATGTAAGAGTAGTAAGAGTAAAATTAGGTAATGATGTACTAGAGCAAGTGGATGTATTTGTATATCTTGGATGTGGTTTTAGCCGAGATGGAAGGTACACCACTGATATGGAGCGAAGAGTGAATGCGGGAAATAGAGTGAACGGAGCGTTGGGGCAACTTCTCGGTAGCCACCACCTCAGCCAGAAGGCACGTGTAGCAATACATAACGCAGTGCTTATCCCAACATTACTGTATGGAAGCGAGAATTGGGTATGCAGAAAAGAGTCTGCAAGTAAAATTAATGCGGTCGAAATGCTATCTTTACGGAGAATTTGTGGAGTTAGGCTGATCGATCGCATTCGTAACGACGACGTAAGAGAGCGAGTAGGTATGAAAGAGAGTATTGGTGAAAAGATACGAAAGGGAATGCTCCGATGGTTCGGACATGTGGAAAGAATGCCGAACGAACGTCTGGTTAAGAAGATATACAATGCGAAAGTGGAAGGATGTAGGTACCGGGGGAGACCGAGACTAACCTTCCTAGATCAGATCGGTCATGTACTGACGGAAAGTGGAGTCAAGAGTCTCCGAAACCAGCGACCGTGTATGAAGAGAATTATGAATGTTGAGGAAGCGAGTGAAGTATACAAGGATAGGGTTCTCTGGCACTCTGTTCTCTCTGCCTACCCTGCAAAGGACATGGCGTGATGATATGTATGTATGTATATGTATGTATGTCTGTATGTACCACAGAAAGAATATGGGCTAACCTGACCTCAAATAAATTTGGATAAAGGCATATGAATAATCCTACTTCCTATTTAATATTATAATTGTGAAAGTTTGTAAAGATGTTTGGATGTTTGTTACTCGATCACACGTAAACCATTGAACAGATTTTGATGAAAATGTATAAATAAATAAACCAATTCCTGGATTAATACTGTTTATCCCAGTAATATGTTTCCTAGAGATAATAGTTAAACTTTGTGAAAGTTGCTCTTTACGCAGAGGAAAGGCAGAATCTAGTAATATATACGTGTGATTGCAGTATTTAATATAATTTAGTTTTGTATATTTTGAGTAGACGAATACCAAGGAATCATCATCATCATCATTCTCCTACTCTTATCCCAATTACTTGGGGTCGATACAATATGTACTCTTTTTTATTTATAATACATATTGTACAAGTTATTAGTAATAGTTTTATGACCGGCCGCCTGCCTGACGTCAACCCTACTTAGGAATGTAATTGTTAACCAAACGGCATCAGATGGAGTTGGCCTAGGTCGTTATAAGGCTCTTAGTCGCCTTTTACGACATCCATGAGCAAAGTAAGGTTGGTAGTATTCGAAGCCGCTACCACACAACAAGGAATATAAATTGTAGCATATATGAAACGTTTATACGTCTAACATAGCGCCATCTATTAAATACTTACTGAATTCAGTCAACAGATACCGCCATCTGTTAGAATCGTTTGGAGATAAAAGATAATTGTGACTATCAAATAAGATACAAATAACTTGGAATAAAATAATATTGCGACTATAAATTGAGATGAAAGCTATCCTATCTTTTAAGTTACATCAAACGTCTCCGCCTCGGGGAGCTGTTCGACGCGTGTCTAGCGTCCGGGCGGTTCCCTGGGTGCTGGAAGGAGGGGAGGCTGGTGCTCCTGCCGAAGCCGGGACGGTCTCCAGTATTGACCTCGGCCTACAGGCCCATCGTGCTGCTCGACGATACGGGCAAGCAATTGGAGAGGGTACTGGCTGCCCGCATCGAGCGGCACCTAGTCGGCATGGGGCCTGATTTGTCGGAGGCCCAGTTTGGGTTCAGGAGGGGTTGTTCGACGATCGCGGCTCTGTTGCGCCTGAGGGCCGTGGCGACTGAGGCCGTCGTCGGCGGAGGAGTTCTGTTGGTGGTGTCCCTGGACATTGCCAACGCATTCAATAGTCTGCCATTTAGCTGCATCAGGGAGGCGCTCCGATACCACGGGGTGCAAGTTTGAGGCGGCTAGTGGCAGACTATTTGGAGGGGCGCAGCATCCTCTACACCAACCGAGTAGGGGACATTGTGCGAACGCCCATGACGTGCGGTATCCCACAGGAGTCGGTCCTCGGACCCACCCTGTGGAACATCGGCTACGACTGAGAAGGAGCCTCCCACCCGGGCTGGGCGTGATCTGTTACGACGACGACACGCTCGTCACAGTCCACGGTGGGACGCTTGAGGAGGCGGCAAGCCTGGCGTCTCTCGGCACCGAGGAGATCGTCAGGCGGATTGAGGCGCTGGGGTTGAGCGTGGCTCTGGACAAAACGGAGGCCCTCTTGTTCCATGGGCCCCGCATGGGCCCTACCATCGGCGTCTCGATCACCGTCAATTCGGTTGACATCAGCATCTCAGGGCCCATATGAAGTATTTGGGCGTGGCGCTCAACGGGCGTTGGTGGTTTCGGGAGAATTTCCGCAGGCTCACTCCGCGGCTCCACGGCCCGGCGTCCGCACTTTCATGAGTTATGCCGAATGTGGGCGTACTGAGCGCTACGTGCCAACAGCTGTACGCGGGGGTCATCCGGGCGATGGCCTTGTACGGCGCACCGGTGTGGGCGAAGTCCCTGACCGTCTGACTCAGGGCTCTTCTGTGGTGACCACAGAGGGCCATGACGGTCAGGGCCACACGCGGGTACCGCACAGTGGCGACGGAGGCAGCTTGCCTGTTGACCGGGACTCCCCCGTGGGACCTGGAGGCGGAAATACTCGCCGACTTGTATCGGCGGGTGTCGGGGGTGCGAGCGGAGAGCGGTGTGATCTCATTGAGGGAGCTCACCGCCTGGCGCGTCGACGCCCACCGAGACGTCATTGCCCGTTGGGTAGTCCGGCTGGAGAGGTCTCGGTTCGGTGTGCAGACCGTGGAGGCCTTCCGGCCGGTGCTGATGCAGTGGTTGGAACGGTGGCACGGGATGCTCTCCTTCCGACTGGTGCAGGTTTTGACGGGGCATGCATGGATGTTTCTCCAAATACCTGCACACGGTCGTTAGGAGGGAGAGTACACCGTCCTGCCACCACTGCGATTGCGACGAGGACACGGCGCAGCAGACACTCGAGGCTTGTGCCGCTTGGACAGAGCAGCGCCGTGAACTCGTCGGAATCATCGATGCTGACCTGACACTGCCAACTATCGCCAGGGCGATACCTGACAGCGTCAGGAACTGGGACGCGGTCGCAGCCTTCTGCGAGGCAGTAGTCTCGCAGAAGGAGGCGGTGGAGCGCGTGCGCGAGGAGCGTCTCCTCGACGTCGCGAGCCGTCGCCGGCGACTGGGGCGGCGTAGGCTCGATTACCTGCGCCTTATACCGCCCCAGCCGAGGCCGCGGGTGACTGATTGATTGATTGATTGTGATTTTTTGATGCAAATTTATCAAAGCAAATTTTACCCCCTATATCACAAACTTGGGTAGGAATACATCCTTTGCGGGCTGATTTTCAGAATATTTCTTTTGAGTCTTTACATAACAAAAGGTATAAGTAGGTACTTTTTTCTTGTTGTAATCTTTTAATTTGGTTAGAAATTTAAAGGATGAAAATTGGCAACTGCAAAACACGTGTTTATTTATTTTCACTGAATAGTGTTTGTTTTTAATTTGAAGTCACCGAATAAAGTATTTTTTTCTTCCTATACAAAGTTTGCTACTGTACTGTGTGGTAGCGGCTACGAATACTATCAACCCTTACTTTGCTCGTGGATGTCGTCAAAGACGACTGAGAGCCTTATAACGACCTGATCCAACTCTATCTGGTGCCGTTGGGTCAATAATTACATTCCCAAGGAGGGTCGACGTCTGGCAGGCGGACGGTCATAAAACTATTGCCAATAACTTTTACAATATGTCCTATGAAATGAGATTATATATTGTATCGATCCCAAGCAATTGGGATAAGAGTAGGAGAATGATGATTGAAAAGTTTACTACTGAGATGAGACGGGATGAAAGTAATGTTGTGAGGCAAGTTTTAAATATGAATGTTGCAGGCTTTAGGGCTATAGGAAGACCAAAGAAAAGATGGATGGACTGAGATATGTCATGGATAGACAGGGAATTACTACAGAACGTCTGAAGAACTGGAGGAGGACTGTATTGAAGAAGTTGACATATTGCGTCGACTCTAAATAATTGGGATAAGAGCGAGATGATGATGAAAGAGTTTGCCACTGTGATTCATTCACTGTTTTCACCCCTATTGGGATTGAAATTCGTATAACTTTTGCTGAAGAATTATTATATTCGTTCGTATAATTTTTGCGGCAATTACTTTCAAATTTCGTAGTTGGTAGTTTCGTCTCGCTATTGATGAGTTATTCCATCAGCTTCTTATACATTTTTAGATACTTTCGGGTCTTTTAAAAAAATGTTTTTTTAATTTTAAATTTTAATTAAACACCATACATACATACATATCATCACGCCATATCCCTTGCAAGGTAGGCGTGATGATATGTATTAGATACCAAATTAAAAAATACATTTACTAAAGATAGTATATTAATCTATTAATATTTTACTTTCGTGGTACCTAAATGGCCTCATGACTAAGCCTAAAGTTCAAGTTCAGTTGTGTTATCGAGCGCGATATGTCTGGGATTTCACTGCGAGATAGGATCCCCAATACGGAAATCCGCAGATGAACGGGTGTGAACGACATAGGATAAAGCTTTACGTACATTACGCTGAAGTTGCAATGAGTAGGCCACATCGCTCGACAAACCGATGGGGAAAAAGGTTCTCGGGTGGCGACCACGTATTGTACGTTACAATTTAGGACAGCCCCCCACTAGTTGGACCGATGATTTAGTGAAGTTGACTGGGAATCGTTAGATGCGGCCGACACTGGACCGCACTCTGCGGTGATATATACGCCCACGTCCAGCAGTAGATGGGAAAAGGCTGAATGATGAAATATAATACTTTATTATCAATACTAGCTTTCGCCCGCGACTTCGTCCACGCAGAAGTCATCTCTGACAGAGTTAAATAGAAAAAGCAATGCAAGGTGTTGAAGGTTTGTCGCTAGAACAATGATTAACAGCGTCAGAAACTGGGATGCGGTCGCCGCCTTCTGCGAGTTAGTTGTCTAACGGAATTAGGCAATAGAGTGGGTCCAAAAGAAAATACTCTAGGTTGACACGCTCTACCGTCGGTGCTTTGGGCGGCGTAAGTGTGAGTACTTGTATTGAGGTTCACTGCTGGGCATCGACTCGAGATGATACTCGGTTGCGGTGGCCCGCCCGCACAACGTACGTGTACGGCGCGCGCGTGTCTATATACCATAGCCGGTCACTAAAGAAAAAAGTGGTTCAAAGTTCTATTCATTCTACAAATTATATTGCCATTAATATACTATTTACGGTATGACCATGGGATAAAAATATAATTATCGCCACCCTTTATTTGACTGTTTTGTTTCACCAGCAGACTTGCGACCTCGTTAGATATGATTTATTATTTAAGTTATAGAGTGAACATTTTTGAAGCTAAACTTAACCTGTATCTTAAACCATTAGGCAAGAACCTATTGCCGTTACTATGTGTATCGTGTGAGCTCTCACGTCGGCACTGGTCGCCACAACGGCACTGGTGCGGGGTTGATGGAGAGGGAGAGAGAAACACGTGTTTATTTATTTTTACCGAAGAATATTTGTACGTAATTTGAAAAGAATCAATAATGAAATTTTCTCCCCATACACACTTTGCCACTTTGTTACACCCCCTTAGGGTCGGAATTGATAAAATCCTTTCATATTTAATCTCTATATCATAAATAGAAACGTGCTTCAAAATTTAATGTTTCTAGCTTTAATAGTTTCGGCTTGGCGATAATGAGTCGTTCAACCCGCTTCACAGTCCTAATTTACACAGCCAGAGGGTGAAAATTGACAAATGCCGGATATTACCCTAGAATATTTGATTCGACTCGTAATTTAAAAAGAATCAATAAAGATATTTTTTCTCCTCATACAAATTTTGCCACTCTGTTCCACCCCCTTAGGGGTATAATTTCGTAAAATTCTTTCTTAGTAAATCTCTACGTCATAGAAAGAAACCACTGTCCACATTTCAAGTTGGCAGCTTCAATAATATCGGCTTGGCGCTGATGACTTAATGAGTCGTCCAACCCGCTTTGCAGGCCTAATTTACACCGCCAGAGGGTGAAAATCAACAAACGCTGAAACACATGTTGAATCGATAAAGATTTTTTTCGCCGAACATTTTTTAATTTAACTTAACTTTTTTATTTATAAACCAATTTACATAAAATAAAACTTAAATGTTAAGTGAAGCTTATCACAATATATTAGTGAAAACCGCGTCTAAATCGGATAAGCCGTTTCTGAGATTAGCGTGCACAAACGCACAGACAAACAGATAAACAGACAAAGATTTAAAAAATCATTGTTTTGGGTTCTATTTGTGTTGATAAAGGTCCTAGTAATATTTTTTCTCATATATCTTCCATGTACAGACAGCGATCCGTTGCATTTTTATTATATGTATAGATTAAGAAGTAACTTAATTTGATATGACAGATTCGTCAAGTTGAAAACGTATAAGACAGCCCTTGTCATTTATATTAGTTATATTACTTTTGACATGCTATGAATTATTTCGCCGTATAACAGTAAATTATAATATACCCATATCAAGATTAACATTATTATATCATTTTCATACCCACATTTGACTCTGTAATGAATGTTTCACGTCATTAAAATATTGCAGAAGTACTGTCATCACTCATTTTGAATTTGTATGTAGTAAAAGTCAGTATGATTGTACATAATAAACACAATATTTTGATGATTTTAAAGTGAAAACTTTTCAGGCTCGTTGGAGCACTTTTTGGGTGAACAAAGCTCTTAGAACTTGCGTCATTATCACCGAACGCTTTCCGTGAGCTACTGTCATCATCTTTCTCCTATTCTTATCCCAATTACTTGGCGTCGACACAATATGTACTCTTCTTTCACAGTACATATTGCAAAAAAATTGTCAATAGTTTTATGACCGGCCGCCCGCCAGACGCTAACCCTCCGTGGGAATGCAATTGTTGACCAAACGGCATCAGATGGAGTTTGCCCAGGTCGTTATAAGGCTTTTAGTCGTCTTTACGACATCCACGAGCAAAGTGAGGGTTGGTAGTATTCGTATCCACTACCACACAGGAAGCTATTTTACTAAGCTTTCCGTGAGCTACAGTATATATGTATAATGTGTATATATACTTTTTAGGTGAACAAAAAGCGTTAAACTCGCGTCATCGTCACTAAAAGCTCATCGATAATTTGAAAAATATTTAGTTGAAACTGAATTTGGTCATACTCGTGACATTTACGACCGACTATGGTTAAAAATGATTTGAAATATTCAATAATATATTAAATACTAAATAATAATTCATTTGAATAATTTTTTTATGAATATCTTCTAAATTGTATCGTCCAGCTATTAGATTATTATTTTCAAATTATTTTTACTTTATAAAGAAGTTTAGCATTTAATATGCTTAATTAGCTTCGTAATCGGATTTTATAAATTATAAAGAAGTGTTTATAATCAAGGATTATAGTTTAAATTGGTCATTAACACTTCTTTACAAACCAAAAATAATCCAAAAAGAATAAGCTGATAACCCGGTGATAAATTCACAAGCTATTTAGTTTTTCTTTCTATCGACAGTCCCCAAAAACTGTTCGCCATTTGTAATTTTTTTTTTATATTGCTTATGTACACTGGGTATTTTTATTATTATTTATTTATTTTTATCTTTCTATATAATATGCCACGCAAAGCGGGCATGGCTGCTAGTTAGTTATTTAGCTTGATATCTCATATATCAATATAAAATATCAGACTCACACGTTCAGTGAAATGGTTTCACATAAAACGTAGATTAATAACAGAGATATTACAACAGCTAGATTGGACAACGATAAATTCACGCGTGCAATATGTAAAATACAGTGGTTAATCGAAAAGCTTAAATCATTTTATACTAGATTCGACGATTCGCCGAATTTTATATTTAATATTTCATCGTTAAAATAGACGTGTTCATTCAGTTGTCTCACTTCTGGGCTCGTGCCTCCTCCGAAATAGGAGGGAATTTGACCTACCATGCTGATCAGACGGGTTGGTATATAATTTTGTTACGAGTTACAATAGTGGTAGGACCACGCTGTGGATAGTTCTCTGTGTACAGTCGCGGGCCGGTCCTTTGGGGGTATAGTATCACACTCTCGCAGAAGATCGACGTCTGAGTAATGGCAATGTGCTGTTGTGCTTCGTTCGGTGAGCGAGAGAGCCGGAAGCCCAACTGGGGTGGGTTTGGGGTTTGTATTGATAGGCAGCGGCCTAGCTATACCCTTGCTATATAAAAGGTCCATGGGCGGCAGTGACACTTACCATCAGGTGTGCTGTCAGCTCGTTTGCCACCAAAAGCAATAAAAAAATAAAGTTAGTCTTCTTTTGTACAAATCCTATGTACATATTATATCCTAGTCATCTTTTACAATATTCATGATCAATATGGATGTAGTAAATTGTATTCTTACTCTGTCACCACACGAAAAAATATACGTTAGAGACTATAAGTTATTGTCATATAAAATTTATAGAAATTTATCCAGTAATATTTGAATGATATATAAACAAATTAACAGACAGAGAGACAAAATTAAAAAAAATATCTCAATGTTGAATACATTTATTGCGATAATTATTATTTTTTAACCATACTATTTTTCTCATACATACATCAGTTTTGTTTCTCTACTATTTTATAACAATTATGTATCTATATTAATAATTTCGGCAAGGGGTACACGGTAGACTCGATCGAAACCTTAGATGAATTACAAAACAAAAAAATATTGATTTCGAGTCGACAAAATATATCCGTAAAATTCGGATTATGGAGAATTTCGTTAAATTCTAATGGCACTGACGAACAAACCGCAGTCGCCATCTAAACAAACTGCAGTCGCCATCTTAGATACGCCTCGCCAATCAACACATCGCGTGCGTCGCGCCTAAAAAGTATATGTCATAACAAAACTAAATACTTTCCTTCATCGTTGACGTTTCGCGAAAATATTGTTTTTGACACTTTTTTATGATATACTCTTTGTTATAGTCTATAAAATATAGCTTGATCTCTGTGACAGTTCTCACTAGTTTAAATATTTTTTTTTTATATTTAGTTCGTCAACAGTTGTTTACGCAGATTCTTACCATTAAACGTATTAAAATACAAATAGCATCATCGACCTGCTCTTATCTCAATTTATTTGGGGTCGACGCAATATGTCTTCTCCTTTCATACAACTCTATCAGACGTCATCTCTGTGGTCACTCCTTGTCTATCCATGTCATGTTTCACGCAGTCCATCCATCTTTTCTTCGGTCTTCCCTTACCCTTTAAGCTTTCAACATTCATACTTAAAACTTTCCTCACAACATTACTTTCAGCCCGTCTCATCACATGTCCATACCATGTCAATCGTTCACTACTTAACTTTTCCGTCACTCGCGCAACTTTCAAACTTCCTCTTATATGTTCATTCCTTATTTTATCCATTCTTGTCACACCATACATCCATCTCAACATTCGCATCTCCACTACATGCAGTCGTCTCTCATCCGTCGCTTTTGTCGCCCAACCTGCTGATCCATACAAATAGCAATGTACCATTTAATTAAAGGTAAAAACCACATGCACAGTAAATAGGTTTTTTTTTAACATACAGCGAACAAAAATATATAGTAAACAAAAATAAGCTGTGTGGTAGCGGCTTCGAATACTACCAACACTTACTTTGCTCGTAGATGTCGTAAAAGACAACTAAGAGTCTTATAACTACCTGGGCTACCTCCATCTGATGCCGTTTGGTCAATAATTACATTCCCAAAGAGGATTGACGTCTGGCAGGCGGCCGGTCATAAAGCTATTGGCAGTAATTTCTACAATAAGTACAATGGAAGAAAAGTACATATTGTATCGACTGTAATTGGGATAAGAGTAGAAAAATAATGAATGACGGCGAACGAAAATTTTTAGGGCTATCCCAAACTTTTTACAATATCGTAAATAGAATAGAAACATGCCATACGCTATAAAGCTGAGTATATTCATTCAATATTAATTCTAGCCACTTCATAGTCTATAGGTAATACGAAATACTTAGGGAATCATGAATTACAAACTAACATTTCAGTTGAATAAGGGAGTCAAAATATACATCAATCACACCGCTACAGCTATTGAAAACTTTGCAAGACCTACTATAAGGAGAAGTAATAATGATAATTTAATTATATTAAATTAACTTTTTTTTATTATTAATAATATTAAAATGCTATGTTGCAGCGTCTACGAATACTACCAATCCTTACTTCGCTCGTGGATGTCGTAAAAGACGCCTATTAGCTTTATATCTGTGCCAATTCCACCTGATGACATTTGGTCAACGATTACATTTCTAAGGAGGGTTGACGTCAGGCACGAGGCCGGTCATAAAACTATTGCCAATAACTTTTGTGAAATGTACGTTTACATATTGCGTCGACTCCAAATAATTGGGATAAGAGCAGGTGAATGATGAAACATATTAAAATGATGACCGATATTCGGGTTGAGAGCCCTCAGCGCTCACCCATGGTCCGCGTAAAGCTGTCAAAACCATCTGCGGCTAACAGCTAAAAAACCACAAAAAAAAAACAAAGGTGACCGACATAATGTTAGATCATATATCACGATATTTAAAAGTGCCCCTTTCGCATATCAACTGACTTAAATATTCATTATAGTGGGCCCGAAGATTTAACGAGATCAGATTTAACGATTCGAAATCAGATTTCTCATAACTACGAAAACATTATATTTTCGAAAACTCTTAGACATACGGGATTCACGGTGTTTCTCTTCGCCGCTAAATCAAGCTATAATTAAGATATATGACGTAATATATTACTTGGAAAACTAAGAGGCGAGAACCGTGCGCCCAGCTCTTAAATCTGTGGTAGTTTATATTTCTCGCTAAGTATACTTTGTTATATTGCAATATATGGTATATATATACAGGGTGAACTTTATGTATGGGAACACCTGAAAATCTCGAGAACTATTGGATATATCGGGAAATGATCCGGACAAAAGTTTCATGAGAAGAAACGAGGAACTCGAATCAAAGCTCAAATTTGACATTGGGTATGACCTTCACCCAAATTCGAAGGTCAACTTTGTTTTTTTGAATGGGAACCTCTATTTTTGACCTCGGATTCGGCAAGAGCGGGAAATTCTACGTTCAAAACCATATTCATACTTCATTTTTGAAGGTGTCGCTGGAAACGAAATTATAAAAAAGGACCTCATATCAACTGATTTTCACACTGGAACACCAGGATATCTCGGTAAATACCGATTTTTCAAAAAAATGTTTGAGGCAAAAGTTTCATGGGAAGGAACAGGGAACTCGATTCCAAATTCATAACACATTTTTTCAAAAAATCGTTATTTACCGAGATATTCAGGTGTTCCAGTGTGAAAATCAGTTGATATGAGGTCTTTTTGTAAGCGACCTTCCTACGACCTTAAAATAAAAGTATGAATATGGTTTTGAACGTAGAATTTCCCGCTCTTGCCGAATCCGAGGTCAAAAATAGGGGTTCCCATTCAAAAAAACAAAGTTGACCTTCGAATTTGAGTGAAGGTCATGCCTAAGGTCAAATTTGAGCTTTGATTCGAGTTCCCCGTTCTTTCTCATGAAACATTTGTTCAGGTCATTGCCCGATATATCCAATAGTTCTCGAGATTTTCAGGTGTTCCCATACATAAAGTTCACGTGGTATATATACCATATATACCATATATATATATATATATATATATATATATATATATATTGCAATCGTAGTATTATTATTATATATCTGCTAAAAGTTACGTAAACTCATATTAATTGTAAATAATTCATAATTCATCCATCCATTGTATATCTTGGATGTGGATTTAGCCGAGATGGACGGTACACCACTGATATAGAGCGAAGAGTGAATGCGGGAAATAGAGTGAACGGAGCGTTGGGGCAACTTCTCGGTAGCCACCACCTCAGCCAGAAGGCACGTGTAGCAATACATAACGCAGTGCTTGTCCCAACATTACTGTATGGAAGCGAGAGTTGGGTATGCAGAAAAGAGTATGAAAGTAGAATTAATGCGGTCGAAATGCGATCTCTTCGGAAAATCTGTGGAGTTAGGCTGACCGACCGCATTCGTAAGGATGACGTAAGAGAGCGAGTAGGTATGAAAGAGAGTATTGGTGTAAAGATGCGAAAGGGAATGCTCCGATGGTTCGGACATGTGGAAGGAATGCCGAACGAACGTCTGGTTAAGAAGATATACAATGCGAAAGTGGAAGGATGTAGGTACCGAGAGAGACCGAGACTAAGCTACCTAGACCAGATCGGTCAGGTACTGAAGGAAGGTGGAGTCAAGAGTCTCCGAAACCGGCGAGCGTGTAAGAAGAGAATTATGAATGTTGAGGAAGCGAGTGAAGTATGCAAAGATAGAGTTCTCTGGCACTCTGTTCTCTCTGCCTACCCTGCAAGGGATATGGCGTGATGATATGTATGTATGTATGTATAATTCATAATAATTATGATTGTATAAATCAATCAAGTATGTCATAAAAACAGGTTATATACACATATATATATTAGACCGGTTCAAAAAATCGACTATTTTTTTTTAATCAAAACCCACAATGAAATATTTTCCTAATCATGAAAAAAGAAGCCTGTGAAAACGGCAGCTCTTAATATTAATACTAAGAGGTCGCTCATCGTGAATTTCTATTTTCGGAATAAATGATACATATTTTTAAAGGAAATTGAACGCTCTAAATAAAAACAACTCTTCTTTCATAGCATATATTGTAGAAGTTATTGGTAGTAATTTTATGATCAGCCGCCTGCCAGACGTCAACCCTCCTTGGGAATGTAATCGTTGAGCAAACGGCATCAGATGAAGTTGGCCTAGGTCCTTATTAGGCTCTTAGTCGTGTTTTTTGACATCCACAAGCAAAGTATGGGTTGGTAGTATTCGTGGCCGCTACCACACAGCTTCTCAAAGCAAATCAATTAAAAGTAAATTTTAGGCTTGGTTTTAAACCCTTTTATTTCGTAATATTTTTTCTTATTCTTGTCAGTTACTCGTATACACGCTCACACAAAAAGCGTAGTTATAATTTAATTTTCATTACCCTGCCAAGCACTGCCTCCAAATGTAATTAATTTTATATACATATAAGCCGAGGTGACGTTATTGTCATAAAAATTTGTCAAGACTTTTAAGAGGATATAAATTACGGATACATCCAAATTTTATATAAATCGATCTAATTTAGATTAGAAACGCTGAGTAAAACTTTCACAAAACATTATATTTTTATTAGCATTTCAAAGAAAATATATTTATGTTGGCTACGATGTCTGGTAAAATTTGTAGTTGTTAGGTTTCAATCGATCAGGCGTATTGCGCCGTCATAAATATTTTACGCTCACATGCATTCACATACCACGTCAACGTATATTTATATGTAGTCTTTACTACATGTCTACTCAGCGAAATATTACTCAAATATTTGTAGTACATTACCGATAATGTGTGTATTTTTTATTAATGTATGTATACTGTTTATTTCTTGTTAATAGTATACATATCTACCACGCAGATCAGGCGTGTTGGATTATTACACGTGAGATACTGAAAACCCTATGGTTTTCTTTCAAATTTTCCTTCTCTTATATCCATCCATCAGCCCGTAAACGTCCACTGTTGGACATAGGCCTCCCCACGAGAATGCCGTTCATAACGGTGCTTTTTTTTATTTATTTTTTTATTGGTGGGCTATGGGTGCGTCTCGCCCCGCTAAATCGGTCCAGGGTGACGGAGAAGGCGGCGCGTGACCCCATAGACCCACCGTAAAATCCTCTCTCTTCGCCGTGCGAGCGGACCACCGGTACCCGATCTTTGTCTTCGGTGGTCCGCTCGGCGGTTTACCCTCGCGGGTTCCTCTCGTCGACGCCCCGACAGATTTCGCCATCGGGCGTCGCCCTCACGTGGTGGCCTCGCGTCGGGTGACCGGACAATTCCCCGGTCCGATCACCCAAGGCCTGGGTTAGGACGGCATCAGGCGCAGGTATTCGCGCCTGCGCCGCCCCGGCCGCTGGCGGCGGCCCGGGTCGCGGGAGTCCTCCCTGACTCGTTCCGCCGCCTCCTTCCGCGAGATGACAGCCTCGCAGAAGGCGGCGACCGCGTCCCAATTCCTGACGCTGTCGACCATCGCCCTCGCGACAGCCAGCAGCGCCAGGTCGGCACGTTCACACAGTTCATAACGGTCCTGCGACACCTGCATCCAACTGTTTCCTGCGACCTTCTTGATGTCGTCAGTCTTATCTTGTATATATGTTATATGCGTTTTATATCCCTTAGTTGTCTCTTACCACCTGTGGGTAAAATAGGAGTGCTGAATTATATTCTTACTCCATCATCACACGGAATAAAATGATACACATATTATTATCGATAGATATTGAATTCTTTCGATTTTTTATTATTTTTTGTCATATTAGTAATAATACTAATTCATTTTCATCTTTACGGAAGATATTATCACAGTTTATCAGATACTTGAAAAATACTTTAATTTATACGAAAATATAATTAGTATCAATTCTAAGAAAAGCTAATTTGGTTTATCTACTAAGAACAACATGAATGGTAATAACAGAGCTTTCAATATTCTCGTTATGTTCATGTTTCAAAGGTGATAAATTTCTAAACTGCTTATTAGAAATCCAATAGGCAATTATTTAAAAATCTAGTCATTCTCTTGACATTTGGTCATTACTTCTCTGCCATGGAATGTCATATAATGTATCATAGCCTAACCTACATTCTATTTAACTATCTAAATAAACAGACAATGCAAAAATATATCTCAAATTGGACTAGTAGTTAAGAATAGAAGAAGTAAACAAAAGTACAATGTACAATATGTAAACAATGTCGGATAGAAGCCACACGTCTTCTTAAAGACAAAAATATAATACGATGCGAGAATTGAATGTTCAACAATAGTTCTCGGTGGTGTAAGTGGCAGCATGATTGGAACGGATTTCCAATAGGTGTAGGTACGAATCCCACTTGTGACAATAATTTTTCGCTCGTAATCGGGTTTTATAAATAACCAAGAATATTATATGCTAAACAGTAATTTGAAAAAACAAAAGTGTCAGTAACTTATGTTAGTGGTTATCAACAATTTCTTTTTTTATAATAATAATGTTATATAGTAATACTAGCGACCCGCCCTCGCTTCGCTTCAGTTACGTCAGTTCAGTTGTGTAGTTTACTTTCGCTATATAGAATTCCTTTCTGAGAAGGAATTTCTTAAAATTCTACTTCATCTGACCTTTATAGGGCAGAAAGAAAGTCCTCACCAAATTCCAAATCTGTAGGCGCTATATTTAGAAAATGAAATTTTTACAGCCCAGCAACGCCCCCTGCGGGTGGAATTTCATAAAATCCGTTCTTAGCTGACCTCTACTCGGCGAAAGGAATATTCCTACCAAATTTAAAGTCTGTAGACCTTAAGGTTCCAGAGATATCGTGATGAGTCAATACATAGGTGGAAACCTCTTATACTCTTATATAGATTTACAAAATGGTTGACAAAGTCCAATTTATTAGTGTAATAGTTATTTCAAAATTCGTTGATTGATATTATAAATTCTCTTTTTGTTTCAATCGAATGATTTTTCCATGTTCATTTTGGATGCGGTTGCTTTACCATAAGGCAACTTTTCAAATTGGAATAGTTCACCGGATATTTCGCGCGTTGGCATCCATCTTTGTGGGAGTGGGTATTACTGGGTGTCAGTGGTGTGAGGTTGGGAGATCAACTGCGAGGATAGTTGGATTTTTTTTTTCAGTATTGCCCGTTCGCTTTGTGAATAAGCAATTTGTAATATATTTTGTATCAAATATTTTATATATGGAACGTCATGGTAACCATTATTATAAAAGTAATTGATCTTGTACATACATACATATCATCACGCCATATCCCTTGCAGGGTAGGCAGAGAGAATAGAGTGCCAGAGAACTCTATCCTTGCATTCACTCGCTTCCTCAACATTCATAATTCTCTTCATACACGCTCGCCGGTTTCGGAGACTCTTGACTCCACCTTCCTTCAGTACGTGACCAATCTGGTCTAGGTAGGTGAGTCTCGGTCTCCCCCGGTATCTACATCCTTCCACTTTCGCATTGTATATCTTTTTAACCAGACGTTCGTTCGGCATTCTTTACACATGTGCGAACCATCGGATCATTCCCTTTCGCATCTTTACACCAATACTTATTGATCTTGTTATGTATTTTATTGGATAATGAATTATAATGTACTATTTTCATCCAAAAAGTTATCAGATAATTAATTCATACCAATTTTATAGTCCTAAAGGCCACTTTCGTAAGGTCTTTCAAAAAAGGTTGAAACCTCTATCAATTAAATTTAATTAAAATTATACAAACATCATGTCATGTTTTTATGTATGAAACTTCTTGATCGTAATCCATCATACTGATCCAATATGTGTTTATTGCTTTCATATGTAAAAGATAAACCACTTATGTGTTACATCTCGATGTCAACCTTCATAGATAAACTAAATGATAATTTATACTTTATATTCCACTAGCTGTCTACCTACCGAAGTTCACTGTCGATTATAGGACTCCCCCATCAGCATTTGGTAAGAAGGTTACTTCAGATCACAATTAATTGTAAAATTCGTAATGGAGTAACAGTATCCGTTCTCCTGGTGATCTTTTAACCGGTTTTTATGACTTCCCGGGCAGGGCCGGACCGTGAGTTTAGGGGGACCTAGGCTAATACTACTTAGGGGCCCACCTAATTACTCAAAGTATAGGGAAAATAAGACAAAATATTTGATTTATAATATAATTTACGCGTCACGTTGTTTGTCCGCGACGTCTAAAGTACTTAACCGATTTTAATCAAATTTGCACAGCATGTGTAGTTTGATCCAACTTAAAAGATAGGATAGCTTCCATTTTATTATTTTATTCCAAATTATTTGTCTATTATTTGACAGTCACAATTATCTGTTATCTCCAAACGATTCTAACAGATGCCGGTATCTGTTGACTGGATTGAGTAAGTATTTAATAGATGGCGCTATGTTAAACGTACAAACGTTTCATATAAGCTACAATTTATTAGCATAACCACCACGTGTTACTGAGGCTACCTTAGCCACAGCAACGCGTGACCGGCTCTGCTAGTAATATAATATGTTTTAGTGTTTGTTAAATACAACCGTAAATAAATTGACAAAATTATAAAACAACCTTTCTGTACTTTCCTTTTTCAAATTCTTTAATCATTATCGTCTATTTTTGACTTTGAGTTGACTTAGATGGGGTCCCTTGAATCCACGGGGCCCTAGCCTGGCGCTTTAAAAGCCATATGGTAACTCCGACCCTGTCCCCGGGCAAGTAATGAATATAAGTACGTAAGGGATATACACATCTTAAAACATCATGATTTAATTGTACAGAATTTTAAAATTTCAGAAGTACTAACCGTTCTAATATTTAAAATCCTAAGCAGTCTATTGGTGTTTCCAACAGGCTATTTCAATAAAACTGCATAGATGGCATAGTAGTTAAGATACGATACCAGCGTCGTTTCCTAAGCAGAAAAATACTTTGTGTGATCCACAAGCTGTTGTTCAGAGTCTGGATGTAAACTTTTTGCCTTAATTATGTTTTTTAAAGTTGCCCGCAATACAAGGGTTATTTCCTTAATACAGGGAGGACTTTAAAAAAAAATATATTTGACTTAATATTTTTATTAAATTCAATAAAGTATCCAGCAGCAATAAAGTATGCAGCTGTCAATAGTGTTAGGACCACACTGTTGACAGCTCTCTGTCTACAGCCGCGGGTCGGTCCGTCCGGGTTAGTACCACACTCCCGCAGAAGATCGACGCCTGAGTAATGGCAATGTGCTATTGCGCTTCGTTCAGTGAGAGAGAGAGCTGGCAGTACAATTGGGTGGGTTTGGGGATTGTAATGGTAGGCAGCGGCCTAGCTATAGCCTTGGTATAGCAAAGGTCCATAGGCAGCAATGATACTTACCATCAGATGTGCTACTTGCTCGTTTGCCACCACAAGTAATAAAGAAAAAGCTATCTTAACAATATATTCAAATGAAAATAATTTCAAAAGATATACAATTAAAATTTGACTTGGTGAAGTGGTATAATAATGCAGCTATGAATCACGAGCAAAGAAAAGTATAAGTGGTTTCTGTTGCCTCGATTTACGAGAATGTTCTTAAATTTGCAATTGCAGCTTAAAAGTTTAGAATTGCATCCTGTTAATGGCATTACGGTCACCACATACTCCATGCAACTAAAAATTGCATAGCGAAATGTGGATACGCTATCTTTGTTTATCTCTTTGGGGGAAAAAGTCCGAGGTGACTTTACTCGAGATAAATCGTAATATTTCAAACAATAGTGTCTTTTTACATACAGCCTACCCACAAGATCTGTTTATTTAAAGACATAATAAAAGCAGCTATTATTTATAATTATTTAGGTGTACAGCCATCTTAAGGCCAGCGTTATCTATGCCTACATGTTGTTTATGAGCAAAGATAAGCGCAGTATCGAGGCTCAGTTTACTCAGCGATTCTGCACACACGGTTGTAAATTTTTTGCTAGCTTTTACGATTTACGGCGTTATAAATTCTGAACGAATGCGGATAGTAAAATACGGAGCTGAGTGAATTTTTCAACAAACCTTCAATACTCTATACCTACAACATTTACCCTCCTATATAGAGGTTATATTCTATACTAAAATATTAGTGGTGATTGCTTTCATTGAATTTAGATGTAGTTTTTTTTTTCAATCTCATAGATATATATATATATAATAGAAAGGACAGGAAGAATTGTAACGTCATAATATTGTTAATTATTTTTTTCATTCTGCCTGCACAGAGAGTGGTTAAAATACGGAATAGCCGTGCCAGTACCGTAGGTTCAATTCCTACTCAAGACAATACTTTGTGCGATCGACAAACTGTTGTTCCGAGTCTGGGTGTAATTTGTCTGCGTTAATTATATGTTGATAAAGTTCTCCGTAATACGAGGATTATTATTAGATTTCTGAGTGACGTAGTGAGTATACAGGTGTCCTTAAAAAAATAATTTATCAACATATTGAAATCCACTATTGTGCACCTCAGGTATAGGCATAGTATGGATGTTTTTACTCCATGGGAAAGGAAAGGATAGTGTCTTATCGTATTTATAAACAGTCACAGTCAGCACATGTGTATAGTTACTTTTTATTCTATTTAAAAAGGGACAAGACAAGCTTCTATTTACTTAATAATGCTCCAGGCATTTATTTAAGTAATTTTCTTTTTACTCACGTAAAATTTTATGGTAATTTTAAACTGCAATTTATCCTTGCTTATGCACAACATGTACAGTTATAAAGAAAGATGATCTTTATCCCTTTTGAGATTGAAAAGATATACGTCTCTTACTTTGTTGTATGAGGGCTAAGAGAAGGGTTTATCTTATTTTAGAAAACAATCGCATTTAAAATTATACATTAAAGTACAGGATGATAATGACGACCATAAATATTGAAAATTAGCTAATTTAATTAGACGATGGGATATTAACGTCCATTGATTGATGAGCACATTTTTTTTCTTGCGGTGGACAATGGAGGTAGTCGTGGCCCGCCAAATCGGTCCGGGGCGACGGAAGAGGCGGCGCGTAACCCCATAGACCCACCCTGCAAGCACCTCCCTCCGCCGTGAGAGCCGGCCACCGGTACCCGATCTTTGTCTTCGATGACCCTGATTGATGAGTCCTATGAGATTTTCAATAGGAAATTTGTCCCGTATATAGTCATGAAATATATTTATATAACTCAAGTTATATAAGGTTGTCCCTCGCAGGGAGGCCGACCACGTGGAGATGACGTCTCAGCGCTTTGTTGCTGGAAGGTCGATCATAGCCTCTTCAACAAAAAGTTTTGTGTTACCCCTAGAAATATAAATCTAAATCCCTAAATGGATATCAGCTTATGTCATCATCATCATCACAGTCCATAAATGTCCCATTGTTGGGCTCGGGCCTCCTCCGTAATGAGAGGGAAATTAATCTACTATACCGCGCTGGTCAGACATGTTGGTATAGGGTTTGTTTCGAGTTTTCCTTCTCTCGCATAGATGTTATATGCGTTTTATTTCCCTTAGTCGTCTCGTACGATCACCCATGTGTAAAATATGGGGTGGTGAATAGTATTCTTACTCCGTCACCACACGGAAAAAGTAATTCACCGTATATAAAATCAGGAGTACAGCTAATGTATGTATAAATGAAATCCTGTAATATTAACTCAAGCTTAATCATTATGTCATTAGAAATTGTAATATAAACCTAATAAGAGCAAAATGTTCAATTCAAACAGACACGTGACAATATCAACATCATCAAAGCGTCCCAGACTATGTCAGCCATTTTATTTTTTTACTCTCACAAAGTTACATATATAAAGTAAGCTATATATTACAGATATACGATGCTCGTTAGTGACAGTCGCCAGCACTGTACCTACGTTTAAACGAAAACGGTTAAAACGTACATCTGGTGAGTATTTTTTTTTTCATATTTTTAAATTTGTTGTTCGTTTTCTTACTTCTATAATTTATACAGATTCCCGGCCAGAGCTTGTGTATACTTTCATAGAACAAGCTGTACAGCCGGGTGCTCAAGTGGCTTTGAAATGTTCAGCGGTCAGCGAGCCGCCTCCTCGATTCCGATGGGCATTAGATGGCCAACCTATACCATCGCATCACGGGTAAGTCAACATCATCATTCTCCTACTTTTATACCAATTACTTACGGTCGATACAATATGTACTCTTGTTTCATAGTACATATTGTAAAAGTTATTGGCGATAGTTTTATGACCGGCTGCCTGCCAGCCGTCAACCCTCCTTGGTAATGTAATTGTTGACCAAACGGCATCAAATGGAATTGGCCCAGGTTGTTATAAGTTATAATTTTAATAATAATAAGTTTATCTACTAAGACAAGCTTATAATTTAACATATAAAAATATATATTTTTATAACGTTAAATTATAGCAATATATATTCAATAGTTTACGAACTATCTATTTGTATCTTTTATTAACTTATAAGACGTTTATAAAAATACTTACCATATTTTATGAACAAATAATCACTGATAAACAAAGCCTCTATTGTATAATATTCGCTTTTCTCTAAGAAATAAATGACACAGATTAGATGTTAACGTCCATATATGCAGGGCTATAATAACGGAGGGCCGGGAGAGCGGTCCCACAGGACTGGGGTCCAGTAGTAACTACGTGCTGTCTACCCTATCATTGAGTAGTGCTCGTGTAGAACATGGCGGACGATATGAGTGTCGAGCGACTAACAACCACGGTTCCGTAGCACACGCCGCCCGATTAAACGTTTATGGTAAGCTTTTTGCAGAGTATCTAACTATTTTTGGAGTGAAAATCTTTATGGTCATGATACGAGAACCGGTTTATCTTTTAAAATGATATCTTTAAAAAGTTTAATGAATAGTGTAATGATTTCTCATATATAAAATTGCCATTTTTGTTAGTTATTTTAAAATACACATTTAAATTTTTGTTTTTAAATATCATTATTTAAGTTATATGTATATGTTTTATATATTTCTTTATATGTATTTGTATGTTTTTATATTTCCTTGTCCTATTTAAGTTGTACATTAAAAAAAGTTTTATTTCTAATAAGGAAAAATGAACAAATAGAGTTTATTCAATAATTTGGATTACAATTTAATTAATAAATAACTTTTGTCCCATGATTATAAAATAATAATATTTCTTTTCCGTGTGGTAACGGACTAAGAATACACCACCCCGTATCTTACTACTTATCTTACTCGTGGGTTACCGTAAGAGACGACTAGGGGATATAAAGTGCATCTAACATCTATGCAAGATAAGAAAAAGCTCCAAACAAAACCCTATACTAACACGTCTGACCAGCGCGGTATAGTAGGTCAATTTCCCTCCCATTATAGAGGAGGCTCGAGCCCAACACTGGGACATATATGAGCTGAGATGGTGATGAATATTTCTTTAACTTCTTAAACTATGAGTTATTTTAAAGTTTTTCGTGAGCACTAAATAGTTATATAAGTATTTTAGAATAAAGTATTATAATGAATTAGATATATATCCAAAGGTTGCCCTAAATTATTTCTTCCACTTCACAGCCTCTCATCAAAGAATTTTTGTTATATCAACCATCAGTCCTTCTATAGAATCAGATTAAACTCGCTGTTTAAGTGTATTTGCTTGTTCTAAAAGTATATAAAGATTTTCATAAAATTTGCAAAATCGTTTAGATAATTTTCTTTCAAAAATTTTCGGTACGGCTTTCATATAAAAGACATGACAATATAATTGTTTTATATTGATTATTAATTTAGATTAATAAATTAATAAAATATTTATAATTATATTTGTAATTGCAATCATATTGCATGATTGATGATTTATGAACAGAGCGGTCGGTTAGTATTTCACATAACTTTCTTTCTTTCATTCCTAACTCTCTTTCTTTTTTTATAGTTTGTTTCCGTAATTTGTTGCCATTTCTGTGCATGCTGTGATAGCTCAAGAATTGAATATTTAGTTTAATTTTATGTTATACTAGCGGACCTGGCACATTTCGTTCCGCCTAACAGTTAATGAATGAGATGAGCAGATTTCGATTAATTCAAAATTATTAAGTTATTTTTTTTTATTATGACAATAAATGTGGTGGACTGATGACCTCATCAAGGTGGCAGGCAACCGTTGGATGCAGGTGGCACAGAACCGTTATAGATGGCATTCTCGTGGGGAGGCCTATGTCCAACAGTGGACGTTTACGGGCTGATGGGTGGATGGATGGATGAATATGTATAATGGATGGAATGGGATGACAATAAATATGTATAATATATAAATTCAATATGTCAAGTATTTTAATAACGTGCCAGCAAGACGAAGAAGTACCGTGTGTTATACAACATTTTTCTTCATGCGCGTTGAAAATTATCTATTTTTTTTATCTCTGAGATTTGCTCGACGATTTCGCATTTTCAATCTAGCCGTTTCACGGGCTGCCTAGAAAAAGTGTAATATCTTGTTCTTTTGCCGTTGTTACATTCGTGTTGTTTCAAATTCTAATTGCGTTACGGCTTTGTCGGGAAAGAATTGATCTTATTGGTTGCGGCATTGTTGATGACAATATAGACATAAAATGGTTTATTATAACAATATTTATTTATATCATAATAATATTGTGTATATATATATATATATATATATAATATATATAAAAGACAATATTATTATGATATAAATAAATAAAATAAAATATATCGTAAATAAATGAACGTTTAAACTGATGTTTTGACTGAGATTTTTAATAGATTTTTTTTTGTTAATTATTATCATATTTTAATATCATATATTCTATTCCCGACGAAGACAAACTCAAAAACATAAAAATCATTAAAATTGGTCCAACCGTTCTCGATTTATAAGTGTTGTAACTAACACAACTTTCTTTTATATTATATAGATTTATATTTTAATATCTACAATGTATCAATTACTAGCTGTCTTTAAATGCATAAATAAATAAATATATTGTAAACTATGTCGAAATTTATTTAAAGGCTTTCGTATCCATATAATAGATAGTCAGACAAGAAATACAATCATGAGTAAAATCCCTGATCCTCGTAGAAGATTGATGGTTATGAGTTGTTACCGAAAGGAGCCGTGTATTCATCTTTACAATAATAGATCCCCACAATAGGCGGTATCAGAATATGCAGTGTATCACAAATTCTCACAAGTTTAGTATTGTTTTGTGTGCCTTTAACATATTTGTATATTATTATTATAAAGAAAATAAACTCTACATAGATTATAGTATTATTTGAACAAGTATTCTTTGCATTTACGTTCCTGTGGGTTCTCATGTGTACACTTGTGTGTAACTTAGTTGTATCAAACACAATTAAAAATTTAATAAAAAAAAAATATAATGCATGTAATTTTTAATATTATTGCATACATGGTATAGTGTTCTAATATATTTACAACCCTCTTACTGAGTTTTATGGTTTCCAATCGCACAAAATTATAGTTATTAGTGCAATTCGCGACCAATTATCCCACTGAGGGTTGGAATTTATGTCCGTTAACTTTGTAATTTTACCATAACATTAGAATGCCTTTTACCTATTGTTGTATTCAAAATAAATCTTAAATAAACCATTATTTTTGTAATAAAATATACATAAAATTAATAAAACATATTTTTGTTTTATAATATATATTATCTAACAGAAAATAATAATGTAATCTAGTACCGAAGGATGGAGTGAAATAACAGAAAGAGATACGACCAGCTAACAATCCCAGATCCTATTACATTCTGCCGACGGCCATAAATTACCTATTTTTGTTTACCACACATTCTCTATATATTGCCATGTTTTATTTTACCCTCCTAAATAAATAACGTGTGCATGTATTATGTAATATGAATATTTTTATACTGATATTGTTAACTAATTTACATAGGTCCGCCTTATATCAGAGCTATGAATCCTGTGAGAGCTGTTGCCGGCTCGGAAGTGACTGTATGGTGCCCGTATTATGGTTTTCCCATTGAGTAAGCAAGATATTTTTTTTGTTATTAAAAAGATAATATTATTATATATTTTTATCACTCATCTCCATAAGTAGGTAATAAAAATATATAATAATATTAGTGTATTCTTACTCCATCAGAGTAAGAATGCAGTTCACCACCCTCTATCTTACCCATGAATCAAACGAGACTAAGGAATGTTAAATGGATACAAAATCTATGCAAGAGAAGAAAAGTCCAAACAAAACTCTATACCAATACAGTAGCAGCAGATACAATTACATATAAATTAACTTACTATACCACTCTGATCTGACGACCAGCGTGTTTTTTTTCCCCTCCCATTACGGAAGAGGCTCGAGCCCAACGGTGGAACATATATAGTTGAAAATATGAGACTCAAAACCATTGTTGTAATACCGAGAAGATTTATACTATTAATTCGTGTTATCATTTTGTCTTTTTGCGATCCATATGCTAATGTGTACATTTAAAGGCAGGTCACGGAATAACATTGCGGAAGAAACTACTCGTGCACATTATTATGAGTGCTAATAGAATATTGGAACAAGGGTATTACAGTTTTATTGACATGATCTTGCTAGTATAACGTTCGGAGATGGAATAAAAATCATATAATTTTCCGAATATGGAATATATAACTAACTGGAATAACTGCAAGAATCTCTTTATTAATTTCATATAAAGTTTAATATTGAACTCTAACTTAACTAATTATTCGAGAATATAATTGAATAGCAATTTAAAACTGTGAAGTTATAAATTCCAAAAGCATTGTTCTGCATATAGAAAGCGTTCATAATTTATGAAATTTTCCAAGTGTTCGAGTTATTTGGAGCAAATGTAAATTCATTTTCTTATTTGCCTGTATTGATTCTCGTAATTCATTCGATGAATTTTGCTTTCACACTTATTTATATTTCGTGATACTTACGAAAGATCGGGCTATAATGTATTCAGTACAATAAAATACCATTTACATCATAATAATGCTACGTGTGTGTCAGATGTCTTAAGTTCAAGTCCAAAACACGCTTTTATATTATTTTTTGTCTCTTACTTTCAAGTACTATGATAAAAAAGGGATAATTTTTAAAGTTCCAGCAAGTTCAAACCAGTAACGGCTTAGCGTGTAAAATAGCAAGAGTTTTTGCAAAATTTTACTATCGTCGCAAAACAAATGTCAACCTTCTTTATTAATTCTTATGATCATTTGATTATTTCATACTCAATAAAGGAGCAACAGAAAAGGCCATTTAAAGACACATTGCCATGCAAGTTACTTTCAGTATTCCACTTATTATGCTAAAAACAGTTCCATATTAAAAATTACAATATATCTATTGATGGCTTTATCATCAGACTTCGTAAATATATTTGAAAAATATACACAAAGATAAAATAAATTATTTACAATCAATCCACAGAGATTTTGTAAATATGAATTCATAATGATTTCTAATGTTTACGCGTGTGTTACACATTTGAAATAAAACTACTTTTACGGATTCTATCGCGTAATGTGGGTCAAAATTTAATATCTTATAGGATAGATATAAATTTCTGTAATAACAATGACATATTGGACGAAAAGCACATTAGTCCTCCCGTGACCATGATCACTGTAAAGTGGTCGAAACGTCGGGAAATTAAAAATCAAATACAAATGCGATAGAATCCGTAAAATTAGTTTTATTTCAAATATGAATATACTGTCTCTCAATGAAATCATAATTTTGGTACACTTATGTACTTTATATATTTCTGTGAATCCTTTATTTTTATGATAAATCGTATCTTGACGTTATAATATATTGTAGTTCTGTGAAATGGGAAGGAGGTGCTCATGCAGATCCCCGGTATCAACAAATAGATGGCCAGCTAACTATAATGAACGTTGACAAAAATCGAGATAAAGGAGGATGGACTTGTTCTGTTTTAACTCCTGGAGGAGAACTTGCAAGAAGAGAGGTAAATAAGTATAACTAAAAGCGTTTATAATTTTACTTTATTAAAACTAGAATAAGAGAAAGAAAACTCGAAACAAAACCCTATACCAACACGTCTGACCAGCGCGGTATAGTAGATTAACTTCCCTCCTATTATGAAGAAGGCCCGAGCCCAACGGTGGGACGTATATGGGCTGTGATGATGATGATGATGAAAACTAGAATGACTGCACAGATGGGGTAATGGTTAAGATACCGACCTTCCGTGCCGGTGCGGTAAGCTAGGACAATACTTTGTGCGATCCACAATCGATTAGAGCAGAGTGCCGGGTGGGCACGTGGAATGTAAGAGGTTGTGTGGAAGGTTGCTCCGATGGTTCGGACATGTGGAAAGAATGCCGAACGAACGTCTGGTTAAGAAGATATACAATGCGAAAGTGGAAGGATGTAGGTACCGAGGGAGACCGAGACTAACCTACCTAGACCAGATCGGTCAGGTACTGAAGGAAGGTGGAGTCAAGAGTCTCCGAAACCGGCGAGCGTGTATGAAGAGAATTATGAATGTTGAGGAAGCGAGTGAAGTATGCAGAGATAGAGTTCTCTGGCACTCTGTTCTCTCTGCCTACCCTGCAAGGGATATGGCGTGATGATATATATGTATTATTAATATATAGCATGAAATAAAATATGTCAAAAAGTTCTAGTTCTATTCTTGGAAGTTATACTTCAATGTTCTTCAGTCATTTTCAGTCCTCGTTCTTACCATGAAACAAACATTGCTTTAATATTGTATATAAAAATAAAATATGTATTTTACGTTATATTTTTTTTTTATTTTCATTAAAAATCAAATATAAGTCACTTTAGATTATATTACTTAACGTAAACTTTATTATACAAGAAGGCTCAAGCGAACTAGATACATCTTATTTTCCACTTGACTTATTTTTATTCAAGTTGGCTTACTTAAATGGAAATCAAATCTTCTTTCTCGGAAACATTTTTATCCTTATTATTTTATAGTGATTTTACTCATTTGCTTTAACATTAAATAATCAAAATTTTACATTCACTCTTACATCAGTCAATCGACTTGTACTATCACAGTTAAGACCTTCCAAGAATAATCTTGTGTCGACTATATCCAATGGTTACCCGCGATTTTTACGATGTCATTAGCCATCTAAAGGTCGTCCTACTTTATATCATTCGATACATGGTCGCCTCTCCAAAAGCCTTCTTCACCAACAGATATCGGTACGATGAATCATGATAAAACCTGCGTATTAAGATTTTGATGGTAGTTTAAAGCGACCGGGCTTTCAACCTTGGTTTTTTTAAGCATTGCTACTATTCGGATATTATCTTATAGAGAAATATCGTAGCATGCTGCATGTAATTTTAAGCTTATTCATGAGACCAACATTTAGGGACCACATTTCTGTTCTGTATCACATCGTCAGTGGTAACACATTTCGTAAATAACTAAATAAATTTAGATTAAATTTTATGTCAGTGTTTTTTTTATTTCTTTTTAGGTCCAAATGACAGTAGTGTCACCACCAGTTCTATCACCAATTGTTTTTCCACCTGGATTAAGAGCTGGTGATCGTGCCCAAATAACGTGTACAGTAACATCCGGTGATATGCCAGTATATTTCTCCTGGCTTAAAGATCAAATGCCAATATCTAGTGCTCTTCAGGTAAGTCAAATAAACCACTTAATTATAGATACATGCTAGATCTTTATTAGATGGAATTGCGTTGTTTATTACAATATGTTATCGTTTAACGCAATGCGCACAAATTATACCCAAACTTAGAACAATCATTTATGAAACCTGAGGATATAGAAAGAAAGAAAACTATTTTATTGACACTTACCTTAAATTTAGATATTACAGTAAGTCGAATGAAATATAAAGGTTATATAATAAAAAATAAAATAATAGTTAAACTTAACTGTAAATACAACACAAAGAAGATAAATAAAATATAATAAGTGTCAATGAGGTTCCCATTCAGCAATAATGCTACAGTGCAAACATGTGCTGCACTGCAACGCTGATTTTCAATGGGTACCTTAATAAAGTACGAATTATTCAAACTAAGAAAAAGCCTAATCGACAAGATAGAAGTTACATAAATATACAGATACATAATCTGATGTTTATGCAACATTTGAAATAAAACTGTTCTTTTTTACAGATTTTATCAGGTTTGTATTTCATTTTTAATTTTCTAACATTTCTAATAATTTACAAAATTCATCTGTTGAACTGTCTTCCCGTAACTATGAAAATAATTAATTAAATTTTAATCTACCTTTATGATCTTAAAGTAAACTGTAACTATAATCTTTTCCGTGTGGTGACGGAGTAAGAATACAATCTATCTTACCCGTGGGTAATCGTATGAGATGACTAAGGGCTATACAATGCATATAACATCAATGCAAAAGAAGGAAAACTCAAAACAAAACCCTATATCAACACGTCTGACCAAGCTGATTTAGTAGGTCAATTTGCCTCCTATTATAGAGGAGGCTCGAGCCCAACAATGGGATATATATGAGCTGAGATGATGATGATAGTAATCTTTTGGAAATTTTAAAACATTTATTCACCATTACATGAACTAAAATATTATCAAAATTGCTACCTTTGCTTGGGGATAAGATATAGTCTTGATCGTATCCAAATTGCCCAGGATGCTTGAAGGGATGGCGTGTAATATCATAATCCTCCGTATACGTACCTCTCTATTGCCATATGGCCGGGTCACGGGTACCATGTCCTCATTTTCAATAACATCAAAACTGATCTATTTCTAATTAAAATTGTTTTTATGTTTATGTAATTGTAGGTAGATGAACGTGGTGCAGAGTTTTATAGTATGCTTTTATTCAAAAGCCTTACTTCAGCACATAGTGGCATTTATACTTGCGTCGTAACTAACACAGCCGGTAAAGCTAATATGTCAGCTGAACTAGCTATTAAAGGTAAAAGCAAATTCAACAGAATAATTAATAAAAAAAATAGTTTTCAAATATGTATGTTTTTTTGTTTACAGTGCCGCCATATTGGCAAATTGAGCCAACAGATACAGCCGTTCTACTCAATGGTTCTCTTACAATCAATTGTGAAGCACGAGGTCATCCTCCACCTTCTATTTATTGGACAAAATTTTCTGGTAAAATAATCCTTGTAATCAACATTTTGGTTACTTTTATATTGCCTGTAAATAACGTTTGATTATTAAAGGCAGCACAGAAACCACCTTAGGAGCAGTATCGGATCCAGTTGTATTGACTAACGGATCTCTCAGATTTGAATCAGCGCGCGCAGAACATTCTGGCAAATATCGTTGCAGAGCTGATAATGGCGTTTCACCTGCTTTATCTAAATCACTCACAATACATATCAATGGTTAGTATATTTTCTAAATATATTCTTATCAGAACATAAAGCGTAGAATAATTAATTTATTTTTATAGAACCTGCAAGATTTGAAACACAATCTGCAAATGTAACAGCAAAGCTGGGAGATACAGTAAGGTTAGCATGTGTTGCTCGAGGTGATAATCCATTATCGACTACTTGGAGTCATTCCGGACGAGCATTACCTAATTCTGACTATAGGTGAGTAAAATCTTCAGCTTAAATCATCATTTTCGCTATTAAATACCTAAAGTAATAAATCAAGATGTGAAACTTCATTTAGTCAAAGGTTTATATATTATAATTAACTTTTCTTCCATCTACGATTGAATAAAATGCTGCACTGGTTACACCTAGATTAGAATAAGAATAGGCATGATTTTTTTTAGAAGATATACAATGCGAAAGTGGAAGGATGTAGGTACCGGTGGAGACCGAGACTAACCTACCTAGATCAGATTGGTCACGTATTGAAGGAAGGTGGAGTCAAGAGTCTCCGAAACCGGCGAGGGTGTATGAAGAGAATTATGAATGTTGAGGAAGCGAGTGAAGTATGCAAGGATAGAGTTCTCTGGCACTCTGTTCTCTCTGCCTACCCTGCAAGGGATATGGCGTGATGATATTTATGCTTGTATGTATGATTTTTTTTATTTATTTAAATGAGTGTTTAATGTTTTATATTGTTTTAGAATGAGCATATCTGAAACTAGAAGTGCAGAGGGTTTAAGAAGTGAATTGGTCGTTGAAAGAGCTGATCGAAGAGATTCGGGTGTTTATCGTTGTCAAGCTTCTAATCCTTATGGAAGATCAGATCATTTTGTACATTTAGCTGTGCAAGGTATCTCTAGAACAATCTCTAGAACTATTATTATGCAACTTGTGGTATAGATTAAGATGTTTTTTTTTATATTTTAGAACCGCCAGAACCACCGGCAAACTTTAGAATCTTGGAGTCTACATCTCGGTCTGTTCGACTTCAATGGCGAAGGCCATATGATGGAAACTCTCCGGTATTAGGCTATGTGGTACAATATCGCAAGCATGATTCTACTAGTTCAGATTCGTGGCGCGATGCCGACACTCATAATGTTACAGTATCTTCTCACTCTGCAGATTCTTATTCAGAGTAAGTATCCTTTTATTTTTTATTTCTTTTTGTGGTAGTCTATAAAAGTGGTCGCACCCCGCCAAATTGGTCCAGAGCAACGGAGGAGGCGGCGCGCAACCCCATAGATCCACCCTGCAAACACCTCTCTTCGCTGTTCGAGCGGGCCACCGGTACTCGATCATTATCTTCGGTGGCCCGCCCGGTGGTTTACCCTCGCGGGTTCCTCTCGTGTCGACGCCCCGACAGCTTTCGCCGTCGGGGCGTCGTCCTCACGCGGTGGCCTCACTTCGGATGGCCGGACTATTCCCCGGTCCGATCACCCGAAGAGTAGTAGTAGAGTAAGTATCCCTAGGGATACCTAGTCTTAAGTGTCTTTATAGAATTATTTTTATTATAATTTCTATTTGTTTGTATATAGGACAGAAAGTGCGACGATAACTGGTTTGGAGCCTGCAACAGCGTATTTAGTGAGGGCTCGAACAGTAACTGCCCAATTTGCATCAGCTCATACCAGAGCTTTATTGGCGTTAACATTGCACGAGCCGCCTTCCAGGGCGCCAATTAGTCTTCGTGCATCTGCGCCAAGATCTTCGACTATCGAGCTATCTTGGCAGGTATTTTAGGAAATCAAATAGTATTTCTGAATTGTGTTTACTATGATGATAAAACTGTACTCTCAGAACGTGAGTGTGTGTTTAATTAGTTTTATATACAATTTACTAAAACTTACAGAATTACTTAACTAAATTATAATATACTAGCTTCTGCCCGCGGCTTCGTCCGCATAAATTATTTTCCTAAAGTTTTTATCCCCTATTTTTATTTTACTCCTTAAGGGTATTTTTATTTACAAAATCTTAATGTCATATTTATTTATATCTAATCAAAAAATAAGTTTCAAGCTTCTGGCTTTAAAAATGACGATACTTACAACTTTTCATCCCTCCTTTACAACCCTATTTTTGCTTTAAAAAGTAGCCTGTGTCCTTTACCAGGATCTAGACTATCTGTGCACTAAATTTCATTTAGAACGGTTCAGTAGTTTTGGCGTGAAAGAGCGACAGGCAGACAGACAGAGTTACTTTCGCATTTATAATATTAGTAAGGATATATTAAAACTTACGGAATTACAATACTAACTTGTAATACATACATACATATCATCACGCCATATCCCTTGCAGAGTAGGCAGTGAGAATAGAGTGCCAGAGAACTCTATCTCTGCATACTTCACTCGCTTCCTCGACATTCATAATTCTCTTCATACACGCTCGCCGGTTTCGGAGACTCTTGACTCCACCTTACTTCAGTACCTGACCGATCTGGTCTAAGTAGGTTAGTCTCGATCTCCCTCGGTACCTACATCCTTCCCCTTTCGTATTGTATATCTTCTTAACCAGACGTTCGTTCGGCATTCTTTCCACATGTCCGAACCATCGGAGCATACCCTTTCGCATCTTTACACCAATACTCTCTTTCATACCTACCTAACTTGTAATATATTTTAAAATATAATAATATACAAAATGTATCTTATATTACTTAAGATATGTATTGCATTATTATATTATATTCCTCTTGAATTAATATTGTATGTATAATTTTAGTTTTATAGAAAATATGATAGAAGTACACCATTTTTATTAACGCTAGGCTCCTCCATCATCTTCCTGGTATGGCGAACTCCTAGGCTACACTGTCTGGTGGTGGCCTTCTGCTGATGGTTCTGTAGCGGGTGGTGCAAATGTTGGCATGGAGTTTGCTACCGTCAGAGGACAAATAACCAAGTATATTATTGAAGGTCTGGAACATTATACCCGGTGAGAGTAATAATAAATAGTTGTAGACATACTTTTGCTAGTATGAAATATGTTCTTATTGTAATTGCAGAAAATTAATCTATAAATTAATCCAATATATTTACTTACTATTTCTATTTAGAAATTAATCTTATTTTTTTAAATATTTTATATGTCTAAAAAGAAAAAAAACAACCACTTCACACCTCAAATATTTATTATCCCTATGATGACTTGGGAACAAAATAGCACTTCTACGCCGTCGTTGTTAGAGACGTAACTAAGATATAAGAAGAGATAACTAAGAGAAAGCAAATTAAAGATGAAATCCGTAACCAAACCAACGTGATATACTATACCAATTTATCTGTCAAAGAAGAAACTGTTCAGACACAAAACTAATTAAAAAAAAAAAATAAGAAGAAGAAAAGGAAGGATTAGAATGACTTCAAAGAGCTTCTTCCCGCTGTGTATTTATTATAGTTTTTGCAGATACTCTGTCAGTGTGAGAGCATTCAATAGTGCTGGTGCGGGTCCTGCTACAACTGCTGTCAATACTCTGACTCAAGAAAGTGGCAAGTTTTGTTATTCTAATTACTTATAACAGATTTTTTTGTTCGCGAGCAATTTAAACAATTCATAATTACTGTCATCCAACATGAATAACCGTTATTTTTTTTGTATTGTTAAGTAGAGCATGCAGAGTATAAAATTTTACATAAGAATATATTTAAAATAATGTCACCCAAAATTAAGTTTATTTCAATATGACTAGCTCTAAAATTAATAGACACTGTTTAAAAAAGTAAAAATACCTAATATCAACCTTATCATGCAGTGCCCTCGGAAGGACCACGAGCATTGAGATGTCGTGCTGTCTCACCCCAAAGTCTTAAAGTGGAATGGTCACCACCACCAGCTCACGCCCATCATGGTGCTCTACTTGGTTATAAACTTCTTTATCGTCCGGAATATAGTGAGTAAATATTAAGTCTTAAATGTATAACAAATATTTTGTAGCGCTCAATAATTAAATTTTATTGTAAATCCAATCTGAGTGATGGCAGTTGTTTGTCGGCAGCGACTGAGTGGTTGGAGTGGGATGTTCGAGGCAACAGTGGCACCAATTTAGGAGCGGGAGCGGAAATAAAGCGAGTATCAGGAGTTGAAACTCTATTGCTTGCCCTACGACCACATACAAATTATACTGTTCAAGCGTTAGCGTATACTGCTGTCGGTGATGGGGTACCCGCTCATTCTATACATTGTACCACACAACAAGATGGTAATCTAATTATTTTGCATACGTTTATTTTTATTCTAGTTATCTTCACATTTTACAAAATATGTCTTCTTTTTATGTAGTACCGGGTTCTCCAGCGGCAGTTAAAGTAGTGGCAACATCAGTTACGTCTTTAGCAGTCAGCTGGCTACCACCTAATAGACCCAATGGACCACTACTTTATTATACAGTATTTTATCGGGAACTAGGCAGGTAAATAATTTATACTAAAAATGTATAACGGTCAAGAACTAATGCTTTTTTTCCTCCTATGGTGACCGGGTAAGGTAACTCTGTTATTTTCTTGTGGGTATCATAAAAGGGATCTCCAAAAAATAGACAGCAGAGCTCTTTTGAGAAAAATTTAACCCCAACTGTCATAATGTAATTATACTGTTATCATGTTGAAGAAACGAATTCCAACAAGAGACGTTATGAAGGGATGTAATATTTTTTATAGTTACACACTTTTGTTCTCGAACGGTATACCAAAAGCAAATTATCCTCCTTGGTCTCTATACCTTTAATCGCATGTAATGGTGGATAAGCTTAATACCGTCTATTGGAAGTAATGTCAGATATAAAGTCTCAAACCTGTGATTTCTAATATTTTGTTTACGCGATTATTACACATTTGAAATAAAACTACTTTTATGGATTCTATAGCGTTTGTATTTGATATTTAATTTCCCGACGTTTTGGACACTTTACAGTGATCATGATATAAATAGAAATTTTCTTCTTTTTGTACTAGCAATAAATTTGTATCAAAATGTATAGTGGATAGATCACAGAGCAAATACAAAGTACTTTGTAATTGCTCCATGGGGTAGATATAGCTTCTTCATATTATTTATTAGCTTCTCCATGGAAATATACATATAATTTTTCATAATGATCGGTTACATAGTTTCTGAATTTAGCAATGCTCATATATACAAGCATCCTCTTTTATAGATATAGGTTATATTTTTAAAGACGATACCGTACGAGTCTTGACAAACATATAATCTTCTTTATATTTATAATTCTTATGTATGTGTGTATTTTACTGAACTTGGATTGACAAGAGTTGAGACACTTTAGTCTGTAATTATATTTAAAAAAAAATTGTCTTTTAGAGATAGACCTCCTCAAGCAACGACAGTTCAAGTAGAAGATGGTGAACCATTTGTTGGTTTAGGAGGCTCAACAGAGCTGAGGTCTTTATCTGAAGGTGCTACTTATGAGGCTTGGGTGGCAGCCCATTCCGCGGCTGGAGAAGGAGAACCTTCAGCGCCACAACCTGCTACCACTAGTTCACGAGGTACTACTACCTGTACGTTTTATTTTTTAGTAAAGAACTAAATTTTAGTTTAGACCAAATTAGTGTTATTATGTTTATTTTTAAATCATCTAATAAAAGTTACTTTAAAAAATAATACAGAGATCAAGTATAAAGGAGAAAATTTTTAACTTTTTTCTTTTGTCATAAAATTATTGTTGGTAACTTCTTCAATGTGTACTCTGAAAGAAAAGTACAAATTGTATCGACCCCAAGTAATTGGGATAAGAGTGGGATAACGATGAGCGTGGTATACGAATGAATTTTTTGAGTAAGTATAAATTTTCTTTTTCTTTAGCGCGAGCCAGGCTCCTCTCTTTTGGTGTTTGGGCCCGTGTTCAATGTGGGCGTTCTATTCGACTTGCGTGTGCGTGGCGTGGTGAGCCTGAACCGAGGACACGATGGTTACGTGGTGATCGTCCTGTGACCCATGATCCTAGAGCACATCTAACTACTTTGGGACATCTTGCGATTCATGGTAAGTCACATTCTTAGCAGATATTTTGACCGACAATAGCTATCCACGTATCTTCTTCTTCGTATTTTTTCTATATACATCACACTCAACATATTGTAAATTTTCACCTATATTGATAGTGAAATAGGTCTAATATATAAAACAAAGGTTAGGTTGAATACTAGGCCTTTTTTTTCGGTGGGCTATGGACGAGGTTGAATACTAGGCCTAAGGAATAGCGATTTTTCACGTTTATCTAGTGTTTCTGAACGAAAAACTACAAATTTATATTTTCTATAGAAATAAAATGTTTTTACGGCTTTTATAGTGTGTTCAGCATTCAGAATTATGAGGGGACATGGAAGATATAGTCTCTTTCGTAACCTTGAACGTTAAGTGTTCGAAACGTATGAAAAATAATAATCAAATACAAACGATAAAATAGAAAAAATATTTTCGAAAAAAATGATTTTATTTTATATGTATATAAATTAGTAGCTGAATAGTAGCGGCTACGAATACTACCAACTTTTACTCGTGTATGTTAAAAGACGACTAGGAACTTTATAACAAACTGGGCCAACTCTATCTGATGCCTTCTGGTCAACAATTACATTCCCAAGGAGGGTTAACGTCAGGCAGGCGGCCGGTCATAAAACTATTACCAATAACTTTTACAATATGTACTGTAAAAGAAGAGTACACATTGTATCGACCCCAAGTAATTGGGATAAGAGTAGGAGAATGATGATGATGAATTAGTCATTATCATCATCTTAGCTCATAGCTCTCTCACTGTGGGGCTCGAGCCTTAACCTACTATACCAAGCTGTCAAACGTATGGTTATAAGGCTACATTTCGAGTTTTCCTTCTCTTGCATAGATGCTGTGTGCATCTCTTAATTATATTTTACGACAGACACGGACACGAGAAGGGTTGCTAAATTGTATTCTTACTCCATCACTACACAGGTTAGAATAATAATTGCGTAAACATTAGAAATTACTATATAAAACCCGAATACAAAATGAAAAATGATGTCACAAGCGGGATTCGAACCCGCGCCTATTGGCATTCCGGCCCAATCGTGCTGCCACTACACCACCGTGACTAATTGTAGGACATGCAAATTTCACTTCGTATCATAGTTACGTCTTAAGGTGACGGTATGCTATCTACCCGACAATGTTTACACATTGTTATAGGCTTAATACTTAAAACTTTACAGTTAGAATTGTATTAAACGATGACACAACCTTGTTATTTAAATTACTGAAATTTAGCATTTAATATGCTTAATTATTTATAAAACCCGAATACGAAATGAAAAAATGTAATTTAAATTACTATATATTTTTTATTTAGAAGTGGATGCAGCAACAAGCGGCAATTATACATGTTCAGCTCGCAACACATTTGGTTCTGAAGAAGTGACGTATTGTATAGAATGTGCCTCACCACCTGCTGCGCCATCTCTCAGCTTAGAGAACGTAGCACATACAGACGCACGAATTACTTGGCGAACTACACATCATCATTTTGCACCACCACATGGTAAGTAGAACTATATGTTTTCATTCTATATTATCAGAAACATGAAATTTCAATATCATAAAGTCTAAAAGAATTATAATACCGGTAGTATTAGTAAAGATGATAATATAAAATTCTTAGGACTATAACAATTGTACGCATGGCGAAGAGAGGTGCTTGCAGGGTGGGTCTATGGGGTTACGTGCCGCCTCTTCCGTCGCCCTGGACCGATTTGGCGGGGCGCGCCCATAACCATAGTCCTACGCAAGAAAAAAAAAAGGACTATACCAATTGAGTAATTGACAATTGAACTGCATCTATGGCTTAGTGGTTAAGATACCGACCTTCCATTCCAGTGGCGTGGGTTCGATTCCTACGCAGAACAATACTTTGTACAACCCACAAATTGTTGTGAGTGTGGTTGTAATTTGTATGCGTTAATTATGTTTGTTAAGTCCACCGCAATACAAGGATTATTTCTTTAGAGTAGGTTAGTGTATATGCTACTACGTAATACTACAAGTGAGCATGCAGCATTAACTATTTAGTATGGTTATGTAGCCTCTACCTTGCGGTATGGTACCCTCTTGTGGGAAAATTTTAGTTAAGGTATTTTCTTGTCTACAAAAACCTGCTTAAGAGCAATAATTGATGATGCACTATATTATAAGTTGTAAACCCATTTTCAGAAAGCTAAATATTCTGACTATAACATAATTATATAGTTTAGAAATTGGAATATTCTAAAGAAACAATCCGCATATATTTCTTAAACTAAGTGTACATGGTAGATTTATATAAAAGTCATTCTACTAAGTTAATGAGTGAGTTTTTAGAAGTATTTTTGATCGCAATAATAGTTTTTAATATGTATCAAAATTAATTTTTTAATATCTAAAAATAATTATCCTTACAATAGTTCTAATTGAAATTAAAATCTTGGCTACTTGAAAAGAGCTTCTATGCATTATTTTTTTTTTATATTCAACATGGAAAAGGTTTAATTTAAGGGGAACCACTAGTAAATTGTAATATCAAAACGTATACAACATTTGCATGCGTTGAAAAAGTAGTTGCGCTAATCTTAATAACTATTGTATATCTGAAATATGAAATAAAAAAAAATAGATTTGTGATGTAAAGTATCACTAAGAAAGTCTCTCTCTCTCTCTCTCTTTCTTTCTCTCTCTCTCTCTCTCTCTCTTTCTTTCTCTCTCTCTCTCAACAAAAAAACTTTACACAAAAACGAAAACAACGTTAACAGAAAAACGTTACAATTATATAAAATTTCTCCCATACGTCGATAAAAAGGTTTCACTTCAATAAATTAGCCGTGTTTGAGTATTTGTCAACTTCCTACTAAAGTGTAAAAGTAGGGGACGAAATGTTGCAGTGCTACTTTCCTTGATTTCTTATTGAATTAAAAGTTAACGACTGTTACAGTAATCCAAATTGTAGTTTTAATTAATTCAGCCAGTGTAGTCTCTAACAATTAAGTTGTCTGGTACTAAAAGATAAATAATAAATAGCTGATCCATTTTGAAGATATGGAAATATATTTATACTATATTTTTGTATACGACTTACAATGCGAAGCGTGTGGGTGTGTTCTACTCTCGAAACATTGCTGCTATTTTCGGTCATAAAAAGGTTTCTTTTTTTTTAAGTACTTTGTTATAAAATCCAAGAAGAAAATTCCTAGCAAATTAAAAAATTTTTTAATACATAGTTTAGATAGCATTTTTTTTTCTTTTCTTGCTCGTGGATATCGTAAAATACGACTAAGGGATATGATATTTCCGTGAGGTGACGGATTAAGAATACTATTCACCACCCCATATCTTACCCGTAGGTGATTGTACGAGACGACTAAGGGATATAAAACGCATATAACATCTATACAAGAGAAAAAAAACTCGAAACAAAACCCTATACCAACACGTCTGACCAGCGCGGTATAGTAAGTTAATTTCCCTCCCATTACGGAGGAGGTCCGAGCCCAACAGTGGGACATTTGTGGGCTGTGATAATGATGATATGATATGCAAACAATATCTATGCAAGAAGAAGGAAAACTCGAAATAAAACCATTAACCCCTCCGACTAGCGGCATGTATATAATCAACTTCCCTACTATTGTTAGAGAAGCTTGAAACTACAACAGTAGTGGAACATAATATGAGCTGAAATGATGATTCATCTCACTTCATATTTGTCCCACTGTTGGGCTTGAGCCTCCTCCGTGATGGGAGGTTTTTTTTTTTTTTTTTTTTTTTTTTTGTGTGACTTAGTTGTTAGCCTCAGATAGCTATGACAACTTTACCCGGACTGTGGGTGAGCGCTGAGGGCTCTCAACCCGTGGTGATGGGAGAGAAATTGACCTACTATATATACCACGCTGTTCAGGCGCGTTCGATATAGGGTTTTGTTTCGAGTTTTCCATCTCTTGCATAGATGTTATATGTGTGTTTTATATTCCTTAGTCGTCTCTTACGATCACCCACGGGTAAAATAGGGGGTGATGAATTTTATTTTTACTCCGTCACCACACGGAAATGAGGATTAGTTAGCTTCGATTGTACAGATGGTGGTATGGTCTAAGTACTGAGATCATGTGATAAGTGTTGTAGATTCGATTACCCCGTAAAATACTTTTTGCGATCCACCCATTATTTTTAATATGGTTGTGTCCACTACTGGTATGTTTGTAAAGTCGCTCGTTAAGGATTTATTCTTTACTGCAAAATAATTTAAAAAAAACCTAAAATAAATTCGGTCTAATACTTACGTTGCCATCCATTTGTCTGCTTATCATTACAATTAATGTCGTAATACAACAACATTTCACATAAAAAAATTTCAATATAATTTTTCTTATATCAAGATAAGGGGATAATTTTTCTTATAACAAGATAAAAGGATTTGTATTCAATATATATTTTCTTATACCTTATATACCCCTATTGATTCATTGTCAAACACAACTGTTAAAATGATATTCGTAAATTTCGATGTTTTTTTTTTCTATATCGTCTAAAATTTTTCATCTCTTTTTTCTACTATTAAGACTAAAATATGTTTTCTCTTATAAATATTCTCAGTTATATGTTTGAGAATATTTTATTAAAAATATACGTATGTGACTCGTGATTCTTTTATATTTTTGAAAATTATATTTATATTATTATTAAATATACCATTGTCCATGGCGACAGTAGATTAGCAGTTATTAGTAGACACTTAAAATATCCGAGACAATAATTTGAACTAATAATTTTTTTTTTTAATATTTTTTTTGTTTTATTGCACCAAGAACTCATATATGTACTCTATATATACATACATATGTATAACTCTATATGTACTCATATATATACTCATATATACCGCATTCGTAACGACGACGTAAGAGAGCGAGTAGTTATGAAAGAGAGTATTGGTGTAAAGATGCGAAAGGGAATGCTCCGATGGTTCGGACATGTGGAAAGAATGCCGAACGAACGTCTGGTTAAGAAGATATACAATGCGAAAGGGGAAGGATGTAGGTATTGAGGGAGACCGAGACTAACCTACCTAGACCAGATCGGTCATGTACTGAAGGAAGGTGGAGTCAAGAGTCTCCGAAACCGGCGAGCGTGTATGAAGAGAATTATGAATGTTGAGGAAGCGAGTGAAGTATGCAGAGATAGAGTTCTCTGGCACTCTGTTCTCTCTGCCTACCCTGCAAGGGATATGGCGTGATGATATGTATGTATGTAGAACTCATATATAATTACTATTAATGAATACAAAAACCCACTTTTTTAGAAAATAAATTGCTTCAGAAACTTTCCTGTGTCTACCAGTAAAGGGCTACCACTACTTAGCATGGGAAGTACGAACCACGCCACCCGCGTAGTTTTGTATAGAAATTAATTATATGAATATTTTTGCTGATTGCCTCGTTGTTTCGTTGATAATGCAGCTGCCGCTCTTAATATATGAAACATAGTATGGATAAAACAATATCTAATAATATTTTTCTCACATCTATCAAAATGCTTATGCCAAATATACAATAGTACCGGAGATGAATGTCTGGATAACTCGAACTTATATCGGTGCGCGTTGGAGCTTACTTAAGTCAGCTTAATATTTGTTCTGACGCGTCTAGACTCACCTACGTTGCCATTACACGTGTACGTAGTCTAACTTTACTTCAGAATATTTGTAAAGTCTTCTATTCCTGCGAGATTTTATATGTAATATATTATTTTTATAAATAGTTCATATTTTATTTATAATTCTTTTAAGCAATTTGTTTTGTACTTATTATTTAATTTTAATTATTACTAATAATTTAATTTCTTTCTTTTTAATGATGTATTTCAGTATTATTTTAGTTATTCATGTAAAAAAGTAGATAAAATCTCTTCTAGAATTTGACTCGAAGTGACTCGAGATAAAACCTTATGTCAGTCCAATGCTGTGGCTAGTTAGACTCTTAATGATTAAAAAGGAAATATGTTTTTATTACTATTTCTTTAACAGACAGTTAACTAAATCGACTATTTTTTTTTTAATTACATTATAATGACGAATGATATCAAAAGCTTAACTGTAGATGAATGTTAATAGTTACTCGTATTAAAAATACCTACCATATAATTAGTATATATATAACGTTAGTCCGTGTGGTGACGGAGTAAGAATACAAATCACTACCGTGCTATCTTACCCGTGGATGATCATATGAGATGACTAAGGGATACAAAAGGCATATTTTTTTATTGTGGTAGGACCACGCTGTTGACAGTTCTCTGTCTGCAGCAGCGGGCCGGTCTGTCCGGGGTAGTACCACACTCTTGCAGAAGATCAACGTCTGAGTAATGGCTATGTGCTATTGCGCTTCGTTCGGTGAGTGAGACAGCCGGCAGCCCAATTGGGTGGGTTTGGGGTTTATATTGGTAGGCAGCGGCCTAGCTGTACCTCTGGTACTGCAAAGGTCCATGGGCGCCAGTGACACTTACCATCCGGTGTGCTCTTGCTCGTTTGCCACCACTAGCAATAAAAAAATATTTATGTAACATCTATGCAAGAGAAATAAAACTCGAAACAAAACCCTATACCAATAAGTCTGACCAGCGTGGTATAGTAAGTCAATTTCCCTCACATTACGGAGGAGGTTCGAGCCCAACAGTGGAACATATATGAGCTGAAATAAGATATAACGTTAGTATATAAAGTGGTGGCTTTTAATAATATTAGTTATTAGTTATTTATAATAAACGCTAAAATATATTTCATGCGAAAACTTGCATACTTAAATAATTTGCTGTTTTAGCGCATTAAGTCTGCCATCGTGCAATATAACGGTAAATATAATTTAGTACCTCTAATTGTGGAGGCTTTTCATATAGCTTAACTTGTACTTAATTAATAACAGTGTGAAAGTACTAAACTGTTAATGGGAACAGGATATATTTAGATTAAAATTAAATTTTTACACATACATATCATCACGCCATATCCCTTGCAAGGTAGGCAGAGAGAACAGAGTGCCAGAGAACTCTATCCTTGCATACTTCACTCGCTTCCTCAACATTCATAATTCTCTTCATACACTCTCGCCGGTTTCGGCGACTCTTGACTCCACCTTCCTTCAGTACGTGATCATTCTGGTCTAGGTAGGTTAGTCTCGGTCTCCCCCGGTACCTACATCTTTCCACTTTCGCATTGTATATCTTCTTCACCAGACGTTCGTTCGGCATTCTTTCCACATTTCTGAACCATTAAATTTTTAATTTATAAAAACCCGAATAAGAGCGAAAAATGATTGTTACAAGTGGGATTCGAACCCACACCTATTAGAAATCCGTTCCAATCGTACTGCCTCTTACACCACCTTGAACTATTGTAGGACATTCAACTCTCGCATCGTATTGTATTTTCGTCTATAAGGAGACGTGTTTTTCGCTCGAAATCTGTTTTATAAATAATCAAGCATATTAAATGTTAAACTTCAGTAATTGGAATAACAGGGTTGTGTCATCGTTTAATACAATTCTAACTGCAAAGTTTGAGTAATAAGTCTGTACAATGTGAAAACAATGTCGGGAAGATGGCACACGATTTTTTAAAGACAAAAATATAATACGTTGTGAGAATTGAATGTCACGGTGGTGTAAGTGACAGCACGATTGGAACGGATTTCCTCGTAATCGAGTTTTTGTAAATAATCAAGGATTTATAAAACCCGATAAGGTAAATAATCAAGGATATTAAATGCTAAATTTCAGTAATTTAAACCTTTAATATTTTAATAAATTTAAAATGAAATAAAAATACTAGATTTAATTATTATAAATACATTAATGTAAAATGTAACTAGTTTATTGATCTAGATCCAAAACCCAGGATCGTGGACTCGAAATTCGTTTAAAAAAACAATAACAACTCTTATTAAATTTATGCCTAATAAATTTTTTTTATTGCTTTCGGTGGCAAACGAACAAGCAGCACACCTAATGGTAAGTGTACTACTGCACATGGACCTTTGCAATAGCATGGGTATAGTTAGGCCGTTGCCTACCAATACAAACCCCAAACCCACTTAAATTGTTCTTTTTTATGAAGAAATTCTAAATAGAAACATCAAAGAGTAAAAAAAAATCACAATATATATTGGCAATACTTTAAAATACTACCCAATATATTTTAAAATTACATTACGTTCAGCTATGCTATGCTGCAAATAAATTTCATTGTATGAAATTGCTGAAAGAGCAAAAATAAGTGCACATTCTGTGTTCGCGGAGTCTCTTTTGCTACCTATCTTTCTTGCTGTTTACCTCGCACTGTTCGTAACAAGCATCTTCTACATGGGTTTTGTTTTTTATACCAACCTTGATGCTTTTATATATAATTTTATTACTTTTCAGTTATGTTATATGCGTACATCTCTTAATCGAAGACATTTTCTGGTAAATAAATGGATTGGAACACATTATTTTACATCTTCGTTAAATGGATTTATTGATTAGAATTTTCCGTGTGGTGACGGAGTAAGAATACAATTCACCACTCCCTATCTTACTCATGGGTGATCGTAAGAGACGACTAAGGGATATAAAACGCATATAACATCTATGCAAGAGAAGGAAAACTCGAAACAAAACCCTATACCAACATGTTTGACCAGCGTGGTATAGTAGATCAACTTCCCTTCCATTATGGAGGAGGCTCGAGCCCAACAGTGGGACATATATGAGCTGAGATGATGATTGATTAGGATAGAAAATGGTGAAATAATGTAGTGTTTGGAAACGAATACACTACCAGTTTGATGACTGGGTCCACAATATTTAAGTTTTCGATGTTATGTACTCGCTAAAATATTAATTATCAACGAGATTATTGCTATTTTAACAGTGATTTGGTTCAACTTCATAAGAAAACTGTATGTCTAACGCTATTTTCAAATAACTACTTTTAAATCTTAGGTAATACCAAAGGCAGTATAAATACAAAAACATTGAAATTAATTATTTTTATGTTTTTTTTTATTGCCTTTGGTGATAAACAAGCAAGCAGCATACCTGATGGTAAGTGTCACTGCCCTTGGATCTTTGCTATACCATAGATATAGCAAGGCCGCTGCCTACCAATACACACTCCGAGCCCACCAAATTGGGCTTCCGGCTCTTTCGCTCAACGGACGAATCACAACAGCACATTGCCATTGCTCACCGATCTTCTACGAGAGTCTAGTACTACCGCGGACGGACCGGCCCGCGGCTGAAGACAGAGAACTGTCAACAGCGTGGTCCTACCACTAATGAAAATTATAATTTTATGTAACAATTAAGGCATGGTAAACGACATATCACATCAATGTTACATATTATTTATATTGTCTTAGGTGTTACCTAAACTTTAGGTATCTCTTGTGAAAACAGCAATAAGAAACCTATGAAAATATTCTCCAATATGTAATAAATGCATGTCTTGAAGTTGGCAGTTCGGTCTGATCATGGATTCTATTCTATATGTAATAGTAACTTCTGTGGAATATATTTAACCGCCTTCATACTACTCATAGGACATACATACATACATATCATCACGCCATATCCCTTGCAAGGTAGGCAGAGAGAACAGAGTGTCAGAGAACTCTATCCTTGCATACTTCACTCGCTTCCTCGACATTCATAATTCATAGGACATCAAATATAAAATAATAATTTCACGGCTATTTGTTCTTTTTCTTGAAAATACTATAGAACGACATTTGTTTTCTAACTAGGGAACAAATAAAATGATACCCTTGTTTGTGACAATTGTAATTTTTAGCAAAATAGCTTTAAGCGATGGAGAGGTGCGCTCGCTTCAAAGGAGCTGCGAGTATAACCAAGTTAAATCATAGTCAATATTATGAATTCCATTAAAGATTCTATTGTAAAAGTGTGGCTGATGCACTAACATTTTCATTAATTTACAATATACCAAAGTTGGAGCGTGAAATTCAAAAAACAGCATCTTAAATAGTCAGAAGGTTAAGTAGAGGCCAATTTGTGATGGGTGCTGTCGCGTAAATTTTATAATCTTCTTTATTAACACAAGGTTTCACCATTTGGTGGGTCCGTATTCGTGACGACACCGGTGATGGTTCCGATCCATCCAGCCGCAGTGAAGAAGAACGAAGACTAGAAACTGGCGGAGAAGCTGTTTCCGTTGTATTAAGAGCATTGTCTTGTGGAGCCACTTACTCTGTAAGGGCTGTGGCTCATTCGAGAGCTGGTTCATCGCCGCCTTCTGTTCCTCTACTAGTCAAGACAAAACCACCAGGTAAGATTGAGAAAGTTAATAAATACAATTATGGAAATGCAAACATCTAATTAAATAAATAAAAAAAAATTAATACAAGTAAACATTAAAAAAAAAATTAATGTCAAAAATGTTAGTAAAAATTCAAATTACTTAAGAGACTGCTTCTTTGTTTTAATAAACGATAGTTTACAAGTTGAGTTAGGCAAAGAATATAATTGGATTTTATTGCCAAGAGATTCTAAATAATAAACACGGAACATGAAATTGTGCCCAGTAGATGGTAATAAGCCATTATTCATAGAACTAAAGTTTGTATCTATATGTCAAACTAGGTAGACTATATCTACTCTTTCATTTATGCTATATGGTAGCTGCTACGAATACCCTTACTATGCTCGTGAAAGTCGGTAAAAGATGACTAAGAGCCTTATAACGACCTTTTTTTTGCGGTGGACTATGGGTGCGTCTCGCCCCGCCAAATCGGTTCGGGGAGACGGAAAAGACGGCGCGTGACCCCATAGACCCACCATGCAAACTCCACTCTTCGCTGTACGAGCGAGCCACCGGTACCCGATCTTTGTCTTCGGTGGTCGCCTTATAACGACCTGGGCCCACTCAATATGACGCCGTTTGGTCAACAATTACATTTCCAAGGAGATTTGACGTCTGGCAGGCGGCCGGTCATAAAACTTTTACAATATATACTATGAAAGAAGAGTACATATTGTATCGACGCCAAATAATTGGGATAACAGTAGGAGAATGATGACCTACTTTTTCATTTTTGTCTCATAATTAAATGGTCTCGTTAACACAATATGGTAAGTTAAAATTTGTTTATAATTATGTAACAGCCATTAATTCACTTTTCTCTAATTACGGCCACCAATAAAACAAAAAATATGCTTAAGTATATGGAACTCCAAAAATATGCTTAAATATATGGAATTCTGAATAATAACTGGTTTAGGCACAAACTTCCCCAAAAATATTTTCACCTCTTGCTTACCACTAAACATAACCATGGATTTATTCTAAAAAATATTTCACGTACAAGATTTTTATTAAATTTTTAATTTCAATTTCCATTCAATACATATTTCAGTGATGCACAAATATTTTTTTGAATACTGAGTACTCTATGATAATGATATACCTAATTGTTTTTCAAAAACTATAGCTATCTGGTTAATTTTATCAAAGAAAGCGTTTGGTATTCCCAAGTAATTACTGACATAATAGCTACAGGAATACAACATCTAATTATAGTACACTACTACTACAGTTTTACCTTTTTATTAAGAATATTGTAACCTTCGTATTACCTATATTCAAGATGAATAACACTTACATTTATTTTAATCAATTTTTACTTAGAATTCACTACCTTCACAGAGAAATAAATCACTACATTTTAACTACCTACCTTATTTTTCTGAAAAAGATCTGAAATGTAATAAAAATGAAATCGCGTGGAAATAACCGTTTCATTATAATATTAAATGAATATTTTTCCCTGCGGTGTGTCAGTTAGATCGTGAACACTATCATTTAAAAGTAATCGCAAGTAGCGAATATAATTACCAATTGTGAATTTATTTATTTTAATTCTGTACTATCCTTTTGCGATTTTCGTATTCCGTTCCTTCCTTTATAAGCATCCTCCCTATTATCCTTTTATTCCTTTTAGTCTTTTTTTATTACTTATGGTGGCAAACGAGCAAGCAGCACACTTGATGGTAAGTGTTACTGCCACCCATAGACCTTTGCAATGCCGAAGGTATTACTAAGCCGCTTCCTAATAATACAAACCCACCCAGTTAGGCTTTCGGCTCTCTCGCTCAACGAACAAAGTGCAACAGCATATTACTATTGCTCAGACATCGATCTTCTGCGACAGTGTGGTACTATCCCGGACGGACCGGTCCGCGGCTGTAGACAGAAAACTGTCAACACCGTGGTCCTACCACTAAAAAGTCTAGTCTAGTCCTAATTATAGCGAACAAAAGGAAAAGAAATAAACTGATATATATACCTTTTAAGATGTCTTCAAGCTTTAGACTGGACCGGACTCGGCATCAACATCAATGGCGAATACATCACTCACCTTCGATTCGCAGACGATATTGTCGTCATGGCAGAATCCATGGAGGACCTGGGCACCATGCTCAACGATCTCAGCAGGGTATCCCAACTAGTGGGTTTACGAATGAACATGGACAAGATGAAAGTCATGTTAAATGCCCATGTCATTCCTGTACCGGTCCTAGTTGCCATGCGATTCTCGAAATTGTCGGTCATTATGTTTACCTTGGACAAACTAGTCCAGTTAGGTAGATCTAATTTCCAGAAAGAGGTCAGCCGACGAATCCAACTCGGTTGGGCAGCGTTCGGGAAACTTAAGAAGATCTTCTCATCCAACATACCTCAGTATTTGAAAACACAGGTCTATGACCACTGTGTGTTACCAGTGATGACTTACGGCACGGAAACGTGGTCCCTAAATGTAGGCCTCATAACCAGGCTCAAAGTCGCTCAGCGTGCTATGGAGCGGGCTATGCTCGGGATTTCTCTGCGAGATAGAATCTGAAATACGGAAATCCGCAGACGAACGGGTGTAACCGACATAGCACGAAGAATTAGCACGCTGAAGTGGCAATGAGCAGGCCACATCGCTCGAAGAACCGACAATCGCTGGGGAAGAAAGGTTCTAGAGTGGCGACCACGTACCGGACGACGCAGTGTGGGACGCCCCCCCACTAGGTGGACAGACGACCTAGTAAAGGTTGCTGGGCGTCGTTGGATACAGGCGGCACAGGACCGCACTCTGTGGCGTAAAATGAGGGAGGCCTTCAGCAGTGGACGGCAATAGGCTGAAATGATGATGATGATGATGATATACCTTTTTGAGTTTTACGGAGACTAATTAACTACAATTGATTCTTATTTATATAGAAAATGAAAATAGACGATGCTAATTTCGTATCGTCGTATATATATATATATATATATATATATATATATATATATATATATATATATATATATATATATATATATATATATATATATATATATATATATATATATATATATATGTATATATTATAGAATATTCTAGCTAAAGATGAAAGTGAAGTTTATATTTAGTTCAAACTTTTTATTTATTTTCCTCCTATTCCTTCCAATGCTTGAGCAAGCATTGGTAATTTTTATTTATTTGTTTGATCAATAATTTCTTTTTTGTTTTTATTTCGAGGTCTAGTTGATGCCGTGAGCTAAATCTATATATAATTTAACTTTTTTTTTAAATAATAGTGTTTGCTCTTGGTCTATCAGTCTTAGTTTGGGAAGGTGGAGGGGAAGATAGACTTGAGGAAGGTGCCGAGGCTGCTGTATGGAGTAATAGCAGCGCTTTAGCAGTAGATGCAAGACGAGCTGTAAGATGCGGAGCACGCCTTGTCAGGTTACAATGGCGCAGAGCAGATGCGTCAGGTGCACCTGCTTGGAGAGACGCTGATTTAACATCCCTACATCATCACCGAGAGGTGAGTAATCCTTTGACTTTTGAACAAGTAAACGTTCCATTTTAGGCAGTACTAGATAGAGTAGCGGATGGTAGCCACACGTTTTAGTGTTTTCGACTATTATTCTATAATTAACGTTAATTTAATGAGAAAGTTATAACATAGCTTGTATGTAAAGTAAGCACATTATTATTGGGTCTATTATTATTTACTCCGTCACTTCACGCATTAATATTGATTAATTGGAGTATATTTATACCCCACATCTCAAGAGAGAAATTACTAAATAGGATCAAAGTAGGCTTCAATATAAAGAAAAAAAAATATTCCTGTGTGATGAACAATTAAGAGTGAGAGATAATCAATTTAGGCCAAATTCAACATACAGTTAGCCACAGGACTTCGAATTGCTTAGACACGTGTTTCATCTCTTAACGAGGCATATTCAAGGCTTCGAATGAATGCTTCGAATTTAATTTATATAATAGAGTTTTATTATTATCTATTCTACCATGATTTTATCTAATTCCCTTTTCTATCTTAAGATGTATAATGTTTTTATTAATTGTAATGAAGTGTTTGATCTTATTTCTTATATAGCATTCAAACTAATAATAGATTTTTGCCATTTGTCACGTAATTTAATAAAATAAACTTATCATAACACTTAAATATGAATAATATACATACATACATACATACATACATATCATCACGCCATATCCCTTGCAGGGTAGGCAGAGAGAACAGAGTGCCAGAGAACTCTATCTCTGCATACTTCACTCGCTTCCTCAACATTCATAATTCACTTCATACACGCACGCCGGTTTCGGAGACTCTTGACTCCACCTTCCTTCAGTACATGACCGATTTGGTCTAGGTAGGTTAGTCTCGGTCTCCCTCGGTACCTACATCCTTCCACTTTCGCATTGTATATCTTCTTAACCAGACGAATCGTTCGGCATTCTTTCCACATGTCCGAACCATCGGAACATTCCCTTTCGCATCTTTACACCAATACTCTCTTTCATACCTACTCGCTCTCTTACGTCGTCGTTATGAATGCGGTCGGTCAGCCTAACTCCACAGATTTTCCGCAGAGATCGCATTTTGACCGCATTAATTTTACTATCATACTCTAATAATATACCTATGAATATATAATAATATACCTAATAATAAATGACTTCTTAGGAATATAATCTAAGAGGAAGAGAAATAGCGCCATTTTTAAACTGTTTTTATTTGCCACAGCAATAAGAGTCAATTGAAACAATTGCAAATTGGGATCTATGCTGCCATACAAATTTGTAGGTTATGAGGCAGCGGGGCGGGTGAAATACGTTTTTGTACGAATACCAACAACTTTATTATATGTATGTACGAGAAACATTTTTGCAGGTGGATCCTTTGTTTAAGGTGCGAAAACTTGCTATATTGCGATTTTTTGCCCTTCAATTTATGAAGAAATGAGTTTTGAAATTGTTATTTTTTTAGTATGGGGACTAGATTTAGTAATGTAGAAGTCGGGGTATTTACAATAGATTCACAGATGCTACCGAGTTACCTACTCAATAACAGCGAAGACTTCAAACATCATTTGATTAATTCTACGATGAACACTTTTCCAAACACAATAAAATAAATTAAAAAGAACGAAAAAAAAAAAGCGTAAGAAGGAATAAAGTTTATAAAGGAACAAATAAACTGTATTTCCCTCCTTTACAATGTGACATAATTTGCTCTGTGGTAGCGGCTACGAATACTATCAACCCTCACTTTGCTCGTGGATGTCGTGACAGACGACTAAGAGCCTTATAACTACCTGGGCCAACCCCATCTGATGCCGTTTGGTCATCAATTACATTCCCAAAGAGGGTTGACATCTGGCAGGCGGCCGGTCATGAAACTATTACCAATAACTTTTACAATATGTACTATGAAAGAAAAGTAGATATTGTTATAGTAGTAGTAATTGGGATAAAAGTAAGAGAATGATGATGATGATGACAATGTGACATAATAGGATAATATCTGAATGAGAAAGCTGAGCTCGATATTTTCTTTTTAGTATTTTTACACAGAAGACAAAAAAAAATAGACATAAATTTTATTCAGACAAAAAAAGGGAGATGTAAACATGGAATCGGAGCTGTTGTGTGGGTTAGACTGCTCGATTTCCCAACTGAGATATGCTTATTCTTAATAACAGCGTTAAAATCATTAATGCCATATTCTAATAATTTTCAGCCAAAGAAATATTATATTGGTTGAAAATATATATTTTCGGCATCGAGTGAGTCATTGACACGCATAGCCTTTAGCCAAAGCTCAGATGACCGCGCGGTGACGCGTGCTGCCGCGCGATTTAGTTGTTCAGATGGCGGCGGCTTGCGCGCGGCAATCTAGCGTGAACATTCAGTGATAATGGACGTGGACGAGGCTATTTGGTTGTGGATTTTATAACGCAAACTGCGACATCGTCGTCGAAAGCAAAGACGATACTGAGTGCACCCTATTTTGAGTCAAAGACTTTCTTTAAGCCTGTTTGTTAATTTATATCCCGCACTAAGACTACACGAAGATCGATTTTTCAGCAACTTTAAGGTGTCAATTCCATCCTTTGACTTTTTTGTATGATTGCGTTGAAAAATATTTGCAACCTACAGATGGTGCTATAAGATATTGCACATCACCAAAAGAAAATAATCTTCCACTTTCGTGGCTCCGTGTGTCCATCCCCCTCAAACCGCGCGGGTCAACAGAACAGATCCATACAGGATTGTAGATCTCAAACAGTGCGTCGCCACGCGGTGACGCGCGGTACAAGATTTTGCGCGCGGTGCTTGGCGGTGCGCGCGGGCACGCGCGGTTACGCGCGATCATGTACACGACAACATTGATTTGTTACAATCTTAAACCGCGCGTCGAGCCAATCGCGCGTCGCCGCGCGGTCAACATAGCCTTATTGAAATAAATTTTTAGGATTTTTAATATTATTCATATTTTTTTGATTTAGGTTGTAGTCGGCGGTCTCTCTGCGGGTGCTTGGTACGCGCTGCGCCTATGGACAGCGACAGATTCAGCTAGACATCAAGCTATTCTTTACGCAGCCACCACAACACATTCTGGAGGTCTGTAACATCGATCTATTCTTCAGCCAATAGACTTCCTTAATAGACATGAATTAGTGTATAGCATTGTCAGGCAAATGCTGTTTCATTCTTCTAGTAATTCTTCACGAAATTTTCAAAAAGGGAGAAGTGGTGATATTTTATATTTTTAACTGATGTGTTAAGGCTTATTGTTAACTATACTCATCATCTTATATATCATTTTTTTTACTCCTCTTCAATGTTATATATTGCAAAAGTTATTGGCAATAGTTTTATGACCGGCCACCATATTTTTATTTATTGCTTTTAGTGGCAAACGAGAATTCAGCACACCTGATGGTAAGTGTAACTGGCGCCTATGGACCAATACAAAACCCCAAACCCACCCAATTGGGCTGCCGGCTCTCTCGCTCACCGAACGAAGTGCAACAGCACTTTGCCATTGCTCAGACGTCGATCTTCTGCGAGAGTGTGATACCACCCCGGACGGATCAACCCGTGCATAGGCACGGGTCGGTCCGTCCGTCTGTCTATAAAGACAGAAAACCTGAGGTCAACCTTACATAGGAATTTAATTGTTATCTAGAGATCATCAGATGGAGTAAGCCAAGATTAATTTAAAGCCCTTAGTAGTCTTTACCCCATACACGAGCAATTCAAAGGTTGGTAATAGTCGTAGCCTCTACTATACAGGACTTACATACATACAAACATATACATACATATCATCACGCCATATCCCTTGCAGGGTAGGCAGAGAGGACAGAGTGCCAGAGAACTCTATCTCTGCATACTTCACTCGCTTCCTCAACATTCATAATTCTCTTCATACACGCTCGCCGGTTTCGGAGACTCTTGACTCCACCTTACTTCAGTACATGACCGATCTGGTCTAGGTAGGTTAGTCTCGGTCTCCCTCGGTACCTACATCCTTCCACTTTCGCATTGTATATCTTCTTAACCAGACGTTCGTTCGGCATTCTTTCCACATGTCCGAACCATCGGAGCATACCCTTTCGCATCTTTACACCAATACTCTCTTTCATACCTACTCGCTCTCTTACGTCGTCGTTATACATACATATCATCACGCCATATCCCTTGCAGGGTAGGCAGAGAGAACAGAGTGCCAGAGAACTCTATTCTTGCATACTTATACAGGACTTGGTAATCAAATTTTAAACTAAATTAAATATGTTTTAATTATGAATAAACAATTTGATCATAGTCAGACTGACTACGCTTTGTGATAGATCAAATTGATTTGATTTGCAATATGTAGTTGATAGAAGCAGTCATGTTACTTAATTACAACACTGGCCACTTCAGGCTTAACTGTTTCCATACGGGTCTAGTACAGTTACAACACAAAGCTAATTAGTTTAAACGGAAACTATTATTTTAACTATGTATTTACTTGTAAATTTCAAATATAATATTTTGAATATAATTGCTAAGATAAAACAGGAAAGGATAATTAGTTCGATAACATCTTAGCTCATATATGTCCCACTGTTGGGCTCGAGCCTCCTCCATAATGGGAGGGAAATTAACCTACTATACCATGCTGGTCAGACGTGTTGGTTTAGGGTTTTGTTTCGAGTTTTCCGTCTCCCACTAGATATTAATGTGTTTTATATCTCTTAGTCGTCTCTTACGATCGCCCACGCGTAAGATAGGGGGTGGTGAATTGTATTCTTACTCCGTCACCACACGGAATAGTACTTGTAATAATAAACTTCAAATATAACATTTTGAACGTTATACTAAAATAAAACAGGAAAGGATAATTAGTTAGTGTAATTTTTTTATAAAATACGAATTAGATGTTCAATTTATTTGAATTTTAATTATGTTATCTGGAATGTCAACTGCACATATTATACAATATTCCGTGTGGTGACGAAGTAAGAATAGAATGCAACGTGCACACCCGTGGGTGTCGTCAAAGACGACCAAGATTTGGTATGCGAATTACATGAAGGAAGGCAGGTTGAGTCAAGAGTCTCCGAAACCGGCGAGCGTCTATGAAGAGAATTATGAATGTTGAGAAAGCGAGTGAAGTATGCAAGGATAGAGTTCTCTGGCACTCTGTTCTTTCTGCCTACCCTGCAAGGGATATGACGTGATGATATGTATGTATGTATGTACAGCAAAGGGAAACTCGAAATGAAACCCTGCGTTAACAGGTATAATCAGCGTGGTAAATTAGGTCAATTTTCTTCCCATTATGGTGAAGGCATGAACCCAATAGTGGGACGTATAAGAGTCTAGATGTTAGATGTCGTAGTAATTAAGATAACGCACTATCATTTCAAGTATTGTGGGTTCGATTATCGACAATAATTATTGTTCATCTGTCTAGATCCAATTTTTGTCCGTTAATTACGAGTTCGTAAAATTACTTGCTGTTTAAATATTCTTTGTCTTCAATTTATAAAAAAAAATCATTAGTTATTTATACCACGTGATGACGTCTCACCATGTCTTAGGTTTGTTCGATTTATCCACATCAGTATCCAGGCCCATATGAGGTACTTGGGTCTGGTGCTCGACGGGCGATGGTGGTTCCGGGAGCATTTCCGCCAAATTGCTCCCCGGCTGGTCGGCGCGGCGTCCGCCCTTTCTCGGCTCATGCCGAACGTGGGCGGACCCAGTTTCGAGGGCCGACGGCTGTATGCGGGGGTGATCCGCTCAATGGCCATGTACGGCGCACCCGTGTGGGCGAGGGCTCTGAACGCCCAGCTCAGGGCTATACTGTGGAGGCCACAGCGAGCCATGGCGGTCAGAGCCATTCGAGGGTACCGCACGGTGTCTACCGAGGCGGCATGCCTATTGGCCGGGACACCCCCGTGGGACCTAGAGGCGGAGATGCTCTCCGACCTCTACCGGCGGGTTACCACAATGCGCGACGAGGGTGGCTCCCCATCGTTCAACGAGATAGCCACCTGGCGCGAGGACGCCCGCCGAGAAGTCATCGCCCATTGGGCTACGCGGCTGGAGAGGCCTAGACACGGTATTGTTACCGTCGAGGCCCTCCGGCCCGTACTGATGGAGTGGATGGAGCGGCGGCACGGAGTGCTCTCCTTCCGGTTGGTGCAGGTCTTGTCGGGGCACGGTTGCTTCGGCAAGTACCTGCACACGGTCGTGCGGAGGGAGTGGACTCCGTCCTGCCACCATTGCAGTAGCGATGAGGACACGGCGCAACATACGCTTGAGGTATGTTCGGGCTGGGACGGGCAGCGCCGTGACCTCGTCGCTGTCATCGGTGCCGACCTGACGCTGCCGGCTGTCGTGAAAGCGATGGTCGACAGCGTCAGGAATTGGGACGCGGTCGCCGCCTTCTGCGAGGCTGTCATCTCGCAGAAGGAGGCGGCGGAACGAGTCCGGGAGGATTCCCGTGACCCGGGCCGCCGCCCGCGGCCAGGGCGGCGCATGCGCGAGTATCTGCGCCTGATGCCGCCCTAACCGAGGCTTCAGGTGATCGGACCGGGGAATTGTCCGGTCACCCGACGTGAGGCCACCGCGTGAGGGCGACGCCTCGACGGCGAAAGCTGTCGGGGCGTCGACGAGAGAGGAACCCGAGAGGGTATATCGCCGGGCGGGCCACCGAAGACAAAGATCGGGTACCGATGGTCCGCTCGCACGGCGAAGAGAGGTGTTTGCAGGGTGGGTCCATGGGGTTGCGCGCCGCCTCTTCCGTCGCTCCGGGCCGATTTTCCGGGGCGCGACCACATCCATGGTCCCACCTTGCGAAAAAAAAAAAAAAAAGGTTTGTTCGATTTTCTTGTTAATATGGTAAGAATAGAATAAGAATTTATTTAAGAATAGAATTTAGGACTTTTGACGGGAATCTGAAAACGTCATGTGGTGCTCTTGTATTATATTCGATATCTTAGTGTTTTAACATGTTACATTAGATAATTTTGATGGCATTTTATGTAATGTGATGTGACAGAAGTACTGGGATGTAGTGAATATCATATAAAAGTGCTTTACAGCGTTTTCTTTTCCATCAAAATTCCCACAAGATACCATTAACAGTGTGGCCATAGCACTGTTGAAGGTGACGATTTGACTTAGACAATGACTAACTTGAAAAGACTATAAACATAATAATAATTCTAATTTAATACTGGCACCAATAGCTCGTATAAGTAGCTGATTGCCATTACACAAAGAGAAGAAGAAGAAGAAGAATAGAATTTATTTTTAGCTTTGCTCCTCGTTATTATAGATCACATTGTTTTACACTCCATAGATAAGTCAAAGAAAATAATTATCTGTCATCAAACAAGTCGATCAAGAAATAAATTTCGTTTCAATAAATAAATTTAGAAGAGGACTTATGACGGGAATTTGAAAACTTCATGTGGTGCTCTTGTATTATATTCGATATCTTAATGTTTTAACGTGTTGTATTAAATAATTTTGATGGCATTTTATGTAACGTGATGCTACAGAAGTGCTGGAATGTAATGAATATCATATAAAAGTGCTTTACAACGTTTTCGTGTTCCATCAAAATTCTCACAAGATACCATTAACAGTGTGGCCATATCACTGTTGATGGTGATAATTTGACTTAGACAATGACTAACCTGAAAGGCTAAAAACGTAAAGATATAACTCGACACTGGCACAAATAGTGTATAAGTAAATTGGCAATACATAAGAAAAAAAAATATGAGATTTTTCACAATTGATAATGAACACATTTAAAATTAAAGAGCGTATATAATGTGGCAAAATGCGATGGAAGATAAAGGAAAAATACTTTTACATACATACATACATACATATCATCACGCCATATCCCTTGCAGGGTAGGCAGAGAGAACAGAGTGCCAGAGAACTCTATCTCTGCATACTTCACTCGCTTCCTCAACATTCATAATTCTCTTCATACACGCTCGCTGGTTTCGGAGACTCTTGACTTCACCTTCCTTCAGTACATGACCGATCTGGTCTAGGTAGGTTAGTCTCGGTCTCCCTCGATACCTACATCCTTCCACTTTCGCATTGTATATCTTCTTAACCAGGCGTTCGTTCGGCATTCTTTCCACATGTCCGAACCATCGGAGCATTCCCTTTCGCATCTTTACACCAATACTCTCTTTCATACCTACTCGCCTCCCTCCAAAAGAGTTTGGTGTTACCCTCGAAGTTTTTAGTCAGCCTATCTTCTGCACTCATACTTGCTCTATCACGTTTCTCTTTCACTAAGGCCTTGGTGTCATTCTTACATTGCCGATATATTTCTTTCTTCTGTTCAGTCATACTGTCATTCAGATTCAAAGAAGAGACATAGTCCAGCCACGCTTTCTTCTTTTGCTCTACGGAAGCTGCCACTTCCGCATCCCACCATGCATCACCATTTGTTTTTCTATGCTTCTTTGAACTTCCACATACTTCTTTCGCTGTATCTACCATACTCTCTTTCAATACTCTCCAGCATTCTTCAATGTCCGATTGCGGCTGGCTTGCCATCGTCAACCGTTCTCGGACACCCTCTGCATACTTTTCTCTTACACACTCTTCTTGCAACCTTTCAACCTTTATTCTTTCAAGCCCTCCGAAGTGGACACGCTCTCGCCAGTGCCTCCACTTTCTGAACAGACCACTAAATCTCGCAATAACGAGATAGTGGTCCGTGTCGACTGTGGGGCCCCTGTAGGCTCTTGCGTCCAATATTTTGCTTCGGAGGCGACTGTCTACCAAAATTAAATCTATTATGCTTTTCTGTTCATTCCTTCTCCATGTATACATATGGATGTCCTTATGTTGGAAAAATGTGTTTGACACAATAAGGTTTCTCTCCATGCATACATCCGCTATGAGCCTACCTGCGTCGTTCACTCTCTTATCACCAAATGGACCAAGTACGTCCTCATAGTCGGGACGCTTGGTCCCCACCCATCCGTTCAAATCTCCGCATACAATCACGCGTTCACTGGTTTCTGCCATATCCAGAACTTCCCTAACATTATCCCAAAACTTCTCTAGGTCTGATGCCACCGAGGATCCTACGGGAGCATATGCTACAACCATGAATACCTTGGTGACACCTAGTTTTATACGGACCCAGAGAAGTCTGGGATCATACATTCCGTAATCCTTCACACCTGAGGCCAAGCGAGAGGACAACAGCACTCCTACCCCCATGCTGGCTCGATCGCTCTGTGGTACACCAGACCACAGAGCCATCCCGCCACCAGGAAGATCGCAGGCGTCGCTGCCCCTTCGCTTGGTCTCTGTTACACAGAGCACGTCTAGCTGTTTGTCCGCCATGACGGATATTAGCTCGTGCAACTTACCTTCCACACAACCTCTTACATTCCACGTGCCCACCCGGCACTCCGTTCTCCTCGACTCGCCTAACTGGGCAAGGCGTGATGGGTGGCGGCCCCCATCGCCGCAACTGCCGATGTTCGTACCGACGGGGGCGGGTCGGTACGCGTCGCCTCCGGGGGACGCCCTAACCCGCATTGCGGTACGCATTTCGAGCCGGATTAGCAGTCTAATTAGACTGGCAGGGGACGCGAACGAGCACGCTCCGGACTATGCCCCCCTATAAAATACTTTTAACTCCATGAAAAGATTATTTTTCAAAGTTTGAAACCAGAAGAATGATATTATCAATACGATATTATCAATCATATAAAGCTGGTGAAGATTTGAATATTATTCCCTGTGGTGACGTAGTAAGAATACAATTCACTACCTCGTTTCTTGGCCATGTTGTAAAAGACGACTAAGGCATATGAGTGATTACTTTACAGTCCTCCCGTGACCATGATCACTGTAAAGTGTTCGAAACATCGGGAAATTAAAAATCAAATACAAACGCAATAGAATCCGTAAAAGTAGTTTTATTTCAAATACATGTAAAAAAAAAAAACCTGACAAAATCCTATACCAACACGTCTGACTAGTAATATTAGATCAAGTTTTTCTTTACCACTGTAAAGGAGGAGTGTCGAAACCACACAAACAACAATCAATTAAAAAATAGAGACAAAGAAATAAACAAACTGTATCACGCGTAATAATTTATTTCCACACAAGACAATTATTTATTAGATCATTATTCTGAATTGGGCTGTAATTAATTTTCATACTTCTATATTTCTATCAACGTCTATTCTTTAGTGCAAGGTCTTATAAATACTCCAAATATAGACTAAATAAATTTTATATTTTATATAGAGCGTCTCCGTCGGCCTGTGGCATTTCAATCAGAAGGCAGCCAAATAACTACAAGTACTGGAAATGCAGATACCGAACGCGTATTGGGAGCTGTTTCGTTAGCATTTGCAGCGCTCGCAGCGCTTGCTGTTACAGCGCTTCTAGTTGTGCTCGTTGCTAAGCGAAGGTATGTTCTCTAGTTCTATTTTTTTATACTTATAGTCTTATATTTCAAGTCTCCGAAGAACTAAACGATGCTGCTAAGACACCCACAAGTCGCTAAATAGTATTGAGTATCTCACAATAGAAGTGAATCTGTTGTCATTATCTAACCTCAACTTTGAACTAATAACATTTTGCTAAAATTTTCCAGAGGAAATATTTAATTGTCAAGGATATCTTATCCAATTAATAGCTTTGCATATATTTGAAGCCTCCTCAGGGTCTTCATATCTTGTACTAGTTTATATTTATAATCTTTAATATTATGTATATTTATACTAATAAATAGTGATCCGGTTTTTGTTTTTATTCGGTTACACTGCGAAAACTACTGAACTGATCGGAATAATTAATACTAAAAACTTATACCAAGATGCGGCTTCGAAACAAAATTAGCATATGATATGTTGGTGATTACTTATCTGGAACCTATATTTTTTTTACTTAGAAATCATGATTTTTTATTGTAACTATAGTACATTACTGCAGCGGCTAGCAAAAGAGGCATTGATGGACGAACGGTTAAATGTGGGCCGAGGCAAAGCCGAGGCACACATACGTAAGTCCATCAATTCCCAGTTGTGGCTAAGGCTTGTATTGCTTTTCTCAAATAATGCGCGGAAATTAAAACTATAGTCTATAAAATATAGCATGATCTCTGTGATAGTTCTCACTAGTTCAAAACGCTTACGATGCAGTCCGTATTTTGGTCGATATAATTCCTTATTTATAAAGTTATTTGCTACTGCAATTGAAAAACAATGTATGAAAATCTTATTGAATTTCAATCAAATAGATGGATGAATCGATTATAAATTTAAAACACTCTATGAAAATCTTATTGAATTTAAATTAATGGATTTTATTTAATTTAAACTAAATCTGTTAATTAATTATTTTTATTATTCGAAAGGAATACATCCAAGTTCATCGTCACTATTATCATCATCGTTGAAGCATTCCTGTAGGTTGATGATGAGTTCTTGGTCACAGATTATTTCATGAATAATCATGTTCATTTTATAAAAGAAATTATCTTTTTAATATAAAAGAAATGGTCTTATTAATATTATAACTGATGTCTGAATTTTAAATTAACACAATTTACTTATTTTATAGAGTAACCATGTGGTTTATATAGGTAATGTATTGGTTTTACTTGTTTTATAAATAATTAATAAGAATGTTATCGATTTACGTTTATCGATTGCCCCATCTCGATCTTATTCTCAGTCCAGTATGACCTTATACTTGCGTGGTCGGTAACTACATGGTTACTAAGTATTTTAAAATATACAAGGTACCTACAAGTTTTGGTTTAAATATTCATATTTTATATTCATAATTCAATTGAGATATATGATATACGATGATGATGTGGCATGTAAAAAATGAAAATATAGGCGATACAAAATAATAATTGTATAATAAATAATTGTAAACATGATACGTATTCATAATTACTTCATCGATTTTGTCGCTATCTGTCACAGAGATTATATATTTTAAGGACTATTAGTAATACTAAGTAGAACTGTATACATGACGAACAACGAACAATATTTTACACATCCTATATGGTTCATTTCTCTTTTCTTTCATTATCAAACAGGTTTCTTTTTCAAACCAGTTTGAAATTTAAATAAAACTCTGATAAGTTGCCTATTTAGTTGCCATGTTTTGTAATAAAAAATCGTTCCATTTTTAAAATACACGATATATATAAATTTACGTGTATATTTATTTGGCCCCTAAAACACGACAGATACGTATTTTCTTACATTTTTGCCGGCCGCTGCTCGCATGTATTTGGTCAGTACAGCAATTTCGATTTTTCTCGAAGAAGGTTGTCAAAATAATACTTAAACTTCCAAGCATGTTTGAGAAAAATATTCTATTCAATTGTCATTTGTTATATATATATATATATATATATATATATATATATATATATATATATATATATATATATATATATATATATATATATATATATATATATATATATATATATATATATATATATATATATATATATATACATATACATATATATATATATATATATATATATATTGTGTGGTGTGGCACAGGACCGTTATAGATGGCATTCTCGTGGGGAGGCCTATGTCCAACAGTGGACGTTTACGGGCTGATGGATGGATGGATATATATATATATATATATATATATATATATATATATATATATATATATATATTAGTTACGAGTACCTATAGCAAGAAAAAAAGATAAGGAATTTTACAACCAGATGAAAATAATACGCCTTCAAATCAAATTCTTAAGTCATTTTACTACTGATCTAATATCACCAATTAATATTTTTATAGACTCAATGACTTAGAAGTATTCTTTAATTGAAAGGAAGGCACTAATTTTCCACTTATTCAATGAATCTTTGATGATAGGAATGTTTTTGTAGCAAGTATTTTTTTAACTCGTAATATTTGTGTATATATTATTTAATCTTTGGTAATATTATATAATGTATTTAGTTACAATCTGAATATTTTAAAATATACCTAATACTATGTAAAAAATAAAAATCCTAAGGATATGAGCACAGCATATATACTTACTCAAATATAATTTCCTACAAATTACATAAGATCTCCTATTTTCTACAATTCTATTATACTTACTTTCTGTTAAGAGAAACTTATATTTCGTTAAAGATATGGTTATATATTTGTAAAAATATTTAAATGACTTTTTTTATTGATGGCGGGAACAAACGAATGAGCAACACATCAGATACTAAGTGTTACTGTCTCCCATGGACCTTTGCAATACCAAGGGTATAGCTTAGCTGCTGCCTATCAATACAAAACCCAAACCCACCCAGTTAAGCTTTCGGCTCTCTCTATTACCGAACGAAATACAATAGCACATTACTCAGACGTCGATCTTCCGCGGGAGTGTGGACCCCGGATAGACCGGCTCGACCACGCTGTTGACCGTGTGGTTTTGAAGTTAAATTGGTTTTTGAAGTTAAATTAGTGGTAGGTGGTAGGACCACCTACCACTATTTTAACTTCAAAAACTTTACCACGTATTATATATTTTGTTGGTTTAGTAGCCTGAGATTCTCATATGTCACTTTTCTGGATCAAATTGTAGATGTGTTGCCAAAAGTTCAGACTAAGAGTACGCATAAACGTAGAGCATGCATGAAGACTGTGATGAGTGTGAATGAAGCGATGGAGGTATGTCAGGATCGTGGTTCGTGGCAAACCGTAGTCTCTACTTACCCCTCTGGGAATTAGGCGTGAGGCTTTGTATGATTCTCACATGTGTAAAAGGCCATAAGTCTCAGCTTTCATGACTGCAATCAATAAATGCTTTACTAAGATAATAAATAGTAGTTAAAAGAAAATGCTTAAAGTAATATAAATTGAGTCTGTATTTAACAACCATTTTCCTTTGCACGAACGAAAATATTTCGATTCACACTTAACGAAACATCTACAAGTATTAAAAGATTCATTTGTACCGTAGCGGTCATGACAGCTATATATTTTATCGAGACCTCTCCGAAAACGTTCTCATTGCTACTTGACCCTTTGAGCTCAATTCCATATGTGCGAAGCAACCACGCAAATACGACTACGTATAAAAGGCTGTACACCACCCACATTTTTATTAGATTTATTTCATCGGTTCTTATGGCTTCACGCGGTCGATTTCTGACAAGTGGACGCCTCAATATATATTTAAATTGTCATATATACATATATATAGATAGTTAATACGATATTTTCATGTAGGTATGATATTTCATATATAAAATTAGCTTAGGCGTTTTTTTATAAATGGCGTTCACAAGATTTCGCCAATAACTCAATTCTCAATAGATTAACAGTTATAAAACTAAGTTTCTCCTCGAATGGCTCAATGTGTGAAAGAGTATGATTGTGTGAATGCTAGATTAGTATGGATAAGGATGAAAGTAGGTCTGACTCGTATTTTTGTTGTGGGAGTATATGCTCCTGTGAACATGGGATTACATAACAATAAATGTGAACAGGATGCAAGAGAGAAATTTTGGGAGGAACTGCGGGATGTTTTGAGGTTATGTAATTTGAATGAAAGGTTGATTTTGTTAGGGGATTTTAATGGATGGGTAGGAGTAAGCAGAGAAGGATTTGAAAAGGTTTTAGGAAGGTTTGGTGATGAAAGCGTGAATGAAAATGGTCGAAGTCTGCTAGAAGTGTGCTTGGAATGGAATCTTTGTGTTACAAACACTATGTTTGAGCACAAAAAGATCCATATGTATACACGTGAAGCAAAGAATGTAAGAAAGAGTATAATTGATTTTGTAATAGTAGATGAAAGGCTCAGAAAGAAAGTACTAGACACTAGGGTATATCGCGGTATTGGTATTCATACAGACCACTTTCTAGTAATGACTAGAATAAGTGGTCTTATGAAAACGTGGCGAAACCGGATACATAACCCGAAAAGTGTGCTAGAAAGAATAAAAGTAGAAAATTTGCAAGATGAGTATATTAGAGATAAATACAAAAGTAAACTAAAGGAAAAGTTTTTTCATGCGGCTGATATTTGTAGTATGGAAGAATTATGGAAGACTTTTAAAAAACAGGTGGTAAATGTTGCTACAGAAATATGTGGTGTGACTAGAAGAATGAAAGTAAACAAGGTGAAGAATATATGGTGGGATAAAGATGTGCAGAGTGTAGTTCGTGAGAAGAAGAAAGCCTGGGTAGATTGGCTTGCTGTCAGAGCCAATGAGAGAATGAAGAAAGCAACGGATGAAGACATAGATATAGCCAAAGAAGAATATAAGAGAAAAAAAAGAGATGTGAAAGAAATTGTTAGAAGAAAGAAAGAAGATCAAGAAGACGAGTACGATAGAAGATTATCGAAGGATTTCCAAACTAACTCGAAGATTTTCTGGAAGTCCATAAGATCGGCTCGAGGCAAAGCGCAAAATACAGAGCTAGTCTCGATCAGCGATAAATATGGAAGGACAGTGTATGGAGAAGAATGTATACTAGAGAGATGGAAGGAATACTTTGAAAGCTTATTTGAAAGAGAAGAGCCACAAAAATTATCATTTGCGAATGAAAGGGATCTCGAGGAAGGAGAATGCATAAGTATGATAGAAATTACAAATGCATTGAAAGGTATGAGAGCGGGTAAGTCTGCAGGATACGACAGGATTACAGTTGAAATGCTGACCGCTGGAGAAGATATTACAACTAACATCCTATACCAGCTCTTCAATCTTTGCTGGACTAATGGCCGAGTACCTATAGACTGGTGTCAGGCGGTAATTGTACCTCTCTACAAAGGGAAAGGTTCACGGCAAGATTGTAGAAACTACAGGGGCATAAGCCTCCTTAGCATTGTCGGCAAACTGTATGCGAAAGTGTTGATTGAAAGAGTAGTGAAAGTGACCGAAAAGAAAATATGGGATGCACAAGCGGGTTTTCGAAAGAGTATGGGTTGCACGGATCAAGTTTTCTCTTTACGATGCATGGCGCAAAAATTTTTGGCTAAAGGTCAGAAAGTCTTTTGCGCTTTCATTGATTTAGAGAAGGCTTATGACAAAGTGAGGAGGAATGAACTGTGGTCGGTACTATCTATGTATGGGGTAAATGGCCATCTTATTCAGGCGCTGAAATCCATTTATAAGGATTCCAGAGCCTGCGTAAGGATAAACGGGTCCTACACTGAATGGTTTAACATTGATAAAGGTGTCAGACAGGGATGTGTAGCGTCACCGTGGCTGTTTAACCTATTTATGGATAGCTGTTTGCAAGATTTGAAAAATAATGAATGTGGTTTAAGAATGAATGAGTTACTCGTCAAATGTCTTCTTTATGCCGATGATCAGGTTTTACTTGCATCGTCGGCTGAAGACTTACAGGCGATGGTAACTACTATGCATGATGCTTTTGAAAGAAAAGGTATGAAAGTAAATGTAAGTAAGACGAAAGTAATGGTCTTTGAAAAGGATAAATGTATGACGGAATGTAATATTTTTATAAATGGTGAGGGATTGGAACAGGTGAAAGAATTTGTATACTTGGGTGTACTGTTTACTAGTGATGGTAAAAATGATGAAGATGTTGAAAGACGAGTAAATGCTGGTAATAAAGTGAATGGGGCATTGTACGCTTTTATGAAAAGTAGGAATGTATCTAACAAGGCACGCCTAGCTGTACATAAGGGAGTATTAGTTCCCACTCTCATGTATGGCAGTGAAAGCTGGATTTGGCAGGGAAGACATGAAAGTAGCATAAATGCTGTAGAGATGAGAGCTCTTCGTAGTATGTGTGGTGTAAGTCTGAAAGATAAAATTAGGAATAGTGTTATAAGAGAGCGCTGCGGTATGAATGAAGAAGTAGTGACAAAGATAAAAAAGGGTATGCTGAGGTGGTTCGGACACGTGGAAAGAATGAGTGAAGAAAGGTTGACTAAACAAGTATACAAAGCGAGTGTGAGTGGGACGATTACAAGGGGAAGACCACGTCGTACTTTCCTGGATCAAATCGAAGATGTGTTAGTGAAAGGTCAGATTAAGAGTACGCGTAATCGTAGAGCATGCATGAAGACTGTGATGAGTGTGAATGAAGCGATGGAGGTATGTCAGGATCGTGGTTTGTGGCAATCCGTAGTCTCTGCCTACCCCTCAGGGAAACAGGCGTGAGGCTATGTATGTATGTATGTAAAACTAAGTTTTAGGAAACTAAATGCTAAGAAAATTAACGAGTTAAATTTTGTTGTTGGCTTCCGAATTTTCGGTCATGTTTGTTAGTTTGATTATCTTAAAAGCTTATGGAATGATTTATAACATTAAGCTACTACCACGTGGATGACAATCAACAACTGAAAAAAAAAGAAACAGAAACAAAAGAAAATGCTAACTATAGTTTAATGTAGCTTAGGCTTAACTAGGACTATCTTGGCATACAGCTAGCTTTATTTGATTATTCTACTAAATATTTTTATGACCTAATGATGATTTTTCGTTACTATTTTTTTATAATAGTTATGAAGGATAACGGAAGAGTGACATAATGTATTATGATTCCAAAGTATTAATTACTTTTACTGTTTGACTTTGGCGTACTAGGCTATATAAAAAGTCATTTGCGAACCAAAACAACGATTATCATACGCAAGAGTTGAACCCACTCGAATCGGTATAGAACCCAAAAGGGTAACCCGCGTGTCGCGCCACCGATGATAACACAGGGTTCCGGTGGCCCGTCCAGAGAGAGTTACGTATATGACAAATTATGAGGTGGCGCCGTCACTTTCATCACCCTGGACTAATAAGATGGGGTGTGACTATACTATAGGCTGTCCATAAAAAAAAGTTTCCTTCCTTTTCCTTCTCTTATCTCGTGTTATATGCATGTCATATTTCACAGTCGTATTTTACGATACCCAGAAGATAAGGTAAGATGAATTGATGATAATCTCCTATCAAATTCTCAGTTAACACACGGAATATGCCTTTATTCTATCAATTCATCATCATCATCACAGCCCATATAAGTCCCACTGTTGGGCTCAGGCCTCCTCCGTAATGGGAGGGAACATAACCTACTATATCGTGCTAGTCAGACGTGTTGGTATAGGCTTTTGTTTCGAGTTTTCCTTTTCTTGCATAGATGTTATATGCATTTTATATCCCTTAGTCATCTCCTACGATCACCCACGGGTAAGATAGAGGGTGGTTATTTGTATTCTTACTCAGTCACCACACGGATGATTCTATCAATTACAAGGAAAATATTACAAAGTCTTGAAGTATTCTTAAACCTAATATAACTGTGGCAATAAAATCAATACAACAAATGTTCCATCAATCTTAAGGGGTTGTCGTGTACGTGACAGTGTGATCGCTTAATGTTATTGAATTGAACATCTCCTTGCCTCAGATAACACATCAACATCATTAATTTGATTTTTTATAAGAGAGTAATTGGTATGCCACCCAATTGTATTTCTATGAAGTTAATAATATATATATATATATATATATATAAGAGATTTCTACCTGTGTATTACTCATCACGATATCTCTGGAACCATAAGGCCTACATCACACAGGTACCTACTTTAAATTTGATAGGAATATTCCTTTCGCCGAGTAAAAGTCAGCTAATAACGGATTATACTAAATTTTACCCGCAAGTGGATTGCTGGGGTGTAAAAGTCTTATTTTTTAAATATACTTAGCTCCTACAGACTTGAATTTCGGTAGGAATATTTGCGTTACGATGCGGAGGTAAACTAAGAACGGCTTTTCAAAACTTGCACCCCTAAAGAGGATTGCGTAAGTTTTAACCCAAAAAACCCACATTTTCCAATACTGCTCCTACAGACTTGGAATTCGGTGTGGACTTTCTTTCTGCCCTGTAAAGGTCAGATGAACTAAGATTTTAAGATTTTCCTTCTTCGAGGCGTATTCTATGTCGCGAAAGTTAACTACATAGCTGAATTGACGTAGCCGAAGTGAAGCGAGGGTGGGTCGCTAGTAACATATATCAGCAATTTTATTATGTGATTGCAATTAATTCAAAAACAATTACTCCACTGCCGTATTTATCTAGAATGCCAAATATTAATTTTATTTCAACTCAATATCTGTATTAGATTATTTATTCCAGACTCAAATCCTGTTTGTAATAATTGATGAACTGTTTAGTAATTCCGCATTCTCTACTGTTGTGCGTAGTTCTTGCTCATGTGAATGAATTTATTGAATGGATTATGTCTAGATCTATAATCAATTACAATATTATTTTAATTATATATATATATAATATTCATTTTTCTATTCATATATAATCACATAACTAGGGCAAGCAAAGGGGTTGACTCTGGATAGTCTCATATCAAATTTATATCTCAACTGAATATTTATTAAAAGATTTAGAAGAGCTAGAAAATCCAAAAAGAAATCTAGCGAACCAACATTCCATTAGATAACAAGAAGTAAATAGCAGCGCCATTTACTTCTTTAGCTCATGGAGCTTTGTAAAACCAGGAACACGGTAAAACTAGGTTTTTGCTTCCAGCTCACCGAACGAAGCGGCATAGCAAATTATAACTACAAATATTGTGCTATTTATTCATAGCTGCAAATACAGACAAACTATCAAAAACAATCTATACTAAAAATAAAACATATTACGTAATTGTCATTAAAATTCACCGTTGTTATATTATACTTATGACATATATAGTTTATAAAAATATATTAAGACCGGTTTCTTAGATCAAGCGAATGGACTTGACCTTACCTCCACCAGCTCAGCGATAATAATATTTTATGGTCTGAACAGATGTCAGATAATTTTAGGACGCTGACTCCCCATATCTACATCTTAGATTTTCATGACAGTTTAAGTTGATTCCTTACCACCTTCTGTAATCAACTTTAGTGACCCAGTCGATATGTCGTCACTATTCACAAAATGATCGAAAATTCATCCTATATTATAATAAAATATCAAATTACGAGTATCTATTTAATTCAATAAATTAATTTATCCAAATAAATCGTTATTCCTCAAGTTTCCCATCTTATCTTCGAGTGAATATTTGAAAGTGCTCAATATCCATTTACAATAATGTAAGGGTAGGCTGATGCGAAATCCTTGGATCACATTTCCAAGGAGGGCTGTTTATTTATACATAATAATAACTAAGACAAATGTAGACGTATCAAGTACAAGAAGCTTGCGTAAATCACTCACCGTGACCTATATATTTCCACTTCAATTGTTTGATTACATCTTTGTCTAGGATTGGTTATATTTATTGTTCGACCTTCTTGTACTATTAAAGGGATGTTATTATGAAAGTTTCTATTGCGAAATAAACATTCATCATCATCATCATAGCTCACATATGTCCAAATTGGGTTCGAGCCTACTCCATAATGGGAGGGACACGAGACACGAGACACGAGGGATGTTGGTATAGGGATTTGTTTCGAAATTTTCTTCTCTTGCATAAATGTTATATGCGTTTTATATTTTTAGTCGTCTCTTACGATCCATGTGTAAGATAGGGAGTGGTGAATTATTTTCTTACTCCGTCACCACAAGGAAAAATAAACTTTAAGACAAATATATTTCATCCATCAGCCTAACGAAATCCACTATTGGACAATTGACCTCGAGGGGATAATTGCTTGACAGATGGATTAGGATCGCAGATGTGTTTTGAGTTTTTCAATATAGTAGTAATGCCGATTCTCCTACAGATCACACAGTCAGTTTTTATGACCCCTGGTAAGTAAGGGATCATCCCTTTATATTCTTAAGCCTTTACTATTCGGGGTAAAAAGTATGTTATTTAGAACGACAAATGTTTATTAGAAAACTTCTATGAACAATATGATTTTTAGATAATTAGATAAGATATAATCTATATAACTCGTACTAAATATGATAAAAAAACTAAGTAATTGTTAGGTAATTTTATAGTTTCGTTAGAGTTTTACTTTAATGTATATGTCAAATAGGTAAGTAGTTATTTTATAAAAAAAACTTCGAATAGGTAAGTACTTATTTTGGTTTATACAAAAATAATAAAAACTTAAGGTGATTTTAATATAGGTATTACTCAAAATTTTCCCTAAATTAAAACCAAGAAACCAACCTATGATCTGCATATGATTTATAAATTTCTTTATTATTATTAAATAATTATCAAAATAAAATTACAAATATCCGCACTAACTGTTGTACCATAAAAAGTGAATATAAACACGAATGAATATTAATAGACATAGTAAAATAACACGAAAGAGTTTTTCTTAAATTAAAAAAAAAACACGCATTTCATTCAGTCCATTTTTCTCAAGAAAAGTCTAGGCTTTTTTTTAAATATAAGTATATAATTTAAGTAACATATAATTTAAGTACGTACTAAAGATCTAAGCAAAAGGGATTTACTAAATTTACTTAATAAACCTTTACGTTGCTGTATATTAAAAAATATGGCTGCACAATTTAGCGTTTATGACCATTTATTTAAATTAAAAAATCAGAAAAAATTTCTAAAGATTCATAAAAGTTATTTATTTTTATTTAGTACACTTTGGCCTTGTGGAGGTCAGACTGATGAAGAGACTCGACGCTGCAGCCACTCGGTTGCCAGTACAGATAAATCCGTATGCCCGGAACAACAGAATATCAGAAACTGTCAACATGATTACAAACATGACAAACTGTCGCCTGCATCCGGTGAGTTACAGCTAGATATTACATAATACAATTTATACCCTCGAAGGGCAAAGCTCTAAACAGATGGCAGACAATTTATCATGCACCTTTGTGTGTGTTTCAAAATATTACTGCAAAGAATTGCACAACATATTTGTAAGCAAAATATTCCTCGTACAAATGTAATCTCAATCATTCTTCTTTTTTATTTATTTTTTTATTGCTTATGGTGGCAAACGAGCAGATGACTCACCTGATGGTAAGCGTCACTGCCGTCCATGGACCTTTGCCAATGGTATAGCACTGCCTACCAATACAAACCCCGAACCCACCCCAGTTGAGCATCCGGCTTTCTCGCTCACCGAATGAATCGCAATAGCATATTGCCCTTACTCAGACGTCGATCTTATGCGAGAGTGTGGTACTACCCCGGGCGGACCGGCCCGGGGCTGTAGACAGAGAACTGTTCACAGCGTGGTCCTACCACTATTTATTTATATACTTAGGATAACTTTTAATTGATATATTAATAACATTTAGTGCAAAATAAGATCAGCCAAAAACCATACTTATTAAAAAAACACTAAAAACCGAAAAATAAGATGAACCATTTAATTCTAGTCTAATATTAATATTAATTTTTATTAAATATAATTACAATTTATGCTAGAGTCAAATCAGTCACAAGCACGGCGTGGTTTGAATGCGATATAGTATACCTATTTGGCTTGGCACCGACTTCAAATCATGTTAGTGGATTTCTAGCATAAATTGTAATTATATTTAATAAAAATTGATATATAGTTAGAATTAGACAAGAATTAAATGGTTCATCTTATTTTTCGGTTTTTAGTGTTTTAAATAAGTATGGTTTTTGGCTGATCTTATTTTGAAGTCGGTTTACATTTTTCTTTGAAAAGTTTAATTATTTTTGAATTTTTAGTATAAATAATCGTAATTAAGTAATAATTTTAACTAGTTCATATAAATTAAATTATTTATTAAATATAGCACTATGAGTAGATCGAATAAAAATATACATGGCACGAGGAAGAATAGAAGTAGGGAATCAAAATAAAAAATAAAGAACGTATTTCGAAAAAATGGAAACGAAATGCTGTATCTTGTTGCCAATGGTTAAAATTTCACTGTTTCAATCAATTCGCGTATACACCATATGTACTATCGATGCATCACGTAAGGCAGCAACTTAGGTATGAGATACTACCAACATCTAAGTAATGGAAATAATTGTGACGGTTTGATGCAATTGTTAAAACTAGACATAGGCTCCAGAGTCATGGTAAGATGCAATATCTCTGTCATTAAGGGCTTGGTAAGCGGGCAATAGGGATAATATCCAAACTTGTAGGCTTTCCCTTCGTTGTGACTTTGGTCACAAATTAAATTTTATAAAAAACCAAATCATGTAACTAGCCTGTTTCAATTTGTTGAAACAGGCTAGTTACATGATTTTGTTTTTATAAAATTTAATGACGACACTATTGGCACAAAAGTGAAAGACAGTGACGGGTTAGTTGCCATAGCGCCTGTGTCAACCATATATCAGGCAACGAAAGGTTATGGGATAATGAACGGAAAATGCTTACGCTAATCCTCTGTTGGGCGGTTACGGTATATAAACTCCAGAGTACTTTACAAAGCCTTAAACAAAGCTGTCATTGATTTAGGTAAAAATAAAATTGCCAATGATCAGTTTCATATTGCACTGAGTTGTGTAAAGACTCAAGGAGACAGCTTTTTGCGACTTAGGGTCTAATAAACTACTCAAAAGACAGGAGAAAGCATAAGCCAAAGAATAAGACATTTCTAAATAGATACGTATTTAAATTAGAAAATTTTGATACAATTATCCAATACGGCTGGACAGCGTTTAGGAAACTTAAGATGATCATCTCACCTAATATATCTCAGTGTCTGAAGGCACAAGTCTATGAACAGTGATGATTTATGACATGAAAATGTGGTCCCTAAATGTGGGTCTCGTAACAAAACTCAAAGCCGCTCAGTGTACTATGGAACGGGGTATGCTCGCTCGTTTCTGTGCGAAATAGGATTCGAAATATACTTATCTATAGAATAACGGGTGTAATTGACATATCACGAAGAATTAGCACACTAAGAGGCAATTGGCAGGCCACATTGCTCAGCAAACTGATAATTGCTGGAGAATAAACGTTTGGCATTTTGTGTTGAAATATGAGAGAAGCTTAAGTCCAGATGATGATACATATTTACAACAGTTCGACTTTGAGAAAAGTGAATTGAAAAAGGTCCATTCTTCCAGCTTGGTATGTTATTTTCTACCTACATAACAAAGTTTACTATATCGGCAACATAAAGAATTACCTAACTCTTAATTGTTATGGAGTAGTACCTTACATTATCAGCTTACGTGATTAACTTGAAAGAATACAGTTAAAGGTCTATGCGTGCATATGATATTGAAAGAATTTTCCTCCAACTCCTAACCGCTAAGGAGATGTACCTTCCATCACCAGCTTACCTAAATGAAATGTTCACTTCCAAATGCAAATATTTAAATAGCTTTGAAAAATATATGAGACACGTAATATGTGCCTATAAAATTTAAGGGTTGCCCCCGATTTCCAAGAATTCCCATCATTAGATCATGATTTGGTGACAATGGGACCACCTCGGGAGTTAACTTGAAAGAATACAGCTTAAAGTCAATATGTGCGTATGATATTGAAAGAATTATCCTCCAACTCCTAACCGTTAAGGAGATGTACCTTCCATCATCAGCTCACCTAAATGAATTTACCACTGTCAGATGCAAATATTTGAAAAGCTTTTGAAAATATATGAGACACGTAATATGTGCCTATAAAATTTGAGGGTTGCCCTCGATTTCCATGACTTCCCATCACCAGATCATGACTTGGTGACAATGGGACCACCTCGGAAGTATGAATGAAAATAGAATTTTGAAAATCAGCCTACAATTGACAAAAATATCGCTGAACATACATCATCATCATCATCACAGCCCATAAATGTCCCACTGTTGGGCTCGGGCCTCCTCCGTAATGGGAGGGAAATTAACCTACTATACCACGCTGGTCAGACGTGTTGGTATAGCGTTTTGTTCCGAGTTTTCCTTCTCTCGCATAGATGTTATATGCGTTTTATATCCTTTAGTCGTCTCGTACGATCACCCACAGGTAAGATATGGGGTGGTGAATAGTATTCTTACTCCGTCACCACACGGATAATAATATAAAAAAATATAACATACATAAAAAAAAATACATTGAACGAAATATACCTAACAACAACAGACCTAAACAACACACCTAAACAACCTCCTCCTTTTTTAAGTCGGTTAAAAATTAAAACAAATGTTCAATTAATTAAACTATTATGGCATGTTAAAAAAAGACAACATATTATGATAAAGTAAAGGAATATAAAAAGAAAATAACAAATTAATTTAAACAAGTGTTGAACTAGTATTAGTTTAAAATATTTACAAATATTAAAATTACTACTAACAATGTTAATTTATTTATAATTATTAAAAATATTATTAGCTTATATACTCGTAGTTATTCGAATCATGAACCATTTTGTAAATGGTTATTTCTTCTCTCACTTACTAGAACTTTCATTACTACACCGTCATCACCAGATACCGTGGTCCACTAATGAACAAATCTCACGCAAAGTTATAATGCCATAATAATCAGTTGCCCAGTTAGTTAACTGTTCTATATGTGGATGATTCCGTTCTAACTGTGATATTCAATGTCCTGTATTGTTTGTTCTCATAGGTCATTAATTAATAATCAATTTACGAAAATTTTGTGCTTATTGGAAAATTATGAACATATTTCAACATTATTTTCATATAATATAACTTGCCACTTACAGGAAACTTACAATATATCACTTAAATGTCAGTACCGTGTCATGTCCATTTCTAGAATTTATTTATAAATTGTTAGTTTTTTTTGTCGTAATAAATGATTTAAACTAATTACCTCATAAATTCTAATGTTTATGATCAAACTGAACAAAATTGACACATTTTTTGTTTAATGTATTAAGTTAACATTGAATTCCGGTTCAATAACTTTTGTCTTTAAATTTTAACGAATTTTTGAATTTGAACTTGTGCGACTCGAGCGCCATCTACATTGAGATTTATGAAACGTCTAGTGAACCACGTTGAAAGTACGTCATCTGAGTAATATTTACAAACAATGAGCTGAAGAAATAGTGCCAAGAGTTTGTGTCATTTTAGAACTCAATTTTTAAAAAGGTATGTCATAAATTGTCTTGTCGATACCGTGGTATTGATAAACTTCATCAACTATTAATTTTTTTTGACCAAACTATTAAATTCTTGTACTTAATACCAGTCTAAATTTTAGAGTAAATAGATATTATCAAATACATAACCAAACAATTACAGTTGTTATTTAAAATGAAAATGTCAGTACCGTGTTTGTCAGTACCATGTAAAAAAATATTATATATAAAATATTATATATTAAAATATTATATATATATATATATAAAAAAAGATTGTTGTTAATTGTCATTAATGTGTTAAATAATTAGTTGAAAAGAGTTTAAAAATGTTAAAACAGAATTTATAAATAAATTTAATCATTTTCTCAAACAATTTCTACCGAATTTATTTTATGTCAGTACCATGGATAAATGAGAGTACCGTGGAACGTAAAATTCGAAATTTGTTTCTCGTTCTTGATGCTTCGAAGTTGTAGTAAAATCCTCTCAGATTTTTATTTTGACAGTAATATAGATAAATAATATGCATAAAAAAATTGAAAAAAGTTAATTCCAAAATCTTAAAATGTTTAATCAAAAAAATCACAGTTAGAACGGAATCACCCATGTATACATATTAATATATGGGACATGAACAATTTTCTTATTAATCAATTAATTCTAATATAGGATATAACCATAATCCATTTTTTATCCATTTTATCAACGAATCAGCCTCGTCATTATTTAAAGTTTCAAAATAACCGTGCTATTGATTGAAACTAGTTTTTTTATTACTTATGGTGGCAAACGAGCAGACAACACACCTGATGGTAAGCGTCACTGCCGCCCATGGACCTTTGCCAATGGTATAGCACTGCCTACCAATACAAACCCCGAACCCACCCCAGTTGAGCATCCGGCTTTCTCGCTGACAAAACAAAGCGCAATAGCACATTGCCATTGCTCGGACGTCGATTATCTGCGAGAGTGTGGTGCTACCCCGGACGGACCAGCCCGCGGCTGTTGACAGAGAACTGTCAACAGCGTGGTCCTACCACTGTTAATGATGTAATAGCATGAACGCAGTTATTTTAATAATGCAAATTTATATTTTTTCGAATTGTATTTTACTAGATGTTAAGTTATTCCATAAAGTTTTAACAGTAATTAATAAATTACAAGCTTTTATATATTATTATGTATTGTATAAGATGTATACGAGATAAGTCCATACGCGACATTCGCGGTGGGCGGTGAAGCGACAGCTGCCACATTGGACCATACGCTTCAATTCCGTACATTCGGTCATCGAGATAATGATGCGCCACCTCATAGACCATGTCGAAAACATCCCCAGAGACACCGCGAACGAGCTGAAGGTGAGTATCTAAATCTATAATCAATCCTAGTGAGTTATCCTAAATGTCTTTATATCATCACCTAATTTAACTAAACCTTAACGGTAGCTTTTTATTTTAATTATATTTTTTTTTATATAAATGTATCCTATGCAATGGTCTAAAACTTCTTCAATTTATGCCACTAGCCTAAACACATAAATGGCTCCAGAAATAAAAAATAAAAATATTGGACGAAATACCCATAACAAGTTTGTTTTGTTAAATCCTTTTCAATGAATTGAAATTTATTTAACACATGTTAATAAATTATATTTTCTAGTTCCTCATTCATTATAATTGGGTATGTGGGTGATATTATTTGATTTAAAAAATGTAAACTTGTTGAACCATTATGATTTACTGTTATTATACTAAGACTACATTCGCTTAACAAAGTCAAGGAATTCATTCCGGTAGCTCACTGAATTTGCAGAAAAAAAAAACCAAGGTTAGCTATGGATTCCTACGACGCCCTGCGGTTGATTGGGCGATCTATTTAGCCAAAAAAGAAAACCATAGTTGCTACTCCTAATTGCTTGAAATTATGAGTTACAGTCATAGTTTTTATTTATATTATAATTTACAACTTTGTTATATCAGAATTTTAATACATGTTATTATAATAAGACATTAATATTTAACAATAATAGTTCGATAGCGATTCCTTAGCGATTATTAGCGATTTATTAAAAAAGCTTTGGTAGATAACCAAAGAAACATTTTTATTTCTTTAGTGTCACTCTTTCAGTGAACAATTAAAAAGTAAATTATTAGTAAAATTAGCAGCTAGAAAAGCAAAAATACAATTCACTAAACATGGTGATCAAATAGATTTATTTAAAAGGTAACTGTTAGTAACTAGTTATTTAAAAATCTATAATAAATTAATGCCCACGTTTTTAATTATGTAAACGTAGTTACGCATGCAACTTTATTAGTCATAGACCCGTCATTCCTCTAATTAATTTTGCGATAAGATTCTAGATCCCTAGAATATTACCCAAATGTTTGTAGCTCGTAGAATATTGTAGATTGATGTATTGTGTTGATTGTTTGTTGAATAGTCTGGTATGTATAACAGTGGAGAAACACCACTCGGAGTGTGAGCTACAGCAGCTGAGCCGATACGAGAAAGTGCGACCGCGACACTGCGCGGGCACTTCTTACTGCGTGCCGCTATCTCATCATGGTATGTATTCAATCCTACTAATTCCTACTACCATAAGGTATAAAAGTGAAAGTTTGATAAGATAGTTGGTTGTCTGGATGTTTGTTACACAATCACACAAACTGTTAAACAGATTTAGATGAAAATTGACACATAAGTAGACCGTTCCCTAGATTAAAACAAAAGATACTTTTTATCCCACTAATGTCCCTTGAGATAATAGTTTAAATTTGAGAAAGTTGTTTTTACGGTATCGAAGCCATGGGCAGAAGCTATTTTAATCATAAATTTGAAATGTTTGAAATGTTAAGAACGGTGAATTTAGGTTCACATTGACTTTTATCAGTCAGCATGTTATTCACTCTATACATATATCGTCATCATCATTCAGCCCTTTGCCATCCACTGCTGGACGTAAGCCCTCTTATTTCACCATAAGTTGCAGTCCTATGTCGCTCGCATCAAATGACTCCATGAAACCTTCACCAGGTAGTTGGTCCACCTGATAAGTAGGCCTTACACTACGCTGTTCGATAATTCGTCGCCACTAACTAAGTCATGTCCCCAGCGGTTATAGGGTAGCCTCATCACAGCCCATAAATGTCCCATTATTGGGCTCGGGTCTCTTCCGTGGGAGGGCAATTAACCTACTATACCACGCTGGTCAGACGTATTAGTATAGGGTTTTGTTTCGAGTTTTCCTTCTCTTGCATAGATATTATATGCGTTTTATATCCCTTAGTGGTCTCGTACGATCCCCCACGAGTAAGATATGGGGTGGTGAACAATATTCTTACTCCGTCACCACACGGAAAAGCTTACTGCCTGAATTTTATGTCTTAGAGAACCCTGCTTCTTAGCACGCTGAGCGAATTTGAGCTTCATTATGAGGCCTACATTTAGAGACCACGGTTCTGTGCCATACGTCTCATCACTGGGGACACACTATGGTCATAGACTTATGTTTTCAGATACAGATTATATTGGATGAGAAGATCCTCTTAAGTTTTCCAAACGCTGCCCAATCGAGTTGGATTTATCGCCTAACCTCTTTCTTGAAATGGGATCTACCCAACTAGACCGTCTGTTGAAGGTAAACGTGATGATCGACAACTTCGATAATCGCATTGCCAACTAGGACCAATATTGGAATGACATGGGCATTTGATTTGACTTTCGTCTTGTTTATGTTCATTCGTAAACCCACTAGTTGGGATATCCTGCTAACTTTAGCATTATGCTTAATGATCTTCATTGGGCATAATGCCAAATTCCTCCATGGATTCTATCATTACAATAATACCGTCTACAAAACCAAGGTGTGTGGTACAAAACCAATCTGAGAATTTGAAGACATCTTCCAATGCAGTGGTGAATGGTTTCGGAGAGATGACAAATTCCTATACAAACACTTCAATACTTCGGTATAACGATAATCGATTTGCAACCTTTGAATGGACTACAGAACTGCCCAAGTTTCGGTTTAATCAAAAAAAAATTCACAGCCTACAAATTCCATGTACAGAGGCTGATTGTATTCCTCGGTCTTCTAAATAATCTGGCGTAGCGTATAGATGTGATTTATGGTACTATAGACGTCTGGGTAACCAGCTTGTTCAGGCAGTTGGAAGTTGTCAAGCTTGTGCGCAAGTATGTGCGTAACTCTTGAAAATAATTTATATACGTACCTCAAGAGTAAGATGGACCTTTAATTCCTTAAGAACGTTTTATCGCCCCTTTTAAGAAACAGATCTACCACACTCATGGTCCACGACTCTAGAACATTGCCCCTATGAATAACAGAAATAAACAGTTTCTGTAAGGCTAAAATAGAAATAAACAGATTCGGCAAGCCAATATTAAAAATACTGGCTTGCCGCCTGCCTTTAGAGGCTCTGTGATAATTCCATCGTCCCCTGATGCTTTTCCGTTCTTTAGTTCTTTTAGAAACAATCTCATCTCAAATAATCTGACGGTATTTTTTAGGTATAGCGTCAAGTTAGCTTGGATCTGGTGTCTTGGACCAAGCCGACAACTGACTCTCCATAGAACCTTTCAATCTCTACCAAGATCTCACTTTCGGAGGGCTTTCAGGTTCAATTCCCATGCAGGATAATTTTTAATCTAAATCTGGGTGTAATATGAGTCCTTTAAATTATATATTTATAAAGTTCCCCACAATAAAAGGATTATTTACTTAGTAGTGGGTGTTGTCTTAATAATAAGAAACAAAATATTTTCCACGTTCTTATAAAAACACCTCGAAACCGAAAAGAGTACAGGAAAAGGTCAAGAGAGGTATACAAGAAAAGGGATTTTTACCAATAAATTATGTAATCCAGAACTCGAAGGAGTTTTGTTAGGCGAATATTTTATACTATTTTTTATTTTATTTTTTTAACCTGTATATTATTTTATATCCTATATTGTAAAAAATAGAATGTGTTAATTATTTTTATCTAATTTAGCCATTATTAAGCAATATCTATCTTGAAGGTAAGAGATAGTTTCAGGTGTTGATGCTATGTAAGTCATGACATAAGTTATTTGTCAATAGAGCCATAGTTGAGGGTTAGTAATTAACCTACGTAGGCAGCCTTCTATTGAATAAGATGTTAATATACACAAAGCAACACATTTTCATTTAGTTCACTTCAAACACGCCTAATATTTCCTGGTATCAATTATATGAATAATTATTGCTTAGAACTATAATATCGCAAATTCGCCACAGGCTCCAGTGGTGGAGGAAGCGCAGGCGGTTGCGGTAGCGCAGGCGGTTTGTCAGAAGTGTATGCTGGTGATTCGAGTGCTGAATCGGGGCCTGGTTCTCTGTCTCCACGTACGCATCACGAGCACAGCTAGCGCTCGCAGGCGCGTTTCAACACTTATACACCCGCGCCTAGTATGCATGACCATATCGCTCGAGTGACGACACCGCATTCTTAGTTGTATTGTATAAAATTCATTGCCCAATGATGGTGAAATTCGTCGTAAAATATATGCATCTCATAAATCAAATAAATGTTTTAAAATATATACACATAAAAGTTACTAATACAAGCTTCTTGTATACATTCTTGTCATTTCTACAGATTACTTTTTTAGGTTAATTTTATCAGTAGAAATGGCAATAATAGAATATTATATGTATATTTTTTTTTTCTATACTTTTATGCGGACTGTTTGTATAATAAATACGGTTATGGTCACTCTTTTACGGAACAACAAATCATTTTAAAATAAACATACATACATACATAGCTTCACGCCTGTTTCCCAGAGGGGTAGGCAGAGACTACGGATTGCCACAAACCACGATCCTGGCATACTTCCATCGCTTCATTCACACTCATAACAGTCTTCATGCATACTCTACGATTACGCATACTCTTAATATGACCTCTCGTCAATACATCGCTAATTTGATCCAGAAAATTATGACGAGGTCTTCCCCTTGTATTCGTCCCACTCACGCTTGCTTTATATATTTTCTTCGTCAACCTCTCTTCACTCATTCTTTCTAAGTGTCCAAACCACCTCAGCATACTCTTTTTGATCTTTGTCACTACTTCTTCATTCACACCACAGCGCTCTCTTATAACACTATTCCTAATTTTATCTTTCAGGCTCACATCACACATACTACGAAGAGCTCTCATCTCTACAGCATTTATTCTACTTTCATGTCTTCTCTGCCAAATCCAACTTTCACTACCATACATGAGGGTAGGTACTAATACTCCCTTATGCACAGCTAGACGTGCCTTTTTGGACACATTTCTGCTTCTCATAAAGGTGTACAGTGCCCCATTCACCCTATTACCAGCATTTACTCTTCTTTCAACATCATTATCATTTTTACCATCTCGAGTAAATAATACACCCAAATACAAAAATTCTTTCACCTGTTCCAATTCCTCACCATTTATACTAATTTTACATTCCGTCATACATTTATCCTTTTCAAAAACCATTATTTTCGTCTTACGTACATTTACTTTAATGCCTTTTCTTTCAAAAGCTTCATGCATAGTAGTTACCATCGCCTGTAAATCCTCAGCCGACGATGCAAGTAATACCTGATCATCGGCATAAAGAAGACATTTGATAAGTAACTCATTCATTCTTAAACCACAATCATTATCTTTCAGATCTTTCAGACAACTATCCATGAATAGGTTAAACAGCCACGGTGATGCTACACATCCCTGTCTAACACCTTTATCAATATTAAACCATTCCGTGTAGGATCCGTTTATTCTTACGCACGCCCTGGAGTCCTTATAAATGGATTTCAGAGCGTGAATAAGATGGCTGTCCACCCCATACATAGACAGTACCGACCACAATTCATTCCTCCTCACTTTGTCATAAGCCTTCTCCAAATCAATAAATGCGCAAAAGATTTTCTGACCTTTAGCCAAAAATTTCTGCGTCATACATGTTAAGGAGAAGACTTGATCCGTACAACCCATACCTTTTCGAAAACCCGCTTGTGCATTCCATATTTTCTTGTCAGTTACTTTCACTACTCTTTCAATCAATACTTTTGCATACAGTTTGCCGACAATGCTAAGGAGGCTTATGCCCCTGTAGTTTGCACAATCTTGCTGGGAACCTTTCCCTTTGTACAGAGGTACAATAACTGCCTTACACCAGTCGTCAGGTACTTGGCCATTAGTCCAACAGAGATTGAAGAGCTGGTATAGCATGTTAGCTATGATATCTTGTCCAGCCGTCAGCATTTCAACTGTAATCCTATCGTATCCTGCAGATTTACCCACTTTCATACCTTTCAGTGCGTTCATAATTTCCACCATAGTTATACCTTCTCCATCCTCAAGATCTCTTTCACTCTCAGATAACAGGTCTTGTGACTCTTCTCTTTCAAATAAGCTTTCAAAGTATTCCTTCCATCTCTTTAGTACACATTCTTCTCTATTCACTATCCTTCCATACTTATCCATGATCGAGGCAAGCTCTGTACTTTGAGCTTTACCTCGAGCTGATCTTATCGACTTCCAGAAAATCTTTAAGTTGGATTGATAATCCTGCGATAATCTTCTATCATACTCGTCTTTTTGATCCTCTTTCTTTCTTCTGACAATTTCTTTCACTACTCTTTTTCTTCTCTTGTACTCTTCTTTAGCTATAACTATATCATCATTCGTTGCCTTTTCCATTCTCTCATTGGCTCTGCTAGCAAGCCAATCTATCCAGGCTTTCTTCTTCTCACAAACTGCACTCTGCACATCTTTATCCCACCATACATTCTTCATCTCATTTACTTTCCTTCTTCTGGTCACGCCACATATTTCTATAGCAGTATTTATCACATTATCTTTAAAAGTCTTCCATAATTCTTCCATATCACTAACATTAACCGAATCATACAACTTTTCTGTCAGTTTACTTTTGTACTTCTCTCTAACAATCTCATCTTGCAAATCTTCTACTTTTATTCTTTCTAGAACACTTGTCGGGTTATGTAATCGGTTTCGCCACATTTTTACGAGACCACTTATTCTAGTCATTACTAGAAAGTGGTCTGTATGGATACCAACACCGCGATACACCCTAGTGTCTAGAACTTTGCTTCTAAGTCTTTCATCTACTATTATAAAGTCAATCATACTCTTTCTTACATTCTTTGCTTCACGTGTATACATATGGATCTTTTTGTGTTCAAACATAGTATTTGTAATACAAAGATTCCATTCCAAGCACACCTCTAGTAAACTTTGACCATTTTCATTCACACTTTCATCACCAAACCTTCCTAAAACCTTTTCAAATCCTTTTCGACCTATTCCTACCCATCCATTAAAATCACCTAGCAAAATCAACCTTTCATTCAACTGACATAATCTCAAAACATCTCTTAGTTCTTCCCAAAATTTCTCTCTCGCATCCTGTTCAGATTTATTTTTAGTCAAACCCGTGTTTACTGGAGCATATACTCCTACAACAAAAATACGGGTCAGACCCACTTTCATTCTTAACCATACTAATCTAGCATTCACACAATCATACTCTTTAACACATTGAGCCATTCGAGCAGAGAGAAGGAGACCAACTCCCTGGCAGGCTCTAGTATTCATTGATACTCCAGACCAGTATGCCGTGTAAGGTCCATGACTAGTTACCTCACATCCCTTTCGCTTTGTCTCATTCACACAAAGAATGTCAATCTTTTTATCATCCATCATTTGACATACTTCATTTAATTTATCTTTCATTCCTCCTCCTACATTTAGCGTGGCAAAGCGGCACTCCGTAGACCGCTTTTCGCCCTCATTGGGATCGAGACGTGAAGGGTTGCGAGCCGCATCGCCGTCATTTGGAATTTTATTTCTTTTCATATAATCCATAGCGTTCCCACGAGTAGTAGGGTATTAAACGATCCACCCCCACAGAGCCCTTGTGTGGAGGCAAGGTGGAATCACCGCTGTGCCCTGTGACCACCAACACATGCACCCTCCGTTTTTGACCAGCTTACCCTCTGGCCGCGAATCCCTCAGCACGGGTCGGTTTACACCTTAGATCGGGGGTTATATTTCGGAGTTTTCCTTCTCCTAGATGAGTTGCAGCGCAATGCTTATGAGGCCCATCTCCCCAGGTTATATTTCGGAGTTTTCCTTCTCCTAGATAGGTTGCAGCCCAATGCTAACGAGGCCTATCTCCTCGGGTTATATTTCGGAGTTTTCCTTCTCCTAGATAGACTGCAGACCAATGCTAACGAGGCCTATCTCCCCGGCTTTTTAAAATAAAGCTGAGATTAAAGAGTAGTTTAAAGTTTATATTAATATAAATTCATATAGCCAGTGACAGATTTAGTTTATTTAATGCTCTTATATGAATTTACAACTGAAAGAATAATTTTCATACCTATTTTTTAGATAGTTTAAAGTTTAAGTATCTATTTACATAATTAATAATTTTAACAAAAATAATTCTGTCTTTTAGATGTTAAAACTGTAAAGGCAAAAGAAGAAGCAATAAAATTTGATCTTACAGATAAAAAAAAATCGATTTGAAATGTTTGCCAGTTCGATGATTTTGGCGCTTAAAAAAAGTTGGCGCCCTGGGTCCAACCTCACGAGCCTAAACCTAAATCCGTCACTGCATATTATTACTCTTAAATACTACTGAATGAAGCACATCACTGATATTGACATCAAACGACACAATTATAAACATACTCTAACAAAAGAATACACTTATACGTTCCGCAGAGAATTAACATTGTCTTGTATAATTATTAGCTAATTGAAAAGTCATGATTAGGGATTTATATTTTGTCGTATTTCTACCACATATGAGTACACTGTTAATTTTTTTTGTAAAATTACAATTGTTTTACAAAATAAATAAGAGCAGTATTCCAAATCAACGTATACTAATACAAAACATAATACAATTCAAGTAAAATTACAAGACATGTGAAAAAATGAAAGAAACTTACTATAGTGAGTTGTAATTTTAGAATCTTTTTGTAATAAACCTACACGTATTGTATAATAAATTTACAAAACGGAATTATAGTATTACTTTCTTATTGTGCGTAAAAACTTCCAACGTGTTTTGTAAAAAATTGCAGAAATTTTTAACAGTGTAACGTAATAATTTGACGTTAGTGACCTTACTATCTGTGACGGTATACACCACGAGGTCCTACGTAATTTATCGTAAGTTGTAAAACTAGGTAGGTAATTAATTACATTATTGCATTAATATAGAATAAATATCCCTTTAATAGTAAATATTTTTCTTAGCAATAAAATAATAATAAACTATATTTAATCGTATTATCGCATTATTTATGACAAATATACACTCATATTATCCGCTTACTATAATAGAGAAGTTAAGAATATAGACTTACGATAATTTACGTACAGAATTTTGAGGTGGTTGTGACGTCATAATCTGCCTATTTACACTGCCAATATACAAGTTGTAATCGTTTTATCAGCCTAATTTTACAACGAATATTATCTTCAAAATGCTCATAGTAAATAAATGTTCGTTCACTATATTATAACTTTTACGTGATTTATTATACATAGTTTTAATGTAATAAATCTTAGGACTGGCTGGTTAGTAGTACTTTTTATTTCGGTCGTAAACTTTGGCAATGTTTTTTTATTATTATGTCTGCCACTGTAAAGATGTAGTATAATTTCTAATAATATTTATCTAATATTATTTGTATATTACAAATAACTTTTTTTTAATAATTATATGGCACTGTGCAAAATTTATTGCTTGTTTTGACTTACAGTTGCTTTTAAAAATAAGCTGTGATTTGTACTTCAGTGCTATAAATGAGTATCAGCTAATATATTCATATACATGTATGTAATGGATTGGCTAATGAAATGGCTCGGCTAATGAAATGGCTCAGCTAATAAAATAGCTCGGCTAATGAAATGGCTAAGCTAATAAAATGGCTCGGCCAATGGGTAATGAAATGGCTCAGCTCAATCAATCAATTCTTAGCTCAATCATTAGCTGAGTTATAAAGCAGCTGTATTTACTCTACGGAGTCGTCTAAGTAACACAGTGGAATATTATGATATCCAGCTGCTGTGCTAGGCCTCTAATAATAATAAGCCGGTACACAGCAATCACAATTTGGCAGATCGCCGGTAGCTCATCCAATTTATTTTCGCTTACTATGAATAATATAATGGTAGGGTGTCTTTTAATTATTTAACAGTTCAGATCATAAATTTCACCACAAAGATTGTCAATACTTATAACCTGAGAATTGGAAGTGATATTTTTTGTTGCCTGAAAATCTGGAAACATGACATTCTTTATTTGTCACCCATTTTATAGTGTGTTTATATAGACTCAAAATATATGAACTTAAAATCATAATATAACGAAAGTATATGACAACAAAATTGTAATTGATAAAACAGTATTATGAGTTGTTTAATCATTATACGATACGATTATATTTTGCTATGTTTAAAAAAGTAATACCAATTACCTTAATCTGTCATCATAGCGCTTTTCTAATACCAATAAATTCAAATACGCTAAATGGATTAATGAAAATTAGGTGTCAATAAAACAAAAAGTAGCAACATATATTTCCAGAAAAATATACTACGTCAACTCTTTATTCAGATCCATATAGGTTTCAATTATTATGATACCCACTATCCAGCTTATAAAAGGTGCAAAAAATGTTGCCAATTTACTAAGAGACCATTGCCCATTTAATGAGTCGAGAAGGTGCAAAAAATGTTGCAAGTTTATTGAGAGGATATTGCTCATTTAATGACTCTAGAACCGATGACTGACCAATGAAAAGAAAATAGTGAGTAGCAGCATTACCGCCGTTTTCTATAAAAAGACGGTAGAAAATAATCAACAACTGCTTATTCTGCTCGCTCTAAATAGCAAAGAACGAAATATAGTATAAGAATGTATAATAAAAATATTTTTAGTTTTAGTATATATGCCATAATACTAATAATAAATATGTATTATTTTACTAAGTATATGGCTTTGGTTTGGTTTAAAAATTTTGAATAGGACAAGTAGTAGCAGTATAAAAATTACCAAGTGACGGTAAAACAATGTTTGGGTAACATTATATTAAGATCTTTGCAGTTTTTATGGTTCGTATACATAGTCAACTCAATAATAGTATTTCAAATAAAACTAGTTTATATTTGATTTTTAATTACCTGACGTTCCGTATAATTTACAACGTTTTGGGACGTCAGCCATGGGAGCGGCCACTGGAGGACTGAGGTGTCTCATGTCAATAAGTCATCGTTATTACAGAAATTTATATCTATCCGCAACAGTATTTTCTTTTTGCACTGACAATGAATTTGTATTAAAATTGGGTCAAAATTTAGTAATTTATTGGACGTGGCACACTATAGTCCTCACGTGACCGTGAACCCTGTAAAGTGTTCGAAACATCGGCTAATTAAAAATGTAATGATAGTAGTTAATTATAATTGTAAATAGTAATATAGTCAGACTGATGTGTAATATCTATGTTAAATTCTGAGCTTAAATTTGTAAATACATTATGTAGATATCTTAATACGAATTCTAGTCAATTTTTTATTAAATGTTTTATGACAATATAATTGCATTATGTAAATAACGAAATATTAATTAAGTATCATGTGAGGATTTGTTTAATGTAAAATAAAAACTATTTCTCGTGATATTGTGTCTTTTATTTATGCCTTATGGTAGAATATCCCGAGCAGGCCACGGAGGACAAGGAAGCGGTACCAGTGGCTGGCCCAATGGGGAGGGAGTACGATGGGTTATGGGGCCACGCACTGCTCTTCCGTCGCCCCGGACGCAACGGGCGGAACGTGTCTGGACCATAGCCTACTAAAAAAAATGGTAGAATATTATTAACGCTAACGACGATTAAATTCTTTTTAAAAGCCAAATGAAAGTTATAAAATCAACATGGCCTTAATTACCATCGATAATAAGTATCAGGTTAAAGGTGGTCTGCCCACATGATGCCCGAGAAGTACATAAACACAGCAGGTTATGGGTGTCCGGATCAGACCGATCATGACTACAGCACAGCTTGTCTTCAAATAATAACAAATTCCTCAGTTGGTTTGGGAAGCATAAGCACCAGACTAACCTTTGTTGACCTGTTAGTCGTAAAAATTTGCCTATACCTTATGCAGCATGATTGCCTTTTCCTCCATCTGTATTAGAAGAAGAAGACTTAGCCAGTGGTATCTACTGGTGAAATTTGTCTTTCATTTATGGTGAAGACTTGTGTCCAATGGTAAGTGTAAACTGACAAGAATGCAGTGATAGGATATAATCTGTGATCACTTAATTGACATGTTGAGTTTAACAGCTTAGCCTACGATCAGGCCGCTACGAGCGGTAGCTTAGAGCAAGGCGGCGGGCGGCAAGAATAAAATAACTAAAATTTTCAATGACACCACGAGACTTTTAATTCGGCCGCCTATTATATATATGAAGACATCCACAGCATAAGTTCAAAAATATAATAACAATCTTGATTGAAGAAATATAACAGCATTTTCTAGAATAATAAGATACAGCTTAAAATATAAACAGCTTAAAATATAAACTTCTTTCGATGCAAAGCTGAGCCACTTTGGATAGTGCCGTATCTGAATACAGAGGTGGAGACCTTCCTTGCAGTTTCTAAAAGTTACTTAGACATTCCAGATGTACGAGGCATGGCCGCCGCTCCGCTTGCACACCTAGCAACCGCTTGCTGCTAAGGAGCTAAACTCCTGACTCGGCCGTAAAATACATAAAAAACCAATGGAACTTAATGACTTCTAATGTTTACGCGAGTATTACACATTTGAAATAAAGCTACTTTTACGAATTCTATCGCGTTTGTATCTGATTTATAATTTCCCGACGTTTCGGACACTTTACAGTGATCATGGTCACGGGAGGACTGAGGTGTTTTACGTCCAATATGTCATTGTTATTACAGGAATTTATTTATATCTACCCTATAAGATATTAAATTTTGACTCACATTTTTATACAAAATTAATACAAATTCATTGCCAGTACAAAAAGAGAATGATTCTATATATAAAACTAGCAGACCCGGCCACACGTTGCTGTGGCTAAGGTAGTCTCAGTAACACGTGGTGGTTATGCTAATAAATTGTAGCTTATATGAAACGTTATTACGTTTAACATAGCGCCATCTATTAAATACTTACTCAATCCAGTCAAGTGATATCACCATCTCTTAGAATCGTTTGGAGATAACAGATAATTGTGACTGTCAAATAATAGACAAATAATTTGCAATAAAATAATATTGTGACTATAAATTGAGATGGAAGCTATCCTATCTTTTAAGTTGGATCAAACTACACATATTATGCAAATTTGATTAAAATCGGTTGAGTACTTTAAGAGTGCATGGATGATATATGGACTATGATGATGATGCGGCGGAACTACTGGGATGTAGTGAATATCATATAAAAGCGCTTTACAACGTTTTCAAAGATACCATTAACAGTGTAGCCATAGCATTGTTGATGGTGACATTTTGACTTAGACAATGACTAACCTGAAAGACTAAAAACGTAAAAATAATTATAACTTGACACTGGCACCAATAGCTCGTATAAGCAGCTGATTGCCAATACACAAAGAGAAGAAGAAGAACGTTTATGTGACATCAACCTTTTTAGAGTTCCATACCCAAAAGATAAAACAGGACCCTATTACTAAGACTCTGCTGTCCATCCGTTGCTTAGCCTGTCTGTCACCAGGTTGCTCTCATGAACCGTGATAGTTGGACAGTTGAAATTTTCACAAATGATGAATTTCTTTTGCCGCTACAACGACAAAGACTAAAAAACAATAAAATAAATATTTAAGCGGGCTCCCACATAACAAAGGTAAGGTTTTTGCTCGATATTGATAACAAAAATAGGTAGTCGTTTGAAATATTCACAGAATATTTAGTAATAAATAATATTCCCTTTAGAAATAAATAATTAAATTAAAATAAAACAAATAGAGAATTTAAGCCCCCATACAACAAACATGATTATTTTGCCATTTATAGATAATGGTACGCAACCCTTCGTGCGCGACTCCGAGTCACTCTTAGCCGGTTTTTTGAATATAATCGAATTGAGTTTTCAAACATGTGTCAAAATAAAATGTCTTTTAAATCAAAATCACTAAGAAGTATTGATATCAACTTTAAAGCAAATCACCCCTAAAATAACTTTCCACCCCTTTTTAACCTAGTTAGGAGATAAGTCTCAATAAAATATGAATCACATCTTTCATCAATTCTGTTAAAGAATGTTTATGCAAAATTTGAAATAGATTGGACCAAGGAATCGCGTTGTCCCATACAAACTTTACCCTGCTTTTTCACCCCCTTAGGGATATAATTTCGTAAAATCCGTTCTTAGCTGACCTCTACTCGGCGAAAGAAATATTCCTACCAAATTTGAGGTTTGTAGGCCTTATGGTTCCAGAGATATCGTGATGGGTCAATACATAGGTGGAAATCTATATATATATAAGAGATCTATATATATATATATATATATATATAAGAGATTTGTATATAAATTTATATTATTAAATCTATATATATATATATATATATATATATATATATATATATATATATATATATATATATATATATATATATATATATATATATATATATAAGAGATCTATATAAATTTAAGAGATCTATATATATATAAGCACTTTTATATGATATTTACTACATCCCAGTAGTTCCGCCGCATCATCATCACATCATCATCACAGCCCATATTATCATCCATGCACTCTTAAAGTACTTAACCGATTTTAATCAAATTTGCATAATAGGTGTAGTTTAATCCAACTTAAAAGATAGGATAGCTTCCATCTCTTTTTATAGTCACAATATTATTTTATTGCAAATTATTTATCTATTATTTGACAGTCACAATTATCTGTTATCTCCAAACGATTCTAACAGATGGTGGTATCTGTTGACTGGATTGAGTAAGTATTTAATAGATGGCGCTATGTTAAACGTAGAAACGTTTCATACAAGCTACAATTTGTTAGTATAACCACCACGTATTACTGAGGCTACCTTAGCCACAGCAACGCGAGGCCCGGGTCTGCTAGTCTCTTATATATATATAGATTTATGTTGTTTATGATTTGTTATTATTAAGGTATTTAATTTATGATAATTATTATTGTGGCAATTTTACAATTTTTTTTACAAAACTAACAAAAACTATTCAGCTACTACCGGATCTAATGCAAAATTCATCTAGAATCAATATTATAAGGGCTTTCGCGGGCTCTTTGATACTTTGACGTCTCACTGTTAATATTTTTATGATTCATCTATATACATACATACATATACATATCATCACGCCATATCCCTTGCAGGGTAGGCAGAGAGAACAGAGTGCCAGAGAACTCTATCTGTTAACGACGCATGACGTCACCATTTAAAATAATAATGTATTACTTGTGTGTGTAGCTAAACATGATTCAACGTGTTTACCTATGCCTCGTTGTATATATATACTTCTCTACAATGTTGCGCAGAGAGAACACTTGATCCATGCATCCCCTTCCACTCCTGAAACCTCCTTGTGTCTCACACAGTAAACCATCGGACACCATTCTCATTCTCCTTTCAATAATTTTACCGTACACTTTTGCTGCCTAATTGGTCAAGCTTATGGCTCTGTAATTTGCGCAGTCATAACGTGAACCCTTGTTTTTAAACAAAGACACGATGACTGCGCTATTCCAGTCCCCAGGAACCATTCCCGAGCTCCAACATAAATTGAGAAACAACAGGAACGCCTCCCAGACACAGTAGCCACCAATCTTGATCATCTCGACAGACACCATATCAATGCCCGCTGCCTTACCATTTTTCAAACTTCTTATCGCCCATTCAACTTTATCCATACTAATGCCATCGGAAGACGCTGGTGCTGAATGTTGATCTACTAAACCACATGCAACACCGGCGCCAAATCAAGTACCCGCATACATATCGCCAAAATATTCACTCCATCGGCTTAACACGTCTTGTGTTTGTGTAAGAATGTCTCCACCTTTAGACCTTATTTTATTTATTCTGAAGGCTGACCAACCACACCGAGACTTCTTCACCTCCCTCCAAAAGAGTTTGGTGTTACCCTCGAAGTTTTTAGTCAGCCTATCTTATGCACTCATATTTCCTCTATCACGTTTCTATTTCACTAAGGCCTTGGTGTCATTCTTACATTGGCGATATACTTCTTTCTTCTGTTCAGTCATACTGTCATTCACATTCAAAGAAGAGACATAGTCCAGCCACGCTTTCTTCTTTTGCTCTACGGAAGCTGCCACTTCCGCATCCCGCCATGCATCACCGTTTGTTTTTCTATGCTTCTTTGAACTTCCACATACTTCTTTCGCTGTCCATTCGCATTCTTCAATGTCCGATTGCGGCTGGCTTGCCATCGTCAGCCGTTCTCGGACACCCTCTGCATACTTTTCTCTTACACACTCTTCTTGCAACCTTTCAACCTTTCTTCTTTCAAGCCCTCCGAAGTGGACACGCTCTCGCCAGTGCCTCCACTTTCTGAACAGACCACTAAATCTCGCAATAACGAAATAGTGGTCCGTATCGACTGTGGGGCCCCTGTAGGCTCTTGCGTCCAATATTTTGCTTCGGAGGCGACTGTCTACCAAAATTAAATCTATTATACTTTTCTGTTCATTCCTTCTCCATATATACTTACATATGGATGTCCTTATGTTGGAAAAATGTGTTTGACACAATAAAGTTTCTCTCCATGCATACATCCGCTATGAGCCTACCTGCGTCGTTCACTCTCTTATCACTAAATGGACCAAGTACGTCCTCATACTCGGGACGTTTAGTCCCCACCCATCCGTTCAAATCTCCGCATACAATCACGCGTTCACTGGTTTCTGCCACATCCAAAACTTCCCTAACATTATCCCAAAACTTCTTTAGGTCAGATGTCACCGAGGATCCTATGGGAGCATATGCTACAACCATGAATACCTTGGTGACACCTAGTTTTATACGGACCCAAAGAAGTCTGGGATCATATATTCCGTAATCCTTCACACCTGAGGCCAAGCGAGAGGACAACAGCACTCCTACCCTCATGCTGGCTCGATCGATCTGTGGTACACCAGACCACAGAGCCATCCCGCCACCAGGAAGACCGCATCGCGGGATCCGCCTTCGCTTGGTCTCTGTTATACAGAGCACGTCTAACTGTTTGTCTACCATGACGGATATCAGCTCGTGCAACTTACCTTCCACACAACCTCTTACATTCCACGTGCCCACCCGGCACTCTGCTCTCCTCGACTCGCCTGACTGGGCAAGGCGTGATGGGTGGCGGCCCCCATCGCCGCATCTGCCGATGTTCGCACCGAAGGGGGCGGGTCGGTACGCGTCGCCTCCGGGGGACGCCCTAACCCACACTGCGGTACGCATATCGAGCCGTATTAGCAGTCTAACAAGACTGGCAGGAGACGCGACGAGCACGCTCCGGATTATGGCCCCCCAAATATTTAATTTATATAATTGACTTTAAATTTACTAATTCCCTTGATATCATAGTTGCCGAAAAGTATATACGTTGGCGGGTTGACAGTCATGGTTGCTATTAAGTTCTGTGGTCCATTCCTGGTGATTCTTTAACCCACTTTAAAAGCAGTAATGAAATGAAATCTTATACAAAGGTAATCAATAAGCGCCAATCAAAAGTTAAGAGATTGCCGTGTGGTGACGATGTAAGAATACGGTATATTAGATCAATTTCCTTCCTATTGTGGAGAAGGCTCGAGCCTGGCAGTGGGACATATATGAGCTGAAATGATGATAATGATGATACCTTAACTACCACTATTATTAAAGGGGCGGTTCCATCATCCTTATTCACTATGATCTCAGAAACGCGGAACCCGAATAGTGTTGTTACGATATGTCAGTATGTTGTAGGAAATGAACATTTTTTTATTGTTCATGGAGGCAGACGAGCAAGCAGCACACCTGATAGTAAGTGTCACTGCCGCTCATGGACCTTTGCTATAACCAAGGCTATAGCTAGGCCGCTGCCTACCATTACAATCTCCAAACCCACCCAATTGTGCTTCCGGCTCTCTCACTCACCGAACGAAGCGCAATAGCACATTGCCATTACTCAGACGTTGATCTTCTGCGAGAGCGTTCAGCTGACATTTTGCCGCACTATTAACATATATCTGTCTACAGCTGCGGGCCGGTCCATCCGGGGTAATACCACACTCTCACAGAAAATCGACGACTGAGCAATGGCAATGCGCTGTTGCGCTTCGTTCGGTGAGCGAAAAATCCGGCAAACCAACTTTTGGGGTGGCTTTGGAGTTTTCATTAGTAGGCAGCGGCTTAGCTATATTCCTGGTATTGCAAAGGTCTACGGATGGCTTGCCACGTTGTTTGCCGCTATAACTAATGAAAAAAATACCTTCTTAAAATAAAATAAAGAAATGTATATACATACATACATATCATCACGCCATATCCCTTGCAGGGTAGGCAGAGAGAACAGAGTTCCAGAGAACTCTATCTCTGCATACTTCACTCGCTTCACACACTCCGCACCCTCCGTCAAGTAACAGTGTTATTAAACTGCTCTCCGAACATTTAATTATTTACGTATTTAAAGTGTATCTATAGACTTTATTCATAGTATCGATCTCAAATAAAGTAGTATAAAGTGCAGTGAAGAAGTTTTGTAATCATATAAACATTATTTTAAAGTGTTTAAACTATTATAAACTTTAACGAATACAATAATCTTCGGGTAGTTGGCATTTCAAAATAAGTGTAAAATAATATAATACGCATTGGCACCTCTGCGTTCGCAGCGCTTAAAATCTTTTAACGCACAAGTGTACCTGCTATAGCGCTATAGTGTGAACAGTTCGAACCTTTGAGACTATTAAACGGTTGCGCTTGATAAATTGCTGGAAGCGTAAACATCTAACTACCGGCAAATTAAGATATTATAAAATAATATTACTGAAGTGTATAAAATGAAATAGAATACTATTTTTACATCGTACATATCCAAACAGTTAATAATTATGCCTAATACGCAACGTACCCCGCCTAAGTCGCCGAAGAAAACCCTTAAAGAAGATCAACTACACTTCACACCTGACGTATTTACTTCGAGCTCTAGCAAATCTGATAATAATAATATCACAATTCGTAATAGTAAACGTACTCGTTCCGATATTACACCTACCAAATCGAACATGGCCCAGTCTTCTTGTGGGTGTGCTGATTTGAAGGATGAACTGCTACTAATGTTGAAAGCTTGGAAAACTGACAACGATGTCATGTTATCGTCATGGAGATCCAGTCACGATTCAATATTAGCTGGACTAGCTAAAGACGTATGTGAAGTTAAAAAATAGTGCGAAGATATGCGAAAGACCTACATCGAATTAGATAAAAGCATGATTTTTTTTAACGAGCATTATGAAGAAGTGAATAAGAAGATACACAATTTAGAAAGTCAAAGAAACGAAAACCACGAGTGTATCAAGCGCATGGATCAGCAAATTCAGGACATTCGGCTAAGTACACGTTCAGCTATTGTTGAATTACGCAATATACCATGGAAGGAAAACGAAAAATATGAAGATTTGTTGTCGATTGTGTGTAGCATTGGAAAGTCGATACAGATGGAGATTTGTGAAAAAAATATTCGTGACATTTATCGACTACCCGGCAGACAGGGAGCTCCCAGGACTATCATCGCAGAGTTCAGCACAGTTCCGTGCAGAAATGATTTTCTATTCAAAGTCCGTCAATTTAATAGAAAATATGACATTGGCGATAAAATGAACACGAGTATAATCGGATTTCCTGGTGAAAAGAAACCCATATATATCTCTGAACATATCACTACTGCCATGAGAAAACCTTTTTATGAATCCTGTGCATTTGCTAAGTCACGTAAGCACACCTGCTGGTATCGCAATGGTAAGATCGAAGAATCGGTCGATCTTTTTGCGGCAAAACCCGGAGGACAAACCGACCCCAATTAAAACTGATGTCTGCTTGTCCGCATATATTAATAAGTAGGGTCATGTATTGTACCTATGGACGTGTTTAGCTTTGGACATTGATCATAAATAAAAAACTACCAGTCCAAAAAATATGACATAGTTCCATACAATAAGGATTTTTGTCACTTGGCAACACCAGTGAGTGACGTCACGTTCGCGGCATTGTGTGCTGTGTGAAGTCGATGCGAAGATTTTTAAATCGAAAAGTAAGTTTAACCTAATCTTTCTGTTTAGTTTTTGACAGTATATGCGTATCCATTTTTAACGAATAATTGTTATTTATATGAATGTAGTTAATTGTATTAACACGGCAATTAGCAAAACTTCCATTCCTAACCTACAAAGCAAGGTAAACTTTATTTTTTTTTAAACTTAAAATGCTTGTACCATTGGACATAACTTTGTGTGTACCAATGGACACGTCCGAAGGTTCAAACAATGTTTGTACCTACGGACACATTAGACTCGTACTAATTGCCTTCCATTTTTTGTCCCTAGTTCCAAGCAGTAAAGCTGGTGTAAAAAGACCACACGTTAGTACAGAACGCTTGAATCTGGCTATAGAAAAAGTAAAGGATGGAAGTAAAATACGAGCTGTTGCAAGAGAATATCAAATTAAAAAGTCCATGTTACATAAATATATAAAATCTTTTCAAAGGAGTTCTACACTAGACTCGGTAAATTTGAAGCCAAATTGCTTTCAGATAATAAAATAATTATTTTCAGATAACGACTTTGCGCCTTCGTCAGTAACAGAGCGTCCAGAACGGATGGCCAACACTCAAATAAATAATTTAGAAAATGTTGTTGCTTGTGTTTCGTATAGTACTGATCTTTCAAAATAGCTTGAATTTCCTTGAAAATCATCCACGTCGCAAGCGTTTGAGTCACATCTGATCACTCCAGAAATGATACGGCCCTTACCAAAACTAGTAAGGAAAGAAAGTAACAGAGGAGAAAAGAAAGGATGCTACCGTATTTTAACTAATACACCAGAAAAGGAGAAAATAAAGAGAAAGGATAGGAGAAAAGGACTAAGCCTAAATTTAATCTTGATAGTCTAGAAAAAACACCCTTTAACATTCCTGAAGAAAAGAAGATTCTAATTCTTAAGCAAAGGATTTATGTTACTTGCAAGTGTCGCAATAGAACCGATACCAAAGAAATGGCCTTGCAATGTAGTTTGTGCAAATTTTATTATCACAAAAAGTGTCTTCTTAAAAAGTTTTTGGAGCATATTCCAGATGAAACTGATTTCGAACTATTTTTGTGTCCAGAATGTTTCAAAATGATAGCGATGATGTTGAAGCTGAAGAGTTATTTAAGTTGGTTCGTGCATTTAAATGAAAGTCTTAACATAGTTTGATCTCACTTAACTATATTCCGAATCAATAAGTTCCTACTTGATACTAATGATTATAATATAATTAAAGAATGTTATGCTATTTACTAAAGAAGGTTACTTTTCTATACTTTGTGTTAATTTCATAGAATATTGTTCATTTATAAGAGGATTATAAGACTGATTAAGCTAATTATTGTCTAGTTTCATTTTGTCCAAAGGTACATACAAGTTGTCCAATGGTACAAACCTGTAACATACCATTGGACAAAACCACCATTTTTAACGTATTGCTGTTGAAATAAAAACTCATAACATTAGAGCTGCCAAAAAAAAACCAAAGATTTTAGATTATATAATGAACAAAATGTAGTAACAGCTATAATCGTACTTTCATAATATTCAAGAGGAGGTTGCTCTAAACTTAAAATAATCCTAAACGTCCGAAGGTACAATACATGACCCTATTGACTATGTTATTTTTATTTTTACTTTTACTTTTTACTATTTTGTTTTCGATTTATAAACGCCCGGATCTGCCCTCAATATTTGTTATATATGATGCTAATTGATATAAAATTTATGTCACAAAAATTATTTATTCAATCTGTGTACTTTTTTTCAATGATATTTATACTGCCCAAGAACTGTAAATGTTATGTATGTAGTCATTATGTACCTACGCATACCCTACATTGTGTTAAGATTATTGTTTATTTAAATTATGATAAATAGTTTTAAACAAAATAAAAAACATTACCTTACGCTAGGTTTATTAAATGTCCGCTCATTAAATACAGGATGGGATGAACTAAAGTTAAACTTAATCAACTACAAGTTAGGTATACTTTGTATGAATGAAACATGGTTAAAAACTGACTCTAATATTAAGCCATTTAACATATCGGGTTATAGGTTGTTACATATACCCAGGAAGAGTAGGGGTGGGGGCGTGGGAGCCTATGTCCGCACGGAGTTTCAAGCCAGTATGTTAGATCATCCTGCCAGTAATCTGGAGCAATTATGGTTGGAGATTCGTGTAAAACAAAACAAAATAATAGTTGGTATTGTCTACCGGCCACCCAGTCTAAGCTGTTCGGACGCAATTGATTCTTTATTCGATTCATTATCTGTCTTCGCACCGTAATATGATATATTATTTTTAGCGGGAGATTTAAATATTAACTGCTTAGATGAGAATAAAATTATTACTACACCAACATGCTTTAAACTACTTTTAGATTCTTTTAACTTACACCAAATTGTCAAAGAACCTACGCGAATGGCAGCACATAGTGAATCTCTTATAGACGTAATTTTTACAAAAAAGAAAGTTTATCCTTGTTCTATACACATCGAACATAACGATGATTTGAGTGATCATGCGTTGGTAATTGCTACCTTTCCCATTACTATAATTAAATCTATCCCACGAATGGTAATCTATAGACCAATAAAGAATAATGCAGATTTAATTATAAACGCCGCACATATATTGTGCGGCGTTTATAATTAAGCTGCTTAGCTGCTTGGGAACTTATCTCTCAATATAAAAATATAAATGATATGGTGGCTATGTTTAATTACCTGATTACCGACCTATTTGACACATTTGCACCGACTCAGAGACGTTTATTTAGGGAATCGCCTACGCCATGGTATACTGATTCTATAAAAATGTTATGTTCTCGGCGAAACGCCGCATGTAAGAGAGCAAAACTTATTAAAACAGACGAAGCTGTTAATTACTATAGGCGGCTACGAAACTCCGTTAACTTCGCCATTAATCATGAGAAAAAAAAATATTTTGATCACTTTATAAATTGTAATAGTACTAACCCTAAAATTATGTGGCAACATATTAATAATATACTAAAACCGTCATCATCTCAGCGCCTACCAAATCAGTTCGCCAACCCACATACTCTCAACGCTCATTTTGTGCATAGCATACCTCACGCTGGTCATTTTGGAACAGACACACCCACAAATAGCTTTGTCTCAGATTCTGTTTTTAATTTTAAAAATGTATCTGATGAAGAAATTATGCGCATTATCAAAACGAACAGTTCTAACTCTTTTGGTTACGATGATATTTCGATGCAGATGATTGCGTTAACCCTACCACATTCTTTATCAGCGCTGTCCGCCATTGTCAATAAATCTTTACAGTCAGGTACTTTCTCAGACTTCTGGAAATGTGCTGTTGTAACTCCTATTCCTAAAAAGCACAAAATCGATAATCTAAATGATCTAAGACCAATAAGTATACTACCAGCCATGTCTAAAGTAATTGAAAAGGTGATTCAAGCACAGTTCTCTTTATATCTTGAAACTAATAATATATTACCTATGCTACAGTCCGGCTTTCGTAAAAACCATAGTACAACTTCCGCTCTATTACATATAGTGGACGACATACTGGCCGCCTCCGACCAGGGACGTGGAACCCTCCTTGTACTGCTCGACTATACCAGGGCATTCGATTGCGTGCATGTTCCAACTCTTATTAAAAAGCTTAAATCTTATGGTTTCTCTGAAAATGTTTGTGCTTGGTTTGTTTCTTATTTCTCTAATCGTAGCCAAATAGTGAAAGTCATTAACTCTCAAGGAATGACCTTGAAATCAACTCCCATCCCTGTCAACAGTGGGGTGATTCAAGGCTCGGTGTTAGGGCCGACATTGTTTGCCATCTATACATCCGACATACCACAAGTAATTCTACATTCAAACTACCACTTATACGCGGACGATACCCAATTATACGTCTCTGTACCCCCCACCATTGAAGGTGTTCAAGTGGCGTTAAGTAAGTTACATCAAGATTTAAATTCATTATCCGAATGGTCTGAGAAAAATGGACTCGTTCTTAATCCTTCTAAGTGTCTTTATATCATATGCGGAACCGAGAAGCAAGTACGTACTATCAAATCATTTAATCCCGACGTTAGAATCAAAGGGTATAGCGTCCCTCGAAGTGAATGCGTTCGGTCTCTCGGATTATTATTAGACGAAACCTTACGATTTGGGATGCATGTACAACAAAAAATTGCGAAGTGTTTTGCAGCTCTAAGTACATTGTACAAACTTCAAACCTTCATAAGCTCAGACTTACGTAATCAACTGTGTAACAGTCTAGTATTGTCCCATTTACAGTACTGTGACATTGTTTATGGCCCGTGCCTTTATAAAAAAACAGTGCATTCAATTCAAAAGGTACAGAATGCATGTATGCGATATATATATAATATTCCTAGAAGGCATCACATTTCACCCCACCTGATTGAACGAGGGGTGTTGGATATGACTGACCAACGTTCAGTGAAACTGGCTTACTTTATCCAGTCAATACTTAAAACGAAAAAGCCAACCTACCTACATAACAAATTGGAATGGTCGTCCGACGCTCACAGTTACGCGACAAGATCACGCAATCGTCGGCTAGTCATATCCCGGCACTCCCTAGCCAGGACTACGGGACGTTTCAAAATTGCCGCTTCTAAATGTTGGAATGTTTTACTACCACCAACATATTCCAATTCTCATTTAAGTTTCAAAAAATATTGTTATCGTCGGTTAATTTTGAAGCGTTCTCTGACTCTGGCTACAGTGTAACTAGAAAGTAGGTACTTAATATGAGACTTGTAGGTAGGTACTATTTTTTGTGTTTAGGAGGGCAGTCATATTGTTATGATAAATTATTAATCATAGTGTGTAGTGTGTTTAGTTGTTAATCTTGGCTTGGGCTGAAAATCAACGGCTGGGATGTACCTGCATTCCTGGCCACAAGTTGAGCCCAATACCAATTTGTTTTTACTATTTGTTATTATTATTATTTTTTTTAAACCATAATGTAATATTATTTTTCCTTTGTAAAAACAAATAAAGATCTTTTCTTTCTTTCTTTCTTTCTTCCTCAACATTCATAATTCTCTTCATACATGCTCGCCGGTTTCGGAGACTCTTGACTCCACCTTCCTTCAGTACATGACCGATCTGGTCTAGGTAGGTTAGTCTTGGTCTCCCTCGGTACCTACATCCTTCCACTTTCGCATTGTATATCTTCTTAACCAGACGTTCGTTCGGCATTCTTTCCACATGTCCGAACCATGTGTCCGAACCAAATGTATACATATACAATATATACCAAAATACACGGTAAATTTGTATCCAGTACACCAATAATAAATGAATTATATAATTCATTACAACATATTAACTAAGTTATTTGAAAGACTTGAAATCTTTCAAATATTTATTATTATCAGACAAAGGAGCTCTAAGGAAAAACGTTATATTGTAACATCGACAATCCGAGACAGATTCCAATATGAGACATTCCTGGAACGCGGTCCCGAGCTGGAATCTGGTCCCGCGCTCTTTCGTTATTACCTCAGAGACGGGGTGCACTTGATATTGCCAAAATATTGTACATTCTTGTGACAGGAATAACTTGGTTATTTATAATATAAATTATATTAATCTGACTAGTGAATTTTGTTTTTCTCTTTTTCGTGTCCAGTGCCAACTAATTTAATCTTTGTCACCTGATAACCTAGTAACTATAAACGCATATAATTGCGGAGAACATAAGATTGTTTTAACACAACACCCTGTACTAAGGAAACAATCCTTGTATTGCGAGGGACTTTTCAAACACTTAATTTAACGGATACAAATTACACCCAGACTCAGAACAACACTTTGTGGCTCACAAAAAGGTATTGCCTGCTTGGGAATTGAAACCACAGCCCTGGCATTCAAGGTCGGTATCTTAACCACTACGCCATCGTGTAGTCAACTGATTTTATTGATCAAATGAGAAAATTATCAAAAGGTACCTACCAACCTCCACTATCAAAGATAATACTTGCCAAGGGCAAGCAATACTATAATCACCAGGAATGACAATTGGATTGTAGATCGTACTTGATGTTGCCCAAGACTACTATTGGTTATTCTTCCGGTGATACCTCAACTAGCTTTTACGATACTCATAGGAATATAAATAGTGGTGACCTTTCATCCGAAAAAAGTACTATCCCCTTGGGATATAAAAATAACTTTCAATCGGTCGGTATCAATTCGTCGTAACAACACGCCTTACTGACATGAATAAATTGTACGTAGCGTTGTTTTAGAGTTGAGAAAAAGGAGCTTTAGTATCCAAAGAAAATCTGATATATAACAACAAATTGTTTGAAGCCTTTCAAATATAAACTCGTATAAAAAATAATATCTGGATGACCGAGACTTGCTCGGTATTTTCTTGTGAGTGCGTTTTAGAAGATATATTTAAATATAATAAAAATAATGAAAAATAAATAAAAAAATCAAAAAGTAAAAATAGAATCCAAAAAATATATCGAGTAAAAAGGCGCCAAAATCACGTTTGTTGTATGGGAGCACCCCTTAAATATTTATTTTATTTTGTATTTTAGTATTTGTCGTTATAGCGGCAACAGAAATACATCATCTGTGAAAATTTTTATCTTACTGGTGTCTAACTATTATGGTTAATGAGATACAGCTTGGTTATAGACAGATGGACGGCCGGACGGACAGCGAAGTCTTAGTTATAGGGTCCCGTTTTACGCTTAGGTTACGGCACCCTAAAAAAGTTGAACTCACATAAAAGCTTGATACAATGGAAATACTCTTTAAAATTGGAATGTCTCGAAACTCACAATACTGTATTAATATGGCATTTGAAAGTTTCTAAGCTATAAAAAGGTCATACACTTTTAGAACACGGCGTCATAGGAACATAGAGTTTGAAATTTTAAATTGTTGGACAGCAATTTTCTATGTCTATATTGTAATTGAGAGCCAATAACTGAAATCCATCGCTCATAAGATGAATTACCCATTTTTATTTTACCTCATAATGATTAGGAAACAGAGATAGTCATTTGCTATATTTTTGTTTGTTATTTAGCCAGCGTTTAATCAACATATGTGTAAAAAGCGAGATGGATGGGCTGAGTTATATTAGGAACACTCAGTAAGATACGATAAAGAGACAGGATGTTAATGCTGATCAGATTGGTCGCAAGACGCCATGACCTACCTATGTGCGCTACCACAGTCGGTTCGATTTCTTTATACCATTCATCATCATAGCCAATCGAGCCCATAATATGTCCCACTGTTGGGCTCGAGCCTCCTCCGTTATGGGAGGGAAATTGGCCTACTATACCGCGCGGGTCAGACATGTATAAGGTTTTGTTTCGAGTTATCCTTGTCTTGCATATTACTAATTTATACCATTTACTTGTAAATATTTTAAATCATTTGAAGGGGGGGAATATTAAAATAAATCCTTCGAATAAGTGATAAACTCCGAGTCCAACAACCGCTCAAGCTCCGGCATAGGTACTCTACTCCCGGTCTCCCAACTCACATCTTAAAATTGTGAGATGGCGCACCATAATTATACAATACCACCAGTTTGTAAGAAAAAAACATTGCATTGCAATGTAATCGGGTCAACTATACTGACCGGTTGTTCTCAAGCAGAGTTTGTATTTATTCCTAGGATTCTCTGAATATAGGTATTCAGGATCAGATCAGGATGGTAGGCCATCAAATTACTCTTTTGAATTTCAGAGAGTGCAGTTTGCCATTAAAGTCTATTTCGCAATAACCATAAACAAAGCTCGAGGTCAAATTCTTAAGGTAGCGGGAGTAGACTTGAGAGAAAGCTGCTTCTCCCATGGGCAGTTGTATGTGACATGCTTCAGAGTAAGCTCACAGAGTAGTCTGGTAATTCTAGCATCCGAAAGAAAAACAAAAGATATTGTTTACAAAGAAATACTGTAATAGGTGTAGTATCGCGGGTGGATGTCAAAGAAACGGTACCAGTAGTCGGCCTAATTTCGATGGAAAAGATGGTGGCTTATAGGGCCGCATACTATCCTTCCGTCGCCTCGGTCGAAATGGCCGCGGTGTGTTCAAAACATAAACTGCTAAGAAAAAAGCCTCGTGTCCATAATATATAACAAAAAATTCATTTTATTTTCATGTTTATTAAACCTTTCCTACACTATAATAAAGATTGTTATACTATATAATTATGCAAACATTTATACATAATAATTTATAAATAACAATAAAATTAATAACGTAAAAAACAAACAAAAATCTTATTAGAACCATTTTCGACTTTTACGCAGACAAAAATGCGGGTAAATGATAATAGTTAATAAAATAATAAAAAAGGCCAAAAAGTGAATAAGAAAAGTAAAGATCTGAACCGAGCTGTTTGGATTAGATTACTTGATTTTCCAACTGAGCTAAATGTCTATTCTTAATAACAGCGTCAAAATTTGAAACATTCACATTCTATAGTCTGTCCATGGAAGTAATAAGTACTCTGTACAACAGGAATGAGCTGTTGTCGCAAAATTGAAGCCGAGCGAGAGCGCAGAACTGTACCTTTTATCCCTCTCTGGCGATGGTGACCATATTGAAATATGATTTAAGGACAATAATTATAAAAAATATTTGTGATCTGACGTCAGCAGATCATTGCTTCAGATGGATTTTAATCGAAGATGCTAATTATAAACTTGCCCTTTGTGGCACTATACATTTCCTGTTTTTGCTTGCTTTTCACACTCGCGTCATATAGGTAGGTACTTATCTACTGGTCCTTGTGGGACACGACATGCAGCTGGACTGAGATAAAATTACGATAAGCTGGTGTGTGGTATATTTAATCAAGAAAAAACAGTTAAGTTTACATTTAAGTTTAATTCTAAATCAGACATTGCTAAATAAGACAGTCTTGTGAAGTTTCTGCCGCAAACCCAGCTTATTCCTTATATGTTTCATTGATTCTAATTTTGCATCGAGTTAAACGTAAATTGAGATATGAATTCGCTAACGCCTTCACCAATAAAATATCATGTGGATCTTCAAATATAGATTGAGGAGGATGTGCTGATTCTAACGATGTATGTAGTTTGCTATAAAATTCTTGGACGACATACCTACATGATAATTATATTTTTGTTTACGTTTTTTAACGATTGATTTAATAATGTAATAAACAGTGTTATATGGTGTTGTGATCCAATAACACCACACAATTTGAACAAGAAATTTTGTGAATCATCCCATTCACGATATATCCAGCAATATAAAAAATAATGTTCAGTTTAAAATCTGAAACACAAGCGTTATCTACGAGATCTAACAAATCATCTATTGATGTCGATCATGTCGACTGATCTTTATTACATTCTTCCACAATAGCTTTCTTTTTGTTCCTAAGTTTTCTAAAGAACTTAATGTTAGGGACATTAAGATCTTTAGGAAATTTGAAATCTAAACAAAGTTATTTTCATAAAAAAATAAAAAATACATAGGTATTTAAGTTATTTGTTCTTGAAATAGGATTGAATAGTCATGCATGGTCACCGTAATTCTTCACTAACAGATTATGTTATTATTATTATTTACGATTTCATGTGGGATTGTCAGGTCAGGTGTCCGTATTTCATACATATAAAAGAAAACCTATACCCCAATCGCAAAATGTTTGCGTTAATAAGGTTTTACACTTAGCAACAAATAATATTGCTTTAATATGTCGGTAATAAATTATTATTTATATTTAAAAACATTTTAGAAGTAAATGTTTTTACTTCATTACATTACATCAATCGTATATTTTTCTACCAACAAGGAAAGTATTGAAATCAACTTAACTCTGGCAATTCTAAGTCCACTAATAGAACGGGACACAGGGTTCACTGGTTGCCCTCTCACTCGGCTTCATTTTTATTTTGCGCACTACAAGACTCTTACTACCTTAGCATAAGGTTTTATTTTCTTTATTTTTGCTGTAAGATGCACAGATAGAGCTCATTCCTGTTGTACAGAGTACTTATTACTTCCATGAGTCTGTCTAATCTAAGAAGTGCACTTTGACAGCTGTCTGAGTAAGTTGTCTAGGTATGTGAACCAAATAATCGCCATCGAAAATATCCGATTTTACTGAGAAATCGATATTGATTCTTTATAATTAATAATTGGTTTATTTTTTATTTTTCAAAAAGGTGATGAATAAATTAAGTGCTAAATTAGTACTAAACAAATTTAATTATTTCAGCATAAAATCTATTCATCATATTTAGTAGGATTAATTAATTAAAAACAAAAACTGGATTTGAAAATGGCTATTTATTTAGAATTACTACTATTACTTGAATTATCAGCGTCGCGAACATTAATAATTATTTCCTCATCAATCAAAGTGTCGAAATGTACATCTCTGTCAAAATCTCTATTCGATTAATTGTATTATTCTAATATTTTTACCGATTATTTGGATATTCGTGAATTGGAAGTTGTCAAGCACTACTGTATAGAACGTAATGAAGTGACATTGTTAGGTCGTGAACAACAATTACTATTTATCATGTTATTTTTATTTTAAATTGGTTTTACGAGTTTCAACATTAGATTAATGGTCTTTGAAAGAGATGAAGCCAGATCAGATGTAAGAGTAACAATAGGTAATGATGTACTGGAGCAAGTGGATGAATTTGTATATCTTGGATGTGGATTTAGCCGAGATGGAAGGTACACCACTGATATAGAGCGAAGAGTGAATGCGGGAAATAGAGTGAACGAAGCGTTGGGGCAACTTCTCGGTACCCACTACCTCAGCCAGAAGGCACGTGTAGCAATATATGACGCTGTGCTTGTCCCAACATTACTGTATGGAAGCTAGAGTTGGGTATGCAGAAAATAATATAAAAGTAAAATTGATGCGGTCGAAATGCGATCTCTACGGAAAATCCGTGGAGTTAGGCTGACCGATCGCATTCGTAACGACGACGTAAGAGAGCGAGTAGGTATGAAAGAGAGTATTGTGTAAAGATGCGAAAGGGAATGCTCCGATGGTTCGGACATGTGGCAAGAATGCCGAACGAACGTCTGGTTAAGAAGATACACAATGCGAAAGCGAAAGGATATATGGTACCGGGGAAGACCGAGACTAACCTACCTAGACCAGATCGGTCATGTACTGAAGGAAGGTGGTGTGAAGAGTCTCCGAAACCGGCGAGCGTGTATGAAGAGAATTATGAATGTTGAGGAAGCGAGTGAAGTATGCAAGGATAGAGTTCTCTGGCACTCTGTTCTCTCTGCCTACCCTGCAAGGGACATGGCGTGATGGTATGTATGTATGTATTATTGTACAAGAAAGTCACCCGCAATGTTAATTATGTAATTATGTAACTTAATAGTTGTTTAAAATTTCAGATTTCATGTTTACAATCATGTGTATACGTTTGACTGAGGTTATTGTGTATTAAAAAATGCAAAACGTCAAAACGCACTTCTTAGATTAGATGAACTATAATAGTTTTAATACAACGAAAAATTATATTTTTTCTTGCCGAAAAATACTGACAAAACAATATTTTCTATAAATGAAACCTAGCTAGATCGATTTATCGCCCCCGGAAACCCGTGTATGCTGAATTTCAAGAAAATCGTTGGAGCCGTTTTCGAGATTCAGATTATATATATATATATATATATATATATATATATATATATATATATATATATATATACAAGAATTGCTCGTTTAAAGATATAGTGAGAACATTCGTTTGTGTAATCTACATAATCGATAGAAAAATAATAAAACAATAGAAAGAAATAAGAATAAATCGATAGAAATTTAACAAAAATCATAATTGTCCAATATATATATATATATATATATATACAGGGTGGAAGGAGTCCGCTCCCGAAAACAAAGACAGGTAACCCTACTAGTCCTACTTGTAATGATAGGCTAGAAAAAAACGGTAAGGATGAAAAAAAAAATTTTTCTCACCACGCGACGTCGTTGAACTCTTGAACACATGATCGTGAGTTTTGAATAGATTGCGTCTTTTCTCATCTGAGTAAAGTTACGTATTTTTTATGGAATTATGGTTACATGGCACTATCCTAATACGATGGGATGTGAAAAAACTAAAAATTCGTAGTGAAAAAATATTTTTATATATAATATATATATATATATCTAACTATCCGTGTGGTGACGGAGTAAGAATACAGTTCACCACCCCCTATCTTACCCCTAGGTGATCGTCAGAGACGACTAAGCGATAGATATATATAACAAAACCCCATACCGACCCATCTGACCAGCGCGGTATAGTTAGGTTAATTTCCCTCCCATTCCAATTTCCATTACAGAGGAGGCCTGAACCAAACAGTGGGACATATATGGGTTGTGATGATGATGATGATGATAACATAATTATCCTGCTCTTATATCAATTACTTCGACGCCTCTTCCATCGTACATATTGTAAGAGTTATTAGTAATCTGACTCCACAGATGGCATAGTGGCTAAGAAACCGACCTTCCGCACATCACACGCAGAACAATACTTTGCGCGATCCACAAAGTGCTGTTCCGAGTCTTGGTATTATTTTTCTGCATTAATTATATGTTTGTAAAGTACATACATACATACATATCATCACGCCATATCCCTTGCAGGGTAGGCAGAGAGAACAGAGTGCCAGAGAACTCTATCTCTGCATACTTCACTCGCTTCCTCAACATTCATAATTCTCTTCATACACGCTCGCCGGTTTCGGAGACTCTTGACTCCACCTTCCTTCAGTACATGACCGATCTGGTCTAGGTAGGTTAGTCTCGGTCTCCCTCGGTACCTACATCCTTCCACTTTCGCATTGTATATCTTATTAACCAGACGTTCGTTCGGCATTCTTTCCACATGTCCGAACCATCGGAGCATGCCCTTTCGCATCTTTACACCAATACTCTCTTTCATACCTACTCGCTCTCTTACGTCGTCGTTACGAATGCGGTCGGTCAGCCTAACTCCACAGATTTTCCGCAGAGATCGCATTTCGACCGCATTAATTTTACTTTCATACTCTTTTCTGCATACCCAACTCTCGCTTCCATACAGTAATGTTGGGACAAGCACTGCGTTATATATTGCTACACGTGCCTTCTGGCTGAGGTGGTGGCTGCCGAGAAGTTGCCCCAACGCTCCGTTCACTCTATTTCCCGCATTCACTCTTCGCTCTATATCAGTGGTGTACCTTCCATCTCGGCTAAATCCACATCCAAGATATACAAATCGCCACCGCACACAGGCTCTACAGCCCATGTAACTGGACTGCACAGCCTGTAGCAGTTTACCGTTAATACCATAAAAACCATTACCATTTGTAAAATCACCCGCAATATAATGATTTATTTCCTTAGTGCAGTCATCATTACCCTGCTCTTATCCCGATTACCTGGGGTCGACGAAATATGTTCTTTTCTTCCACACAATCCTTTCGAAGTCATATCTGCAGGCACACCCTTCCTATCATATTTCACGCAATCCATCCATCTTTTCTTCGGTCGTCTCTTACCCCTAAAGCCTTCAACATTCATACTTAAAACTTTTCTCACAACATTTCCGCCCATCCGATCATGCCCCTCCTTCACGGCATTATTGCATTCGCAGAATTATTTCCTCAGTGAAGTCTTTCTAAAAAAAATGTTTTATGACCGCCTGCCTGACGTGGGCCCTTCTTGGGAATATAATTATTGACCAAACGTTATCAAATGAAGTTGGCGAAGGTTGATATAAAGCTCTTAGTCATCTTTTACAACATCTTCAAGCAAAAATAGGGTTGGCATTATTCGTAACCACTACCTACCACATAGCATTAAAAAACAATGCAACCAAATTAGCATTATTTTTATGTTTATAAATTATAGCCCAGGCAATTATTAATTAAATGGAAAGCCTCAAAGACTTTGAGGCTTTCTACAGATTTCTTTGCTTTTCTAGGATTTTTGGGCATATCCTAAGCAATCGTGAACTGTTAGCAATCAACATTTTTACGCCTTATTACGACGGACTAGGGATTGTGTACCAAAATATGAGTGTCTTTACATCTCGGAATAAAGAAGTGAGACTATAAAAAAGAAAAAAGATAATGTCAGGGTTTATGTTTAAAGAATTAGTCCGTCACCCGCTGAGAGGCCGATCGCGTAAGGAAAGACCGACATCCTACCCGAGGCGGGGGACGTCGGTCGAGGAGAGGGTACTCCTCAGGGGTATCGGGCCGACCACTGACGTCAAGTCACTCTGCTCTGGTGGTCGACCCAACGACGAAGGCGACCTCACGGGTGGGTTACGGGTGTGCGTGCTTACGCCCCTCTGTCACCCCGGATGGAGTGATGCGAGGAGTGCGCCGACCGTAGCCCACCCCCAAAAAAAAAAGGGTTTATGTTTAAATTAAAACATACTAAACAAATCTGATTACGTTTAACTATGAGGCAATGGATTAGAAATACAAATCATTAGACCCTTCGAGGCTTGTACCCTACAACGTTATAATCATTCAGCTTTTCGCAGTCCACGCCTGAACTAGGTGTCCTCGACAGAATACCACGTGCCGCCTACATCGACCAACTCCTTGCAATTTTCACCAATTCTGCCAACTCATATACTAAGTCGTCCGTTACATGGCCACCACTTAAAAACCTGTTTCTCTAGCACTTATTGGTTCGGCAAACGATATGTCCTGCCCGTTCCCATGTTAAAATGCTAAAACTTCTACTATAATGACTTCTAATGTTTACGCGAGTATTACACATTTGAAATAAAACTACTTTTACGGATTCTATCGCGTTTGTATCTGATTGACAATCAACAAAGATATATTGGACGTAAGACACCTTAGTCCTCCCGTGACCATGATCACTGTAAAGTGTTCGTAACGTCGGGAAATTAAAAATCAAATACAAACGCAATAGAATCCGTAAAAGTAGTTTTATTTCAAACTTCTACTATAGATTTCGTATTCCGTACCCGTTGCCTATTGTAAGAGATGAATAAAGGATGTAAGGTAACATTACTACATGCGATGGAAAACTCAAAATAAAACCTTATATTAAGACATTTTAAATTTTCCTCTCATTTAAAAAACAGCCTTTATCTATTTAAGTAATATATATAGAACTTGTAAATGAATGTCATCAACATAGTCATCATTTCAACTTGTATACATCCTACGGCTAGACTCGCGCCTCCTTCACAGTGGAAGAGAAATACGCCTACTATACCACGCTAGTAGTACGTGGTGGTTTAGAGTTCGATTTTGAATTGCCTGTCTCTTACCTATATGTTATTTACGCATTATATCCCTTAGACGTCTTTTAAGACACCTTGTATTGTATTCTTATTCCGTCACCATATGGAAAGAAAAGAATACCTAGTGCTGCCCCTATGCATGACTCTTGCGAGTTTTGCAACTCCCGCTGTTGGAATAACACAGAGTCACGTGTTTTCATAGAAATGAAAAATCCAACTAAATTAATAAAATTCCATTATGATGAGTATAGTAGTGGCACTAACTGTACAACTATCAATAATTAGGTACATACCACTTAACGGGTGTGGGGCTATAATCACACCTATCTATCATGATAGATGACTGTTAAAAATAACATCAAATTATTACCCTGGTTATTAAGAATATAAAATGTTGACAATCCTTATTTTGCTAAAGGAATCGTAAAATGCTGTCTAAGGGAGCACTGCGAGACGCACTCGAAACAGCGCATTGCGATTATGAAGCTTTTAAAAAACAAAATACTTCGAACATTAATTTTTACGGTCGTGGGAGTGCCAGATCCATACGGACAAACATCCGGACGTCTTCGAATATTTTATTTTAATCAACTCTTTTTTTACTTTAAACAAAACAATTGCTTTTTAAAAATATCAAATACGTTTAAACGAATGTTTTTTCTTGACATATGTATGATAATATTGGTAGCTGTGTGGTAGCGGCTACGAATACTACCAATCCTTACTTTGCTCGTGAATGTCGTAAAAGACGACTAAGAGCTTTATAACGACCTGGGCCAACTCCATCTGATGCCGTTTGGTCATCGATTACATTCGCAAGGAGGGTTGACGTCTGGCAGGCGGCCGGTCATAAAACTATTGCCAATAACTTTTACAATATGTATTATGAAAAAAGAGTACATATTATATCGACCTCAAGTAATTGGGATAAGAGTAGGAGAATGATGATGATGTATGATAATATTATCCTATAAGTGCAGTGTGAAAAATACAGTAATTTTTAGTTTTGAAAAGTCCTTGATTTTCATATATCGAGACTAGAGCATCACCTCAACGCATCGCTTATGAGGCATGCCATATTCCTTGTAATACAACATGGATGATTTTTAAAAAAGTTGTAATAAGCTCGGTCAAAGAATTCGCTTTCAGACAGCAGCAATAGTATTTTTCAATTTTATTTTCCTATGAAATATTTCATAATCCGTTCATCCAGTGGTCAGTAAATGGGGAGGAGGGGGGTATAACCTCACTCTTTTTCGCAGCGAGTCCATTTAACTAGCCAAACCACCCCCAACTGCTCCCCTTCCCCATCGCCATACCTCGTCGGGTGGTGAACGTCCACGTTTGTTCAGGAAAAAAACGCAAAAACGCTCTCAAAGAAAAACATGAACGTAGCGTTCGGCGCGAATCGAAAATTAATTACAGCGTTGGTCTGTTTTCTCTATCAGCAACGCAATGCAGACCCTCAGGATATGCATGCATGTGTGTGGAATACTTTATTGGTATGATCGATAACGTTTCAATTTATTTATCTTTAAATATCTACCGTGTGTTTATGAAATTAGTACACAATGCGTCCCCTTGAAAGATAGAGAGAAATATTTTATTGTAAAGAGCATATTTACATAAGCAGCATAGTTACAATGACTGGTAGAAACATATTTTAACATATATTACGACTGTAGAGATGTACTCGTATATACGTGGCGTACTCATGCATATTATGACGATTACAACTTTTTAAATCGTTATATCTCAAAAATTGTGTCTCAAAAGAAAAAAAGTATTGATACATTTTTTGTAGATAATTTTATGATTCACAATTTTTGTCTGATGTATTTTATGATAAAACTTACCGTTTTGCTAAAAATCGCGAATAACTCATTTTTTTGGCCTTTGACCTTCAAAATTTTTTTTCCATACAGGTGAAACACGTATTTTATTTTTAATCATATTTTAAACAATCTTACTGATTTTCAGCTTGTTGGGAATTTATGTAGCTTCGAAAGTCTAAATTGACCGGACTATAACAGACATCATTTAGTTATTAATCTTGTATTTTTTTATAGACGACATCCGTTACTAAGGAAATAGTCCTAATATTGCAAGGTCAATTTACAAACATACCATTCATCATAATCGTCATTTCAGCCTATCGCCGTCCACTGCTGGACGTAGGCCTGCCTCATGTTACGCCACAGAGTGCAGTCCTGTGCCACCTGTATCCAAAGATGCCTAGCAACTTTGACCGGGTCGTCTGTCCTCCTAGTAGGAGGGCGTCCTACATTGCATCGTCCGATACGTGGTCACCACTCGAGAACCTTTCTTCCCCAGCGGTTGACGGTTCATCGAGCTATGTGGCCTGACCATTGCCACTTCATCGTGCTAATTCTTCGTGTTATGTCGGTTACACCTTCCGGATTTCCGTATTTCGAATTCTATCTCGCAGAGAAATCTCGAGCATAGTCCGCTTCGTAGCACGCTGAGCAATTTTGTTATGAAGCCTTAATTTAGGGACCATGTTTCCGTACCGTAACTCATCATTGGTAACACGCACTGGTCGTAAACCTGTATTTTTAGACACGGGCAAGTTATGTTGGATGAGAAGATCCTTCTTAAGTTTCCCGAATGCTGAACAACCGAGTTGAATTTTCTTCTCGAAATCTCTTTCTCGAAATTGGATCTGCCTAACTGCACTCAACAGTCCACGTCCAAGGTCCAAGGTAAACATATTGATCGACAATTTCGAGAATCGCATTGCCAACTAGGACCGGTACAGGAATGACATGAGTATTTGACATGACCATTCGTCCATGCTCATTCGTAAACCCACTAGTTGGGATACCCTGCTGAGATCGTTTAGCATGGTGCCAAGGTCCTCCATGAATTCTGACATAACGACAATATCGTCTGCGATTCGAAGGTGAGTGATGTATTCGCCATTAATGTTGATGCCGAGTCCGGTCCAGTCTAAGAGCTTGAAGACCAGTGCAATGGTGATGAGTTTCGGGGAGATGACATATCCCTGTTTCACGCCTTTCTACAACTAGATCCGTTTCGTACTCTTATCCCGAATATGGACTGACATTGTGGCATTCCTATACAAACACTTCAGCACTTCGATATAACGATGGTCCATTTGGCACCGCTGAAGGGATTGCAGCACCGCCCAAGTTTTGACCGAATCAAAGGCTTTCTTATACGCCACAAACGCTACACAAAGGCCGCTTGTACTCCTCGATCTCCTGAATAATCTGTCGAAGCGTGAGGATATGATCTATGGTGCATATATATAGCCTTTTCGGAAGCAGACATATACAAATGAACATAATAAACATACATACATAAGAAACATTACCATTAATGAACACAAATTACATCCAGAATCAGAACGACAGTTAGTAGATCAATCAAATTAGTGGTTAGTAGATCTCAAAGTAAGCTTGAGAATCGAAACCACTGGCACTGGCTTGGTGAGTTGGTATCTTAATTAGGTACTACATCAATTGTGCAGTACCTAGTATATTATATTAAATTATACAGTACTACAATGAAATTAAATAATTGGAAATCACCTAATTAGGATACCACAATATCCGCTTAATATAATGTCTGTAATCTTAAACTTATCCCATATTTATATATCTAATAGGTACTGGAATTCTTGAAATGGTAAGAAGACAACAGTCACAAAGCTTAATTTATATTCTGATACAGTCTTCTGTTGTTCTATTTGTACGATTACGTTTACAAAAAAAGTCATATATCTTTTAAATCTAATTTATAATTACGTCTATAGGGGTAATGTCAAGCAAATAGTCATGTACACTTATAAAATATTCAAATATCATGAGTTGCATAAGTAAACTAACGCCATCTGTTAGCATTTAGCGGTATTTACAAATAGATTTGTTACCTACTTACTTTAACGAACAAGTGGGCCTAAAAATATTAGTTATGCAACATAGATCAATGCATAAGATACCTAATCTTATACAATTATTAGGAAGTTTCCTGTAATTATAAATAGAAATATAAGTTTTGTTTATTCCTTAAAATCTGTGTAGGTATTTTTGTTTAGGTAGTTGTGAAATTATTTAGATAATTGAGTAATTGGAATACAAATGATGTGTGTCATTAATTTTACTTTTTTTATTATTGCCACTATAGATATATAACAACAAAACATATTCTTTATTCGCCTACCGCATTTAATACGGTTTTCTACTCTCACCAGATTCGCCAGAATATCATTTTTCCATGACTCGACTGCCATCTAACTTTCATAATTGAAACAGATTGCTTAGTATTTCTAGACTAAAGCTAAATGTCAAAATAATTTAGGATATTCACTGTATTTACAGACAAGATATTCATGACAGTTGGCACCGTAAAATTTGCATGTGCGGCACAGATACATATCTCACAGATTCTTCAAAGATATTTTATAGATCTCTCAGACATGTTCGGAAATATAATTATTATTCTTATACATATAACATAATTTCCTTTGCTGTTAAGTAATTGAAATTAAAAAATATATATAATTTTATACGCACATAACATTTGTATGGTATGTTGTATTTTGATACAAAACCTTCACCTTTTTGTATCTAATCTTAGAATAATAATACATAGAAACCAATTCCACGCACAATATTTGACGCCACTGAATTGGTGACAGAAATGTCACCCTACGCCGGCCCGTCTCATAGTGTGCAAGGTTCCATTTTATATTAGTATCCGTGTATACTCGTGTAATCGCTTGCACACTAACAGGATTTTTAACTTCACTTTTTAAACACTTAAAGTATCGAACTATCCTTCTATGTGTTTTTATTCTAAGTATCTCATCATCATCATCATCACAGCCTATAAATGTCCCACTGTTGGGCTCAAGCCTCCTCCGTAATGGGAGGGAAATTAACCTACTATACCACGCTGGTCAGAAGTGTTGGTATAAGGTTTGTGCCGACTTTTACTTCTCTCGCATAGATGTTATACGCGTTTTATATACCTTAGTCGTTTCGTACGATCACCCACGGGTAAGATATGGAGTGGTGAATAATATTCTTACTCCGTCACCACACGGATAATCTAAGTATCTAATGATACAAAAATATTTTTTGTGATATATTAGTCTAGAGCGGTTTAAATTGGTCACAATTTATAAAATTGCTTGGTCTATTGTTGTTGATAGTCTACTAGGCTGAAGGTCACTATGAAACCTTTATGAAATGTTAATTACTATCGAATATCAATTACATACATTATATATCATATAACTTTTATGTTTCTATTCATGAATATTATTATATGTATATTTTTCAATATGACACTTTTGTTAGTTTAGTGCCACAAGCACATAACCAGTGATCGCAAGGTAGCGAGCTAGCTTCCTGAATCGGGGGGAAACTGTGTTCCTGAAGTTTATGAATGCCACAATTTCCTAGAGTTTCAAGCATTTCCTCAAAAAACTCAATTAACTAGAAGTAATGGCAGTCAGACAGTAATATTTTCCTCCCCATTCCACATGAAACTAAAATTACATAGACAAATGTAGATGCTTTGTCACTAATCAACATGATGATGATAAGTGACAAAGCATCTCAGCCATCTCAGCTCATATATGGCATATATTGTTAGGCTCAAGCCTCCATAATGAGAGGAAAGTTGACCTACTATACCACGCTAGTCAGCCGAGTTGGGCTTTATTTCAAGTTTTCTTTCTCTTGCAACATGTACTTAGCTGTTATCTTCATATTATAATCTCATAGTCGTTCTTTACAAAACAAACAGGTAAGATTTTGGCTATTCTTACCGTGTCATCTCAAGAAATTGACGTTATTTGAATAATAATGTGTTTATTCCACGACCTTGTTATTGCGTTATATAAATGACAATATTAGGCTATATTATATCCATAATAATCTTTATATGTGTGTAACATAATATGTTAATATATTATTATCATTCTTCTCATCATCATCATTATCATCTCAGCTCATATATGTCCCACTGTTGGGCTCGAGCCTCCTCCGTAATGGGAGGGAAATTGACCTACTATATTTCGCTGGTCAGACATGTTGGTATAGGGTTTTGTTTCGAGTTTTCCTTTTCTTGCATAGATGTAAAATGCGTTTTAAATCCCTTAGTCGTCTCTTACGATCACCCACAGGTAAGATATGGGGTGGTGAATTATATTCTTACTCCGTCACCTAGCTTCTGCCCGCGGCTTCGCCCGCGTAAAAGGTTGCTTTCCTAAAGTTTTTCATCCCCTATTTTTATATTACCCCTTAAGGGTAAATTTTTAACAAAATTTTAATATTCTATTTATTTACATCTAATCAATAGCCTAAAAATAAGTTTGTAGCTTCTGGCTTTAAAAATGACGATACTTCCTTACATCTTTTCATCCCCCTTTACAACCCTTTTTTGCATTAAAAAGTAGCCTATGTCCTTTATCAGACTCTAGACTATCTGTATACCAAATTTTATTTAGATTGGTTCAGTAGTTTTGGCGTGAAAGAGCGACAGACAGTTAGATAGACAGAGTTACTTTCGCATTTATAATATTAGTTAGGATGTCCCACTCATATTATGAGCTGAGATGATTATGATTAAATTTTATAAAAAATAAACAACATAGAAAGAAGATTATGACGGACACAACAAAGATTATACCCTAATATCATCATCTGAATAATAAAATAAGATCTTACATAAGCAAAGTATTATAATTCATATAATTCTTACATTAATCTTAATACATATTTATATAAATGCGCATGTATGTTACATTCTTAATGTCTAATAGATGAAATGAATACTAAAATATATATTCAAAGGATATATTCGGCTTAGCATAACCACAATGCTAAATAAATAATTTAACGAAAAACCTCAACACAACGCAATTCCTTTTACGACAATGCCGTATAGAATATTGCTGTATAAAATAAAGGCAAAAACATTTTATCCTACCACAAATTGTCGCTAATTGAAAATGGTTTATAATTTTATGCTCTCTTAATTCAATTTGGATTACAGCTGTCTTAAAATTTAATTGAACATGGAAATCGTTTCGGCTTTATCATGAGCGACCCTTAAAATATTTTCTTTTTGTCAATTTAGTGGTGTCTATCTCTTTTCATATTTATATTCATTTCTTATTTTGTTTAGAAAGCCCTGCGCTAAGGAACTGATATTTGTATTGTGGGAAAATTTAGAAAAACGCGATTAACAAATATATCAGACTCAGAACAGCAAGCAATTTGAGGATTGCACAAAGGATTGTCCTGCGTAGAAATCAAACCCATGATACTTAGAAGAACAGTATCTTAACAACAACTGTGTAGTTTATACTCAATTCGAATATCACAACTCCGCATAAGCTTCAGAATTATCAAAATTTTCTTCAGAATTGCCCAACCTCATTTTTGTCAACAGATCTCTCATGTTTTTCACTTTTATTATAAAATCGCTTGCGTGTTGATGACCTAATATTATAATGTTACCACTTATAACTTTCATGTGCTGCTGAAATAATTATATGTGCAAATAAATACATATGTAGGATATAAACTCTACAGACAAACAGAAGAGTACCTGATCGGATGATATCTTTGTCTAATCAGATGATAATCATATTGTAATAGAGAACACAAAAGAACACAAACACAGACTAATATTCGCACGCGAACACGCGTACATTCTTCTGATAACACGAACGTTATTAAGAGATTTTTGTCAACCAGCTATTGCCCGCGACTTCGTCCGCGTAGATTTTGAATTGGTTTTTTACTCTTAATTAGTTTATTTATTGATTATTAATTATTTTATAACAAATAAATTATTATGTTAAAAAAATTCCGTGAGGCGACGGAGTAGGAATACAATTCCCCATCCCCTATTTTACCCGTGGGTAATCGTCCGAGACGACTAAGGGATATAAAACGCATAATATCTATGTGAGAGAAGTCAAACTCGAAACAAAACCCTATGCCAACACATCTGACCAGCGTGGTATAGTAGGTCAATTACCCTCTCATTATGGAGGAGGCTCGAGCTCAACAGTGGGACATATATGAGCTGAGATTATGATGATATTAAAAAGTTTGAATACTTATAAAATATGACAACCTTTATTGTAGTGTAGAGATTTAAAGTTAACCTTTAATATATACATAAACAAGAAAATAAAATATTTTTTATTATATTTTATGACCACGAAGCTAGTAGTAATTTAAATCAAAAGCACAAAGAAATATTGATATCAGCTTCAAAGCAACTCGCCTCCAAATTAACTTTCTACCCCTTTTAATCCTGTTAGGGGATGAATTACAATATAATATAAAACCTGTCTTCCATCATTTCCGTTAATGAAAGTTTATGCAAAATTTAAAGTGGATTGGACCGTGCAAATACGTCGTCCCATACAAATCTTGTCCCCCCGTTTTCATCGCCTTAAGGATAGAATCTTGGAAAACCCTTTGTTATCGGATGCCTATGTCATATAAAGCATATACCCTCCAAGTTGCAGGTCTCTACGATCAGCGGCTTAGACTGTGCGTTGATCCGTTAGTCAATCATTCAGGACAAAGTATTTTTATGCATAGGTTAGGTAACGTTTTTTGACAGATTATAATCGGATCACACCCCGCCGATCTCTTACTTTGTCGTATCACGCCTCACCACCAATTAAAAGGACCACCGGAACTCCGAAGTTAACTAATTAATTATCCACCTTAACTATTAAGTTACTGGTAGTTTTAAATACACCATGATCAAGCCAAAATTTTGAACAGCGGTGTCTCTTAGTAATCCATCATCTCCGCTCATATATGTCCTACTGTTGGGCTCGAGCCTCTCCGTAATGGAAGGGAAATTGACCTACTACACCACGCTGGTCAGGCATGTTGGTATAGGGTTTTGTTTCGAGGTTTTCTTCTCTTGCATAGATGTTATATATGACAGAGTAAGAATATAATTCACCACCCCCCATCTTACCCGTGGGTGATCGTAAGAGACGACTAAGGGATGTAAAACGCATATAACATCTATGCAAGAAAAGGTAAACTCAAAACAAAACACTACACCAACACATCTGACCGGCGCGGTATTGTAGGTTAATTTCCCTCCCATTACGGAGGCAGCCCAAGCCCAATATGGGACATATATGGGCTGATGATGATGACTACTAATGTCCCATGATTTGACAGCACGAATGGCGTAGTGGTTAGAATATGAACCTACCGTGCCAGTATCACGGTTCGCATGCCAGACAATACTTTGTGCAATCTACAAATTATTGGTCTGGTATGGGTTATTTGTAATTTATGTCAATTAATTGTATGTTTATAAAGTACAATAAAATATAAAGATTATTTCTGCAGTGCAGGATATTAAAAACATGACTGGTGGATATATTAATTACACTTTACTCTAAAAATACTAATTTAGAAGACTGTTAAGTTTACATAAATAAATATACAATTCCGAACGTATTTTATTTGGGTGTAAAAAAGCCAAAATAAGCCATAAAATAAATTTATTTTTCATAAACGTCTAAAACAAGAAACAACATTATTTTCATTCTACATCATCAATGTGACTACAACAGTGTTTAAAGCTCGCGTGAAAGCATCAAGTGCATTCTAACATTAACAGCGCAGCGTTGATTCGGTGAGGCTTCGGTAATGCGACTACCTGCAATAACCTTCACCTTGCAGGAACAACCTGAATGCCTCCGCTATCTTACTCGGCTGTTCCTCTAGTACCATACCACAATCAGAAATATTCAACCACGAGGTCTTAGTCGGATCTAATCGGCCATTGAATGTCACCGTATCATCAACGTGAGGTGACAATGCACCTGTGACGTTCAAAACAGGAACTTTAATAGAATGCGTATCTCTCGAAATTGACAAATCTGTTCTACGTAAGTAGGAATCAATGAACATAGCCAAATTAACCGGATTGACATGGGAGAAACTTTCTTTGTAGAATTGCGATAGATCATGATTGCGTTCCTCGGTACTACGGCCGAAATGATGCCACATTAAATAGTCAAGGGCACCCTGTGTCATACCACTTGATCGTAGTTGTCTAGTGTTTATTTTCTGATAAAGCCATTCTGTCCACCCAGCTTGAGTAGAAGTACAGTTGGTCAGAATTAATGCATCTACTTTTTGAGGATTGACAATAGCGTAACGTGCTAATATGTTTGCACCGGCACCTACTCCAAAGCCGATGAATGATCTGATCCCGAAATGACCAAGAATAAAATCAATTTGGGAAGCCAATTCGTCCATACTCGGATAAGTATAATCTTCAGGTAACGTTGGAGCGCCTTCCTCCTGTCCCGGCGCCGTTACATGATAAATGCAAAACTGCTCCAATACGGCTCTCATATCAATGAAATTAAAAAAAGCCTGAAAGTTGGCTGCGTAGTTGAGTCCAAGGTCGTGGTAAGTAATTATGGCGCGTTTATTGCGGTCCCCACGGACGGCTACTAGCAAGTCCCCGCGGGATGTCCTCACCCTTTCTTCCACGCATGCGCCGTCATTATGTAGTCGTCTATTCGATGGAAAATGTAGCTGAACACTTTTGAGTTCGTCTTCTAAATTATCTGAAGACATCATATTGAGAAGGGCAATATTTTCTTGCACCGTTGTAGGCATTTTTTTATTGAAATGGATGGGCACTTTCATTAATGATGAGTTGTTACTTTGTTTATGTGGAAATCGTCCTCCAGATAGTCACTAATTAGCAGATCTTCCTTTCTTCGTCTTTAGTTAATTAGCATATCCATTAGCCACAATTCACAATCCTACACTTATTAGGTTCATACTATTTTTTTAAACTTTAAGCGTTGTGCTGCGTCAAATTGTGTATTTCCTCACTGATTTATTGAACTACCACATATTATACTGTTCTAACTGTATTATTGTGCAATATTTATTTATAAACTATATTATTTAATTTGAAATATTACAGGAAATGGTCAATAATGTGCTGGCCGGGCCAACGTGAGTTCTAGCGAGAGGCTGGTTCGGTACTGCTCGGCTATTTCCGTCAGCGCTCGCCTCCACTTGCACGGAGGGTCGGGGACTCGCGCGATGTTCATTCAATAGCTGCGGCCGCACATGCGTCCCTCAGATGTCATATCATATTTATCATTTTATTATAGGTATCTATACGTATTCGACTTGCATATTTATAAAAATTAAGAAATGAATACACATAATTATAAATATAGGTACAAGATCAGTAGAAAGAGCTTGTTTCACACAATAGTCTAAATTAAAAAGATACACAAAATGATCATTGTCTATTTGACAATAATGACCTTCAAATGAATCTTTAAATGAACTGAATTTCAAGGTCAAAGTTACTATAGTAAAATATAAAGTGAACTTTATATTTTAAAGTGAACTTTTCATTGGAAATCACTTTTATTTAAGTTATTAAATAAAAGTGATTTCATTAAATTTAAAAGAATTAAATTTTACTTTCAACTTTTTGGGTAGCGATGAGTTACGAATACAATTTGGCGCAACGTCATTCGTACAACACGACTGAGTAACATGAGATAAGATTATAAGGTAGGAATTACCACATCATCACAGCTCATACGTCACACGTCGGGGCTCGAGCCTCTTCCAGTCAGGGTTGATAGTCCTCAGCGCTCACCCATAGTCCGGGTTAAGCTGTGAAAGCCATCTGAGGCTAACAGCTAAAATACACGACATAAAAAAATCGAGGATCTTTCGCAATGAGAGAGAAATTGACCTGAATCGATAGTTATAGCACATGAGTAAATAACCTTATTTACTCATGTGGTTATAGTATACTTCGCTGATTAAACGGGTTTGTTATATAGTTTTATTTCAAGTAGTTTTATTTTATTGCCGGGATATTTAATACATATTAAATCCCTTACATGTCTGTTTCATACTGAAAAATAGATTGTTCTACTATCTCTTCTTGACCAGACGGATTGAAATAGAATTATTTAAAATTAGACTTTCCTTGTAATACTTTCTCTTATGTATTGCATTCATATCATTGCACTTTCATCAATATACAGAAAGTTTATTTTGAGCAAACTCACCAGCCAGATGCAACCATAACAAAAAAAAAACATTGCAGCAGTAATATGTACAGGGTTCATCCAAACGAACGCAAGTCGCTGAAACCCCATATACCCATACGGTAAAGTTACTTAAACGAGCGTCACAGATACTAAATTTTATAAACTATAACAGTTTGTTTGTTTAAAAGGACTGTGATATAAATACATATATACTAACTAGCTTTACGCGATATAAATTCACGAATACAACTGTTTTAACATATTTTAAGAATTAGATTAAGAATTAGATTAAGAATTAGATTAAGCATTTAAGAATTAGATTCGAAAAAAAACAAAATATATTTTACACGTTAAAATTATAAATATTCAAATCCCGGTAACGCTTAATTTATCAAAATACCGTAAACGGCCAGCCAGCCGTTCGTGGTATAATCCTGACAATCTGAGTCGTAAGTATAATTGAATTTGCTTGTAGGAAAACTGCTTCATCCCTACGGTTCAGTATAAATGTATTAGGCTCACGAATAGAAATTCTTAATGCTTAAAATAATTATATTTTTCTTGAATCAAAGCATTTTTTTATGTACAAATGTGTAGGTACTTTTTAAGAAACTTGTTGACCTTTTCTAACCAAATCTATCTTACAACCAAAACTTACATACATATCATCACGCCATATCCCTTGCAGGGTAGGCAGAGAGAACAGAGTGCCAGAGAACTCTATCCTTGCATACTTCACTCGCTTCCTCGACATTCATAATTCTCTTCATACACGCTCGCCGGTTTCGGAGACTCTTGACTCCAGCTTCCTTCAGTACGTGACCAATATGGTCTAGGTAAGTTAGTCTCGGTCTCTCCCGATACCTACGTCCTTCCACTTTCGCATTGTATATCTTCTTAACCAGACGTTCGTTCAGCATTCTTTCCACATGTCCGAACCATCGGAGCATTCCCTTTCGCATCTTTACACCAATACTCTCTTTCATACCTAATCGCTCTCTTACGTCGTCGTTACGAATGCGAAAAGCAATACTTAATCATGCTAAACTTTCATTACCCGTGCAGTCTGTTAAACTATTCAAAAAACTATCTTCAGCGTTAAATATTCAGAATAAGAAAAAAATAAATATTATAAAAAACAGAAATTAGAGAATAATTAACATATTAATAAATATACAAAACGAAGTTTAAATATTATCAATAAAAAACTATTATTTCTGGCTCTTATCCGTGTGGCGATGAAGTAAGAATACGATTCACCACCCCTATGTTATCCGTGGGTGTCGTAAAAGATGTTTTAAAGATGTTATATGCATATAGCATCTGTTCAAGAGAAGGAAAACTCGAAATAAAACCCTATACCCGCCTGACCAGCGTTAGTTTAATTTCGCTTCTATTGTGAAGAACACTCGAGCCCAGCAGTGGGACGCACTCGTATATCAGCTTAAATGACAATGATAATTTATTGTCTATCACTAGGTACCTAATCAAATATATTTTCACGACCACATTCAAATAAAAATAATTATTTATAAATGGGATCTTACTACCAAATTTGAGTTCTCAAATCGTGGTTCAAATTCGAGATCATTTTTAAATTCTCAGCCTTGTCACTATAAAATATTTGCTTTGAAAAATCTCTAAGTGTCTAGCCCAGCAATAATATAACGTTGAATCCTTCACTTTGCTGCATTCAAATTAGTCGTCGGTGCTCACGACAAACATTCTTGAGATAACGAGGTCACTATGACAGTAGGAGACTCGTTCACGTTCAACACAGCTCACACAATACATGATTGCAGGTAAAAATGTAATATCAACATCATCTCAGCTAGTATACAACTCATTATTAAGCTCGACCTTCTTCCACAATAAAAGAGAAATTAACCTACGATTTTGACCATGACGATAAGGTAGGTTAGTAAGTGTGTTAATTCGAGTTTTCTTTCTCTTGAATAGATAATATACGCATACCATTTAGTCGTATTTTATGACTTCCACGGGTTTTACGAGGGGAACTATATTCTTTTCTTATTTCATCACCACAGGCAAAATGAAAATGTACGTATACTAGCAGACACGGCCACGCATTGCTGTGGCTAAGCTAGCCTCAGTAACACATGGTGGTTATGCTGATAAATTGTAACTTATATGAAACGTTTAACATAGCGCCATCTATTAAATACTTATTCAATCCAGTCAACAGATACCGCCATCTGTTAGAATGGTTTGGAGATAACAGATAATTGTGACTGTCAAATAATAGACTAATAATTTGCAATAAAATAATATTGCGACTATAAATTGAGATGGAAGCTATCCTATCTTTTAAGTTGGACCAAACTACACATGCGGTGCAAATTTGATTAATATCGGTTAAGTACTTTAGGAGACCATGGCGGACAAACAACGTGACACCTAATTTATATATAATAAGATAAACTTATACTGAATTTGTGGTAGTTATATTTATAAATGTTTATGAAGGAAAACTTTTTGGTGTTAAAATTATTGTGCGTACACATGTTAGACAATTGTATTTTTCGGCAATACTCACGCGTTAGAGTCGATTATGTCGACCCGGGTTTCAAGCATAGGTATCCGATGCTCATGCCTCAAACGTCGACTCAGGCTCGCAGACACACCTGCCCACTCGCCCTGATTCGACTCTTTTTTTTTTTTGGTTCTGTTCGTCCATTCGGACAGGCAAAGGGATCAAAGCCCATACAGCCAAGTCTTATTTCATTATTATTCATACATTGTTCATCGTTTCTTCATATTATGTAGCCTTAATAGTCATTGTCTGTCAGTAAGTCAAGTCGTTACCATTAATCGGGTGCTGATAACCTAATCAATGATTTTCTTTGGGAATTTTGGACAAATATGAAAATACACGTAAACCACTATTATACCATATTCACTACACTTCAGCACTTTAACTGTACCATATTGCATAAAATACCAGCAAAATTATTCAATATAACACCACAAAACACTAAAGAAATGAATATAATACAAGAGCGTGACATGACATTTCCACATTCGCGCCAAAACTCCCCGATTCGACTCTGACGCGTGAGTGTTGCCGAAAAATACAATTGTCTAATAGGAAAACTTTATTTTAAGTTGAGCATAAAAGGGACAAAGTGATATTTTTATACTTATGATTAATATCTAAATTAGTTTAATTTAATACGTTCTAAGCTAGCTTAAAAATAAAAAATGTAACTACGCATCAACTTTTTCATCAACGTATTGCATTAAAAATATTTGGAATGGGAATTAAAAAAAAAAAGAAAATAATAATCGCGTCTACTGCTTGGACCGAAGATTTTTAGTAAATAAATTGTAATTACTTTAATCTATAATAAACCTACCTCAGTAGCTTCTTTTTTACTGATATGGTGGCAAACGATCATGCAGCACACCTGATGGTAAGTGTCAATGCCATTGCCATTGCCCAAACCCACCCAGTTGGACTTTCGGCTCTCTCGCTCACCGAACGAAGCGCAATAACACATTACTGTTACTCAGACGTCGATCTTCTGCGAGAGTGTGGTACTCACAGGGAGTCAGCTTTCAAAGCAGACTATGCCTACACTGGATTTATCGGTACAAAAGAGATGGTGCTCTATTAAAGAATGAGACATAAGGAACACGTCACTGACGCTACGCTACGCTAAAAAAAATTTTGGACAACTTAAGCCATTATTTTACTCTATGATTTGCATTTGACCATAATATTTCTTACTCTGTGTATTTGATAAGACTTGTTTGGATTTGCGTTCGGCGTTATTTCTATTTTAATATCTATATCTTGTTTTTAAACGTTAGTTTCATTAGATAATTGTGAGTTTACAGTATTTTCAATTATCTGTGACGAAATTGACGCTTTTAGTGTTGTGTTACAGTAACTTATAAGATAAAACTCTATTATGATATTTTGACGCTTTTGTGTTATCTATTAAGGTTTTAAGAGATAGAGACTCATTATATTTGTGAAATACGGACACTTTTTGTTGTTTTCTACAAAGGCTGGAAAGTAATCTGTAAAGTGCGTAAAATAGTGGTATGACTTCAAATAAATATCGTACAGAGAATGTCTAACATCCTGTTTTATTTAACCATTGTAAATAAATCCCTTTACAAAGTATTTTCGTTTGTTGTTTTTGCACAATTTTTATACATTCGAATACAGGTATGTACATCAATTGTATTGTGCAAAAACAGCAATCGAAAATTCGATAGCGGAATATTGTTTTGAAATGAGCGGGATATTTAAAAATATAATTACATTTTTAAATATCTCTACGAATGTTTTCGATGGAATAAACTGTAGCGCTAGTGTGCACCGTGTAAGAAATTCTAAAGTATGAAGTTGTCGTTCTTCTCTCTGAGTATATTGTTCTATGGTGGTACTACCCCGGACGGACCGGCCCGCGGCTGTATACAGAGAACTGTCAACAGCGTGGGCCTACCAATAGCTGCATTGATAAGTAGTTATCAAATTGGTTTCTAATTCCATTAGTGACGGTAGTCGCTAACACTCTCTATAATTATATACAAAAAAAAAAGAATTATGAACACAATAGATATATGATATACAAAATTGATTAATGAATAATTAAAATATTATCCAGCAATACAAACGTCCCACTTTAATCGCGTGTGTTTACGACACACCCTGTCCATTTTATAGTACTTTTCGTATTCCATGTTCTGGCGGATAGAATAATACTAGTATCAAACAGATTCTCATGGGATACTTATTTTTATGTTCTTCCATATTTTACTTACGAAATACTTCGTAATATTTAATCTTTATGTTCCTGGCAACTTTACAACATGAAATTAATGAATAGAAATTAAACACACACAGAAAATCGATTCATTTATAACAGAAATAAGTAATTTTCCTGCAAGTAATCGAACCTAGGACAATCGCTATAAAAGGTCAATTCTTTGATTTTTTTTTTGATGTCGGGCTACGGTACGTCACGCCCCGCTAATCATTCCGGGGCGACAGAGAAGCGGCGCACAACCCTGTAGACCCGCCCCACATATACGTCTCGACGCCGTGCGAGCGGGTCACTGGAACGCGGTCTTTATTTCCTAGACTAAAACGACGTATATACAGTCAAGTTTATAACGACCAAGTCACCATTGTAATCATCCATATTTTTTTCCTTTCAGCCCATATATCTTCGTCCTTCTATGAGAGAGAAATTAATTTAATATACTATACTGGTTATCTAATCTTATCTATCTAGAGTAGCATATTTTTTCAGCGTGCTATGCTTCTCTTAAATATCTTAAATCCTTACTAATATTATAAATGCGAAAGTAACTCTATCTGTCTGTCGCTCTTTCATGCCAAAACTATCAAACTGATCTAAATGAGATTGGGTACACAGATAGTCTAGACTCAAAAGTAGTCTATGTCCTTTATCAGGCTCTAGACTCTAGAGCCTGATAAAGGACATACATAGACTACTTTTTAATTCAAAAAAGGGTTGTAAAGGAGGATGAAAAGTTGTAAAGAAGTATCGTCATTTTTAAAGTCAAAAGCTTGAAATTTATTTGTAGGCTATTGATGAGATATAAATAAATATGACATTAACTTTTTATAAAAATTCACCCTTAAGCGGTAAAATAAAAATAGGGGATGAAAGACTTAAAAGGATACTTTATCCTTTTGCGCGGGCGAAGCCGCGGGTAGAAGCTAGTATCATATATATCTTAAATATCATCATCATCATTACAGCCCATATATGTCCCACTGTTGAGCTCGAGCCTCCTTCGTAATGGGAGGGAAATTAACCTACTATACCACGCTGGTCAGACGTGTTTGTATAGGGTTTTGTTTTGAGTTTTCCTTCTCTTGCATAGATGTTATAGGTATGCGTTTTATATCCCTTAGTCGTCTCTTACTCACGGGTAAGATAGGGGGTGGTGAATTTTATTCTTACTCCGTCACCACTTGGATAAATATGTTAACTGCATATTATATCCCTTACTCAACTTTTACGACAGCTGTGGGCAAGAAAGCGACATCCCCGTTCACCCAGTTTGAATTCTATTGAAACTTCTTCACCAGGCGGTACCTATGTATTTTGCTATTTTTTTATCTTTGTTTCATTTAAGAGATAAAATAATGGAGTAAATTTTGTATCATGTGCCGTAGTATAAAAATCACTATATCGAATATCGTGCCCGGGGCCGTAAGAAGCTTTTTCATCGGTGGTATATCGGTTCGTTAACGTAGAAGGCGGCTCACGCTTCTCTACGTATTATATAAAAGACACAAAGCAAAAGCGTTTTGCGATTTTAATTGATAACAATTCATCATCATTCTCCTGTTCTTATCCTAATTACTTGGGGTCAATACAATATGTACTCTGTTTCCATCGCACATATTGCAAAAATTATTGGTAATAGTTTTATGACCGACCGCCTGCCTGACGTCAACCCTCCTAGCAAATATTATTAATGACCTAACTGCATCAGGTGGACTTGACACACGCCCATAAAGCTCTTAGTCGTCTTTTACGACATCCACGAGCGAAGTAAGGGTTGATTGTATTCGTCGCCCCTACCACACAACAAATTATAATTATACATAATTGATAACAATTATGATAATATTAATAATTTGTGTTACTGATTTAGATTTATGTCACCAGTTTTCTTTGTTGTGGGTGGCCCTCAAAAAAAAGGAGACTAGTAAGAGACGAGCAAAACAAAACTTTGAAACCGTGTGCTTAACACAACATAAACAACATTTTTTTTTTTTTTTTTTTGCGGTGGGCCATGGACGTCGCACCCCGCCAAGTCGGTCCGGGGTGACGGAAGAGGCGGCGCGCAACCCCATTGACCCACCCTGCAAGCACCTTTTCTTCGCCGTGCGAGCGGGCCACCGGTACCCGATTTTTGTCTTCGGTGGCCCGCTCGGCGGTATGCCCTCTCGGGCTTCTCTCCTGTCGACGCCCCGACAGCTTTCGCCGTCAAGGCGTCGTCCTCACGCGGTGGCCTCACGTCGGGTGACCGGACAATTCCCCGGTCCGATCAGCCGAAGCCTCGGTTAAGGCAGCATCAGGCGCAGGTATTCGCGCCTGCGCCGCCCCGGCCGCTGACGGCGGCCCGAGTCACGGGAATCCTCCCGGACTCGTTCAACATAAACAACATGCCGTAATGAACTAAATTCACTTCTATTGATTATTGGGGAGCAGTCTTGTATCCAGTCATCATTATTGAGCATTATTGCTTGCAAAATAGGTCATCATTATTACAATCCCGCTATCTCCTATGCATTGATAAGGTTGCAAGTGAGTAAGTACTGGCACGGTTACGTTACGTATTGCTTTGTCGTTACGTTACTGCTGTTGTCGTATCGCTAACAAGCATTCCTGTGAGAACTTTTGTTCTCTGTAAATACGTTAAAGTTGCCCACCATATACCTACCACTATATAGAAACTATCAAGTTTGTTTCAGGTTTAGATTTATCTTTAGTTTGTGCAATGACCGCTTCTTGTAACTAAATTAATATTTTTCTTAATTTCATCAGCACCTATTTCTATGAGATTTAACAATCTGTTTAGAAATTGATGCTGCCAATTACAAGACACTATTGTAATACTACTATACATAGTGGAAGTGGACCGCTCCCGAAAACAAAGACAGGTAAGGACTAGTGGGACTAGTGCTACTTGTAATGATAGGCTAGAAAAAAAATCGATTCGGTTGAAAAAAATGTTTTTCACATCGAATTTTAAGTATTTTTCACATTCCATCGTATTAGGACAGTGCCATGTAACGATAATTCCATAAAAAATACGTAACTCTACTCAGATGAGAAAAGACGCAATCTATTCAAAACTCACGATCATATGTTCAAGAGTTCAAAGGCCTCGCGTCGAGAAAAAAATTTTTTGATTTTTTTTCTAGACTATCATTACAAGTAGGACTAGTAAGGTTACCTGTCTTTGTTTTCGGGAGCGGTCCACTTCCACCCTGTATACTACTGCTGATAAAGCGCAAGAGACTCTTATACTACGCGTTTGGCATAAAAGTATTCTAAGTTAAATAATAACCTGCGTATTCTCTAAACTGCTTGATACACATTTAACTTAGTTTTAATATTTTACATATGCCAAAATATGCCTGTCATAATTATGGATATATGTATACTATTGTGCTTATAGTAGCTATACATAGATATATTTTTTGTTGATGATTAATCTAATTTCAATAAGTTTTGTTCGTATCTCCCCTATTGCATAGGAGCGAAATGGAATCTTTTCAAACATTCTTAACATTTCTAATTAAATGTATTTTGGAAACGAGAAGAAGCATTTCTTAGGACTCGCTTAGAATCAAATCACAGTGTCATTTCTACATAATGGTCGTGGGTTGTGGTCGTGGTTACAAATATTACCAACTCTTACAATGATAGTAGAAGAGTACACATTGCAACCGTAATTAATTGGGATAAATGCAAGATAATGATGAATTGTCGGATCGGAATCGGATAATAATGCGACCGGTCAACTATTGGCGCCCTGGCCGCCCTGAAAACTCTGGAAGATAAGGCCTCCTTCTGCGAGGAAGCAGTCTCTTTGAAGGAGGCAGCGAAGAGGAACGCGAGACATTTGCTCCTGCAGACTTGCTTCACAAGCGGTGGTTAGAATGTCAAAAGGGAAGGAACCGCCGTTATTTTGGTGATTTGGTCAAGCAGCGGGCTGGCGATTAATTAAAAAGCAAAATATTCGCGAGTAAAGAGAAAAAAGCTTAATAAACATATAAAAAAACCCTAACAAACATATAAACTAATCGTATCTATAATTATAATTAAGATATAAATAAATTTGTGTGCAATTTAGTACAAACTATAATGAAGAGACGAAGAAATATAGTATTTTATAGAACAAACACTTGTCCTTGTATCAACTCTCGTCAACCAATCTAAAAATTCATTATATTCTTGTAAGTGTTTCAATATGTTTGAAACATTGATGGACATAAATGTTTTTCAATGTCTCCAGAAGGTCAGTCATAAATTTTATATGAGCTTATGTCTGGCCAGTATTCTGAAACAATTATATATTCTGTTACAAATATGAGCTTAAATTTGTAATTTATTGGGAATTTGGGAATGGTGTGTGTTAGTCTCTATATCGTGTTATTGATTATTGTTAATTGAGTTTTGTAGGTTGGTTAATATATTTTAATACTAGTATTACAATATATAAATAATTTGGAAAGCTTAGTGCTAAAGATAGCTGTTTGTTTACAACGCTTGCAGCATTGTAAACGAAGCCATGGTTGTATGGGATTTCTATTCTTTGCCTGTCCGAATGGACGAACGAAAAAAATATAAACGAACCCAATTTTCATAAGGTATACATACACTAAAGACTAAGCAGTTTAGTTTTTTATTAATTGCAATTAAACGACAAAGAATTACCAAGCTGTTTTCAAAAGGAAACAGCGCATTATGAAGCTTTTAATAAAATAAAAACTTCGAGACATTAATTCGACCATAAAGGTCGTGATAATGCCAGATCCTTACGGAAACCTCCGGACGTCCTCAAATTTTTTTTTAATCGATTTTTTCCTTACTTTAAACAAAATAATTGCTTTTTAAAAACATCAAATACGTTTATATTAATGTTTTTTCGTGATATATGTATGATAATACTATCCTATAAGTGCAGTGTGAGAAAAATGGTCATTTTTAGTTTTGAAAAGTCCTTGATTTTCATATATCGAGAGTAGAGCATCACCTCAACGCTTCACTTATGAGGTGTGCAAAAATAAAAGGGAAATGTTACGAAAAGGATACGACTAACCATTGATATATTGGCCTATCAGTCTCTTTAAAGATACCATATCTAATCGCCATGTTTGGCAAAAAGATTGGCGACTACAATAGATTTTTTTAAGTTTCTCAGAACAGTAAGTGGTACTGTGGTGGTAAACTTAGTATTTTTAAACCCTCACCTATCAGAATATATCATAAATCGGCTTATATGTTCGGCTTTGTTTCAAATTTATTAAAATCAAAACATAATGTCAATATTACCGAACATTTCGTTTATTTCTTTGGACCAGCGAATTTATAATACTACTAGAACAAATTATTCTAATTTTCTAAAACAGTCTTGCATTTCTAATTCGAAATAAACCAATGCGGTACTCATTTTACTGCGAATGGTGACAAAATGAAGCTTAGGTGCTAGAAACTTATTTCGAATATTTGGCAATAGAAGACACACGTAGCTAAGAAAATGCAACATGGATTCATGGGCATTCTATTTGTAGTCGTATAGTTTCAGGGAATATCTGTTTTATAAGGAAATTTTAGATTTTAACAAATCATAAGAATATTACTTAAAACCAATTTTCACATAATTTAAACTGTAAATGCCGTAGTTTAACGTTAATAAAGAATACCTCTTTACTATTTTTGTTTATGAAATATTTTCAGTTGAGAAATGAAAGCTTTCACAGCCGATAATAAATGTAAATGTATGCAAATTATTTATACGAAGGTCCCTTAAGTACAAAAAGCCGTCAGCCTTGCACGTAAATGAAATAAAACATGATAAAGCCGGCCGTCCGGTATTTATGACACGCAAAGTAGCACCTATTTAACACGGCGACCTATATAAACAAAGAAACGGCTCGCCTTCAAATTCAAAAACGAATTCAGTAGTCATTTATAGATTACTTTGTCATTATACATAGCTATAACTTATATTATAAGTGTGATTAGTGTTTTATTTTCTTAACTTAACCTAATTAGGTTAAGTTACTATTTATTGTTTTGTTAGTGCTAATAGTACATACATACATATCATCACGCCATATCCCTTGCAGGGTAGGCAGAGAGAACAGAGTGCCAGAGAACTCTATCTCTGCATACTTCACTCGCTTCCTCAACGTTAGTGCTAATAGTGACATCAAAATATCAATTACAGTAATTAGTTATGTTATATAACTAATTACTGTAATTGATATTATAATTGATATATTATATTGCCATAATAACAATGTATTTTACTTTAATCATAAATCATTTTTTTATTATTGCTTATGATGGCAAACAAACAAACAGCACACCTGATGGTAAGTGTCACTGCCGCCCATGGACCTTTACAATACCAAATGTACAGCTAGGTCTCTGCCTACTAATAAAAACCTCAAACCCACCCCAGTTGGGCTTTCGGCTCTCTCGCTCACCAAATGAAGCGCAATAGCACATTGCCATTACTCAGACGTCGATCTTCTGCGAGAGTGTGGTACTACCCCGGGCGGACCGGCGCGCGGCTGTAGTCAGAGAACTGATAAGAGCGTGGTCCTACCACTATTAAATGTATCATTGCTAACTGTATTAAGTTTGCCAGATTTATTTTGTTGTGTAAACCGTAACATTTATCTCAACCTATATAACACCTACTGTTGGACTCGAGCCTCCTCCACCATGGGAGGGAAATAAACTTACTATACTAAGCCAGTCAGCTGTGTTAGTTATTAAACCCTATTATGTTGAGTTTTCCTTCTCTTGCACAGATATTATATGCATAACTAGCGGCCCGACCCGGCTTCGCACGGGTGAACATTTATTTATTAAACATTTTGGCATAAACGTACAGTAAATCCAGGACATACCTAAATTATAATGTATTTAGCAATAGTGTATCGCTGGCTTCCCTTGGGTTGATGTTTGAAAACAAAATGAGTAAACATAATAAATGACATCAACTGGTAATTTTTAAAAACATTTTACTGAGGTTTAGAGTATAGGTATACTAATAATAATTAGATACATTATATACCTACTATTACTGTATAAGTACTGATTATCACATATTTCATAGAATAAAAAATATAGCACCCCGACTTATGTGCTAAGTTTTTTTTACATTTATTTTTCCTTTTTGAATTATATTTTTTATTTATTTAAATGTAGTTTTTTTTCATTTGTGTATCATTTCTTTATTCAAGTACATCTTTTATTTTAAAGACTTAAATTTTATTGGATTTTATTTTAATTTTCCATTTTTACCTTAATGCTTCACTATACGAGTACACTATGTTAGCAGTGGTATTTGTAGATGGCAATAAAACATATTGATTTTCAGGAGACCCTACTCGAGAAAGTGCAACATATAGTTGGCCATGAGAAAAGCAGTCTTTTCTTAGATCGATGCCAACCATAGAAAAAGTTTGTCCCTGGGATTTATTTATTGTAAGGGCAAACGATATCTTTATAGGAAACTGTAATTTTTTAAAAGATATAGGACAATCCGTCGGTATCATCGGGATCCGCGGAAAGTGAGCAAGCTGTCCGACCGCGGGGCCGGTGATGATAGTAGCTACAATCACATTGTCTCGCAATTCCATAACCAAAAGTCTTGTTCCATTACACATATTGGGAGGGCTTAAATTTCTCAGAGCGAGCCGCGCGGCTACCTATTTCATAGATGTGCCCCTCTCCTGCACTCCGCCCCCGCCGCATCGGCGCGTCACGGCGGCGGCGGCGAATTAATTTTATTTCAATTTTATTAAACTCGTAATATCTTTCGAATGGAGTGTTCGATTTTAATAAAATAAAAAGTTATTTACAGGTATTTAAACAGTCTTGCTTGAGAAATCATTTATTTAGGTAAGGATTAAGGCAAAGGTATAAATAACTTGGTCTGATTATGGTCGAAATTTCTATTAAATTTTAAAATGTTAAAAAGTAGTTAGAGTGACATAAATACAATAGTTAGACACATGCTATCGTGACATCTTTTGTAGATATTGATATGTTCTTTAATATTGTGGAACATTTTTGGTTCTATTATCAACAGTTTTCGCAGCACATGCGATGAAAGATATTTTATGGGCGTTTTTTTACACCTTGGGTAACATTATTGTAATTTTAGTAGAGATCCTTATATTTTTCGTACAATTAAAATAGTCTATAATAATCAGTGATAATTTTGAATTCAAATGGTGAAAGAATTATTTAAATCGGTCCAGTACTTTTTGAGCCAATTCATTACAAACATACTTACATACAAACCTTTCCTCTTTATAATATTAGTATAGATATATACCTTAGCCGTATTTTACGACACCCACGGCAAAAGTAGACCTACATGTGATGGAAGTCTCCAATGTTAATTTTCCCAAGAAGGTAAATAATTATGAGTTACAATCAATCGCACAGGTCTAATGCAGACTGGTAGTTTAAAGTATGCGCTACACGGTTTCAAACAGTGGTTTGAAGCAGAAATAGCAGAAATGCGCTTTGCTGGCTACATTGTTTAAGAGTAGTTTGAAACAAACAGTGTTTAAGAGAACGTGGCGCGGATAGGACGTCTTTACGCTCGCGTACCGTATATTCACTAAAACGACGTCATGGGCCAACAAAAAAATTTGGAATAACCAACTTTTTTTAAAACGACGTCATGGGCCAACAAAAAAATTTGGAATAACCAACGAACCTCCTCCATATTGGGAGTGTAATTGACCTACTATAACACGCTATTTAGACGTGTTGGTATAGGGTTTTGTTTCGATTTTTCCTTCTCTCACATAGATATTAATGCGTTTTATATCCCTTAATCGTCTCGAACGATCACCCACGGGTAAGATAGAATATGGTGAATTGTATTCTTACTTCCGTCACCACGCGGGAAATGTTATTATTGTCTATTATTTATCTTACTTATGTTTGTGTCTGTCATAAATGAATCATTTTATTTCAATTAAGGAAATATCGTCAATATATGGGTACATTTGTTTCCTATTATTCAACTGTAAAATGCTATCAAGAGAATAATTAGGTATTGAAAGAGATATAGTTGGTAAAACTTGATCAATTTAATTTCTGTAATGTAGAAAATATATAATATCATATAAAAACGAATAAAATTCTCGATTCTTGACTATCTTAATCTTAATATATATAAATTACGTGTCACGTTGTTTGTCCGCGATGGACTCATAAAGTACTTAACTGATTTTAACCAAATTTGCACAACATGTGTAATTTGATACAACTTAAAAGATAGGATAGCTTCCATCTCAATTTATACACACAATTATCTGTTATCTACAAACGATTCTAATAGATGGCGGTATCAGTTGACTGGATTGAATGAGTATTCAATAGATGGCGCTAAGTTAAACGTACAAACGTTTCATATAAGCTAAAATTTATTAGCATAACCACCACGTGTTATTGAGGTTACCTTAGCCACAGCAACGCGTGGCCAGGTCTGCTAGTTTATTATAAAGATTCATTCGATTTAATATTCTATGTTTAAAGTTCTACGAAATCATCATCATCATCATTCTCCCACTCTTATCTCAATTACTTGAGGTCGATACAATATCATGTACTCTTCTTTCATAATATATATTGTAAAAGTTATTGGCAATAGTTTCATGACCGGCTGTCTGCCAGACGTCAACCCTCCTTGGGAATGTAATTGTTGACCAACCGGTATCAGGTGGTATTGGTCCAAATCATTATAAGGCTCTTAGTCGTCTTATACTAGATCTACGGGAAAAGTAAGGGTTGATAGTATTAGTAGCCGCTACCACACAGCTGTAAAGTTCCACGAAGTATATAATTAAAAAAGAATTAGTTTTTAAATGATATGTTTATTTTTAAAGATATTTTATATACACGGTCGGGTAATTTTAGAACAATTTTAAAAGCACATGCGTAAAAGCTTGAATTGGATTCGAATAAAGGACTAGTTACTGGTTATTAGTAATTTAATCAGATTTACAATAATGGGCTGATATAAAAAATCCTCCCATCAAAATTCATTTTAAGCAACAAAATAGAGAACTGAGCTATGACTGTGTTGTCAAAACAGAGATCCATAAGTATAGCTAACAGGGAGATTTAGCACCGCCACCTGAAGTCTACATACAGTCTACGCACACTGCATCAAATATACCAACTTTTCTAATTCTAAAGCCTCTTATATAGTAGGTACCATCTTATATACCAACACGCTATCAACTGTAGTTGGGATGATTATTATCACAATTCTCCTGTTCTTATTCCAATTACTCGGGGTCGATGTAATATGTCCTCCAGTTCCATCTTACATATTGTAAAACTTATTGGCAGTAGTTTTATGACCGACCGCCCGCCTGTCATCAGTCCTCCTTGGGAATGTAATGATTGACAAAACGGTATCAAGTGGATTTGTAGTCTTATTTTATGACATCCACGAGCAAAGTAAGGGTTGGTAGTATTCGTAGCCGCTACCACACAGCATCCCAAAAGAACTACAATTAATATATTAACAGTAAAATTAAAATGCGATATTATACTTAAATATAATTTTATTTCATATATTTACATATACACGTCAATATCAAAGGTCAATAATTACTACAAACTAATTAAAATAGCTTACATCTAATATTAATTACAGATAGAAAGTTACAATTCCCTTTATATTAACATTAAGTTTAGACAATAGAAATACATTAAAACCATTATTTATAATCATCGTTTCAAACACATTTGTAAATCACAATTTACAATATCACTGTTATTTCTTTTATTTAAATATTAGTTTTAAACTGAACAAACAAATTTTGTTAATTTTAGTTGAACAAAATCCCTATTAATATTTTCTAATCACTTATCTTTTATTGCACTTTTACCGATATACTATTTACAATGCTTTATAATTTTCATTTACAATATATACTGATTAATATTAAATATCGACGTGGATTTAAAATTCTATTATATTATTAAAAATGCATACCTAATGTTGGCACATTTCAGTAATTCGTGCTTTTGTGTTATTGAAATAAATACACACGTTATCTTTGTAAAAACACCGATATTTGTAGTGATGCCTAATCTACATGGATTAACGAAATCGTTACATGCATGAAACATGGCAATACATATTAAAAAACTAAAACTTATTTGCTGGTTTGTAAGTCTCCTTAGCCTCTCTTAAAGTAGAATCGTCTAGAATGACAAACTCTAGGTTGCCATCTTCTGACAACACAAACAGTTGACGTCTGCATAAAAACTTGCAAGGTTTTGTCTTTCAACTGGAAATCCATGTAAAATATATACAAATTTATATTATATATCGACGTGGATTTAAAATTCTATTATATTATTAAAAATGCATATCTAATGTTGGCACATTTCAGTAATTCGTACTTTTGTGTTATTGAAATAAATACATACGTTATCTTTGTAAAAACACCGATATTTGTAGTGATGCCTAATCTACATCGATTAACGAAATCGCTACATGCATGAAATATGGCAATGCATATTAAAATGGCAAAAAACTAACGCTTATTTGCTGATTTGCGAGTCTCCATAACCTCTCTTAAAGTAGAATCATCTAGAATTACAAACTCTAGGCTGCCATCTTCCGACAATGCGAACAGTTGACGTCTGCATAAAAACTTGCAAGTTTTTGTCTTTCAACTGGTTTCAGATCAAAAACATATTAGTAAATGCAGCTTATCACATTCAACAGTACAGCGTAAATACGGTCAAGAGCATCTTCTGCCTTTACATGTATCCATTACATTAAACAAAGCGTCAGAACAGTCAAATAAGATCTTCAACTCACTTTCAGCTGCAATAAAGAGAAAATAAATTGATATTAGCCAAACATTAACAAGTCTTTCTTGGGAAATGAACACGTCATTGTGATCAACCCGCCTGCTAAGCGTATCCTGCCCGCTGTCTGTCAGAGGGTATAGCCTCATTTGTAAAAAAATCATACTGCCAGCAGCGAACGGAAAATAGCTGAATCTATTCATAAAACGAAAGAATCTATTTAAATTCGGTTGTGCCTTACAACATAATCTTGAGAATGAAAAGGTAGGTTTTTTTTTCCGTAGGAAGGAAGTGTATATATACATATAAAATAATTTTATGTGGATAAAACATGCAAAAAAGTAGTTTAAATATAATGTTATAAAATAAAAATATACAATATAAAATAAATAATATATTAAAATTACCTGAGCTATTAAGAAATAACAGGCACCATGTGTATTCAACGCTAGATACGCGGAGGCCCGCTACTGACTTGTAAATAATGCAGCGTCTAAACAATTAAAAACAATCTTCATCTCGTTCTCGGCTGCAATTCGATGAAAATTATATTTCATAAATAATTATTAACATAACATAAATGAAATAATAATGTAATACAAATAAAAGCAATTTAATGTTAACATTCTATATGCTCAATACCGTCCACATAGCGTAAGTGAGAATGTATGGCAGGTTTTGTCGTCTCTTCCATCGCCCCAGACGATTCAGGCGGGGTTACACCATATCATAACCTATCTCAAAATAAAGGATATACACGGGAAAGGTAGAGGTTTATTTTTGGAAATTTAAACGCGTCATCATATAACCATAGATCGATCAGTCTTACTACGCCGACGATGGTAATAGGGTAATAGGTTTCCCCAGGGAGAATGCTAGTATCCATTGTAATTTAGCTAATTTTTACGACCACGGAAAAAGGGATAATAACACATTTTATTCTTAACCAACAACACACACGTAAATCTAAATTTGATAGATTAAGGCTATTTTTCCCGTGTGGTGACGGAGGAAGAGTACAATTCACTACTCCCTATCTTACCCGTTGGTGATCGTAAGAGACGACAGAGGGGTATATAAAAAGCATATAACAATTATGCGAGAGGTGGAAAACTCGAAACAAAATGAAAAAAAGATATTTAGACATTTAAAACAAAAAAGACAAAGTATGTCGTAAAGGCTCACGATAGAAGTAAAAGCTTTTGTATTACAAGAAAATATTCTAATAACATATCTATAACTTTTGAAAACCATACATTATGTTTATCATTTATTTATTCACATATAATTATGAAAGTGAGGAAAGCATATTAATCACACACATTCCGTGTGTATATAATATGCGTAATTACGCTAAGCAATCACTTTCACTTAACTTAAGCTTATTTTCTCGCAAAATGTGCCGTTATATAAAAAGATTGCAGATCAGAATTTCATAGCCCTACTATAAACGGCCACTGAAGACAAAGACCAGGTTCCGGTGGTCCGCACACTCGTCGAAGAGAGGTATATTGCAAGACGGATCTATGGGTCGCACGCTGCTTCTTCTGTCGCCCGGACGGAATTAGCGGGGTGTGACCACTCCATAGCCCGCTGAAGAAAAACCCTACTATTCAAATTACTGAAATGTAGCATTTAATATGCTTAATTATTTATAAAAACCCGATTACGAGCGAAAAATTATTGACCCGTCCCAATCGTGCTTTGTTAGCACGATTCGGACGGATTTTCAATAGGTATGGGTTCGAATCCCACTTGTGACAATCATTTTTCGCTCGTAATCGGGTTTTTATTAAAAAAAATATACTATAAAAAAATACTTTAATAAAACAGAAAGCACTTACTGAAAAGATTTAATTCCGGTATGATTGCGTCTTCTTGAGTTAATGCAGTAGTAGGCATCACAGCCGGAGTCGTCTCTTGATGAAATGGCCGTTCTATCCTGGTAGTATATTGTGATGTTTGCGGTACAGAATAAGTCTGTAAAGATACATTATAATTAAATTATGTCAATATTTCAATCATCATAATAACACTATTAAAAATACTTACAAACTCTTCATCTCTTAAGTTATCAAAACTTTCATCATCCAGTCCTAGACGTCCTTGTAATGTAACAACTGTAATTAAAAAAAATAAACAATAACAACTTGCAACAATATACATACAAATGTATTCTCTATGGAACGATATTTACTTTGATCTTCCAGTTTTTTGTTGATCCTATTATAGTCTTCTATGCTATAACCAGTATAACTATTTTCACCTTGAATTATAGCAATTGCAGTAGCTAACACCTCGTCTTGAGAACTCTGAAAAAAGGTCCGTCAATAAGTTCCGCAAATTATAAATACATTCATGAAATAAAATGTATATATATTTCAGTAATTTGAATAACAAGGTTGTGTCATCGTTTAATACAATTCTAACTGCAAAGTTTGAAGTATTAAGCCTATAACAATGTGTAAACATTGTCGGGTAGTGACATACGTCACCTTAAAGACGTAAAATATGATACGAAGCGAGATTTGCATGTCCTACAATAGTTCACGGTGGTGTAGTGGCAGCACGATTGGGCCGGAATCCCAATAGGCGCAGGTTCGAATCCCGCTTGTGACATCATTTTTCGCTTCGTAATCGGGTTTTTATAAATAATTAAGCATATTAAATGCTAAATTTCAGTAATTTAAAATGTGTATATATATGTTTATTTACATTAGCGCTGCAACCGACTGCTTCAGCGAGTTCTCTTATAGCTGTTGCCATATCTTGGCGTCGTTCTCTCTCGTAAAGGGCATTGCGCGCTTTTCTTTCTGTCTGCAAATAAACAATATAATAATTAAGTAATAAATTTTAAATATAGTAATAAATAATTATAATATATAATTTAAATATAGTAATAAATTAATATAAGATTTTTTATGTTTAAGGGAGTATTGTACATGTGAATTTTTTTTTTAACATTGAGTCATAAAGAATTTTAACTCTTGTTTGCACGACATCACACAGCGTTTTAAATCTTATTAGCACAACGAAAACTATAATTTCTATGAGAAGGGCAGGTTTTCCATAATTATGAACGCTGAAAATGGTTGAATAGTGGTGAAACGTTAAGAGAGTAAAAATCAAATTAAAAAAGGCAATTAAATTCGTAAAACAGTTATATTTCACAATAAAATAACTAATATCGTAGAATAATTTCATAAAATTGCTTTAAGTAAAGTTTACTCACCTTAGATAGGGGTATCCTGTTGGACCCTGTTGGTCTACCGCGACGTCTTAGGGTTGAAGAGGTGCTAACATCATTCTGATTCTAAAATAAAAAAAATCATGAGAACTATATAATTTATACAGTAAAAATATTTGATAAAATATAAATAAATAATGTTTAAATTTACCTTAGCTGGCTTCATCACTATTTTTTCACTTTTTTATTGCAATGAGGAATGTGCTCTACTAATGCAGACTAAAAACGTAATGATCTCTGCCATGAATCTAGCCCTACCAGTATGCCTATGCATACTAAAGGTATCCTGGAGGTGGTAAAATTAAACAGTGCAAGCGCAACTATTGTTTATTTTCTAGGAAACAAAATAATAGAATATCTTTTGTCTTTCTTTGTTTGCTTATCATGTGTTTTGGACAATTAAAATGTAATATTTTAAAACTAACATAATATCTTTAGTATATTAAGCTAAATACTTTTTCTTATTAGAAAGGAAATACTTTTTTCATATTAGTTTGAAGAAAGGAAACAAAAGTTCTTGTAATTACTAAATAACAAGTAATTAGCAACAAGTAATTAGTATTAGCTAACGATAAAATTCAGAGATAAAGAACCTAATTACTTATTATTTATTAAAAATTGAATTTGGCAATGAACAATTATGGTTTTTCTAAATTATTCTTAAAATCATACAACAGGTCACGCTGGTGTAAGTGGTAGCACGATTGGAACGGTTTTCCAATAGCCGTGGGTTCGAATCCCATGTGTGACGATAATTTTTCGCTCGTAACCAAACTTTTTGAAATAAATTTTTATTATTACAGATGTCAGCCTTAAAACTCAAAATCCGTGATGTGATTAACAAAATAGACCCGCCATTTTGCCAAAAAGTGATTAAAAACTTTGATGAAAGAATCGACATCTGTCAGCGTGGTCGTGGTAAATATTTGCCAGATATCATTTTTCATTCATAATTGCCGAACTTTTCTCTTCGTAATACAATAAAAATTTAAATCATCTTCATCTAAATTTCTTGTTTTATTTTGTTTTAGAAAACAAAGTTCTTGTTGAAAAACACTTTACAATATATGCTATTCAAAAGTGATTTAATATTATATATAAAATATTTCCCTATAGTACAAAAGTTTTAATTCTCTCTCTTTACAACACTGTTTTTATGTGCTTAATTTCAGCAGAGAGTTTACGTAATAGATTGTTTTGAAAATTCTTTAGTATTTACATCGGAATCTCAATACGTTTTAACTAATATCAAACAATTCACAAGCAAATTTTAACGGTGCGATGGAATAAGGGCTATTTATGAGGGATTAGTGAAAGAAATATTGCACGGAATTATTGAAAACAATCTTTTGTTTGTTATCTGTGAGTTATAATGCTTTTGTTTATAGTACTACAATATTTTCTATACTTTATTATCTCTGCTATTATAACTTCTGAAAAAGTCCACTATAAAATCTTTAGAAATCGGCTAAAGTCGTGGGAATGATGTAGGTACTGAAAATATAGAGCAATATAATAAATGACGGCTAACACTTGTTAATAATTTTTGCAAGTAATATTGACCTTAGTAACAATTTAGTCATAATCTATCACGTAGGCCCTGTGTTAGTTGCTATTCTGAATAAACTATTAGTAAATATTTAGACTGTTTGATTTCGAATAAATTATGCAAGAGATTTGAGACGATTGTGCTGTTTCAAATATTATAATTATACTCGTTTATAGTAATTTAATATTCTTTTTAAAACAAAAAAGAAAAAACATACGTCTCTAACACTAATATTCTAGTTTTCAATTTAAAAACAATAAGTTCATTGAAAAAAGATAATAAATTATTTGAAATATATATTTATTTTAATAATTAATAAAATCAAAAGTTAATCAACAAATAATGTATCCTAAAAGATATAATAACTTAATGATGGTAGTAATTTGAAGCATTTTCTAATGCATTTTAGAAGTAAGAAGTAAGTAAGTAACGCAGTTTTAGAATTAACTAATTACATAACAGAAAAGCTAGATACCCAAAAAAAAGTATTATCTATATTTCTAGATTTAAAAAAGCATTTGATACAATCTCTATTCCTACACTAATACTTAAATTAGAAGGGCTTAGTATTCGTGGCCGCCCTCTGAATATGTTTATAAACTACCTAAATAACAGATCACAATGTGTAAAGATTGAGAATTACATAAGTACTGAACGTCCAATTACAATTGGTCTACCTCAAGGTAGCGCAATCAGTCCTTCTCTATTTCTGGTATACATAAATCAACTATGTGATCTTCACCTCGAAAATGGAAAAATTATCTCGTTTGCAGATGATACCGTTCTCACATTTTCAGGAGACTCTTGGAATGACACTTTTAATTTAGCACAAAAAGGACTAAATCTTGTCACTAAATGGTTAACCAATAACTTACACTGAATGTGGAAAAAACTAAGATTCTTTAACCTTCCACCTTAGATCATCTGCACTGACCAACTTGCTCACACTAACTGCTCATTCATGTTCTTCACCGTCTGTCTCACCTTGCACTTGCCCAAAACTAGAACGTTCACATACCACCAAATACTTAGGGATTATTCTCGATGAGAGACTTAGTTTTATAACACATATTGAAACCCTAACCCTCGTGTAAGAAAAATGATTTAAATTTTTAAAACTCTCCGACACATCGCTGAATTCCAGACTATAAAAAATATATATTTTGCCTTATGTCAATCTATCATCACTTATTATATAGCAGTATGGGGTAGTGCACCAAAAACATCCATGATAAAGTTAGAGAGAGCACAAAGAGCCGTTCTGAAAGTCAGTAATTTTCACCCACGTCTCTTTCCAACAATAGATTTATACAGAATTTAGGAGGTACTAACCGTCAGACAGCTTTTTATTTACACTGTAGTCTCCCTCCAACATCATAACACCCCATATAAAATCATCGAGAAGCGTCGTAAAGACATAATCTGTCACCCCCATAAATGCAACCTGTCATTTAGTAAACGGTTTTTCAGGTACTTAGGGCCACAACTTTACAATATTATATCAAAGACATTAAACATATATACACTTAAATAATACAATTTCAAAAAGTCAATTACAAATTATCTATTAAAATTGGATTACGACAAAACAGAAAATATGCTCACAATCTAAAGTTCTCTCAAGAAATAAGTTACCATAAAATATAAAGACTAACACAACCATTCACACACTCACACACAGACACACATACTACACACACACCCACATAAACATACTCACACACAAACTTTTCAATTCATTATTTTTAATTTTTATTTCACCAAATGTTACCATATAATTGCTCATTATTTAGAAGAACGAACTGGTACCTTTAATACAAGTTGCTACAACAGCTTAGCTAAGGTACCAGTCACCAGATATGTATGACAATGAAATAAGATTGCAGTTGTAATAATTAAATAAATATATTATTTTTATATTTTTATTTTATTTTTGAATATGAAGTATCATTGTAGGTTCAGTGACAAGAAATATACGTATTCTAGTACTTATTCGTATTATTAATAAGTACCTACTCTATGTATCTTGGTATCTATATTTTCTTATAATTACAATCTTCATTGATATAAATAATTTAAAAAAGTTCTAAAAATGTATATTTTATCACAAGTTCTTATATATATTTTATCTTTTAAATATATGTTTGTCAAATGCTCCGTGACGTTACGAATGTCTACTTAGTGCGATGTTCTCTATCAAATAAATAAACACAACTCGAATTTCTAATGTTTATTCTATTTCTTATTTATTAAACATTTGAAATAAAACTATTTATATGATTCCATGGCGTGACATTTCGAACACTTTACAGTATTTTTTACGTGACTGTCCTCCCGTGACTGTCTTCCCGTAACCATGAACGCTGTAAACTCAGTTCGGCACGTCAGGCAATTAAAAACCAAATGCAAAGGCGATAGAGTTCATAAAAATAGATTTATTTCTAACTTGAATAATGTTCTATTATGAATAACTTTTAATACATACATACATATCATCACGCCATATCCCTTGCAGGGTAGGCAGAGAGAACAGAGTGCCAGAGAACTCTATCTCTGCATACTTCACTCGCTTCCTCAACATTCATAATTCTCTTCATACACGCTCGCCGGTTTCGGAGACTCTTGACTCCACCTTCCTTCAGTACATGACCGATCTGGTCTAGGTAGGTTAGTCTCGGTCTCCCTCGGTACCTACATCCTTCCACTTTCGCATTGTATATCTTCTTAACCAGACGTTCGTTCGACATTCTTTCCACATGTCCGAACCATCGGAGCATTCCCTTTCGCATCTTTGCACCAATACTCTCTTTCATACCTACTCGCTCTCTTACGTCGTCGTTACGAATGCGGTCGGTCAGCCTAACTCCACAGATTTTCCGCAGAGATCGCATTTCGACCGCATTAATTTTACTATCATACTCTTTTCTGCATACCCAACTCTCGCATACAATAATGTTGGGACAAACACTGCGTTATGTATTGCTACACGTGCCTTCTGGCTGAGGTGGTGGCTGCCGAGAAGTTGCCCCAACGCTCCGTTCACTCTATTTCCCGCATTTACTCTTCGCTCTATATCAGTGGTGTACCTTCCATCTCGACTAAATCCACATCCAAGATATACAAATTCATCCACTTGCTCTAGTACATCATTACCTATTGTTACTCTTACATCTGTTCTGGTTTTATCTCTTTCAAAGACCATTATTTTGGTTTTACTCACATTCACGCGTAGACCCCTTTTCTTACAATCTTCTGTCATTGTGTCGACTAGGGTCTGCAGGTCAGTCGCTGACTGTGCCAGCAGGACTGCATCATCTGCATAAAGCAGAGCAGTGACCACTGAGTCGCCCATCTGGACTCCCACATTCATATCGTTCAACCTTTGGAGACATTTATCCAGATATATGATAAACAGCCTGGCTGACAGAACGCACCCCTGCTTAACGCCAATATTGACGTCAAACCAAGGCGACATTCCATCATCCAGCCGCACACAGGCTCTACAGCCCATGTAACTGGACTGCACAGCCTGTAGCAGTTTACCGTTAATACCATACTCCGGTAAAATGTCCCAAAGTTCCTTTCGTACAACCGTGTTAAATGCTCTCTCCAGATCCACAAAACTGCAGAAAACCCTCTGACCTAGAGCCAGATGCTTCTCCACAATGTTGCGCAGAGAGAACACTTGATCCATGCATCCCCTTCCACTCCTGAAACCTCCTTGTGTCTCACACAGTAAACCATCGGACACCATCCTCATTCTCCTTTCAATAATTTTTCCATACACTTTTGCTGCCAAACTGGTCAAGCTTATGGCTCTGTAATTTGCGCAGTCATAATAACTTTTAATCAACACTATTATCCTGGTCTTATCCTTACTGAGGATCAATGTAACATGCAAAGTACATATTGCAAAAGTTATTGACAATATCATTATAACCGACCACTTGCATGACATCAACTCTCCTTAAGAATGTAATAGTTGACAAAATGGCAACAGTAGATTTTGGTCAAGGTCGTTATTAAAATCTTAATCGTCTTTTAAGAAATCTACGAGCAAATCATGGGTTGGTAGTATTCATAGCCCCCACCACACAGCAAATGAATAATTTTCACTGAATGATAAAATTAATGAGTTTAGAGATGGGATAATATTAATTAACAACAAATTTTGTAATATATTATAAATTTTGTTAACTATTGCTGTGTGGTAGCGAATACTACCAACCCTTCTTTGCTCGTAGATATCGTAAAAGATGACTAAGGGCCTTATATCGAACTGGGCCAACACTACCTGATGCCATTTGGTCAGCAATTGCATTCCCAAGGAGGGTTGATGTCAGGCAGGTGGCCGGTCATAAAACTATTGCCAATAACTTTTACAATATGTACTATAAAGGAAGAGTACATATATATCGACCCCAAGTAATTGGGACAAGAGCAGAAGAATGATGATGATATCTATGTTAATTAATTAATATTATATATTATGAAGGAACCTATGTTTATTACCCTTATTTTCAGGCGGTAAAGGAAAAAGAATACAATCCTTGAACTTTTCTTGGCCGTGGATGTCATAATAGATGACTAAGGAATATAATATAATGATAACATCTATGTAAGTGAAGAAAAGTTCAAAATAAAACCCTACACCAAGCCGTCTAGTCAACGGTAGGACAATTTTCCCCTTATTGTAGAGAAGACTCAACGCCAGCCGTAGGACTTATATGAACCGAGATGATGATGATCTTTATCACTATCTGTAGATAGTGATAGGTGTTGTAACACCTGTTGACCTTTTTTTATCGCTTATGGTGGCAAACGAGCAAACAGCACACCTGATGGTAAGTATCACTGCCGCACATGGACTTTTGCAATACCAAAGGTACAGCTAGGTCGCTGCCTACCAATACAAACCCCAAACCTACCCTAGTTGAGCTTCCAGCTCTCTTGCCCACCGAACAAAGCGCAATAGCACATTGCCATTACTCAGACGTCGATCTTCTGCGAGAGTGTGGTACTACCCCCGGCGAGCCGGCCCGCGGCTGTAGACAGAGAACAGTCCACAGCGTTGTCCTACCACTATTGAACCACGACCTTTAACCTTTGAAATGTGGCTGTTTTATGTACTTTTATGTATTATTTATTTAAAGACACCACCCTGCATAGAGAACAATAATTGAATTGCGGGGGACTTTACAAGCATATTATTAACGCAGACAAATTACACCGAGACTTAGAACAATACTTTGCGGATCGCGCAAAGTATTGTCCTGCATAGGTATCAAACCCATGGCACTGGCACGAAAGGCTGGTATCTTAAACACTACGCCATCTTTGTAGTCATGTTTTAAACAACTACTACAATATGCTATAAATACATTTTTCAAATGGGTTGAATTCATTATCTTAACTCTATTTTTAATACCATTTTTAGGGTTCCGTACCTCAAAAGGAAGGAAGGAATCCTTATAGGATCACTTTATTGTCCGTCCGTCCGTCTGCCTGTCTGTCAAGACCCTTTTTCTCAGGAACGCGTGGAGGTATTAAGCTGAAATTTATATCAAATACTCGAGTCTACTGTCCCTTAAAGCTGTGAAAAAAAATTAAACTTCTAAGCCAATGGCAATCAAAAGATACAGGCGTTTATGCCGCAGATTTTCGACACTCGCAAGGGTATCAAAACTTACAGGGTACTTCCCATGAACTCAGAATCTTGAAATTTGGTACGAAGCAACGTCTTATAACACAGATAAAGGAAAAATTGCGAAAACCGTATATTTTTATTTATATCATATAATCAAAATAATTTTAATAATTTTAAACTTACTACCCCTTTCCTCATGAACGCGCAAAGATATTAAATTGAAATTCATATCAAATACTCAGATCTATAAGACCTTTGGGGTACGACGCCAGAAACCTCCGCGTGGTGTACCCTGGGTGCGGGCGACAGTCCCCCAGATCCCACTGTCGAATTGTCGCCCGTAGCGAATCTCTGGCGCGAGGGGGGGTTCCCCAGCAATGGGTTGAGCCCCAATTCGCTCCTGACCCTCTATTTGTAGAGGATACAGGAGGCGAAATTTCGGACGGGCCCGGTCACTCATTCATTTGAGGGCTGGGCAGGCTTATGCCACCGCCGACATATCGTAAACCTGATATCTTGCTTCAAGACAAGTGGTCGTGAGGCGTAGTATCAGGAACGAGGGTCTTGGCTTAACCGCCCGGACCGCGAGGAAGACAACCTCTATAAAGAGTTCGAATTAACATTCGAATTCGGAAATTACCCAGAATCCTAAGTTCTGGCGTGCGGCGAGAGGATGCATGGCAGATGGGCTGTTCTGTTCCTAGCACGCTCCAGCCAGGGTACCAGCCGACCCCCTGGTTGGTAAATGTAGGCTTGCCCGGGTACAGGGATCTCTGCCCGGGTCGACCGTTTATTTCTCCCATAATCGTGGGACCAAAATGGAATTGCCTATTATAAATATTGAAGACGGGGAAGCTTCGGATTCCCAACTGACGGCCTTGCCAAGGCAAAATAAAACTGGCATAAACGACGCCTCGTCCTCGGGACTTGAGGCGTCCGCCGAGGGCCCGGCACAGACTACGGAGGCCCAAAAGAAGAAGCCGAGGAAGTACCGGAAACGGGCCAACTGGACTACGGGAAAGGCTTCTCCTACAGAAAGGAAGCGTATGGCGGAGCGGAGGGCGCAGAAGGAGGCCGCCGCTGCCGCCCAACTGGAGGAAGACGGCGGCAGATCCACTGCAGAGCCGTCAATGGACGAGGGCGACGGTAGTGTCGCAGAGCCGTCCAGAGACGAGGGCAGTGGATCTGCCGATATAATGGACGAGGGCGGTAGTTCCGCAGAGCCGTCCAAAGAGGCTAGCGGGTCGGCGCAGGAAACCGCCGCCGCCAGGTCGTCGCCGCGTCTTGCGGCTGCGGCTCCGACGACAAGGGAGGAGGCCCTCCCCTCGAAGGTGCGGAAGCGCCCCCTGAACAGGGATGGCAGCTCGAGCGCCGATTCCGAGGGGAGTGTGACGATCATGCCTCCCCCCAAAGTGCCGGCCTCTCGCAGAGGGCGAGGGGCTGCGGTGTCGGGAAGGGCGACCCACTCCCCGGCCGGCAAAGTGCGTGGAGGGGCTGAGGCTGGCAGGCAGACCGACAACGAGGCGGCCGCCGCGAGGGTGCTGGGGGTGTCGTCCAGCATCCCTCCCACCGAAGTGGTGGCCGCTGGTGCCCGCGCGAGCGCCCCAGCCGCAAATATGGAGGCCCTGCAGGCCGAAAACGCCCGCCTTGGTGGCGAGGTGTCAGGTCTGCGGGCCCAGAACCGCCGGCTGGAGTCGGAGCTGGCCGCAGTGCGGAGGACCAATCGCGCCCTCGCCAAGGACGTGGCCGAGCTGAGGGCTCAAATGGGGCGGCTCGTGCCGCCTGCGCCAACTGCGCCGGCTGCGCCAACTGCGCCGGCTGCGCCAACTGCGCCGCCTGCGCCAACTGCGCCGCCGGCCAGTGCTAGCCGCCGAGGAGCTGTCGCCGTCGTCGCCGCTCCGAAACCGCCCCGAGGCGCCGGCCGTCCAGTGGCTGCCGCCGCACAGAGGAAGACGCCTCTGACCGCGGAGCGTGCGCCGCCGACCAACACGCCAATTGTCGCCGTCGTGGAGCAGGTCCCGGCAGAGGTCCAGCCGGTGACACCGACCCCGCTGCCCGCGGTGGGGGGTGTGTCGGACGAGGCCTTGCGCGCCATTATCGACGCCGTCGGTAATATGGTCAATGCGCGCTTGGCCGTTCTGGAGGCAAGGCTGCCTCCAGAACCACGTGTTCGGCCGCCTCTCGCCGCGGACAAGCGCCCATATGCGGCACCAGCCCCCGCCCCGCTACCTTGTCAGGGTGGCCGCGTGGGGGTGAGCTACGCCGCAGCCGCGGCTGGGCCAAAGAAGAAGGGGCCTGCTCCGAAGAGGAAGACAGCACCGGCTCCTGCCGGACTGCAGTCGTCGCCAGCACCAACACCGCCAGCGACGACTAGCGCAGCCGCGACTACGCCCTCAGCGCCCGGCACGCCCGCTACGCCCGAACAGGGTTGGCAGGTGGCCGAGCGCGGCAGAAAGAGTCGCGGCCAGAGGAGGAGAGCGGCGGCCAAGCGCGCCGCTGAGGTCGTCGCCCCCCAGGCAGGAGCCGGAGGAGGCGGCACGACGAAGAAGAAGAGGTCGCGCAAGGGGCTCCGGCCGCCGAAGACAGCCGCAGTGGTGATCACTGTGCTGCCTGAGGCGGCAGAAAGGGGCCTCAGCTATGAGGCCGTTCTGAGGAAAGCCCGGCGGGAGCTCGACGTCTCCGACATAGGAGGCGTCGAAGCCAGGACCCGCAAGGCCCGGACAGGGGCTCGGATTCTAGAGTTCCCTGGGGCCGAGGGCACCAGGACGGCCGATAGCGTGGCGTCGAAGTTGAGAGGTCTGTTCGCCGAGGAGGGTGGCGTTAAAATCGCCAGACCCGTGAAGTGCGCCGAAATGCGCATTGCGGGTCTGGACGACTCCGTGACGGTGGAAGACATCCGGGAGACCATTGCCTCGAAAACCGGGTGTCCCATGGACACCGTCCGGGTTGGCGCCATCCGGCCCGGTCCGGGCGGCGTAGGTGCTGCCTGGGTGCAGTGCCCAGTGGAGTCGGTCAGGCAACTGGCCGACTCAGGCAGGCTCCTCGTGGGCTGGAGCTCAGCGCGAGTCACCGTGCTGGAGCACCGGCCTGCGAGGTGTTTCAAGTGCATGGCGGTCGGGCACACCCGGCCAACATGCACTAATTGCTTTGACTGCGGCGGACTCTGTTTCCGCTGCGGTCAGACTGGGCATATGGCGGCATCTTGCGCCGCCCCGCCCCACTGCCCCGCGTGTGCGGCGGGCAATAAGCCCGCCAAGCACCCCATGGGCTCTGGGGCGTGCAGACCTCCGGCTTCGGCTCCAAAGGGGCGGAGCGGCCCTTCGACTCCGGCCGCTCCCGCTCCTAGCGCGGTCCGATCGCCCGCAGCAAGCCAGGAGGTGATGATGGACACGGCCCATTAATGGCTGCCCAGTCCACTCACCTCCTGCAGGCCAACATCAACCATTCCGCCGGTGCGCAGGATCTCCTCCTGCAATCCATGGCGGAGTGGTCGATCGGTGCAGCCGTAGTCGCGGAACCGTACGTCGTGCCTGATCGCCCCAATTGGGTGGTCAGCCGAAACGGAACCGCGGCAATCGTCACCTCCACGCAGCGGCACTTCCCGTCCTTATCCCTCTTGGATAGGGGCGAGGAATTTGTCGCGGCGGATTGGGGAGGGGTCACGCTCTACAGTGTATACCTCTCCCCTAATAGGAGGATGGACGATTTCGGGGCCTCCCTCACCACCTTGGAGGCTTCGATACGGCGACTGGCACCGGGCCTCGTCCTGGTCCTGGGGGACTTCAACGCCAAATCCACGGCGTGGGGGTCCCCGATGACGGACGATCGTGGGCGGGCGATCGTGGAGTGGGCGGCGTCACTGGGCCTCTGTGTCCTAAACAGAGGCTCAGTGAACACGTGTGTGCGACAGCAGGGTGGGTCGATAGTGGACTTGTCGTTCGCTAGCCCCGCTGTCGCACCACGAGTGAGGAACTGGCGTGTCCTGGAGGAGGCGGAGACCCTGTCGGATCACCGATACATCCGGATGGAGGTCTCCCCTCTCCGGGACCCCAGCAGGGGTCACAGGGCGGACCGGGCTCCCGCATTTCCGCGGTGGGCTGTGGGGCGTCTAGATAGGGACCTACTGGCGGAGGCGGCCATCGTGAACACGTGGCTGTCCTCACCACCCCCAGCGGACGGAGTGGACGTTGAGGCTGTCCGCATCCGCAGTGCGTTAACGCAGGTCTGCGATGCGGCCATGCCCAGGGTGCGGCGTCTACTTCCGAGGCAGGGGGTCTACTGGTGGTCCCCAAGACTGGCGGACCTTCGTGCGGCGTGCATTAGTGCCCGAAGGTCCTACACCCGCAGTCGGCGGCGTCGCCGCGATGTTGAGCGGGAGGGCCAGCTGTACGAGGCGTACCGCAGTGCGCGTACCGCCTTTCGGCTGGCCATCCGGTCCGCCAAGGACGCAAGTTGGCAGGAGATGCTGGACGGTCTCGACCGTGACCTCTGGGGTCGCCCGTATCGCGCGTCGCTGAATAAGCTTCGCGCGCAGGGCCCCCCCCTCACCGAGACCCTCCAGCCTGACCTCCTTCGTAGAGTGGTCGAGGAGCTGTTCCCGCGGCAGTCGGAGCACACGCCCCCGGTCATGGCTTCGCCAGATCTCGACCGGGAGGCCGTCGAGAGTGTTCCGCCCGTGACGGAGTCGGAAGTGGGGGCAGCCGTGGCGAAGATTCGATCCGCCACCACGGCCCCCGGCCCGGACGGAGTCCCAGTCCGGGTGTTGACGTTGCTCCTCGAGCATCTCGAACCTCGCCTCAGGCGACTGTTCAACGCCTGTCTGACGTCTGGACAGTTCCCTGAGTGCTGGAAGGAAGGGAGGTTGGTTCTCCTGCCAAAGCCGGGACGGCCCCCGGATTCGCCGTCGGCCTACAGGCCCATTGTGCTTCTGGACGATGTGGGTAAGCTGCTGGAGCGTGTCCTCGCAGCCCGCATCGTCCAGCACCTGGAGGAGGTGGGGCCCGATCTGTCGGACGCTCAATTTGGGTTTCGGAAGGGGCGTTCGACCATCGGGGCCCTGCTACGCCTGAGGCAGACGGCCGCGGAGGCTGTCGCCGGCAAAGGAGTGTTGTTGGCGGTGTCGTTGGACATCGCCAACGCCTTCAATAGTCTGCCATTCAGCTGCATCAGGGAGGCGCTCCGGTTCCATGGAGTGCCCCTGTACCTCAGGCAGCTGGTGGCAGACTATCTGGAGGGGCGCAGTGTTCTCTACGCGAGCCCCGCAGGGGACATTGTGCGGACGCCCATGTCGTGCGGTGTTCCGCAGGGGTCGGTTCTGGGGCCGACTCTGTGGGACATCGGGTACGACTGGGCGTTGAGAGGGAGTCTCCCCCCCGGGCTGAGCGTTATTTGCTATGCTGACGACACGCTCGTCACAGCCCGAGGCAGGACACTCGAAGAGGCGGCGAGCCTGGCCACTCTCGGCACCGAGGAGATGGTCAGGCGAATCGAGGCGCTGGGGCTCAGGGTGGCCCTAAACAAGACGGAGGCCCTACTATTCCATGGGCCCCGTGTGAGGCTGCCCATCGGCGCCTCGTTAGTCGTCAACTCCATCCACATCAGTATCCAGGCCCATATGAGGTACTTGGGTCTGGTGCTCGACGGGCGATGGTGGTTCCGGGAGCATTTTCGCCAAATTGCTCCCCGGCTGGTCGGCGCGGCGTCCGCCCTTTCTCGGCTCATGCCGAATGTGGGCGGACCCAGTTTCGAGGGCCGACGGCTGTATGCGGGGGTGATCCGCTCAATGGCCATGTACGGCGCACCCGTGTGGGCGAGGGCTCTGAACGCCCAGCTCAGGGCGGTGCTGTGGAGGCCACAGCGAGCCATGGCGGTCAGAGCCATTCGCGGCTACCGCACGGTGTCGACAGAGGCGGCGTGCCTATTGGCCGGGACACCCCCGTGGGACCTAGAGGCGGAGATGCTCTCCGACCTCTACCGGCGGGTTACCTCAATGCGCGAAGAGGGTGGCTCCCCATCGTTTAACGAGATAGCCACCTGGCGCGAGGACGCCCGCCGAGAAGTCATCGCCCGTTGGGCTACGCGGCTGGAGAGGCCTAGACACGGTGTCATTACCGTTGAGGCCCTCCGGCCCGTACTGATGGAATGGATGGAGCGGCGGCACGGGGTCCTCACCTTCCGACTGGTGCAGGTGTTAACGGGGCACGGGTGTTTCGGGAAATACCTGCACACGGTCGTGCACAGGGAATGGACTCCGGGCTGCCATCATTGCAATAGTGACGAGGACACGGCGCAACATACGCTCGAGGAATGCTCGGGCTGGGACGGGCAGCGCCGCGACCTCGTCGCTATTATCGGTGCCGACCTGACGCTGCCGGCTGTCGCGAGGGCGATGGTCGACAGCGTCAGGAATTGGGACGCGGTCGCCGCCTTCTGCGAGGCTGTCATCTCGCAGAAGGAGGCGGCGGAACGGGCCCGGGAGGATTCCCGTGACCCGGGCCGCCGCCCGCGGCCGGGGCGGCGCAGGCGCGAATACCTGCGCCTGATGCCGCCCTAACCGAGGCTTCGGGTGATCGGACCGGGGAATTGTCCGGTCACCCGACGCGAGGCCACCGCGTGAGGACGACGCCTCGACGACGAAATCTGTCGGGGCGTCAACAGGAGAGGAGCCCGAGAGGGCATACCGCCGAGCGGGCCACCGAAGACAAAGATCGGGTACCGGTGGCCCGCTCGCATGGCGAAGAAGAGGTGCTTGCAGGGTGGGTCAATGGGGTTGCGCGCCGCCTCTTCCGTCACCCCGGACCGATTTGGCGGGGTGCGACGTCCATGGCCCACCACAAAAAAAAAAAAAAAAAAAAAAGATCTATAAGACCTTTAAGCTGTAATAAAATCAAACTTCTATGTCAACGCAATCAAAAGAAACAGCAATTTAGGCCGCATATTTTCAAACACGCAACTACTCGCAAGGGAATCAAAACCTCAAGGGTACTTCCAGTCGACCTAGAATCTTGAAATTTTGCATGAAGCAACAATTCAATGCATATATAAAGGAACAATTCCGAAAACCTTAAATTTTTAGTTACATCACATATTTTTTTTAGTTTTACGGAACACTTCGTGCGCGAGTACAACTCGCACTTGGCCGATTTTTGACAATCTTAACAGATAGACGATCAAAAATAATGTTTTAATCATGGCAATTTGTCGAGTAAATACTGTTATACCCTTTAATTATTTGCGATGATAAATTAGGGATTAAAAATTTAATAATTGAGTTTAATTAGAAATTAAAATTTTAATGATTTTGATAATTGTCTTCTATTCCAATATACGACAATAATATGTGCCATTCATAAGTTGTTGTTCTGAGTCTGGGTGTAATTTGTTTGCGTTAATTATATATTTATGAAGTCCCCGCAATACAAGTATTCCTGAGTACCGGGCGGCGTCCCCGCAACACAAGGATTATTTACTTAGTATCATCAGGATGATGAGCAAACAACTTTCTCTTGGGAAACGTATAGCACCTGTCAAGCATGGCTGTTAGGCGTTAGTCATTAATTTATTGGCGAGGCTTACGAGTTGTAATGGATGGCAGAACGCTGAATGGTGATGATAATAATGAATACCAACACATAGGCATAAATATAATATAGCCTCGGGCTAAACTGTCAAGCTAAGTTCAAGAAAAGAGAACTGGCAAGGCGCACCATATCTAAGTTTACATCCAGTCACTACCAATTATTTTCAGCAAGTTCATAGCACATCATCATCATTCTCCTGCTCTTATCCCAGTTACTTGGAGTCGATGTAATATGTACACCTCTTCCTACAAATATGTAGGCAGAGCTGTACATATTACATCGACTATATATATATATATATTATATTGCAAATAACTTTTGCAATAGCAAAAGTTATTAGCAATAGTTTTATGACCGACCGCCTGCCTGACGTCAACCCTCCTGGGTATGTAATTGTTGACCATACGGCATCAGGTGTTGTTAGCCAGGTCGTTATAAGCCTCTTAGTTGTCTTTTACTACATCTACGAGTAAAGTAAGGGTTGGTAGTATTCGTAGCCGCTACCACACAGCAAGTTCATAGCACATAAACGATTTAATATAAACACACCAGGTATATTATATTTCACTACTATATATGCTCATATAAGTCCCACTGCTGGGCTGGAGCCCCTTCCACACTGGGAAAGAAATCAATTTACTATTATATTGTATTACTATTATATTATTGTATATTGCTGGTTTAACGTATGGCCATAGGATTTTATTTCGAGTTTTAATCTTGTCAAGCATAGATATTTTATTCATATTATATCCCTTAGTCGTCTTTTACACCACCCACGGGTAAGTAGTGTATTGTATTTTAATTCTGTCACCACATAGAATCGTAATAGATTAGTGCCAGTGCCAGGCAACTCGCGCCATTGTCACACTACACGATGCTACGCTCGTAGCGCTAGCTCGTAGTGCTAGTTCGTAGATAACCCACTTATAACTAAACATGGCATAACAAGGAAGTTTCTCGTGCGATTTAATTAATTGTTTTGAGTGTGGGTATTATTTGCATTAAATATACTTAAAATATACGTTTTTAGAGATTTTTTATTTTGAGATTTATATTAATGTAGATTGTAATCATAAGAAAATATACATACATACATACACATAAGAAAATATAGATATGCCAATTTACATACAGTAGTCACTTATTACCCCATATCTTACCCATGGGTGATCGTACGAGACGACTTAGGGATATAGAACGCATATAGCATCTATGCGAGAGAAGGAAAACTCAAAACAAAACTCTATACCAACACGTCTGACCAGCGCGGTATATTAGGTTAATTTTCCTCCCATTACGGAAGAGGCCCGAGCCCAAGTGGGCTATTTACGGGCTGTGATGATGATGATGATGAGGTACTTATTAATAGTGCGAATAAGTACTAGAATACGTATATTTATCAGTCATCAAGTCCCGCCCTGTCCTGATATCTCATATTAAAATGTAAAAATAAATTACATGTACTTAAAACCTTTCACTTGTAAGAAATTATTAACTTTTTAATATATTATTTATTAAAATAAAAAGTTTCTATAGATTAAAAAGCTGTGAGTAAAAACATGGAAAGTCACAGCTTATAATCTTTTTCAATAAACTTATTGTAATGCATTGTATTTAAATTGAAAATTATAATATTAGTGTTAGAGTAGTGTGTTTCTTCTTGTTTTTTATTTAATTTCAGAAAAATTTTATAATTATAAACGAGCATCAGTATAATAATCGGAATATCAAAAATGTCACAAGTCTTTTACATAATCATACGAAATCAAACAGTCTATATATTTAGTAATGATATATTCAATATAGCAACCAACACTGGGCTTACGTGTTGAATTATGACCAAATTATCAACTCATCAAAATGACTTGAAAAGTTATTAATAAGTATTAACCGTCTTTTATGATATTACTCTATCTCTTCAGTACATCATACCTATGCCTTTAGCCGATTTCTAAAGACTTTATAGTGACACATTCACAGAAGTTATAATAGCATAGATAATAAAGTATAGACAATGAAGCCGTAGTCTAAACAATAGCATTAAAATTCGCAGGTAACAAACAAAAGATTGTTTTCAATAATTCCGTGCAATATTTCTTTTACTAATCCCTCATAAATAGCCCTTATTCCATCGCACCATTAAAATTTGTTTGTGAATTGTTTAATATTACTTAAAACGTATTGAGATTCCAATGTAAAAATTAAAGAATTTTTTCAATAATTTATTACGCCTTTTGTTTTTATTTAGCGAAGTTAAGCAAATAAAAACAGTCCGTGTTGTAAAGACAGCGAATTGATATTTTTGTATTGTAGCAAAATATTTTAATTATTAATTCACTTTTGAATAGCATAGATTGTGTTTCTTCTTAATTAATTTACATAACATTATGAAAGCATCGTATGTTTCACACTTCTCTGATACCCGAACGAAAGGAAGTTATTCGCCCACTCTATCTGACACACTTCACCAGTTTTAATCACAAAAAAGACAGTGGATCAGCATTGCTAAGCCCTCCCAAAAAGATCTTGTAAATAAACATTAAATAAAAGGCATTAATACTATGAAATTACATACATACATACCATCATGCCATGTCCCTTGCAGGGTAGGCAGAAAGAACAGAGTGCCAGAGAACTCTATCTTTGCATACTTCACTCGCTTCCTCAATATTCATAATTCTCTTCATACACGCTCGCCGGTTTCGGAGACTCTTGACTCCACCTTCCTTCAATACATGACCGATCTGGTCTAGGTAGGTTAGTCTCGGTCTTCCCCGGTACTTACATCCTTTCCCTTTCGCATTGTATATCTTCCTTGGCCGTGGATGTTATAATAGATGACTAAGGAATATAATATAATGATAACATCTATGTAAGTGAAGAAAAGTTCGAAATAAAACCCTACACCAAGCCGTCTAGTCAACGGTAAGACAATTTTCCCCTTATTATTCATTTATTTATTCGACCAACTAGGATCATTTATAAAACCCGATTACGAAGCGAAAAATGATGTCACAAGCGGGATTCGAACCCGCGCCTATTGGGATTCCAGCCCAATCGTGCTGCCACTACACCACCGTGACTTATTGTAGGACATGCAAATTTCGCTTCGTATTATATTTACGTCTTAAGGTGATGGTATGCTATCTACCCGAGAATGTTTACACATTGTTATAGGCTATATATATATAAAATACAATGCTTTAAAATAAAAATTTTACATTAGTCCGTACATGAACCATGCCACAGTGGTTCAAGTACTGACAGTCATACCATTCTGCGAATGCCCTTAGTATGCTGTTGCGGCTGGCTCGCACCCTGCGCACCAGGGATGTGCACCGCTTGCGTATGGTTGCGTTCAAACAATCTACACGCGCTTCGGCGAACATCCCCGACGCACTACAAAACCGAGGCAGCCCCAACAGCACTCTAAACGCATTGTTGTACTGTATACGCAGTGCATTGTACTGTTCCCGCGAATAATTCACCCACAAACTGCACGTATAGAAGGACGTACAAAAGGCTCTAAACAAATTCATTTTGACGTCCCTCGAACAACGTGCAAAGCTGCGAGCTGTCATATTAGCACGAACAGACAATGCCCTACCCTCCCTCTCTATATCGGCATTGTCCTTCAGATCTGAAGTAAGTAGGTGACCTAGATATTTAAATTTTTCCACTCTATTTAGAGGACACCCTTTAAGTCTAATAAGCGGTGTATTACCTAGACACTTACCCCGAGGCCGAAAGACCATGCTCACGCTTTTCGTAATATTATAAGTTAACCCGTGACCATTCACATACATTTCACAAATGCCAAGAAGCCTCGATAATCCATCTACAGAGGCGCTCAGAAGCACCATATTATCAGCATAATTTATATTATTAAGGCATACGCCGCCAATATGACAACTAATATGTGTGCTGCTGAGGTCCTCTATCAAAGCATTTATATAGAAATTAAATAACTTTGGTGAGGTCAAACCACCCTGTCTCACCCCGCACTCCAATGTATACGGTGCTGAATAAGTCCTAGACCATCGAACAACGTTCACCTGGTTCTCATACCAGTATTTTAAAACACGTATGAATCCATCAGGCAATAATGTCTTTCGTAATTTCTGCCAAAGTATGTCGTAACGAACCAAGTTAAATGCCCTGGTTAGGTCTAGCAAACAGGCAAAGACAGGCGTATTCCTGTCTATATAATACTTGACAGTTTGCTTTAAACACAATATAGCTGTTTCTGTAGATAGACCTGGTTTAAAACCGAATTGATTGTCGTGTATGTGCAAGTACTTATCAAGCTGAGTATTAAGCAAACTGTCAAATACCTGCGCGATGATGGTGGCCAACGAGATAGGCCTATAGTTGTTTTTGTCACTTAAATCGCCAGTTTTGTTTTTTAAAATGGCAACCACCACAGTCTTCATCATCAATACAAGCAAATACGAATTTCTGACACACAACGAAAATAACCTTGCCAGCATTATGGGCAGACAAGGATCCGCGTATTTGAGGTGTTCTATGCTCAAGTCGTCATGCCCAGGAGACTTTCCACGAAACATAGAAGCAATTGCCTCCGTGACATCCTCTGCCGTGAATTGGTCATCGGTCTCCCGAACACCGCAATTATCATCCATAATGGACTGTGAAGATATCAAGGGTTGTAGAGGAGACTCAATGCCAGCCGTGGGACTTATATGAACCGAGATGATGATGATCTTTATCACTATCTGTAGATAGTGATAGGTGTTGTAACACCTGTTTACCTTTTTTTATCGCTTATGGTGGCAAACGAGCAAACAGCACACCTGATGGTAAGTATCACTGCCGCACATGGACTTTTGCAATACCAAAGGTACAGCTAGGTCGCTGCCTACCAATACAAACCCCAAACTTACCCTAGTTGAGCTTCCGGCTCTCTTGCCCACCGAACAAAGCGCAATAGCACATTGCCATTACTCAGACGTCGATCTTCTGCGAGAGTGTGGTACTACCCCCGGCGAGCCAGCCCGCGGCTGTAGACAGAGAACTGTCCACAGCGTTGTCCTACCACTATTGAACCACGACCTTTAACCTTTGAAATGTAGCTGTTTTATGTAATTTTATGTATTATTTATTTAAAGACACCACCCTGCATAGAGAACAATCCTTGAATTGCGGGGGACTTTACAAGCATATAATTAACGCAGACAAATTACACCGAGACTTAGAACAATACTTTGCGGATCGCGCAAAGTATTGTCCTGCATAGGTATCAAACCCATGGCACTGGCACGAAAGGCTGGTATCTTAAACACTACGCCATCTTTGTAGTCATGTTTTAAACAACTACTACAATATGCTATAAATACATTTTTCAAATGGGTTGAATTCATTATCTTGACTCTATTTTTAATACCATTTTTAGGGTTCCGTACCTCAAAAGGAAAAACGGAATCTTTATAGGATCACTTTATTGTCCGTCCATCCGTCTACCTGTCTGTCAAGAGCCTTTTTCTCAGGAACGCGTGGAGGTATTAAGCTGAAATTTATATCAAATACTCAAGTCTATAGTCCCTTAAAGCTGTGAAAAAATTAAACTTCTAAGCCAATGGCAATCAAAAGATACAGGCGTTTATGCCGCAAATTTTTGACACTCGCAAGGGTATCAAAACCTACAGGGTACTTTCCATGAACTCAGAATCTTGAAATTTGGTACGAAGCAACGTCTTATACCACAGATAAAGGAAAAATTGCGAAAACCGTATATTTTTAATTACATCATATAATCAAAATATTTTTAATAATTATAAACTTACTACCCCTTTCCTCATGAACGCGCAAAGATATTAAATTGAAATTCATATCAAATACTCAGATCTATAAGATCTTTAAGCTGTAACAAAATCAAACTTCTATGTCAACGTAATCAAAAGAAACAGCAATTAAGGCTGCGGCCTTAATTGCTGTTTATTTCTGCCAAAAATATGCGTAAAACCTAAAGGGTACTTCCAGTCGACCTAGAATCTTGAAATTTTGCATGAAGCAACGATTCATATCAAATCAAATCAAATCAAATCATTTATTTTGCATAAGCCCCATAGGGGCACTTACATATTGTCAATTTTACATTGTTTTTTTATAATTAAATTTAATTAATCTACCACCGGATCGGAAAGCAGCCGCATACTGAGAAGATCCGGCAAGAAACTCAGTGGGCTCGTCATTTTTTTTTATTATATTTTTTCACAAAAGAGTTTGGTTACATGTTTAATTTATGTTAGCTCCAGTGATATGCCCTTCGAGAAAAGATTCATTTTTAAAATTTTGTATATAATACAAAATTAAACTAAGAATATTTATAAAACAAAAAAGAAAGAAAAATGGCTGGACCAGATCCCACAAGCGGCACCCGATCACGAGTTAACTATTAGAGCAGCCATCACGCCCCTCAACCACATTGGAGGGAAGGGAGAGACCCGCTCCACGTAGCTACCGCAAGCAGAGACCTTTTCAGTGAGCATGACCACACCATAATCTATAAATTTGAAACAGATAGCTTGGATAATTAAATACATAACTCGTTAGGCAAAACACGCTACACTGTACAATTAAGATAATACAAATAATACAAGAGTAAGTGATAAACATTAAAAGGGCAATTGCTGAGAGAGGAGCTGCTCATAACCATTCCGTATTATCATTTAGATAATCCGAAATGCTGTAATATCCTTTTCTGCACAGTCTGTTTTTGATAGCCTAGCATAGCATATATAAAGGCACAATTCCGAAAACCTTGAATTTTTAGTTAAATCACATATTTTTTTTAGTTTTACGGAACACTTCGTGCGCGAGTACAACTCGCACTTGGCCGATTTTTGACAATCTTAACAGATAGACGATCAAAAATAATGTTTTAATCATGGCAATTTGTCGACTAAATACTGTTATACCCTTTAATTAATTGCGATGATAAATTAGGGATTAAAAATTTAATAATTGGTTTAATTAGAAATTAAAATTTTAATAATTTTGATAATTGGCTTCTATTCCTATATACGACAATAATATGTGCCATTCATAAGTTGTTGTTCTGAGTCTGGGTGTAATTTGTTTGCGTTAATTATATATGTATGAAGTCCCCGCAATACAAGTATTCCTTAGTACGGGGCGGCGTCCCCGCAACACAAGGATTATTTACTTAGTATCTAATGGCGTCTTTAAAAAAAAATTAAGAATTAAATAATAATAATACCTTACTAATTATTGGTACTATTACGTTGTATGCTCACATCAAGCTATAACGAATGAAACTGTTTTATTTTGAATATTAAAATACCATATTTCGCAACACGTATGCATACGTATGTACTATTCCCTGTTTACGGACCAGACAAGAATACAATTGTCGTTAAAGCCTACCTGTTTGCGAGAGACATAAAAATCGACTAAAATTGTCATCAGGATGATGAGCAAACAGCTTTCTCTTGGGAAACGTATAGCACCTGTCAAGCATGGCTGTGAGGCGTTAGTCATTAATTTATTGGCGAGGCTTACGAGTTTTAATGGATGGCAGAACGCTGAATGGTGATGATAATAATGAATACCAACACATAGGCTTAAATATAATCTAGCCTCGGGCTAAACTGTCCAGCTAAGTTCAAGAGAAGAGAACTGGCAAGGCGCACCATATCTAAGTTTACATCCAGTCACTACCAATTATTTTCAGCAAGTTCATAGCACATCAACATCATTCTCCTGCTCTTATCCCAGTTACTTGGAGTCGATGTAATATGTACACCTCTTCCTACAAATATGTAGGAAGAGGTGTACATATTACATCGACTATATATATATATATATATATTGTATGAAAAAGGGTCTACGCGTGAATGTGAGCAAAACCAAAATAATGGTCTTTGAAAGAGATGAAACCAGAACAGATGTAAGAGTAACAATAGGTAATGATGTACTAGAGCAAGTGGATGAATTTGTATATCTTGGATGTGGATTTAGCCGAGATGGAAGGTACACCACTGATATAGAGCGAAGAGTGAATGTGGGAAATAGAGTGAACGGAGCGTTGGGGCAACTTCTTGGCAGCCACCACCTCAGCCAGAAGGCACGTGTAGCAATACATAACGCAGTGCTTATCCCAACATTACTGTATGGAAGCGAGAGTTGGGTATGCAGAAAAGAGTATGAAAGTAAAATTAATGCGGTCGAAATGCGATCTCTGCGGCAAATCTGTGGAGTTAGGCTGACCGACCGCATTCGTAACGACGACGTAAGAGAGCGAGTAGGTATGAAAGAGAGTATTGGTGTAAAGATGCGAAAGGGAATGCTCCGATGATTCGGATATGTGGAAAGAATGCCGAACGAACGTCTGGTTAAGAAGATATACAATGCGATAGTGGAAGGATGTAGGTACCGGGGGAGACCAAGACTCACCTACCTAGACCAGATCGGTCATATACTGAAGGAAGGTGGAATCAAGAGTCTCCGAAATCGGCGAGCGTGTATGAAGAGAATTATAAATGTTGAGGAAGCGAGTGAAGTATGCAAAGATAGACTTCTCTGGCACTCTGTTCTCTCTGCCTACCCTGCAAGGGATATGGCGTGATGATATGTATGTATGTATGTAGTTTTATGACCGACCGCCTGCCTGACGTCAACCCTCCTGGGCATGTAATTATTGACCAAACGGCATCAGGTAGTGTTGGCCAGGTCGTTATAAGCCTCTTAGTTGTCTTTTACTACATCTACGAGTAAAGTAAGGGTTGGTAGTATTCGTAGCCGCTACCACACAGCAAGTTCATATCGCATAAACTATTTAATATAAACACAGCAGGTATATTATATTTCACTACTATATATGCTCATATAAGTCTCAATGCTGGGCTGGAGCCCCCTCCACACTGGCAAGGAAATCAATTTACTATTATATTATTGTATATTGCTGGTTTAACGTGTGAACCATAGGATTTTATTTCGAGTTTTAATCTTGTCAAGCATAGATGTTTTATTCATATTATATCCCTAAGTCGTCTTTTACGCCACCCACGGGTAAGTAGTGTATTGTATTTTAATTCCGTCACCACACAGAATCGTAATACATTAGTGCCAGTGCCAGGCAACTCGCGCCATTGTCACACTACACGATGCTACGCTCGTAGCGCTAGCTCGTAGTGCTAGTTCGTAGATCACCCACTTATAACTAAACATGGCATAACAAGGAAGTTTCTCGTGCGATTTAATTAATTGTTTTGAGTGTGAGTATTATTTGCATTAAATATACGTAAAATATACGTTTTTAGAGATTTTTTATTTTGAGATTTATATTAAGGGAGATTGTAATCATAAGAAAATATAGATATGCCAATTTACATACAGTAGTCACTTATTACCCCATATCTTACCCGTGGGTGATCGTACGAGACGACTAAGGGATATAGAACGCATATAGCATCTATGCGAGAGAAGGAAAACTCAAAACAAAACTCTATACCAACACGTCTGACCAGCGCGGTATATTAGGTTAATTTTCCTCCCATTACGGAAGAGGCCCGAGCCCAAGTGGGATATTTACGGGCTGTGATGATGATAATGATGATGTACTTATTAGTAGTGCGAATAAGTACTAGAATACGTTTATTATTTATATCCATGGAGATTTTAATCATTAGAAGATATAGATATGCCAATTTACATACAGTAGGTACTTATTAATAGTGCGAATAAGTACTAGAATACGTATATTTATCAGTCATCAAGTCCCACCCTGTCCTCATATCTCATATTAAAATGTAAAAATAAATTACATGCACTTAAAACCTTTCACTTGTAAGAAATTATTAACTTTTTAATGTATTATTTATTAAAATAAAAAGTTTCTACAGATTAAAAAGCTGTGAGTAAAAACATGGCAAGTCACAGCTTATAATCTTTTTCAATAAACTTATTGTAATGTATTGTATTTAAATTGAAAATTATAATATTAGTGTTAGAGTAGTGTGTTTCTTCTTGTTTTTTATTTAATTTCAGAAAAATTTAATAATTATAAACGAGCATCAGTATAATAATCGGAATATCAAAAATTTCACAAGTCTTTTACATAATCATACGAAATCAAACAGTCTATATATTTAGTAATGATATATTCAATATAGCAACCAACACTGGGCTTACGTGTTGAATTATGACCAAATTATCAACTCGTCAAAATGACTTGAAAAGTTATTAATAAGTATTAACCGTCTTTTATGATATTACTCTATCTCTTCAGTACATCATACCTATGCCTTTAGCTGATTTCTAAAGACTTTATAGTGACACATTCACAGAAGTTATAATAGCATAGATAATAAAGTATAGACAATGAAGCCGTAGCCTAAACAATAGCATTAAAATTCGCAGGTAACAAACAAAAGATTGTTTTCAATAATTCCGTGCAATATTTCTTTTACTAATCCCTCATAAATAGCCCTTATTCCATGGCACCATTAAAATTTGTTTGTGAATTGTTTAATATTACTTAAAACGTATTGAGATTCCAATGTAAAAATTAAAGAATTTTTTCAATAATTTATTACGCCTTTTGTTTTTATTTAGCGAAGTTAAGCAAATAAAAACAGTCCGTGTTGTAAAGACAGCGAATTGATATTTTTGTATTATAGCAAAATATTTTAATTATTAATTCACTTTTGAATAGCATAGATTGTGTTTCTTCTTAATTAATTTACATAACATTATGAAAGCATCGTATGTTTCACACTTCTCTGATACCCGAACGAAAGGAAGTTATTCTCCCACTCTATCTGACACACTTCACCAGTTTTAATCACAAAAAAGACAGTGGATCAGCATTGCTAAGCCCTCCCAAAAAGATCTTGTAAATAAACATTAAATAAAAGGCATTAATACTATGAAATTACATACATACATACCATCATGCCATGCCCCTTGCAGGGTAGGCAGAGAGAACAGAGTGCCAGAGAACTCTATCCTTGCATACTTCACTCGCTTCCTCAATATTCATAATTCTCTTCATACACGCTCGCCGGTTTCGGAGACTCTTGACTCCACCTTCCTTCAGTACATGACCGATCTTATCTAGGTAGGTTAGTCTCGGTCTTCCCCGGTACTTACGTCCTTTCACTTTCGCATTGTATATCTTCCTTGGCCGTGGATGTTATAATAGATGACTAAGGAATATAATATAATGATAACATCTATGTAAGTGAAGAAAAGTTCGAAATAAAACCCTACACCAAGCCGTCTAGTCAACGGTAAGACAATTTTCCCCTTATTATTCATTTATTTATTCGACCAACTAGGATCATTTATAAAACCCGATTACGAAGCGAAAAATGATGTCACAAGCGGGATTCGAACCCGCGCCTATTGGGATTCCGGCCCAATCGTGCTGCCACTACACCACCGTGACTTATTGTAGGACATGCAAATTTCGCTTCGTATTATATTTACGTCTTAAGGTGATGGTATGCTATCTACCCGACAATGTTTACACATTGTTATAGGCTATATATATATAAAATACAATGCTTTAAAATAAAAAATTTACATTTGTCCGTACATGAACCATGCCACAGTGGTTCAAGTACTGACAGTCATACCGTTCTGCGAATGCCCTTAGTATGCTGTTGCGGCTGGCTCGCACCCTGCGCACCAGGGATGTGCACCGCTTGCGTATGGTTGCGTTCAAACAATCTACACGCGCTTCGGCGAACATCCCCGACGCACTACAAAACCGAGGCAGCCCCAACAGCACTCTAAACGCATTGTTGTACTGTATACGCAGTGCATTGTACTGTTCCCGCGAATAATTCACCCACAAACTGCACGTATAGAAGGACGTACAAAAGGCTCTAAACAAATTCATTTTGACGTCCCTTGAATAACGTGCAAATCTGCGAGCTGTCATATTAGCACGAACAGACAATGCCCTACGCTCCCTCTCTATATCGGCATTGTCCTTCAGATCTGAAGTAAGTAGGTGACCTAGATATTTAAATTTTTCCACTCTATTTAGAGGACACCCTATAAGTCTAATAAGCGGTGTATTACCTAGACACTTACCCCGAGGCCGAAAGACCATGCTCACGCTTTTCGTAACATTATAAGTTAACCCGTGACCATTCACATACATTTCACAAATGCCAAGAAGCCTCGATAATCCATCTACAGAGGCGCTCAGAAGCACCATATTATCAGCATAATTTATATTATTAAGGCATACGCCGCCAATATGACAACTAATATGTGTGCTGCTGAGGTCCTCTATCAAAGCATTTATATTTTTTTTTTTTTTTTTTTTTTTTTTTTTTTTTTTAAAAGACACCTCCCTGCACTAAGGAAATCCTTGTATCGCGGGGGACTTTACAAACATGCAATTAACGCAGACAAATTACACCCAGACTCAGAACAATACTTTGTGGATCGCACAAAGTATTGTCCTGCGTGGGAATCGAACCCACGGCACTGGCACGGAAGGTCGGTATCTTAACCACTACTTATTATTATAGAAATATTTATATAGAACTTATTTATATAGAAATTAAATAACTTTGGTGAGGTCAAACCACCCTGTCTCACCCCGCACTCCAATGTATACGGTGCTGAATAAGTCCTAGACCATCGAACAACGTTCACCTGGTTCTCATACCAGTATTTTAAAACACGTATGAATCCATCAGGCAATAATGTCTTTCGTAGTTTCTGCCAAAGTATGTCGTAACGAACCAAGTTAAATGCCCTGGTTAGGTCTAGGAAACAGGCAAAGACAGGCGTATTCCTGTCTATATAATACTTGACAGTTTGCTTTAAACACAAAATAGCTGTTTCTGTAGATAGACCTGGTTTAAAACCGAATTGATTGTCGTGTATGTGCAAGTACTTATCAAGCTGAGTATTAAGCAAACTGTCAAATACCTTCGCGATGATGGTGGCCAACGAGATAGGCCTATAGTTGTTTTTGTCACTTAAATCGCCAGTTTTGTTTTTTAAAATGGAAACCACCACAGTCTTCATCATCAATACAAGCAAATACGAATTCCTGACACACAACGAAAATAACCTTGCCAGCATTATGGGCAGACAAGGATCCGCGTATTTGAGGTGTCCTATGCTCAAGTCGTCATGCCCAGGAGACTTTCCACGAAACATAGAAGTAATTGCCTCCGTGACATCCTCTGCCGTGAATTGGTCATCGGTCTCCCGAACACCGCAATAATCATCCATAATGGACTGTGAAGATATCAAGGGTTGTAGAGGAGACTCAACGCCAGCCGTGGGACTTATATGAACCGAGATGATGATGATCTTTATCACTATCTGTAGATAGTGATAGGTGTTGTAACACCTGTTGACCTTTTTTTATCGCTTATGGTGGCAAACGAGCAAACAGCACACCTGATGGTAAGTATCACTGCCGCACATGGACTTTTGCAATACCAAAGGTACAGCTAGGTCGCTGCCTACCAATACAAACCCCAAACTTACCCTAGTTGAGCTTCCGGCTCTCTTGCCCACCGAACAAAGCGCAATAGCACATTGCCATTACTCAGACGTCGATCTTCTGCGAGAGTGTGGTACTACCCCCGGTGAGCCGGCCCGCGGCTGTAGACAGACAACAGTCCACAGCGTTGTCCTACCACTATTGAACCACGACCTTTAACCTTTGAAATGTAGCTGTTTTATGTAATTTTATGTATTATTTATTTAAAGACACCACCCTGCATAGAGAACAATCCTTGAATTGCGTGGGATTTTACAAGCATATAATTAACGCAGACAAATTACACCGAGACTTAGAACAATACTTTGCGGAACAAGCAAAGTATTGTCCTGCATAGGTATCAAACCCATGGCACTGGCACGAAAGGCTGGTATCTTAAACACTACGCCATCTTTGTAGTCATGTTTTAAACAACTACTACAATATGCTATAAATACATTTTTCAAATGGGTTGAATTCATTATCTTGACTCTATTTTTAATACCATTTTTAGGGTTCCGTACCTCAAAAGGAAAAACGGAATCCTTATAGGATCACTTTATTGTCCGTCCGTCCGTCTGCCTGTCTGTCAAGACCCTTTTTCTCAGGAACGCGTGGAGGTATTAAGCTGAAATTTATATCAAATACTCAAGTCTATAGTCCCTTAAAGCTGTGAAAAAATTAAACTTCTAAGCCAATGGCAATCAAAAGATACAGGCGTTTATGCCGCAAATTTTTGACACTCGCAAGGGTATCAAAACCTACAGGGTACTTTCCATGAACTCAGAATCTTGAAATTTGGTACGAAGCAACGTCTTATACCACAGATAAAGGAAAAATTGCGAAAACCGTATATTTTTAATTACATCATATAATCAAAATATTTTTAATAATTTTAAAATTACTACCCCTTTCCTCATGAACGCGCAAAGATATTAAATTGAAATTCATATCAAATACTCAGATCTATAAGACCTTTAAGCTGTAACAAAATCAAATATCTATGTCAACGCAATCAAAAGAAACAGCAATTAAGGCTGCGGCCTTAATTGCTGTTTATTTCTGCCAAAAATATGCGTATTTTCAAACACGCAACTACTCGCAAGGGAATCAAAACCTAAAGGGTACTTCCAGTTGACCTAGAATCTTGAAATTTTGCATGAAGCAACGATTCATAGCATATATAAAGGCACAATTCCGAAAACCTTGAATTTTTAGTTGAATCACATATTTTTTTTAGTTTTACGGAACACTTCGTGCGCGAGTACAACTCGCACTTGGCCGATTTTTGACAATCTTAACAGATAGACGATCAAAAATAATGTTTTAATCATGGCAATTTGTCGAGTAAATACTGTTATACCCTTTAATTATTTGCGATGATAAATTAGGGATTAAAAATTTAATAATTGGGTTTAATTAGAAATTAAAATTTTAATAATTTTGATAATTGGCTTCTATTTCTATATACGACAATAATATGTGCCATTCATAAGTTGTTGTTCTGAGTCTGGGTGTAATTTGTTTGCGTTAATTATATATGTATGAAGTCCCCGCAATACAAGTATTCCTTAGTACGGGGCGGCGTCCCCGCAACACAAGGATTATTTACTTAGTATCTAATGGCGTCTTTAAAAAAAAATTAAGAATTTAATAATAATAATACCTTACTAATTATTGGTATTATTACGTTGTATGCTTACATCAAGCTATAACGAATGAAACTGTTTTATTTTGAATATTAAAATACCATATTTCGCAACACGTATGCATACGTATGTACTATTCCCTGTATTACCTGTTTATGGACCAGACAAGAATACAATTGTCGTCAAAGTCTACCTGTTTGCGAGAGACATAAAAATCGACTAAAATTGTCATCAGGATGATGAGCAAACAGCTTTCTCTTGGGAAACGTATAGCACCAGTCAAGCATGGCTGTGAGGCGTTAGTCATTAATTTATTGGCGAGGCTTACGAGTTGTAATAGATGGCAGAACGCTGAATGGTGATGATAATAATGAATACCAACACATAGGCTTAAATATAATCTAGCCTCGGGCTAAACTGTCCAGCTAAGTTCAAGAGAAGAGAACTGGCAAGGCGCACCATATCTAAGTTTACATCCAGTCACTACCAATTATTTTCAGCAAGTTCATAGCACATCAACATCATTCTCCTGCTCTTATCCCAGTTACTTGGAGTCGATGTAATATGTACACCTCTTCCTACAAATATGTAGGAAGAGCTGTACATATTACATCGACTATATATATATATATATATATATATATATATATATATACATATATATTTCTAATAACTTTTGCAATAGCAAAAGTTTTTAGCAATAGTTTTATGACCGACCGCCTGCCTGACGTCAACCCTCCTGGGCATGTAATTGTTGACCAAACGGCATCAGGTGGTGTTGGCCAGGTCGTTATAAGCCTCTTAGTTGTCTTTTACTACATCTACGAGTAAAGTAAGGGTTGGTAGTATTCGTAGCCGCTACCACACAGCAAGTTCATAGCGCATAAACTATTTAATATAAACACACCAGGTATATTATATTTCACTACTATATATGCTCATATAAGTCCCACTGCTGGGCTGGAACCCCCTCCCAACTGGGAAAGAAATCAATTTACTATTATATTGTATTACTATTATATTATTGTATATTGCTGGTTTAACGTGTGAACCATAGGATTTTATTTCGAGTTTTAATCTTGTCAAGCATAGGTGTTTTATTCATATTATATCCCTTAGTCGTCTTTTACACCACCCACGGGTAAGTAGTGTATTGTATTTTAATTCCGTCACCACACAGAATCGTAATACATTAGTGCCAGTGCCAGGCAACTCGCGCCATTGTCACACTACACGATGCTACGCTCGTAGCGCTAGCTCGTAGTGCTAGTTCGTAGATCACCCACTTATAACTAAACATGGCATAACAAGGAAGTTTCTCGTGCAATTTAATTAATTGTTTTGAGTGTGGGTATTATTTGCATTAAATATACGTGAAATATACGTTTTTAGAATTTTTTTATTTTGAGATTTATATTAATGGAGATTGTAATCATAAGAAAAGATAGATATGCCAATTTACATACAGTAGTCACTTATTACCCCATATCTTACCCGTGGGTGATCGTACAAATCGACTAAGGGATATGGAACGCATATAGCATCTATGCGAGAGAAGGAAAACTCAAAACAAAACTCTATACCAACACGTCTGACCAGCGCGGTATATTAGGTTAATTTTCCTCCCATTACGGAAGAGGCCCGAGCCCAAGTGGGCTATTTACGGGCTGTGATGATGATGATGATGAGGTACTTATTAATAGTGCGAATAAGTACTAGAATACGTATATTTATCAGTCATCAAGTCCCGCCCTGTCCTGATATCTCATATTAAAATGTAAAAATAAATTACATGTACTTAAAACCTTTCACTTGTAAGAAATTATTAACTTTTTAATATATTATTTATTAAAATAAAAAGTTTCTATAGATTAAAAAGCTGTGAGTAAAAACATGGAAAGTCACAGCTTATAATATTTTTCAATAAACTTATTGTAATGCATTGTATTTAAATTAAAAATTATAATATTAGTATTAGAGTAGTGGGTTTCTTCTTGTTTTTTATTTAATTTCAGAAAAATTTAATAATTATAAACGAGCATCAGTATAATAATCGGAAAATCAAAAATGTTACAAGTCTTTTAAATAATCATACGAAATCAAACAGTCTATATATTTAGTAATGATATATTCAATATAGCAACCAACACTGGGCTTACGTGTTGAATTATGACCAAATTATCAACTCGTCAAAATGACTTGAAAAAGGTATTAATAAGTGTTAACCGTCTTTTATGATATTACTCTATCTCTTCAGTAAATCATACCTATGCCTTTAGCCGATTTCTAAAGACTTTATAGTGGCACATTCACAGAAGTTTTAATAGCATAGATAATAAAGTATAGACAATGAAGCCGTAGCCTAAACAATAGCATTAAACTTCGCAGGTAACAAACAAAAGATTGTTTTCAATAATTCCTTGCAATATTTCTTTTACTAATCCCTCATAAATAGCCCTTATTCCATCGCACAGTTGAAATTTGTTTATGAATTGTTTAATATTACTTAAAACGTATTGAGATTTCAATGTAAAAATTAAAGAATTTTTCAATAATTTATTACGACTTTTGTTTTTATTTAGCGAAGTTAAGCAAATAAAAACAGTCCGTGTTGTAAAGACCGCGAATTGATATTTTTGTATTATAGCAAAATATTTTAATTATTAATTCACTTTTGAATAGCATAGATTGTGTTTCTTCTTAATTAATTTACATAACATTATGAAAGCATCGTATATTTCACACTTCTCTGATACCCGAATGAAAGGAAGTTATTCTCTCACTCTATCTGACACACTTCACCAGTTTTAATCACAAAAAAAGACAGTGGATCAGAATTGCTAAGCCCTCCCAAAAAGATCTTGTAAATAAATATTAAATAAAGGGCATTAATACTATGAAAATTACCTAAATGTTATTATATATAATCAGTTAATTTAATATTACTGAAATAAATTCGTTTTATTAATAACATACTATTTGTATACTCAGATAAATAATGAAATAAAACTGAGTAACTAAATATGCTTACTCAAGTTTTATTTATTTTTTTATTAAAAAAAAATCTATAGATTTACCTATGAGCCATGAGCAAAAACATCTAGAGCCACAGCTTATGGTCTTTTTTAATGAACTTATTGTGATACATTGTATGTATTTAAATACAACAAAAAAGGTAGTGGATTAAAATTACAAAATCCTACCATAAAAAAATTTACTTCGAAAAATTGTTAAAAAAAAATTAATGCAACAAAATTAACTGTTTTAACATTACTGAAATCATTTCCGTGTGGTGACCGAATAAGAATACAATCCACCATCTCCTATCTTACCCGTGGGTGATCGTAAAAGATGACTAAGGAATGTAAAACGCATATAACATATAGATGTTATATGCGTTTTATATGTGATTGAATAGTCTAGAGAAGGAAAACTCAAAACAAAACTGACTGGCGTGTTATAGTAGGTCAATTTCTCTACCATTGTGAAGGAGACTCGATCTCAACAGTGGGACATATATGTGCTGAGATGATGAAATCATTTCATTTCAGTATTATATATACAATATTACCGAAACGAATTGATTTCACTAATGTTATTTTTTTACCTGTAGGTATAGATAGATATTTATTTCATTATAAATTAATGATGACGAAAATTGCAACAAAAACACATGGGATCAAATCACAGCATAGATTGATCTTATATATATTTTTTTTTTTAAACAACTCTCGGTACTAAGGACATGATGTTTGTATTGCGGGGGACTTTACAAACATACAATTTCACGAACACAAATTACATCTAGACTCATAACAATATGTGGATCGCACAGAGTATTGTCCTACGTAGGAATCGAACCCACGACACTAACATAGTCGGTATCTTAACCACTACGCCATCTTTCCAGTCATTATGGTAAACATTTATCAAAACAAGATTAGGATTATAATACCACATGTCACTGAAGAAAAGAACGCGTCCCAGTGACCCACCCGCACGGCGTCGAGAGGTATGTTGTAGGGCGGGTGTACGGGGCCGTACGCCGCTTCTCCCGTCGCCCCGTACGGATTAGCGAGAAGTGTCCAAACACTAACCCACCGCTAAAAAAAAAGTGTTATAATACCACATAGGATAGCTAGCACGACCGTTAGTAATTATGTATTAAGTAATCATTAAATTTCATTAATTAGCAGCAAATTGATTATAATTTTATAATCTTTTATAACATTTTCTGCATATATAAATACACTGCAATACTTTTTTTTTTAATTGTAATAATTATAAATCAATCTCGTTGGTCGAGAGTAACACTGATGATAGTGAACGCGAATAAATCAGTTTAAAAGAATAAAAAAGGCAGTTGAAAGTTTTGCAAATATTTGTTTATTGCTTATACATTAGTGCCAAGTAACTCACGCCATTGCCATACTACACGATGCTACGCTCGTAGCGCTAGTTCGTAGATCACTTTATTTTATAGTGCGAGGTAATGTTTTTCATCATTATCACTTATTTAGCCATCGAGCTGGGGCAGGTCCGTTTGATGCCGTCTGGATAATAATTAGATTCACAATGATACTTGACGACAGGCAGGCGGCTGAACATAAAACTATTGCCTTACTTTTGCAATATGGAAGAGGAGTACATGTCGCGTCGAGGTACTTGAGATAAGAGTAAGATGATGATGATATAGACTGATTATCAGCTTGCATTTTAAAATATTACAATGGAATTAATGGGTAAAATTAATAAATATATCTGTTTAGTTAGGACAGTTAAATCCATGACGGAGTATAATTAAAATGCCATGATGTCTTAAATACAATTTTATTTAAATATTAATAATAGCATGCAAATTAAACTGAAACTATGTTCCTAAAAATATTGCTACATAATTGCATATTTTTTTAACATACAGTTTCATTAAAACCAAGAAATGTTAGTCCATTAAAATTACTACTATTTATTAGTTTATATAAACCACTTAGAATCATTTTAAAATTAAAATTACATTTTTTTTAAAATAATTATATTATTGCTTAAACATTTTGGGCCCTCACACTAAATTTGGATATATGAGCACGTAGAAATATTAAATATTTTATCCTTTTTATTGCACTTTTAAGACATAAATAGTTTTATGGAGTATGGATGGATGTAAATTGTATATAAAGAATTATGGTTAATATTTTATGAAAACGTAAAATTTTAATCAACACTTACAAATAGCTAGAATATAAGTATGTCATATTTTATTATGCCACATTTTCAAGAAATCTTCGATATTCCAGGGAAGGCCGAAGATATTTTAGTATCGGTAAGCTCTCGCATAATGAAGGATTATATGAAACAATTTTTTTTATTAAGAAAAATACCGACTACATCAGTTCTTTATAATACTTAAACTACGTTAACATTTTGACGAAAAAAAAAAAACCTTTTCATATAGAAAAAGTATACAATTTTTTATGAAAAGTATACTAATATAAAAATTAAAAATATAAAAAAATATGATTAAAAAGAAGAAAGTCAGTTAAACTAAGTGTCATTTATATCTTACGGTTTATTCATCAAATCTGCTAGGTCACCTCTTGTTCTCAAGTAAGGCAATAATTTTAGTAAGTATGTGATTACGTGCTCTCACAAATTGCTCATCTCCCAAATTGCTCATCTCCCAAATTGTTAAGAATTTTCATTAGCAAGTCCTGAATGTTCTTGTAATGTAACAGCTGCAATAAAAATGTGTTTTACAATAACTTGTAATTATAGAATAATATATTTAATTTGTTTTTACATCATCATCATCATCACAGCCCATAAATGTCCCACTGTTGGGGTCGGGCCTCCTCCATAATGAGAAGGAAATTAACCTACTATACCGCTCTAGTCAGACGTGTTAGTATAGGGTTTTGTTTCGAGATTTCCTTCTCTCACACAGATGTTATATGCGTTTTATATCCCTTAGTCGTCACGTACGATCACCCACGGGTAAAATATGGGGTGGTGAATAGTATTCTTACTCCGTCACCACACGGAAAATTTATGTTTTTACATGAAAATAGAATATAAATTATTTTGAATATTCAATTATATAATATAATAGTGATGTGGACCACACTGTTTGACAGTTTTCTGTCTACAGTCGCGGGTCGATCCTTTCGAGTTAAAAACAATTTTCAAATATTAAAACATAAAATAACTTATTTTTTTATTGCATGTGGTGGCAGACAGGTATAAGCGGTAACTAAATCTCACGAAACCCAACAATACTAGGGATACAGCCAAATGGCTGCCTATCGTATGCTAATATAATTATAACATATATAAAAAAATAACTATAAATGACGTAAATTTACCTTAGCTGGCTTCTATCACTTCTTTTGGAGAGTGTTTTATAAATAAAATATTGTTGTTATTAGTTGAATAATTTTAAAGGGCCCTATGTATAAACAACTGTATAAATCTCTTGACTATTGGCTAGTGATTAAAGAAGAGTCTAAACATTCAAATATGACGTTCAACTCGCTTTCAGCTGCAATAAAGAAAAAAATATTATTGAAGACGCTTGTTTAAAATCAAATAAGCAAAATTTATATAATGATTCAATAATAGCTATACATACATATCTATAACTACTAGATTTTTAGAATATAGTAACGAAATAGTTTGACCGAGGACTAAAACTATTTATTTAGAGCTTCTTACAGAGATTACATACATACATACATATCATCACGCCATATCCCTTGCAGGGTAGGCAGAGAGAACAGAGTGCCAGAGAACTCTATCTCTGCATACTTCACTCGCATCCTCAACATTCATAATTCTCTTCATACACGCTCGCCGGTTTCGGAGACTCTTGACTCCACCTTCCTTCAGTACCTGACCGATCTGGTCTAGGTAGGTTAGTCTCGGTCTCCCTCGGTACCTACATCTTTCCACTTTCGCATTGTATATCTTCTTAACCAGACGTTCGTTCGGCATTCTTTCCACATGTCCAAACCATCGGAGCATTCCCTTTCGCATCTTTACACTAATACTCTCTTTCATACCTACTCGCTCTCTTACGTCGTCGTTACGAATACGGTCGGTCAGCCTAACTCCACAGATTTTCCGAAGAGATCGCATTTCGACCGCATTAATTTTACTTTCATACTCTTTTCTGCATACCCAACTCTCGCTTCTATACAGTAATGTTGGGACAAGCACTGCGTTATGTATTGCTACACGTGCCTTCTAGCTGAGGTGGTGGCTGCCGAGAAGTTGCCCCAACGCTCCGTTCACTCTATTTCCCGCATTCACTCTTCGCTCTATATCAGTGGTGTACCATCCATCTCGGCTAAATCCACATCCAAGATATACAAATTCATCCACTTGCTCTAGTACATCGTTACCTATTGTTACTCTTACATCTGTTCTGGCTTCATCTCTTTCAAAGACCATTATTTTGGTTTTGCTCACATTCACGCGTAGATCCCTAGTAGTACAGAGATTATATCAACTTTAATCCCTTAATCGTCTGTTATGATAGTTTATGACAAAGAAAAAAGAAGTTACACTATTTAGATAATAGACGAATGTAAATAATTATTTAAGGCAAATAAAGTGGATATAAAGAAAAAGTAGTTACACTATTTATTGTGGTAGGACCACGCTGTGGACAGTTCTCTGTCTACAGCCGCGGGCCGGTCCGTCCGGGGTAGTACCACACTCTCGCAGAAGATCGACGTCTGAGTAATAGCAATGTGCTATTGCGCTTCGTTCGGTGAGCGAGAGAGCCGGAAGCCTAACTGGGGTGGGTTCAGGGTTGTATTGGTAGGCAGCGGCCTAGCTATACCATTGGCAAAGGTCCATGGGCGGCAGTGACACTTACCATCAGGTGTGCTGTCTGCTCGTTTGCCGCCATAAGCAATAAAAAAAAAAAAAAAAAAAAAAAAATTTAGAGAATAGATGAATATAAATAATTATTTAAGGCAAATAAAGTGGATATAAAGAAAAAGTAGTTACACTATTTAGAGAATAGATGAATATAAATAATTATTTAAGGCAAATAAAGTGGATATAAAGAAAAAGTAGTTACACTATTTAGAGAATGGATGAATATAAATACTGATTTAAGGCAAATAAAGTGGAAATAAAGAAAAGTAATTACACTATTTAGAGAATGGATGAATATACCATAAATAATGATTTAAAACAAATAAATTGGATATAAAGAAAAAGTAGTTACACTATTTAGAGAATAGATGAATATAAATAATTATTTAAGGCAAATAAAGTGGACATAAAGAAAAAGTAGTTACACTATTTAGAGAATGGATGAATATAAATACTGATTTAAGGCAAATAAAGTGGAAATAAAGAAAAGTAATTACACTATTTAGAGAATGGATGAATATACCATAAATAATGATTTAAAACAAATAAATTGGATATAAAGAAAAAGTAGTTACACTATTTAGAGAATAGATGAATATAAATAATTATTTAAGGCAAATAAAGTGGATATAAAGAAAAAGTAGTTACACTATTTAGAGAATGGATGAATATAAATACTGATTTAAGGCAAATAAAGTGGAAATAAAGAAAAGTAATTACACTATTTAGAGAATGGATGAATATACCATAAATAATGATTTAAAACAAATAAATTGGATATAAAGAAAAAGTAGTTACACTATTTAGAGAATAGATGAATATAAATAATTATTTAAGGCAAATAAAGTGGATATAAAGAAAAAGTAGTTACACTATTTAGAGAATGGATGAATATAAATACTGATTTAAGACAAATAAAGTGTATATAAAGAAATAAAAGTTACACGATTTAGATAATGGACGAATATAAATAGTGTGTAGTTAAGACAAAGTGGAAATTAAAAAAAATAAGTTACACTATTTATATGGTAGATAAATATAAACAACGATTTAAGATAAATAACGTAGATATAAAGAAAGAGAAGTTACACGATTTAGACAATAGACGAATATAAATAGTGTTTTAAGACAAAGCTAAAATTAAAAAATGAAGTTACACGATTTAGACAATAAACGAATATAAATAACAATTTAAGACAAATAACGTAGATATAAAGAAAAAAAAGTTATACGATTTAGATAAGAGTCGAATATAAATAATGATTTAAGTCAAATTGTATATAAAAAAAAGTTACATTATTTAGATAATAAATGAATATAAATAATAATTTAAGACAAATAACGTGAATATATAGAAAGAGAATTTACATGATTTAGTCAATAGACGAATATAAATAGTGATTTAAGACAAATTGGAAATAAGAAAAGAAGTTACATTATTTAGATAATAAATGAATATAAATAATAATTTAAGTCAAATAACGTAGATATAAAGAAAGAGAAGTTACACGATTTAGACAATAGACGAATATAAATAGTGATTTAAGACAAAGCTAAAATTAAAAAAAGAAGTTACACTATTTAGATAATAGACAAATCGAGTGGGTATAACAGTTCAAGGCTAATTAAAACAGAAAACACTTACTAAAAAGGTTTAACTGTGATTCAATTGTATATTCATTGTCCGTTGAATTGGAATGTGGAGATGAATCCTCAGCAGCTGGAGCTCCAGCTAAATAAATAAAGTAACAAATAAAGTAGATATAAAGAAAAAAGGAGTTACACTATTTACATAATAGACGAATAGAAATAATGATTTAAGACAAATCAAATGTATATAACAATTCAAGGTCAATTAAAACAGAAAACACTTACTAAGAAGGTTTGGTTTATATTCGATTGTATATGAACTGTCCGTTGAATTGGAATGTGATGATGAATCTTCATCAGCTGGGGTTACATCTAGCTGTTCTGAACTACTATTTGACTGAGAAGTTTGTGGTTCTAAATGCGACTGTAAAAAAGTTTTTTTTAAATATTATTATATGATCATTTTGATGGCCAAATAATATTGTTAGAAACTCACAATTTCTTCATCGCCCGAATTCTCAAAACTTTCATTAACCAGTCCATTACTTTGTTGTAACGTGGAAACTGTAAGAAAAATAAAGTTTAATAGTAAATAATATATTGCATTCTTTTTTATATAGTTGTTATATACTATTTACCTTGAGCTTCCAATTTATTGATGACCCTCTGATAGTCGTCCATATTAAATTTTTTATCATTTTCAGCACTACGAATTACAGCTATCGCGGAAGCTAATATTTTATCCTGTGATGTCTGAAAAAAAACATGACTTATTACACACATGATATTACGCACGTTACACACATGATATTACGCACGTTACACACATGATATTACGTACGTTACACACATGATATTACGCACATTACACACATTATATTACGCACGTTACACACATGATATTAGGCACGTTACACACATGATATTACGCACGTTACACACATGATATTACGCACATTACACACATGATATTACGCACGTTACACACATGATATTACGCACATTACACACATGATATTACGCACGTTACACACATGATATTACGCACGTTACACACATGATATTACGCACGTTACACACATGATATTACGCACGTTACACACATGATATTACGCACGTTACACACATGATATTACGTACGTTACACACATGATATTACACACATTACACACATGATATTATACACGTTACACACATGATATTACGCACGTTACACACATGATATTACGCACTTGATATTACTATACGCACATTATACACATGATATTACGCACGTTACACACATGATATTACGCACGTTACACACGTGATATTACGCACGTTACACACATGATATTACGCACTTGATATTACGCACATTACACACATGATATTACGCACGGTACACACATGATATTACGCACTTAATATTACGCACATTACACACATGATATTACGCACATTACACACATGATATTACGCACATTACACACGTGTTATTACGTATTTAAAACGTATCCGTGAAAAAAAAAACATTATAAATGCTCTATTTACGTTAATACTGCATCCAACTGCTTTAGCAAGATCTTTGATAGCTGTTGCCAGTTCTTGGCGTCGTTCTCTCTCGTAAAGGGCATTCCGAGCTTTCCTTTCTATCTGCAATGAATAAATAAAATAATTAATAAAACAACGAGCAATAATCACATGGATTCTATCAAGTGAAATTTACTAACTTTGGAAAGGGGTATCCGGTTAGATCCTGCTGGTCTGCCTCGACGTCTCATTGTTGTAGAGGAAGCAACATCTTTTTTATTCTTTAACACATAAAATTATTTTATACGTATATACATAAATATTATTTAAAAAATAAAATAAATAATAAAATATAATTGATAAAATTTTACCATAGTAGGTTTCATTTCGTATTTTTCTTTTTAAGTTATAATGTAGTGTACTCTACTAACTCAGATTGAAAAATGAATTCAATTTTGCTGCACCCGCAGATGGTTGAGACCGCATTAAGCGGACTATGGGTGAGCTCTGAGGGCTCTCAACCCGAAAATGAACTCAAAAATGTTGAACTTGTCTGATATAAATAAGTTTTGGAAACAGTGCAGGCGCAGGTATTGGCCGTTTTGCAGCGGACAAAGAGTTTTACTGCCTTATTATAATTTCTGACAAAACAAGAGTATTATTTTCAATCTAAAAAACTGTTATCCCTAAAATTTATAACAATGAAAATTAATAAATATATATATATATATACAGGTTGCCGATTTAATTAGTAGAATCCTTGAAGGAGGTGTATCAGACCATGATACACTATCCAAATCAGTAAAAAAAAATAGTACCTAATTTTTGATTAATTTTCTCTAATGATAAGCGGTCAATACACTTTGTAATATAGAAGTTCGATGTAGGCATATACTCATGCGTGTGACATTGAACTAGTAGGCAAAGAGTCCCGCTCGCGCTACGCTTACCGCCGCGCAGCTGGGTCGAAATGTACCTACAGGTCAATGTACGCTGGCAAACCTATTGTTTTGATAAGAAACAAATCACTTTATCTCGGGATTGGGCAGAGCTAGGAGTCTGCAACTAACTTTATTGTTTTTTATGACGTCATTCCTACAACCAGTTTAAGTTATTCTAGTAATAAAATCGGCATCCTGTATATATGTATATGATTTTTTACATATAATGGTCTTTGAAAGAGATGAAGCCAGAACAGATGTAAGAGTAACAATAGGTAATGATGTACTAGAGCAAGTGGATGAATTTGTATATCTTGGATGTGGATTTAGCCGAGATGGAAGGTACACCACTGATATAGAGCAAAGAGTGAATGCGGGAAATAGAGTGAACGGAGCGTTGGGACAACTTCTCGGTAGCCACCACCTCAGCCAGAAGGCACATGTAGCAATACATAACGCAATGCTTGTCCCAACATTACTGTATGGAAGCGAGAATTGGGTATGCAGAAAAGAACATGAAAGTAAAATTAATGCGGTCATAATGCGATCTCTACGGAAACTCTGTGGAGTTAGGCTGACCGACCGCATTCGTAACGACGACGTAAGAGAGCGAGTAGGTATGAAAGAGAGTATTGGTGTAAAGATGCGAAAGGGAATGCTCCGATGGTTCGAACATGTGGACAGAATGCCGAACGAACGTCTGGTTAAGAAGATATACAATGTGAAAGTGGAAGGATGTAGGTACCGGGGGAGACCAAGACTCACCTACCTAGACCAGATCGGTCATGTACTGAAGGAAGGTGGAGTTAAGAGTCTCCGAAACCGGCGAGCGTGTATGAAGAGAATTATGAATGTTGAGGAAGCGAGTGAAGTATTCAAGGATAGAGTTCTCTGGCACTCTGTTCTCTCTGCCTACCCTGCAAGGGATATGGCGTGATGATATGTATGTATGTATGATTTTAATATTTTATTATTATTTATACAAATATGCCTACCGATTTTCAAGTCCTTAGGAGTATACTAAAAAATAATAATTTTTTTAGGTTAACACCTCCGTAACCTACTTTGCAGGTGGAATTTCATAAAATCCTTTCTTAGCTGACCTTTACTCGGCGAAAGGAATATTCCAACCAAATTTGAAATCTGTAGGCCTTATGATTCCAGAGATATCGTGATGAATCAATACATAAGTGGAAATCTCTTATATATATATAATATATTTAGAATAAAAGTTTGTCGCGACATTAAAGTACTCGTATTTACGTAGATTAAAAATTTTAATAGTTAAAATCAATTACGTCAAGTTATTTAATTTACTTGTTTAGCTTTTTTTTATTGCTATTAGTGGCAAACGAACAAGCAGCACACCTGATGGTAAGTGTCTCTGCCGCCCATGAACCTTTGCAATATCAAGGGTATAACTAGGCCGCTGCCTACCAATATAAACCCCAAACCCACCCAATTGGGCTTCCGGCTCTCTCGCTCACCGAACGAAGTGCAAAAGCACATTGCCATTACTCATACGTTGATCTTCTGCGAGAGTGTAGTACTACCCCGGACGGACCGGCCCGCGGCTGCAGACAGAGAACTGTCAACAGCATGGTCCTACCACTATTAAAAAGCTACACAAGTAAATCTCGGGATAAGCTTCTTTATCATATAATTTGTGCAATAAAGTTATAATTTGATATTATAAGTATCAAAGTAAAAGCTTTATTTTTAGATGATTTAAATAAAAACTTGGTTTTTTTTTTTAATTACTTTTAATTTATTTTGACCTTTTAATTTATCGCTGGGGTTTTCAGTCTGATCATCGTCTTCGATGCATCATTATTCCAAGACTTTTATAAATTCCTGTAAATTCGAACAGTCTGGCTCTTCCACAAGGACACCTTTTAATGTTTATTATTATTATTAAAAAATGATTTTACCCTATTTAAAGCCACGTATGCTTGACCAGCAGCGAATGTCTTCAAACCTAAATATGCAATGGTATGCTCAACGGTACTTCCCTGAACATTCGAACTATTCTTAATAAGCCCTTGTATCAAAAACTTCAGCTCAATCGGTTGAATTGCCGCTACAACATTGAGTTTCAAGATTTCAACCGAAAATACATGAATGTGAAATTTATATTCATGACAAGGTAAATAAAAGCTTGTGATAATGTAAATTATCCATATCCGTGTGGTGACGGTGTAAGAATACAATTCATCACCCCCATCTTACTCGTGGGTGATGGTAAGAGACGATTAAGGGATATAAAACGCATATAACATATATGGAAAGAGGAGAAAAAATTTGAAACAAAAACCTATACCAACACGTTTAACCAGCATGGTATAGTAGGTCAATTTCCCTTCCATTATGGAGGAGGCTCGAGCCCAACAGTGGGACATATATGAGCTGAGATGATGATAATTAATAATGTAAAATTCTTAATTTTTAAATACCTTTACTATTCACATTTAATACGTATAGATATCGAAGACTCATCATTCTCCTACTCTTATTCCAATGACTTGGGGTCGATACAATATGTACTCTTTTTTCATCAGATAGAGTTGGCCCAGGTCGTTATAAGAATAGACCAGATCGTTATAAGAGAAGATATTGAAGACTATTAATTTTAAATAAAAATAAATAAACACTGAATCCAGCCTTAGGCTCACGAGTAAATCTCTATAAGTATTATTTTTATAAATAACGTATGCAAAATTTGTATATTAAAGTTAAACACCCATTGCACCCTTTTTTTCTGTATAATATTTAATTAATCTCCATATTATCTAACAGGATTTTCATACTTTTGTGTATTAAATTTCCAATATGATGTATCATATACTTCTAGAAAGAGAGTATTGGTCGGACATGTGGAAATAATGCCGAACGAACGTCTGGTTAAGAAGATATACAATGCGAAAGTGGAAGGATGTAGATACCGAGGGAGACCGAGACTAACCTACCTAGACCAGAGTCAAGAGTCTCCGAAACCGGCGAGCATGTATGAAGAGAATTATGAATGTTGAGGAAGCGAGTGAAGTATGCAGAGATAGAGTTCTCTGGCACTCTGTTCTCTCTGCCTACCCTGCAAGGGATATGGCGTGATGATATGTATGTATGTATGTATATACTTCTAATATAAAGTAGTTATCATAGTTAGTTTATTGTACTAGTATTTTTAAACTACGCTAATTACTTTTCATCTTAGCTCATATACGTCTCACTATTGGACTCGAGCCTCCTCCGAGATGGGAGCGAAACTAACCTTAGTAGGTCAATCAGGCGTGTTGGTATAGGGTTTTGTTTCAAGTTTTCCTTCTCTTGCATAGATGTTACAAGCATTGCATATCTTTTAGTCGTCTCTTATGATCACTCACGGGTAAGATAGGGAGTGGTGAATAGTATTCGCACTCCGTCACCACATGGATATTACTTTTACTGACGTGAAATAATTTAACAAAATTCAAGTCTTTTTTTTTTGGGACTAATCCCACCACTCATTCTCATCTTTGTAACTCCTGTAAGCCAAGATACACAATGGTCACTATAAATGACACCGAGGTTTGACCCTCAGGCAGTCCCGGGAAATGATTTTATTGTCTTGGAACCCGCAAAAAAATTAATTAGAAAAGTTAAAGAGGAGGAGTTGGGCAAGAGTGATTCCACTTCCCTCCCAAGCAAAGCGGGAGACAGAAAGCAATATTGACTAGTCAGCCAATAAGTAAAGGGTTGTACAGCTACGATAAGCGCAGCAGTACGGCACCACGGATACAGGATAACTTAACGGGGCCTATATGCATATGGGCCTTAAGATTGATTGCAGTAGTAGGTATGGAAGAAACGCCTAAACGCACGGCAATTATCTCGAGTTGCTACAAAATCCGTATAGTTTACTACTCCAGATGTGACTTGCAAACTGTCTAACATAAGGTCGCGCTCGTTTTCGTCAAATTCAAGTCGTGCATTTATTTTTAATTTATAGGATTATCTACAGTAAAACAAACTTATGAAGAATATGTTTAATCAACGATGTAGGTACATTACGGGTCCCCGTGTATGATGGTTTAAAAATACAATTAATTGTTTTTTCTTTCCTCTTATTAATAGTAAAAGATATAGCTATGTGGTAGCGGCTACGAATACTACCAACCCTTACTTTGCTCGTGGATGTCGTAAAAGACGACTAAGAGCCTTATAACGACCTGTGCCAACTCCATCTGATGCCGTTTGGTCAACGATTACATTCCCAAGGAGGGTTGACGTCTGGCAGGCGGCCGGTCATAAAACTATTGCCAATAACTTTTACAATATGTACTATGAAAGAAGACTACATATTGTATCGACCCCAAGTAATCGGGATAAGAATAGGAGAATGATGATTAATAGTAAAAGACGATTATGGAATAATAGCAGATCAAATCACTGTAATAACCCACCTGATCAGGATGTTATAGTACCTATATCAACTTCTCTCATATTATGGTGGCGATTTGAGCCCAGCAGTGGGATGTATGTGAGTTGCGATGATGATAATCTACTTCACGTAGCTTTTTCTAATAATTTAGAATTATCGAGGTAATTTATAGACATTTTTTATAACCTACTACCATAATTAAAATGTCTGCTAAATAAAGTGGATAATTCTGTTGCAGTTACCTTCACATCTTTTTAAAGTTTACAAGCTTTTCGGTTTTAAAACTTCGATTGTTTATAATTTTATATTTTAACTAGCTGTCCCGGCAGACGTCGTCCTGCCCGCAAAAGTTTTAAGCAATATGCTGACAGCAGCGCCACCTACCGGGTTCAATTGTGTTTTAAAATCAACCAAGGACCCATTAGAATATACATAGAAGATTTCATCCCAATCGGTCCAACCATTTGACATAGCAACAACGGCGCCACCTACTGGGTCTATATGTGAATTTAAACCATTGTTGAATCCCCTCAAACACACACAAAAAATTTCAAGAAAATCCGTCCAGACGGTTAGGAGTTCACTGTCAACACACGTACAGAAGAATTATATATATTATAACTAGCGACCCGCCCTCGGTTATCCGCCTTCGCTTCGGTTACGTCAGTTCAGTTGTGTAGTTTACTTTCGCGACATAGAATTTCTTTCGGAGAAGGAATTTCTTAAAATCCTACTTCATCTAACCTTTACAGGGCAGAAAGAAAGTCCACACCAAACTCCAAGTCCGTAGGGTCAGTATTGGAAAATGTGAATATTTTGGGTTAACACCTATGCAATCCCCTTTAGGGGTGAAATTTTTAAAAAACCGTTCTTAATTTAGTTCTCTGTATCGTAACACAAATATGCATACCGAAATTCAAGTCTGTAGGAGCTATATTTAAAAAATCTGATCTTTACACCCCAGCAATCCCCTTGCGGGTGGAATTTCGTAAAATCCGTTCTTAGCTGATCTTTACTCGGCAAAACGAAGATTCCTACCAAATTTAAAGTCTGTAGGTCTTATGGTTCCAGAGATATTGTGATGAGTCAATACATAGGTGGCAATCTCAAATATATAGAAGACTAGCGGCCCGCCCTCGCTTCGATTCGGTTACACAAATATGTCTACCTAAATTCAAGTCTGTAGGAGCTATATTTAAAAAATGTGAGTTTTAAATCCCAGCAAACCCCCTTGCAAGTGGAAATTCGTAAAATCTGTTCTTAGCTGACCTCTACTCGGCGAAAGGAATATTCCTACCAAATTTAAAGTTTGTAGGCCTTATGGTTCCAGAGATATCATAATGAGTCAATATATAAGTGGAAATCTCTTATATATATATATATATATATATATATATAGATAGATTTAACCCCTTCGAATGATCTCAAAGATTTGCAAGTAAATGGTATAAAGAGAACAGAACGACCGTAGTAGCGCACAATTTTCATAGCGTCTTGAGACCCAGCTGGTCAGCATCAACGTCCTGTTTTCCTATCGCTATATATACTGATTGTTCTTATTATAACTCATCCTTTCTGTCTCGATTTTTGCAAACATGTTGATTAAAAACTGGCTAAATTGCGAACGAACATATAGCAGATGATCTTATACTCCTTTCCTAATCATTATAGGGTAAAATAAAAAGTTGCATTAGATATAGTTTTATAAAGTGGTGTTTGTGGTTCTAGTATCGCAATAGCTATATCCTAGCACAATTAAAAAACCAAACAACTGCTGAAATAGAGTATCGACCATCGCCGTAGCATGACACAAACGAATATTGTTTGTGTCATGCTACGGCGCACTGTAACGCATCGTGTGAGCGATGAATTTCAGTTATTCGATGCAAGGTATTACCATGGCTTTGAATTATAATATTTTGCTTAGAAAATTACCGTCCAATCATTTCAAATTTCAAAGTTTACGTTCATATGAGGCCGTGTCCTAAAAGTACATGACCTCTCTAAAGCTTGGAAACCTATAAACACCGTACTAATATAGTGCGGTGACATTCGAGATATTTCAATTTTAAAAAATATATTTGCATTGTACCAAACGTTTATGTGACATCAAACTTTTTAGAGTTTCATACCCAAAAGATAAAACAGGACCCTATTACTAAGACTCCGCTGTCCTTGATAGTTGAACAGTTGAAATTTTCACAGATGATGAATTTAAGATGGGCTCCCATACAACAAACATGATTATTTTGCCATTTGTAGATAATGAAACAGAACCCTTCGTGTGCGACCCCGAGTCGCTCTAGGCCGGTTTTTTTTAATATAATCGAATTGAGTTTTCAAACCTGTATCAAAATAAAATGTCTTTTAAATCAAAATCACTAAGAAATATTGATATCAACTTTAAAGCAAATCACCTCTAAAATAACTTTCCACCCCTTTTTAACCCAGTTAGGAAACAAATCTCAATAAAATATGAATCACGTCTTTCATCAATTCTACATACATACATATCATCACGCCATATACCTTAGAGGGTAGGCAGAGAGAACAGAGTGCCAGAGAACTCTATCTCTGCATACTTCACTCGCTTCCTCAACATTCATAATTCTCTTCATACACGCTCGCCGGTTTCGGAGACTCTTGACTCTACCTTCCTTCAGTACCTGACCGATCTGGTCTAGGTAGGTTCATCAATTCTGTTAAAGAATATTTATGCAAAATTTGAAATAGATTGGACCAAGGAACACAAACTTCGCCCTGCTTTTTCACCCTCTTAGGAATATATTTTCGTAAAATCCGTTCTTAGCTGACCTCTACTCGGCGAAAGAAATATTCCTACCAAATTTAAGGTTTGTAGGCCTTATGATTCCAGAGATATCGTGATGAGTCAATACATAGGTGGAAATCTATATATATGTATAGATATATAAAACGATATATCTATACTAATGAAACAATTCTTGTATTTTGTAACTTATGAGGCAAATCAAGTCATTATTACTCTACAGATGTTACGCCAAATATTTATTCCATATTTGTCTTTGTTGATTTATCGCATATATGTACATTTTAAAGAAAACTATACTATATAAGTATTAATTATTATAGAAAAGACTTAAGGAGGGCTGATGTCAGGATACGGCCGGTCATAAAACTATTGCCAATAACTTTTACAATATGCTCGAGACCATATTGCGTCGACTCCAAGTAATTAGGATAAAAGTAGAGAATAATGATGAGAGTACAGCAGTGGTTTCGTTAAGGGGTCGTTCATAAAATATAATCGTGGTAGGACCACGCTGTGGACAGTTCTCTGTCTACAGCCGCGGGCCGATCCGTCCGGGGTAGTACTACTCTCGCAGAAGATCGACGTCTGAGTAATGGCAATGTGCTATTGCGCTCCGTTCGGTGAGCGAGAGAGCCGGTAGCCTAACTGGTTTGGTTTCGGGGTTTGTATTGATAGGCAGTGGCCTAGCTATGCAAAGGTCCATGGGCGGTAGTGACACTTACCATCAGGTGTGCTGTCTGCTTGTTTGTCACCATAGGCAAAAAAAAATAAAAAAATATATATATAAAATCAACTTTATTTGACCTCCTCCAATTTTTGTCCCAATGTGTCACACTTTCTGTGATCCCTAGAAATAAGTCGTCACAAAAACTAAGCCTTTTTGAGTATAATAAATTTCAAATAGTACACAAATTTTGAAAATTAAAAATATTTTATTAGTTATTATAATAAAATTTAAATAAATCAAAAAATATATTTTACCGAACGTACATATAAATAATAAATAACATTTCTATTAATCAGAAGACCAAGAATTTTGTTAATGAGCCGAAATATTTATAATCAGTATTGCAGCATCTTTTTCTTCATCTTTAAAATTATCGTACACTTCATCGACATCCGTACCAGCGTTTTCATCTCCTAATATGCATAACAAAAAAAAAAAAAAAAAAAAAGAAAAAGGTGTGACATTGCTTCTCGTAGCTCCATTAAGACTTTTGACGAGAATTTGAAAACGTCATGTGGTGTTCTTGTATTATATTCCATATCTTAGTGTTTTAACGTGTTATATTAGATAATTTTGATGGCATTTTATGTAATGTGATGTGCGGAAATACTGGGATGTAGTGAATATCATATAAAAGTGCTTTACAACGTTTTCGTTTTCCATCAAAATTCCCACAAGATACCATTAACAGTGTGGCCATTGCACTGTTAATGGTGACAATTTGACTTAGACAACGACTGACTTGAAAGACTAAAAACGTGAAAATATTTATAACTTGACACTGGCACCAATAGCTCGTATATGTAGCTGATTGCCAATTCATAAGAAGAAGAAAAAGAAGTAGCTCCATTAAATATTAATTTCAAATTATTGGATAAAGTGCCTATTTGTAGTCAAATTGTTGTTTTACGAGCCTTATTTTTCACCCGAGAAGTGATTAGTGAATCTAAAATACTTTACTACCTATGAGTTTCATGTAACATATGAAAATATTTTTTCCGACGGCTGTCATCCACTCAACTTCATACATCTGCGCAACACACAGCGCATACTACAAAGTAGACAGCGGGGACGCTGTCAAGTCTTCTACACATTATTATTGGCATTGTCACATAACAGTAAATATTTATTTTATTGAAACTTATTAACTCTCAAAGATGCCCAATTCGGTTGGCCTGTGTGCTGGATGCCAAAATAGAATATCTAATAAAGAATACTTGAATTGTGCATTTTGTAAACATAAATATGACCTTCAATGCGCCAATGTGACTGAAAAGCGTTATTCAATTATGAATTTTGATCAGAAACATAAGTGGAAGTGTACAGGATGTGCTGCCAAGCAACCAAAAATTGATAATAGCAATACTCCTTTACGACTTGATAGTTTTTCCGAAAATGCATTCAAAAAAAAATACACAAAATTTCTCTTGCAATGACGACGTCTGTCAATGCACTTGCACATCTCTTACTAAAGAAGATGTTAGTAATATATTCAGAGAAGAATTTACTTTAATGAAATCACAATTAACTACTGAACTGAAGCAAAGCCTGAAACAGATGGTGACGGCCGAATTTGCTTCGATTAAACAGCTCACCACTTCTCTAGAAGAGAGTGTTACGTTTCTGAATGATAATTATGAAAACACCAAATCTACGATTGAAAAATATGAAACATCACTCTCATATCTCCAAAATGAAAATAAATATTTCAATAATACTGTTGCGGATTTGCTAATAAGACTGCAGGTAATGGAACAAAATAACCGGTCTAGCAATCTTGAAATTCAATGTATCCCTGAATATAAACAAGAAAATTTAATTAATACTGTAATGCAACTTTCCCATGTTATAGACTGCGATCTGAGCGATGATGATATCCATCATTGTACACGTGTGGCTAAAATTAATAAAGATGATAATAAACCACGCTAAGTGGTGGTAAAATTTTCTACTTCCAGGCGCCGTGATAATTTCTTAGCCAAAGTAATTAAATTTAATAAAGCTAATTCAGATGACAAGATTAATACCAGCCACTTAGGTATTGGAGGAGTGAAGTCACTGGTTTATATTCTTGAACATTTATCGCCTTTTAATAAAAAACTACACGCTGCTGCTCGGAAAATTGCCAAAGAGAAGGGGTATAAATATGTATGGATTAAGCAAGGAAGGGTATTTATAAGGAAGACTCAATTCGACGAATCGATATACATTAAAAACCAACAGACTCTGGATAGCCTCAAGTAACTTAACTCAGTCATATAATAACGTATTATATTAGTGTGTTCAAGTATACAATTCATTAATTTAAATATATATTATCAAAATGTTAGAGGTCTGAGATCTAAAACTCATGATTTTCTACATAATATTACATGTAGTAATTATAATACTAACCGAAACTTGGCTTAATAATAATATTTTTGACAGTGAATTATTTGATACTCGATATAATGTTTACAGAAGAGACCGCGAAAGCACAGGATTTCATAATAATAAGGACGGTGGAGGTGTATTGATAGCTGTTTCCATTAAATTTAACTCTATTCGCTACAAGACTGGAGAAAGTCTTTGTGAAGATCTCTATGTAAAAATATCATTAAGCAAAAAAAAATCTATATACTTTTGCGCCGTCTACCTACCCCCTCCGGTAAACAAAAAGTTATTTGAGAATTTTATTGATAGTTTTAATAAAGTATCCGATAGTATTGATCACATCTGTCTTGTGGGAGACTTCAACATGAGCTGTTTAACATGGTCCACTGGTACCAATAGTAGTAGTAAAGTAACTACTACATTTAATACTGGATCCTCTCTTAATCAATTACTTACAGATTTCATATCTCTTAACAATCTCATACAGTATAATACTGTTACAAATAATCTTGGCAAAATTCTGGATTTAGTACTAAGTAATTTAACAAATATCTCTGTTAACGCGTCCTCATTTCCTTTGATTTCCATCGATCCTTTACATGTACCGCTTGATATCACTTTACAGTTAACGAATTGCAATTTTTTAAATGCTAACAAAATATGTAAGTACAACTTTTATAAAACAAATTATGACCACATAAGGCTCGAATTGGATATGATCGGCTAGACTACACTACTTTCCAATTGCGAAAACGTAGATGACATGATCTTAGTATTCTATGACATTCTAAATAACTTAATTACTAAACATGTACCTAAAACTAACATAAATAAAAACAAAAAATATCCTCCTTGATTTACTAGACAACTTATTAAAATTATTAAAGAAAAGAATAAATTACTCTATAAATTTAGAATATACAAGAATCCACTAGATGAAATTTCTCTTCGAATATTGAATAAAAGATGTAAAACTTTAATATCTACTTGTTACAATAACTACATACATAATGTTGAAGAGAGTATTAGAAAGAACCCAAAATATTTCTATAGTTTCTTGAAAAACAAACGCATCAACAATAACCAAATACCTCATAAAGTTTTTCTAGACAGCTTAACTGCTTCAAACGGCCCCGATATATGTAATTTATTTAGCTCTTACTTTTCAACAACTTTCATTACCACTTCAATCACACAATCGCCCATTGATACTGGAAATAGTAACAATTTATCTTCAATATATATAACACCAGATCGTGTTTCTGATTACCTAAAAGGCATTGATGTAAATAAAGGAGCAGGACCTGATGGAATTTCGCCTTATTTTATTTTAAATTGCTACTCTTCACTAGGTTTACCTTTATCTATCATTTTTAATAAATCTTTATCTTCTGGAAATTTTCCATCTGCCTGGAAAATTGCTAAAGTTGTCCCGATTCATAAAAACGGTGACAAGGGGGATGTTACCAATTATAGACCTATTTCTATTCTGTCTGCTTTCGCGAAGATCTTCGAGGCCTTAATCTATCCTTACCTGAAAAACCACACTTCTCAAATTTTCATTAATGACAGCACAGATTTTTGAATGGTCGCTCAACAAGCACAAATCTAGTGACTTATCACAATAGAATTGTTAACGCTGTCGATGCCGGCATTCAAGTTCATGCTATCCACATAGACTTCGCGAAGGCATTCGACAGAGTGTGTCACAAGTTATTAGTACAAAAATTAAGTTCTTATGGCATATGCGGCCCTCTTTTAAACTGGTTCCAATCATACTTAACAAATAGAATACAATACGTAGTAGTCATGGGATTTAAATCAGAACCTTATATATCCACATCCGGTGTTCCACAAGGATCTCATTTGGGCCCTTGGTTATTTAATTTATTTATTAATGACATTACCACCTACATAAAACATAGCAATTCATATCTTTTTGCTGATGACTTAAAATTGAGCAAAATTATTAAAGAACCAATTGACTGCGACTTATTACAAGAAGACTTAGACGAAATTAATAATTGGTGTCTAAACAATAATATGTCTTTAAATATAAATAAATGCAAATATATTACATTTACTCGAAATCACAATATTATACATGCCAATTATAAAATCAATCAGACTATTCTACCGGAGGAAACGGTGTTAAGAGACCTGGGTGTCATGTTTGATACAAAATTGATATTTATTCCACATTTAGATACCATAATTAATAAGGCGTTCAAAATGCTAGGTTTTATCATTCGCAACGGTAAAGTGTTTCGGAATTCATATACAAAAATAGCCCTCTACAAAACATACGTTCGAAGTATTGTTGAGTATTGCAGTGTAGTTTGGTCACCTAATTATAGTGTGCACCAGTTAAGAATTGAACGTATTCAAAAACGCTTTTTGAGACATTTATCTTTTTCTTGTAGGGTACATAAACAACTTCCTTCATATGAGGCGAAACTAAAATACTTTAAAATGGACAGTTTATTAGTTCGGAGGCAATTGCTTGACATGTCCTTTCTCTATAAAGTATTAAGAAATCAGTACGACTGTCCTGCTCTATTAGAATGCTTTTACTTGCGTATTCCTAGATGTACACCTAGGCGAGTTATTAAACCCACTTTATTACAACAACCCCGAGCAAAAACTAATTTAAAACAATTTTCTACTATTTCTAGATTATGTAAGCAATATAATACTATAAACCAAAATGTGGATATATTTGCAGATAAGTTACCCAAATTTAAAATTACAGTACTGAGATTGTTACGAAAGCTGTACTGGAAGTAATTTGAATCTATAGATACAAATATCAATTGTTTGTTATGCGCATTAGGATGTAAATGTGTGTAATGTATGTATTATGTAATTATTATGTGTGTGTGTGTGTGTGTGTGTGTGTGTGTGTGTATGTACGACTGATCTTCATTTAAAAAAATACGTATTAATTATTTTTTAATTTAGCTATTTCTTTTCTCCCCATATTTCCACTTTAATTTAATTTTTCCTTTACAATTAAATTTTAATTTTATTTTAATTGCCTATAAGTATTGAAATAATGTACCTACCTTTTTATTGTGCATGATGTGGCACCTTTAAAAATTGTGCAACTAATCTATTTTATTTTTCATAACAATGTTTATTAAGTTTATATATGTAGTTGTAGCAATTCTTGGTTGTCCAAATAAATAAATAACAGCTGTCGAGCTGGCCGAGCTGCGATACGAGTTGGTTATATACGCCAAACTACTTTAGTTTTACTTAGGCCCTTAGTATTACTTAGCCCCTAATATTAAAACTGTAACTAGCAAAAAAATTAAAACATAATTGCACTGTTATTATATTACAAATAAGTTAATTTACTGCTCTACATCATTAGAAGTTTTACTGCGTTTTAAAATATATTAAATAATTCGCTCAAATTCTTTTCTTTTTTATTTTACTACACAAAACAAAATTCAGCTTACGGAATTAATTATTTATTTAGAAAATCCCGCATTCACATAGGAATCATAAAAACTCAATACGTCTTACAAATAATTACAATGAACCCGCAACTTAAAGTTAACTAACGACGCGTTAGAATAGCCTATTACTATTTTATGAGAGATTAGACAAAGAAATTTTGCACACAATTATTGGAAACATTTCTTTGTTTGTTACCTGCAAATTACTTTGCTATTGTTTCGAATTCTATAGAAATACATGCCAGTCAGTAGGTACGGCTGTAAAAGCCGTTGAGTGCGGTTACAGGCAGATATACCTACCTTTAAAATTACAAATGCTTATAAGGATTATGATACTGCCTTTTCCTAGTAGTCCTATGTTGAATAGGACAACAGGAAAGTCTCATATTTAATTAAACCTAAATCTGGCGGTGAACTATTAGTAATCTATAGAATACCTTAAATAAGATAAGAACAACTCACGCTAACAACAATTTTCTCAACTTACTAAAAAGATGTTTGACAAGTTGTTTAAGAATGAGATAGTCGTAGTTCATAATAATTATATATTAAATAGATAGTAGTCTAAGCAGTCAATTACTAATAATAATATTCGATTATTTTTTGGCCTTCCGTGACCATGAATGCTGTAGTATTCGTCGGGAAATTAAAAATCAAATACAAACGCGATAGAATCCGTAAAAGTAGTTTCATTGCAAATGTATTATACTCGCGTAAATATTAGAATGTATTATAATATTAGTTCTTTATATATAAAACTACTGTTTTTCATAAATAAAGTATTTTTCTATCTATAAATACCCGATACGAAACGAAAAATTATGTCACAAGCGGGGTTCGAATATTTTTCTATCTTTTCTATTTCTTCAAAGTAATCATTCATGGTGCCATCCGTGTGGTGACGGAGTAAGAATACAATTCACCACCCCGTATATTACCCATGGGTGATCGTAAGAGACGACTAAGGGATATAAAACGCATATAATATCTATACAAGAGAAGGAAAACTCGAAACAAAACCCTATACCAACACGTCTGACCAGCGCGGTATAGTAGATTAATTTCCCTCCCATTACGGAGGAGGCCCGAGCCCAACAGTGGGATATATATGGGCTGTGATGATGATGATGATGATGAATCATTCATGGAATTAATGCATTTTTCTGCCATAAATAATTTTCTGACCCAGCTCTTTTAGAGACCTTCTGCTGTACAGCATTGGATCGCGAGTTGTCCTGCAGGAACGGATCTAAATGATTGACCTAAACTGATTACCGCCGATGTTAATAACTTCTTCGTCGTTTTCTGTAGTTTAACACAATACACATCTGTAATATTTCTCATCTGTTTTTTTAATATTTAAATATGCAGTCAAATTTTCGGTAAGACAACAAAAATGCAATTATTCTAGTTACGTGTAAAGTCCTAACATTATATTTCAATATGTTAGCTGTGTTGTATAATTATAGAAATCTTAAAGTTCTATATCATCATATTAACTCAAATGATGTACTACTGTTGGACGACTCTCTTCCACAAATGAAGGGCAATTGACCTACTATACCACACTGGTGAGACGATTTCTACAGGGTTTTATTTCGCATTTAACTTCTCATACATAGATGTTAGATACATATTATACCCATTAGACGCCATTTACGACTCCCACAAGCAAAATAGATCACGCGGAATAACCAATATATACACACCTTAGTATATATTTATGTATTATACCTATACCAAAGGTATCGTAAAAGAGAGCTAAGAGATACAATTAGATAACGGGCAAAAGTGAGAAAAAAAGTAATAGCTGTACCAAACCGTTTGACTAATAATGTATAATGGGGAAAATTTACCATAATATTATGAAGAAAGACTGTGCCGAATAATGTGACTAAATATACTTAAGACAAAAATATGTTTTATTGAAAAAAACACATCGATGTTGTTCTTTAATATGTGTTTTAACTAATTTTTTAATAATTTCTGAACCAAACGTATAACATAAATTAAAATAACAAGTAATTGTTAGCAATTTTTCTACACTTAATTTGGTCTTAATGAACAACATACATACTACATGTTCACTTCAAGATTGCCGTTACCTCCCGTCCCACATCCCTACCTCGAGTCGCCAACATCGCCCGCTTAGTACCGATAGCAACGCTATTGTATATATTCATTTTAAAGGAACAAATTCTATATGTTTGTTTTTTATTTATTAAGTAATAGTTATAAAATGGAGGAGAGGAAGGAAAACCCACCACTTTCCCACGGTTAATCAATATACCGTACACCTCAAGAAAGGAAGGAATACGGGATGGGATCAAGGTGGAATAGGATATAAGGAAATCTTACTCCTGTGATGAGCACCGTCTCCAGAACTTCTACTTGCAATTTTCCGCAGAACTTCGAATAAAGATTCGACACGTGTTTCGCCTCTAAACGAGGCATCCTCAGGACGGTTCGGCTTCAAATGCGCTCCGATTGACTGTACGCACGCCTTTTATACCCGCTCCACTATCAAACTACCCGCGTTGAGTCATTTTATTGACACGCAAACAACTTTAAGAGTGGGGATGTATTAAAGTTTGTTTGTTCATTCAGCAATGCATGTTTGCTACATTTTAAGATCTCTAATTGTTCCAATACACACAGCCTGAAATCTTTGCTGCAAATATGTAAGGGCTCGAAAGTATTATTATTATTTATACTGTGATTACTGTCTATTAAATGTTTAGCAAAATTCGATTTATGTGGGTAGTTGTTTGTATATGCGGCCAAATGTTCTTTGTACCTAGTTTCAAAATTGCGACCCGTTTGTCCAATGTAAACATTGTGACACGTGTCGCATTTTAACCTATATACACCGGACTTTTTACTTGTGTTGAGCTTGTCTTTTCCGTTACACAGGGTCTTAAGAGTGCTATTTGGTCTATAAGCACAGTGAATGTCATGTACTCTAAGAATTTTCGCTAGTCGGTCAGTCAAATCTCCGAAATAAGTTAAAGTACACGTGAATTTTGTAAGCCCTTTTGAAGAGGGATATAAAGACTGTTTAACTATATTATTTTCTTTTCTTTTAATTAGCTTATCGATCAACTCTTTATTATATCCGTTGGATTGGGCGATATAATATATGATATTGAGTTCTTTTCTATATGACTCATCGCTTAAGGGCACTTTAAATAATCTATGTATCAAGCTATGGAATGCTGCTAGTTTATGTTGCCATGGATGACACGATGATACAGGTATTGTAATATCTGTACACGTTGGCTTACGATAAACTTCAAATTTATGCCTATTGCCTTCTCTACGTATGGTAAGATCTAAAAAGTTGATCATATTATTCTCTTCTTCTTCTAATTTAAATTTGATTTTGGGATGTAAAGTGTTCAATCTATTAACAAATTGATGGAGTTGCCGGGTAGTCCCGGTCCATACTAGTAATATATCATCAACATAACGGTAATAATATAACAATTTACTTTCTTGGACTACGTATTTACGTTCATAATCGTCCATAAAGATGTCTGCCATTAAAGGACTTAAAGGAGACCCCATTGCTAGACCTTCTTTTTGAATGTAGTGTTCGTTATTAAATTGGAAATAATTTTGCTTCATACAGAGCTCAGTGAGGCGTAGAATGTCATTTGTTTGTCCTGGATGTATATTTTGTGTGCGAAACATATTTTTTAAGAACCCTAAACATTCCTTATATGGGACCTTTGTGAAGAGGCTCTCTACATCTAAAGAAACTAATTTGGCATTAAATGGTAAATGGACATCTCTAATTTGGTCTATTAATTCAATACTATTTTTAATAGTGTATTTTGGTTTAAAGCGCGATTTATCCTTTATTATTGTATTTAAATATTTTGCTAATTTATATGTAGGCGCGTGTACATAAGAAACAACCGGCCGAATAGGGATTTGTTCTTTATGAATTTTGGGTAAGCCATATAATAAAGGACACTGAGGGTTCATCATAACTAGGTTTTTACCGTGATATGAATTTGGTGGAAATAGTTGTTTAGCATCTTTAATGCATAACTTTAGCTCAGCTTGGAAACGTTTTGTGGGGTGGCAACTCCATCAATTTGTTAATAGATTGAACACTTTACATCCCAAAATCAAATTTAAATTAGAAGAAGAAGAGAATAATATGATCAACTTTTTAGATCTTACCATACGTAGAGAAGGCAATAGGCATAAATTTGAAGTTTATCGTAAGCCAACGTGTACAGATATTACAATACCTGTATCATCGTGTCATCCATGGCAACATAAACTAGCAGCATTCCATAGCTTGATACATAGATTATTTAAAGTGCCCTTAAGCGATGAGTCATATAGAAAAGAACTCAATATCATATATTATATCGCCCAATCCAACGGATATAATAAAGAGTTGATCGATAAGCTAATTAAAAGAAAAGAAAATAATATAGTTAAACAGTCTTTATATCCCTCTTCAAAAGGGCTTACAAAATTCACGTGTACTTTAACTTATTTCGGAGATTTGACTGACCGACTAGCGAAAATTCTTAGAGTACATGACATTCACTGTGCTTATAGACCAAATAGCACTCTTAAGACCCTGTGTAACGGAAAAGACAAGCTCAACACAAGTAAAAAGTCCGGTGTATATAGGTTAAAATGCGACACGTGTCACAATGTTTACATTGGACAAACGGGTCGCAATTTTGAAACTAGGTACAAAGAACATTTGGCCGCATATACAAACAACTACCCACATAAATCGAATTTTGCTAAACATTTAATAGACAGTAATCACAGTATAAATAATAATAATACTTTCGAGCCCTTACATATTTGCAGCAAAGATTTCAGGCTGTGTGTATTGGAACAATTAGAGATCTTAAAATGTAGCAAACATGCATTGCTGAATGAACAAACAAACTTTAATACATCCCCACTCTTAAAGTTGTTTGCGTGTCAATAAAATGACTCAACGCGGGTAGTTTGATAGTGGAGCGGGTATAAAAGGCGTGCGTACAGTCAATCGGAGCGCATTTGAAGCCGAACCGTCCTGAGGATGCCTCGTTTAGAGGCGAAACACGTGTCGAATCTTTATTCGAAGTTCTGCGGAAAATTGCAAGTAGAAGTTCTGGAGACGGTGCTCATCACAGGAGTAAGATTTCCTTATATCCTATTCCACCTTGATCCCATCCCGTATTCCTTCCTTTCTTGAGGTGTACGGTATATTGATTAACCGTGGGAAAGTGGTGGGTTTTCCTTCCTCTCCTCCATTTTATAATAATAATGGATTTCCGCCATGTATCGCCTAATTCAATCAATTATAAGTAATAGTTATTACCAGCAACTTCGGACGCGTGGTATTTCAATATAAGTATCCTTTGTCCTTTTCTGTACTGTTGAAACATCTAATAATGATAATAACTTGTAATAAATTTCGTTGTAATAGGTCACATTAACGAATAACACACGAATAACAAACAAACTCACATTTGCATTTATAATATTAGTAAGGATAAGCATAGTATTTTATTTTATCAACTTGTCAAGCATTTCTGTGTAACAAAATTAATCAACAATATTTTCATTGTTTTGTCAACGGTGTTGACAGATGTGACGTCGTAACGGTCGCCGACGGCAATCTCGAAGTGAACGAGTAGTACAAACATACATATCATCACGCCATATCCCTTGCAAGGTAGGCAGAGAGAACGGAGTGCCAGAGAACTCTATCCTTGCATACTTCACTCGCTTCCTCAACATTCATAATTCTCTTCAAACACGCTCGCCGGTTTTGGAGACTCTTGACTCCACCTTCCTTCAGTACGTGACTAATCTGGTCTAGGTAGGTGAGTCTCGGTCTCCCCCGGCACCTACATCCTTCCACTTTCGCATTGTATATCTTCTTAACCAGACGTTCGTTCGGCATTCTTTCCACATGTCCGAACCATCGGAGCATTCTCTTTCGCATCTTTACACCAATACTCTCTTTCATACCTACTCGCTCTCTTACGTCATCGTTACGAATGCAATCGGTCAGCCTAACTCCACAGATTTTCCGTAGAAATCTTAAAGAACAATATAGGTATAATCGTACGGTAAGGCTCTAATAGTATAATTTTACAATACTAGTATACAAATATGTAATTGTACCTATTTTATTTTTTGCGTCTATATAGGTACATGTGAAAACAACCTTTTAAACAAAAGAATACTTTTAAGAAGAATTTATCGCCGTAGCTCTTTATCTTTTATTCTTTTGTTTAAGGATAAATATGTTTAGACAAAAGTAATGTGGCAGGTACCATATCGTTGGGTACATCTACATTGTCATAATCCTCTTATTATGAGCTAGGATAAGTAAAGGGTTGGAAACATCTGTATTAAATCCCCTGTCGAGTGTTTCAGATCACAAAGTCCAAGGTCAAAAGACAAGAAAATTTATTCTATTTATTATAGATCTTTGAAGAATATTTATAATACAGGACTCTTAAATCTAGCAATTCATATAATTTCTTTTCTATCTTAAAAATTGTTAATTAAAATTAGCAATATAAAACAGATATTGCTATTAATTTTCCATGTGGTGACGAAGAATACAATTCACCACCCCCTATCTTACCCGTGAGTGAACGTACGAGACGACTAAGTAATATAAAACGCATATAACATCTATGCGAGAGAAGGAAACCTCGAAACAAAACCCTATACCAACACGTCTGATTAGCGTGGTATAGTAGGTCAATTATCCTCCAACTATGGAGGAGGCTCGAGCCCAACAGTGGGACATATATGAGTTGAGATGAGATTGCTATTAAACCTTGTTTATCCGTGTGGTAAAAGAATTTAATAGTAGTTTAGTTAGCCAAAGCGTAAACGATCAAAGCAGAAATATTTAAAATATAACTATTTATACGGATTCTATCGCGTTTGTATTGCATTTATAAATTTCCCGACGTTTCGAATACTTTATAGTGTTCATGGTCACAGAAGGACTCGTGCCCATGGAAGAAGACGGTTTTCCCGTGACCATGATCACTGTAGTGCTTGAAATGATTAAAGCATAAATATTTCTTACAAAATGTTGAAGATTCACTTTTAATCCTAAAATAATATAACATTGAACAGCAGAATACAGATAATAATAAAATAATTGAGATATAAAAGAGAGAGCCGGAAGCCCAACTGGTTGGGTTTGGGTTTTGTAATGGTAGGCAGCGGCCTAGTATAGCTAGCCTTGGAGTAGCAAAGGTCCATGGGCGGCAGTAACACTTACCATCAGGTGTGCTGCTTGCTTGTTTGCCACCATAAGTAATAAAAAAAAAATTCTCGTTAAAATCCCAAAAAATACTTTTATTACATAAATTAATTATTTACGTACGTAAATATCAGTTATCATTATTATAACAAATCTTTAATCCGCACTTCAACAACAATTCGTAAAAACAACACACTAATATACTTGACTGCGCAGATGGTTTAGTGGTTAAAATACTAATCTACCATGCCAATGACGCGGGTTCGATTCTCTTGCAAGACAATACTTTGCCTGATCCACAAATTGTTGTTTTAAGTCTGGGTGTAATTTATGTTCATTAAATTGTATATTTGTAAAACGCCCCGCAATACAAGGATTATTTCCGTGAATCCAGTTATTGTATAATAAAAAAAGCTCCGCTCGCAATATAAGAATATTAGGCAGTTGCCTAATATAAAGAAGCGGAAGTTTTGTCTATAATATATATTAGTAGAATCTTTAACAAAAGCTATATTATGATTGTGCTACGAACTTTCGCTACGAGCGTAGCACGACGTAGCGTAACTACAGTCCCAGAGTTGAGGAATAATGTAGGTACTACAAGTTGCTTCAAAATAATAATGTGTGTGTTGGTATTATAACAATGGCTGAAATGACGGCTTAAGAATGTAATATGTCACCTTCCTTTCCAGCAGGCAGGTATATCAAGAGACAACTAAGGCATCTCAATTATGGGAAAAAGCCCAATATTAGGATGTATATGGGCGAAGGAAAATTGATTAACTACATACTTTATATTTTTAATTTTTTATTCTACATTCACGAATAATTGCAAGAAAAACATTTACTAAATCTCAAACATAAGTACTATTATTGATTTTTTTTAATTCATTATCTGGTCTGCTAAGAAATAGAAACAAAGAGTTAATACGTATTACAAAAAAGTTTTTAGAAACTTATTGTAACAATAATATAAATCATCTATATTTCTTAAAATGTAGCACAGAGAGTTACAAATACAAAGGCCTTCTTTTTTAATATATTGTAGTATACATAATATAGAACTGGCAGACTGGTTTTTATTGTTCTAATTGTAACTGTAAAACAGATAACATTCATGTTAAATCCTTGGTAAAACTTTTGTGATGTTTTGTAATAATATATTTTCTAAATCATATTCATTTTGGTTCTTTACGTTCTACGAATGGGTTCGAACCTTCTTTAGAGCAGGAGGAAAACTAACCTACTATACCACATTAAATAAGCGAGTTTTTATAGCTTTTTATTTCAAGTTTGTTATCTGCTTGTCTTTCATGATTACCCACTAGAAAACAAGAGCGAAGGTGATTATTGTATTGTTATTCCGTCATTATATGTATTTATATAATTATAATTTTCATATAATCCATACTTAAACTAACTAGTTAAATCGTATTTATTTATTCTGTTATTGTATGTATTTATTTATACATACATACATATCATCACGCCATATCCCTTGCAGGGTAGGCACAGAGAGGGCGCGGCGTCCGCCCTATCACGGCTCATGCCGAAAGTGGGCGGACCCAGCTTCGAGGGCCGACGGCTGTATACGGGGGTGATCCGTTCGATGGCCATATACGGCGCACCCGTGTGGGCGAGGGCTCTGAGTACCCAGCTCAGGACTGTTCTGTGGAGACCACAGAGAGCCATGGCGGTCAGACCCATTCGTGGGTACCGCAGGGTATCGACCGAGGCGGCATGCCCACTGGGCCGAGACACCCCCGCGGGACCGAGGCGGAGATGCTCTCCGACCTCTACTGGCGGGTTACCTCAGCGTGCGACGAGGGTGGCTCCCCATCGCCCAGCGAGATAGCCACGTAGCGCGAGGACGCCCGACGAGACGTCATCGCCCGTTGGGTTACGCGGCTGGAGGGACCTAGACACGGTGTTGTTACCGTTGAGGCCCTCCGGCCCGTACTGATGGAGTGGATGGAGCGGCGGCATGGGCTCCTCTCCTTCCGGCTGGTGCAGCTGTTGTCGGGGCACGGTTGCTTCGGCAAGTACCTGCACACGGTCGTGTGTGTGGTGGTAGACCTTACAAGGAAAAAAAAAATAATAAAAGTGTAGGCAGAGAGAATAGAGTGCCAAAGAACTCTATCCTTGCATACTTCACTCGCTTCCTCAACATTCATAATGCTCTTCATACACGCTCGCCGGTTTCGGCGACTCTTGACTCCACCTTCCTTCAGTACGTGACCAATCTGGTCTAGGTAGGTTAGTCTCGGTCTCCCCCGGTACCTACATCCTTCCACTTTTGCATTGTATATCTTGTTAATCAGACGTTCGTTCGGCTTTCTTTCCACATGTCCGAACCATCGGAGCATTCCCTTTCGCATATTTACACCAATACTCTCTTTTATACCTACTCGCTCTCTTACGTCGTCGTTACGAATGCGATCGGTCAGCCTAACTCCACAGATTTTCCGTAGAGATCGCATTTCGACCGCATTAATTTTACTTTCATGCTCTTCTCTGCATACCCAACTCTCACTTCCATATAGTAATGTTGGGACAAGCACTGCGTTATGTATGTACTACTATGAGGACTATACTTACTATGTATTTGTATATTCTAGAAACTACGTAATAAACGTAGTTTCTAGAAATAGATTTGTGTAGGTATGTGATTTGTATAGTTATAATTTACGTCTTAACTTATGAACGCTTTCTTTTTAATTTGATATATTGCGTGGAACTGGGTGAATGCAACCACAATTTCAGGTATAGATATTTGATGACAGTGGTATGGTGTCAGCCAAGTGAGAATTTTATTGATCTTCATAAAGATTTTAAAATTCTTTTTTCCTTTTTTTTGTGGCAGGCTATGGTTTGAACGTAACTCGTCCATTCCGTCTGGACGGAAGGGAAGTGCAACCCCATTACCTGCTGGAGACGCATATCTCTATCGCCACGTGGGCGGGCTATCAGCCTTCAGTATCCCGTTGGGCGGGCACAAGACAAGATTATAAAGCTTTAAACAATTTATAACTAAACCGATTAGATATGTTCTACCACTAGAGGCATACATTCTCAGTGTGGTGAAGAAGCAAGAATAGAATGCTCACTTAAAACCTTAAATATTTATAGTATGTGTCCAATAATTGCAAGTTTTCAACGTTCCTCGTGATAGGATCAAAACCTTAGTTCGAGTTGTTCCCTTAAAAAAAAAGTGCCATTCCACAAGGATTTGGAAAGTTCTATGGCTACAGTTGACTATAGACTGATGAATGGGTGGATTTTATGGTATCACTTACTCATCATTCTCCTATTCTTATCCCAATTACTTGGGGTGGATACAATATGTACTCTTCTTTCATAATAGGTATATATTGTAAAAGTAAATAGCAATAGTTTTATGCCCGGCTGCCTGCCAGACGTCAACCCTCCTTGGGAATGTAATTGTCGACCAAATGACGCCAGATGGAGTTGACTCAGGTCGTTATAAGACAGTCCTGGCAGTCTCGCTCGATATTAAAAACGCCTTCAATAGTCTCCCACACGATACTTTAAAGGGGGCGCTCCGATATCATGGGGTGCCTCTGTATCTCCGGAGGCTGTTGGAGGCGTACCTTGACGGAAGGCACATGCTCTGGGAGGGGGACGACGGGCGCATGCATCGTCATAGGGTCGAATGCGGCGTTCCACAGGGTTCGGTCCTTGGTCCGACTTTGTGGAACGTCGGATTTGATTGGATGTTGCGGGGCCAGCTTCTCCCCGGGATGGGGATTATTTGTTACGCGGATGACAACCTCATCACGGTGAGGGGGGCTGACTTCCGCAACGCCGCCCGACTGGCAAGAGTCGGAGTAGCGCTCGTTGTTGACCGGATTGGCAAGTTGGGCCTGAGGGTCTCATTGGAGAAGACAGAGGCCCTCCTATTTTATGGTCCCAGCCAAGGTCTTCCCCGAGGGGCACAACTCAGTGTGTCTGGGGTTGCCGTGCTGGTGCAGAGCCGGATGAAGTACCTGGGTCTGCACCTGGACAGTAGGTGGAATTTTGGGCTGCATTTTGCCCAGCTCGTCCCTAGGCTTTCAAAGTCGGCCGCAGCGCTGGGTAGGTTTCTGCCCAATACTGTAGGTCCCGGATCGTCCTGTCAGCGGCTTTATGCCGGTATCTTGCGGTCTATGGCACTGTATGGTGCCCTGATCTGGTCGCAGTCACTCACCGCCTCCAATAAAGCCTTATTACGCAAGGCGCAGAGGGCCATGGCGGTGAGGACAATACGGGGGTACCGTACGGTGTCCTGGACTGCAGCTACATTGTTGGCGGGTGATCCGCCCTGGTCACTTCAGGCTAGGGCTCAGGCGGAAGCCTACCAGTTCTGCGCTGCGGCGCGGGCAAATGGTGAACGCGTCACCACGAGGGGACTGAGCAGGGCGAAAGAAGCGACTCGAAGGGCAGTAGTGCGGCGGTGGAGGGAGGAACTAGAGTCCCCCGTAGCAGGACGGGGGACCGTTGAGACGGTAACGCCCCACCTTCACCACTGGACGACACGAAGGCACGGCAACCTGTCCTTCAGGCTGACGCAGGTACTTAGCGGACACGGGGTTTTCGGTAAGTACCTGCACCGAATTGGACGTGAAGAGGCCCCTGGGTGCCATGAGTGTGGCGCGCAAATCGATGACGCGCGTCACACCCTGGAGGTATGTCCCGCCTGGGGGCCTTTGCGCCACGACCTGTCGGCGGTCATTGGAGTGGACCTGTCGTTGTTAACCGTCATCAACAAGATGCGACAGGCACTGGACGTCGATGGCCTCCTTTTGCGACTAAGTCATCTCTGCAAAGGAGGCCGCGGAGCGGGAACGCGAAGCACTCGCGTCTGCGAACTCGCTCCGCCGGCAGCGACCAGGGAGGCGCCGCTACGCGCACCTCCTCCCACCGCCTTGACGGCTGACTGGTCGTGGCCAGATGGCCAAGCGTAGGAATGTCGGGGAAGGCCACCGAAAACAAAGATCGGGTACCGGTGGCCCGCTCGCACGGCGAAAAGAGGTGTTTGCAGGGTGGGTCCATGGGGTTGCGCGCTGCCTCTTTTGTTGCCCCGGATGGATTTGTCGGGGCGCGACCACACCCATGGTCCACTCTGCGGAAAAAAAAAAAGGGGGTGTCGGGGAAAGAATGTCATTAGACGATCTCCCCGGCATCCCGTAAAAGCGCGAAAGAGACCGCTGCAAATAAAAAAATAAAAAAAAAATAGTCGTTATAAGACCCTTAATCGTCTTTTACGACATCCACGAGCAAAGTAAGGGTTGGTAGTATTCGTAGCCGCTACCACATAGCTAGGTATCACCTACTATGTAATTTAATTCTTAAATTTTGCTTAATTAATTATATTATACTTAATTTTCAATAAGAACTTCGTCAAAATACTTAATTACAAAAGCTTAGACGGTGTGTTATCAATCTATTGTCTCTATAATTGTCATAATCATAGTCAAAAATAATAAAAAAGCACTAATTACACTGGTAGATCAGCGAACTAACCAATAAAGCAAATTCGGTAAATGATGCAGACTCGACAAACAAACCGCCAAAACAGCAAAAATATCGAGATAATAATAGCGTAACAGGAAAAATATTGGAACATTCAAACAAAATGGACAAATGGAAGAATTGCAACGTTTGCATTTCTGATCACGGTTATTAACTATTAATAGAATAAATATTACGAATCATGTAAGTCCCTTGTTGGAATACTACATCAGACAAATGTATAAATACATTTATGTAGCTGAGTAGTATTTATGTAGCCAACTAGTATTTATAGAGCCCATTAGTATTTATGTAGCCAATTAATATTTATATAGTCAATAAAGTCTCAAACGATTTAGCGTTATAGCCCAAGAGCCCACGACGACCAGACCTTCGTTATTTTATTAAAGCTAAAAGATTTTCTGTGCATGTCCCCTATTCAGGTAAAAACGACCAGCGACTATGTCCCCTATGGACATGCACAGAGAAACTTTCAGCTTTTATAAAATAAAACGAAGGTCTGATCGTCGTGGGCTCTTACTCTATTACGTAACCACTTTGAATAGGTACATGTAGACACACCATTTTTTGTGGCGAGATTGTCTTTGACACTTATTGTAAAAGGCAACTACGGTAAATGGTACAAATAACATTGATGCAATAGAATTTAAATAAAACTCGATACTAACCCGTCTTACTAGTGTGGTATATTAGGTGAATTTTCCTATCAGTGTGGCGATAGGATCTAAATGGGTTGAGATAATGACACCGATATCCTGGTAGGCTACTCATGACGGCACCGGTCAGCCCAAATAGCAATGTGGAAGTAAGACCGAAGATTATGGAACCACCCACCGCCCTTCTGTCACCCCGGACAGTAGGGAAAGGCGGGGTAATTACAAACACTTAAGGAACTTTTGAAATAAAACAAAAGTTAGTATTTGTAGGTTAAGTTTAACAGCTATTTTTGAAAGGTAAATTATCATACTTTAGACTACTACAATGAACAATATTAATTTATTTTTATATAATCAACTTTTATAACAAAAACAAAACCTTTAGTGTTTGTGCTTACCCGTCACTGGTCAAGTAATCACGAATTCCTAATGGGGCAATTACGATCGTTCGCAATTGACCAAAACTAGCCTAAAAATGAGATCATGTAGGTACGACAGATTAGTCAGATTTAGACTTAAATTTATAAATGTATTGACCGGCAAAAAACACAACAGTAGCCAAGTAAAGGCGATTGCCCGTCTGTACACTTTTCATGGGCCCATTTTAAACAAACATAGCATTTGATTCAATGCTGACCAGGGAAATTATCTCTGTAGTTTCGTTGCAAAAAATGCAACAATATTCTTCAGTCTCGTTATTTCTCTTGTCTTTCTTTTCATCCTATTATCAACTGTTAGAACCAAAATGTTCAATATTTTCAAGATTTTTTACAGCTTTATTATTAGTTTTCAGTCTCTTTACCATAGTGATTATTTGTTTAGTCTCTTCATTCTGTTTTGTTTGTTCATCTTTATCATTTTTTCCTTTTGTCAGCGTGTTTCTTTTTCTCTGTTTCTTTCTTTTGGTTTGCTATTTTTTATTGTACCTACTTTTCTTCAAGATCATCCTTGACGGGGTGTACTACAATAGTTAAAATAATTGAATGTTTCTTTTTGGTATATAGCTTATTATTCGTAAGGGCCGTCCATTAATCACGTGAGTTTTGATAGGGGAGGAGGGGTTTGACAAAAATCACGAAGTCTTAAACCTTCATAGTCTTAAACCTCACCACGTATCACCAAAGAGGAGGGCGGGGTTAAAAAATGCTAAAAAAAAAAGATCACGTGACGTGTAACAATAGGTAAGTTCACCACAGTGTCAGATAATGATATTGAAGAATCATGTGTAAAATAGCCCCTGGTCTTTCAACAGTCCTTGCGTCAAAAGCAGGAATTTCTACAGCTTGTGTCCTTTTAGCAGATACGAGAGTTGATGCATCAATATCAGGAAGAAGAGCTTATGTGTTATTGGGTTGTTCAAGAGGTGATGCATCAAGAATAGGTATAAGAGCGTTTGATATAGTAGTTTGAAAATCAAAAATCGGTATTATAAAAATTTGTTCCACAGAGGTTTGTGCATCAGGCAGAAACATTAAAGGATCTTGTGCTGTAACTTGAGCATTAGGCTAGTTTATTCTTGTTTCTGTATCAGTATTTTGGCTTACTGGTCTCTGAAGTTCATTGTCTTCAAGTATGACTTGATGCATAGAATATATGCCAGCCGCTCTGAAACCACTAGCAGCCATTTCTACATTCATTGAAAGCCTTTGTGAATAATTCTATAACTTCGTATTGAGTAATTGCTCGTCCAGGATGTTCTGCCATTAATATTTCTAACACACCTCGGTTGTTCATTTTCTACCGCACCTCGGTTGTTTTATGTCTGTCTTTTTTATGCGATCAAATACTATAGTTTTTGGCCCTAAATATAAAATAGACGTTTTGCCTAAGCTTAATTTTTTGCTGTCAACATAATTAATGGCTTTTTTCAAATCTTCAACGTTATATTTAGTTTCTGTTTTCCTTTTATAATTCAACGGCGTCTAAATCAAAAATAAAATGGAGACTACAGGAATACTCCAGCGATGACGATAATAGTGACGATGAACTTATATGTACTCCTTTCGAATAATAGAAATAGTTAATTAACAGATTTAGTTTAAACTAAATAAAATCCATTGATTTAAATTCTATAAGATTTTCATAGATTGTTTTACATTTATAATCGATTCACCCATCCATTTTATTGAATTTCAATAAAATTTTCATATTTTGTTTTTCAATTGCAGTAGGTAGCGAAAAACTTTAAAAAATAGGGAAATATATCGACAAAAATACGGACTACATCGTAAGCGTGCGGCACTAGTGACAACTATCACAGAGATCAAGCTATATTTTATAGACCATAGTTCTACCTTAAATCCTGTGTGCGCCCGTGACGTTCCGCTGATCGCTTGACACTAGTGATGGCGTGATTTCTATGATGGCGTTAAATGAAATTATTTTATCTCTTTTTAAGGTAGTGAAATAGTTACATTCGCGATTACCCAGCGTTCGTGTTTTCCCGGCTTTCCCGTACGTGCGGGATATGCTTGCTCCTTTGGTAGTTATTGCCATAATAGCCTCAGCAAGCGGTTTAGCGATCGCAGCAGGGTGTTGCACGTTTCCCAGGAAACCACTAGGTACCTACTATCCACCACCGAAGACAAAGATCGAGTACCGGTGGCCCGCTCGCACGGCGAAGAGAGGTGTTTGCAGGGTGGGTCTATGGGGTTGCGCGCCGCCTCTTCCGTCGCCCCGGACCGATTAGGCGGGGCGCGACCACGTCCATAGTACCCATTCTCCTCATATTAGCTCAGGCTAATTTTACGACTTAGTCCAGTCATTTTAGGCCAAATATGCACCTAGCATATATCGGAAAATCGACATACCCAGTATATAACCACGTAAAAACTTGTATTTTGGCTTCCTAAAACTATTATATTCTACTCAAAATTCACATATAATTGGATAGTCGCAAGTTTGAAAGTCAGGGGTCAAAGTTCACAAAAATTGTTTTCTTTTTTATTTTTTTGCAAATATCTCGTTTTCTATGTGTTTTACGCTTTATTTGTATTCCTTATTAATATTGTAGAGAATTAAATTTTCTACAACTTTTCTATTTGTCATTTTTTTATACCTTGATCTATTTTCGAGATAGAGGGCGTAGAACACGCGGTCAGAGAATTATCTGTATCTCAACTGGTAGTCTTGATCAAAAACTCGTAATATTAAGATTATAATTTATTGCTAAATATATAATTATCGTTTTTTATTAACTTTTAGTTTAAATTCAATCTTTCTTTCTAATAATTCTAAAATTTATCAATTCAATAACACTATGAGTGTCTTCTTATCTCTTTCGGTAACTGAAAAATTACTAAGGGACATATTTTAATTACATTGTAATTATATTCTCAATTACACTAATAGCACTTGAAGTAGAAAATAATTAAGTACACCTTATTTAAAATCCGTAAATTATTAAATTCTTTCATAACTTTAAAAATTATACCTGGGAATCGGACCCCTATTATATGATAAAAAATTATTTCTTTTCTTCTTTATTTATATAAAAAATCATTAGTATAAATTATATTAGAATTAAAATACAATATGTAATAATGCGTACCGCAGTGCGTGGTAGGGCGTCCCCCGGAGGCCCCGGAGGAGCGACGCGTACCATCCCGCCCCTGTCGGTACGAACATCGGCAGATGCGGGCCGCCACCCGTCACGCCTTGCTCAGTCAGGCGAGACGAGGAGAGCAGAGTGCCGGGTGGGCACGTGGAATGTAAGAGGTTGTGTGGAAGGTAAGGTGCACGAGCTGATATCCGTCATGGAGGACAAACAGCTAGACGTGCTCTGTGTAACAGAGACCAAGCGAAAGGGCAGCGGCGCCTGCGATCTTCCTGGTGGCGGGATGGCTCTGTGGTCCGGTGTACCACAGAGCGATCAAGTCAGCATGTGGGTGGGAGTGCTGTTGTCCTCTCGCTTGGTCTCAGGTGTGAAGGATTACCGAATGTATGATTCCAGACTTCTTTGGGTCCGTATAAAACTAGGTGTCACCAAGGTATTCATGGTTGTAACATATGCTCCCGTAGGATCCTCGGTGGCATCAGACGTAGAGAAGTTTTGGAATAATGTTAGGGAAGTTCTGGATATGGCAGAAACCAGTGAACGCATGATTGTATGTGGAGATTTGAACGGATGGGTGGGGACCAAACCTCCCGACTATGAGGACGTACTTGGTCCATTTGGTGATAAGAGAGTGAATGACGCAGGAGGGAGGTGAAGAAGTCTCGGTGTGGTTGGTCAGCCTTCAGAATGAATAAAATAAAGTCTAAAGGTGGAGACATTCTTACACAAACACAAGACGTGTTAAGCCGATGGAGTGAATATTTTGGCGATATGTATGTGGATACTCGAGTTGGCGCCGATGTCGCATGTGGTTTAATAGATCAACATTCAGCACCGGCGTCCTCCGATGGCATCATTATGGATGAAGTTGAATGGGCGATAAGAAGTTTGAAAAATGGCCCCCCCTTATATATGGGAGATGGTAAGCACTACTAAGGCATATAAAACGCATATAACATCTATGCAAAAGAAGTAAAACTCAAAACAAAACCCTATACCAACACGTCTGATCAGCGTGGTATAGTAGGTCATCCCTAAATTCAACAAATCTCTGCGGGCAACTTCAATAAATCTCTGCGGGCTGGTCATATTTTTTGATACTAGGTAGGTCCTTTTTAAACAAAATTCCTCACGTTTTACGGGATAAGTATATGTATATATCATCATCATCTCGGCTCATATGCATCCCAATGTTGGGCTCGAGCCTCTTCCATAATGGGAGGGTAATTGACCTACTATACCACGCTGGTCAGACGTGTTGCTATAGGGTTTTGTTTCGAGTTTTCCTTCTCTCGCATAGATATTATATGCGTTTTAAATCCCTTAGTCGTCTCGTACGATCACCCATGGGTAAAATAGGGGGTGGTGAATTGTATTCTTACTCCGTCACCACACGGAATATGAGATTATATATATAGGAATACGGAGAAATGTATATAGGAATAAAAATAAAAACCTCAATAACAGAATACTTGTCTATTTATCATTAAAAACGTGTAGTCTTCTAGAACAACTTCATTTACCGCGACTTTACATATCATTCATGCAGTTGCAATTATAAAAACTATTTAAATCTAACATCTACGTTCTAATTAATTATTGCTGACCTATTAATAAAGCATTAATAGTGTTAATTTTAAATTTATTGATATTCAACAGTAGTACAAATTTCATAAAAGTCTATATATTTTCAGAATTCATTATTCTTACCGTGAAAATCTTAAATAAAAATATTATTTTGGTAGTGTACTTGTGAAAGACCAAATGTACGAGTTGATGTTGCAAACGCACTGTACATGTCCGCATATCTAGTACCGTCTGGCAGCGGCTGCCGTGTACGAAATGGCAGGAACACTGTTCTCGCAGCACACGTAAATTGCCACATTGCTCACACAATCTCTGTTATTATATGCTCAAACCCATGTTATACAACCCACTGTTCTATTATAAAAGTCCCATTATGACTTTAATGGTGGTCCTTCGAGCCGGATCGGTTAATCGAGGAGAATTACTTGAGTATTACCGGGTTAAATATCTCGTTTGAAGTTATCAAGCTCTGGTAATATGCGGTCAGTAAGTGTTAAATGGCGCCAACACTTCATACACCGAGACTATAGCCTAGTGTACCAGTTAGATAGCTCTCTTGCCAATGTTTTATGCCAGATGTAATTAATAACAGCATATGCTATAAGTGAATTTGCATAGCACTACATTCAACAACGTTTTGTTCTTACGAGCAGTTACCATATTTTTTTTTGTATTTGATGAATATATGAATGCTTCAAAATTTAAAATTAACACTATTTTGTGGATAAATAAATATTTTTAAAATAATGATATATGTTAAAAAATAACATAAATGAATTTGGGAAGATTTAGCGAAATATAACGCTAAAATATATTTCACTGTAATCATAATAAAATATAAAATCTTTATCAATTTTATAAGACGTTTGGATTAAAAAATTTATGAAATAATATCAAATTTAAACACAATCTTATTCCTTTATCTGAAAAACAATTTATCAATTCTTATGGTCTTAATAAAAATGGATATATCGGGTCTTAATACCAAACTCATCCAAAGGTAAAAATGTTTGCTGTTTGGATGACCAAATCAAATTACCAGTAATTAAAAATTGTTCAAGAAGACTCCTTAATCTATCACTTCATATTGAACTACCTTACAGAAAGCAATTTTATCAATTAACTCACTAATACTAAACCTAGACTTACTAATTTGCACACCATTAAAATATACGTAATATATACACTTAAAATTTATAACATACTTCTCAGTATTGCTTGTTTTATTAAGGATTTTACAGATCTCAAGTTTACATAACAACATTACATTTAGCTTCACTAGTTGGTAAAAAAAAAGAATGGTCGTAAAACTTCGCCAATATTTGCAATATTTTCAGCTTCTCTTACACCCGTGTGCACTGGAAGACCGTTGTCCCAAACATATCTATATGGACTAAGACAATGAAATCTAACATAGTTAACATGCAACTCAACAGCGGTCCTTGTGGTATTATCTTTATCTTGGACGAAAACAAAATAGATACTTTTTGACATTTTACGCTTCTATTGAAAATTGTTTGATGTAAAATTAGACCGCAATCTTAACTCAGACCGCAATTCAGAGAGAAATCAAACTCGGTTCAAATGATTAGCAAGTTACCATAGTCTGCCATTAAACCAATGAGCGAGTTAAACATTACATGCAATTAGATCATGAATGTGCATAACATTATCATCTTTATTTGAAAAGGATTTTTATTATTATCAATTTGCAATCACTTCTGAAGATATTGTAAATTATATTTAAAAAAAATAGGTAACAATTGCAATTTTAAGAATTTTCATTACTAATACATTTCTAAATCTTCTCTCTCACCATAACAACTTATTTTCAAGTAATAATTCTTTGTATAATGAATAAATACTCATCTAAATCCTTCAAATTCATATTTATATTATTACAAATATGATGTTAGTAGCTTAATAATATAATTTCAACTTATTATACATATAACAAATTTATAAGAAAATTCAATATGAAGTATATCTTATTATGCAATAAGTATATTTATAAAAGTAAATACTAATATTATAAGTTATAAAGATGAATCACTCGTAGCAATGACTTACTAAACATTTACAAACAATTTTGTGCTTAAATCATCATGTAACAGCAATACATAGAATGTATAGATTCATTTAGTTTTTAGAATTTATTTAGTAAATATAAGTGGTATTGCATCATGTTTTAAAGTAAAATTATAATAAGATGCTTTTACAATTACAAAATTACTAGCTGACTCAAAATACCAACTCTACAACCCAAAAAACTATAAATAAAAAAATAATTACTTGAAATCGATCTCACCTGCCACCTAAATAGTTTTAATACATTGTTCTAATGGTATAAAATCATTTTCGTATTATTGTTTCATTAGAAAAATTATAATCAAACTGACGTGCGATTGCGTGGCTTTAGTACGAGTATATAATGCACATAGATTGTTTTTTATATATTACATATAAGGCTTTAGGTATTTTATCAGAAGAAAAATTAATTGTTGTCACTGCATTTTGTCATTAAGGTCTAACAATCATTGTTGTAAGGTTGCATAGTTTTAAAAATTAATATCTCTTTTCACCAACTACACTTAGATTGTAGGTAATACCTAAAATTAAAGACCATGTATCTAATATTACATGTTGAATACCATATAAAATCAGTCAATCATTGATGTTATATGTCACATTTATCTTAGATATTACCTAAAATTTAAAAGTTTGTGAAAATCGGCATAACTAATTTAATTTTAGGTTTATTAAACATCAGCACTATATAATGATGGGAGTTTTAATAAAAATATACCGGGTCACCATTCTGTCCTTCTCTACAGAGACCGCAAGTAATAACTATAGATCTATATATCAACATAACTCTGTTATTCATTTTAAATAATATAACTAGAAACAGTAATTCGCTATTTTCTTTGGATAAAATTATGTACATGTGTACATTTTGTTCTTCAACTACTACACCCGAAAAAACTGATACACCAAACTAATGATTTCCAAAATATCTTAGTACGATTGATTTCTATATGTATGTATGTCAGTTGATTTATTAATCATGATCCTTTTGCGTTGAGCTATAATTTAAACCAAAATAATTCTACACCTTATGACATTGACTAATATGAATGGTAACCTAAATTAAGAACAAAAATTCAAATCTTGAATATGTATATAGGGGATAGAATATAAGAATGCTCCCTTGCCTCAGAAGCATTCGGTTTTTTTGTTTAAAATCATGCTGTGCTAAGGAAAAATCTTTAATAAGTGGGGTACTTTACAAGCATATAATTAATGGACTCAAATTACATTCAAAATCTGAATAGTATTTTTTGAATCGCGCAAAGTACTGTTCTGCGTGAGAATCGGTCACCTAACACTGGCACGATGGTTAGGGATCCTACACACTACATCGTTTGTGTATTTCATTAACACTTGTTTGTTTTAAAGAAAAAAAATGATTATGTTACTTCTCTCTACAAGAAACCTCAACATAGTGATGGAATGTTTGTATGAGGAACATATAAATACAGTAAGAATCGGGCTTTGGTAATAGATACCACGGGCATTTTTTAAATATAGTATTCGAACTTATATACTTAATATATTATAATCACATAACTTGATAACGCAGTGCTTGTCCCAACATACGCAGTGCTCTCCCAACATTACTATATGGAAGCGAGAGTTGGGTATGCATAAAAGAGCATGAAAGTAAAATTAATGCGGTCGAAATGCGATCTCTACGAAAAATCTGTGGCGTTAGGCTGACCGATCGCATTCGTAAGGACGACGTAAGAGAGCGAGTAGGTATGAAAGAGAGAGTATTGGTGTAAAGATGCGAAAGGGAATGCTCCGATGGTTCGGACATGTGGAAAGAATGCCGAACGAACATCTGGTTAAGAAGATATACAATGCGAAAGTGGAAGGTCTCGGTTAGTGTCGGTCTCCCCCGGTACCTGCAGGTAGACCGAGACTAGCCTACCTAGACCAGATTGGTCACGTACTGAAGGAAGGTGAGTCAAGAGTCTGCAAAACCGGCGAGCGTGTATGAAGAGAATTATGAATGCTGAGGAAGCGAGTGAAGTATCAAGGATAGAGTTCTCTGGCACTCTGTTCCCTCTGCCTACCCTGCAAAGGATATAGCGTGATGATGTATGTATGTACATAACTTGATAATCAAACAGAAATATTAATCCAAGTATTTTTTAACTGTTTTTGTCAATTTAATCCCTTTTTTATTCTTGAATGAAGTCTTTAACGACTATGGTATTTAACATTATAATGGAGTAAACTATTTATTTAAACTACTGCTTTATATCCTAGTCCTACTGGACTAAATATAAAAATAAAATTGCGACCAGATACATTGACGCCAATTCATCTTTTAGATTTTAGATAGCACGTAACACACTCGCAAAGATTAAATCCCTGATACTCCATTATATAATACCAAACAGTCTAAGAATGACAACCACTCTCACCTAACATAGTACAGTAGCAATACAACGTTATTACATTTACAAGAACTGGTCACAATTCATTATTCACAACATTCTATTACTGTATATAAAATGTATAGTATTCATTAGCCAAGATAAATTCATCTCACAACCAGTGCCTTAATTGCTAGAGAGAACTCCGTTGATCTTGAGCTTTTTAACGCGACGTGTAGTGCCTTCACCGTCGGAACTGTCCGTATCGTGCGAATCACCCTCTGATTTGATGCCAAGTCCTAGCTCATGAGCGTCGACATAGTTGCCTGTAGTTCTAGCTTTCTCTAATGCCCTTACTGGAAACAATATAAAAGTAATTAGTATACACATATTTTTTATAGTAATACATATTTTAGTGCGCTAAAGTTTGGCACGCATTTGCAAGGTCAGACTTTACAAGATAGATCCAAATCCTACGAAATTGTATAATTAGTAAGTCTGCGATTGCACATATCTATCTCCTGACACAACTATGTTTAACTATTACACTATTACTATAAAACTAATGGGTTATTTACGAAACTATTATATCTAATCAAATACATTAAGTAATGGTGTATTTAATGTAGGTCGAAATTGCCCTGTACAAGCATATCTTTAAAACAAACATATCAGAAGTTATCAGATATTTAAAATGCGAGGTCAGAGGGGCCGAAACCGGAGTGAAGCGATGGCGGTTGGCTAGTGTCTATACTTACTAGACCACTAAGACTCTGTGCACTGATTATATGGGGCCGAAGCAACTTAACATACTTCGAAAGATGTTCATAAAATATCTATAATTATATATACTGGTCTATCTATCCGTAATTGGCAACTGTTCATACCTAAATTGCATTTGTTTTATGTGAATTTTTAATACTTTTGCTGTGGCCGAAGTTAAATAAATAAATAAAATAAACTTAATGACCATTAAATCCTAATATACATAAGACTTAGTATTTCTATCAAAGCCAATGTATCAAATACATATATTATTGAAGTAAAAACTTCTTTAGCGGCGTTGTACACTTTTTGTGATAGGTAAAAAATGTTAAACTCGCGTCAGGACATAGGACCCTGATCAAAAATGCGTAAGACGGAGGGAAAGTGGACTGCCGGCGCGGCGGAATAGAGAAAGTATTTTAATATAGCGCAATCTATTTGCCGCATCGAAGGTTTTTGTTTAATTTGACACAAATAATGTCAATAAATACAACTAGATGGCACAAATTAATACATAATAAATAAAATATTCCTATACATATCTCATTGGCTCTTATTTTATTATTTTTTTATATAATATGAATTTGTAATCAGTATCACTAAATTTAGACTGGTTGCTAAATTTTATTCACTTACACATAATAGTATTGTCTAAACTCAATTTCTGTGAGGTGATGGAGTCAGAATACAATTCACCACGACGACGACTAAGGGATAAAATATGTATATAACATCTATGCAAGAGAAGGAAATCTCGAAATAAAACCCTCTATACCAACAAGTCACACCAGTGTGGTGTAGTAGGTCAATTTCCCTCCCAGTGTGGAGAGGATGCTTGAACCCAGCAGTGGTACATATATGAGCTGAGATAATGATGATAATAAAACTTACTTTGTGACTCAAGCAACATATTTTGTCTCTTCAAATCTTCAATATCTTGCTGATGCGAATTATTTTTTCTTCTCATAAATTGTATATATTCTGCTGCTTTTTTTAATATTTGCGCTCGACTCGCCTGCAATTTTGTAGCACTCTATTTAAAGAGTCAAAAAAAAAAGTTAGATGATGGTAATAGAATGAAAATATGTGCAGTGATGAAATGAAATATTGATTAAAAGTCAACTATGATACAAATTCATCCTGTAACATACTAAAAATTTAACTTTTTAGAAAGCATTAATCATGTAGCCCATGTAGTTATTGATAGGTTAAAAAGACAATGTTATCATCCCTTACTATCTTATGAGAGTCAGAGAAACCAGCTAAAGAATTACCAGGAACATTCTCCTGGCAGGAGCATGAGCTCTTGTCTGGGAAACATAATATTAACTTTGATTGCAAATCAGCCTGACGACATAGCAAATAAGCTTCCAGAGGGTGTTGGTATTATAAGCCAACACTAAACGTCAAACGTTGATGTATGGTGATGATATAAATGAAAATACTACATTGAAAATATGATAGTAAGTGTGGTAATAAAGTTTACCCTCATAAAAAGAACTTTTAACAATCTATATCTTAAAAGAGGATGTTTGTATATATGTCATTGCTAAACTCAGAAACTATTTGACCAATCATTTAAAAATTGGTGTGTATATGTATTTTTTCATGGAGGTTTATATGTTATCCCCATTAATGTAACTCGCCACCAGATAGGCGATATATCGACTTCTACAAACCAAGCAATGGGCTGGGTTTGCTAGTCAGCTAAATTAGTTTTGCCAGAATTTGTATCAGAGTCAACACAAGTGTTATTAACTGCATATGCTTATTATGGCTGCCAAAATTAACAAAGATATTTAATTTTCAATCAATAGTTAAATTCTAGTCATAAAATACATTGTATTATCAACATTTCATAGTAACTTGTTAAAAACAATTTCTTTATACTCCTTTTCTTTGTGATCTTATGGATATCCACAAATTTAACAAAATATGTCTAATGATTTGCAATTTATAGCAACCATAATAATTTATGATGTTTTACACATTTAGAATAAAACTATTTTTATGGATTTTTACATTTATACTTGTTTTTTAATTGCCTGACGTTTAGAAACATTTCTGAGTTCATGACCACAGGAGAACTATGGACCTTAGTAAGAACGCGATAAAATCCGTAAAAATAATGTTAGTATAAATGTGTAACAACCATATTATAAAACAAAATGACCAAATTACAATAATATAAATTAAATATAAATTAAATAGGGTCCGAATATTTTTTGTTGTGTCTTTTGAGCTGTTAGCCGCAGATGGCTTTTATAGCTTAACCCGGACTATGGGTGAGCGCTAAGGGCTCTTAACCCGGCTGTCTAAATCTTCTTCTCAACTAATTTTTTTACCACTAGTGTGAAACTTGTCCATAATTTAGTCTACTATAATTAGTAGCACATGCAAACTATAAATAAATAAAAAAAAGAAATTAAATGGTCTACTAAAATAACAGACTAGCTGGTAAAAAAATGATTAACAATTTTATTCTAGTGTAGAGCTGTTTCGTGTTTACATTGTTTAGTCAGCTTATGCCATATGGGCAAATAAGGCAAATATCAAATATTATTAGTACTTAAAAATGGACTTTATGGTAAAAAAAAAGATTTTCAACACTCCATATTTTCTTAAATTTTATAAATGTTTAGTGACATTATTGCCAATTTGAACTAATTAAATGAATCTATTATCATTGAGAAGAGAATGCCATTGGGTAATACTCTTTTTAAGAGATTCCTACTGTGGAGTCCCTTAACTCTGTGAAAACGATCTATGCAATAGAGCTACTAATATTAGAAATACTTTTATCACCCTATTTACGCAGTATCAACATTATACAATTTCAGTTTTACATCTCTTATAAATTAACGATTTTTGAAAAAATATAATATGTATATATGTTTGCATATACATATTATTTAATATTTATTTATTAAAAACATTTTGCGTATTATTCATTTGGCAAAACTGATGGCCAACACGGGGGACACCCTATATCGTGAAATACATTTAGGGAAAACCTTTGCCCTTAACATGTAGGAACGCAAATATAATAATCAAGTAGTTCATAAAAATTATGAACAATGAGTTATTATATTTTTTTTATTTTCTTGCAGATTTACTTAGTTTATTTTTGTTCCTAATCTATAATAAATTCAACAGGTGTAGGGTAGGTGTACATGGGTAGGTTACCCATTGAATTCATTAAGATTAAAGATCAAGATGTTTAAAATATTAAGATGTTTTACTTTTGCTTTAGTTTAATAATTTATTTGACTATTTTTGTTGGGTACCTTAAAAAAAAATCCTGTTAGTCATGCAATATGTGTACTACCAATATTACTGTTCCATTAATTATATATTTTTAAACTTTTACAACTACTTGTTATAATAATGTTCATACATTTCATCACAAAAAATTAAGGATAATATTTTGGATTTAAATTTTATTCATACATTTATTAATTTAAAATTTTAATAACATTTAAAGGTACTACAAGGTTCAACAACAATCAAAGACAAATAATAGATATCACAGTACTAAAAATCTCTAGATAATTCCCAATGCCTGTCAAGCCAGCAAGGAATAATAAACCTATCTATTGATGAGGCAACTGATGCCCAGTAATAGACTATATACAGGTTGTATTGGAAGAAGAAAAAGACCATGATAGAATATAATGATGTCTGATTTTTATGCTAGTACATCATCATTCTCCTACTCTTATCAAAATTAGTTGGGGTCGATACAATATGTACTCTTCTTTCATAGTACATATTGTATAAGTTATTGGCAATAGTTTTATGACCGGCCACCTGCCAGATGTCAACACTCCTTGGGAATGCAATTGTTGACCAAACGACATCAGATGTAGTTGGTTTAGGTCGTTATAAGGCTCTTAGTCGTCTTTTAAGACATCCACGAGTAAAGTAAATGTTGGTAGTATTCGTAGCCGCTACCACACAGCTTTAGACTATTTGTGGCAATTAGACCATTATTCCACCTTATTAACGTGATGGATATATAGAATACTGTCAGTTTTGTTACGTATTTCATATTGGTATAAGTTATTAATAAACCATTGAGCTGGCTTAGTGACAATATGTATACGTACTACAACCGTAATTTTGTGTGTGATGTGGCCTGCCCATTGCCACTTCAGCGTGCTAATTCTTCGTGCTATGTCGGTTACACCCGTTCTTCTGCGGTTCTTCCGTATTACGGATTCTATCACGCAGAGAAATCCCGAGCATAGCTCGCTCCATAGCACGCTGAGCGACTTTGAGCTTGGTTATGAGGCTTACATTTAGGGACAACGTTTCCGTGCCGTAAGTCATCACTGGTAACACACACTGGTCGTAGACCTGTGTTTTTACACACTGAGGTATGTTGGACGAGAAGATCCTCCTAAGTTGCCCGAACGCTGCCCAGCCGAGTTGGATTCGTCGGCTGACCTCTTTCTCGAAATTGGATCTACCTAACTGAAAAGCTGTTCACAGCAGTGCTTGAACATATGTTCAGAAAATGGGACTGGGAACATCTTGGACTGAACATAAATGGAGCACGACTGAGCCACCTAAGATTTGCAGATGACTTAGTTATATTGGAGGAAGACCCCAAAAAATTGGAATATATTATACAAACCTTAGTAATCAGAAGTAGAGAAGTGGGTCTAGAAATTAATTTCACTAAGACTAAGATGATGACAAACTCAACCCCCACAGACATAACAAACAATGGACAAAAACTGGAGTATGTAGAGGAATATGTATATCTAGGCCAAATAATATCGCCAAATGACCAAATGTGAAAGGAAATAGACAAAAGAATAGCCACAGGGTGGAAAAGTACTGGGCTCTGAAAGAAGTGATGAAGAACAAGGAAATGAGCATTAAGATCAAAAAGAAGACTTTCGATACCTGTATCCTACCCTGCATCACATATGGCTGTGAAACCTGGGCTCTGACGAAACACCATAGAGACAAACTAAAAAGATGTCAAAAAGGTATGGAAAGAAGCATGCTAAATTTAAAACTAAAAGATAGAGTCAGAAGTGTCGATATAAGGCGTAAAACCAAATTAACAGATATACTAGCACATATTGACCAACTGAAATGGAGGTGGGCAGGGCATATGCTTCGATGCAAAAAGGAGAAATGGAGCAAACAAGTGACATTTTGGTACCCAAGGGATGGTGTCAGGAGCAGAGGACGGCAAGCAAGACGATGGGAGGATGATATGAAACTCACTGGATTAGAGTAGCAGTAGATAGGAAACAGTGGAAAGAGTTGGAGGAGGCCTTTGCCGTAAGGCACACCGAAATCAGAGACATTCTGTAACCGCATGCATGTAAATAGTACTTAAGTTTTATTTTGTAATTAGTTTTAAGTTTTCGGAAATAAAAGGCTATATTATTATTATTATAACTGAACTGTTTGTCCAAGGTAAACATAATGATCGACAATTTCGAGAATCGCATTGCCAACTAGGACCGGTACAGGAATGACATGGGCATTTGACATGACTCTCGTCTGGTGCATGTTCATTCGTAACCCCACCAGTTGGGATACTCTGCTGAGATCGTTGAGCATAGTGCCAAGGTCCTCCATGGATTCTGCCATAACGACGATATCGTCTGCATATCGAAGGTGAGTGATGTATTCGCCGTTAATGTTAATACCGAGTCCGGTCCAGTCAGAGAGCTTGAAGACATCTTCCAGTGCAGTGGTGAACAGTTTCGGAGAGATGACATCTCCCTGTCTCACACTTTTCTGCAACTGGATCGGTTTCGTACTCTTATCCCGGATACGGACTGACATTGTGGCGTTCCTGTACAAACACTTCAGCACTTCGATATAACGATAGTCGATCTGGCACCGCTGAAGGGACTGCAGCACCGCCCAAGTTTCGACTGAATCAAAGGCTTTCTCATAGTCCACAAACGCTATACACAGAAGCCGATTGTACTCCTCGGTCTTCTGGATAATCTGCCGAAGCGTGAGGATATGGTCTATGGTGCTATATAGCCTTTGAAGCCAGCTTATTCGGGCGGCTGGAAGTCATCGAGCTTGCACATGAGTCGATTGGTAATGACCCTCGAAAACAACTTGTAGATGTGGCTCAAGAGTGAGATGGGTCTGTAGTTCTTTAGAAGAGCTTTGTCGCCCTTCTTGAAGAACAGCACCACCACACTCTTGGTGCACGACTCTGGAACGTCGCCCCCGAGGATAACGGAATTAAATAGCTTCTGAAGGGCTTTTAAGACCGGCTTGCCGCCTGCCTTCAGGAGCTCTGCCGTAATTCCGTCATCTTCCGGTGCCTTACCGTTTCTAAGTTGTTCGAGAGCCATTCTGATCTCACACAAGCTAATGTCCGGGATTTCTTCGGTATAGTGCCGAATTAACTTGGATCTGGAATCTTGGACCAAACCGACAACAGGATTTCGGGATGATTTATATAACTGTCCATAGAACCTTTCGACCTCTCCCAAGATCTCACTTTGGGATGAAATGACAGTGCCGTCATCGGTCTTCAGCTTAGTCATTTGGCTTTGCCCAATAGACAGATCTTGTGCGAACACTTTTGAGCCTCGGTTCCGCTCTATCGCTTCTTTAACACGGAGCGTATTAAATTGGCGAATATCGCGACGCACAGACCTGGAGATCTGCCTATTTAGCTGCCTGTATTCGGACCAATCAGCTGAAGACTGTACTGTCATTTCTTTTCTCCGCTCCATGAGCCTGAGAGTCTGGTCAGAAAGTTTTTTAGGTCTATTGGCGCGGTGAGCCTTGAACTTCGACCCAACCGCGTGGACAGTTTCCACAAACCTGTTGTTCATATCGTTCGGAGATTCGCACTCGTCTAGACATTGGAAGCGATTATGTAGTTCGAGTTGAAAGCTTTCGAGGTACTGGTATTGGACAGGTATAGATCGGAGGGTAGACTTCATTAAGCGTGACCGTTCGACTTTTGTGTGGATATTTAATGTGCCTCGTACTATTCGGTGATCGCTCCCAGTTTTAATCCTGCTGATCACTGAGACATCATTAAATATATGTCGTTTGTCCGACAAGATGAAGACTATCTCGTTTATCGTTGAACCATCGGGGCTAATCCAGGTCCATTTCCTTTGCGGCTGCTTTCTGAAGAAGGAATTCATCATAAAGAGGCTTTCCTTCTCCAGAAATTCAGCCAGTTTCTGGCCCCTCTGGTTTCTCTGTCCATATGCATGTTTCCCCACTCTCAACTCATCATCACTCCCTTTGCCTAGTTTCGCGTTTAAAGTCTCCCATAACCACCGTGAAGTGTTGGTTTTGGGCGCGTGTATGGCTTTCGAGATATCCCCGTAAAAGGCCTCCACCTCGTCGTCGGAGTATGCCGAGGTCGGTGCGTATACCTGTATGACCTTCAACGAATACCGTTTGGTAATTCTGAGTAGAAGGTATGCTACCCTTGTCGACACACTCTCGATCCTCTCCACGTTGCCTACGAGATACTTGCGAACGATTTATCGTTAAACCCTATACCGCCTTGGGACGGGTGATCTCCATCCCGGTAGAGCAAGTTTCCAGACCGGAGGATCATCGTGCCCTCGCCCTCTCTTCGCACTTCTGATATTCCTACACTGCCCCAGCGGATTTTGCTCAATTCCTCTTCCAGCTCGATGACCTTCTCGTCGGTCCTAAGTGTCCGAATGTTGTGTGTTACCAGGGCCAAGGGTCGTCGTGATTGGTAGCCGGATCGCTGCCGGGGATTCTTAGCACCCCCTACTCCATCGCTACCAGGCCCGCTACCACGATGAGCCCATAGGATATTGGAGCTGCCGTGACTGGAGGCCGCTTTTTTAATTGTGTTACTCATTAAGGGGTTTAAATGTATATGTAAAGGGTAAGCATGGTATAATACCATGCTTACCATAAATTGATATATATTTAGACTATAGTTCATCTAATCTAAGAAGTGCATTTGGACGTTTCGCATTTTTTAATACACTATAACCTTGTTCAAACATATACACATGATTGCAAACAATAAATCTGAAATTTTAAAGAATAAGTTATTTAAATAATTAACGTTGCGGGTGACTTTATTGGACAATAATATAATGTTGAAACTCGCAAAACTAATTTAAAATAAAAATAACATGGTAAATAGTAATTGTTATTGACAACCTAACAATGTCACGTCATCATGTTCTATACAGTAGTGCTTGACAAATTCCAATTCACGAATAACCAAATAATTGGTAAAAATATTAGATTAATATATTTAATTGAATAGAGATTTTGACAGAAATGTACGTTTAAAATTTTATTGATAAGGTAATAATTATTAATGTTCGCGAGGATGATAATTCAAGTAATAGTAGTGATTCTGAATAAATAGCTATTTTCAAATTCAGTTTTTGTTTTTACTTACTAATCCTACTAATTATGATGAATAGATTTTATGATGAAATAATTAAATTTGTTGTGTTAATTTAGCACTTAATTTTTCATCTCCATTTAAAAAAATTAAAAAATAATCAGATTATTAATTACAAAGAAACAATATCGATTTCTCACTAAAATCGGATATTTTCGATAGCGATTATTTGGTTCACATACCTAGACAACTTACTCCGACAGCTGTCAAAGTGCACTTCTTAGATTAGATAGACTATAATCTGCATAAAGCTATATAAAATTTTTTGAAATTTAAGATTGTTCTTTTGAATAGATAATCTATAATTCATTTTAAATAGAATACTTTAGAGCAATATAATATGGATACTTATTAAACATTGAGTTTTTATTTAATTTTGTGACAACAATCACATATTAGCATTATATTTTAAATTTGCTGTTCTAACTGATGGTTTGTGTTATTTTTATAAAATGTAAAGTGTGAGTAGCTGTAAATTAAGAATAAGACAGCTACTCATTTATTACTTTATAACTCCATTATTTTACATATGTGGAAGGCTTATTAAATTATATTATTTTTTCAAATGTGATATGTTTTTATAAATGTGATAAATATGTTGTTCTTGATATTAGCAAACAAAAATATATTTATTATAGTCATATAGATATGACAAAACAACACATTATTATTGCAAAAGATTAATACTTGCAAGTATGTTTTATATACACCGTCACATTTATATCGTCTTACAAAAGAAGTGTCATTAAAGTATCCGACAAAAGAAACATATTTAATTGTGCAATAGTAGTAGTGATTAAAAAATAAAATAAAATAAAGTTAGTATTTTGTAACAACCTGGTTATAATGTTTACATTTTAAACAAAAGTAATCATATGGCATTCTGCATGATAATGATTGGCTAACGTATACCCTATCGCTCGCTACATGCTGTTCTCTTACTATTTTATTTAATAATTATTTATAATAATTTTTAGTAAAAAATATTCCAGTAAATATTTTTTTAACCTTTTAATTGTATGAATTATACTCGTTCCAACCATTTATTTTACTTTTGACACATGCTTTAGGACGTAACTGTTTCATTATACGCAATTATTAACTTTGAAACAAGTGAACAGAGAAATATATAAACTGCCCAATAATATTTATATATCTTAATTATTACCCACTAAATACATTAATATGCCGTAAATAGCTCTATTCATAAAATTTAAGTGATAATTCATTTCCGTTATAAAAAAAGTTACGTTCTATCGCATCTAGTGACTGTCACTAGATGCGATAGAACGTAACTATTTTTTAAAGGCAGGGCAAGGGCAGGGGGCAAGGCAGGGCAGTTTATATATTTCTCTGTTCACTCGTTTCAAAGTTAATAATTGCGTATAATGAAACAGTTACGTCCTAAAGCATGTGTCAAAAGTAAAATAAATGGTTGGAACGAGTATAATAGTAGATACTGGATATGTTAACTGAACTGCTTTTGTAAGACGACATAAATGTCACTATGTATAATACATTCAGTAAATAGAATAATCAAACATACCACTTTCTCATTTTGTAGTGCAGGGACTGCTTCCCGTAGTGAGGTAAAACTATCCTTTATGTGATCTCTTCTTTTTCTCTCCAAAGCATTGTGATGTGCTCTTTTTTCTGCCTGAAATTACGAATAATCACATAATTTCACATCTCTGATGCATAAATAACTACTTTATATTCAATAACTGCTACTAAGAATTTATGTTACAATATATTCTTAACTGTATGTAGGTATTTACATTTATAAAACTACGTGTTTTATAAATGTAAATACCTACAGACAGTCATGACAATTTATTATGACCGTGGCGTTTTTTAAATATTTCAATAAATAATCACCTGTGAATAGTAGCCGCTTCCACCAACACTGTTTCTCGTGTGGTTTCTGGAGTCTGAATCATTTTCAGCCTAGAAAATAAAAGGTCTAGTAATCAGTTTGTAAGAAAAATAACATCCATGCTTCATTTTGTTTTTGGCGGTGAGACTAGTTGGCGCAATTCTTACTCCGTCTGTGGTGATAGCATTGTAAACATAGTATGGCAAGGGAGAAAGAGTCAATTTAAGCGGTATATATTACCGATAAAATTATTTGACTCTAGTGACGGATGTAAATTAAAAGCTACCCATAATCAAACTGACAAATAAAGAGAAACCTACATCACTTTCTATATCAATGTCACGATCGTCATCACTCATCATCTTGCTAGAGTGACTTTTTTATAGCACAACCACAAGTCAGTAAACAATCATGAGTCAAATTCACAATTCAAAATAATACAACACACGTTATTTAGCCTTCGCAAAAAAAGAAAATGTATTAGTAAACGCGTGACAGCAAGGAACAAAAGCACAGAGTACTTTACAAATAAGATACTTTTTTTTTTTTTTTTTTTTGGTTCTGTTCGTCCATTCGGACAGGCAAAGGGATCGAAGCCCATACAGCCAAGTCTTATTTAATTATTTTTCATATATGTTCATCATTTCTTCATATTATGTAGCTTTAATAGTCATTGTCTGTCAGTAAGTCAAGTCGTTACCATTAATCGGGTGCTGATAACCTAATCAATGGTTTTCTTTGGGAATTTTGGCAAAATATGAAAATACACGTAAACCACTATTATACCATATTCACTACACTTCAGCACTTTAACTGTACCATATTGCATAAAATACCAGCAAAATTATTCAATATAACACTACAAAACACTAAAAAAATGAATATAATACAAGAGCGTGACATGACATTTCCACATTCGCGCCAAAACTCCCTTTACAAATAAGATACACAAACATGACAGCTTGGGCAGTGCTACAAACTTAAATATTTCTGTGTAATTCTACGTATTTCAGGCATATTTACAAAATATATATCTATATGATGCTTTAGTTTTTTTTTTATACATACTTCTATTTTTATCAAATATTCAAATTAAGTATGTAAATTGTTTCAAGCGCATTAATTTAAACGGGATCTTTTTATTTTCTTGGAGAAAACATAAAATTAGTTCATATTACTCTTGATACTTGATCTTACTATTACTTTCGCTGAACATGTTTGTTTCATACAATCTTGTCCTTAGAATTGTTCTACATACCTTACATAAGAGCAGCGCATTTTTTTATTTTCGAGCTAGATAACTTCAAAAGTATAATAATTAGAACTACGAACTACTAATTACTCAGACGGAGTCGTATGGTTTGAGTTGTATGTAACAACAGTTGTTTTGAGTCTGGGTGAAATTTATGTTTGTTAATGTTAGTAGTCCCTCATACTAAGAGCATTATCCGTAAGAGGGAGTTTTTTTAATTTAAAATCTTGTTAAATATTTTAAATAAATAAATTATCATCATCATCTTTATCCCAATTAATTGATATCGAGGCACTATATACTTACCCATCTTCCGTTGTACATATAACAAAGATACATACATACATACATATCATCACGCCATATCCCTTGCAGGGTAGGCAGAGAGGACAGAGTGCCAGAGAACTCTATCCTTGCATACTTCACTCGCTTCCTCAACATTCATAATTCTCTTCATACACGCTCGCCGGTTTCGGAGACTCTTGACTCCACCTTCCTTCAGTACATGACCAATCTGGTCTAGGTAGGTTAGTCTCGGTCTCCCTCGGTACCTACATCCTGCCACTTTCGCATTGTATATCTTCTTAACCAGGCGTTCGTTCGGCATTCTTTCCACATGTCCGAACCATCGGAGCATTCCCTTTCGCATCTTTACACCAATACTCTCTTTCATACCTACTCGCTCTCTTCGTTACGAATGCGGTTGGTCAGCCTAACTCCACAGATTTTCCGCAGCGACGCATTTCGACCGCATTAATTTTACTTTCATACTCTTTTCTGCATACCCAACTCTCGCTTCCATACAGTAATGTTGGGACAAGCACTGCGTTATGTATGCTACACGTGCCTTCTGGCTGAGGTGGTGGCTGCCGAGAAGTTGACCCAACGCTCCGTTCACTCTATTTCCCGCATTCACTCTTCGCTCTATATCAGTGGTGTACCTTCCATCTCGGCTAAATCCACATCCAAGATATACAAATTCATCCACTTGCTCTAGTACATCATTACCTATTGTTACTCTTACATCTGTTCTGGTTTTATCTCTTCTCGTATAACAAAGATTTTGGTGCCTAATTGCCTATTTGATGCCAACCACGATCAATATACATATTCTTTGGTAACCCTTACATTGTGAGTGTCGTAAAAGACGACTAAGAGCTTTACATCGACCTAAGGCAATTATTATACTACTAGCCGACCCGGCACACTTCGTTCCTCCTAACAGTTAATGAATGAGCAATTTCGATTAATTCAAAATTATTAAGTTGTTTTTTATAATTATGATAATAAATATGAATAATATATAAATTACAAAAAAAATAAAGTATTTTAATAACGTGCCAGCAAGACGAAGAAGTACCTTGTGTTATACGACAATTTTCTTCATGCGCGTTGAAAATTATCGAATTGTTGATCTCTGAGATTTGCTCGAGGAATTCGCATTTTCAACCGAGCCGTTTCACGGGCTACCTCGCTTTGCTCTTGTGATTGAGAAGCACGAAGTAGGACCACATTAACGCGGCGATCTTCCCGTGCAATATCTTGTTCTTCTGCCGTAGTTACATTCTTGATGTTTGGAATTTTAATTGCATTACGGCTTTGTGGGGAAAGATTTAATCTTATTGGTCGCGGCATTGTTGATGACAATATAGACACAATATGATTTATTATAACAATATTCGTAAAAATTCGTAACACTCGCACAAAACGAACACTCACCGGTCAAATTTAATTACAACTTTTCGCAGTATTTTCCAAACAAACCATTACGTGACCTGTCAGTTACGTTTTGTTACATCATTAACAAATTTTTGTTTATTAATATCATATTTTAATATCCTATTTGAATATCCTATATCCTATATCCTATTCCCGGCGACAAGCTCAAAAACATAAAAATCATAAAAATTGGTCAGCCGTTCTCAAGTTATAAGTGTTGTATGTAACTAACACAGCTTTTTTATATATATATATATAGATTTGATATCGTCTGGTCTACAATTGAGTTCCAAAGTAGGATTAAAGTCAGACAGGGAGTCGGTCCTAAATCTTTTACCAAAACTTTGCAATATGTACGATAGAAGAAGATTATATATTGCATCGACCCCAAGCCATTAGGATAAGAGTAGGATAATGATGATTAATCTAATAACATTACATTATTTTTTAAGAAAGAATATAAGCCAGCACCATGCAAGTTTCTTCTCATTGATACTTTATCTAATTTAGAATTAATTTTAAACTTACGATTTCAATCATATAGGTAAACAAAAACAAAATTTATTACACTACTACTATTGTTCATACTGAAATACACAATTATTTTTTAATGTCTACTACATAGTGGCAAGGCTGCGGCTGTAATTTAAAATGAAGTGCTTCATAATCTTGAAATAAATATACTGAAAGCTGGCAACGATGTTCGTATTAGTGACTGGTTGGGACTTTGGCGCGAATTTTTAGAATGTCATGTTACGCTGTTGTATTATATTCATTTTTTTAATGTTTTGTAGTGTTATATTAAATAATTTAGCTGGATCATATTCTACAAAATATGTGGCATATAATACAGTTAAAGTGCTGAAGTGTATTGAGTATGATATAACAGTGGTTTACGTGTACTTTCATATTTTGCCAAAATTCCCAATAAAATCCCAATAAACTTTGTTATCAGCGCCCAATTAATGTCAATGACTTGACTTACTGACGGACAGTGATTATTAGGCTACGCAATATGAAGAAGTGGAAAATAATATATAAAGAATAATTTTCACATAACACAAGGCAGTAAGATCGACTGACTATAGTTTTCCCATAAGGGCTATAATGGCTGGTTGTCAAAACAAAATTAGAAGTAAATAATTAAAAGAACACAAAATACGCGGGAATTTGAATTTTAAATATAAATGTTATGGTATATAATAATATAATTAAAAATATCTGCAATTTCATTAAAATAAAAGGTTGTGCTGATAAGTGAAGTTAATTATTATTATCATTGTCATGGAAAATTCAGCAAATAAATCAAACAGTATAACAAACATCGATATATCAGCTATTGATGTTAACAATCCAGAGTTTTACGAGATTGTTCAAACTGAAATAGAATGTGATATGGCGCGAATGAAAAAATGTGTGGATGTTATGTTGGACTTACGTTGTAAGTTCTTTTGAACATTACTTATTTTGCCCAAAACAATTATTGATATTTTTTTCTGTTTGTCTCTGTGTTTGTGCACGCTAATCTCAGAAACGGCTTAACCAATTTATATGCGGTACGTATTCATAATGTGACCAGACGTCCCGTTTTGAACGGGACTGTCCCTTTTTATAATAACGAGTCCCGATGTCCCCGAAATGGACTCTGGGATGCAAAATTGTCCCGTTTTCGGAAAGCGCACAAAAATTTGAGTAGTCGAGCCGGCCGGCCAGACACGGGCGATGTACAAGAGCGTTGTCGGTCGACGCGAAGATAGGTAAGAGTGCCTGAGTCATCACTCGTGCTTTGTTGACTATTTGTTTGACAGATTTTTCTTTCTCTCATTTCTCGATATTTGTTTGTTAATAGTATTTTCTATGAGGAACAAATTAATATATTTTCGTCTTTAAGGAGACGTGTGCCACTCGACATTGTTTACACATTGTGCAGGCTTAATACTCAAACATTATAGTTAGAATTGCATTAAACGATGACACAAACCTGTTTTTTAAATTACTAAAATTTAGCATTTAATATGCTTGATTATTTATAAAAACCCGATTACTAGCGAAAAATGATTGTCACAAGTGGGATTAGAATCCACACCTATTGCAAATCCGTTCCAATCGTGCGGCCACTTACACCATCGTGAACTATTGTAGGACATTCAATTCTCGCATCGTACTTATTAGAGTGTTTGTATCTGTTAAAATTAAAAAAATAATATCATATCAGATCATGTAAGTGGACATACGAAAAAACCTAATAACAAATTTCAGTTCTCAAAGTCAAGTTGATAATTAAGGTGAATATAAAAAAAAACGTGTCAAGAGTTTCATTCCTACTTAAAATCTTCACTAGATATTTTAAAGTAAATTTGTTCCTCTGATAAATATAAGTACAACTAAAAATTTTGAGTATTTTTAAAAAGTCCCGTTTTGAGTAAAAGAATAAATGGTCACGTTAGATTAGACCAATGTATTGACCAATGTATTGTGGCAACCATCACTTAAAGTTTGTTTTATTTTAATCAATTGAAAAATAAAAAAATAAATCAATTTAAAGAATTAGGTACGTTTAAAAAATCTTCTACAAAATGCAGTAAAATAATTGTTCAGATACTTTGGCTGAAAATTAGTTCACTAGGTATATATTATGGCCTGTAGAACTATAGATAGTGACAGAAAATTGTAACTGGCTGATATCTGTGCATGGAAAATATTTGATAATTTTTAATTATGATTATACAGGGTGGAAGTGGACCGCTCCCGAAAACAAAAACAGGTGACCCTACTAGTCCTACTTGTAATGATAGGCTAGAAAAAAAGCGATTCCGATGAAAAAGTTTTTTTTTTCTCAACGAATTTTAAGTTTTTTTTCACATTCTATCGTATTAGGGCAGTGCCATGAAACGATAATACCATAAAAAATACGTCACTTTACTCAGATGAGAAAAGACGCAATCTATTCTAAACTCACGATCATATGTTCAAGAGTTCAACGACCTTGCATGGTGAAAAAAAAATTTTTTTTTCATCCGAATCGATTTTTTTCTAGCCTATCATTACAAGTAGGACTAGTAGGGTTACCTGTCTTTGTTTTCGGGAGCCCCCTTCCACCCTGTATTTATAACATCAGTAAATCTTCATAATTCAAATCAATACATTTTAAATTTTTGTTAGCTACTGTCAGTTTGCATGTTTATATATCTACGCATTACGCAAAAACTTCTGCACAAAATAGGATGCAGTTGTCGAAGTTGAGATGTTGGACATCTAACTTACAATTGGTATATGTTTCATTTCGATAACTTATCATTAGTTCAGTTCTACGCGAACGAAGTCGCGGGCAAAAGGTAGTGCACTACTATATACTTATAATGTTTCATATTTTTTTAGTAACGGCTGCAGAAGTAGAAGTTGAAACAGCAGCCTTATTTCACGCCGAACTTTGGTATGATTTGCTAAACATTCAAGATATTCATGACGATAATGCCGAAAATAAACAAGAGTAAAGATGTTAATGTTACCTAAAAGTTAACAAATGATTGTTTTATCAATTAATTAACTTAGAAACCAACATAAATAAAATTAGAATTGTTCACGTTCTAGAATAAATTATTTTGGTATTTAAGTAAATCGTGTTTTATAAAAAGACCTTGATATGAAGGCACTTCAAAAAAATAAAATGCTTTTAAAAGAAGACGAGAATATGTTCTCTTAAATAGCAATTATTTAATAGAACAGATTTTCTTAAAACTTTACATAAATATCTTTAAAATTACAGTAATTAGCTTTTATATTAATTAATATTTGGTCTCAAAAGCATCAAAAATAACTACACCCAAAACGGTGCCTAACCTGTTGTTAATTTAGTAGGTACTTGTGCATGTTACCGGCCGGCGATCCGCCCTCGCTTCGCTAATCGCTTCCGTTCAGCTAAGTGCTCTCAATATAATAAGGATTTCAAAAACTTATACAGTATGACTGGTAAAAGACTGTACATATTGAAGGAGACGATAGATAATGGTCACATGTAACAAATAAAAATATAATAAGAAGGTAATATTAATTAACTAAATAGTAAACCTCAACAATATTAGTGTGTCAGGATTCTCAAAAAGATGGTCACCTTCTCAACATTTCTCGATACAAATCAATCGCACCTCGTACACTGCCATTTGGTCGAGCATATGCAATTTCCCAACACTCTTAGTGCGAATAACACATTCTATCACACTTCACACACAAATAGTCACGTTTAAAATCAAAACGCAGGCGATCGAAAGACACATAGGTTAACAAACACGGAAATGCAAAACATCCTATACGGCGCACGCGCTTTGACTGATCAGCTGACCATAGACGGACACTCACCCCGGGGACATCCTTCGGGGTTGGGGCAGAGTGTGCGCGGGAGCCACTACTTAGCACTGTTGTCAAGGTCACGCGCTCGGCTAGTTACTATTTTAATTATTTTTAATGCAATTTCAATATCAATGCGGAGGTGTACGTAAATAATCATTTTTATAGGACAATTAGTTCAAAATTAAAGTATCAATTTTTTTTATATATTCGGTATCAGAATCGAGTACTGAATACCCTCCCTTAATATCTTTTACCAGTCACCCTGTATAGATATGGCGCCCATAAATAACTTCAGTTCGCAATGGGTCACCCTTTTTTTTTTTTTTTTTTTCTTTTTTTTTTTATTGGTGGGCTATGGGTGCGTCTCGCCCCGCTGAATCGGTCCGGGGTGACGGAAAGGCGGCGCGTGACCCCATAGACCCACCGTAAAACCTTCTCTCTTCGCCGTGCGAGCGGACCACCGGTACTCGATTTTAACTTCGGTGGCCCGCAATGGGTCACCCTGGGAGACTACCACTACTAAGAACCATGTCTCTCTCAGGAGACCCGTGCACATCTTCTTTATGTTCTTTATCGTTACATAATATAAAACAAAGTCACTTCCCCTGCCTATACGCTTAGATCTTATAAACCACGCTAGGGATTGTGGACAGAGTGATTAAAGAGGAGGGTTTATATTTACCTACTATACATATTAAAGTAGAGAAAAACGTGAATTTAAAAGGTTTCTAATATAATGTCGTATAACATATATTTTTGTGCCTTTACATTACAAAAGCTGGTTAAACTTTACGAGATATATCAAAATATACTATGACACTGTAGACTTTAAAAATAGATACAGAAAAGTCCGCAATGGTCTACCTCCTAAGAATAATCCGCAGTAACCAGACTCCTACCTCCTAAGAATAATCCGTAGTAATCTTTTACATAATACTAACAAATAATGGATTATTTACGACGTTTTTTAAATAATATAGAACATTATTTGTTATTTAATTAAATACAATTCGATAAAAATCGCAAAATATCACAAGGAAGGAGGTGGGGTGTAGTAACTTAGTAAGATACCACGTGTATTTAATTTGTCGTTAAACGCGCGATGTCTATTGAGTTAAGAGCCCTCAGGACCCATTTGCCGGGTTAAACTGTAAAAGCTATCTGCGGTTAACACGAGACGCGAGAAAAACGCGATTTGTAAATAACTGAATAGCGCCGTGTGAACGTGACTCGCCTTTGCCACACAACTCCGCCTGCCGCGGCCCGGCCCGGCCTGACCTGCGGCTTCGTCTTAAGCTTCACCATATGTTTCACTTTACCAGGTGGAGGGAAGGTTAAAAATACTAAAGAAACATTACGTTATTAATGGACGACTCTATAGTCCCGTCAAGATAGGCCCAAAAACACCTTCGTGCTTGCAAAAGGTCGTGTAGTCACGAATTTTTGATATGTTGTTAGGGCCCAAATGAACATAAAAATACACAATTTGCAACTTCCAAAGTGCTGTGCTAACGGTAGGGCGACCATAAAACCATAATTTTTTTGGACATTATTCAGATTTTGTTGAATATCTTAGTGGAGGAAGGGTCTGACATGTTTAGTTGTTATAAAACATTAAAAGTACACTAAATAAGCTACAATTTGAGACTAAAACTAGCTCTGTACTATTATTAGTTCCTGAGATACAGTTCTTCAAACATAGCCGATTTTTTTAAAAAAGTGGATATTTTTCAAAGTATTCACCTATTTTGTGTAATATCTTCTATAATACGCATTTCACACCAAAACTTACTATAACAAAGTTGTAGTACATTCAATCAGCTTTCATTTAAGATCATAATGGTACTTGTTTAACCAGCAGATCCCTTAAAAACGCAGATAACGAGGCAAAGCAAAAAAACTGTTTTCACGTCTTTTTAAAGATGATGATGATGATTTGCCGTGTGGTGACGGAGTAAGAATACTATTCACCACCCCATATCTTACCCGTGCGTGATCGTACGAGACGACTAAGGGATATAAAATGCATATAACATCTATGCAAGAGAAGGAAAACTCAAAACAAAACCCTATACCAACACGTCTGACCAGCGCGGTATAATAGGTTATAATCCCTCCTATTACGGAGGAGGCGCGAGCCCAACAGTGGGACGTTTATGGGCTGTGATGATGATGATGATGATTTGACAAATAACATACAAATCAATATGCCGAAAAGTGGATATTTTTCGTAACGGCCACAAATATTCTTTTTTTTTCTAAATAATAAAATAGGCAAAAAAAATGTAAACAAAGACGAAAATTAAAAAAGAAAGAAACATAAGCTGGGAGTACCTCCACGCAGTGAAGGCGGTAACAATATACTATTAAATACTATATTGGCTAAAACTTCCAAACTAACAAATAATTTAACCATAGTGCTAAATTAACATGCCTTCGGGCTTATGTTGTAGTTATCTATATTGATGCGGTGTATGTGTCGCTGTGTATCCGGTAACGCAGGGGAGCAGCCACTAAACGATTGAATTGTATTGTAAAAGTGTTTATCTAGAGCAGATGAAGAAATTTGCAGCGTGATGTCTATCCGTCCAGGCGTGTGTTTCGTGTGTCATGAGGACCTCGACACAGGTCCTGTCGTAATTGTCAAAGATCGAGGAATAAAAACATTAGTTGAGGTGAGCCAAAAACGTGGTCTTGAAGATAATACAAAATTCCTCAACAATTGCAGTGAAATCAGCGTTCATGATGCATGCAGAAAGAGATATACAGCTTTGCATAATGTTGAAGCTTCAGTTCGCCGAGAAAGGGATTCTGGTTCCCCACCGTCATCGACCAGATCATCAACTAAGGAGGCTAATACTCTGAAAGGAATTTGCTTTTTGTGTGGTAATGCCATTACTGAAGAATTTCTCCAGCAGCAAAACAAACTGCCCTTGGCAAGAAGAAATGTGATCCATACAATTGAGAAGTTAGGACGTAGGCAGACTATTCTAGATGCTGCTAAACGCCGAAATGACGATTGGGGAAGGGCTATTGAGGAGCGCCTCCTCGCCTTTGACGACCTGGTTGCTGCAGATGGGACGTACCATAAATTGTGCTACGATATCTTGTTTTTAACAGTTGCAACTGCTTCTGGAAAAAAGAGAAGGTATCGTCCAGCCAGTAATATTGAAGAAGCAATGAAGTGTGTTTACGATTACTTATTGGAAAACCGTGACGAATGCCAGTTTTCTTTAACAAACCTTATACAGCAGATTGACTGTGATTGTATCCCTGATTTCAGAACAGCAAAAAAAACACCTCCAAAAACGTTTTGGTGATGACCTAATCATAGTGGAGATGGGTTCCAACAAAGACTCTATCGTCTGTTTCAAAAATAGTGGCCAGAATATTTTGTATGATAATTGGTACAAAGAACAAAAAGCTAATGTTCAAGAAGAGCGGTTGAGAATTGTGAAGACAGCAGCAGAAATCATTGTAGAAGATATTCGCACACAAGTGTATGATACTAGTCAGTATCCTCCCTCGGATGATTTCTTCAACAATCTTGATTCTGTCATCCCTGAGTCTGTAAAGTTACTTTTTGATTTTCATCTTTAAAACACAGGTAGAATCGATAAACTCCTCTTTTGGTTTTTTGAAGTCAGTTAGACAGACGTGAAAGCAGTTTATTTGTATTACCCCTCAAAACCCACTTATTGGTTATTTGTCCTGGTTTTGGTTATCTGCCGTTTTTGAGGGAGCTCCTGGTCCTACAGGTACCAATTTGATCTCAAATAAAAGCTATTTGAATTTTCTTCAATTTCGTTATAGTAAGTTTTGGCGTAAAATGCGTATTATAGAAGATATTACACAAAATAGGTGATTATTTTGAAAAATATTCACTTTTTTGAAAAAGTTGGCTATGTTTGAAGGACTGTATCGCAAGAACCAATAGCGGTATAGAAGTGGTTTTAGTCTCAAATTGTAGCTTATTTAGTGTGCTTTAAATGTTTTATAGCAACCAAACATGTCAGACCCTTCCTCCACTAAGATATTTAACAAAATCTGAAAAATGTCCAAAAATTTTATGGTTTCATGGTCACCCTACCGTTAGCACAGCACTTTGGAAGTTGCAAATTGTGTATTTTTATGTTCATTTGGGTCATAATAACATATCAAAAATTCGTGACTACACGACCTTTTGCAAGCACAATAACGTATCTTGACGGGACTACTAAAGTGAAGGCGAACCGCTAGTTAACGACTATATCATTAACTAACGAGCAACTGCTATATCATTAACTAGTGACCAACTAGCGAAAAACATGGTGTGTAATGACGACAACGATCACGATGTTAAGTTTTTAAATTTTTATATTTTACGGTAGAACTCTAAATTATTATTATTTTTTTTTTTTTTAAAAGACACCACCCTGCACTAAGGAAATAAACCTTGTATTGCGGGGGACATTACAAACATGCAATTAACGCAGACAAATTACACCCAGACTCAGAACAACACTTTGTGGATCGCACAAAGTGTTGTTCTGCGTGGGCATCGAACCCACGGCACTGGCACGGAAGGTCGGTATCTTAACCACTACGCCATCTGTGCAGTCATAAGTTTCAGCCTTATAAGAGTATAACTTCCACAAACACTGAAACACGTTAATATACATTTATTATTAATCGAGAACTTGTGGAAAATATTAGATTTTATTCTTTTTAATTTGAAAATAACAAATCATACAACCACTTTTAACTTTATTTATTTCTTTAAGAATAAATTTCTTAAAAGAAAGAAAAGAAAGGATTTCTTTTCCTCTTCAAGATAAATCGACGTATCAAATTTGAAGTTTGAACCTAGTAAGTGATTAGTCAGTTAGTGGCATTTGGTTTATGTGTACATAATAATATAAAAATTATGTATATATCAGCGATCCGTTATAGCCACTCCGCCTTCAAACACGTGTTATCAATTCATTAAGCGAACATCTATATAACTACGTACCTACTTCGGTCACATGAGTAAATAAACGTACAGCTACAGAGATCAAGTTTCTAAGGAGCGAGCAAAATTGTTACCTATTCTGATAGGGTTGGCACATGAGGATGAAAATAAATACACAAAACGTTTGTCAGCTTTTTTATGTATGGATATTTTTTTACAAATTGCTTACTCTAAATAGTTTTTTTTTGTAATTTTTGATTTTTAATAATTTGTTATATCTCTTAATCAAATGATAAATTCTAAATCTAATATAAAGTTTTTTTAAATAATCAATGGGAAAGCACTTGCATGGCATATCAAATTTACAGTCTTGTATACGTTTTAGTATATCACCACCAATATTAACAATATTTATTTCTAGATCGAAATATTCCCGAAATTTCTTCTCAAGCAATTCAACAAATGCGATGAAGTTGTCAGGAGGTATTATTAAAAAACCCAATTGTATACTGCTTTCGTTAAAGTCTTTGTAATGGCTGAAACAAAGAATCTTTCCTCATATTTATAGGTTGTTCAGATCTATTAACATACAAAGTCGTTTTCAAAAAAGATATGTTTATATTTTTTTGATTGTTGTTTATGCACACAGTACAATAAATCATATTTACACTCTTTCTAATTAATTCAAATTTAAACAAACACTCACGACGCGATGCACAGCGAGCGGTGAGTGAGCCCTTTGTTTGAGCACTGGCCGAACCAGCCTAAACAGGTTTCGTTCCGTACGTGACGAGCCGCCAGTGCTCACGCACACACGCGCATCATACTTGTAGTGATGTACCTACCGTGGCGCGGTTGTTTGAATGTTTGTCTCTGTACGTTTATTTACTCATGACACACAGAATCATACGGTTACAGAATCATACGGTTTTATACCTACTTTAATACCACACTCTCGCAGAAGATCGACATCTGAGTAATGGTAATGTGCTATTGCGCTTCGTTCGGTGAGCGAGAGAGCCGGAAGCCGAATTGGGTGGGTTTGGGGTTTTTGTTGGTTGGCAGCGGCCTAGCTATACTCTTTGTATTGCAAAGGTCCATGGGCGGCAGTAACACTTACCATCAGGACTGCTGCTTGATCGTTTGCCAGCTTAAGCAATAAAAAAACTCTTGATTGTGATGTATAAAACATATCTTCGTTTTTTTTTTTTTATTAGATAAATTGTTGGTCCACAGACTTTGGTCCGTGCCTTTTTTATGTTGTATATTTTAGTTGAAGTTGAAGTTATATAATTCAATTTTTCTTGAAGTGGCTTTGATATTATACATTTATGATGGTTTATATGTATTTTTAAAGAGATTCTGCGTTATTAATTTATTGTGAACTTGTGATGATGTCTTTACATATCTTCGTTTTCAGCGACCACTAGGGAACATAAGGAGTTACATTCTAAAAAAAATAAAATCTTACACGAAGCTCTGTGACAGTGTGGATAGACCAATTACTATTCTATTGTGAACGAGGCTCTTGTTTGATAGTGCACAGTTGATACATAAAAAAAAAGAATATAAATCACTATACCACTTTTAATGTGTTACTAAGTATATACTGTTGTCACAATAACTGTTGTTATACCAGATTAGAATCCTGTATCGATCAAAAATTGTTAATCGGTTTTTCTGACGTAGTTCTTAAGAGCATAAAGTCTCAACTGTGCTCATTAGACAGGAAAAGACTCCATTAGTTGGAACTCTTTCACCATAAAAAAATTTAGGTAAGCAACAACCTATTTCCCATGGAGCAGCAATCTACTATGAAACTCATAAATTAGGTACCAACTATTATTGTAAGACGACCATGTCGAACGATAGACGACGATAAGCTGATAGATGAATGGCAAAACTAATCGACAAAAAAGCTTTCATTATTAATTTTTTTTTGTCTTTGTTGTTAGCCTCAGATGGATATGACAACTTTACCCGGACTGTGGGTGAGCGCTGAGGGCTCTCAACCCGAACTTTCATTGAAATAATTATTCTTGGCTTTAAATCAAAGTACAATGATCTCTAATTAGAACAACACTATTTCACAACGTAATCAACGATTCACTATAACTCAGTACCACGAAGTATAGATAGATACACTTCGTGTTTCTATACTTCGTGCTCAGTACAGTCAATACAAAGTTACAAACATGTGAAACGTCAAAACGTGCACATTCGAACAGTTTTCGTCTTCGGTTAGTCGTGTTAAGATGAATCGGTCAATATTATTGATTGTTATTTTATGTGCAGCTGTACAAAGATTATTACAGCAGTATCCTAATCCTCCACATTGTACAAAATTGACTAAAAGTGAGTATTCCATTTAATATTTTCAGTTAATAACTTTTCTAACCTCTTTTAAAGTTTATTGGAGTTATAAGGAGATTTCATTGCACGAAGCTTCGCTCTCATGGATTTAAAATACGCTTGGATTTTTTTCTTAAATGTTTACTTATGGCTTTCCTCTTTATTTGAGGAAGTTTCCCGCCAATTTCGTGGCTAGGCTATGGCCGTTGTAACATTTAATCACAATTTTTTTAGTATAACTTATCTTAAGCTCATAAACTGTATCTCGCGTTATGCGTAATATCTGGATACAAAAAGTATTCCCTAGATATAGGCCAAGCGCCGGGTCTTTTTTTTTTGCAACGTACGGGACCTGGTATTTTTTTTTGGGAATATGTTCAAGGTCGTCCCCTGAATGTAAATCCAAGTTGGCGCGGCGGGGGAGGGTTCACTTCAGCCGCCATCTTGGTAAACACGTTTTATTGAATATCTCGCGAACTGCGCATCGTACGACAAAAATTGCAGAGACCATTATTGTAGATAATAATATTTTCCATCTTTTTTATTTGAAACTTTTTTTTGTATAACGCATAGGTGTCGTCGCACCGACGGAGTGGTTGAGGTTGGCTTGCAAGAGGTGGATGGACTCGGTAGCCATTAGTGGGCCGTGTCCATTACCTCCTCCGCGCCGGCGGGCGATTGGGTCGCGCTAGGAGCGGAAGCGGCCGGGGTCGCCGGGCCGCTCCGCCCCTTTGGAGCCGAAGCCGGGGGTCTGCACTCTCCACCCCCCATTCGATGTTTGGCGGGCTTATTACCCGCCGCACACGCGGGACAGTGGGGTGCGGCAGCACACGATGCCGCCATGTGCCCGGTTTGACCGTAACGGAAGCATAGTCCACTGCAGTCAAAGCAGTTGGTGCACGTTGGCCGGGTATGCCCGACCGCCATGCACCTAAAACACCTCGCAGGCCGGGACTCCAGCAGGGTTACCCGCGCCGAGCTCCAGCCTACGAGGATCCTGCCTGAGTCAGCTAATTTCTTGACCGACTCTACCGGACACTGCACCCAGGCAGCACCGACGCCGCCCGGTCCAGGGCGAATGGCGCCAATCCGGACAGTGTCCGAGGCGCATCCGGTTTTTGAGACAATAGCCTCCCTGATGTCCTCCACCGTCACGGAATCGTCCAGACCCGCAATGCGCATCTCTGCGCACTTGACGGGTCTGGCGATTCGAACGCCACCCTCCTGGCCAAACAGCCCCCGCAGCTTCGTGGCCACGCTATCGGCCGCCTTGGCGCCCTCGGCCCCAGGGAACTCGAGGATTCGAGCCCCTGTCCGGGCCTTGCGGGTCCTAGCTTCGACGCCCCCGATGTCGGAGACGTCTAGCTCCCGCCGGGCGCGACGTAAGACGGCCTCATAGTTGAGGCCCTTCTCAGCCGCCTCAGGCAGCACAGTGATAACCACTGCTGCTGACTTTGGCGACCGGAGCTTTCTGCGCGACCTCTTTCCCCTCTTTCCGGCTCCTGTTTGGGGAGCGGCGGCCTCAGCGGCGCTTTTGACCGCCGCCCTCCGTCTTTGGCCGGGACTTTTCCTGCTTCGCTCAGCCACCTGCCAGCCCTGTTCGAGCATGGCAGCTGCACTGAGCGCAGCAGGCGCAGTCGTGGGCGCGCTAGCCGGTACCAGCGACACAGGTGCGGGCACCGGTTGCGGCGTGGCCTTAACAGGAGCCGGCGCCGATCTCTGCTTCTTAGCCGAAGCGAGCCCCTTGGACCCAGCCTTGGGCCCAGTCACAGCTGCGGCGAAGCTCACGCGGCCACCCTGGCAGGGTAGCGGGGTGGGTCTCGACGCTATAGTCGGCCGCGTGGTCTTGCCTCCGTCCGCAGCGAGTGGCGGCCGGAGACGTGGCTCCGGAGGCAATCTCGCCTCGAGAACCTCCATGCGCGCATTGACCATGACGCCAACAGACTCCATGATGGCGCGCATGGTTGCCTCCGGCACGCCGTCCACTACAGGCAGCGCGGGCAGCGGTACTGCCGATACTGGCTGAGCTTTCGGGGCGCGCTTCGTAGCTCGAGCCGGCGCAATTGAGGCGGCGACAGAGTCGGACGTTGTCGGCGTGGTCGGCGTCAAAAGCGCGAATTGGCTCCGCAAGTCGGCCATATCTTTGGCCAGCTTGCGGTTTTCCTTTCGCACAGCCGCTAACTCCGCCTCCAGTCAGTGGTTTTGGTCCCGCAGACCTGATACCTCGCCGCTAAGACGGGCATTTTCGGCCTGCAGGGCCTCCATCTGAGTGGCTGGGGGGTCGCCGCTCACAGCGCCCACAGCTACCGCCGCGTCGGTGGGAGGGATGTTGGATAACACCCTCACCATCCTCGCGGCGACTGCTTTATTTTCGGCACGCATGCGAGCCTCGGCCCCCCTCACTTGGCCGACCGGGGACGAAGCCGCCGATCTTGCCGCCGCCGTGGCCCCTCGTCCCCTGCGAGAGGTTGCCACCTTGGGAGGAGGCATAATAATTGCACTCCCCTCGTAGTCGGACCCTGAGCTGCCACCCTTATTTAGGGGGCGCTTCCGCACCTTCGAGGGGAGGGCCTCCTCCCTGAGCGTCAAAGCCGCCGCCATGATTGATGCCGCAGAACGCGACGACGACGCAGCGGCAGTCTCGGCAGCCGACATGCTGCCCTCCTCCATCTCCGACGGACCTGCGGCATCGCCGCCCTCGTCCTCTGTCTCCACGACAGATCTGCCGCCCTCGTCGTTGGACGGCTCTGCGACAGAACTGTCGCCCTCGTCCTTCGACGGCTCTGCAGCAGAACTGTCGTCTCCTTCATGGGTTGGAGCGGCGGCAGCCTCCCTGAGAGCCCGCCGCTCCTCTCGCTCCTTTTGGCGCCCCTTCGCGACGGAAGCCTTCCCACGAGTCGCCTTGGGTGGTCTTCCACGCCTCTTCGGCTTCGATTGGGCCTCCATGGGTGCCGGGCCCTCGGCGAGTTTGAGCGCCTCTAGTTTAGAGGACGAGGCGTCTTCTGTGCCAGTTTTACGGTAGCATGGCGAGGCTGTAATGTGGGAACCGCTAGGATCCCCGTCTGTAAGTGGTAAAATATGATCCATCTTGTTCCCACGAGTATGGGAGAAGTACACCGTCGACCCGGGCAGAGATCCCTGTACCCGGGCAAGCCTACATTTACCAACCAGGGGGTCGGCCGGTACCCTGGCTGGAGCGTGCTAACAACAGAACAACCCATCTGCCATGCATCTTCTCGCCGCACGTCAGAACTTAAGATTCTGGGTGATTTCCGAATTCGAATGTTAATTCGAATTCTTTATAGAGGTTGTCTTCCTCGCGGTCCGGGCGGTTAAGCCAAGACCCTCGCTCCTGAAACTACGCCTCACGACAATATGTCTTGAAGCGAGATATCAGGTTTACGATATGTCGGCGGTGGCATAAGCCTGCCCAGCCCTCAAATTAATGAATGACCGGGCCCGTCCGAAATTTCGCCTCCTGTACCCTCTACAACTAGAGGGTCAGGAGCGAATTGGGACTCAACCCATTGCTGGGGAACCCCCCCTCGCGCCAGAGATTTGCTACGAGCGACAATTCGACAGAAGGATCTGGGGGACTGTCGCTCGCACCCAGGGTACACCACGTGGAGGTTTCTGGCATCGTACCCCTGATATCTGTGCATGGAAAATATTTGATAATTTTTAATTATGATTATACAGGGTGGAAGTGGACCGCGCCCGAAAACAAAAACAGGTGACCCTACTAGTCCTACTTGTAATGATAGGCTAGAAAAAAAGCGATTCCGATGAAAAAGTTTTTTTTTTCTCAACGAATTTTAAGTTTTTTTTCACATTCTATCGTATTAGGGCAGTGCCATGAAACGATAATACCATAAAAAATACGTCACTTTACTCAGATGAGAAAAGACGCAATCTATTCTAAACTCACGATCATATGTTCAAGAGTTTAACGACATTACATGGTGAAAAAAAAATTTTTTTTTCATCCGAATCGATTTTTTTCTAGCCTATCATTACAAGTAGGACTAGTAGGGTTACCTGTCTTTGTTTTCGGGAGCCCCCTTCCACCCTGTATTTATAACATCAGTAAATCTTCATAATTCAAATCAATACATTTTAAATTTTTGTTAGCTACTGTCAGTTTGCATGTTTATATATCTACGCATTACGCAAAAACTTCTGCACAAAATAGGATGCAGTTGTCGAAGTTGAGATGTTGGACATCTAACTTACAATTGGTATATGTTTCATTTCGATAACTTATCATTAGTTCAGTTCTACGCGAACGAAGTCGCGGGCAAAAGGTAGTGCACTACTATATACTTATAATGTTTCATATTTTTTTAGTAACGGCTGCAGAAGTAGAAGTTGAAACAGCAGCCTTATTTCACGCCGAACTTTGGTATGATTTGCTAAACATTCAAGATATTCATGACGATAATGCCGAAAATAAACAAGAGTAAAGATGTTAATATTACCTAAAAGTTAACAAATGATTGTTTTATCAATTAATTAACTTAGAAACCAACATAAATAAAATTAGAATTGTTCACGTTCTAGAATAAATTATTTTAGTATTTAAGTAAATCGTGTTTTATAAAAAGACCTTGATATGAAGGCACTTCAAAATAATAAAATGATTTTAAAAGAAGACGAGAATATGTTCTCTTAAATAGCAATTATTTTAATAGAACAGATTTTCTTAAAACTTTACATAAATATCTTTAAAATTACAGTAATTAGCTTTTATATTAATATTTGGTCTCAAAAGCATAAAAAATAACTACACCCAAAACGATGCCTAACCTGTTGTTAATTTAGTAGGTACTTGTGCATGTTACCGGCCGGCGATCCGCCCTCGCTTCGCTAATCGCTTCCGTTCAGCTAAGTGCTCTCAATATAATAAGGATTTCAAAAACTTATACAGTATGACTGGTAAAAGACTGTACATATTGAAGGAGACGATAGATAATGGTCACATGTAACAAATAAAAATATAATAAGAAGGTAATATTAATTAACTAAATAGTAAACCTCAACAATATTAGTGTGTCAGGATTCTCAAAAAGATGGTCACCTTCTCAACATTTCTCGATACAAATCAATCGCACTTCGTACACTGCCATTTGGTCGAGCATATGCAATTTCCCAACACTCTTAGTGCGAATAACACATTCTATCACACTTCACACACAAATAGTCACGTTTAAAATCAAAACGCAGGCGATCGAAAGACACATAGGTTAACAAACACGGAAATGCAAAACATCCTATACGGCGCACGCGCTTTGACTGATCAGCTGACCATAGACGGACACTCACCCCGGGGACATCCTTCAGGGGTAGGGGAGAGTGTGCGCGGGAGCCACTACTTAGCACTGTTGTCAAGGTCACGCGCTCGGCTATTTACTATTTTAATGCAATTTCAATATCTATGCGGAGGTGTACGTAAATAATCATTTTTATAGGACAATTAGTTCAAAATTAAAGTATCAATTTTTTTTATATATTCGGTATCAGAATCGAGTACTGAATACCCTCCCTTAATATGTACAATCTTTTACCAGTCACCCTGTATAGATATGGCGCCCATAAATAACTTCAGTTCGCAATGGGTCACCCTGGGAGACTACCACTACTAAGAACCATGTCTCTCTCAGGAGACCCGTGCACATCTTCTTTATGTTCTTTATCGTTACATAATATAAAACAAAGTCACTTCCCCTGCCTATACGCTTAGATCTTATAAACCACGCTAGGGATTGTGGACAGAGTGATTAAAGAGGAGGGTTTATATTTACCTACTATACATATTAAAGTAGAGAAAAACGTGAATTTAAAAGGTTTCTAATATAATGTCGTATAACATATATTTTTGTGCCTTTACATTACAAAAGCTGGTTAAACTTTACGAGATATATCAAAATATACTATGACACTGTAGACTTTAAAAATAGATACAGAAAAGTCCGCAATGGTCTACCTCCTAAGAATAATCCGCAGTAACCAGACTCCTACCTCCTAAGAATAATCCGTAGTAATCTTTTACATAATACTAACAAATAATGGATTATTTACGACGTTTTTTAAATAATATAGAACATTATTTGTTATCTAATTAAATACATATCGAACGAACGCCTGGTTAAGAAGATATACAATGCGAAAGTGGAAGGATGTAGGTACCGAGGGAGACCGAGACTAACCTACCTAGACCAGATCGGTCATGTACTGAAGGAAGGTGGAGTCAAGAGTCTCCGAAACCGGCGAGCATGTATGAAGAGAATTATGAATGTTGAGGAAGCGAGTGAAGTATGCAGAGATAGAGTTCTCTGGCACTCTGTTCTCTCTGCCTACCCTGCAAGGGATATGGCGTGATGATATGTATGTATGTATGTAATTAAATACAATTCGATAAAAATCGCAAAATATCACAAGGAAGGAGGTGGGGTGTAGTAACTTAGTAAGATACCACGTGTATTTAATTTGTCGTTAAACGCGCGATGTCTATTGAGTTAAGAGCCCTCAGGACCCATTTGCCGGGTTAAACTGTAAAAGCTATCTGCGGTTAACACGAGACGCGAGAAAAACGCGATTTGTAAATAACTGAATAGCGCCGTGTGAACGTGACTCGCCTTTGCCACACAACTCCGCCTGCCGCGGCCCGGCCCGGCCTGACCTGCGGCTTCGTCTTAAGCTTCACCATATGTTTCACTTTACCAGGTGGAGGGAAGGTTAAAAATACTAAAGAAACATTACGTTATTAATGGACGACTCTAAAGCGAAGGCGAACCGCTAGTTAACGACTATATCATTAACTAACGAGCAACTGCTATATCATTAACTAGTGACCAACTAGCGAAAAACATGGTGTGTAATGACACACCATGTTTTCGAATGACAACGATCACGATGTTAAGTTTTTAAATATTTATATTTTACGGTAGAACTCTAAATTATATTTTCAGCCTTATAAGAGTATAACTTCCACAAACACTGAAACACGTTAATATACATTTATTATTAATCAAGAACTTGTGGAAAATATAAAATTTTATTCTTTTTAATTTGAAAATAACAAATCATACAACCACTTTTAACTTTATTTATTTCTTTAAGAATAAATTTCTTAAAAGAAAGAAAAGAAAGGATTTCTTTTCCTCTTCAAGATAAATCGACGTATCAAATTTGAAGTTTGAACCTAGTAAGTGATTAGTCAGTTAGTGGCATTTGGTTTATGTGTACATAATAATATAAAAATTATGTATATATCAGCGATCCGTTATAGCCACTCCGCCTTCAAACATGTGTTATCAATTCATTAAGCGAACATCTATATAACTACGTACCTACTTCGGTCACATGAGTAAATAAACGTACAGCTACAGAGATCAAGTTTCTAAGGAGCGAGCAAAATTGTTACCTATTCTGATAGGGTTGGCACATGAGCATGAAAACAAATACACAAAACGTTTGTCAGCTTTTTTATGTATGGATATTTTTTTACAAATTGCTTACTCTAAATAGTTTTTTTTTGTAATTTTTGATTTTTAATAATTTGTTATATCTCTTAATCAAATGATAAATTCTAAATCTAATATAAAGCTTTTTTAAATAATCAATGGGAAAGCACTTGCATGGCTTATCAAATTTACAGTCTTGTATACGTTTTAGTATATCACCACCAATATTAACAATATTTATTTCTAGATCGAAATATTCCCGAAATTTCTTCTCAAGCAATTCAACAAATGCGATGAAGTTGTCAGGAGGTATTATTAAAAAACCCAATTGTATACTGCTTTCTTTAAGTCTTAAGTCTTTGTAATGGCTGAAAAAAAGAGTCTTTCCCCATATTTATAGGTTGTTCAGATCTATTAACATACAAAGTCGTTTTCAAAAAAGATATGTTTATATTTTTTTGATTGTTGTTTATGCACACAGTACAATAAATCATATTTACACTCTTTCTAATTAATTCAAATTTAAACAAACACTCACGACGCGATGCACAGCGAGCGGTGAGTGAGCCCTTTGTTTGAGCACTGGCCGAACCAGCCTAAACAGGTTTCGTTCCGTACGTGACGAGCCGCCAGTGCTCACGCACACACGCGCATCATACTTGTAGTGATGTACCTACCGTGGCGCGGTTGTTTGAATGTTTGTCTCTGTACGTTTATTTACTCATGACACACAGAATCATACGGTTACAGAATCATACGGTTTTATACCTACTTTAATACCACACTCTCGCAGAAGATCGACATCTGAGTAATGGTAATGTGCTATTGCGCTTCGTTCGGTGAGCGAGAGAGCCGGAAGCCGAATTGGGTGGGTTTGGGGTTTTTGTTGGTTGGCAGCGGCCTAGCTATACTCTTTGTATTGCAAAGGTCCATGGGCGGCAGTAACACTTACCATCAGGACTGCTGCTTGATCGTTTGCCAGCTTAAGCAATAAAAAAACTCTTGATTGTGATGTATAAAACATATCTTCGTTTTTTTTTTTTTTTATTAGATAAATTGTTGGTCCACAGACTTTTGTCCGTGCCTTTTTTATGTTGTATATTTTAGTCGTTATGTTGAAGTTGAAGTTATATAATTCAATTTTTCTTGAAGTGGCTTTGATATTATACATTTATGATGGTTTATATGTATTTTTAAAGAGATTCTGCGTTATTAATTTATTGTGAACTTGTGATGATGTCTTTACATATCTTCGTTTTCAGCGACCACTAGGGAACATAAGGAGTTACATTCTAAAAAAAATAAAATCTTACACGAAGCTCTGTGACAGTGTGGATAGACCAATTACTAGTCTATTGTGAACGAGGCTCTTGTTTGATAGTGCACAGTTGATACATAAAAAAAAAGAATATAAATCACTATACCACTTTTAATGTGTTACTAAGTATATACTGTTGTCACAATAACTGTTGTTATACCAGATTAGAATCCTGTATCGATCAAAAATTGTTAATCGGTTTTTCTGACGTAGTTCTTAAGAGCATAAAGTCTCAACTGTGCTCATTAGACAGGAAAAGACTCCATTAGTTGGAACTCTTTCACCATAAAAAAATTTAGGTAAGCAACAACCTATTTCCCATGGAGCAGCAATCTACTATGAAACTCATAAATTAGGTACCAACTATTATTGTAAGACGACCATGTCGAACGATAGACGACGATAAGATGATGAATGGCAAAACTAATCGACAAAAAAGCTTTCATTATTTTTTTTTTTGTCTTTGTTGTTAGCCTCAGATGGATATGACAACTTTACCCGGACTGTGGGTGAGCGCTGAGGGCTCTCAACCCGAACTTTCATTGAAATAATTATTCTTGGCTTTAAATCAAAGTACAATGATCTCTAATTAGAACAACACTATTTCACAACGTAATCAACGATTCACTATAACTCAGTACCACGAAGTATAGATACACTTCGTGTTTCTATACTTCGTGCTCAGTACAGTCAATACAAAGTTACAAACATGTGAAACGTCAAAACGTGCACATTCGAACAGTTTTCGTCTTCGGTTAGTCGTGTTAAGATGAATCGGTCAATATTATTGATTGTTATTTTATGTGCAGCTGTACAAGGATTATTACAGCAGTATCCTAATCCTCCACATTGTACAAAATTGACTAAAAGTGAGTATTCCATTTAATATTTTCAGTTAATAACTTTTCTAACCTCTTTTAAAGTTTATTGGAGTTATAAGGAGATTTCATTGCACGAAGCTTCGCTCTCATGGATTTAAAATACGCTTGGATTTTTTTCTTAAATGTTTACTTATGGCTTTCCTCTTTATTTGAGGAAGTTTCCCGCCAATTTCGTGGCTAGGCTATGGCCGTTGTAACATTTAATCACAATTTTTTTAGTATAACTTATCTTAAGCTCATAAACTGTATCTCGCGTTATGCGTAATATCTGGATACAAAAAGTATTCCCTAGATATAGGCCAAGCGCCGGGTCTTTTTTTTTTGCAACGTACGGGACCTGGTATTTTTTTTTGGGAATATGTTCAAGGTCGTCCCCTGAATGTAAATCCAAGTTGGCGCGGCGGGGGAGGGTTCACTTCAGCCGCCATCTTGGTAAACACGTTTTATTGAATATCTCGCGAACTGCGCATCGTACGACAAAAATTGCAGAGACCATTATTGTAGATAATAATATTTGCCATCTTTTTTATTTGAAACTTTTTTTTGTATAACGCATAGGTTTTTAATTATAGCGAATCAAACTTTTTACAATATGGTTTTTACTAAATATTTATTTAATGGTCAATGATAAATTAAAAATAATGGTGACTGAATTGTAGAGCATGAAATTACCTATAAATTTTATAAAAACTTTTTCTCGTAGCATTTATAGTCTAAGAGCTGCAGCTTAGTAAAACTTGCACCTCGTATATTATCAGTGGCAATATTGTTCGCTGTATACGAAAACCATTTCATAACGCATAAAATGGCATAAAGTGTTAAAAAAAATGTCAATACAGCTGTGCAGCAAATCAATTAAACAATAGCACATCCCGCTACATCGTAAGAATTGTAATAGTTATTATTTTTATTATTATGTATCTCCAATTGTTATCGAAATCACAAAAATGAAAAGAATTTTACGAATGTTACTTCAAAAAAACGGAAAAAATATTTGTTTACACAAACAAAAAGTGGCGCATTATTTTACGGTGCGAGTCTTATTTTTTTCGATGTCGAGGGAAGACACTCATCGTCTTGTGGATCTATCTCTTCTGCCTCCGCCATTTTCGAAGGAGACGAATCAAAGGTTAGGTCTTCGGTTGGGATGACATCTAATATGTCTGGCACGTTGTCGCATGTTTGGCCGCTGCAATTGGAGCAAATAATCGAACATTTGAGAACAGCTTTTCGGCATCCGCAGGCAGCTCCGCAATTTTTGGTGCATTTGCACGATATTATTTGCAACAAACTCGACGGTGCAGGAGCCATAGCAGTTCGAATTGGTTCAAGCCCTTGTGCAGTTCGCTTCCAACCCCATTTTTCAGCGTCGTGATAAAATCCAAGCCAAGTTTGAACCTGGTGGTACACTCTGAAAGAATGGTAGCGTGTCGTATCTTGTGTTGGAGATAGAAGTGATAAATTCAACCTTGTCTTACTCGCCAATTTCCCGAAGCATTTGTAGCGAAGCGAGTTAATAGAGACTTCCGATTTTGTAAAACGGTTGGGATTTATACCTGAATACTGTTGGAATGTTAAGAGGGAGAAATTCCGAACGACCCGAAATATATATACTACAACTTATAGGGACATAATTGAATATACAGCATTATAATCTCATTTACAGCGTTATAGCTCTTAAACTATAAATGCTACGAGAAAAAGTTTCTTATAGAATTTATAGGTAATTTCATGTTCTACAATTCAGTTACCATTATTTTTAATTTATCATTGACCATTAAATAAATATTTAGTAAAAACCATATTGTAAAAAGTTTGATTCGCTATAATTAAAAACCTATGTGTTATACAAAAAAAAGTTTCAAATAAAAAAGATGGCAAATATTATTATCTACAATAATGGTCTCTGCAATTTTTGTCGTACGATGCGCAGTTCGCGAGATATTCAATAAAACGTGTTTTCCAAGATGGCGGCTGAAGTGAAGCCTCCCCCGCCGCGCCAACTTGGATTTACATTCAGGGGACGACCTTGAACATATTCCCAAAAAAAAATAGCAGGTCCCGTACGTTGCATTACAAACCTACTTTTTTTGCTACGGCGCTTGGGGTAATATATCTAGGTACCTACTAATAATTACTTCGGAGTTCGGGGGTATATTTTAAGTAGGTACCTACCTACCTAATTCCGATGACCTCCGCTTATGAAATTACAATATAAGATACAAATTATATGTTTAGTTTTTTTTACATATGATGTACCTACCTATTAAGTATTATGAAAACAAACTAAAGTTTAAACATTGAATGTAGAGGATTTTCTCTGGAAATACTTATCCAATTTAAACATTCGTTCACTAGGACAATTAAATGAATTATGATACATGGCGGAAATCCATAATTGTTTTAAAAAATGGAGGAAGGAAAAATGTTCGTACTCTGTTATAAAGCTATATTATCCCTAAGTTCTGTATCCAAGCACATTTAATTTCCTTAAAAATATATTCGCAAGGCCGATTACATTGGCAGAGAGAATCTTCGCATATGTATACAACAGCAAAATCAAGTTGGATTGGAATTTTTACGATTGCGAATTAGTCCGTAGTGAGACCACTGTGACAGTTTGAATGTGTGTATATACCTACCTACCGCTGTTCAATGTTAAGAAGTATCCAGAAGAGCGCTCCTAACATGACATTCTTAACACAGGTCTACTAATTCACGTGTAGTATCATATTTATAAATACATGTTCATAAATTACAATCAAATTAGAAAAACAAACCATAACTACACGTCATTCATCAACTATCTTAGTTGTTAATTATTAATAAATATGTTAGTTATCGTGTAAATAAATATAATTTTAATATTATTTCAGCTACTGATTACGAGTCTAAATATAAATTTGACTATCCGACAGTTTACATACCACCGGGTCAGCGGGAGGCTTATCAACGGGTAAGTAAATGTAAACATGGACATAACAATAACATTTTTATCGCGTTCATAGTGCATATGTCCCTTATATGGCCTACTACACCACGCTGGTAATATAATGTAACCGCTATACCAAGTCCAAATGACTTGATAGGATAGGATAATGATTTCCAATGTTTACGCCATGTTTACGCAAGTATTACACATTTGAAATAAAACTACTTTTACGGATTCTATCGCGTTTGTATTTGATTTTTAATTGATGACACAGATTACAGTGATCATTACTTCTCATGGGAGGTTTTTAAATTTTTTACTTCAAAGTCTATGACGTATATGCGTAAGTACCTACGGTAGTCACTTAAAGCACTTCCCTCCACACAAAAATAAAGTACTTCAAAGTCCTCAAATGAGAAGTTTAACTTTAAAACAATAATGACAAATCATAACTTGCAATGCCACGACAAAATCGTCGGTTATGCTTTTTTCTCGCGAACTTGAGAACAATGAAATTTTGATTGAATGAACAACGCTTTTCTCGCTTTCATAATTCTATGTAAATAAATGAACAATAATATATACCGTATATAATAATAATTTGCGTGTGATGACGGAGTAAGAATATAATTCACCAACCCCTATCTTACCCGTGGGTGATCGTAAGAGACGACTAAGTGATATAAAACGCACATAACATCTTTGCAAGAGAAGGAAAACTCGAAACGAAACAGAATTCTATATCAACACGTCTGACTAGCATGGTATAGTAGGTCAATTTCTCTCCCATTATGGAGAAGGCTTGAGCCCAACAGTGGGACATATATGAGCTGAGATGAAATGAATAATAAGCCAAATAATAAAGACAATCTATGCATTTCAAAAGTGACTCATTCATAATTAAAATGTTTCACTGTAATATAAGTTTCATTTCTTTGCAACACACACCCTTTTTTTTTATGATAGGCTAAGGTTTGGGTCTACGCCGTCCGTTCCGCCCGGGGCGACGAAAGGACGGCGCATAGCCCCGTAACCCACCGTACCCTCCCCATCGTCATTGGGCCCGCCACTGGTACCGCTTCCTTGCCATCCGTGGCCAGCCCGACGGGTTACTCTTTCGGGTACCACCACCCGTCGACGCCCCGACCTCCTGCCAGGACATCGCCTTCACGCGGTGCAATACACACCCTGTCTAATTCATTATTGTTGATATTTAAAAATTTACTATAATTTCAGCTATATTGTATCAATCCACCAACGTTAAATCAAGCAACGACAATGGTGTGCGATTGGGCTGCTCCTCCACAAGTTACATTTATAATAGGTGACGAATATATGCATGTTGTACGACAAGACCCTACCGGAAGGTACTTAGGCAATGCTGTCATCACCACTTTACAGCTATGTAATCATAATGGGTCAAGGCACGATTCACCACCGATTGTAATTGAAGATCTGTCAAAGTCACCAGAGGTTATTCTGGTAACTAAGTCAGATGATTAAATCATATCTATTGTAATAAAGATTATTTTTTTTCGATTCTATTGCCTTTACACCCACAACCCTTTTTTTTTGCAAGGTGGAACATGGATGTGGTCGCGCCCCGACAAATCGGTTCGGGGCGACAGAAGAGGCGGCGCGCAGCCCCATGGACCCACCCTGCAAACACCTCGTGCGAGCGGGCCACCGGTACCCGATCTTTGTCTTTGGTGGCCCGCCCGGATATACCCACAACCCTGCCAGTGTGGAAGCATTGATGCATCTTTTCTCCCATAATACAAGTTCAGCCTCCTCCGGAGTGCAATTGAAGTACTACACCACGCTGGTGAGATATCAGAAGCATAGCTAAATAAACAAAGGCCATGGTGCAAAAAAGTATGCATCCTATTTAGACTATTTAATTTACTTATTAGCTTGGAGTCTCCGTTGCACAGTACTATCTAGCCATTGGTTCGTGAAAGCTCTTAGGGTATTACAAGTATATTTTACTTAAATCACTTAGGTCTTTTTTGACACTTGTGTAAAGGATAATGGTAGAGAATAGTTTTACACGTAATGCCTACACGGAAAAAAACTATCATCATTATTATTCTATAGTCCGTTGTGATTCTCAACATGATTTAAAAGCGTTAACCCATCTGGCTAATATAATGTAAGTTATTATAAATATGTTCTTAGTCACAAAAAGTGGAGTATAGAAGTTTATAGACAGTCTATTCATAATTTTTCCTTATCTATATTTTTAAATTTTAAGAATAGCCTGAAGCCCTAATTCAAGGACTAAGATTTTATTAATGTTAAAAAAAAAGTTTTAGTCGTCTAGACTTCGGTATAGTTTCTTTACGTAAAGTATTATATTCGCTGCGCCGTCTAGATACTTAATTAATAAAGTGTTACAAAATTAAGACATCAAAATCTAATGTTTACTATTAGTTCGACCTATTCTTTCAATACTCTATATAAAAACTAAAAAAATATATATTTTATTTTAAAACATTTATTTTCACTATTGTCGACCAACAATAGTCAAGTCGCCAATTGTAAAAAAAAAAAAAATCTAAATAATATTGTAAATTTCCTGTTTTTGCGTTTCAAAACTATTTATAGATTATAACACTTTTTACGTAAACGTTATCCTAATATTGTATATGGATCAGTTGTGCGAGCGCATAATTATTTCTTCGTGGCGCTCACGTTCCATTTCACGGTGATCACCAGAGAAGCGTCCACCAGCTGAAGTACCAGCTTCATCATGCTCACGCTTCCCTGGCGAGTGCGGAGCCGAAGGCGCTGATTGCACCAACCGTCCCATCATAGTGGCACTTTTATCCTTCCGCGGCCGAGTCCACTCATGCGACAATACACGATCGAGGGTGAGTCGCAACGTAATATCTGGTTCCAAAATATGCCGTACGATTGACTTAGCCGCCGTGGATACAGTATCGCGAATCCTGGATCTAAACACCCAGTTCCGCGACATTTGATCCTTCAGTAATTTGCGAAGGTTAGAATCATCAAACGGCATTGAGGCGTTTAGCATGATATAGAGGATGATTCCAAGGGACCAAACGTCGGCTAATTTAGGATTGTATGGCGTACCGCTTACCACTTCTGGCGCAGCGTACGCTGCGGATCCACAATAAGTTTGGCTGAGTACACGTCGGCTTTCACCATCTGTACAAAACCGAGCAAAACCAAAGTCTGCCAGTTTCACATTGAAGCGTCTTGACAGCAATATGTTTTCACATTTCAGATCACGATGAGCTATATTTTTGCTATGCAAATATTGTAAGCCGCTAGCCATTTGTCTGAACCAAAGTTTTGCCTGATTTTCGGGCACGACTCCATTTCGCTTTATGAAATCCAGCAAGTCACCATTGTCCGCATATCGCATAAAGATAAATACTCTTGGTCCACGTTGTAGAATACTATGTACCTGAATAATATGAGTATTTTCAATTTTAGTTAATATATCAAGTTCACGAGGAAAAAATTTTTCTAAAAAATCTCTAGGTGCTTTTTCTTTATCGAATATTTTGCACGCGAGGTGCATCCGCTTCGGACTGGAGGCATCGCAGTACTCAGCTAGATGGACGGTTGCATAGGATCCTTGACCGATTTTCTTGCCGATGAGATAGCCTCGTTGTTCCAAGGCATTGACCTCAGAGCTTCGAGGGCTGAGGCGCTCAGCCATGGGGCTCTATCGACTTTATTCTAACCCGTTTAGGATACATTGGACATTTCACTACTTACGTATGCCCAAGTTGCCAATAGTCCACCTGTCAAAATGTTATCTTTTCAACTGGTATAATAAATCTCTTACACAACTCTCATGAAAGAAGAGTAAACCGATATAATTCTAAATGACCTTCAATAGCACGCACAAAATTTGGTTAAAAAATTACGACATCACAAAGAATTTAGATATAAAAAACACTTTCACTAGTAAGAACTCTCCCAAAAGACGTATTTGCTACATGGATGACTTTTTCTTTTGTTTCTAAAATTAAAATGAATTTTCTAAGAGGCCTGTATCAAAGTATTAAAGAAAATATTTAGTAAATAAATATCATAATTATAGGAAGGAAATAAGTTGCAAAAGAATGTCTATAGAATATAAGATCATGAGTTCAATCAAACCTTCATGGTTTTCCCTGAAAAGCATACTTAAACAGTGTTGGACTTTTTTGTATTTTATTTTATGTATTTTTTTTTTTTTTTATTTACTTGTATTAGCTTCTTGTTGACACTCTTTATAACTTATCGACAAATTCTAATACGTTGCATAAAACCGTTGAGCCTTATGATGGGTGAGCACCTGATCCGTCCTTACCATAAAATAAAACTGCACTGTTGTCCAAAAAACACGCCATTTTTCTATAAATTGTATGCGCCTAAGATTCACTTGTAGGTACAGGATATAATAGCTAGCATAACCAGCTACATGTTTTATTAAACATTCTTCATACTTATAGTTATATCTTTGGTATTTCATAGGTCCATGGGTGGCAGTAACAGTTTGCTGTGTGGTGGCAGCTACGAATACTACCAACCCTAGCTTTGCTTGTGGGTGTCGTAAAAGACGACTAAGGTCAGCGACTACAGTCCCAAGGAGGGTTGACGTCAGGCAGGCGGCCGGTTATAAAAATTATTGGCGAAACCTTTACAATATGAACTATGTTATAAAAAATAATGACAGGGCTAGGGCGTACCCCGCAGGCGCCGCGCAGGGGCAGCATCCGGTCTCTGCGAGAAATGGACAAGGGTTGTTGCATCACGGGCGGGTGCGACATAAGAAGCGAGCGCTTAGTATGAAAGAAGTAAGATTGGGTTATGCGAGTTGGAATGTTGGAACGATGACTGGAAGGGGAAGGGAGTTGGCGGATTTATTAAAAAGGAGAAGAATAAATGTTGCATACCTGCAAGAAACGAAATGGAACGGAACTAGAGCTAGAGAAATTAGTGAAGGATACAAGTTTTACTATAGTGGTAGTGATGGGAAAAGAAATGATGTAGGTGTAGTGAGATAGGAATTTGAAAGAATGTGTGACGAACGTAATAAGAAGGAATGATGGATTAATAGTTGTGAAAATAGTTTGGAAGAGTATGACTCTGAATGTTAAATTATTACCGCGTATGCACCCCAAGCCGGATGTAAGGATGAAGAGAAAGAAAAGTTTTGGGCGGATTTTGATGCAGTCATAATAGGCATTGCTTATAGTGAAGAGATATGTACCTATAGTTGATTTTACTGGACATGTAGGGGCTGCAAATGATAACTATGAAAAAGTGTATGGAGGTTGGGGGGTACGCCAATCGTAATGCTGGAGGTGAAGTGTTGCTCCAAGTGGCTTCATCACTTGACCTGGCTATTGCTAATACATGGTTCCAGAAAAGTGATGAACACCTAATCACATATAAAAGTGGCAACTACTCCACACAGCTTGACTACTTTCTTATTAAAAGAAGTAAGTTGAGCTGTGTGAGGAACTGTAAGATGGTACCGGGTGAAGCACTTGTATCACAACACAGACTTTTAGTGTTAGATATTAATATAAGTATACGCTCACTTAAGACCAAAAACTGGCCCCGTCCTAGGGTAAAATGGGTCATGCTTGTGAGGAGAGAGTATGCAAGTAGATTTATACAAGATGTGATAGATCAAACGAGTGGAATGAATGATATGAAGAATAGATCTGTAAATGTATGTTGGAATGAAATAGCTAGCTGTATTAGAAATACAGCTAGAGTAATATTAGGAGAAACGAAAGGAAAAAGTGTGGTTGATAGGGATACGTGGCGGTGGAATCAAGATGTGCAACAGGTACTGAAAGAACATAAAAATGCATTTAAGGAGTGGCAGAAAGAGGATCATGAAAGTTTGAAGAAAGTAAACAAAGTGAATATAAGGAATGCAAGAAAAAGGCTAAAAGACCGATAGCTACGGCGAGGGCGCAGACCCAGGAAAGGATGTTTAACTCCTTAAATGGGCCTCAAGGACAAAAGGCGTTGTATCGCATTACATAAGCATGACAAGAACGAGCGAGAGATATTAGGCATGTAAAGTGTATAAAAGATGAAATGGGCAAGGTTCTGATGAAAGATGAGGAAATAAAAAAGCGGTGGAAGGTGTATTTTGAAAGATTATTGAACGAAGACAATGCATGGAGTGGAGATTTAAAAGATATATCAGAGAACGCCGGCTTAGTGAATGAAATTACATTAAAGGAAGTAAAAAAGGCAGTGAAAAGTATGAAAAATGGGAAATCAGTCGGGCCGGATGGTATACCAGTTGAAGTGTGGAAGATTTTAGGACAGCGTGCTCATGGAAGTAGTAAGTACTATGTACAACCGTAGTACTTATTACTTCCATGAGCGTGCTTATGAGTGGTTGACTTTGTTCTTCAATAAGTTGCTGCAGGAAGAAGAAATCCCCGATGAGTGGTGAAATAGCGGGTTAGTGCCCATTTTTAAAAATAAAGGGGACGTTCAAGACTGGCAATTATCGGGGAATAAAGCTCATGTCATATAGTATGAAAGTGTGGAAAAAAGTAATTGAGAAGCGATTGCGAGAGGAGAGTGAGGTCACCCAAAACCAGTTCGGTTTTATGCCGGGTCGTGGGACAGCGGATGCCATATTTGCACTGCGCCAATTGTGTGAAAAATTCGTGGTGCACATAAAAACTTGCATATGGTATGCGTTGACCTCGAGAAGGCATACGACAGAATATCGAGAACATGTTTTTTGTGGTGGGCTCTGAAAGAGAAAAGTGTGCCTATGAAGTATACAAGGTTAATCTGTGCTATAGACCGGCGATGTAGGTCGTACATAAGATCTGCTGTTGGAAACTCCGACGAGTTCATTGTTGGGGTGAGCCTGCATCAAGGGTCGGCGTTAAGTCCTTACCTCTTTATGTTGATAATGGATGCTATAACATCGGAGACACAGGAAGAGGCGCCCTGGTACATGCTTTTAGCTGACGACATTGTTCTCATCGGAGACGATGGGCTTGAGGTCCAGAGCATGCTGGAAAAATGGCGCTGTAGATTGAAGAACGTGAGCTTGAAAATCAGCAGAACAAAAGCAGAGTGCATGTTCTGCCATTTCGGTGGTCTTTCCAATTTTACACCCATATCCTTAGATGGAGTACTTATACCAGTATGCTCCAACTTTCGATACCCCGGTTCGGTTATCCAAAGCAATGGTGACCTGGATCGTGCGGTGAGGCACAGAATTCACGCGGGATGGATGAAATAGCGGCAGGTCACGGGTACCATATGTGACTCTCAAGTAACTACCCTTAAAATTTAAGAGTAAAATATACAAAAACTTAATAAGGCCTGCCGTATTGTATGGGTCAGTATGTTAGGCTACAAAAGCGACGGATGAGAGACGGCTGCATGCAGCAGAGATGCGAATGTTGAGATGGATGTGTGGCCTGACGAGAATGGATAATATAAGAAATGATAAGAGAAAGTTTGAAAGTGGCATTAGTGATGGAAAAGTTGAAATGTGAACGCCTGAGTTGGTATGGACATGTGATGAGACGGGGCGAAAGTAATGTTGTGAGAAAAGTTATAAGTATGAATGTTGAAGGTTTTAGGGGTAAGGGAAAACCGAAGAAAAGATGGATGGATTGCGTGAAGCATGATATGGATAGGAAGGGCGTGACCGCAGACACGGTCTTTTCACTCCATACAAAAAGGAAAAATATAACACAACTAATTTTATTCGTATTACAACAAGGTCAATTTCCTTCGATTGCTATACCTCTTTAATTTGGTTGAGTAATTTAGTTTTATAACAAATTCATAGATAGAGCTTTTTCACATAAATAATTATTAATGAATATTGCACGCCTCATAAGCGAAGCGTTGAGGTCTTGCTCTACTCTCGACTTATGAAAATCAAGCACTTTTCAAACCTAAAAATGATTGTATTTTTCTCACATTGCACTTATAGGATAATATTATTATAGATATGTCAAGAAAAAACATTCGTCTAAACGTATTTGATATTTTTAAAAAGCAATTATTTTGTTTAAAGTAAGAAAAAAGTTGATTAAAAAAAATTTTCAAGGACGTCCGGATGTTACCGTAAAGTATCTGGCATTCTGTCGACCGTAAAAATGAATGTATCGAAGTTTTTGAAAAAAAACTTAAAACTTATTAGTGTATGTATACTTTATGAAAATTGGGTTGGTTATATTTTTTGTTCGTCCATTCGGACAAGCAAAGGAAATAAATCCCATTCAGCCTATACAGCTATGTTTAGCTCTACGTCGAGAATGGCACAAGATATCTAAAGTATTTTTTTTTTCTTTCATTACGAGTATGTACAAGCTTTTATTCAGTTTCACCTGTCCCGTTGTCTGTAATCAAATCTTGCAAGTTAAATTTGATCCCCTTTCCGGTTTCCGATTGAGCTGAAATTTTGCACGCTTGTATAAATTAGATGACAATGCAATATTATTGTGACATAGAGCTGATCTGATGATAGACATGGAAGCTGGCCATAGGAACTCCGTAATTAAACGACGCAACCCTTTCGAGTTTGGGCTCATTTGATTCGTCTTGACGAGTAATTTGATACTATATGGAAACCAGGGTCTGATAATGGACCTGGAAGCTGTCCATAGGAACTCCGTAATTAAGCGACGCAACCTCATCGAGTTTGGGCTTGTTTGATTCGTCTTGACGAGTACTTTGAGACTATATGATAACCAGGGTCTGACGATGGACCTGAAACCTGGCCATAAGAACTCTGTAATTAAACAGCGCAACCCCATCGAGTTTGGGCTCGCTTGATTCGTCTTGATGAGTACTTTGATACTATATGGTAACTAGGTTCTGATGATGGTCCTGCAAGCTGGCCATAGGAACTCCGTAATTAAGTGACGCAACCCCATCGAGTTTGGGCTCGTTTGATTTGTCTTGACGAGTACTTTGATACTACATAGAAACCAGGGTTTGATCATGGACCCGGCAGCTATCCATAGGCACTCCGTAATTAAGCGACGCAACCCCATCGAGTTTGGGCTCGTTTGATTCGTCTTGACGAGTACTTTGAGACTATATGGTAACCAGGGTCTGACGATGGACCTGGAACCTGGCCATAAGAACTCCGTAATTAAACAACGCAACCCCATCGAGTTTGGGCTCGCTTGATTCGTCTTGAGGAGTACTTTGATACTATATGGTAACTAGGTTCTGATGATGGACCTGGAAGCTGGCCATAGGAACTCTGTAATTAAAAGATGCAACCCCACCGAGTTTGGGCTCGCTTGATTCGTCTTGACGAGTATTTTGATACTATATGGAAACCAGAGTCTGATCATGGACCTGGAAGCTGTCCATAGGAACTCCATAATTAAGCGACGCAACTCCATCGAGTTTGGGCTCGTTTGATTCGTCTTGACGAGTACTTTGAGACTATATGGATGGTAACCAGGGTCTGATGATGGACCTGGAACCTGGCCATAAGAACTCCGTAATTATATATCCATATCGCTAACGTTGCGCCTCAGAGTACCAGGGCGAACCCTGTTATACTGAAGCCCTTATCCCTCCACAATGGACCTCTGGGGTGATGAACCCTTTTTGTCCTATATTTGTGGGAACAACACGAATAATAAAAATACTAAAAAGTTAAAAATAAAATTAAAGAAAAATATTTTTTTAAAAACAAGCTTTTATTATTTGCTAATATAATAAACTAAAAAGTTAAAAATAAATTAACTCTAATCAGACATATAACACTTTATAAGTTCATTGTAACCTTTAACGATATTTTTATTAATCTTCAACAACAAAATAATTCCATATCGTACATAATTATATATTTTTAACACTAAAACTTTACACCATAATTATTAAATCTGCCCGTTTTTATCACAGTCCCAATTTTATAAATAAAAGTGTGTTGCATTTTTTAGCAAATAATAAACACAAGCTGTTTAAAAAAGGATTTTTTTTCTTTAATTTCATTTGTATTTCTGGCATTGACTAATAGTAAATGATAAATAATATAAAAATTATGAGGCGTGCACTTTTGGATTTTCCAAATTATATTTAAAATATTCGTCCAAGAAATTATAAAACTGTTTATTTGGAGCTACCGAAATTACACGAGTTTAAATGAAAAAAATGTTTTCCGTGTGCTGGAAGAGTAAGAATATAATCCACCACCCCCTATCTTACCTATGGGTGATCATAAGAGACGATTAAGGGACATAAAATGCATATTTGAAATAAAACTACTTTTAGTGATCATGGTCACGGGAGGACAGTCCTCCCGTGACCATGATCACTGTAAAGTGTTCAAAACGTCGGGAAATTATAAATCAAATACAAACGCGATAGAATCCGTAAAAGTAGTTTTATTTCAAATGTGTAATACTCGCGTAAACATAAAATGCATAATTATAACATCTATACAAGAGAAGGCAAACTTCAAATAATTCTATACCAACAAGTCTGACTAACGTGGTATTGTTGGGCAATTTACCTCACATTATGCATTATTAAGGCTAGGATTATTAAGGCTCAAGCCCAATAGAGGGACGTATATGAGCTGATATGATGATTTCATTAAATTAAAAAAAAAAACAATCTTTGTAGTTTATAATTACATAATCTAATTTATGTGGAAATAGAAGTTATGGAGCAAGAATCGTTTATTACGTATTCTGTGACCGCAGATATGACTTCGAATAGGATTGTGTGGAAGGAAAGAACATATTGCGTCGACCCCAAGTAATTGGGATAAGAGCAGGGTAATGATGATAATGATGATGGGCGACAGTAACACTTACCATCAGGTGTGCTGCTCGTCTGCCACCATAAGCAGTAAAAAAAGAAAGACTACTGGTACAGATTCCTTGATAACCGTGACCGAAATGGTAGGTTAGAGTCCAAGGGTTTCGAGTATCATCAGTATTGATGGTGCGTTGCCTTCACGCGGACGGCCTCTCTGCGTATGGTGGATAAACTCCCGGGCCAATCACCCTAAATCTTAGCCAAGGCGACATTAAAAAAAATATTTTTTTTTTTCCCAGCTTGGACTGTATTTTAATATATATATCTACATCAAACGTGTTATCGCCCATTGGAAGGTGGCGATTCAAGGAGTATGCTCTGGCAACATTAGCGTTACGGTTGAGTGGTTTCGTGGCGAAAACGGGTATAAATATCGGTTACAGACGCGTAGACGGGATTCTGTTGTGATATCTAATCTGTGGTAAAAAGTCTGTTAATAAGTTATATGTATAATCACAAAATAAAAGGCCCGTTTTGACAGTTCACACCCAAGAAGTTCTCTATTTTTTACCGATCGAAATGTTCTAAGGCAATTACATTTTTCATCGATGGGTACCGCCCACTCGGCTAAGTGCCGTTCATAACGATTTTTTCATATTCTCCACAGACTATTAATAATCGGTTAAAGAAAAAATAAATCGATCAAAATATTTTCTTTTAAGGTGGACTCGCAGTTGTCCGGTTTTATTAATTTTAATACTAGTGTTTAGAATAACTGAATTTCACCAGCTGTGTATTGATCTTTACTGAAAGTTATGAGTTTGGAGCTAACAAAGTCACAAATTGGGACAATGTCATATTTGTCGAAGAGATTTGGCTGAACTCGAATCATACCGTGCCACAGTCGTGGACGGACGATACCAAGACATCTTGCTCAAAAGTGCCAATGGGAAAAGGTGGATGCTTAATAATCTGCCACGCTGAATCAGCTGGGGGAAGTTTTTTTTTAATGATGCCTTGCTTGCAATGGAGTTTAAAAGTACAAAAAAATATCACGAAGAAAAAGACGCAAATAAATTCACAGAGTGGTTCAGCATGGACACAAAATGATAAGAGCGCCACCATACCATTGTCAGTATAATACTTTGATCTGGGCTCAAATGAAAGGATACGCAGCACGCCACAATACAAAGCCGCCATTCTCCACTAAGAAAATTATGACATTGTTGAATGAAGCTTGTACCAAAATTACTAAAGAAGACTGGACAAAAGTGGTAGAAAACTCGAAAAATAATTAAGGAAGACTATGATAGAGACATCAATATTGACAATATAATTGAAAATGAAATAATTATAGATGCGGGTGACGATAGCTCAACCGACAAATTTGGCTCATCATTCGAAGAAAATGAAGAAATTAAATGAAGAAATTGAAGATTCACTTTTTCTCGATTTTTTATTTTGTGATTGAGTGAATGTTATTGTAACACAAATATATAATGATAGAAAATTGACCTTTCATAACATTGTGTCATTTCAAAATACCCATAATATCAAAATTTTAACTTAAATTTTCAAATCAGAACTTTAATCCAATGCACTTTACAATACATATTCAAATCGATTAAATACTCACGCAAACTTGAATCGATATATTGTGAGTATCGAGTACCGAGTCGTATGGTTATATCACTATATCCATCAATAAGACAAATGTCAAAACGGGCCTTTTATTTTGTGACAACTATAGTTATAAATGTTTAAGTGTATATCTATGTCATTTTTTGTTGTATTCTTATAAACGTGACATTAGTATTACAGATAGGAGTAGGTACTTTTGAGTGATACCTACTCAATCATCATCATGTCAGCTCATAATATGTCCTACTGTTGGGCTCGGACCTCCTCAGTAATGAGAGAAAAATAACCTACTATACCGCGCTGGTCAGACGTTGGTATACGGTTTTGTTTGGAGTTTTTCTTCTCTTGTATAGATGTTATATGCCTTTTATATCACTTAGTCGTCTCTTACGATCACCCACGGGTAAGATAGGGGGTGGTGAATTGTATTCTTACTCCGTCACCACACGGATACCTCTGATTAATAGACGAAAATTAAAATAAATATTCAAACCATCAAGTTTTGTTTTATTTTCAACTCATTTAAATTTTGCGCCCTAAATCAAGGATTTTCAGAGAATTATTAAGGTATTTAGGGCATTTAATAGAAACATCTAGGGTAAAACTAAAATCTGATAGTGGAAACACTGAGTACAAGATATTAATCTGTGGGCATAACTGCAGGGGGGGACACAGTCGTTTTTTAATGTAGCGCTATCTAGATCACGTTTCTGAGTGTTTTGTTTGCTTTGACACTAATAATGTTAATAACTAAAACTAGATGGCAGAAATTACCTTATTTAAAACAATAAATTAAATAACCGATATCTTATAGACTTTTATTTTGTTCAATTAATTTTTGTTTATATTATTTTCAATACAAAATAATTATTGTACAAATAAAAGAAAATTATTATACCAAAGAGTTCAAAGTACAACGTTTTACTTTATTTTAATGACACAATCGAACCATAAAGTCATTATTTTCTAATTAAAAAGTTTCAAATATCTATTTGACGCTGCCGATTGTAATTTTTAGCATTAATAAAAAAACATAAAAGTTTAATGAGTACGTAAGTTTTGTTTACTTATATACTTTGAGTTCATTTTGTTCTCTTCCGTCTTGAAATTTACTTGAAAGAGCTTATAACTAAACTAAACACTGTTTCCTAAGATACAAGCCTCTTGGCCTAGTTTAGGAGACAGGGTTTTACAACTCAATATTGTAACTCGTCAAACATCTGTGAATCAATTTCTATTGTATTTCTCTTGTACTACTGGATTTTTATTGTGACTTTGAGTATTTTGTAATGTTTTGTTTTTGAGTAATAAATAAATTATTATTATTATTTTATTATTATAACTTATACGGTGACATTGACGATTTGCTGGGATTAGTAGGAATGAAGAGACTTCTTGTTCAGTAGATTAATCTTGCTTTATTTTCTTAAGAGTTGTTTCTTCGGAGAGAAGCACCTGACGACGGTGCCGGTACCACGGTTTGGTCCCGTATTTATATATTTTTGGCCGACCCCGCGATTGGTCGTAATTTTACAGTTTTTCTTGACCAATCACGGAGTCGGAATTATAGCCAATCACAAAGCTTTAAAATTTACTTAAGTACAACGCGGCGTTACCGTTGCGAGAGCCGCGCTTAATTTCAATACAATTAGTTACCTTAAGTACTATGCGGCGTTACCGTTGCGAGAGCCGTTTACAATATTAGTACTTACGTGCTAATACTAAATCTATATTTATTCTTTATTTAATTTCGTAAAATCTTATAACTAATTAATTACAACTGTTACAAACTATTCTTAAAACTATTGTTTATCTGCTGTCCCGCACATCTCTCCCGCCGTGCGACTGCGTTGCATCAGGTTCCGGTGCGGGTTCGGCGTCGGTGTACAGCGGCAGGATCACCAATTTCCGCACTGGACGTCTCAGCACTCCACCCTTGGTCCGGATGTCCACAGTTCTCACGACGTTGTCTGGTCCCGGGTATGTTGCGACGACTCGACCCCGTATCCACACGTTGCGGGGTAGGTTGGTGTCCACTACTTGCACCAGGTCGTTGACTCGTACTGCTGCTCCTTTCCCATGGGGCTCCCGCCGGTTTTGGAGTTCGGGAAGATACTCCTTCAACCAACGTGTCCAGTATATGTCGGCTAATCTCTGAGCCGCTCGCCAGCTGGTTTTCGATAGGACGTCTCTGTCGGTGAATTCACCCGGATGTGGCATTCGTCCAGGTCCCCCCAGCAGGAAGTGATTGGGGGTCAGAGCTTCTGGGTCCTCGGCGTTAACTGATACATGCGTCAGCGGGCGGCTGTTTACGGTGTTCTCCACCTCGGCTAGCAGCGTGGCGAGGACTTCTTCTGTAGGATGTCGTTCGTGTAGCGTTGCTGCAAGTGCGGTCTTGACTGAGCGAACCATTCTCTCCCAGGCTCCGCCCATAAACGGTGCTCCCAGCGGTATGTAGCGCCAAGAGATTGTCCTTTTTGCTGCTTCGGTTTCGGTTGCTTCGTCGACTGCTCGTCGTAGTTCTTTGTCTGCTGCCTTCAGGTTAGTGCCGTTATCCGACCAGATTTCCGTCGGACATCCTCGTCTCGCGATCATTCTTCTCAGTGCCATTACCGCGGAGTCAGCGCTGAGTGAGCCGGCTATTTCCAGATGTATAGCTCGTACGGTGAGGCATGTGAAGATGGCTACGTATCTCTTCTGATGTGTTCGTCCGACAGTCACAGAGAGAGGCCCGAAGTAGTCGACCCCGGTGTAAGTGAAAGGTCGTCTGTGGTGAGCTAGTCGACAGGCTGGCAGGTCTCCCGTCCTTGGGTATGGTGGCGCTTGTGTTTTCATTCGACAGAACAGGCACCTTCGCAGTATCGTGCGCGCAATAGGACGTAAGCGCAGCACCCAATACTGTTGTCTGCAGTCGTTGACTGTTGCTTCCACACCTGCGTGATGTAGTTGTCTATGCACTGATTCTATCCAAAGTTTTACTGTATGGTGGTCACCGTCGAGCACCAGTGGGCTTTTGAAGTCCTCCGTAACGTTGCGTGTAGCTTGAATGCGACTCCTGAGTCTTACGGTTTCGTTCACGTATTCGACGCTTAACTGCTTTAGTCGACTCTCTCTGCTGACTGTTCTATTGTTCTTCAAGTCTTCTATTTCAGCGTGAAAGGAGTCCTCCTGTGAGGAGCGCATGAGGAGTTCTTCTGCTTGCTTAAGTATTTCAGCGGGGATTAGTATCAGTTTTCTCCCGCCAGGTACCAGCGTCTTCTGTGTTGTATTTGTGCCCGTTGGTTTGACTATCTTCTTCCAATCTGGATCCTTTTCTTTATTTTTATTCGTTCTTCTATGGTTCACAGATTGTTTCGATGATCTGCAGAGTTGAATGAATTGCAGAACGCGAGCTGTTGAATATCGAAGTCGGTGCCAGCTGGAGAATCTTGAGGGTTGAGGAAGACCTTCCGAGAGTTTCAATTTTCCTTCTCGTATATGATGTACTCTCTCTTCTCCTGAGGGTTCTGGTATTGCTGTTGTAGATGATTCGGTCGGCCAGGCGTCTTCGGTTTCGTGCAGAAAGTCTGGGCCCTTATACCAACGGTGATCTTTACTGAATCCCATTGGGACGTCCCTGGTGGCGTCGTCTGCTACGTTCATCTTCGTCGGGACCCAACGCCAATCGTTGACTGTAGAGCACTCTTCTATTGCGGCCAGCCGATGAGCTACGTACGGTTTATATGACCTCGACCCAGTCTTTATCCAGGACAGGGTTGTTTTGCTATCCGTCCAGAAGATCTTGCGTTCAGGTTTCCTTTCGTGCTCCGCTATGACCGTTTCTGCGAGTCTGGCGCCTATAACTGCTGCTTGTAACTCCATCCTTGGTATCGATGTTAGTTTCAGGGGTGCCACCTTAGCCTTTGCCATCACGAGCGATATGTGTACTTTGCCGTTCGATGTTACTGCTCGCCAGAATAGGACTGCTGAGTAGGCTGCTTCGCTGGCATCGGTGAAGATGTGAAGTTGTAGAGAAGTGGCATCGCTGTAGTGAAGGTATTTCCTTGGTATGGTTACGTTGCAGAGGTTCTTCAGGTGTGTCATCCAGTTTGCCCATTGATCCGCAAGGTCTTCGTCTATTTCGTCGTCCCACGACGTGCCTCGCCGCCATACTTCCTGTAGGATTTGCTTTGCTCTCACGGTGACGGGCGATGCAAGTCCGAGCGGATCGAAGAGTGACATCACTATCCTGAGCGCTTCTCTCTTTGTTGGATTCTTTCCTTCCAATAATGTCGGTGGTATTCTGGCTAGGTTCAGGTTGAAGGTGAGTACGTCTGAGTCGACCTTCCAAATAATGCCTAGCACTCGTTCCGTTTGTTCCTCGGATGTGTAGAGTTCCATATCCTCTACGTGTTTGGTTTCACCGAGTGCTTCCAAGAGGGCTGGTGAATTCGATTTCCATTGTTTCAGATCGAAGCTGGCTTTCAGATGAATTCTTCTTACATCCTTGGTGATTCTTTCGGCGTCTTCTATGCTTCTGAAGCTATCTAGGTAGTCGTCGACGTAGTGCTTATGGACGATGGCTGCTGCGGCTTCGGGGTGAGTCTCCTCGTGTTGCATGGCATTCAGGTTCTTGACATATATTGCTGTTGAAGGCGAACACGATGCTCCGAATATTAATGACGTCATTCGGTATTCTTGTGGTGGTCGATTATCACGTCGGTTCCCTCGCCATAGATATCGAAGCGAGTCTCTGTCTTCGGATCGGAGCTTCACTTGCATGAACATTTCCTTGATGTCAGCTGTGACTGCGATCTCGTGCTGTCTGAACCGCATGATTACGCCTGGTAACGATTGTAAAAGGTCCGGCCCCTTCAGTAGCATGTCGTTGAGGGAGATACCCTTAGTCTTGGCTGCAGCGTCGTGAACCACTCTCAGCTTGTCTGGTTTCATGGGGTTAACTACACCGAAGTGAGGTAAGTACCACGTCCTGTTCGGCGTTTTCTGTGCTGGAGCTAGTTCAGCGTACCCCTTTGTGATGAGGGCTTCCATCTGTTCTGTGTACTTCTGTTTCAACGTAGGATCACGATCAAGCTTCTTCTCGATGTTGACCAGCCGCTTCAGTGAGTTGTCGTAGTTGTTCGGGAAGGTGACGTGTTCGTTACGCCAGAGTAGGTTGGTTTCGAATATTCCATTTTCTGTTCTGGTCGTCGCCTTCTCAAGTATCCGTAGCGCTTGTTCTTCAGGATCGGACTTCGGTCTTCTAGGATTTAAGCAGAGGGCGTCCATTTCGAAGTATTGTTTCATCATCTTTTCTAGGTTGTCCTCTGGTTCTTCGGTTTCTTCTACTATGTGTGACACGAAGTTGATGCTGTGGCTGCGGTTGCGTGTTTGGCTGCCATGGAGTACCCAACCCAGCGGTGTTAGTGACGCCACTGGTTGGCCCCTGTCTCCTTTCCTGACCTCGGATGTTAGCAGTAGATGCCAGTTGTCTTGCCCGATGAGTACTAAAGGCTTGGCGTTCGGATAAGCGAGGTACTTGCTGATGTCTGCCAGGTGTTTGCATCCTTCCACTATTGTTCCTGAGACTTGTTGAGACGAGACGTGTAGATTCTTCACTGTGCGCGCTTGTACTTGTTCCTCGTGATTGTTGAGCCCTTTTATATTGATGGTGACTCTTCGTGAAGTCGATTCCGAAGTCTTCATGTCGTTGATGCCTTCTATCTTCAATGGGTCTATGGGACCAGTTGCTCCTATCGTGTCGACTATGTTGTTGTCGACCAACGTCACTGTTGACCCGTCGTCCATCAACGCGAAGGTGTCGAAGGATCCCTTCGGACCTCGTATCTGTACTGGTAGAATCTTCAGATAGGATTGTTTCTTCTTGGCTGACCAGGTGGAATTAATTGCTTCTACGTGGTGCGTTTCCTGACTCTCTTCAGTGTCTATCTTTTCTATCTTCTTAACGTAGTGCAACAACTTGTGGTGAGTATTCCCACAGTCGTTGACACCACATGGCTTGGTTCGGCAGTTGTGAGTCTTGCTCCTATATTGAAGACATCTGAAGCACAGGCGTTTATTCTTCGCTACATCCCATCTTGAATTTTCATCTAATTGTTTGAATTCTTCGCAGTCAGATGTGGTATGTCCCGTTTCATCACACACTGGACACTTCGGTGTATAAGTAATATTGTTGACCTTCTGCGTCCTTTTCTGTATAGTGGTCGGTGGATATATTTTTTCCGTAATATTGTTGACCTTCTGTGTTCTTTTCTGTATAGTGGTCAGCGCGTGTGACGTCACTGGTTCGGGCGCCGCGTACGGTGCGCATAGGTCGGCTTCTTGTTTGAAAAAGTTTTCTAACTTCATAAGATCCGGGCTGTCTTGCGGTTGTTTCGCCGAGAAGTCGTAATATCTGTAGCGGAGTGTCGGGGTAAGCTTGTCTATGACGGCTTTCGTAACTTCGGGGTTGTACAAGTAGTTAGTACAATTTAGAGTCTTCAGAGTTGCCACGATGTTGGATATTTTTGTCGCGTAGATGCAGATGTCTCGTGGTGATTCTGTGAGGCGCGGTAGACCACGGAGCGCTTCCATATTCATCATTGCGATCGCTTCTGGTCTTCCAAATCGGGACTCCAAAGTCTTCATCACTTCCATCGGATGAGCGTTGGTGATCAGCAGACCATCGACGGCTTCCTTCGCTTTACCCCTCAAGTTTCTTCTTAGGCGGTTAGTATTCTCCACTGTGGTGAACATTTTTTCGGTTTCGTAATACGCGGCGCGGAATGGTAGCCACTCTTGATGTGACCCGTTGAACGTTGGTAGCTCGATGAATTTCGGTCGGTGTGCAGCTTTGATGGCGAGGGTGATGGCGTCGGTCATCATCTTGACGTCAGATTGCACTCCCGCCGGTGTCTGTAGTGGCTGCTGCGGTTGATGATGCTCTTCGGTAGGTCTGGCTGGAGTCTGCGGCTCGGTGCTGGCGATCACTGGGTCTTCCACTGGGTGGGTTTGATGCGCCTGGTTCTTCAGCCAGTTGTCCACTCGTTCGTTCGCGTTCGACTTGGAGCAGATTGAGACATCATCTTCTTCATCATCATTGCTATCTTCGGTTTCTAGTGCGGCGAGGCGTGCGGTGGCCAGTTCGACTTGTAGACGTAATAATTCTTCTTTAGCTTTCGCTATCTTGTACGCCTTAGTCTTGCTATGGGTAGATACCCCCCCACCCCCCTTCTTGTTAGAGGGCCGAGGATTCGGTGGTCCACTCGGCGGCGACGGGCCGACTATATTCTTCGCTCGTTTCACTGTATCGGTTTCTTGACGAGCCTCTCTTCGATTTTCGGTGACCGTAGTAGGCGGCTTCATGTTCGTATCCACGGGCAGCGTCGTTGCGGTCGAGTAGGCGACGGCGTCGGCGGGGGACGAGGTAGCAGCGGGCTCGGCGGTTGCAGCGGCGGAGGCTTCTGTACGTTCGGTTTGTTCGGTTGTTTCCGTAGCGACGCTTGTTTCCCCGCTGTATTCGGTTGCCGAGGTAGTTGCGGTGTTCTCAGACGACGACTGAGTTTCTGTAGGCTGCTTGCGACCTTTTCCCTCGGAGCGTGTGACCGGCATACTTGCAACCAGTGGCTTCTTACTTGCTGTTTAGACTTTGTCTACCAATAGATAATAATTTTCTTCGCTTCCCACTGGATCCGGCTCGGGAAGGACCATTAAATGTACGGTGACATTGACGATTTGCTGGGATTAGTAGGAATGAAGAGACTTCTTGTTCAGTAGATTAATCTTGCTTTATTTTCTTAAGAGTTGTTTCTTCCGAGAGAAGCACCTGACGACGGTGCCGGTACCACGTTTTTTTTTTTTTTTTTTTGGTAACGCAGTGGTTAAAAATGCATTTGTCGCATACCCGCCCCGGGCGGGGTATGTGGGACTCACAGGCCCTGAAGGGGACACTGAATACCCACTAAAACATACCAACTGCGAGCTGTTAGCCGAAGGGGCTTTTACAGCTTAACCGGACTGCGGGCGAGCCCGAAGGCTCTCAACCCGATAGACATGAATTAGGCGACTTCGCCCGAGGGCTCCCCCTGTGGGGAACGGGCCTCGGCTCGGGGCGTCGCTGGGGGTAAGGTGGACGTGGACGTGTCCATCTTGGGGTCGGTGATTTTTGCTCGCCGTGTTTTCGTACCTCGACGTCGAGGACGGAAACGCGGATGTTTGTGCGCGATGGCCTCGCGCGCGGCGTAGGCTTTGGTCTGGGCGAGCGTAATAACGTCGTCATCGTCGTTGAGGACGTGACGTGGACGTCGGACTTTGGAGATGCGCGATGGGGTGTAGGAAGCCGCCCCGACCACTAGTTGGTTGGGGTGTGTCGTGGCAGAGTCAAAGTAGCTCTGGGAGCACCGCTTCATAAACTGCCTGATGGTCGGCAGTTCGAGGTCGATGTGAAGATCGACGTTACGAATGAACCACGGTGCTCCCGTAGCTCGGCGCATGAACCTATTCTGTAAGGTCTGTAACCTATGGATCCTGTGTGCCTTGGTGTGCGCGAACACTACGCTTGCATAGGTCATGATCGGCCGTATGCAAGCGGTGTATAATCGGACCTTGCTGTTCAAGGGTAGTTTCGACCTAGCATGGAGTAGGCTGTGGAGGCGTCCCATCACAAAGGCTGCACGATCGCGTACAATCTTTATGTGGGGAGCGAAGCTAAGTCGGTCATCAAGGGTCACACCCAAGTATTTAGCTTGCCTGCTCCAGGAGACAGGTTTGATAAATAGCTGGAGGGGTGGGATGTTGTCTATAGAGTAGGAACGGGCAGTTCTGCGAGTGAACATGACCGCCTGACTCTTTTCTGGATTGATTTCGATTCTCCATTTCCTGAACCAATTGGCTAGGGCGGTAACCGCTGTTTGGAGAGTTTTAACTACTGCTGTCGGGGTCCTGCCTGCACAGTAGAGTGCGGTGTCATCAGCGTAAAGCGCTTTTTGGACTCTGTTAAACTGGGGCATATCGCTAGCATATAGCGTAAATAAGAATGGGGAGAGGACCGATCCCTGAGGGACGCCGGCCTTGATGGGGTGGGAGGTAGACAGCGTACCTTCCACCCTGTAGCGAAAGCTGCGGTGACTCAAGTAATCGTGTATAATTAAAATTAAATAATCTGGGATCTTTAGACGATAAAGCTTGTGAATGAGGCCCTCGTGCCACACTTTATCGAATGCTTTCGCTACGTCTAGGAATAATACACCGGTGTATCTGTTCATCATGAACTGACCACTTGTGTATTCCACCAATCTGTGGACCTGTTGTACGCAACTGTGCCTCGCACGGAAGCCGAATTACGTGTCTGGAATGAGGTTGTTATCCTCGGCGAATGATCTAAGTCTGCTAAGGACTATGCGCTCATAAAGCTTGCCTAATCCTTTTAGTAGACTTATCGGGCGGTGCCGGTACCACGGTTTGGTCCCGTATTTATATATTTTTGGCCGACCCCGCGATTGGTCGTAATTTTACAGTTTTTCTTGACCAATCACGGAGTCGGAATTATAGCCAATCACAAAGCTCTAAAATTTACTTAAGTACAACGCGGCGTTACCGTTGCGAGAGCCGCGCTTAATTTCAATACAATTAGTTACCTTAAGTACTATGCGGCGTTACCGTTGCGAGAGCCGTTTACAATATTAGTACTTACGTGCTAATACTAAATCTATATTTATTCTTTATTTAATTTCGTAAAATCTTATAACTAATTAATTACAACTGTTACAAACTATTCTTAAAACTATTGTTTATCTGCTGTCCCGCACAAAACTATATATAAACATGGTGGAGTTTATTTGCAAAAGAAGAATTAAATGAACAAATAAATCATCCCTGTCTCCTGTAAGTACCTACATACCAAATATTTTTCAACAGAACAGATATTCTTAATATTAATTAGATTGTATTAAATACATTATACCCACATACATTTCAAAAAATATGAGATCATAATGGTTACAGAAATGAGTCCAATCGACCAATTTCTAATAGTAGACCATGAAGAATGCTGAAATCAATCAATTACAATGAATCTATATAATTCGTTTGTCTTTGTAGTTAGTATCTATTCTCATATCTACTGCAAAATCTTTTAAAGTTAACTTAGAACATTAATAGTAAACAACAAATGTAAAATATTTACACCTTTTTATTTCCTTTTTAGCCACGATCAATTATCATTTGCCGAATCCCGAAAAATATCCAGGTGGAATGGATGCAAAAGAAAGCTAAACAATGATATACACATTTTGAAGACTTTGAGAAGAAATAATAGAGATATTTACCAGACAAATTAAAATTCTAAATAATCGATTGAAGAAAGAAAAGAAAGCAAAGTAATTTTCGATTTAATAAATATTATACCTCAAAATTCAAAGTTTCTTTGGCTCTCTATAAGAATTTTGAATTAGGACCCGAGACTATTTCTCTATATTCTTTGAATTGCTAAGTAGTAAAGATCTTAAGACTTTTTTGATCGCAATTATAAATCTATGTATATGAGCCTATGTGTTAACTACTTTTCAATAGAGGCTCTCAAAAATATATCAAATTTATAATTTGAGAGCCTCTATCGAAAAGTTGTTAATTTGCACATTGGCCCATATACAAGGACCCATCGGTAAAAGATACAAGGATAGTATTATACACTCATGTAAATGTGTGTGTGTGTGAGAGAGATGTATCTGTGTGTGAGAAGTATCTATGTGTGTGTGAGAAGTATGTGTGTGTGTCCGGATTGCGCATGCTTGGGTAGTAAATAATTATTGAGTCGCGTAATAGATGGCGCTTTCATTGACATTAGTGGTGACAAAAAAAATCGAGAGTGGCCTCTTTATTTCCAATGTATTATATTACTCCATAGAGTATTTTAAATATATAGGTATAGAGGCAACAGAAAAGCTCAGGTACAGATGCCATCTGTCGATAAGTGGTGTAAATGGAGAGCGGCCTCCTGGGCTAGGGGGGATTCAATTATTCATTAAAATTAATATAAATTTTCTAAGTAATTTTCAGAAGTAAAATCTTTATAGAATTGATTTCACAACTGAAGATTATTAAAAGACTCTTAAAGAAAAACAAATAAAACAACAGTTTACCTTATTATAGTGCTTTCTTTTATTATAATACAACATTTAACTACATACAACATTTTAATTATATCACTGGTCTCCGTGGGTATTACACATGGGTCAGGTTAGTAAAACAAGCGTCGATCGGTATCTAGGAAACAAAGATAGTCGTCGGTGATAACAAAAAATACTCACACAACAAATAAACAGAACAGAATAACCACAGACTAATATTATTCTATTCTATTTTTTCCCGTAATGGCAAGTGTTGCCGTTGTCGACAATTCTCACAGACTAATATAAGCTTACTCATAGAATAATGTCAAACTCACGTACAGTGTGGCCAGATTTAAATTGATCATTATGCTAGCTACTCATTTAATTTCTGCTAAAAATCTGATATTATTTTTGGAATAAATGTTAAAATTCTGCTAATAGATAAGTTTTAATGTGTACTAGAGAAAAACGTAACTCAATATTATCAAATAAAAAAAAATCTAAGTTCTATCTACATTTTTATATAGAACTATAGAGTTTTGAACTATCTTAACCATATTTTTTGATGGCGTAAAATTTATGGATCCAGACTGTTATTTAACTGCTTGTTTGACATGTAGAATTGCAGCAACATGTTCATTTTTAAATTTTTTTCGCACGTCGTTTTTTATATTGTTCATTTGAAAAAATATGCGCTCACAAGATGTACATGTATAATCATAGATAAAATCATCATAGCTTTTGCGAAATAATGCACTTGGGGAGTGTGGGTACAATTAATTCCATCTGCCTTCGTGATTTTTGAAATGTGGTGGATATCGGTACTTTCATCAATGACAACTGAATAAACAAGGTTTTCTGGCACACACTGCATGTTGAATTAGCTTTTTGTTTAAATATATGTATTAAACAAGAAGCCAATTCAGCATGCAATTCTTTTCCAACTTCAGGTTTGAGAACATTATATGTCAATGCAGCAGCTTTAGTGCGTTTACATAAAAATGATCTTGCAATTACTGAATCATGCAAACATTTTTCAAGTAACTCGTTCAAATGATCCATAACTCTAAATGATAAATTATCTTTTGCCAGAAACATACACATTTTAATTTCAACTTTTTTTACCTCTTCAGTTATAGACGTTTGTCTTATGTTACATACAGATGTGAATTGTTTACTAACTACATTACAAGTATTTTTAGAGCAACATAAGTAAAAAGAGTCTCTTACCGATGACTGTCCAGAATAATCACATTTTTTTTATGTTTCACTGAGTGTACATGTTATTTAAAAACAGAAAGTCATGAAACTACTGTTATTACATACTTTACAAAAAGCGGCATTGCTCTCATTTTTGGATCTTCATAAGCAAGATGAAAACATTGGATCCTTCTCCCATTCAACACGATAGTTCTGGTCATATTTTCTGACGCGGATGAAACAATTGACTAACGATACCTGCGCATAAAATGTATATTACATACAATTTCAAAGCAAAATATACATTTAAGGGGTATTTTCCTCAATAATGAAAGGTGCCATCAGAAGAGAAAAAATACGTTCTTTAAGAAAGACAGGTTTTTTTAAATATGTTTGCAACTACCGAATGGTAATTAATTAATGTCTAATCCCGCTAGTTTCCTGCGGAACTTTTTCAATATTATGCCAAAATCTGCCTAATTTTAAAGTCTGCGACACAATCTACTGTCATAAATTTGAGATTGAATTCTGCTAAAATTGCAGAATTCTGCTAAATTTGGTCACACTGCTCGCAAGGTATTTTTTAAATGGCTGCCATGGCAGCAGCACGTTTCTTTTTACGCAAAATACAATAAAATGTATAAAAATTAACATGTGATTTATAAAAATAAAAAGAGTTAAAATGAATGTTTTACTCAAATACAAATAAGCTCATATAATATAAATTAATTTTATATTATTTTTATCGTAACAAAGCTTATATTGGCGCCATCTAACGCAACAGGGTGGAATTAAAAATCTCATACAAAATCTCTATAAGCGAACTGTTAATACACTGTGTTACTCTATGGGCATAACAAATAGAAATAGGTGTCATAGTTTAGTACTATACTTTTTCAAAAATTTTTGTAAAGATTATTGACTATTAGCGTTTAATGTTAGTATACTAACTACAATTTTAAATAAATATATATAAAAAGTGAGATTCAAATCGAATAAGCGGACTCGCAGAAATTTTCATAATCAGTAGGCGGTTCATACATGTATTAATAAATAAATTTATTTAACACACGGAATAGTTAAAGACATCCAGCCTGCAAGATGATGAACCAATATATGAAAGAATTAGAACAGGTAAATTTAAATACTTCTATAGTTATTTCGAGAATATGGCTTCTTAAATAAATCTCGTATATATATATTTTTTTGCAATTTCAGGATCCATTCGATCCAGATGAGTTTGTAGAGAGGATGGTGAGAAGGAGTATGCAAGAGTCTCGTCTGAAAGATGACCAATTTGATCCAGAAATGATACATGACATTTTTACTCAAGCTATCCTCGATTTAAAGGTTGTTATTCTTGTTGCAAATATATTCTTTTCCATCCACCTATGTAGGCCTGACTAGAGACTACAATGCCTGCTGAAGGGTTCCGTAAGCACTATGACCATTGCTAACAACAAAGATGCTGCAGTAATTCTGTATATATTGGAATAAAAGAGAGAAAGTTATTTCATAAATGTTTGTCTTGTATAAGACATTATTAAATATAAATCAAATAATGGTAGTACCATGCTGTTGACAGTTTCCTGTCTACAGCCACAGGCCAGTTCGTTCTGGATAGTATCACATTTACAGAAAATTGACACCTAAGCAGTGGCAATGTGCTGCTGTGCTCTGTTCGGTGAGTAAGGGAGCCAGAACTCAAACTTTCTAGGTGGGTTTAGGATTTTAATTGGTAGGCAGAGGCTTAGCTGCAACCCTGCTATTGCTAAGGTTCATGGGCGGCAGTAACATTTACTATCAGATGTGCTGTTTGCCACCAAGAGTAATGAAAAAAAAAGAATTTATTACAAGCTTTGTAATTTTTTTAAATATTATTTATTTACTTTTCCTCAAAATACCATGGTCATTGGCAAAGTTAGCAGGATGCCCACTAAGAACAACTGAACTGAACAAATGAACTTTCTCCATAGTTACATATTTGCCTCAGAAATGATGGTAATGCATTATGCAATTTTTTTCCTTTATAACTTTGGTCCAATAGAAGAGGTTGATCCTATTGTCACTAACCACCTAATTGCTTTTTAAAACTTCAAGGTCAAAAATTCACTTTAAGCTTGAATTGGAAATAGATTTTGAGAGTTTGCAATTGGCAGTTCTACTCTTATTCTTAAGACAGACATATATTCCAAAAAAATGTTGTTTTGACTTCTGTTGCTTTATTTAACAATCACTGTATTAAATTTTATTCTAAAGTGCAAACATCAACCTGTAACTATTTTATTATATGTGTATATAACTTTTTCAATATCTGCTATGAAAGAAGAGTACATATTGTATCGACCCCAAGTAATTGGGATAAGAGTAGGAGAATGATGATGAATGATGATTTCACATGTGATTACCTATCACCATTAGTAATTACTTATATACCTACAGGTTCTGCAAGAAAGACAAGAAAGAAAATGTGCTAGATTAGAACAAGCTGTACAAGAGGAAGAGAAGTTATATGGAGAAAAGTTGTCCGAGATCATGGATCAACACACGGTATGGGTTTTTGCTAAAACACATATCTATATAGATTCCATCTGGTAACATTGTCCCTATATAATAAAGACCCAGCCTAATGTCATTTACCATGGGTATATCTTGACTTTTTCCTGCTAGGCTAATTGTCTATAATCATTTCTTACAATGAGTTCTCCTGTAACCATAAACATTGTAAAATGTTAGAAATGTTGGACAATTAAAAATAAAATACTAACAATAGAATCTGAAAAAATAGTTTTATTTCAAATTCTATATTAATTACATTGAAAAACTAAATATTTTATATCTTCCAGCACTGTGTAGGTGTATTCAGTAAACTTGACGAGCGTATGTCTCGGTGTGGCGGTCGAGCACTTGATGTGGGTGAGAAACTAGGAGCTGCACGAGCACCACGAGCCAGAGCTGCCGCTGCTAGGGATTTGCTTTCACATCTATCGCATTTCTTGAGCCCTGGACCTGTGCTTATTGACTTGTTCAATGATCCTAATAAGGTTTGTTAACAACAATTTTAATAATAGTGGTAGAGCCAAACTGATGACAGTTTTTTGTTCAGAGTAGCGGGCCGGACTTTCTGAGATAGTACTGCACTCTCCCAGAAAATCTACGTCTGAGCAATGACAATATGCTGTGCTTCGTTCGGTATGCGAGAGATCCGGCAATGCAACTTTCTTAGTGGGTTGGGGTTTTCATTGGTAGGCAGCGGCCTAGCTGTATCCTTGGTAATGCAAAGTTATTATATTATTGAAGACCACCTACTCTGTAAAAAATACTATGCTGGAACAAAACCGAAAGCTTGATTGGGCCACCATTCAACTCGTTAATCCACCATGGCAAACATTTCGAGTACACAAACTCATTAATTTAAGGGGTTTACAAAATTGACATAAAAGATCTTAAAATCTCCCATACATTATGTGAATACTACCAAATGCTATGTAAAAGCTACTTATAATTTTTTATTGAGAAGACATTTTTTGCTTTAAATAAACCTGCTAAAACTTGTAGCTCTGATGATTCAAAGAGAGCAGAGCATACTTAATGATCATGAATTAAGTTAAGTAACATTATTGCCCTCCCGTGACACTGTAAATAAAGTATTTGAAACATTGGGAAATTAAAAATCTAATACAAACACTATAGAATCCGTAAACATTGTTTTATTTTAAATGAGAAGAAAAAAAATATACCAACCTGTCTTGTCATCGTATTGTATCTCTATCTCACTTTGTTAGTGTAATTTCCATTATTCTCATAATATTACAGTTAAATGAAGCCGCTGATATCATTCAAAAATTGCACACTATTGCCCAAGAGCTACCACCTGATAAATTTGAGGTTGCCAAGAAGAAGATTGAAGCCAAGTATGATGAGATTGAAAGGAATCTTATTGAAGAGTTTGTGAAAGCACAAAATCAGGGTAACATGACTAAGATGAAGGAAATTGCTAACATCATGACTAATTTCAAAGGATATTCACAGTGTGTTGATGCATTTATAGAGACCAGTCAAATGGTAAGACTAAACATCTTTTATTTCCTTATAGCCTCTTTTTTTTGCGGTGGACTATGCTGTGGTCACGCCCCGCCAAATCGGTCTGGGGCGACGGAAGAGGCGGCGCGCGACCCCATAGACCTACCCTGCAAAGCGCCGCTCTTCGCAATGCGAGCGGGTCACCGGTACCCGATTTTTGTCTTTGGTGGCCATTTCCTTATAGCCTGAAATATAATCAGAATTTAATCTATTGATGATGTTCTACTCATTGTCTCTTAACCATAATAGTTAGTTTCAGTCAATACCAGTCAAGTATGTGAAATATAGTGTATGGGCATGGATGCATTTCATGAGAGCAATTGTATAAAACTGGGGGAAATAAGGATCAATGACATTAATTGCCTTCCAATGCATGTTTTTAATATTCAAGTTCAGAACTGAAATTTCATATCACACTTGATGTCTTAATATTAGCAGTTCTCACTCTGGCGCTGTGATTGCATAAGCAATCACAGATAGATATAAATCTAAAACCGTTTTAGAGTGGGCAAAGACCTTAGTTACTACCAAGATATAGACCAAAATATTTTTGTGATGAGTCCTTTCGTGTTCTATTGAGCAAAATTTAAACAAAGGGCAAGTAAAGTATATAAGTATATTATTTGAAAAAAAAAAAAAGATATGCAGCGTTGACTTTATTATTTAGTAGCGGATTTTTTATGAACTTGTGCAAGTAACACAGCCATGAAAATACACTGTTAATTTTTTTTTGTAAAATTACAATTGTTTTATAATACAAATAAGAGCAGAATTCCAAATAAAATTTTTAACAGTGTAGGTTAAAAATGCCACTAAATTATTAATATATTTTTAAGTAACAATCAAATCGTCGGCTGTTTTAAAAATATTTATTTCTTTTCCTTGTGGGATTTGTAATAACGGGTTGAGGGTGCAGGCAATGCATTCTATTAGAAAACAACTATCGTGGAATAAACGGCTTAGTTATGACAGCGCTTAAACCATTGTTCTTCAGTAGAGATCATTGTATAAATTTTGACGTATAAACTTGAAAACGACGAAAATATTGCAAAAAGCATTGATGATTGCTTTTAAAACATTTGAAACTATTATTTTATTGCATTTACAAACGGATGTATATGGATGAAAAATAAAAAGAATTTTCTTTTTCAGAATGCGCTTTTGGGCAAAGACATATTTTCAGCTGTGCTACCACTCTGTAAGAAAAATTATACTATTATCAGCAATGTATTTCCCAATCCAGACCAAGTGATGAGCAAGTTTGTCTTAAATATCTTCCATCTGAAGTTGCAGAAATATATACAGACAAAATTGGCTGATAAAAATGATGTAGAAAAGTATTTAAGGAATCTATATGAAATGTATACCAGGTGATTAATTTTTTTTTATAGTTTCATTCTTTTATATTGGACTAGCTTTTGCCCGCGACTTCGTCCACGCAGAAGTCATCTCTGACAGAGTTAAATAGAAAAAGCAATGCAAGGTGTTGAAGGTTTGTCGCTAGGACGACGATTAACAGTGTTAGAAGCTGGGATGCGGTCGCCGCCTTCTGCGAGTTAGTTATCTAACGGAATTAGGCAATAGAGTGGGTCCGAGAGAAAATACTCTAGGTTGACACGCTCTACCGTCGGTGCTTTGAGTGGCGCAAGCGTGAGTACCTGTATTGAGGTTCACTGCAAAAGGGCTTCGACTCGAGATGTTACCCGGTTGCGGTGGCCCGCCCGCACAACGTAGATGTACGTGTACGGCGCGCGTGTGTCTATATACCGTAGCCGGTCACTAAAGAAAAAGGTGGTTCAAAGTTCTATTCATTCTACAAATTATATTGCCATTAATATACTATTTACGGTATGACCATGGGATAAAAATATAATTATCGCCACCCTTTATTTGACTGTTTTGTTTCACCAGCAGAGTTGCGACCTCGTTAGATATGATTTATTATTTGAGTTATAGAGTGAAAATTTTTGAAGCCAAACTTAACCTGTATCTTAAACCATTAGGCAAGAACCTATTGCCGTCTACTATGTGTATTGTGTGAGTTCTCATGCCGGAACTGGGTGCCACAACGGCACTGGTGCGGGTTCGGGTGGCGGGGGCACAACGGTTGATGAAGAGGGAGAGAGAAACACGTGTTTATTTATTTTTACCGAAGAATATTTGTACGTAATTTGAAAAGAATCGATAAGGAAATTTTCTCCCCAAACACACTTTTTCAGACCCCCTTAGGGGCGGAATTCCTAAAATCCTTTCATATTGAATCTCTATGTCATAAATAGAAACGTGATTTCAAAATTTAATGTTTCTAGCTTTAATAGTTTCGGTTTGGCGGTAATGAGTCGTTCAACCCGCTTCACAGGCCTAATTTACACAACCAGAGGGTGAAAATTGACAAATGCCGGATATTACCCTAGAATATTTGATTCGACTTGTAATTTGAAAAGAATCAATAAAGATTTATTTTCTCCCCATACAAACTTTGCCACTCTGTTCCATCCCCTTAGGGGTATAATTTCGTAAAATCCTTTCTTAGTAAATCTCTACGTCATAGAAAGAAACCACTGTCAACATTTCAAGTTGCTAGCTTCAATAATATCGGCGCTAATGACTTAATGAGTCGTCCAACCTGCTTTGCAGGCCTAATTTACACCCCCAGAGCGTGTAAATCAAGAAATGCTGAAACACGTGTTTATTTATTTTTACTGAAGATAATTTGTACATAATTTGAAAAGAATCGATAAAGATTTTTTCTCCCAACTTTTTTTAAATTGACATAACTTTTTTATTTATAAACCAATTGATATAAAATAAGAAGCTTACCACAATATATTAGTGAAAACCGCGTCTAAATCGGATAAGGCGTTTCTGAGATTAGCGTGCACAAACGCACAGACAAACAGATAAACAGACAAAAATTTTAAAATTTTTTTTGGGTTTTGGGTTCTATTTGTGTTGATAAAGGTCCCAGTAATATTTTTTCTCATATATCTTCCATGTACAGACAGCGATCCGTTACATTTTTATTATATGTATAGATTTGATCAGCAGAAACAGAAATGCAATGTCTGCATTTTCTCTATGTAACTTCCACAGTAACGTATTTTTAGTATGTCATTCTATTTTGTGTGTTTTATACAATGGCAGATTCAAATACGAAATAAAAAAAAAACATATATTTGTTTGTTGAAATCGTAATTAATTTTTGACGTGATAATGTCTTATAAATCGATGAACGTCCCCTGCACGCACGTAAAAGTGTCATGTTCCGCTCGAGCTGAGTGTGGAAACGAGAGCGCGGAACAAGCGATAGAGAGGCACAATCGGCCTAAGCATTCTTGCATTTTAATAATAACTATATATAAATTGAAGTAAAAAGTTAATATGGTTTCCCTTGTTTGCTTGTTCAATTCATAAAAGTAAGCAATTTTTCATCAATGTTTTCTTATGACGTTGTCACCTAAAATTATCGCCTGTAAACCGACTTTACAGAGAACCATCTGTTTTTTTATAAATACCGATAAATGTATATTTTTGAAATTTAATTACAGAGTACAAGGTTTAATGACACTGCTTAAAGTTTTGTGTTACAATGACCTTGTTTGCATGGTGACGAAATAATAAAACACTGGTCACCTTTTCGCCTCTCGGGGGTGTCTGTAAAAGACGACTAAGGGACGACGTAGATAACATCGCTACAAGCAAAGGAAAACTCGAAATGAAACCCTATACTAACCTATAATCAGCGTGGTATAGTAGTAAAAAAAAACCTACCCACTGTGGAAGAGGTTCAGGCGAAGTAGTGAGGCGTATATGAGCTGTGATAATGATATAATATTTTGTAATCATTTTATAGTACGCAACGTGTTTGTGACGAGCTAGTTCAAGCCAGCCTTATATCAGCCGAAGGCAATTCCACAACAGGAGAACTTCGTCGTGATGCCCTTGTGAATGGCGCTATGGCAGGTGCTAACGATGGATACGCTAATATGGAGACAAGAAGACTCAAAGCGGTCTTATCAAATGCACTCAATGGATATTACACTGAGAAACAGCATGTGAAGAAGCAGATACAGGGAGGCGGGTATGATAGAAATTTCTTAAACTCTTGTGAATGTATTTCGGATTTTTTACTCTGGACATAGAATTCTGTTCGAATTAAATTTTGTTCTGTGTGGTGACGGAGTGAGAATACAATTAACCAACTGCTATTTTGCCTGTGTGTGCTGTAGAAGATGACAAGGGATTTTATAGACATATAACATCTATGCAAGTCAAGGGAAATTCGTAAGTAAATACTACACCAACCCATCTGACCGTATTATAGGTCAATTTCCCTCCTATTGCGGAGGAGGCAGTGGAATGTATATGAGCTGACATGAGAGGTTTAGGGATTTTGCGTGTGATGATGAGTTAATAAATACAATTGTGTCATTACCTCTTACTTGTCCAATGGATTTTTAAAAGTACTCTCTCTAATTTTTTAAAAACCACCCCCTTCATGCTATAAATTTTTTAAACGCTGGGCACTTATCAAATATCGAACACAAATAACACTTAGATTTGGAAAAGTGTAAAATTAGTTGTCCCATATGAGAATTAAATCCAGGACACAAGACGTAAAGTCGCTATTTCTTTTCAGTCCATATAAGTCCCACTATTAGGAACTGGTCTCCTACACAATGGGGGGAAGTAGCATGCTGTACAATGTTGATAAGATTGTTAGCATAAGGCTTTAGTGTTCCTTCTCTTGGAGTTATTTTATCTGCTCAGATTCATAGGTTAATTTTAAGAAATAATAAAAATCTTGTCAAATGTATATCATTAATTGTGACCATAAAAAAATACGTTTTCAGTCATTATTTTCGACATTAGCGAGGTAACAAAAAATTAATCGTATCCTGTCAGTGAATTGTATCCTTGTTCCGTCACTATAAAATTTACAATTTACTACTTTCATCTAGCATTCATTAGTAAATTGTCTGCTATTGTTCGAGACAGGTCCTCTATGAAATCAGATAATGTTATAATTGCCACATTTGGCGATCGGGTTAGATGTCATTAGAAACATATTGGTTAAGTTATTTATTGTTTCAGTTTTCAAGAGCTTCGTCGCGATTTACAGGCCGTGATCGGCACACGTGCAAACATAAACATTGCTCAGATTGAGAACTACGGTGGTGAGACATTTCTTAGCGAACAACTTGTACAGAAAATATTAAACGATGCAAAAACATCCTTCACTAGGTGCAAAACTGTAAGTGATATATTTTATGAGCTCACATCCACCACACTCTAAACCTCAGAACATCTTACCAGAATGTTGTCGTAAGAAAATACTAAAATATTTTGGTATATTCTCATGTGAACACGTTTTAAAAACCACAATGGTCACATCTTCCTATTGTGTGATGGATCATAAAGACGAATAAGTGCAAGAGAAGGAACACTTGATGTGACATTCTATACTAGTCCGTTTGTTATACGTAATATCGACTGCACAGGTCGTGGGTTCGACTCCTACGCAAGACATACTTTGTGTGATTCACAAAACATTGTTGCGATTCTGGGTGTAATTTACTGCGTTAATTATATGTTTGTAATGTCCCCAGTAATACAGGGATTATTTCCTTAGTCTAGAGTGGTGTTTAAAATAAAAAGTAGTTAAATTTCCCTCTCAATATGGATGAGGTTCGATCCGTGCAGTGGTCATAAAACTATAGCCAATAGTTTTCGCAATATGTAAGAAGAGGAGTATACAGTAGACATACGCGAAACAGATTACATTTCGTGCCGAGTAATATTACATTTTACCATCACTTCAAACATCGCGATGCGTAATGCGATAGCGCTCTATATATACGGGGGGCGGCGTCAAAAAATATAAGCCTTAACGTTCTGAAAATGAAGCTCAAAATAAATATTGAATTGCTAGATACCGAACATTGCAGAAATGCAGAACAGTACACGGGTGTTCGCGTCATGTTTAATGTGATGTTTAATGTAATGTGATGTTTAAGCCGGGTATCGACTTCGCGCTCCTGGCGCGCGTGCCATGAATGACCGCGCCGAGAGTGCGTTCCACGGTACGCGTTCCAAATATATGAGCTAAACCAACTAAGCGCGCCTGGCGCGCGAGGCAACTGTTCCAGTGTTTGATCGTTCATCATGCAGGCATCGTATGCGAGCAGCCGCAGCGTTAATAGTTATTCACAGTATTATGTATAAGAGAAAACAGAAACGAAGAGTGCTTTGTTGGATGAAAAAGTTTTACCGAAAAAGGATGCAGTATGGAATGACACTTATGACAGATATGCACCTATTTATTATGATGCAAAGAACTTTTGCAATTCCACAGCAGTTCTTTTGCACCACATTGACGTCAACTTTGGTTATCCATCGCTTCGAACGCAACAAACACACAAAATACTTTCATGTCCGTCCCAACTGGCGCGCGCGCCACGTTTGATACGCAGCAAAAAACCGACAACAGATGGAACGACCCGCTCCATGTTCGAGCGTTCCAACGAACACATTGGCGCGCGTTCCAAAGTGGTATCCATTTTGCGCGGCCGGAACGCGCGCCAATGTTCGTCCTTTTGGAGCGCGAGGTCGATACGCGGCTTTAGTCGCGTAATGTGTAATATGACAGTACGCGGTCGGGTAATATTACGTGTGATACATCACTCGCATTACTTACATATGTCTAGTATACAGTTTGCCGATTTAATTAGTAGAATCCTTGAAGGGGGTGTATCAGACCATGATACACTATCCAAATCAGTAAAAAAATAGTACCTAAGTTTTGATTAAATTGCCACACTAATAAGCGGTCAATACACCTTGTACTATAAAAATTAGATGTAGGCATATACTCATGCGTGGGACACTGAACTAGTAGGCAAATAGTCCCGCTCGCGCTTACCGCCGCACAGCTGGGTCGAAATGTACCTACAGGTCAATGTACGCTGACAAACCTACTGTTTTGATAAGAAATAAATCACTTCATCTCGAGATTGGGCAGAGCTAGGAGTCTGCAACTAACTTTAATGTTTTTTATGACGTCATTCCTACACCTAGTTTAAGTTATTCTAGTAATAAAATCGGCACCTGTATATAGCGTCGACCTCAAATTATTGTGATAAGAGCAGGAGAATGATTATGATAGATTAGTTATAATAAATAATATGTAAATACTATGATTACAGTTATGCACTCAAAACGAATTGTCGAACACGACTGTTGCGTTACTTGAAGTGTTGATACAATACCTGTTGATTGAACATGTTGACTATGCACTCGACCTGGGCCTGCAGTCCATACCGATCGCCGAGAGCAAATCGCCACCGCAGGTATATATATTTTACAAGTAACCGAGACAATAATTGTTGCTTAAGATATCGACTTACCGTAATGGTTTCTAATGTTTACGCGAGTATTACACATTTGAAATAAAACTACTTTTACGGATTATATCGCGTTTGTATTTGATTTTTTATTTCGAACACTTTACAGTGATCATGGTACATACATACATATCATCACGCCATATCCTTTGTAGGGTAGGCAGAGAGAACAGAGTGCCAGAGAACTATGTCTTTGCATACTTCACTCGCTTCCTCAACATTCATAATTCTCTTCATACACGCTCGCCGGTTTCGGAGATTCTTGACTCCACCTTCAATGGTCACGGGAAGAAAGTCCTCCATGATCAGTGCAAAGTGTAAAAATACGAACGTGATAGAATCCGTAGAAGTAGTTTTATTTCGAGCTTCCCTTTCCCTTTCCCTTTCCTTTTTCGAGTTTTCGTTTAGTTAAATAGGTGTGAAAATTATTGTGCCTTTTTTGTTGCCGGGCTATGATCTTATCGTACCTTGCTTGGAGGTCTAGGGCCTAGGGTCTAGGCCAGTATTGACCCACATATAAGCGTTGTTTGAATTTGTTTAAACAGATCACCGGCGCCGTGGGGACGTAATTTCGATGATTTGCGACAAGGTTAAAGAGTGTGTTTATGATAATGTTGATTCTAACATTTCAGATTCGAATTTATTTGAAGATTTGTAGTATATTATTATTTACAGATTTACTTCTTTGACATAGTGAAGCAGGCAAACAAAATTGTAAGAATGTTTGAAGAACACTTTCAAGAATCAGTTTTAACTTGTATGACGTAAGTAACGTTTATCCTTTGGGTATATTTTATTGTCTTTACTAGTTCATTTATCCATCTATCAAGATCCAATATATATTGGTGATAGGTCTTTCAAATGTATGGGAATAATGGCGCAATCCCTTCATTTGACAGACATTCTTCTGATGATTCCTTAATCCTTACCCTGTTTTAACGATCTCCCACATAAAACTTAACGGTGGCGACACATTGTAGTTTTGAATCATTGATTGATCAATGACTTTATCTCACTGGAGCTAATATAGACTAAACATGTATCCAATCATTTTGATGAAAACATATAACTTAAAAAAATGACGCGCCTGCTGAGTTTCTTGCCGGATCTTCTCAGTTTGTGGCTGCTTTCCGATCCGGTGGTAAATTAATTTAAAAAAATGGTGTGAAATTGGCATTTTGTGGGCACTTATATGCATAATAAATGAGATGATTTGATTTGAATGTTATTTACCTCGTACGCCTTATATACCTCGTATTACATAAATATTAGGGGTCATTGGTGAAATGCTTATGAGATTTCTCTATTTTAGATCAACTTCAAAACAAAATGAATGCATGCACCGCAAAACATCTGTGATGGAGCAACTTGAAAACAAGCTGGATGCCGGTCTAGAGAGAGCCACTGTGGCTATCGCCAGCTGGGTGAAACTCCACTTGCAAACTGAACAGAAGAAAACTGACTTCAAGCCCGAAGGAGATATCGATACATTAGCCTCATCGGTATGTTATTAATTTTAATGTTACTGAGATTCTCTGACTCGAAAGATATTATTATCTTATTAAGATTGTTACTTGTATTTCATTAAGTCTATCGTGGTCCACTATTGGTTATATGCCTATCCACTACGAGTCGATAACGGTGTAATCGCCACGTTAGGCAGATGGTTTGAACGCGATTTGTATTATGCGCTTTGCAGGAAAGCGCTTCTATCTACATCCCTTTTTTTTGGTTAGCTATGGCCTGGACACACGTCGTCCTCTCCATCCGGGATGGCATTGGGGCGACGGAAGGGTAGCGCGTGGCCCCATAACCTATCATATTTCCTCCCAGTCGCCATTGGACTAAACACTGATACCGCTTCCTTGACATCCTTGACCAACCCGGCGGGATATCTACCCTAATGCTTCCCTAATCAGTGCGCCAATGCCTTCTTATTCCATCATTACCTGGGCTCAAAAAAACCTACTTTACTGATATTTTATCCAACCTTCGCCTATTCTCGCCACTATTATTTTTAAAGATATGTATAAATTTGCTGACTAATTATATTGTCTGTGACGGTCACTAGGCATGCCTGGCGGTGGTATCTTATTTAAACAACGTGATGGACAAGATTCACAGCGGGCTGGAGGGCGACAATCTGCACGCTGTCACACTGGAGCTGGCCGTGCGGTTACACAGAATCATTTATGAACATTTACACAATTATCAATTTAATTCTGCAGGTAAGTTCTCGAGAAATTACTTCTTTCGGTTTGTATAAATCGAATATTATTAATTCTTACTGTGAGATTCAGCAAAACGTCTGATGTTATATATATGATAGTGGTAGGACCACGCTGTTACGGGTTGAGAGCCCTCAGCGCTCACCCACAGTCCGGGTAAAGTTGTCATAGCCATCTGAGGCTAACAACTAAGACACAAAAAAAAAAAACCACTCTGTTGACAGTTTGTCTACAGCCGCGGGCCGTTCCGTCCGGGGTAGTACTAGAACTATAGTAGAACTGTTTGACTTGGTACCACCGTCACCATATTATCACCGTACCACTCGACACCGCAGCAGGATTCATCTATTTCATCTGGAAACGGTACGGACGTCTACTGTACGTTTTCAGTGATCATTTCTCCCACGTACGTGCAAGATCTGGAATGAACTACCTGCTGCCGTGTTTCCCGAACATGTCCTTTTTTAAACGAGGTTTAAGAAGAGCACTTTCTTCACGGTAGGCAGCAGCCTAGCTATGCCCTGGTATTGCAAAGGTCCATGAGCGGGAGTGACACATACCATCAAGTGTGCTGCGTGCTCGTTTGCCACCATATGCAAAAAAAAAATAACAAGTTTTTGAGTTGAATAATAAAACTGTTTTCATGCTAAAATGATATAGTTGGCTACGCTGAAGGGAAAGTAATTAAATTGTTATCTTTTATAATAGTGAGTAACGTTGATTTAAGCTTAAAAACGTCTTAATTATGAATTATTACGGAAGAATTATGGAAGGTAGGTTCTTAGGAAAGTAATATTACTTCTTTCCGTGGTGCTACCTAGATACAGCTTCACAATTGCTACGGAATAGTAAAGAGGAGTGTTGTTTGTCATTATCTTCTCAACCAAAATACATCACACTGTCAAGCTTTGACCGTCTTCATAATGGAGGGTTGCAAAGATTTATAGCATATTTTTTTCCTTTAGCATAGATGAATCATACAAATATCAATGTAATCATATCGCTTAGGTCTCTTTTACGACAGCCATGAATAAGAAAGGGTGAGGTGAATTATATTCTTACTCCATCTCCTCGGTCATTAAACCCTTTAAATTAACATTAAATTACATTCAATTTACCACTCCCAATCTGTAGAATTCACTACCCCTATCTTGTCCATGGATTCAACACCTCCTATCTTACCCGTGGGTGATAGTAGACGACTAAGGGTTAAAAACGCATATAACATCTAAGCGAGAAAAGGAAAACTCGAAATAAAACCCTATACCAACACGCTTGACCAGTGTGGTATATTAGGTCAATTTCCCTTCCATTATGGAGGAGGTTCGATCTCAACATTGCGACATATATGACCTGAGATAAGATGAGAATGAAACATCACATATATCTATGTAAGAGAACACATACCACAAATTCCCTTCCTTTGTGGAGGAGGCTCAAATTCACTTGATATGAAAGATAATAAAAAGAAATATGAAACAGTTATTACAGTGGTAAATAATGATCATATGTTGTAAATACCTAGGTGCGATGATAGCTATTTGCGACGTGAAAGAATATCGGTCAGCGGTGTGCGGACGAGGTGCACGCGCGGTACCTGCGCCTGCGCATGCACTGTTCGACGCTCTGCACGCCCTCTGTAACTTACTGCTAGTGAAACCAGAAAACCTGCACCAGGTCTGCGAGGGAGAGACATTGGTCAGTATTTATTACGAATTAATGTTACTTTTAATTTATTTTTAATTTGTAACACGAGCAATAGCTCATGCAACAATAGTTGCTAGTGTTGAATGAAAAAAAACCGCAATATTACACTTTCCTGTGCCCGCCAAGAAATCCATATCTAGTATCTTAATAAGTCGTTTTTCAGCGTTTTTTTTTTAATAACACCCAGCACTTAAGAAGATTTTGTGTACGCGATGGACTTTACAAACAATTAACGAATACAAGTGTCCCTCATTCTCGGAATAATCATTTGTGGATCGTATAAACGTTTGATCTGCCTGGGAATCGAATTCACGATACTCAATAAAGATCCGACCGATTGCTACTTAGATAATGTATCTATGCTGAAATCACATTATTCGTCATACACCTGCCATCATTCTCTATTGTATGGTTGTTCTGCCTCGAGCCGGCAGTGCAACTGGGGTGAGTTTGGGGGTTGTATTGGTAGGCAGCGGCCTAGCTATACCCTTGCCGGCCCTTGGTATCGCAAAGGTTTATGGGCGGCAGTAGCACTCACCGTCAGGTGTGCTGTTTGCTCGTTAACCATCTAAAGCAATAAAAAAAAATTGAGAAAAATATAATTACGAAATATATACAACGCTATTCGATGCCAAAAATACAAGCTGATTATTTTTTTTTATATTTAGCCATCTTGTTATTAATATAGTTAATGGGTGCAGATAACACCGTGATAACAGATTAGATTACCGTTATCTGTATATTAGATAATATCGGTAACGTTTCTACTTACAAGACTTATGTTTGTTATGGTTTAGCATATTTTAGTTGTTTTTATACATTCTTGTTTTTATCGTGTTAGTTTCACCATTCTCCTACTCTTATCCCAATTATTTGCGGTCGATACAATATGTACTCTTGTTTCATAGTACATATTGTAAAAGTTATTGGCTATAGTTTTATGACCCGCCGCCTGCCAGACGTCAACCTTCATTGGGAATGTAATTGTTGACCAAACGGCATCAGATGGAGTTGGCTCTGGTCGTTATAAGGTTGTTAGTCGTCTTTTACGACATCCACGAGCAAAGTAAGGGTTGGTAGTATATAGACCCTAAGTTTAAGACCCTAAGTTTAAGGTTGGAGATCATAGTTCGTATTTTTTTTATTGCTTATGGTGGCGAACGAGCAAGCAGCACACCTGATGGTAAGTGTTACTCCCGCCCATGGAGTTTTGCAATACCAAGGTATAACTAGGCCGCTACCTACATATTATCTTGAACCCACCCAGAAAGCTGAGCTTCCGGCTCTCTCGCTTACCGATCGAAGCGCAATAGCACATTACTATTACTCAGACGTCGATCTTCTGTGACAGTGTGGTACTACCGCGGACGGACCGGCCCACGGCTGAAGACACACAACTGTCAACAGTGTGGTTCTACCACTATTTCTCAGAAGAGTAGTGCTGCCCATTCTCCTAATGATACATTAACCAATTTGTACGACTCGTACAAAATTCACCCGTCTCCACATGGCCACGAGTAATTTTACACGGGGAAGGGCGGGAATATGTAAGTACGGGAATATAAGTATTCTCGTCTTCTCTACGTAACGTTTTTGCCAACTATGGTTAAGATTTTGGTGACAGCTAAATTTTTGGTAATACCTAAGACTATTTAATATTGAACAAGTAAGTAATAGACAAAAAAAGCAAGACTTATTATACCGACAATAATTTATTATATTGGCTGCGCGCATGGCGTCTAATATTTGTCTTTGGACATTGCCTTGTGTGCTCCAAATGTACGTTTGTAAAGTCCTCCGTAATGCAAGGATTAATTTACACAGGCTTGTCTTTAAAAGTATATATATTATAAATATAAAAAAATATGCGTGCGTACAAAGTACACACATCAGAAGTGATACCTTTTTTTTTTTTTTTTTTTTTTTTTTTTTTTTTTTTTGTTTTTTTTTTTTTTTTTTTTTTTTTTTGTTTTTTTTGTTTTTTTTTTTTTTTTTTTTTTTTTTTTTTTTTTTTTTTTTTTTTTTTTTTTTTTTTTTTTTTTTTTTTTTTTTTTTTTTTTGCCGTGGGCCATGGACGTCGCACCCCGCCAAGTCGGTCCGGGGTGACGGAAGAGGCGGCGCGCAACCCCATTGACCCACCCTGCAAGCACCTCTTCTTCGCCGTGCAAGCGGGCCACCGGTACCCGATTTTTGTCTTCGGTGGCCCGCTCGGCGGTATGCCCTCTCGGGCTCCTCTCCTGTTGACGCCCCGACAGCTTTCGCCGTCGAGGCGTCGTCCTCACGCGGTGGCCTCACGTCGGGTGACCGGACAATTCCCCGGTCCGATCACCCGAAGCCTCGGTTAGGGCGGCATCAGGCGCAGGTATTCGCGCCTGCGCCGCCCCGGCCGCTGACGGCGGCCCGGGTCACGGGAATCCTCCCGGACTCGTTCCGCCGTCTCCTTCTGCGAGATAACAGCCTCGCAGAAGGCGGCGACCGCGTCCCAGTTCCTGACGCTGTCGACCATCGCCCTCGCGACAGCCGGCAGCGTCAGGTCGGCACCGATTACAGCGACGAGGTCACGGCGCTGCCCGTCCCAACTCGGACACACCTCCAGTGTGTGTCTCGCCGTGTCCTCGTCACTGCTGCAATGGTGGCAGGCCGGAGTCCACTCCCTATACGCGACCGTGTGCAGGTACAGACCGAAACACCCGTGCCCTGACAATACCTGCACCAGCCGAAAGGAGAGGACTCCGTGCCGCCGCTCCATCCATTCCATCAGTACGGGCCGGAGGGCCTCGACGGTGACGACACCGTGTCTTGGCCTCTCCAGCCGCGTAACCCAACGGGCGATGACGTCTCGGCGGGCGTCCTCGCGCCAGGTGGCTATCTCGCTCAACGATGGGGAGCCACCTTCGTCGCGCACTGAGGTAACCCGCCGGTAGAGGTCGGAGAGCATCTCCGCCTCTAGGTCCCACGGGGGTGTCCCGGCCAATAGGCACGCCGCCTCTGTCGACACCGTGCGGTACCCGCGAATGGCTCTGACCGCCATGGCTCGCTGTGGCCTCCACAGCCCCGCCCTGAGCTGGGCGTTCAGAGCCCTCGCCCACACGGGTGCGCCGTACATGGCCATTGAGCGGATCACCCCCGCATACAGCCGTCGGCCCTCGAAACTGGGTCCGCCCACATTCGGCATGAGTCGAGAAAGGGCGGACGCCGCGCCGACCAGCCGGGGAGCAATTTGGCGAAAATGCTCCCGGAACCACCATCGCCCGTCGAGCACCAGACCCAAGTACCTCATATGGGCCTGGATACTGATGTGGATGGAGTTGACGACTAACGAGGCGCCGATGGGCAGCCTCACACGGGGCCCATGGAATAGTAGGGCCTCCGTCTTATTTAGGGCCACCCTGAGCCCCAGCGCCTCGATTCGCCTGACCATCTCCTCGGTGCCGAGAGTGGCCAGGCTCGCCGCCTCTTCGAATGTCCTGCCCCGGGCTGTGACGAGCGTGTCGTCAGCATAGCAAATAACGCTCAGCCCGGGGGGGAGACTCCCTCTCAACGCCCAGTCGTACCCGATGTCCCACAGAGTCGGCCCCAGAACCGACCCCTGTGGAACACCGCACGACATGGGCGTCCGCACAATGTCCCCTGCGGGGCTCGCGTAGAGAACACTGCGCCCCTCCAAATAGTCTGCCACTAGCCGCCTGAGGTACAGGGGCACTCCATGGAACCGGAGCGCCTCCCTGATGCAGCTGAATGGCAGACTATTGAAGGCGTTGGCGATGTCCAACGACACCGCCAACAACACTCCTTTGCTGGCGACAGCCTCCGCGGCCGTCTGCCTCAGGCGTAGCAGGGCCCCGATGGTCGAACGCCCCCTCCGAAACCCAAATTGAGCGTCCGACAGATCGGGCCCCACCTCCTCCAGGTGCTGGACGATGCGGGCAGCGAGGACACGCTCCAGCAGCTTACCCACATCGTCCAGAAGCACAATGGGCCTGTAGGCCGACGGCGAATCCGGGGGCCGTCCCGGCTTTGGCAGGAGAACCAACCTCCCTTCCTTCCAGCACTCAGGAAACTGTCCAGACGTCAGACAGGCGTTGAACAGTCGCCTGAGGCGAGGTTCGAGATGCTCGAGGAGCAACGTCAACACCCGGACTGGGATTCCGTCCGGGCCGGGGGCCGTGGTGGCGGAACGAATCTTAGCCACGGCTGCCCCCACTTCCGACTCCGTCACGGGCGGAACACTCTCGACGGCCTCCCGGTCGTGATCTGGCGAAGCCATGACCGGGGGCGTGTGCTCCGGCTGCCGCGGGAACAGCTCCTCGACCACTCTACGAAGGAGGTCGGGCTGGAGGGTCTCGGTGAGGGGGGGGCCCTGCGCGCGAAGCTTATTCAGCGACGCGCGATACGGGCGACCCCAGGGGTCACGGTCGAGACCGTCCAGCATCTCCTGCCAACTTGCGTCCTTGGCGGACCGGATGGCCAGCCGAAAGGCAGTACGCGCACTGCGGTACGCCTCGTACAGCTGGCCCTCCCGCTCAACATCGCGGCGACGCCGCCGACTGCGGGTGTAGGACCTTCGGGCACTAATGCACGCCGCACGAAGGTCCGCCAGTCTTGGGGACCACCAGTAGACCCCCTGCCTCGGAGGTAGACGCCGCACCCTGGGCATGGCCGCATCGCAGACCTGCGTTAATGCACTGCGGATGCGGACAGCCTCAGCGTCCACTCCGACCGCTGGGGGTGGTGAGGACAGCCACGTGTTCACGATGGCCGCCTCCGCCAGTAGGTCCCTATCTAGACGCCCCACAGCCCACCGCGGAAATGCGGGAGCCCGGTCCGCCCTGTGACCCCTGCTGAGGTCCCGGAGAGGGGAGACCTCCATTCGGATGTATCGGTGATCCGACAGGGTCTCCGCCTCCTCCAGGACACGCCAGTTCCTCACTCGTGGTGCGACAGCGGGGCTAGCGAACGACAAGTCCACTATCGACCCACCCTGCTGTCGCACACACGTGTTCACTGAGCCTCTGTTTAGGACACAGAGGCCCAGTGACGCCGCCCACTCCACGATCGCCCGCCCGCGATCGTCCGTCATCGGGGACCCCCACGCCGTGGATTTGGCGTTGAAGTCCCCCAGGACCAGGACGAGGCCCGGTGCCAGTCGCCGTATCGAAGCCTCCAAGGTGGTGAGGGAGGCCCCGAAATCGTCCATCCTCCTATTAGGGGAGAGGTATACACTGTAAAGCGTGACCCCTCCCCAATCCGCCGCGACAAATTCCTCGCCCCTATCCAAGAGGGATAAGGACGGGAAGTGCCGCTGCGTGGAGGTGACGATTGCCGCGGTTCCGTTCCGGCTGACCACCCAATTGGGGCGATCAGGCACGACGTACGGTTCCGCGACTACGGCTGCACCGATCGACCACTCCGCCATGGATTGCAGGAGGAGATCCTGCGCACCGGCGGAGTGGTTGGTGTTGGCCTGCAGGAGGTGAGTGGACTGGGCAGCCATTAATGGGCCGTGTCCATCATCACCTCCTGGCTTGCGGCGGGCGATCGGGCCGCGCTAGGAGCGGGAGCGGCCGGAGTCGAAGGGCCGCTCCGCCCCTTTGGAGCCGAAGCCGGAGGTCTGCACGCCCCAGAGCCCATGCGGTGCTTGGCGGGCTTATTGCCCGCCGCACACGCGGGGCAGTGGGGCGGGGCGGCGCAAGATGCCGCCATATGCCCAGTCTGACCGCAGCGGAAACAGAGTCCGCCGCAGTCAAAGCAATTAGTGCATGTTGGCCGGGTGTGCCCGACCGCCATGCACTTGAAACACCTCGCAGGCCGGTGCTCCAGCACGGTGACTCGCGCTGAGCTCCAGCCCACGAGGAGCCTGCCTGAGTCGGCCAGTTGCCTGACCGACTCCACTGGGCACTGCACCCAGGCAGCACCTACGCCGCCCGGACCGGGCCGGATGGCGCCAACCCGGACGGTGTCCATGGGACACCCGGTTTTCGAGGCAATGGCCTCCCGGATGTCTTCCACCGTCACGGAGTCGTCCAAACCCGCGATGCGCATTTCGGCGCACTTTACGGGTCTGGCGATTTTGACGCTACCCTCCTCGGCGAACAGACCTCGCAGCTTCGACGCCACGCTATCGGCCGTCCTGGTGCCCTCGGCCCCAGGGAACTCTAAGATCCGAGCCCCTGTCCGGGCCTTGCGGGTCCTGGCTTCGACGCCTCCTATGTCGGAGACGTCGAGCTCCCGCCGGGCTTTCCTCAGAACGGCCTCATAGCTGAGGCCCCTTTCTGCCGCCTCAGGCAGCACAGTGATCACCACTGCGGCTGTCTTCGGCGGCCGGAGCCCCTTGCGCGGCCTCTTCTTCTTCGTGCCACCTCCTCCGGCTCCTGCCTGGGGGGCGACGACCTCAGCGGCGCGCTTGGCCGCCGCTCTCCTCCTCTGGCCGCGACTCTTTCTGCCGCGCTCGGCCACCTGCCAACCCTGTTCGGGCGTAGCGGGCGTGCCGGGCGCTGAGGGCGTAGTCGCGGCCGCTCTAGTCGTCGCCGGCGGTGTTGGTGCGGGCGACGACTGCGTTCCGGCAGGAGCCGGTGCCGTCTTCCTTTTTGGAGCGGGCCTCTTCGGCTTGGGTCCAGCCGCGGCTGCGGCGTAACTCCCCCCCACGCGGCCACTCTGACAGGGTAGCGGGGCGGGAGTTGGTGCCGCATACGGCCGCTTGTCCGCGGCGAGAGGCGGCCGAACTCGTGGTTCCGGAGGCAGCCTTGCCTCCAGAACGGCCAAGCGCGCATTGACCATATTCCCTATGGCGTCTATAATGGCGCGCAAGGCCTCGTCCGACACGCCCCCCACCGCAGGCAGTGGGATAGGTGTTACCGGCTGGACCTCTGCCGGGGCCTGCTCCACGAATCAGAAGTGATACCTTGGCAAACTATTTTTTAAATCTCGTTTACATACATCAACCAATAGCGTGTACTCTCTCTCTCTCTCTCTCTCTCTCTCTCTCGCTCTCTCTCCCCCTCTCTCTCTCGCTCTCTCTCTCTCTCCCTCTCTCTCTCTCTCGCTCTCACTCTCTCTCTCCCTCTCTCCCTCTCTCTCCCTCTCTCTCCCTCCCTCTCTCTCGTGGCGTGTTTCATCTGTAAAATTTTTACCCTCTTGCGCGCAAAAAAGTTTCCCTTTAACAAAAAAGATAGCGCGTAACGGAAAAATGTGACGGTAATAAAAATAAAAGTAAAGAAATTGTGTTATGGTAGCAGCTACGAATACTACCAACACTTACTTTGCTCGTAGATGTTGTAAAAGACGACTAAAAGGTTTATATCAACCTGGGCCAACTCCACCTGATACCGTTTGCTCAACAATTACATTCCCAAGAAGGGTTGACGTCAGGCAGGCGGCCGGTCATAAAACTAGTGCCAATAACTTTTGCAATATGTATGAGTACGTATTGTGTCCACCCTAAGTAATTGGGATAAGAGTAGGAGAATAATGATGATGAATAATGATATTTTGATTAGTGGTAGGACCACGCTGTTGACAGTTCTCTGCCTACAGCCGCGGGCCGGTCCATCCGGGGTAGTACCACACTCCCGCAAAAGATTGATGTCTGAGTAATGATGATGCAATGTGATATTTCGCTTCGTTCGGTGAGCGAGAGAGCCGGAAGCGCAACATGTGAGCAAAGCGGGTGGGTTTGGGTATTGTAATGGTAGGCCGCGGCTTAGCTATAGCAAAGGTGCTTGGGCGGCAGTTTCACTTACCATTAGGTGTGCTGCTTGCTCGTTTGCCACCATAAACAGTAAAAAAAATCTCTAAAATAGATTTTGTATAAAAAAATGAATACTGTTTTTTTTACTTTCATAGGCTGAGTTGGATCATTCCATTCTACACAACTTTATTCAACTGCGTGCTGACTACAAGAGCCACAAGCTTTCCAGCTTTCTCAAAGGACTGTCCTAAACTCATGGTACCATTTGATGGTAAATTGTTTAATGATTATATCAAAATATAACTGTATTTATTTGTAAATGGTCTTTTTAATAAATTAACTGCGATTACAGATAGCTTATTATCCGTGATTCCATAAAATTATTGAAGAGCGTAATTGATTTAAATTAAAATTTTACTATTTCAAAATATTTTCTATTGAATGTATCCATCGAAAGAGCACTAAAATCTAATTTAAGGATAATAGTTTGGTGAATCATTATAATGAAATGACAGTTACTTTATTAAAAAGCTATGTATCCTTTTTTTTCACTAAGACATCTATTGAACTTTGAAAAAAAAATGGTAGTTATTTTGTTACTTAAGTATTTATACCACATATCTAAGGGATATTATTGTTGCTTTGTATATTTAGAAAATATTGATGTATTAAAAGTGTACCTAATGTTATTTTGTCATTAATTTATGTTTGTGTATAAGTAAAAAAGAAATATAAATTATTTTTATAAATACAAAAATAATTGTTTCAATTCCTTAATTATAGTCATTTATCTATATCATTAACACAAATAATATGTCACTGTTCTGCCAATACTGACAATTCGATACCAAAATAACATTATGTCAACGAATAGTCTGCCGATGCCGTTACTAATACTGATTAGTAACTAAACAAACTGATGATCGAGCTCCTATCACGTTGTATAATGTTCGCTAGTATTATCAGTCAGTATCTATACGGCTTCACTACGTCCATTCATGAGATCCCCCCTCTCCTTGTGTTGGCAACGTTATTTGAATGAAAGCGTTTGTGTGCGTGCGTCGCTAGCGCACCTACTCTTTATTCACACGCCAGTGTCGTACGAACCGGCCGGCGGTTAAGTATTGCATCGAACGCGTCGCGTATCAACCATCGCTCATAACAGTGATATGATCACAAGTTCAGTGTAACTAACACATTGGTAACGATTATTACACAGTGCTGTGACGATATCGCTAATCTGGATAAACTCATAAAAATTGAGAGGTAAGCGACTAAATGGAATAAATGTTTATTTTCATTCAAGCTCCGACGCCTACGCGCCCGTTCAGTGTCGCGATTTGTGAGCAATGAATTTACATGTTATAAGTTCATTCATTGAATGTTTGGACCTATATTATTATCAATGTTGTATGAGTGAGTGATTAGGGCGGTCTATTGTCTTAACAGTTACAACTTACAAGTAATATGACGGCTCAACTCATTGAATTCCGAGTATCGTTTATCGCGAGTTGATGTTGGTTTTCTTTTTGTCGAGCGATCAGTAACGTTATCTAGGTGAGACCCGTCGCGTCCGTTCCATTTCAAGTAGCGTTTTTATCCCGCGCTACCTGAGCGAGTGGACTCGTCTCGCCGCAAGCCAATCCCGCTAATGGCATTGCGCACCATATCGACAGATACCGCAGACCACACCTTTGAACAAAAACAATCTTATTTGTATATATATTATAACAACCAGGCACTATTTATAGAGATTTGTTTAAAAATTCTCTTTACTTGCGTATGGATGCAATTTTCATATCATTTTGCAATAATTTAAAATTGATTGTCAATTATATATCAGTAAAAAGCTGACTAAGTGATAAAGGATAATTAATCATTAACTTTATGATGGTGTTTACTTACCTAACCTGGAATACTGAAAGGGTCAGTAAGGTTCGCGGGTGATCGGACTGGGGGTTTTCAACCACAGAGGCTGACTGTACAAGGGCGATGGGGCATGGTACCCGTCGTGTGGGTTACCGAAGCTAAGGAATCTACTGGTGGCCACACCAATTGGCCTTAGGGAGTAATATAGCAGGTTAGGGTGCTGCACGCCGCTCATCAGTATGTGCGTTCGGTTCAAGCACGATAAAGCTTATCAAAAGAAAAAAGGTCAGCAAAGATGTTTTTATTAAGTAAATTCATAAAAGTATTGCTCAATTAGAGAGTTAAATCAATCCAAACAAAAAAACCTCTGAAAATCATAGTCATTTCCTCAATATGTTTTAATAATTACAAATTTCGTAAATATGGGATTGGACGTAGACTACAAAATTTGGTTACGAATGTGGCAACTCTACATTAAAAAAACTTAAATAAAAACACTAAGTTTCTTAATCATTCATTCTTTAGAAATTTGATTATCTATCTATATTACCAATATGTGAAAAATAATAAAAAAAATGATGATTAACGAATTATAACGTACCACCTACGCTATTTATCATAAATACTTAGAAAAATTTTGTAATTCAGGTCAGATCTATATTTCTAACGCAGCATTACATTTGAATATTCTCCACCTTGACTCAAATGAACTAACAATTCGTAACACTACTAAAACAAGAATTTAATGTACCTACACTTTAATTGATGGAGCATAAAAGTAATAGTTTCGTGTGTACGTTCTTTTACAACAAACATATACGTTTATGTTTACGAATATCTATAACTTAATATATAATTTCCGTGTGATGACGGAGTAAGAATACTATTCACCACTCCATATCTTACCAGTGGGTGATCGTACGAGACGATTAAGGGATATAAAACGCATATAACATCTATGCGAGAGAAGGAAAACTCGAAACCAAACTCTATACCAACACGTCTGACCAGCGCGGTATAGTAGATTAATTTTCCTCCCATTACGGAGGAGGCCCGAGTTTATGGGCTGTGATGATGATGCTGATAACGATGCTGATAACTGAATATAAAAATAACACGTGTTATAATTATAATAAGAACAAAATCGTATAAGAATCAACGAATTTTAGTAGGTAATATATATTGGCATAAAATATTCTGTTATCTATTGCTATCTAGCGCTTATCAGATAATAACATGTATTACGTTATTGTTATTTATTCGTTCAAAGAATTCCCCCCGTAATTTAAACAGGAAAATAAATCGGTTTGGAACGTTTAACATTCTGAGTAATTGATTTGGAGAAATTGTTAAATAGAAATAAGAATCTCAAATCCGCGATTGTAGTTACCTACTTTTGTTTATAGGCCAGGAGAGCGCTGCTACTTATTACCCTTTTTTCGTTTATTTTTGGCAGGATATGGTCGGGTGGTTGGCAGGCTACGCCGTCCGTGCCGTCCGGGGGAACGGAAGGGTCGCGCATGGCCCCATAATCCACCGTATTTCCTCCCATAGTCACTGGTACCGCATCTATGGCTACCCTACTCTGGGGTGGAAGAAGCTATGGGATCATCATCCCATAGCTGTTTACGTCTTCCACAGCAGAGTATGCGGTGGTGATGATACATCGTATTCTCAACTCTTTACCATACGGATATAAAATCACATTTTCAATGTTACTATACCAAACTTCCACAGTCTACATAAATTAATCTCAATCTAGATTCCGTAATACTTTCAGTGTGGACTATCGTTAAGACAATTTGCAAGTAATTAAAAACAAAACAATAAAAACATTTAATTCTAATTATATTTGATATTTAGCTGAATTGAATAAACTACAGTGTTTTTAATTAATTTTAATTAATTGCATATTTTAAATAACTTATTAGTTTTATATTATTAATTAATTTCATATTTAAATAACTTATTACTTTCCATTCATGCTGTAAACGCATTTGTTAGTTGCCAAATCACCATCCTAAAATGAATAGTATTTTTATACTATGACTAAACATGAACGTACGAGTTATCTCCAATATGTAAATTCATATTAATTCTTTAAAAAAAAATCGCTAATGGACCGTCCATTATGACATTGTTTAATGTTGTTTTTTTTTTTAATTTTGGCAACCCTACACCATCTATTCCGTAGGCAGAATAGTCACTTGTAATATTTTATTCATAAAAATCATCCGCACACTAATTATTATTTCTTTCATTTTGAGAGAAACCGCACGTATACACTCCCATAAACACCTCTAGCTCAAAAAAAAACATACCCAGTTTACATGCACAATTATTTCTGGATTGCACAAAGCTTTTGCGTGATAATTAAACCCACTGAGCTCCACAGATTGCTATGCCATCTGTACAATCTAATTACCGTTATAAGTAGGGACAGCCCTATGGATCTAACCGTCACCGAAGCTATCGGATATTCGAAATGAAAATATATTCCGTAACCGAAATCGGTAAGGGTCTATATGAGACATGTTGCGACAGATTTTCTTAAAACATGCCGAACTGAGTCTAAACGTAAGCTTTTCAAGGAGCCAAAGGGGAATAATAGAATAATCACCTCACCTAGCGGTTTCCATTTATAATTACCTAAAAATTCATATAATATATTTGTAACCGTATCCGAAACCGGGATGACATTCTAATATCCGAAATTTTATATCCGCAACACCTTTTATTATAATTATTAATCGCGGTTTAATTTCGTCATACAGATCAATCTATAATATTATATAAATCAATTTACATTTACAAAATTTAAACAATCATATTTATATTAAATTATATAAATGTATAAACCATAACATTCTCACCATTGTGACGTTAAGTAGTGCTTAATACAATACAGTGTTACAATTCATAAAACCACAATCTCCACGGCTTGAGTAAAGGATCACCGTGTAGAGTCATAAAAAATCAGCTGAGGCATCATCATTGTTCGACTTGCAAATAGAATATTAAAACATTGCAATCATCAAACCGCCTGCCAAGCGTAGTGTTATTATGATGTTTTCTACCTAAAGAAGGCCTATGTTTAACTGTGGAACATGAACAGGCAGATTAACGAGACTGAGAAAACTTATGGTACTAACAAGCGGTAGCCCATCTACCAAATGTCGCGATTATGTCATTATCGACATAGAATAATCGGAATAATATATTTGCATTTTTTTTAATCTCAAGTATCCATTTATGAGCGAGTTTGTTCACAGAAATCGTAATTTTTATCAAAAAAAGCATTTTTCAATAATATATTTTGCCTGATTCAGGACTCAACACTGCGAACTCACGACTTAATACACTTGCTTATTTATATAATTACATTTATTCTAGTTTTAGACTTCTTTTAGGCGGTTATGATCTGGTAACACCAAATTCAATCGTTCTGGGCGACGAAAGGGCGACGTAGAGTCTCGTAACCTGCTATCTTTCACCTCTCCACCTGTTAGCCTAAGAAAATTTGGACATCAGTAATATATTGCTATTGATTGTACGTACGTAGTGTATACTTTACTGCGGTGTATTGCATTTATCGATTATGGCTGTATCTATCTATAAAGTTGAATGGTTATTGGTAAATTATCGTGCATATCAATAGCTCAGCTAACCATGAAGGTTGTAAGTGCGCCATTCATTCATCTTTTGTTTTTAGACTTTACGCGTATTTATGACTAGCTGTTACTCGTGCATTGGTTCAATCAATTTATAATACAGCTTAAAAGAGTCCACTGTTAGATATAGGCCTACAAAATAAAACTATAATCGCTGCGTTAGCCAGGCGGGTTGGAGTTCGGTTTGGTAGTTACTGTTATAATTTTCCCAAGAAGACTGCTCACTCACCGGAGCTCCCTTTGCCCGTTTGCGTTTTCATTGTATTCTTCTTACATGATATAACATCCATCCATCAGCCCGTAAACGTTCACTGTTAGACATAGGCCTCCCCACGAGAATGCCATCCGAAACGATCCCGCGCCACCACATGATAAAACAATGAGTTTGATATTTCTTTTTCAGTTTGCAGAATTTACGAAAGTTATTTTTTATAGTATTTATATTGCTTACATTTAATTGAAATGGACGGATTATATTCGATGTATAATTTTCGATTTAAACATTTATTAGTTTCAAATTTATATAAAAAAATTGAATTTACATTCGATTTTTTGTACTAATTTTCTTTTTAGGAGAGTATCAAGTTTATGTTTTTTTTTGTAGATACAATGCTTTAAGTTATTTCTTATATTATCATCTATATATCACTGAAAGTGTCAACAAAATTGGTGCAGCCGTTTTGGAATTAACCGGTACAAACAGACAAAAAGAGAAAGAAGAAATTTAACAAATATTTATTTGTAATGTGTATACTCTCTATGAATTTTGTTAAAATCTGTAATTTGGTCATGTTACACTTTAATTTTACTTATTTGTATTGAAATCAATTTATTTGCTAAAATATTCTTTCACTACTATGCGTCCCACTACTAGGCACGAATCTCCTACACTTTAGAAGGACAATTGTCCTATTAGACATGTTGCCGTGTTGGCATATTATTTTATTACAATTTCTATTTTTCTTGCAATGATATTATTCACTTATATCTCTTATTCGCCTTTTATATTACCACTTATGCAAGAAAGGAAAGTTATTCTCACTCAGACACCACACGAAAAACGTATATATTTAATTAATTGTGGATTTAATCATGCAGGTGTTAATATATGCATGTAATTAATTGTCTGTGCTATTAGGCATGCTGGTGATTAAGTTAATTTAGTTGAGACTATTAAAATAATTAACATATTACTATCACCATCCTCCTGCCCTTAGTCCAATTGAATTAAATTTTATAACGCTTTGGCTGAGTTATACGGCCGCTGGTATCGAACCTACTCGAGAGCAAATAACATTTTACAAATAATATTAAAATATAATGACCACTGACTATATGATGAATATAATAATAAAGAGAACAGAACTCTAAATATATAAATAGGTAGGTATATTTATGTATATAGATACCTACCTATATACATAAATATACCTAACCTAGAGTGGAAATGCTGTGTGGTGCTAGCGGCTACGAACACTACCAATCCTTACTTTGCTAGTGGATGTCGTAAAAGACGACTAAGAGCCTTATAACGACCTAGGCCAACTCCATCTGATGCCGTTTGGTCAACAATTACATTCCCAAGGAGGGTTGATGTCTGGTAGGCGGTCGGTCATAAAACTATTGCCAATAATTTTTACAATATGTACTATGAAAGAAGAGTGCATATTGTATCGACCCCAAGTAATTGGGATAAGAGTAGGAGAATGATGAGAGTGGAAATGGGAATGGAGAAATATACCCATATTTCTCCTTTTGTGAACTAGGCTCGAGCCTGGCAGTTGGACGTATATGAGGTGATAATAGTGGTGATATATAAGGCACTTAAAAATGTATATTAACTGTGAATCTTTAACATGAGAATGTTATCATCGTTTATCTGAAAAATAAACAAAAATGCGATATAATAAGAATAAATTTATATAGGCATAGCAAAAATAAATAGGATAATTTTATCATAAAATTATCACGTAAACATCATATTGCACCATTATCATTTTATCAAACACCTAACGGTTGTTATCTAGCTGAATGAAGGTCACGCCTTCCCTACATTTGTTAATTCAATATCAATTCTCATTTCAATAGATATTTTGCAAGTCGTCTAGACAAGCTGCTCCAGTGACTATGTAGAAATAAATTATTTAAAATTTAAATTCTAGAATACTCGATATTATTTCAAAGCTAGAGGGGTAGCCACAGATAAGCTCAAAACGAAAACAATTAAATTATGTTGTTTGATACTTTAGTAACTTGTACCTATGAATTATTTTTGAATACAGCTTTGTTCTGCGTGACTATAAATACTATCAACCCTTATAAGCCATCTGGTTGTCGTAAAAGACGATTAAAAACTTAATATAGACCTGACTAACTACATCTGATACTAGCTTACTGTGACTGTAAAGTATTCGAAACGTGGGGCAATTAAAAATTAAATATCAACGCGATAAAAACAGTAAAAATAGTTTTCTTTTAAACTGTCTGGTCAAAATTACATTCACAAGTAGGTAGGTTCTGCTAGACGGCCGGTCATAAAACTATTGGCAAAAGTTATACAATATTTATCATGGAAGAATATTACATAATGCGTCTACCCCAAGTAATTAGAATATGAGCACCATAATGTATGATGATGATTTTGAAGACTGTTGTGAAAAATGTGAAATAAATCTTGACAAAAGGTTTTTTTTTTTTTGTGTGTCTTAGTTGTTAGCCTCAGATGGCTATGACAACTTTACCCGGACTGTGGGTGAGCGCTGAGGGCTCTCAACCCGAATTGACAAAAGGAATTCCATAAATCCATTTATTAGTCTGTCGACGTCCACTTTGGGATATGTTTCCCTGAGGAGTTATATGAAATACTTGTCACGTTTGGAAAGCTGATTAAAAATTGCAGTTGATTTTAGGTACTAGTCTCCGAGGTGATTTAAACTGTCCTGTTGTGACCCTTCTGGCGATCCCACAGTCAGTTTTTAAGGGATTTTTCTTTCAATTCTTTTTGGGCTATGGTGTGGTCACGCTCCGCTAAATTAGTCCAGGGCAAAGGAAGAGATGGCGCGCGACCCCACAGACCCATCCTGCAATGCGCCTCTCTTCGCCGTGCCAGCGGGCCACCGGTTTTTATGGTTCAATTTTTAAGGGATGGACATTTTTAAGGGATAATAAATGTAATTATAAGTGGATCAAATAATTAGTTTTTATTTTAAAAAATGAGCATGGAGAATCGCTAATTAGTCCACCATTTCTGCAAAATCTGTGCTATCGACTAATTAATACATCTTACATTGCCTGAAAATATTACCATTTAATTTTTCATTTAATATTCTCAGTTGATAGCCGCTGAGTTCAAGACTCCTCCACAACAAGAGGGAAACTGACCTATACCACGCTGGTTAGACGGATTGGTACACGGGTTTATTTCTCGAGTTTACCTTATCTTCAATATATGTTATATGAATATTAAATTCCTTAGTCATCTTTAAGATACATACGGTCAAGATAGGGAGTGGTGCATTGTATTTTTACTCACTTATTACACGGACAATAATTATTTAGAAACAATATGACGTATTAGTAACCCATTTATGACGCGTAAGACTATATGAACATACCATTAACTGGTTCACCATCCTCCTGCCCTTAGCACATATAGTTGTTCTACCACCCCAATAATACTCGTGGGTGTCATAAAAACTACTAAAGTATATAATATGCAAATAACATCCATTTTTTTTTGTGGAGACTATGGATGCGTCTCGCCCGCCAAATCGGTCCGGGGTGACGGAAGAGGCGGCGCATGACCCACCATGCAAAACTCCTCTCTTCGCCATGCGAGCGGGCCAGCGGTACCCGATCTTTGTCTTCTGTGCTTGCAAATAACATCCATGCAAACCTAAAACTCTGCACCATACCGTTTAACCAGCGTGTTATAGTGGGTCAATTTATAATTTGTTTTGGAGCAGGTTCGTGCACAGCAGTCGTACCTGAGATAGTGATGATGAGATATATTTATGTATCAATGCAACCAATGGTTGTTCATTCTTCATGCTCCGATGGTTCGGACATGTGGAATAAATGCCAAACGAACGTCTGGTTAAGAAGATATATGTACCTACAATGCAAAAGTGGAAGGATGCAAGTACCGGATGAGACCGAGACTAACCTACCTAGACCAGATTGGTCACGTACTGAAGGAAGGTGGAGTCAAGAGTCTCCGAAACCGGCGAGCGTGTATGAAGAGAATTATAAATGTTGAGGAAGCGAGTGAAGTGCAAGGATAGAGCTCTCTGGCACTCTGTTTTATTTGCCTACCCTGCAAGGGATATGGCGTGATGATATGTATGTTTGATGGAACCAATATTTGTCAGACATTGAAAGCGAGCCCACAAAACTCGATTTAGACCAATATATTATCTGTGTTAGTTAATCACAAAATTAGTTTATTTAAATGAATAATACAGTTCTGCGTACATGTAGATGTGAAAGACATCCCAACGTTGATGTTTTATTTATTATTCTGGTCAATCAATAAAAGGCAAACAAAGACATACAAGTCTGTATTTGAATCCTGTCGACTGATTATATTTAACAAAGAACCAGGCAATGTTGAATTTTAATGAGAGCGGAATTATAATTTTGAGTCATTTCATTCAGATTTAGTCTCTGGATGCTTTAGTTGGTTGGTTGTTTAAATTGGTATGTACATTCTATACGAATTCAGGAATCGTCCGATTTTTTATTTATAGATAGGGTCTTGTGGTTATAGTAATGAATATATCACACTGAATTAAAAGGGAATGATGTCGAAAATTAGAAGATAATATGTATTCGATTAGATTCTGGTTGATTTGTGAATTTTTAAATTTTACCTAGACCAGATCGGTCAGGTACTGAAGGAAGGTGGAGTCAAGAGTCTCCGAAACCGGCGAGCGTGTATGATGAGAATTATGAATGTTGAGGAAGCGAGTGAAGTATGCAGAGATAGAGTTCTCTGGCACTCTGTTCTCTCTGCCTACCCTGCAAGGGATATGGCGTGATGATATGTATGTATGTATGATTTGTGAAAGATTTTGGAGCTAGGACAACAAATAATACTTCATCGAATCCACCTTTGTCTGCATTTTGTAGTAGGCATCTCACTCTCTCATAAATCTCCACTAACGATGTTCCTAAGTACATCTGTTAACTTTATACTAGAGCCCTGAACGACTAATTTTTATTAGTAACAGGTCTAGACTACACCAAATAAGTCAGTTGTATAATAATCAAAGGTTTGCAAATGCTTACTCTACTTTAGCATCGAGCACTGTTTTATATCACAAACAAAAAAAATCTGTCGATCAACATCTGACTAGTTTGTCGCAGCTGAAGTTCGGTGTACTCCTTGAGTTCAAGACGTCAGCGGGTTGTACAAGGGTGTGAGGGGGTGACATATGCGCCGACGGACCGTATATGTATGTGTGTGCGTGTGTGTATATGTTTGTGTGGGGTGCAGTACACCTTGCACGCAACGGGACCCAAAATCTTAGCAGGTAGCAATACTCGCTCGCTGACATAATTTGGAGCAATATTACTTTCTTGGTGCGAATATGGATTTTGAACAGAGAGTTGATGCTATATTTATTCGATAAAATTTATTCTCGATACGTGGAATCAATAGTTATATCAGAGTCTATAGTTATATACATAGCCATATCAGAGTCACGTCTAAGTTGCTTATTATTGTCAGAAATTAGTTCTTACTGAACTTCGTTTGAAGAACGAAGCGCTGAGAAAACTCCAAAAAAGTACTTCATTGAGCAACTTTTATGTGGCAGACCTTTTGCTTTGCAAGTTGCAACTACCATACTAAAGTACATTAATTGCTAGATTTTTACAATACCTAAGATATTGACTTCGCTCTGTCCAGCTGTCACCATCTGAACATAATTTTGATTTTATCCTAAAGACTTAGATAATATTCTGTTCGTATGTTTTAACAATTTCTCATTGTTGATAGGTAAGTACCTACATAACACGAATGCCAAATTTTTACATCTTACAATACCTTACCACCATAAATGTCAAATTATTACACCTTAATACGATGTACAAATTGTAATTAACAACCAAAGTAAATAATTGTAGACCTTAAGTTTAGTTTTAAAATTTAGCATAATAAAAAACAAAAAAAAAACTCCTTCCAAAATAAATATTCCATGAGAATCTAAAAATGTATATCGGGCAGAAATCTTAACTCGGCATATTGAATCTTGGAAGCTTTTTTTTATTTTGTAATTTGAAAACAGATAATAACAGATGTTCACCAGTGCTACCAACACACACAATATTATTTTCTATTTACACATACACACATACACATACAACTGTAGCAACACACGCTTGATTAGATCATTAAATTAAATATCGCATCTTTGTCATTCCTTGGAATTGTGATGACTAACTAAAAGTCTTAAATCATATATAATCATCTAAGTATAGTTAAATATCACATATAAATACTTATCCTGACAATATAAATTATTACAACGTTACTTTATAGTTGAAAATGAGACGCAAATGACACATAATAATATCTCACTGTACATACATAGCTGGCACAGTAACAATTCAGTCGGGAGTACTAAATATAGTACAAAATAAAACAACTGTCTCTTGCCCTTCATTCAACAACCCTTATCATGGCATAAATGAACTTAATCCATATGGACATAGTGTCCACATTCACGTGATGCGCGTGGGCCGAGTCATTGGTTGACGGGGCCGTCTGCGCGAGCGCACCAGAATTTTTAATTATGAATTAATTAGTAACGAACAACAATACAAATGTGCTTAATCCCGGTTACTCATTTTTATGTCGACAACATACATAGATGTACATGATAATGCTATAATTCTTAATCAAATATTTGCCTATTATAAATGGGACGTCATCAGTTAGAAAGTTCTCATACTAGTTATATATACAATTGTATTATTATAGATAGTAGATGAGTTGTTACAATTAATATTATGCATGCACACGTCCATCCGTTGGGGTCGACGACTCTGCTATAAATATTATTAAATATAGCCATCATTCTATCTAGTAGCATCCCACATAATATTTTTATGCAACTGTCGATTCCGAGTAAAATATTGTTATGCAACAATGTAATTTATTGATATAAAACTATAATGTTGATAGATATACAAAGTATTTGAAATAAAACTATTTTTACGTCAAGCGTTTGTATTTGATTTTTAATTTCTCGAATTTTCGAACAATTTACAGCGTTCATGGTCACGGGAGGATTAAGGTGTCTCACGTCCAACAAGTCATCGTTATTATATCTACCCGCTACATTATCAGTTATTAATTTTTACACATATACATATGTAATACAAATTTATTGTCAGTACAAAAAAAAAAGATTTTATACAATAGATATATTTTAGGTACAAAGTAGATATAAAGTCACGGATATCAAATTAAAATTTTGAATTAATATGTATTTTTGATGATTTTCGTATTAGTGATTTAAAATAATCTTAAATTCAATGCGATTTTACACTTGAGCTGTGTGGTGGCGACTTCGAATACTATTAACAAAAGCTTTATCTAGACTTGAGCCAACTTTTGATGCTATCCTGTCAACAATTAGTTTCCTAATGAGAGTCTACTCATACAACAGGCAGGCAACGTGTACACTTCTACCATCATAGATATTGCCAAAATATTGGCTTTAGTTTTATAACCAGGCGCTTGTCTATCGTCAACATACTTTGGGAATGTAACCAACCAAACGTCATCAGATAGAGTTTGGTCCAGTCGTCTTAGTCGTCTTTTACGACATCCACGAGCAAAGTAAGAGTTCGTTGTATTCGTATCTGCAATCACACAGCACAAATATTTATGGACACATATTACATACAGATCCAGAACAAAAAATTGTAGATAGCACAAAGCTTCGTTTTAAGTGGGAATTAAAACCGCGACACATAGAATGTTAGGTACCGACATAACATTGATACCGATCACTGCAGTCAAATTCTTTCATTTAATATTGTTGTAACGCTTGAGAAATATGTCGGTAGGCAGTTCATTCCAAAACCTACAACTTACGTGGGAGAAAAAGAATTGAAACTTTACAGCCGTGGACAACGCGACGTGGGCACCTTCCTAGTGATGGTATCTGTTGATAATTTAACCCATGACCATTTTCATTTAGACAAGTTTTTATATAAAGTATTAAATATATATTTACTCTATTTATTCAATGGATTTTTGATTTTTCTGTTGCAATCAATGGTAAATCAAATTCGAAGAGGAAAGATTTATTAAAAATTGTTTTAAAACAATTCGAGAGTATGCAAAAATGTTCTACGAAAATCATTGTTCATTGTATTAATATTCGCTACATTCTTGACATAGCTGATGATTCTTAAGTTTATAGAAATTCCAATGTTATATTTTAAAAGCACTTTGATTTATGATATTAAACTATTAAAATAAGTGGCTCTCTCATCAAAATTATCGTTCTATATATCGGAAGTACAATTTACTTAACAAAAAATAAAAAAGATATTGCCTGACAACATTCCTTTAGCGCCAATATATAATTTTCTTTTTGGTAGCAAAAAAGAAACGGACGTAAAACTTTAACTATACTATTCAAAGATTGTCAACTTCTCGTATTTTTCATACAGCAATCCTATCGACGTTAATTGTTAAATTCAATGTCATAAACGCCAGGCCCAGCAGAAGATCCCTGGTCATCTCTTTGCTAGTTTTTACGGCTGCCACATGACTACAGGAATGTAAGCGGCAACTTGGACCATTTTATATTTACCACTAGATTTTAAGACGTCTGGTAAAAAAATACATTTCCAAGAAGAGCTGACGTCATGCAGGCGACTGGTCATAAAACTATTGCCAATAACTACACGCTATATATATGATGGAGAAAGAGTACAAATAGCGTCGACCCCAAGTAATTAGGATAGGAGCAGGATAATGATAGTGATTTTACAATAATCACGGGCAACAAGAGAAGGCATTGTATTCATAGTTCATATTTAAAAGCACAAACTTCATTTATTTATCAACGTTTTATCTTCATCATCTCAGCTCATATACGTCCCACAGCTTGTTTCAAGCCTTCTCGAAAATCGGAGCGAAATTGACCTTACACCTCATTGATCAGAGGGGTTAATTAGTATAGGGTTTTATTAATTATTTTTAATTATATGCATAATCTATAGAAATAAAATAGCTGAATTGTATGTCCACGCATAACTTCTGAACGAGTGCACTAAATTGGATAATCCTTTGTTTTACTCGATATTATTACGACAAGATTTGTTTCGTCGTAAAAGACGATTAAGAAATCGTCTTTTGCAACAACCCACGGATAAAATAAAGTGTGGTGAATAGTATTAATTACAATATCACTACATGGTAAAACTAGGTCCACCATAATGTTATTGATATAGAAAAAATAGTAAGAATAACTTTGATTACATAAACAAATTGGCTCTGACTAAGTCTCTATATAAAGATAAAAAAGGGATTGTTTATATTAAAAACAAATTCGGGAAAACTCAAAAAGTAACCTAACATAAGTTATAACACAGATCAAAGATATCAGTGCATTTGTTTATAGTTATACTTTCAATGAATCAGTTTTAAATGGCTCTCAACTATTAGCTGTTAAAAACATTTCATAAGAGCTTTGTATTTATTTAGAATCGTTCTGTTAGTGCCTGTTTAATATTTAATAACACATTGAAACGTATATGACTATCTACAGGAATCATGTCAATAAAAATGTCTTCTTTATCTAAAACTAGAGGAAGAAGACTATAATCTCACGATTAGACGCCTAGATTACATCATAATTTCTTGGGAACGCAAACTTTGACTAAATAATGCTAGGTTGACCAAATTACATTAGAATTGGCACATATCGGTACAGAGGTCTTAGAGTCCTATTCTTATATAAATTACTTGGAGTGGACGCAATTGATACTCCACTTCCATTGTACATATTGCAAACGTTATTAAAACGTTATTATTATTTAAACGTTGACCTTAAAACATATATCATCAACTTATGATGCCCGGGTTGATAAAAAAGCTTTTAATCGTTTTTTGCGACACCTACAAATCAGGGTCGGTAGTATTTGTAGCCGCTAGCGAATAACACCATGGACAATTTTATGTCTGTTAATATACGAGTATGTCATTTTATATTTTCTCAATATTTGTTTGCCAAAACATGTAATACTGTAATTATGGTTTAGTTTTCAATAATTTATTATTATTATTTTAATTAGTGATTTACAAATGTAAATAGTGGATAATTTTTCTTTTTTTCGTAGTATTCGTGGCCCTTACTACAAGGCATAACGCTGTCTTCATTCTTAGACCATAAACGTTTCATTTTTGAACACAAGTTTATACGCCGAAATAAAAACTATCTTTCCAACTGCCTGATTGTACAGATAGTGGGTGAAATATGAACTTATTGTAGAACATGTCGTAAATTTGATATTTCAGAATATTTTGCATGATCCAGAAATTGATTTATCTGAGTATGTATGTTATTTGTGTACATTATTTATATGTTAAGTACTCCGCAATATAAGGAAGGTTTCTTTAGTGCTAAAATACAACATCTTTTGAAAGAAAATACATACATACATATATAATAATAGATCAGTCAAGATACATTTACAAAATTTTATTACAATTCCTTAAGTAATCGCCAAGATTAGCGTGAACGAACATCTTGAAAACAGATTTTTAGATGCAAAGTTATTCTTCATATCGTATTGTTTCAAGCTAAATAGCTATTAAAACGATGTTTATTTAACGGCATACCTTTGACGCGCTTGGGTTGCATTACAAGTGGGTGTCGTATCGCGCCACGGTGTGGGCCAAGGTTTTCGATTTGAAACCGCGTAGAACATATCCGAATGAACTTTAATTAGAATATTTTATTTTGTCTATGGCACAGTTTTCTTGACTTATTTTTATCAGAACCCGATATTCTAGTCTCATTTTCGTGATCCGATTTTTTTAACTATATGTATTGCTATGACTTTACAAACATATACTTAACGCAGACAAATTACAACCAGACGCAGAATAACACTTCGTGGATCATACAACGCATTGTTCTGCATAGAAATCGAACCCACGGAACTGGAACGGAAGATCTTATGCCATCTGTGCAATCTGTTACTGTTACTTCATATTCAATTAATAAAAAATATGTATCTTTATTAATGAAAGTATTATTTAACTTTACACTCATCAGCTTATCGATGTCCATAGACATAGCCTGCCCACGAAGACAGGAAGACCATAATAGTTATGTTTGGCAAACGAGTTAGCGATCGAAGTGTGAAAGAATGGTGTTATAATATTTCCAGAAGATTGCGTAGATATACATACACATTTACTACTGTCTGGTACCTCTTTATATTTGCTAAAAACGCTATTATTTTATTATGTATTTGCTAAAAATATAATAGTATTATTTTTTATTTTATATATTTGCTAAAAACACTATTATTTTGAGAATGGAAGCGGCCATTTGCTAAAAACACTATTATTTTGAGAATAGAAGTGGGCATTTGCTAAAAACACTATTATTTTGAGAATAGAAGCGGGCATTTGCTAAAAACACTATTATTTTGAGAACAGAAGCGGACATTTAAACTTTATGAATTGATTAGAAAATCTTGTCCTTATAATGACAAAGTTAGATTATGGTTCATCACTTCCTTTCTCGCCTCTGGGTATCGTAAAAGTTGATTAAGGGATACATATGCCTGAAATGTCTATGCAAAAGAAGGAAAACACAAAATAAAACCCTATATATTTGTCTGACCAGCGTAGTATAAGTAGTGTTGCCCAAATGCAAGGCCAAGACTCGCTGCAAGAGTATCGCAGTGCTTCAACAGCATTTTACGATTCCTTTGGCAAAGGAAGGATTATCAACATTTTTTATTCTTGATACCACAAATAACGTACACGGGGAAATAATTTGATGTTATTTTAAACAGTCTTATGATTGATAGGTGTGATTCTAGCCCCACTCCCGTTAAGTGGTATGTACCTAAATTTTAATAGTTGTACAGTTAGTGCCACGAGATGAATGGTATTTAATTAATTTAGTTGTATTTCGTATTTCTATAGAGATAGATTAGAGATTAGATTTTTAATTTCTATCAAAACAAGTGACCCTATATTATTCTAACAGTGAGAGTTGGAAGACTTGCGAGACTCGCAAGAGTCTTGCATTTGGGCAACACTAAGTATACATTTTTGTGACGCAATAAGAATACTATTCACCACCCCATATCTTACCCGTGGGTGATCGTACGAGACGACCAAGGGATATAAAATGCATATAACATCTATGCGAGAGAAGGAAAACTCGAAACAAAACCCTATACCAATACGTCTGACCAGCGCGGTATAGTATAGGTTAATTTCCCTCCCATTACGGAGGAGGCCTGAGCCCAACAGTGGGACATTTATGGGCTGTGATGATGATAAGGAAGTATAAATGAATTTCCTTCCTATTGTGGAGAAGGTACGACCATAGTAATAATGATGATAATGATTAAAAAAAAGATATACAAATTTAAAAGTTATTTGACATATCATCAAATCTTTTTATGTTTGAACCCAATCCCGAATGCTTACATAAACATCATGCCATGAGCAAAAGCACAAATGCATTTAACTCCAATTTCACACATTAGTCATAGAGTTATGAATGGCTGGTGGAGCAAGGCACAGGCGTAGATGCGGGGCGAAGGTGGGGTGGGGATGCAAGGAGTTGCTGCTAAATATAGATGGGCAGCAACAGGTGGTCGTTCCACACCCTTCTACATCCACCCACACGGCATATGGCCAACATTCACTGTGTGTTGTTCACTTAACAGGATAAAGACAGTGAATTTCCTTTGTGTATTAACATTATGCGCTTATGATTCAGTATTAGTATATATACCACTAGATTTTGTCTGTGATTTCGTCTACATAGAAATCAAATATGATTTTTATTATTTGTGTTATAGGGTAAAAAATATCAAAGCCATATTCATACCTGTTATATACAGTTATGGAGGAATGTATCCTCTGAAAGGCTGATTTGCAGAATATTCCTTTTTATAGCAACTATCTTCCGGGACCAGTCGTTCCACTGGAATGACAATAACGAATGATGAAAATTGTTTTATCCCCGTCGCCACACGATATATGTTGGCGTAAGAAAAACAAATTCGATCGAATTCCGTAGGGTCTTTGGTTCTTGCTGGGTGGGCCACCGAAGACAAAGATTGGGTACCGGTACGGCGAAGAGAGGAGTTTGCATGGTGGGTCTATGAGGTCACGCGCCGCCTTTTCCTTCACCCCAGACCGATTTGGCGGGGCGAGACGCATCCATAGCCAATGGCAAAAAGAAAAGGTCTTTGGTTCTTAAATCGGATAATAGCATTATTGTTTTTTTTTCTATAGACGAAATACATATAATATATAGCATACAAGCTTTCAGTTAATAGAAAAAAAATCTTACATAGTAGAATAAAAAGGCTCTGAAAAAATAAAACTTAAAATCTAATTTACTATTCAATGACCTATATAATTAAAACTTAAATTACAAAATAAAAAAAAAATACTATTCATTATGACAACTAAGTTTTGTTTTATTAAGACGTATGTAAGTAGTTTACAAAAGAATCACGTTCGGCCGTGAAGACGTGACGATGTCTGCTTGCAGATTAAAAAAATAACTTGCATCAGATAATCTTTTTAATATTCTTTTTATTAAATAAACAATGAAATAAGAAATACTTAAAATAATAAATACATGAAAAGTGATATGTAATTCAATTTGCAACGACGAGGAATTTGTCATTATCTTAGCTCAAACCTGACCCGTATTGCTGGGCAGGAGACTCTTCCACAACAGAAGTGATATTGGGCCATTATACTATACTGGTCAGATGGTTTGGTATAAAGATATATGACGAGTTTTCCTTCTCTTGTATCTTTTTTATAAACACCACCTTAGAAATAATCCTTGTATTGCAGGGGACTTTACAAAACGTTAACACTGACAATTACACCTAGACTCAAAATAACACTATGTATGGATCGCACAAAATATTGTCTTGCGTGGGAATCGAACCCACGGCACTGGCACGGAAGGTATCTTAACCACTACGCTATCTATGTAGTGTATATTTTATCTGTATGTTTCGTCTTTTACGACAACCATGAGTAAGGTAAAAGAAGTTGATGAATTGTATTCTTATTTCTTCGCCACATGGAGTCGTATAGAATAATTAATTAATAATTATTATTAGATAATGATAATTGAATATTAAAGTTGTTTATGTGACAATAGTTCTATCTATTTGACTGTTTATTAAATTTCTGAATTATTTAACTCGTGTATGATTAGAATATAGAGCAGCTGTCGTGACTCTACCAAATTAAATGGCCATCATTCTAAAAATGATTTTAAGATATAAAGTGGTGCTTTTATTTTTTTTTAATAATCACATAGTTCGGATATCCGTTGAAACGAATGATTGATCTGTAATTTGTCGCTGTAAATACTAAGGAAACGGAAAGGGATGTTACAATAGTTTCGGTTTTAAAAATACGAAACGAAAGAACTTATGAGCGATGACTCAACGGACATTGAATGTTTGTTGTTTCAGGACTAAAAGATCGTTGTTATGAATTATGAAGTAAAGAGCTCTTAAACTTCATCGATTTATAATTCGTTCATTGCTCTTATAGAGGCTCGAAATAGATAACATGACTAAGGCATACACATATTTCATTAAATGTGCAATGTTTTAAATTATTATATACTAATTATTAGAACTTGCTTGTTGCCTTTGCTGGCAGATAATCAAACAGCCAAGTTGATAGTAAGTGATATCTGATGCTTATGATTATGGACTCGGCAATACCAGTGGTACAACCAAGTAAAATCGATTTTTTTTTTGGCGGAGGGCTATGGAGTGCTCACATGGATTTAGCGGCCTAATCCTTTCGAAGTGACAGAAGAAGCGGTGCGTGACCCAATAGACCCGCCATACATGTAACTCTCTTCGCGAGCGGGCCACCGAAACCCGGTCTTTGTCTTCGGTGGCGCGTAAGGCAGTTTACCCTCATGGGTATCCTCTCGAGTCGGTGCCCTGGCAGCTTTCGCCGTTGGGCATCGTCCTCACGCGGTGTGGCCTTGCTCCTGGCGACCAGACTAATCCCCGGTCCAGCCACCCAGTCAAATCGAGAATAAAATCAAGACAGGAACGGCAAGAAAGTTGTTTTAGCTCTTCTACCCCAGACATGTTGGTCAATTTATGTCTACACCCAAAAAGCTATCAGCATATCCTTAAAATGTTTTAAAGTGACCAAAATTTATTTAACAATATGAAAAATGGCTGTCAATTGAAGATGGAACCGTATAGACGTCGAAGTTCTATAATTATACAAATAGAACCGTAAAGGTGTAATTCATAAAGATACAAAGACATATCTTGCTGTGTGGTAGCGGCTACGAATATTACCAAACCTTACTTTGCTCGTGGATGTCGTAAAAGACGACTAAGAGCCTTATAACGAAAGAAGAGTACTGTATCGACCCCAAGTAATTGAGTTAAGAGTGGGAGAATGATGACACAGATATATGTTATACTTTTAAATCTGTTTAGAGAATTTCCAAAATTTTATTATCGCGGTACATAAAGGCTTAAACAAGTTTGTATACCTGTTTAATTTCTAAAAGAATTAGTTTAAGAATCATGAGATATTTCTAATCACTTCATCTATAGCTTGTATTACAAGTTTAACCAAAAACATTATCATTATCATACCGCTCTTATCCTAATCACTTGGAATCGAATATGTATTCTTGTTTCAGCGTAGACATTGCAAATATTTATTTAGAATAGTTTTAAGACCAACCGTCTGCCTGACGTCAACGCTCTTTGATTGAAAATGTAAATTTTTAATTAGACGGCATCAGTTGTTGTCCCAGGTTGGTGTAAAGGTCTTAGTTGTTTATTACAACATCCATAAGCAATGTAAGGGTATTAATAGTCACCACAGCACAACAACGAAAAATCATCATCGTTCTCCTACTCTTATCCCAATTACTTGGGATCCATACAATATGTACTATTCTTTCATAGTACATATTGTAAAAGTTATTGGCAATAGTTTTATGACCCGCCGCCTGCCAAACGTCAATCCGCCTTGGGAATGTAATTGTCGACCAAACGGTATTAGATGGATTTGGCCCAGGTCGCTAGAAGGGTCTTACTCGTCTTTTACGATATCCACGAGCAAAATAAAGGTTGGTAGTATTCGTAGCCGCTACCACACCACACAACGAAAAATGTGTCTACTAATAAGTAATACGTGACTATAAATACCTACCTAATATTACTATGTCATTGCTATAGTCATTTCTTACCGATTGTTATCAAACTGCAGTGTTATTGCGCCATGACTATAATAGCTGTTGCCAATTAAAAAAGTCCCAAGTCGAGAACGGAGTAAGTTTTCTTGGAAAAGGTGCGGGCGTCTAAAGTCAATCAACAACATGGCGTTAGCGAATGCAAGTTAGTTAATTACTGAATATACCTATAGCCAAATATTATTCATTCATATAACGGTTTGTTCAATCACCTGTCGAAATAATGATAATAATATTTATATTATAAATAGAATGATATGAACGAAATCAATAGATAATCGAAATAAATTGATCTAGATATGCAATTTTGTAAATAAAAATATCTACAGTTTGGATAATTCTACTACATTAGAATAAACATAATAATAGTAATAGGATAGTAATAATAGTAGGAATGAGAGTAATAGTAGGAATAATAATATGTAGAACTAATTATAAACATTTTATCTGTCATTCATCATCATCTCAGCTCATATATGCACTGTTGAGCGCGAGCCTCCTCCATAATGGGAGGGAAATTGACCTACTATACCACGCTGGTCAGACGTGTTGGTACAGGGTTTTGTTTCGAGTTTTCCTTCTCTTGCACAGATGTTATATGCATTTTATATCCCTTACTCGTCTCGTACGATCACCCATGGGTAAGCTAGGTGGTGGTGAATGGTATTCGTACTCCGTCACCAGACGGAAAATCTGTCATTACTGAACGTTAATATTTCTGTAATAATGTTTAAAACTAATTGTTAAATTACAGTATATGTATTAATAATTCAGTAAGTATGACACTACAAATTCTATATTTCGCTTGGATGTTCGTATGTTGTCATATTTCTAAAGCTTATACTCACTGCCAGTGTGAATTATCTATTTACATGAACATACATACACATCATATCTCTTGCAGGGTAGGCAGAGAGAACAGAGTACCAGAGAACTCTATCCTTGCATACTTCACTCGCTTCCTCAACATTCATAATTCTTTTCATACACGCATTGTATATCTTCTTAACCAGACGTCCGTTCGGCACTCTTTCAACATGTCCGAATCATCGGAGCATTCCCATAAAAAATTCGTAAATTCCTATTGCATATCTAACAATAGGAATTTATGAAATTTTCATTATTTAAGTTATACGTAAACTATTAACATCGGCACTAATTAAATCCCCTAAACCGACCAAACCAGTCACAGGCGTTCATGGACGACGAAAAGGCCTAGCCGACTGCCTAGAGCTTCAGTGTACGCCGAGCACACTATACCCCGACGACATAAATCACCGATTCATCAAAGACGAAGTGGAACGTCGTACCACTATTTCGCGATCTAAAGTAAACGACAACCCAGACGAGTCTATCCCAACAGTTACCACCGACGAGGTCGTATCGCTAGTTATGGGTCTACACGCTAGGAAAGCCCCTGGTTCGGACGGTATCTCTAATAGAGTTATTAAATTGTTCCCCGCGCACCTCATTACTATATTGTGCTGCATTTACAATGGAGCACTCAACAATAACATCTTTCTCTCGCAATGGAAAGAGGCCGTGGTAATCGGAATCCACAAACCCGGCAAGCGACGAACCGAACGAACCAAGTAGTTACCGCCCGATAAGTCTACTGAGAGGCTGAGGCAAAATTTACGAAAGCATAGTCCTCAGTAAATTAAGAACATTCGCCGAGGCTAACAACCTCATCCCAGACGCGCAATTTGGCTTTCGTGCTGGGCACAGTTGTGTGCAGCAAGTTCACAGAGTAGTAGAATACATAAGTGGTCAGTCCATTATGAACAGATCCACGGCTGTAGTTTTCCTAGATGTAGCGAAGGCATTCGATAAAGTGTGGCACGAGGGCCTGATTTACAAACTTTATCGTCTTAAGATCCCCGACTATCTAATTTTAATCATACATGACTACTTAAGTCATCGCAGCTTTCGCTACAGGATGGAAGGGACGTTGCCTACCTCCCACCCTATCAAGGCCGGTGTCCCACAGGGCTCGGTCCTCTCCCCTTTTCTATTTACGCTATACGCTAGCGATATGCCCAAATTTAATAGAGTTCATAAAGCGTTTTACGCTGACGACACCGCACTTTTCTGTGCAGGTAAGATCCTGACAACAGTAGCAAAGACTCTCCAAACAGCGGTTACCGCCCTAGCCAATTGGTTTAGGAAATGGAGAATAGAAATCAACCCCGATAAGAGTCAGGTGGTCATGTTCACACATCGAAATGCCCGTACCTACTCTATCGATAGCATTCTGCCCCTTAAAATGTTTAACAAGCCTGTTACTTGGAGCAGGCAAGCCAAATATCTAGGTGTAACCCTTGACGACCGACTCAGCTTCACCCCTCACATAACGCAAGTCCACGCGCGTGCGGCTGTCGTAATGGGACGCCTCCATAGTTTTATAAATGCTAGGTCTAAATTAACCTTGAGCAACAAGGTCCGATTATACACCGCTTGCATACGGCCAATCATGACCTATGCTAGCATAGTGTTCACGCATGTTAAGGCACACAGGATGCACAGACTACAGACACTTCATAATAGGTTCATACGTCGAGCTACGGGAGCACCGTGGTTCATACGAAACGTCGATCTTCATGTTGACCTCGTACTACCGACCATCAGGCAATTTATGAAAGTGTTACACATAAATATCCGCGGTTTCGTCCTCGTCGTCGAGGTGCGAAATCGCGACGCGCAAAAATCATAAATCTAAACGTGGGCATGCCCACTTTGCCCCCAGCGACGCCCAAGCCGAGGTCCGTTCCCCACAGGGGGAGCCCTTGGGCGATGTCGCTTAGCTTACCTCAATCGAGTTGAGAGCCCTCAGCGCTCACCCATGGTCCGCGTAAAGCTGTCAAAGCCATCTGCGGCTAACAGCTAATAAAACACAAAAAAGGTACTAATTAAATTAGAAATATGTATAAACAACATTTAAATCTATCATCGATCATAATTTGCCGCGCGGGTGTTGGCCAGTGTCTCCGGCGACCCTGAATATGCTACTATATTTAGACGGAGTGTAGCCCTTTACTGATATCGAACTACGGTTCTTTATAAACATGTACGATGCAAAACCGAGCTGATTTTATAATTATTACAAATGTTAGTTTATATGTGTATTGTTGTTTGCAATTGCTGTGTGGTAGCGGCTACGAATACTACCAACCCTTACTTTGCTTGTGGATGTCGTAAAAGAAGACTAAGAGATAACGACCTGGGCCAACTCCATCTTATGCCGTTTGGTCAACAATTGCATTCCCAAGGAGAGTTGACGTCTGGCAGGCGGCTGGTCATAAAACTATTGCCAATAACTTTTACAATATGTACTATGAAAGAACACATATTGTATCGACCCCAAGTAATTGGGATAAGAGTAGGAGAATGGATGGTTGTTTGCATGTTAAGCATGAAAAAGTGACTTCTTCGTCATCTTCATATTAGCCCATATACGTCTTACTAATGGATTTGAGCCTTCTTCATATCGGGAGGGCAATTATTACACCACGCTGGTCAAAGAAGTTGATAACGGGATTTATTCTGAGTTTTCTTTCCTTTGCAGTAATGTTATCTGCATATCATATACCTTAGTCCTTTAGGACAACCATGAGGAAGGGAGGGAGTAGAGTATTGTATTTTTACTCCCTCATCGAAAGGACAAAAAGGTGGCTTAATGAATGAAAAAAGTTTAGCCCATGCTCAACAATGTACGTCAATAGGCTGATGATGGATGAACATATTATGTTAGCATTCCTTCTTCTGTCACCATTGCAGTATGACGAGTTAATCTGATAACATCATACGGATGGACCTATCCATCCGTTATAAAGACCATTGAAAAAAATAAACATTCATAATTTGCCTGCTTTTATTCTTTTTTCATATGGTTCGCCATTGGACATCTTCAACTTCTAACAAAGTTGGATGAAATGCAGTTTTCGCTAAGGTTTCCATCCTTAAATCCATCATTATTAACCACATCGCATTAAATTCAATGAGTCCAGGAGCCTAGTGTAAATAAATAATATATGATATAGACATATTTATTTAACTAATAATACCATTTCAGAGTTTAAAGAAACTTCATAGATAATTTGACAGATTGTTACGAAAACCATTTACTTACAAGGTAAGCGGGCAAGTCAGCCTACGAGTAATGTTGGAATTGGTAATATCTGTGGCCGTACACAGCAGTTTAAAAATGGATAAGTTGTTTTTTTTAATATCGTGGAATCTCGGCTTATATTTTTTTTGTGCAGCCTGTATTCGTAAGAAATAAATCTTTCAAATGTAAAATTCTTTGCGATACAAAGAATTTTACAAACACATATTTAACAAATTACACAAGATTGTTGAATAAAAAAAATCTATTCCAATATTATAACTGATTATGAAGACTGTTGGATTAACATGCAGCTGTGTACAAATTCAAGCTGAACAACAGTAACTCACGCAACGTTCCTGCATGCCCGGAGGCGACGCCCGTGCTATAAAGCCTTGTCTCTTCACCCGTTCGTTCACATCTGGCCAATTTACTGTGAAACAAAGTCTCAAACGGATTCAAAGAAACATTTATAAAATTCCTCCAATATGTAAATTTTGTTGAACAATACTGGGAACGAATGACTGAATAAGAATATTTAAGCAGCAGATAAGTGAATACAAATTTGCCGTCGTCAATCAGACACTGTGCGTGTGAGTTAGTCTGTACTCAAAATAAAATAGGGACAAAATAATTTACTTTCAACTAAAGGATGGATTATCACATCAAGAGAATGAGATCTCAGAATATAAAATTGTGTCCTCTTACCATCGTGGTACTGTAGCTTAATTTTTCTCACATGATAGAGGAGGCCTGTGCCTAATGTGTGCTAAAGAAGAATCTTTTATAGCTTACCATGCTTCTCCATTTTCTACTAAAACTTCACCACGAAAAAAAACACACACACACGAACACACACACACACACACACACACACACACACACACATATATATATATATATATATATATATATATATATATATATATATGTATATATATATATATATTCGATTTTGTATTAGATTTTTAGTTTCACGTTCCGAATACATTTCGGTGTTCATGATCACGGGAGAACAGTCCTCCTAAATACTTTATTTTTTTTTATTATTCTTAAGAAACAGCGATCGTGTTCATGGCGTTTTTTAGTTTTATACAGAACAACGTATACGCAGTTAGCTAACATAAAGTAATATGCAATAAAACCTTTATTGAAGTATACTGGAAGAAATAAGAGACAATTTATACATTATTAAGTTTATTTTTCATATTTCAATAAAATATCAAAAGAAGTTATGTTTTTTAATGTTCTATCTTAATAGTAGGATCTTTATAACCTATCTGCTCATCAGATGTATGAGGCCAAAACGTAGGAGTTTTCACAAAATCCATTGCTTGTTTTGGATACAATTCAGCAAATGTTTCCATTGTCATATCATCGAATTTAGGTAAAGCATTTATTATTTTTAGCTCTTCGTTAGATCTGTAGAGATAACAACAAATTATTATCCGTTATTTTTTGCTGGTGGCCCTTCACGCGTATTTTTGCCATGGAAATAACATTTCCGGGGTAAAAGTTAAGCTATAACACTCAGAAATAATGTGACTTCTTATAAAGGAATTTAAAAAAAATATACAATAGTCCGGACATTATTGGTTGGCCGGAACTCCCTCGTGGAACTTGGGAGGCGGAGATGCTACCCGGACTTTACCGGTGGGTGTCGGCGACGCTGGCAGGGGCCGGCAATGTCTCGCCCCGCGAGTTGGCCGCCTGGTGGGGCGACGCCCGCCGGGATGTAATTGACCGTTGGGCAGTCCGGCTGGAGAGGCCTCGGTTCGGCGTTCGGGCCGTAGAGCGGCGGCATGGGATACTCTCTTTTCGACTGGTGCAGGTCATCACGGGGTCTGGTTGCTTCTGCAAGTACCTTCACAAGGTCGCGAGCAGAGGACACCATACTGCCACATGTCGTGTCGTGTCGACGGGCGATGGTACCCGAAAGTGTAACCCACCGGACTGGCCACAAATGTCAAGGATGCGGTACCAGTGGCCGGCCCTATGGCGATGGGGACGAATACGGTGGGTTATGGGGTCACGCACCGCTCTTCCGTCGCCCCGGTCGAAGTGGACGACTTGTGTCCAAACCATAGCCTGCAAAAAAATAATCCGTACATAACTTCCTATAACCAAATTATGAATTACTGCTTTATAATATTTTTATAAATAGTTGAATATTACTGGATGTAGGTACAAACTTGTCAATATGAACTTGGAGTTCGTCACAATATTTCTTTATTTCTAGTTTCAAAGACTCCCACTGCTTATCGACTTCCGATGTATATTTATCTTCTGGGTAAGACACTTTGAATGAACTGTACGCAGTCTTAAATTGATCTACAAGTCCTGGTATTGGAATATTTTTCTTATAATATTCCCAATCGATCGCTGGTGGTACTTCTGGGTTAACTAGTACTCTGTAAAATATTATCTGCATTTTATTTTCTGAAAGTCTAAATCAAATTGTCTATTAGGCATAAATCCTATAAAAGCATTACATAGTGTCAAGTCCTATAAAAATATACATTTAGTTGAATTAATCTACCACCAGGCCACGCGGCCAAAAGCTGAGAAAATTTGGATAAAAACTCATCGGACATTGTTTCAATAAAATATTTTAAATTAAATTGTGTATTTGGCAAGTATTGTTTTTATGTGGTGACGGAGTAAGTATTTATCACCCCCGCGTATCTTACCCGCGGGTGATCTTAAGAATGATCTAAGGGATATAAAACGCCTATAACAGAGCCGGCAGCCCAACTGGGTGGGTTTGGGTTTTGTATTGGTAGGCAGCGGCCCTAAAGGTGTATGGGCGGCAGTAACACTTACCATCAGGTGTACTGTTGGTTCGTTTGCCACCAAAGGCAATAAAAAAAATATCTATGCAAGAGAAGGAAAACTTGAAACAAAACCCTATACCAACACGCCTAACCACCGTGGTATAGTAGGTAAATATCCTTCCCATTATGGGAAGCCCAGCGGTGGGACGGACTATGGGCTGAGATGATGAGCCAGTATGAGCGCGTATGTATTTAGCAAGTATTAGCTCGGTTTATATAGTAAAATATTTATTATCAATATTTAAGGACAATTATTGTTTAACTTGTTTGTCTTACTTTAAAAATAACAATTTTTAAGGATTACCTTCGCAAATATGCATAGTTCTTTGCTTTGAATGCCATCAACTTGGGTTTTTGTTCAGGCGGCACTAATTTCTCAAGTTTTGCCCAATCTATAGAACTTTTGGTAATATGTTTTGCCATAATGTTAAAGAAAATCTATATAATATATAATCTTTTGAATAAAATCAAAATTTTGATAAGTTTTATATAACACTGACCATAGATAAAGTAATATTTTTTTCGTAATAAGATGCATCACAAATTTAAATAAAAACAAAAAGGTTTTATTCATTTTAAACCTGTTAAATATATTTTAAAATAAAACTACTTTTACCGGAGTATGGTATTAACGGTAAACTGCTACAGGCTGTGCAGTCCAGTTACATGGGCTGTAGAGCCTGTGTGCGGCTGGATGATGGAATGTCGCCTTGGTTTGACGTCAATATCGGCGTTAAGCAGGGGTGCGTTCTGTCAGCCAGGCTGTTTATCATATATCTGGATAAATGTCTCCAAAGGTTGAACGATATGAATGTGGGAGTACAGATTGGCGACTCAGTGGTCACTGCTTTGCTTTATGCAGATGATGCAGTCCTGCTGGCACAGTCAGCGACTGACCTGCAGACCCTAGTCGACACAATGACAGAAGATTGTAAGAAAAGGGGTCTACGCGTGAATGTGAGCAAAACCAAAATAATTGTCTTTGAAAGAGATGAAACCAGAACAGATGTAAGAGTAACAATAGGTAATGATGTACTGGAGCAAGTGGATGAACTTGTATATCTTGGATGTGGATTTAGCCGAGATGGAAGGTACACCACTGATATAGAGCGAAGAGTGAATGCGGGAAATAGAGTGAACGGAGCGTTGGGGCAACTTCTCGGCAGCCACCACCTCAGCCAGAAGGCACGTGTAGCAATACATAACGCAGTGCTTGTCCCAACATTACTGTATGGAAGCGAGAGTTGGGTATGCAGAAAAGAGTATGAAAGTAAAATTAATGCGGTCGAAATGCGATCTCTGCGGAAAATCTGTGGAGTTAGGCTGTCCGACCCCATTCGTAACGACGACGTAAGAGAGCGAGTAAGTATGAATGAGAGTATTGGTGTAAAGATGCGAAAGGGAATGCTCCGATGGTTCGGAAATGTGGAAAGAATGCCGAACGAACGGCTGGTTAAGAAGATATACAATGCGAAAGTGGAAGGATGTAGGTACCGAGGGAGACCGAGACTAACCTACCTAGACCAGATCGGTCATGTACTGAAGGAAGGTGGAGTCAAGAGTCTCCGAAACCGGCGAGCGTGTATGAAGAGAATTATGAATGTTGAGGAAGCGAGTGAAGTATGCAGAGATAGAGTTCTCTGGCACTCTGTTCTCTCTGCCTACCCTGCAAGGGATATGGCGTGATGATATGTATATATGTAAAATAAAACTACTTTTACGGATTCAATCGCGTTTGTATTTGATTTTTAATCTCCCGACGTTTCGAACACTTAGTGATCATGGTCACGGGAGGACTCTTACAAGAGACTTACGTCCAAAAGTCATCTTTATTACTGAAATTTATATCTACTTGCTACATTACCAGTTAATAAAAGTTTGACCCACATTTTAATCCAAATATATTTATAAAAATGTTAATGATGACCACCCCATTGAGGGTCATTCTATTAATATTAGATTATTATATTAATTTTAAATATTTATATTATATTTTTATATTATTTACTCTAATCATTTTTAAAAATCACTCACGGATACTATGGAAATTTTTAAGAATACCTCAAATTTCAAGAATTGGTCTCCTTATGAAATTGAACCGATTACCTATCACGCGATTTTAGAGACAGATGTGAGATAAATTGCGTGTTGGTAGCTCTGATAATATCTATGAAAAATATTATTTTAAAATAATCTTATATTATTTTCAAGTATTAAGTTGATCATTTTATTTGTATACATATAAAAGAAATTTTATGTCCAAATTTATTTAGCGAAAAAGTTTTAAGATTGTTTTTTTTTTTTTGGAAAACAAAACAGTTTTTCACCATCTGTAATTGCCAAACCACCTGCCTAGCACTATGGCATTAGAATTATATTTAGTACGCAGATTTTTTAATATTTTCAACACATTTGAGTAAAATCAGCATCACAAAAACTTTTTGTACTCTGGTAACCTAAGTTTATGCTAATTTACAGACAGATTACTTAATTTCTTTATAAAATAATATAATAGTAAAAATAGAATCCTTACATCTTAGTGGTCTCTGGAATTATACACTTAATCGCTGACACACTTTGGACGCGTTGTTTGAATCAAAGTGGAAAATCTAGTAAAATTAACATAAGAGTTTTATCCAGCTGCGTCGTTACATGTCACTTCATTATCAACTTTGAAAATGATCTACACTACAGGTAGAAGCACGTACATTTTCTTATACCAAACCTTATATGGTTCTTGTTTCAAGTGAGTCGACTTATAACCGGCCGTTGTTAAAAATCACTTAGCATAACCATTGTATCAGTTTCTCTTTACTTTTTATTTATAGATTCACAAATGATTTAGAAGAAAGAAAAGCAGATACTTTTTGATTAGCTTATCGTGGTGTTTGTTTTGCTTTGAGGTCGAGCTCAAAGTTTTGAGATCCATACAGAGAATTTACATATTGTGATAGCTAATTTACGATATTTACCCGCGGGTGATCGTAAAAAAACGGGTAAGGGATAAAATATGCATATAACATTTATGCAAGAGAAGGAAAACTCGAATAAAACCCTATAACAACACATCTGACCAGAGTCATTTAGTAGATCAATTTCTCTTCTAGTGTGAATGAGGCTCAAGCACAACAGTGGGACATATATGAACTGAGATGATGAATAGCATTTTGATTGCATTACCACACGATAAAATGAAGCTAAAATTTAAAACAAAAGTTGGAAAAGAATTGGATAAAAGTATAACTAAAAGTAGATGAACGATAATTATGGAATTGTTTACCGTTCTAATAATAATATGTGAAATAAATAATGCGCTATTTGTATTATGAAGAGATTGTATTATCAACATAATGATAAGATATCTTTAACTTTAAATAGTATGGTATTCACTATGCTAGTTATTCGTTTTGAATTATTCAATTTATTTGATGCGTAATATTTAGCAAGTAATATATAAGCATTTCTGCGTATTATGGGATGTACTTTAGTGTTATCAAAATTTTATCATTGTTGGTTTGATTCATGAAAATTTTGATTATTTTTATTCATTATCTCTTAGTTGTAAATATATTTATCGTCCTTTGAATTTTTACAGTTTATTTTGTTATTTTCTAGACTACATGAATGTGTATGTTATCTGTTAAATTGTGTGAGAAGTTTTTGTAGCGTTAGGTATAATTGATTTTTAATCCCTTAAAGTTCATCTTTATCATTAATCTAACAAGCTTACCGTTAGGCATATGCTTTCATATAGGGTGGATAACGCTGATGAACTTTAAGGTTAGCTTCAAGCTGCGTACTTTGTTCGTGGATATCGTAAAAAAAGACTAAGAGCTTTATATCGACCTGGGCAACTCCAGATGCCGTCAGGTCAACAATTATCATCCCGAGGAGAGTTAACGTCAAGCAGGCGACCGGCCATAAAGCTATTGCCAATATCTTTTGCAATATGTACGATGGAAGAGATGGAAGACATATTGCGTCACCCCAAATAATTGGAATATGAGCATGAGAATGGTGATGAATGATGACTATAATTAGCTATATATATTCAAATATGGAAAGATAGCTGAGACAAAATATTAGTTTTGATTCCAACTCTAGTTACAAATTTACACTCTCATTGAAAATATAACGGACTCAATTGCAATTATTTTACTATCAATCAGTAAATCTTTAAAAAGTTTAAAAGGAAATCTTAAAATCTAAATGTATTTTTTTATAACTTGGTAAAAGAAAACACGAGCTTTACGCTCTGCATCGTCGTAGGGCGTAGAATGAACTAATCAGTATTGAATCATTCTAGCTGATTATATGTTGAATCATTCAATAGGCCCTCACTAAATTAGAATAGAACATAATAAAGAGGCATAATAGTGTCTTACGCCTTCATAGATAATAGTTTAGATACATCATCATGACTCTAACAATTAAAACACAATTTAGTAGGACAATATGTATAAAAGGCATTACATCAATTATTTTAAGAATTAACACATAATGCGTGTATGTTTATTCTTAAAAAAAATTATCCAGTAAATCATATGACCATACAAATAGTGCGACACTCCTTTTTCTGATTGAGTAGTCTTCGATTTATTTAAAATTGGAAAGTTATCCATCAATCTTGTTGCTCCCCAACCACCCCAATATTCAAATGAACAAATCGACACGCCGTTTCAATTACAAGACAATAATGTTGTGTGGTGTCATCGAGGATCGTATCCGCCGGATATTAACCGTAACGATATAGTTGTCCCGGCTTCAGACGCACCGAAATTCGACGACATATTTACTGTATAGTAAGCCGGCGATTCGATGAATATGAACATTGGTAGGGCTCTTAATAGCCAACCTCCAAATTTAACTTTAACTTCAAGCGATATGTTATTTTGCCCCGTAGAAAAAAGCTTTTCTCCCCGTTTCCGGCGGATCAACTCGTTATTTTTGAAAGTTGTAACTAGTTCCAAGTGTGATTATAAATAGTTATAAATGAATATTTTTATTATTTGAAAAGAAGTAAATGCTTTTAATTTGATAAATCTTTTACACTGAAATTAATAAATTCGCCATCAACATGAAATTAAAAAAGAATTCTAGATGGTTAAAAAGCTCTGTTTGCTGGCAATGTAAGCATGTCTTAAGTGTTATATGCTGTGCAAATAGGTGCCGGCAACTAACCCAGTCACAAGTTTACGACTTTTTCCGCCTTTTCAGCGGAACACTAGCATCGTAGGGAGGTGGCCTCCGCCACCCGGCCTCTCAATTTCGCTATGATATTTTTTACATTTGAATAGCAACAGTAACTGAAAGGGAGACTCATTATTAAAACTGAACTGCAATATAATTGGAAAAATTATTAGAAAAAAAAGGAAAATATATATAATAAAGCCTCGTTTTGCGAATTTTAAAAATTTCTTAAAATCTCAACTTGTGATGACTTAAAAATACAATATATTATCACCCTTTATTTATCCGCGTGAGTCCTAAAAACCGATTAAAGGAATAGAGCTAGGAGAATGGACACCGGCAGTCTGTGAGAAACTTGTAATACCAACGGAGAACGTCAATCTCATTGCTAAGCGTGACGATAATGGCACTTTCCGTTTTTGCCTGTAGGATCCAATAAGAGGAGGATCTCATTCCAATGACTTGGGGTCGACGCAATAAGTACTCCTCTTCCATCCTATTACAAAAGTTATTTGCAATAGTTTTATAACCGGCGGCCTGCCTGACGTCAAACCTCCTTGAAAAAGTCGAAGACGGCATCAGGTGGAATTAGTACATACACATACATACATACATATCATCACGCCATATCCCTTGCAGGGTAGGCAGAGAGTACAGAGTGCCAGAGAACTCTCTCTTTGCATACTTCACTCGCTTTCTCAACATTCATAATTCTCTTCATACACGCTCGCCGGTTTCGGAGACTCTTGACGCCACCTTCCTTTAGTACATGACCGATCTGGTCTAGGTAGGTTAGTCTTGGTCTCCCCCAGTACCTACATCCTTCCACTTTCGCATTGTATATCTTCTTAACCAGACGTTCGTTCGGCATTCTTTCCACATGTCCGAACCATCGGAGCATTCCCTTTTGCATCTTTACACCAATACTCTCTTTCATACCTACTCGCGCTCTTACGTCGTCGTTACGAATGCGGTCGGTCAGCCTAACTCCACAGATTTTCCGCAGAGATCGCATTTCGACCGCATTAATTTTACTTTCATACTCTTTTCTGCATACCCAACTCTCGCTTCCATACAGTAATGTTGGGACAAGCACTGCGTTATGTATTGCTACACGTGCCTTCTGGCTGAGGTGGTGGCTGCCGAGAAGTTGCTCCAACGCTCCGGAATCAGTGGAATTAGTCCAGGTGGATATAAAACTCTTAGTCTTCTAATACGATATCTACGAGCAAAGTAATAGTATTCGTAGCCGTTATCACACAGAATTTAATTTGTCAGTCGATACAGTTCAATATAAATTAAATAACTCTTAGTTTATGTCTGTCAATATAATTGAAATAACGTTGTCAACCCGGTTCTCAGGTATTCAGTTTTTTTTTGTACAGCAACTATTGATTAAACCGTTAACACAGATCATAAGGTGAAATTTGCGTGTGAAACTTGCAAAGCCGTTAAATAAAAAATTAAGATAAATTTTATTAATGAGCAGACAATCTGGTTTTATATAAATATCGCGATAATTAAATTTAAAAATAAACATAAGTTTATTTTTTTTTTATTCTTTTAAAAGGAAACCCATATACTCGTATATAAATATATATTTTAGTATAGTGTTTATACAGAAGCAATACGCTGATTTGTTGTACAGTTATATTTTAATACTAGCCGACCCGGCACACTTCGCTACGCCTAACAGTTAATGAATAATGAGCAGATTTCGATTAATTCAAAATTATTAAGTTATTTTTTTTTATTATGATAATAAAATATGAATAATATATAAATTTAAAAAATCACGTATTTTAATAACGTGCCAGCAAGACGAAGAAGTACCTTGTGTTATAAAACATTTTTCTTCTATCGCGTTGAAAATTATCTAATTGTTGATCTCTGAGATTTGCTCGACGATTTCGCATTGTCAATCGAGCCATTTCACGGGCTGCCTCACTTTGCTGTTATGATTGAGAAGCACGAAGTTGGGTTATATTAACGCGGCGGTCTTCCCGTGCAATATCTTGTTCTTTTGCCGTGGTTACATTCGTGATGTTTCGAATTCTAATTACGTCACGACTTTGTAGGGAAAGATTTGATCTTATTGGTCGCGGCATTGTTGATGTCAATATAGACACAATATGATTTATTATAACTATATTCGTAAAAAATCGTAACACTCGCATAAAACGAACTCTGACCGGTTAAATTAAAATTCAACTTTTCACGGAATTTTCCAAACAAACCATTAGACCACGTAATGACGTGAGCTGTCAGTTGTGTTTTGTTACATCATCAACAAATAAACATTTAGAACTGATATTTTTTTAATGTTTTTTTTTGTTTATTTATTTATATTATTACTAAAATATGATATTATCATATTTTAGTATCCTATTCCTGACGACAACAATCTCAAAAACATAAAAATCATTAAAATTGGTCCAGCCGTTCTCAATTTAAAGTGTTGTAACTAACACAACTTTATTTTATATATATAGATGTGCCTTCAAGGTGTCCTGTAATAGGTGTAATAGGAATATTATTTAAAAGTAAGTTGTCATTAAAAATATAAATATTTGGAATAGAACTAATTTTACGGATTCTATCGCGCTTGTATTTGATTTTAAATTTCGAACGTTTCGAACACATTACAGCGTTGCCGTTCTGTCCTCCCTTGATCATGAACGCTGTAAAGAGTTCAAAACGTCGGGACATTAAAAATCAAATACAAATCTGATAGAATTTGTAAAAATATTTTTTTATTTAATTATGTAATACTCGCTTAAACATCAGAAATGAATATAAATATTATTTAAATGTAAGTTGTCAAAAAAAAAATGAATATTATTTAAATGAAGATCGTGATAATATTCGAAAGAATAGTGATATAACTAATATCATATTTTTGTCAGATTATCCGATGGTTTCTTATAAATTAGGTTACGGCTAACGACTTTTTAAGGAATTGTAAAAGGGAAATGCCAAGTGTGTTGATGATACGATAATCAAATATGCTTATGTTAAGGTTATTAGATTGGCTGGTTGAAAAACCTGTCGTAATGTGTTTCATACAGATGCTGTCTCTATCCAATACTCTAAAAATCTTTGATATCGATTTTGGCTATCCTATAGTTTTATTACAGTTACGGAGTTCCATAACACGCCCACTAAATAAAAACAAAATCAAAAACTCTTATAAATTAGTAGATATTTTTATCTATTATCATATACATCTATTCTAATCACACCTATACCTCTAAATATCAGTACTGATTAAGTCTTGCATCGATTAAAACTATAGAATTAAACGTTAGCATTATATCGAAAATATATCCGACATCTCGTTTTATCAAAACGTGTATACCTACGCGCTGTTTTACACAAAAAAAAAGATTAATAGCGTAGGCGAGTAGGACTTGCGATGAAAAACTGGTTCGAACCCTTGTCTTCCATGGCAATTTGATGATTATACTATTTCTTTCGATTTTATAGCGTAAGAGAAGGACAGAAATATTGGCGATAGTTATTTGTGGTTACCGAAGCCTTATTACGATATTATCGAAGTCTTTAGTGTCGTTAACTACTAGTCATCAATCGTGGGATTCAGTCTCCATCACGATGGAGTAGTTGTTATTTTAGAGACAGGTAGCTGTTAATGTCATATTGATAAAGAAAGTTTCAATTGAGTTGCCCAAATTTTTGAACCTATAGCTTTTCACAATTAGATTATGGCAGACTATGGTTTATTCTACGCGTAAGCATAGTATAATTAAATTGCCTACCTCCAGTTATATTTTTAACTTTAGTGATCTGTAAGAAATATTTATAAAATTTTGTATAATCAAGAAAATTGATTGATTTTGTAGTAAATAAAACCCTGACTAACAGTCCGGTTTTACTCACGAAGAACCCATTGCCATCATATACATTTAAATACTAGAGTTATTAAATGTTTTTTTATAAAGAAACATCAACCAGCAAGTGCCAACCACTGTTTCTTGTGTATAATATAAAAATAAAGTTAAAAATAAAATATTATCTTTTAATTTTTAACATTATTATATCTAATCTATATATCTAATATCTTTAAACGAGCAATTCTTGTATATATATATATATATTTTCTAAATCTCAGCAACGGCGCCAACAATTTTCATGAAATTTGAAATTTAGCATGCCTGGGGTTTCGGGGGCGACTAATCGATTTAGCTAGGTTTCATTTATAGAAAATATTCTTTTATCAGTATTTTTAGGCAACAAAAAATATAATATTTCGTTGACTGAAAACTATTTGAATATGGAGGGAAATTTTGACACTGTCATTCAGAATAGACATAGTTCAGTCAGTTGAAAAATCGAGCAATCTAATCCAAACAATACGGATCGCTTCGCTTCCTCAGTCTCCCTTTTTAATTTTTTTGTTTTTTCTTTTTTTAATATAATAATTCAAATTTATTTACCTATTAATAAATAGTAGACCTCGTATAAATAATGGTTTAAAAATAATATGATTAAACATATATGATTATTGATTACTAACGATATATTAATTGTTCCTTTGCAGTCCCAGCACTATGAAGCTGGAATGGACTGAGAGCGAGTCCGATTATGGGCTGGAAGAGGCCGCATTCTATGAGGGCCTCCCCGCCCCCGCGCCGCCTCCAACGAAACACGTCTCATTCAGCCTGAGACTTGATCTGGTAAGTCCAAGCACTACATTAAACACTAACCACTTTTTGCCACTTGTTTAACGATCTAGACTCGACAAGGTTTCAAAGAAAACCCGTTAGGAGGGATCCAGAACTCGAAAGTATTAATATGTTGCAGTAAACTTGTTCTATATTGGTTTCATGTGGTTTATTTGTTGATTGAAGGTCAAATATATAAAAAAAAATAACTGCAGGTGATAAAAACATATAATTTTGCCAAATTTTATATGTCTGATAGGGAATTGTTATTATCAATCGCTCCATAAGTGAAACATGACATTAGAAATGAATACGCGCGCATTGGTACATCGATCCAAATTTTAGACAGATTATGCAGTTTGTAGAAAAAAAAATACGTATTTTAGGATTGCCAGTAAATTACAGGTTAATTATATTGATTACTTTTGAGTCATTACTTGATACGCACGCATCTGTGTAAAAATGTATTAAATTGAAAAATTAAAAATGTTTTTAAACTGTTACTAGCATTAGGGTTATTATAGTCTATCTAATCTAAGAAGTGCACTTTGACAGCTTCTTCTTCTTCTTTTTATGTATTGGCAATCAGCTACTTATACGAGCTATTGTTGCCAGTGTCGAGTTATAATTATCTTCACGTTCTTAGTCTCTTCAGGTTAGTCATTGTCTGTCAGTAAGTCAAATTGTCGCCATTAACAGTGTTATGGCCACATTGTTATTGGTATCTTGTGGGAATTTTGATGGAAAACGAAAACTTTGTAAAGCACTTTTATATGATATTCACTACATCCCAGTAGTTCTGTCACATCACATTACATAAAATGCCATTAAAATTATCTAATATAACACCTTAAAACACTAAGATATCGAATATAATACAAGAGCACCACATGAAGTTTTAGATTCCTGCCAAAAGTCTAAGTGCACTTTGACAGCTGTCGGAGTAAGTTGTCTAGGTATGTGAACCAAATAGTCACTATCGAAAATTCCGATTTTAGTGAGAAATCGATATTGATTCTTTTTAATTAATAATCGGTTTATTTTTCAAAAATGATGAATTAATTAGAAGAAAGAAAACTGTTTTATACTGTAACCTCACATTTTTGCTTACGTTTAACGTTTATAATAAAATAATGTGCATATGCGTGAGGCCAGAGTATGGTATTTGTCTCAGCTGTTGCTGAGGCAGCACAATTGCCCAAGCGCTGATATTCTGACAGATCCAACAATGAAGTCACTTATGTCAAATTAATGTCTCATCGATGTTATGCGTTAATAAAGGGCTTTGCGAGATACAAGAATAATAAAATTACGTTATTCTATTAAATATGAGACGTACATATAAATATAAAATACACACACACACATATACATATACACACACATACATACACCCATATCTATATATATACATACACTGTATGCATCTGTATACATACACATATAGGTACATATATACATGTTATTAACTAGTTTTTTTTGGTTCTGTTCGTCCATTCGGACAGGCAAAGGGATCAAAGCCCATACAGCCAAGTCTTATTTAATTATTTTTCATATATTGTTCATCATTTCTTCATATTATGTAGCCTTAATAGTCATTGTCTGTCAGTAAGTCAAGTCGTTACCATTAATCGGGCGCTGATAACCTAATCAATGATTTTCTTTGGGAATTTTGGGCAAATATGAAAATACACGTAAACCACTATTATACCATATTCACTACACTTCAGCACTTTAACTGTACCATATTGCATAAAATACCAGCAAAATTATTAAATATAACACCACAAAACACTAAAGAAATGAATATAATACAAGAGCGTGACATGACATTTCCACATTCGCGCCAAAACTTCGTTATTAACTAGTATTATGGTTACCGAAAAAAATAATTTAAAAAAGAAAATAAAATAAAATAGATGTTTATAAATATCCTCACAACATTAAATGTGTCAACAAATAGTAACAATAGTGTTGGATAATAAAATGCAATGTGGGTAGATGCGCGTACATAACAGAATACTGTAAGAGTGAAATGCGCAGCATTATTATTAAGTTATTTCTAGTTTTTGTTTGTCAATTATTATTTGTTTGTATTGTTTCTGGAAAGCCTTAGTTGTTTTCAAACTACGCAAAGGCGGCTTTAGATAGTTCCAACAACGAGTTGCAGCAAATCTAAAGCTTCCACGGAATGCAGCAGTCTGGTGTTTTGCATTAACTAGTAAGTAAGAGGAGGCCCTTGTACTATACTTATTATATTCTCTAGACCATGACAGCCTTTTATATAAATAGGTCGGCTTTTTACTTAAGATAATACCAAACAATAAAGTGGCCAAGTGCAGATGTCTACCTGACGACATTTTTAACAGACTCCCTGCGTTTAAATATGGAGTAAGTGTGATCTTGGGGCTATATTAAAACAAAACCTAGCCTACCTAAAATACATGGACCATATATACGATATCGGCGTAATTCAATTTCGATAAAATTAACGACTCGCATAAAGTGATACGCAAATCGACGCCAAGGAATGGACGCACTTTATATAGAAGTTTCAGGCGGTAAAAACAGTTACGAACAGCTTCAAGAACATGAGTTTCAAAGTTGAGATGGCTATCAAAAATTACCCCCAAATTACGTGCTTCTTTAACCTGCTCAATCAGACACCCATCAACCTTTACATTGTCAGTCATGGTTTGTATTAATTCAATACGCTTGTTCGTCCCTAGAAGTAAATACTTCGACTTACTTGGATTTAATACCAAAGAGTTTGCTTTGGCCCACTTGGCAACTCTCTCTAAGTCATCATTGATTTTTTTTACAGATTGACCGCAGTCATGAATTGAGTGCTAAATTAATACTAAACAAATTTAATTATTTCAGCGTAAAATCTATTCATCATGTTTAGTAGGATTAGGTTAATTAAAAACAAAAACTGGATTTCAAAATAGGTATTTATTAAGAATCACTACTATTACTTGAATTATCATCGTCGCGAACATTAATACGATACTTCTTTGTCAATAAATTTGTCGAAATATACATCTCTGTCAAAATCTTTATTGGGTTAATTATATTATTCTAATGTTTTTACCGATTATTTGGATATTCGTGAATTGGCAGTCGTCAAGCACTACTGTATAGAACGTAATGACGTGACATTGTTAGATCGTCAATAACAATTACTATTTACCATGTTATTTTTATTTTAAATTAGTTTTACGAGTCTCAAAATTAGATTATTGTACAAGAAAGTCACCCGTAACGTTAATTATGTAAATAACTTAATAGTTCTTTAAAATTTCTGATTTATTGTTTGACCAAGGTTATTGTGTATTAAAACATGCGAAACGTCAAAATGCACTTCTTAGTGACTTACTTATTAAAGATCTGATTGGTGTGAAATAAAACAACGGAATTGGAGCCAATACTAATACATTTTCACCAAATTCAAATCTTATATAGTTTCATTCTATATGAGAGCCAGTTACTTTTTTCATATTTGTTACGACGAGTCGGTACGAGGGATTTATAGTCTGTCATGCCACGCAATATTTTTCTTCAATTTTAAAACAAAATAATTAAAAGACAAACCAGATATAATTTTGAAAAGTCAGAATTACTCCCTGTGATTTCTAAATAGAGATTTTCAGAGAAATTTCTATTTAAACATATAATTATATCCTATGTTTAATTTTTATGTAAATAATGAATTTAGTATGTTCTGTCAGTGCACCCTAATTACTTACACACTTTCCTAAAATAAGAGGTTACTTAAAGCATTTTATCATATATATAGCCAGGTTTATCATATTTTATATAACTCAATTAAGATATCCTTCTCAGAATTCAAAAGATTTAAGACACATTTCATGAAGCAATCACGATTCGCTTCGAAACAATAATTGATCCGATTCATTCATAAACACATGTTACCAATTAGTTTTATATGTGTTTTTGTCGACCTTACGTTGAAAGTTCATAGACCGTCAATGTCAACCGCTAAAGTCGAATACGAAACATTGCATTTAGGTTTTTTTTGCCAAGTTTTAAGTGGTGAAATTGAATAAGTTTTAATTATTAAATTAAAAGCAGACTTCATCGATGCTTTTTATTACTTTATTTACTTGATATTTCCTTATGATAAATAATGTGACAGGAAATGCTATAATTTCTCTTAGTTTTATAGCATGTGCAGTATATAAGTATATGCTAAATGAGTTGTGGCGTTAGAAATCCATTGCTGTACATTTTTTTTATTGCTGTAAATTTTTTTATTGCTGTACAATCATAGCTGATATTACTTGCATCCAAATTTTATTACGACGACTATCTGCAAGTTTTATTACGTAGAATTGTGGTTGCCATTTCTTTCTACGCCAAAAGCTATAGTCGTTTGATGAGATCTACCATTACAGCGTGTCCTGAAGAACGTCGAACACAGAATTATATCAAGATGCAAAACATCGACAACCGAAGTAACCTTATTTTAGTATTCTATGTTAGGTAAGATTACTCCGGTTCTCCTACAAGTCATCGCATCATAGTTCTCCTACTCTTATTCCAATTACTTGGGGTTGATACAATATCTACTTTTCTTTTATAGTACATATTATAAAAGTTATTGGCAATAGTTTTATGACCGGCCGCCTGACAGAAGTCAATCCTCCTTGGGAATGTAATTGTTAACCAAACGGCATCAGATGGAGTTGGCTCAGGTCGTTATAAGGCTCTTAGTTGTCTCTTGGGACACCCATGAGCAAAGTAAGAATTGGTTGTATTCTTAGCCGCTACCACACAACTTTCAAGTCAAGTCATCGCATATAAACAATTAATACAGACAGGCAGTTCATACTGCAATAAAAATCTGTTATAATACCAGTGGCTATTGGATTTTGTTTATTCTAATGCCTTAATCTCGAGGCAGATCTTTAATAAATTTCGACAGAAAATATTTAGTTCTACCTATTATGGAACGAGTCTATAGCTTTGTAACGGCCATAATATTAAAAATTGTGCTTATCATTGAAAATTTTTAGCAGGAAAATCCAATATCCATAAATGCAAACTCTTGATCTGCAAGCTTATAGCACTATAGAAATGAGGTTTTATTTTTGTCCCTTTCTGCCTATTGTGGACTATGGTAGTCTATAGCGAAAGTATGTCCTGCTTCCAATGCTTTCGTGGAGAAGCCTAAAACCTGCTATGCTATTACTTTCTATTTCTTCTCTAGATACTTTTATTCTAACTTCAGTAGTTCATTTAATAGTGACAATCAAGGCACTAATGAATGAAACCCCCAATAAACGAATTGGTTAACAACTTTCTTGAGAAATATAAAATACGGGTTATAAATGTACTTAATATTTATAAATATACAGTATTTATGTAATTATGGCAGTTATATTTATGATTTGATGAGAATAGGAAATGAAAGAATGTCAAGGTAGTTAAGATTATGCTGACCGTTTCCTTTCCTTTAGAAAATCAGCTACAACAAGTTTCGTTTGCTTGACGTTGACCTGTATACCAGAAATAGATACTTTTATAGAGATTACAACATATTTTTATATATTTATTTTGCAATTATACTTGATTATCTTCTTAGCCCACTCTCTGAGGGATCTCATGATATTGTGAACTATCTGTTACGACCTTTGGGTCAGGTCAAAGGATTTTATTAACCCCAAATTTTATATAACTAAGCAATTGTGACACTAAAGTTTATCGTAAATATTTGATATATTACACTTCCGCTTATGCTTTTAATAAAGCTTTCTTTCACCTTAAAATCATTATACAAACTTTATTTAAAAGAAAGAACATTTGTTGCCTTTTTGGTTAGTTAGTTCTTTGAAGCAAATGTTTAACATATTTTTTTTTTATTTAATGTAATACATGTAATGAGTAAGAAAATATAACACATTCTCGTAGCTACGAAACAATACACAGAAAAGCTGACTAAGAGCTAGACACTAATCTTGGCCAATTCACCTACAGCCGCTGTTATAGTATTAATATTAAACAGAAAATTCTTATTACGTGTTCTGCTCTTTTTCAATCTATATTAACGTAAGAAAATATGACGTACTTATCACAAAAATATTATGGTATATAAATAATAAAAGCCAACTATTAGTGACAGGAAAAAAAATACTGCAACTAGATATAACGGAGTCTTACACTGTAGCATTCCTGTTTACTTGCCTTAATGATTCACGACTGGTCTATGATTTACTTACTTATTTTTTACATGTACATATTATCAACGTACTGTAATAATTACCAAGATCTCCAATTACAACAGGGTTTGTATTAAATTCTGCTTTTTTTTTTGTAATTATATGGTATATAAATGGAGACACTGACTTTAAAGTTATTGTAATTCCAATAGTGGTAGGACCACGCTGTTGATAGTTTTCTGTCGCCAGCTACGAGCCGGTCCGTCCGGGGTAGTACTGCACACTCGCAGAAGATCGGCGTCTGAGCAATGGCAATGTGCTGCGCTTCGATCGATGACCGAGAGAGCTGGTAGCCTAACTGGGTGGGTTTGGGGTATATATTGGTAGGAAGTGGCCTAGCTATACCCCTGGTATAGCAAAGGTCCATGGCCGGCAGTAACACTTACCATCAGGTGTGCTGCTTGCTCGTTTGCCACCAAAAGCTATATAAAAAAAGAAAAAAAAAATTGTTATAACAAAGTTGCAATTTAAGTACAATTATTTTAATTAGGTTAAAAAAAAACTATCATTGTGGGCACTTAACTGCTCTTAACTTCAATAAGAGCACTCTCTGTACGAGAATGAGTGAAGACAGAGTAATGTGTGAAGACTGTTAGAAGTATGAATCAAGGAGAAAACGTATATTTTGAAATGCTTGTAATATTACAAAATTATTGTAATCAAATGAAAAAGCATGCATCAAATTAAAAATTAATGCCTTCTATCCATTCTTTATTTAAATCCTCCAAGTCCCACTATTGGACGCGAGCCTCCTCCTCAATTAGAAGGAAATTAATTTGCTGTACCAAGCAGATTATAAGGTTATAGGGTTTCCTTTTGAGTTTTCTTTCTTCTTTAACTATATCATTTACTTACACAAATCTTGGCCAAGGTATACTTCTGTAACTTAGTCAGTTGCTTACATATATCTTGATCAAGGATTATGATAATCGTAAGAAAATTAGGGACGGTGAATTATGCTTCAAACATTTGCGTACTAGTATATTCATTAGCAATTAATATTTCTCTTCTTCGCATCATCGCCGCCAAATTCCGAGGGCAGTAACAAATACATATTATAAATTATCAAAAATCTGTTTTTTATATATTTTTTTTATAAATAACTCGTTATTCGTGTATGTATACAAAACGGCGTCATCTTTAAAACCTCCCCGGATGTGTCGGTGCGGACCAACGGAGCATGAACTGAGTGCCATGATCAACTTGCACTAACTGTCGTCCTTTTTTGATATCCATCTATTGTTCTTTTAACGGATGTTAATAAAACTAATTTTAGACATATCGCATCTGACAATTATTGTTGACGCTAGAAACGCAAGAGCATAAAATATTCCTTTAAGTTTTTAAAAAAGTTTCATGACTATACACGTATGGTCATGTAAATATATGATTCATTCACAATTTGACGCGTGATGTGATTTTTTTATGAATTAGGAACCATAGCCACCATCCACCTGCTCTTGTCTAAGTAATTGACTTGGGTTCGACGCAATACGTACCCCTCTTCTTACATATTGCAAACAGGCAATAGTTTTATGATCGGTCGCCTGCCTGACATCAACCCTCCTTGAGAATGCATTTGCTGACCAAATGGCATTAGATAGTGTTGGTTCAGATCGATATAAGGCTCTTAGTCATCTTTTACGACATTCACGAGCTGAGTAAGGGTTGGTGGTATTTGTAGCCGCTACCACACAGCAAAGGAACCATGACTGAATAAATATTAAATGCTTTATGATATTGTATGTATAAGAAACATTTAACATATTCGCTACGACAAAGTGATCAACGTGAAAACATGATCTTAATAGAATGTAAATAAAATAACTGCACAGATAGTGTAGTGATTAAGGTATCGACCTTCCATGCCAGTGCCATGGGTTTGATTCCTACGTAGAATAACACTTTGTGCGATCCACAAAGTGATGTTCTGAGTCCACGTTAATTATATGTTTGTAAAGTCTCCTGCAATACAAGGATTATTTCCTTAGTGCAGGGATCTCCCTGCACTAAGGAACGACATCTGTCTTAAAAAAATACGTGTTATTGGCGGGCTATCGCCGGTAATGTAACGAATCAGCACCCTGGTTTAATGTTCTTAACAATATTATCCAGTACATAATTCCCTGTTTAGTACAAGCATACATCATCGGAGTTTTTGGATCAGTTTTCTTGATAAAATTTTGAGTGGCCAATACGTTAAACGATAGTAGATTCGGTCTTTATTACGTGGGACTACATGTTGAGTAACAGAAGTGGTGTGTTTACATCTCTACTTACACTTATAAAAAAAATGTGATATTATAAAAAATATTTAAAACTTATTTACTTGCTTATTTATTCTAGTTGATCGTTGTTTTTAATTTTAGAATATAACTTGAATATTATTCATTAACAAAAACCACTACGTAACGATTAAATTTTAAAAAATACGTCATATTGTGAACTTATCACATTTTCGCTAGATGGTAAGTGGCAATACATATATTCTACGATGCTAAGCTTAAACAAAACCTACTCACTCTTCGCCTTAAAGTCGTTTACATTGTAAGCGAATAGGAATACCGTCGTTATTTCATTAATCTCTTACGTCAAATCTTAAACACTCTTTCAGTACAAAATCAATCGACAACTAGCGTAAAATAGCAACGAAAACAAACTCGAGTTCTTATTTCAAACTTCCCGCTCTTTTATTTTTTATTTTTAAACTTGTCCGTGACACTGACGCTAAGCTGCACTAATGAGTTTAGACATTAGCTGACTGCCATGAAAAACTGTTGTAGCTTTTTACGAGTGGGTTACAGAGTATTGTATTATTTTTTAATGATTACTAGGGAATTTTGGGGACATCGGATGACGAATTAGTTGGAGATAATTATACGGAACATAAATAGGATGAAGGGTTTAGCGTTAAATTTAACCCTTTAAGTTAAATTAAAAATGCTATGCCTGATCCCATGGGGCGTGGATAATTGACATGCATATATCTTTTTAATACCTCTATAGTATTTATAAATAAAAATAGTGTGAAAATTAAACAAACTATTCTTAATCATCATTATTATACATTTTAATATTTAGTAAGTATAATATAAAACAACTAATTAGTGATTGTCATAGAAGGCTTATCAATAAAATGTCCTCATGATACTATACGCCGGTGGCCAGATAGACTTAATGGTGTTGCTTCATTGATACGCTTCTAGTTTCATTATTTTCTCAATTTACGAATCATACAAGCTGAATTTTAAATTGTTTGGAAAGTGTTTAAATTATAACTTTAGTCATATAAATCAATCAGTACTGGTCTTAAATACTATGATCATTTCTTTTCCATTTTCAAAATTACGAAATAATAAATTAAAAACAAAAATTTAACAGCTGGTTTTATTCAAATCTTGATAATAACTAAATCGTTTTAAATAATATAGAAAATTTTAAATATAATAAATTATTTTTTACTTATCAAATATCGTAAATCGTGTATGTTGAAATGATTATGTATTTACTGACACGTTTTTTAAATAATTTAAAAACTACATATGCTATAACTTCTGCTATCATTAAATCATATTAAGCCAAACCCGTTAATAACGGTAGGGGTAAGATGAAGGGGCCGTCAAGTGTTATGACGTTAACACCTTCATTCGACGATGGTGCGACCATAAACAATATTTTTGACGTGATTTACATCTATTTGTCGACACCTAACTTAGCCCTTTTGACAGTAAACGCTATCGGTAAACTCAGTATGATAATTAAACGCAGTTTATACTTCAATAATATTGATTGATCCTACAAAAACATCTAATTTTAAATTTTTGTTAAAGTATGAATAACTTATGTCCGCAAAGTGCTTGCGACAAACTATTCAACTATTTTATTTATGTAATGTCAAGAAATGATCAGATTTACCCGTGCGTATCTCATTAGGACCCTCCTAGGCGATATCCGGCTACTAATTAAAGGGAGTTACATCCGCCGAATGCGACGAATTATTTCTGATTTTTATATTAATAATCTATTAGAGACAATTTTAGCAGTAAGGGGAATAGTTTTCGTTAAGGAAAATAATAACAAAATCTTTGTAAATATATATTAAATTAAAACGTAACTTTTTTACTTTTTTGTCATTGCGTAAATTTCGGTACACTTATTTCAGTACATTATTTAATTATTATATTTATTTTTTACTCTTCTTTAATTAATTTTCGCTCACTTTTCCCTTGTAACATCTACATGCTGCAAAAGTTTCGGTAATAGTTTTATGACCGACCGACTACCTTATGTCAATTTTACACGGCATAATATGGAGTTAGTCAAGATTGATGTAAAACATATTTTACGATATCCACGCACAATTTAAGCGTTGATAGTATTAGTAATTGACACCACACAGAATGGCGGGTATATATTATATTTGTACTCTAAATCCTATCCTATGCTCTACTAGTTAACTCGTAACGGGGTGGCACTTATGGGATCTAGTCCATTTATAATTTTGTATTATATTTGAGAATTATATTATACCGTGGTTTGAAGGGCATTACATTGGAACTAATACTTATTAGGCATGTCGTATGTAATTTTACATAAAAGAAATTAGTAAAAAAATAGCCAAACCCGCTGAATTTCTTATCGGATGATTTCAGCGCGGTCCCGTTCCAATCCGGTGGTTGTTATTTAGATTAATTTAAGGTCATCATTCTCCTGCACTTATCCCAATTACATGGGGTCGACGCAATATGTAGGTGCTCTGCTTCCATCGTACATATTGCAAAACTTACTGGCTATTGTTTTATGACCGGCCGCTTGCCTGACGTCAACCCTCCTTGGGAGTGTTATTGTTGACCTGACGGCATCAGGTGGGGCTGGCTCAGGTCCATGAATTTAAGGAAAAATATAAAAATTAATAATATGTAAGTATCTTTGTGGAGTTTATAAATAATAAATGATTGGAATTTGTAATGTAAAACCGTGTATTTTTTTGATTTATTGAGTTTCTAGAATACTAACAATTCTTTGCCGTCAACACACAGCAATTTAGATAGCATCTCAATTTGTATAATTCTCGCTCGATTGATTTGATAGAACATGTCAAATGCTCAATAACCCTAAAAGAAAAACTTAATATAAAGTAATATTTGGATATTGTTAAAAGCAAAACTGATTCACTTCTCTAAATTATGTTACGAATTTACGATGTATATCATCATTCGCCTACTCTTATCCCATTTACTTGGGGTCGATACAATATGTACTCTTCTTTAATAGTACATGTTGTAGAAATTATCTGCAATAGTTTTATGACCGGCCACATGCCAGACGTCAACTGCCTTGGGAATGTAATTGTTGAACGGCATCAGATGGTGTTGACCCAGGTCGTGATAAGGCTCTTAGTCGTCTTTTACGACAACCACGAGCAAAAAAAGAGTTGGTAGTATTCGAAGACGCTACCACACAGCTATGTAATGACGTATATATGGAACAATAATTCAATCGCTGTAGAAATATATAAAAAAGTAATAAAACGTTATAATAATGTTTACGTAAGCATCAATATTTCTGCATTTGGCACAACGCATAACGTTGATAACACTTAATGTTCAATATGTTTTGTAAATAAAGGTCGCGTGTTGCAATTGTTGTTTAAAGAGCTGAGAAATCGAATTTACGTGGCTGATTTTTTGAGTATTAAAATACTTAAAGTTCTGTGTTCATACCATTAGTATTAAAAGCGTCTTTTCTTCTACTTCAGGTCATTCACGACTAACTGTTAGGTATATTGTGGTAGGACCACGCTGTTGACATTTTTCTGTCTGCAGCCGCGGGCCGGTCAGTACCCCGGATAGACCAAACCCCCGACCACATTTTCGCAGAAGATTGACGTCTGAGTAATGGCAATGTGCTATTGCGCTTCGTTCGGTGAGCGAGAAAGCCGGAAGCCCAACTGGGTGGGTTTGGGGATTGTAACGGTAGGCAGTGGCCTAGCTATACCCTTGGTATAGCAAGGGTCCATGGGCAGCAGCGACACTTGCTCGTCTGCCACAATAAGCAATAAAAAAAAAAGCTTCCTTAATAATGAGAGAACTTGGCTACTAAATATATTAATTACGCTGGGCAGACGGATTGGTATTATTTTTTTATTTTTTTCTAACATTTCTTAGTCATCTCTTAAGATCCTCACTGACAAAAAAGGTGGCTGTATATTGTATTATATTTATTATTGTGTTTCATCATCATCATCCCAGCTCATATGTCCCACTGTTGGGCTCGAGCCTTCTCCGCAATAGGAGGGCAATTGACCTACTATACCACGCTCGTCAGACGTGTTGGTATAGGATTTTGTTTCGAGTTTTCCTTCTCTTGCATAGATGTTATATGCACTTTATATCCCTTAATCGTCTCTTACGATCATCCATGGGTAAGATAGGGGGTGGTGATTTGTATTCCTATTCCGTCACCACATGGATAATTATTGTGTTTATATTGTTATATTAATACTGTAAAGAATTACATGTCTCAAATATCTTGATAATTTAGCTATAAGCTGGCAATCTTTTATTTGTAATCGAATTCGATTTTCACATAGAGTAGGCTTAATATAACATAAATATTTATCCTAAGCCTAAATTATTATGTGGGCAGCATTGCGCGAAATGCTGTTTTAAAAAAATATACTATACAATGGGACTGAAGAAACAATTGGACCAGTAAACATGCTTTTTGTGCTCTCATGTGTAAGTAAAACATTCTGCGTACGGTTTTAGCTAAGTACTAAGACCCTCCTGAGGAACGCTATTTTTGACCATATAAGACTAAGTTTAATTGAGGGGGAGGTCGATATATTTCATGAACATGAATTACCATAAATTAGTTACTTTCTCTATTAATAGACATTCATTGTATAATTAATGAATTACCACATTAATTAGAAGTAAATTTGAGTTCACGGTCTCAATTAGCACAAACACTCCACAGTATTTAAACACACAAACGCATAAACGGTTAGAACCCACGCAAAATCATGAAGTTGTCTGCGGTTTTATTCAAACTGCTATTGAAAAAAAATATATTTACAGTATGAAAGTAAGCGATCTCTCCAAATATACTAAATATTTATATGTTTGCTGGTAGGCAATAAAAATATGTTTAAGGGGAAATGTCTGCAAGATGACTGAAACTGCAAGCAAAGCTTTATGCCAAACGCTCTATTCAGACCGGGATAGTCGGTCACTTTCTCTGTAATCGTGAAGGAACATTTATTCAGTTCTTTAAATCTTCATGCAACATAGAAGCTTATATATAGGTAGATATTAATTACAATTTTTTACCTAAACAGATATTGTCCTAAGCAAACGAAGTAAAATTTTAATAACGTCATTATTTCACTTAGATAAGAATCTCAGAATCTTCGGCATGTCTTGTGTTTGCAGGCTCAATTAGGACAGCAAGTACATTTAAATCTCGCTTATTTAAATAAACACAATAAGAGATTATTTAAATAAGAACGATAACATTTAATAGTACGTATATCAGCATAAATGCGTGTAAATATTATTTATTTAAAATATTTTTACTATTTACTTGTCTTCCAGTATCTTCTGGGCCAACAATTAAACTAACATTAAATGTTCTGAACCGTGTTTATATTTTAATATAATAATTATAAATGTTATAAACATATGTACCGAAGAATTTAAATTTCAAATATTTAAAAATAGAAGCTAAACTTTGTGGTTTTATGCAATTTGGCACTAGTAATACTAATCCACGTAAAGAGCAATCTGAAATAATGGCGTCTCAAGGTGTAGGTACTTTTTGTAATGGTAGAGCCTACGGTAGGCTGCTGATAATTTTCTGCTTTAGGGTGGTTGCTATTTTGCCACCAAAGTAATAAAAATATGAAGATATAAATCATTTTCTCTTTTTGATTAAGTTTTTTCTTCAATATGATTTGGAAAATAGGCGCAAACTTAGGAAAATGCAAAAGTAGAGAAAATTTTAAATCTAATCGTTTATTCATTTTGCCTGCTCTCAGAACAACTTTCTTTATTAATCTTACCTAATTGTCTAAATAATTTTTTTTTTTAACTGTGACACTGAAAATCTCAAAGCAATACAGAACAAATAAATTACTATTAAAATACAACTTAATCCTGTAATAATTTATTTTTTTAAATTCTCTTTGAAGGACGATCAATCACGACGGGATCAACATGTATTATAAATCAGGACACGTTCTAAAAGACGTAGCTAATCTAAGGCGACAAGTTCCCGACACCGCACATATCATCCAATAACGTTTCTAAACGAGCAACAAATAGACAATTAACCTCGGCGGTTAATTTTTTTTTAACGTCACTTTGAATGTTATTTTTGTTCTATCTTTAAATAACATATATTTTAACTCGTGGGTCTAGTCACTTCTAGTGATATAAAAATGTGACCGAACTAATACACATACAATACGTATGACTAAATGTCTCGAATTTGATTAACGATTTGGCAAAGGGTTATTGATTTTCTCAGAAACATCTTAATATTAACACAGAGTCTGAAACTGTAAGATAAGAATCACGTTTTGCATTATTTGTGGCCCAATGCGATGTAATATAGTGAAGTGCGATGTAACAATGTATAAAATTAACAATTTGTCTTGCGATGGTACGGCCCGTCCCGAGATAGGGCGGGCGCCCGGACGTTGTATCTACATGATAAGACCTTCGTTTGGCAGATTGTCCACGGTCCATTCCCCCGTAGCTGCCAGAAAAGCCTTGAGTACAATGATTATGACATTTAATAATGATTTATTATTCATAATATGAGCTTTATTAATTTCTTAGTAATATTGATAAACGTGTGTTTGTATATTGATGTTAATTTAGTTTCGTTCATTAAAGTAGGTAATTAATCATTGTTATTTGTTTCACAGTTGAAGAATATAGTTTGGAAAAATGTTTGACCTATCTTTGAGCGGGTCAAAAAATATTTGAATTTACCGAGGGCTCAATTGAAAATTATTTTTAAATGAACTTTTATTTGAAACTTACGAGCTCACTTAGAGTTATCACTAATTCTGATCATGATATATTCTGATCGGAAAATATAATCGCAATCATACTTTTATAATAAATACTCGTAAATGTCGTTGTTTAAATTTGTTGAGTCTAAGCATTTCTTCAGAATTATTATAGAATATTTTGTTTTAATATTTTTTTTTGCTTATGGTGGTTAATGATCAGGCAGTATGCCTAATTATAAGTGTTGCTGCCTCTCATGCACCTTTGCAACACCAGAGGTACAGATAGGCCGCTACCTACCAACCAAGACCAACCAGGAATAGAGCTGACGACATTTTCGAACACCGAACGAAGCACAGCAGCACATTGCCAGTGCTCAAATGTGAACGCAAAACGTTTGTTTTTTTTTTTACAGATTTCATTTTTATATAAAATTACATATAACAGGTCTAGTAGTAACCATTAGCCTCAGTGTGATATCCTATGAACTACGATATAATATAATTCTCAAATGTAATGTAAAAGGATATGGCTAGACCAGATCGCACAAACAGTATTAACAAATACGTCCTAAAAATATGACCAAGTTAACATAAGGAGCTGGCGAAGTACAAAATATAATTCCTCTATTATTTCGACAATGATATAACACTAGATTGTATAAAATTTGTATATCTATTCAATAACGTGTGAATGCATGAAAAAAATATAATATTTTAGGATAAATACATAAGTCTAAGGGCCGTCCATTAATCACGTGAGGTTTGAAATTTGTTTAACAAAAATCACGAAATATCATAAGATATTACGTGTATTTAATTTTTCATCAAATGCTGATATTATCTGACAATGAACAAAGTCGTTTAAAGTAGGTGATCTGTATAAAGACCTTTTTGCGAAGTATAAAAAAGCAATGTTTGTTGTTGTTTGTCACTCTGTTCTCTCTGCCTACCCTGCAAGGGATATGGCGTGATGATATGTATGTATGTATGTATAAAAAAGCAAAAAACCAAGAATATAATGAGCTGTGGGCTACTACTTTGTAGGTACTAAAAATTCACGTGATGTTGGTGGGGGAGGGGGATCATAGACTTAAACCTCACCACGTTTCACCAAGGCAGTGGGTTAAAAATGCTAAAAAAAGATCACGTGATTTATATACGTCCCTTAATTAGACGTTTAGTCCTTAAGTGCTACTATATCAAATATTATTTCTACATATTTGCTTGTTGTGTGGTCTTTACGAGTCAAACTACCAATGTATTGAACAAAAATACAGTATCCAATATAGTTTATGGTCCTGCCTCCCCTTTTAACGCTCTAGTGATTTAAATCGTAATGTTGCCTTTCCTTGTAAACAATCTTACAAATATAACGGACACGTATGTTTTATTTAATTATTTATTTTTTATATGCGTTAGGGCGTAAACGCGGTCCGGATAGTCCGGAGCGTGGTCGTTGCATCCCCTACCAGTCTAGTTAGACTGCTAATCCGGCTCGAATGCGTGCCGCAGTGCAGGTTAGGGCGTCCCTCGGAGGCGACGCATACCGACCCGTCCCCGTCGGTACGAACATCGGCAGTTGCGGCGATGAGGGCCGCCATCCATCACGCCTTGCCCAGTCAGGCGTGTCGAGGAGAGCAGAGTGCCGGGTGGGCACGTGGAATGTAAGAGGTTGTGTGGAAGGTAGGTTGCACGAGCTGATATCCGTCATGGCGGACAAACAGCTAGACGTGCTCTGTGTAAGAGAGACCAAGCGAAGAGGCAGCGACACCTGCGATCTTCCTGGTGGCGGGATGGCTCTGTGGTCTGGTGTATCACAGAGCGATCGAGCCAGCATGGGGGTAGGAGTGCTGTTGTCCTCTCGCTTGGCCTCAGGTGTGAAGGATTACGGAATGTTTGATCCCAAACTTCTTTGGGTTCGTATAAAACTAGGTATCACCAAGGTATTCATGGTTGTAGCATATGCTCCCGTAGGATACTCGGTGGCATTAGACCTAGAGAAGTTTTGGGATAATGTGAGGGAAGTTCTGGATATGGCAGAAACCAGTGAACGCGTGATTGTATGCGGAGATTTGAACGGATGGGTGGGGACCAAGCGTCCCGACTATGAGGACGTACTTGGTCCATTTGGTGATAAGAGAGTGAACGATGCAGGTAGGCTCATAGCGGATGTATGCATGGAGAGAAACCTTATTGTGTCAAATACATTTTTCCAACATAAGGACATCCATATGTATACATGGAGAAGGAATGAACAGAAAAGTATAATAGATTTAATTTTGGTAGACAGTCGCCTCCGAAGCAAAATATTGGACGCAAGAGCCTAAAGAGGCCCCACAGTCGATACGGACCACTATCTCGTTATTGCGAGATTTAGTGGTCTGTTCAGAAAGTGGAGGCACTGGCGAGAGCGTGTCCACTTCGGAGGGCTTGAAAGAATAAAGGTTGAAAGGTTGCAAGAAGAGTGTGTAAGAGAAAAGTATGCAGAGGGTGTCCGAGAACGGCTGACGATGGCAAGCCAGCCGTAATCGGACATAGAAGAATGCTGGAGAATATTGAAAGAGAGTATGGTAGATACAGCGAAAGAAGTATGTGGAAGTTCAAAGAAGCATAGAAAAATAAATGATGATGCATGGTGGGATGTGGAAGTGGCAGCTTCCGTAGAGCAAAAGAAGAAAGCGTGGCTGGACTATGTCTCTTCTTTGAATCTGAACGACAGTATGACTGAACAGAAGAAAGAAATATATCGGCAATGTAAGAATGACACCAAGGCCTTAGTGAAAGAGAAACGTGATAGAGCAAATATGAGTGCAGAAGATAGGCTGACTGAAAACTTCAAGGGTAACACCAAACTTTAAAACTCTTTTGGAGGGAGGTGAAGAGGTCTCGGTGTGGTTGATCAGCCTTCAGAATGAATAAAATAAAGTCTAAATGTGGAGACATTCTTACACAAACACAAGACGTGTTAAGCCGATGGAGTGAATATTTTGGCGATATGTATGTGGATGCTCGAGTTGACGCCGGTGTCGCATGTGGTTTAGTAGATCAACATTCAGCACCAGCGTCCTCCGATGGCATCAGTATGGATGAAGTTGAATGGGCGATAAGAAGTTTGAAAAATGGTAAGGCAGTGGGCATTGATATGGTGTCTGCCGAGATGATCAAGCTTGGTGGCTCCTGTGTCTGGGAGGCATTCCTGTTGCTCCTCAATTTATGTTGGAGCTCGCGAATGGTTCCCAGGGACTGCAATAGCGCAGTCATCATGCCTTTGTTTAAAAACAAGGGTTCACGTTATAACTGCGCAAATTACAGAGCCATAAGTTTGACCAGTTTGGCAGCAAAAATGTACGGTAAAATTATTGAAGGGAGAATGAGGATGGTGTCCGATAGTTTACTGTGTGAGACACAAGGAGGTTTCAGGAGTGGAAGGGGATGCATGGATCAAATGTTTTCTCTGCGCAACATTGTGGAGAAGCATCTGGTTCTAGGTCAGAGGGTTTTCTGCAGTTTTGTGGATCTGGAGAGAGCATTTGACACGGTTGTAAGAAAGGAACTTTGGGACATTTTACCGGAGTATGGTATTAACGGTAAACTGCTACAGGCTGTGCAGTCCAGTTACATGGGCTGTAGATCCTGTGTGCGGCTGGATGATGGAATGTCACCTTGGTTTGACGTCAATATCGGCGTTAAGCAGGGGTGCGTTCTGTCAGCCAGGCTGTTTATCATATATCTGGATAAATATCTCCAAAGGTTGAACGATATGAATGTGGGAGTCCAGATGGGCGACTCAGTGGGCACTGCTCTGCTCTATGCAGATGATGCAATCCTGCTGGCACAGTCAGCGACTGACCTGCCGACCCTAGCCGACACAATGACAGAAGATTGTAAGAAAAGGGGTCTATGCGTGAATGTGAGCAAAACCAAAATAATGGTTTTTGAAAGAGATGAAGCCAGAACAGATGTAAGAGTAAAAATAGGTAATGATGTACTAGAGCAAGTGGATAATTTGTATATCTTGGATGTGGTTTAGCCGAGATGGAAGGTAACCACTGATATAAAGCGAAGAGTGAATGCGGGAAATGGAGTGAATGGAGCGTTGGGACAACTTCTTAGTAGCCACCACCTCAGCCAGAAGGCACGTGTAGCAATACATAACGCAGTGGTTGTCCCAAGATTACTATATGGAAGCGAGAGTTGGGTATGCAGAAAAGAGCATGAAAGCAAAATTAATGCGGTCGAAATGTGATCTCTACGGAAAATCTGTGGAGTTAGGCTGACCGACCGCATTCGCAACGACGACGTAAGAGAGCGAGTAGGTATGAAAGAGAGTATTGGTGTAAAGATGCGTAAGGGAATGCTCCGATGGTTCGGACATGTGGAAAGAACGTCGAACGAACGTCTGGTTAAGAAGATATACAATGCGAAAGTGGAAGGATGTAGGTACCAGGGGCGACCGAGACTCACCTACCTAGACCAGATCGGTCATGTACTGAAGGAAGGTGGAGTCAAGAGTCTCCGAAACCGGCGAGTGTGTATGAAGAGAATTATGAATGTTGAGGAAGCGAGTGAAGTATGCAAGGATAGAGTTCTCTGGCACTCTGTTCTCTCTGCCTACCCTGCAAGGGATATGGCGTGATGATATGTATGTATGTATGTGTATGTTACTTAATTTAATACACCTCTTCTAAGTATAACGTTTTTTTCTAAATTTTCGACAACTCTATATACATATATGTTATACTTATGACTAACTGAAACTAGTCTCTCTCACTTGTACAACGACTGACAAACGTTACATTATACGTAGCCGAAATCAACCGATCACTTCTTTCCAAGAATCAATGTGCAATATATATTGCCAGGTACTGTAAAAGCATATATTGATAATAAATTATTCTATAGGTATTTAATCATCTATATATATATATATATATATATATATATAACTCAAAGGTGACTGACTGACATAGTGATCTATCAACGCACAGCCTAAACCACTGGACGGATCGGGCTGAAATTTGGCATGCAGGTAGATGTTATGACGTAGGCTTCCGCTAAGAAAGGATTATGATTAATTCTACTCCCAAGGGGATAAAATATGGGATGAAAGTTTGTATGAAACTCTGTCAATTTTAAACCGATCGGGCTGAGACTTTGCATGCATAAAGCTACTATGACGTAGGCATCCCCTAAGAAAGGATTTTGAGATGTAGGCTATATAAGATTGGTAACTTTTCAGTTTAAAATATACGAATTTCTGTATGCTAACGCCATCTACATTGAGTTATTTTGGAAAGAAGTTTGAATTAACCATTTTTGTGCATAGTGCATAGATAATATATCTAGCGGATTATATTTGACGACTAGCTTTTGCCCGCGGCTTCGCTTGCTTTAAGAAGTATTATTATTAAATAGGTTTAGTTTTTGTGGCTTTACTTTTGTTTAGCGTGTGTAATAAATTAGGATTCTTTTTTTATTTTTTGGGCTGTGCGTTGATAGATCACTATGTCAGTCATACTATCATATGTCAGATAAGTTTTCGTTTGGTTTAAGTATAGGTTTTGTCGGTTAGACTTTTGTAAAATGGCTAAAGAAAGTCTGAACGTTAATGGAGAAGTTGAATGAAACTCTCTTAATTAATGTACGGAACACAAGATAAAGCGATGGAGGTGCGTTCAGAAATTGTCAGATACATATGTGGTTAATGACTGGAGCAAGATTTCAATTATGACCCAGGACAGGAATGGTGATAACTACGTAACATCTGACGAATATTTTGCTGATATGATTAAAAATGCTAATTATGGCGGATTTTGTCATTTAATAGCAGCAGGATTAATATTCCCATTTAAGTTTGAAGTTTATAGCAACGGTATCATATATACGGAATCTGAATATAACAACTATCCGGTAAGGCGATTACGATTCAGCCAAGATTTGTCCAGTGGGCATTTTGATGACTATCTTCCCATAGCAGCACAGAAAATTACTCGGCGTCGTATGGAGGTAGCTGTAGAAGAACATGTACATGTACAACCTATACTTAAACCAAACTAAAACTTATCTGACATATGATAGTATGACTGACATAGTGATCTATCAACGCACAGCCCAAAAAATTTAAAAAATAATCCTATTTTTTTACACACGCTAAACAAAAGCAAAGCCGCAAAAACTTTACCTATTTAATAATAATACTTCTTAACGCGAGCGAAGCGGCGGGCAAAAGCTAGTGTTATATATAGCCGTACTAGTTATTAGACTATTGATTTTGGCATATACATACATATGTGATTTTGAATTTAAGAGTTTAAGAAAAATATATTTTGAGTGACATGTATATCAATATATAGAACTTTTTTTTTTAAGTAGCCCCTTAGTCCTTAAGCCATGCTTATTTAATATGCAAACAAGATCCAATAGATCTTTCTTTCTTCATTTTAGACAAGACTTCTCTAAATAATTAAGTAAGGAACAAAAAAAAAACAAGTTTGACTTTCATCAATCGACAACTCCGGTAATAAGAGGTGTTCGTATGAATTGGGATCGTGCCCCCAATATTAGTAATCACGTGCCAAGATAAAATAGCTAGGGGTGACCCGGCCCCACACTTTGAACCGACCCAAAATACCCCGTGAATGTTTACGGGTTAATCAACGCGTACGGCTCAGTGAATAAGGAATTCATTATTGCGCCATATGCATTCTGTTAAGATGTCAAATATCTTCTTGTGTGATCTGTGGAGGCTCATTAGGATTTATATACTGTTAACTCTTCCATAATTTTAATTTTTGTACATAATTTGTTCGGCTATTTCTATTAAAACAAAATTTAACTAAAATTTGATTATTAATTGTGTCTAATAATGATTTTTATAGAACTTTTAGATACTCTTATATATTTTTGAAGTGAAACTTTTAATGGAAGAGTTTTGATATTCTGATTCGCAATCTTTGTATGTTACGAAAAGTGGTGGGGTAAACACTGAGCTGGCTGAAATGGGAGGAGTGTCGCTTGCCTTCGGATTATCCGAGAAGAGATACACTTTCTTTGCTTTCATAATTTTATTTAAATAAATTAATGAATAACATAATCTACGCTGTTCAAAACTTATTGATAAATATATTTTCTTTTCTCGTTTCAATTCTATCTACTCGTATATATATTGACTGAGAAAAATAAGAACGGATATTTTTTTTATATATATACTTGGGTCAACCGATTTTGCCTAGTCTATAGAATAAATTGTGGCGAAACGATTGCTTTAAGTACCTAGAGTATAGATAGATTATGACGACAATCCAGGTTATTACCTGTCATTGACATTATATCCATACAAGGCCACCAATAGATTATTTGGGTTTCAGAATCTTTCGGTTTAAGGCAAATAAATATGTAACTATTCGAAAAAACTTTTGAGATTGATTGTTTGTTTTATGGATAGCTAACGCGATGACTGTAGCTTTAGTATTCAACTATTTAATAAAGCGTTAATATAACGCTTTAATAACGTAAGTTTTCATAATTAATCCACCAGACATATATATGTATAATGCAAATTTAGTAACTTATTTTGTCTATTAAAAAAAAACAAAAAGTAAATGTATTTTTTTATTAGTTTGGGAGTTCTAAGCAGACACCTAACTCTAAGCTGACAGTTAGTTAACGTAGAAATAGCTGGATAACAGAGCTAAACTCAGTTTTTTTTATTGTTGGACATTTCCATTTTTGGAATTATTTTTAGATACCCATTAATAATTGAATAAAAAATGTTTTTCATTATTTCATCAATTATTTATGGGTTAAAATAGGGAAATCAAAGGATCGAACCCCGGCTATCTGGATTAGATTGCTCGATGTCTTCATCAAGCTGTGTCTATTTTAAATGAGTGACTAAATTACCTTTATGTCCTAATTAATTCTTTTCAGAGGCTGAAAACACTCACGAAACCATATGTTCTATAATTATAACCTAGTTAGATCGATTTATCGATCCTAAAACCTACTACTAAACTACTAAATTTCATAGAAATCTCTGGTACCATTTTCAAAATTCTGAATATATAGACATATACAAGAATTGCTTCTTTTCAAGATAGATAGATGTAGACAAATATTAGTTTAAAAAAAAACCGTTCTCATCAAATCGTTTCAAAGTAGTTCCAATAAATTATTATGTATGACAGTAGGGTCTCGTAGTCACCGTGTGCTGTAAGTACATTTGTTGATTGGCCTGAGGGGACGCTGATTCGATTTTGACGTTTTTATTGGCCCATATTGATATACTTTGTGATTAGGAGTCGTGTCATGGGCTATGAGACATTCAATTAGGAAGGGTCACGGACGCGTACGTGAATATAGTGACTTCTGAATATAATATAATATTACCAATTTTATTTACCTCATCGTGATGGCCACTCCGAATACTACCAACTCTTATATTGTAGTGGGTGCCATAAAAGACCACTAAGAACTTAACATCGACCTGAGCAGGCAAGGAGGGTTGAAGTCAGGCAGGCCGATGATAAAACTATTGTCAAGTTTTTGCAATATGTATGATGGAATAAAATATATATTGTATCAATCTCAAGTAATTGGAATAAGAGCAGGATGATGAAGATCATACATCATCATCATTTCAGCTAATATTTGTCCCACTGTTGGGCTCAAGCCTCCGTAATGGGAGGGCAATTTACCTGTTATACCGCCGTGCGGACGTGTAGTTATAGGGTTTTGTTTCGAGTTTTCCTTTGGTTGCATAGATATTATATGCCTTTTGCATCCATTAGGTAGGTCCCTTTTATGTCTCTTACGATCACCCACGGGTGATTTAGGGGGTGGTGATTTGCATTCTTACTCCATCACTACAGGGAACGGTAATACATAAACTTGACAAAAAATAATCTATTACTAAAAATACTATTTCAGGATGATTAAACTGTGCCAATAAACGAACATCGAGGGAAATAACCTCTAATATTTGTTTGTATAGATTTTGTTTAAAAAATCCTTGTGTAGATATATAATAAGTTTAGTCTCTTAACGGCCAACATAAACACACATGTTTTTTCCTATAAGCTTCTATTCCTTTATTGTGGAGCGATATAGTTTTCAGTGCCCTCTATTTATTATTAACAAAAAATATATTTTGCTTCAATGCAGATTACTTACGATACAGATTTTTAGTTTGAAAGTCAATGACGTCAGAATAACTACACAGAACCGAGTAATTTTGGTATAAATATTGATATATCTGGAATAGCACAGAGGCTAAACTTTATCCCAAAAAAAGTATATGAGAATACCCCGTGACTGTCTCTAAAATCTGAGTAGAAAAACTGTCCTTGGCTGGCACCGACTCCAAAAAAATAGTACTTGTAAATAAATATTAATAATTTCGTTTATTATATTTCAATGCTCCTTGCTTTTAAATACAAAATATAATATTATTATCCATTTTTCTTGACATAGTATAAGTTTTTACATACCTACCTGTAAATAGGTAGGTATACTATAATTTCGTAAATTGTTCTGTTATTCTTTTGAGATTAAACTAATTAAAATAATTATTTTCTACTTTTTAGTGTAAGTTTATTGTATATCGTTTATCGTAGGTATAGTTTTGAAGTCGGTTTTTGTTTTTTTCTAAAAATATTTTTTTATATAAATTTTCCATTTCGATTGAAAAGTCAAAAGTAATACTTTTAATATATTAATGCAACATTAAAAGTTATAAAAATTCTGTCTAAAGTTTCTGTTTAAAAATATATTGATTGTGAAACCTTGATGCCTGTTAAGTTTATTTCTCGCATAGATTTTATTCTTTTGAATAAGAATGAAGATAGATCAAAGGATCTTTTAAGCCATTGTCTTGTGAATATTTTTTAAGCAGCTCATGTCCGTGGAGCGAACGGAAGTGGGACTTGTGTGTGAACAGCATACTGACTTGTTCAATCATCGAAACCCTTACCGACATTCTATGGTTGACTATATTAAACGATACACTACTTAATACACTCGCTCGCATTTATAAATTACTAATATTAAATAATATAAGGAAGTGTCAAATATTGTTATGCACCACAATGGCGACAGTTTCCGTGTCGTGAAGTATAATATGTTACTTATTTCTTTTGCATGGGTGGTCGAAAAAACCGAAGACAAAGATCGGGTACCCGTAGCCCGCTCGCACAACGAAGAGAGGTGCTTACAGGGTGGGTCTATGGGGTTGCGCGCTGCCTCTTCCGTCACCTCGAACCGATTTAGCGGGGCGCGACGACCTCCATAGTCCACCGCAAGAAAAATAAAAAAAATTGCTCGAAAAAGTTCAAAGCAAATAAAATTACCACAAAACATGGCAGTCTCGAAATAAAAGCCTATATATCAACTCTATACCCCTATACCAAGTCGAAATAAAATCCTATACTAATTTGACCAGCTCGACCAGCTTGGTATAGTAGCTTAATTTACTTCCCATTATTATAAAAAAAATACCGTATCCGAACCGCAAACAAACGAATGAATGATGCGAAGTGCAAACATTAAAAAAATAGAATGATAATAATTAAATTAAAAGCTTATTCTAATTTTATTTTAAGCTAATATTATTATCTATAACTTTAAATATTGTATAACTTGTAATATTTTTCTGTATGACTGTATGTGCATAAATAAATTTAAAAAAATATTTATTGATATATTTTTATGATATTTATGATAATTTATTACTACTATACGTGAACTTATTTGAAACGTATACAATCATACGTGTCAAACGTACCTTAATAATATTTACATTAAAAATATATGGTTACCATATATTTTAAATGTAAATATTACATATATTAATAAATATATTATTATGATTATTTCAATTTCTGAGAAATATATTCAATGTCTCGTTACTTTACTGACGTAAGTAGCAATTGTTGTAAGCAATTGTCGGTAATGAGTCCTGAGATATTACAATTTTATATCTACTAAAAACATTTCTGTATGAAATTAGTAGCCAAATAGTGCTAAGCATGTGCATAAATATGAAGACTAGGAAGACTTTATACGATGGCAATAATTTCGATCACTATTACGTGGTACATCTATTTAATGACGAAATACAAGTATATTTTTACCAATACCTACACACTTTTGGAGAAAAACGTGAGTTATTAAATAAATATTATTACATCACCAGAAAAAAATATTATTCTAATCTTAGATTAAAGATAGAAATATCATAATTGTAATACCGTTTGTTTGTTGTTTAATTGCGACATACCAATCAGAATTTGATAAAAATATATCCCAAATATGCAGATTTTAGATAATACAAAAAATATTAACAATCGTCACCGATAATCGTTTGATAAAACTGCAATTCTAATCATAACTAGATCCGGATCGTAAATCAATCTAGTAAATAGTACTTAATCTAGGCTTCGTTCGCACCTCCTGTTATTACCTATAGTATTAGAAAACTAGGTGTAATGAGTAGTTAAATAAGTAAATAAATATCCATGTAATTTTCCGTGTGGTGATGGAGTAATAATACAATGCACTACCTCCTATCTTATCCATGGGTGATCGTAAGAGACGACTAAGGGATATAAAACGCATATAACTTCTATGCAAGACAAGGAAACTCGAAATTCAATCCTATACCTACACGTCTGACTAGCGTGGTATAAGTAGGTGAATTTTCCTCGCATTATTGGCGAGGCTTGAGCTCAACGTTGGGATATATGTAAGCTGAGATAATGATGATGATGAAATAAATTTTTGAGTAGATATCTGTATATACAAGTATGAGTAAAAGAAAAAAGAATTTAAAAAATACGTAATTTTCTTTTTATTATTTAACTGGGCGTACAGACTAATTTTATTTAACAATAAAAAAAATGATGACGTGATGATATGTATGTATGTATGTAATAAAAAAAAGAACTATATTACAGAATTACTAATAAATTTTGGACTATGATACTCGTAGATGCATCTTTTACATTCATTATTGGACGTAGATCTTCTTATGGTGGTTAATAGAGGCATAATCACCACACATGGCAGAGAGATTGACGATGGCAATTGTTGTTATAAATGTCTCAGGAAAAAGCTGAATTCTATTCTTGTAATAGTAAATGAATCTATTCGCTATAATAATCACTCCACCGCTTTATAGAATTCGCTTCAAAAATAACAATAGGTGATACTGTGATAAGTGATACTGTGATACATGTTAATCTTAAACCAACTATTTGGGGCAATTTTAAATAAATATCTTCCTGTCCAAAATTATGATGATGTAAAATATATATATTTTTACAGTGTGATGAAGGTGGCGGCGGCGCTGACGGCATCAAAACAGAACCTCCAGAGGCTGAGGAGCCAAGAACAATGCAGAAGGTGCCATCACTTTCCGATCTTTCGGATCCGGAGGCTTCGTTAGGTAAGTCCTTTCCTTCTTCAAACACTAAAATTACATATATAAATAAAATATGCAATCGTCTTTCTTCTTTTATAATCGTATATTTCAATTGTACCATCAGAATAAAGCAGTGATTAATTAATTTTTAATAACTCATCGTAAGTGTAGAAAAATACTACGCTATATTTCACAGAAGTATAAGTGCTATCTATCTTTTCATAAATCAGTTTTAAGTAAAATTGACGTATAGTTTGTCAATCTCTTGAATTAATACACAGGATACTTGTAATCCCGGTAATGTGTTCTGTTGGCATAATAGTTCAATTTTAAGGAAGTTACATTTTACGCGGGAGAAGTCGTTGGCAGAAATTACTTTGTAATAATTTTAAATGCGATCTCTACGGAAAATCTGTATAGTTAGGCTGACCGATCGCATTCGTAACGACGACGTAAGAGAGCGAGTAGCTATGAAAGAGAGTATTGGTGTAAAGATGCGAAAGGGATTGCTCCGATGGTTCGGACATGTGGGAAGAATGTCGAATGAACGCCTGGTTAAGAAGATATACAATGCGAAAGTGGAAGGATGTAGGTACCGGGGTCGACCGAGACCTACCTACGTACTAACCTACGTAGACCAGATTGGTCACGTACTGAAGGAAGGTGGAGTCAAGAGTCACCGAAATCGGCGAGCGTGTATGAAGAGAATAATGAATGTTGAGGCAGCTAGTGAAGTATGCAAGGATAAAGTTCTCTGGCACTCTGCTCTCTCTGCATACCCTGTAAGGGATATGGCGTGATGATATGTATGTATGTATAAATTTACTATATAAATAATCACAAGACAATGGCGTACAAATGGTTTATCTTAACAACGTTATCCTGGTTACGGGGAGTTATATATGATGACAATCTCCTTCCCCAGTGATTACGTTTGTAACGGAACTGACCTCTGGCCGTCGTGCAGAGTGACCGTATGTCCTGCTCACATCGCGAATCTAACGTCCACACGTCCGGTACCATGCAATGTTGTCTCTATCGCACTTAGAAGTATGAAATACAATTTAGAGGCCATTCATAAATTATGTAAGACGTTTCGGAGGGCGGGGGTGTTGACTTAATATTATAACTTCTTACAGGCAGTTGGGTCTGTAATGAACCTGACATTACGTAAGATATTAAATTGAAAATTACTAGTTTTAGTCAAAACTATGATAGATTCATAAGATTAATGTTATTGCAGTGAATTAATGGTACTTGTACTAAGAAGATTGTAATAAAATATATTTTTAGAATGTTTGATCAATAGGGCCTTTCTTACAAAACATCTAATTAATGAGTAGGGGGGGGGGGAGTAGTTGAAATCCTATGATGTCTTACAGTAAGGGGAGGGGGTCAAATCATTCTTCAAAATCCCTTACGTAATTTATGAACGGGCCCCTTATTATATATACATATACACTACCGTCCAAAAGTTTGGAAGCAGCAAGGTAAAATCGAATAAAACCAAACTAAGTCATTTAAATTTAAATGTATTGATAAAAAAATAAAGAACAAACAGAAACTAACTTAAACAAAATAAAAAAATAATATACAATGGTAAATTAGATTAAATTTTAGCTTCATCAAAGTGTCCACCTTTCTCCTTTATAATCTTCTCACATATTCTGGGCATTCTATTAATCAATTTTTTAAAATAATCTTTATCTAATTTGTTCCATTCGTTCTCTAATAGCTGCCACAAATGTTCTGAGCTCGTAGGACAACGACTTTTCACCCTCCTGTCAAGTTCATCCCAAACAAGTTCAATGGGAGAAAGATCAGGGGATTGAGATGGCCATTGCATGATGTTTAAAATGTTTTCAGCTTTTTTCTTGTTTAAAAAGTTCTGGCACAATTTAGACGAATGCTTAGGATCATTATCCTGTTGAAAAATGAATCCAGAACCAATGAGACTTAGTCCACTGGGTATGGCAGAATCTTGGAGAATTTTTAAATAGCCTTCCTTGTTTAATTTTCCGGTTATCCTCACAAGATTGCCGGGTTTACTGTTGCCAAAACACCCCCAAACCATGACATTACCACCACCATGTTTGATGGTAGGCACTGTACATGCCTCTGAAGCCCTCTCTTCTTTTGACCGGCGTACAAAGACACGTCTATTGGATCCGAAAATCTGAAATTTTGATTCGTCACTCCAAAGGACATTTTCCCATTGTTCTATAGTCCAGTTTTTATGCGCTTTTGCCCATTCTAGTCTATTTTTCTTATGTCGATTTGTTAGTTTGGGTTTTTTAGCAGCAACACATCCTCTTAATCCCGCAGACAGTAAGCGTCTTTTAACAGTAGTTGTTGAAATGGGTGTTTCTCGCGTATCATTCAGAGCTGCAGTGATCTGTGGTGCAGTTAAGCGTCGATTCCGTTTAGAAAGAACTCTAATGAAGTTGTCCTCTTGATTTGTTGTGGATTTGGGCCTACCAGATCTCTTTCTATCTTCATTTTTCCCCGTTTCTTGTTTTCTAGCAAGGGTATAGTGGACACCTTTACAAGAAATTCCGAGCCTTTCTGCGATTTGACGTTCACTGTATCCTTCCTCGCGTAGAGTGCAAATAGCGCTTCGCTGTTCAAGCGTGATTTGCTTGCGTTTTGCCATTTTCAGAAGAAAAAATACGGTCAAAGTAGTAGCCGATATCTTTCGAATACAGACAATGTTAATATCACAACTTTCACGTGCCAATGCTCAAGTGCGACTGAATAAGGTCTAAAAAAGTTAAAACCAGCAAACATTATCAATAAAACTACACCATTGCATAGGATAAAGTAGCCGACGGATTAAGTCATAAAACACGTGTTTCGTCAATATTAAGGAATTCCATAAAACTTGATGAATGTAGGATAATAATCCTTTTGTGTTTGTGTAGACAGTCGTAAAAGGTTGTAAAACTTAAGATTATTGCTAATTTTTACCGCTATTAGTCGGCATTTATTTGTTTTGTTTGAAAACAGGTGTGCTTCCAAACTTTTGGACGGTAGTGTATATATACACCGTGGAATCTAATTGGCTGTTTTCCCGAAACGTATATACTCGGTTAATGATATAGAACCATACTATAGCATTTATTCAATAAAATAAAAACATATTTTTTGTCATTTGCAATCCCGGACGTTTTCTTAAAATATCATTTTTGCATAACCGTAACATGTTCTTGTATAATAATTTTGTTATGCCTAAGGTCGTTTGATGCCTACGGTCGATGCTCTTATCTTAGTTACCTACTTTATTTCATTACTTTAAAACAATGACTCTATTTTTCCTTCATACTTTGTTGGGCTTAGAACCATCTGATTATTAGTTAATAATGTAACAAAGAAAGTAATGATGATTAATAAGTAAGTACCTACTACCAAATTATGTAATTCAGGCGTACATATTTAAAAAATTGGAATCACCTTGCCTATTTAACAACGATTAGAAAATCACAACACTTACCTAATTATTTTATTTATTCTACGACCTGTACTGAAGCAAATGTTCAAAGTGTTGTCCATTCACCTCAATGCACAGCCTTGCACGTTTTAATAAATTGTCTTTTAGTGATTGTAGCGTAATTGTGTACCTTTTCACATCATTGAAAGCACTCATAATTTTTCTTTTTAAATCATCCACACTACGAGCTTCTTCGCGATAAACAATACGTTTAATTTCTGACCATAAATAAAAGTCAATGGGTGTTAAATCCGGGCTTCTTGGTGGCCAAGCCACCGGTCCACCTCTCCCGATCCAATTGGCACCAAATTGTTCATTTAGGTAGGCACGTACGTTGCGTTCGTAATGTGCAGGGCAGCCGTCATGCTGGAAGTACATGTTCCTGACGTATGCTAATGGCACGTTATCTAATAATGTTGGGATTGTCTCTCTTATCAAATCTAAATAATTACGCCCGTTCAAATGTCCGTCAATAAAAACTGGTCCAATAATCTTGTTATTAATTATTCCCGCCCAAACATTAACACTAAATCTGATTTGATGTGAATGTTGTACTATCACATGGGGATTATTGAACTCCCAATAATGTTCAATATGTATGTTAAAGAGTCCGACTCTTGTAAACGTTGACTCGTCCGTCCACAAAATGTTCATATTGTTGTGTTCGAGTAACCACTGGCACAGGGCGGACACGAGGTTGCGGATCCGAGTCATGTAGAGCCTGTGTTCGTCGGAAGTGAAACGGGTGCATTTCGATTTGATTTAATAGCCGCCATACGAAATAATGGCTCACATTAAATCGTCTTGATGCTTCCCTGGTACTGCGTCGTGGATCCTGCTCGAAAAAACGAAGAATGTCTTCTTCTAATTGAACAGAATGTTGGCGACGTCTACCTCTAACCTGAGCATGTGTAGGCACTCGAAACTGTCCGTGGGTTAGTAGGCATTGTGTGGCTGATAAAATAGTCGCTGTTGTAGGCACAGGCGGATTTCTAATGCCACGTCTGCGTAACGAATCCAGGTGTTCTGGCTGAGCGTACAGGCGTCTAGCTTCCGCCAAGTTGTCTCCAGCAATCGCATAAAAACGAACCATGTCTAACCACTCTACGTTAGAGTACTGGTAATGACTTGTCATTTTTCACACTAGCGTTCGGGATTTGTCGTAAACAGATATACGTTTAAACCGTTTGGCAAAGAATTGCAAACTGACCTATTAAAACATAGACCAAGGACGACTATATATATATATATATATATATATATATATATATATATATATATATATATATATATATATATATATATATATATATATATATATAGTCGTATTGCTCAACTTGTTTTTAGTTTTCTTTCTTATTTTTTTAAAGACGCTACCTTGCACTCAGTAGTAAATTGTCTGCGCTAATTGTTCTGTTTATAAGATAACGCTACAGTTTGAGGCAGTTATAGAGTTTAGCATCTGATCATAGTGAATGTTTTTATACAACTAAAAAAATATATGTATAGTTTTAGGCGTAATGTGGGAAAATGACGATTAGTAAGCAATTACTAGTCCAAAGATACATTTCATGAATTTGTAAATCAATTAAAAATATTTGAATGGTGATATTATCTTTGCTTAGATTATTGATAGGCCTATAAGCCTATTGGGACCTATCAATAATACATATCAATAAAGTGACTGCACAGATAGCGTAGTGGTTAAGGTACCGACCTTCCATGCCAGCGCCGTGGGTTTCATTCCTACGCAGGATAAAACTTTGCGATCCATAAAGTAGTATTTTGATTTTGGGTGTAATTTGTCTGCGTAAATTGCTTGTTTGTAACGTCCCTTGCAATACAAGAACTATTTCTTTAGTGCAGGGTGTCTTTAAAAAAAATATAGTAATAAAAATAGATTAGTGGTGAACTATAAAAATTCTTCACTATTGAAATAACAATCTATTTATATTATATTGGCGCAACTTACCTCTTTTAATTTAAAAAGTTGATTTTAATTCGAACAGATGTCCGAAATGCAAAAAAAAAATTCACCTATCTATAATTTATTAAACTCTTGGGCTTAAAAGAAATCACTGTCATAAATTCACATTAAATTAGGAGCAGGCTTTATATGTATTGTATAAGTGGCAGTAATAAGCACAGCTTGTTTCTTTTGCGAAATAGTTTAAACTATATAGCCACACTAAATTACGTAAGTCTACGAAGGATGTTAATACATATAGACTATCGTTGAATAACAATGACTTCCAATAATAACTATAGTTTTTTTTTATTGCTTATGGTGGCAAACGAGCTAGCAGCACAACTGATGGTAAGTGTCACTGCCGCCCATGGACCTTTGCTATAACTAAGGCTATATCTAGGCCGCTGCCTACCATTACAATCCCCAAACCCACCCAGTTGGGCTCCCGGCTCTCTCGCTCACCGAACGAAGCGCAATAGCACATTGCCATTGCTCAGACGTCGATCTTCTGCAAGAGTGTGGTACTATCCCAACGGACCGGCCCGCGACTGTAGACAGAGAACTGTCAACATCGTGGTCCTACCACACTAAAATTTTGTCTTTTAACATCGAGCGTGAAGTTAAAATTCGAGAATGATGAATGTCTTTATTGATGAACTGTTGATGTAGGAGTATTAAATACATACTTGTGACGTTTGCTTCTTTTTTTTTATTATTTTCTTTATTTTAACGAAGAGATTACACTACCATTAACAACTCGCAAAGTTTTTTTTTATGACTCATAGTGTCGAAAATACTAATAGCTGTGTGGTAGGCTTCGAATACTACCAACCCTTACTTTGCTCGTGGATGTCGTAAACGACTAAGACCCTTATTACGAGCTAGGCCAACTCCATCTGATGCCGTTTGATCAACAATTACATTCCCAAGGAGGGTTGACGTCTGGCCCGGTCATAAAACTATTGACAATAACTTCTACAATATGTACTATGAAAGAAGAGTACATATTGTATCGAACCCAAGTAATTGGGATAAGAGTAATTGAATGATGAGTGTCGAAAATATCAACTGCCCATCTGATTCTAACCTATATCATATTTTCTAGAAATATTGCTGGCCAGCAAGAAAAGTAACATAATTTTAATAATTTCAATTTTCATTATATTTCAATCTTTGGTAGTGGTCGAGGGTTAGTATTATAATTTATCCCTCTCAACTCTTCGTCGTCATTCTTGAGGAAATTATCCAGACGTTCGTGCATTTGGAATCGTATCTGCAGAAAGCTGAAAAAAAGGAAATCCTTAGTTTGACCTTCTTGAAATATTTAGTTTTTTCGAGTTATGATATTTTTTTATCAACATCCTTCATCCGTGTGGTGACGGAGTAAGAATACAATTCACCACCCCTATCTTACCCGTGGGTGATCGTAACAGACGATTAAGGGATATAAAATATTATTAGCAAATAATATCTATGCGAGAAAAAGAAAAACTCGAAACAAAACCCTATACAACCACGTCTGACCAGCGTGGTATAGTAGGTTAATTTCCCTCTCTTTACGGAGGAGGCCCGAGCCCAACAGTGGAACATATATGGGCTGTGATGATGATGATGATGTAATTTCTTGTGAGCCAGAGATATATGCTAAAGCTTTTTAATTCTACAAAATAAATTTTCTGCATAGTTAAAGAATAGACTAGAATAGTCCCATGACATGCTCTGCGTAAGCAAATCTTTAACAAGTACTATAGTGACATCATAATTTATCTTTATCTTATCAACATACTTTGGAAACTAATAAGTTGAACAAAACTAAGATAAAATTAAGTCTAACTCATCAACAATTATCAAAGAATACATATCTACACAGCCTATATAAGATATAATATGAACCTCTCTGGCTTAAATGCTTAATATTATAAAGGACATTATTTAGTCATATAATTTAGTTTATGAATTATAGTTCGACTAGCTTCTGCCCGCGGCTTCGCCCGCGTAAAAGTTTACTATCCCAAAGTTTTTCAACCCCTATTTTTATTTTATCCCTTAAGAGTAGATTTTTTTACGAAATTTTAGTATCGTATTTATTTATATCTAATCAATAGCCTAAAAATAAGTTTCAAGCTTCTGACTTTAAAAAAGACGATAATTCCTTACAACTTTTCATCCCCCTTTACAACCCTTTTTTGCATTAAAAAGTAGCCTATGTCCTTTATCAGGCTAAGGCTCTGGACTATCTCTGTACCAAATTTCATTTAGCTCGGTTCAGTAGTTTTGGCGTGAAAGAGCGACAGACAGACAGACAGAGTTACTTCCGCATTTATAATATTAGTAAGGATAGTTTGATTATGAGCGAGAAATATCTGTAATTTCTTGATTTGGGGCGAAAATCTCTCAGTACTACCTGTATATAATATACTAGCAAACCTAATCCGTTGGTTTATTTGTAGATTTCGATTTATCGCAACGCCACCTAGTGGCAATTTACATCAATGGGGATATAGATAAAAAAATGTTAATACCTTCGGCGTGAAAAAATACATATACATACCAATTTTCATAATGTCAAGGTCAAATAGTTGCTGAGTTTAGTAATATCGTATATACAAATATCCTCTTTTTATAGAAGTTTTCATTTTTACTGGAAGGATGTAGGTACCGAGGGAGACCGAGACTAACCTACCTAAACCAGATCGGTCATGTACTGAAGGAAGGTGGAGTCAAGAGTCTCCGAAACCGGCGAGCGTGTATGAAGAGAATTATGAATGTTGAGGAAGCGAGTGAAGTATGCAGAGATAGAGTTCTCTGGCACTCTGTTCTCTCTGCCTACCCTGCAAGGGATATTGCGTGATGATATGTATGTATGTATGTTCATTTTTACTATTTTAATTTAACAACTGGTCTGGTTAAGAAGATATACGATGCGAAAGTGGAAGGATGTAGGTACCGGGGGAGACCGAGACTAACCTACCTAGACCAGATTGGTTACTTACTGAAAGAAGGTGGAGTTAAGAGTCTCCGAAACCGGCGAGTGTGTATGAAGAGAATTATGAATGTTGAGGAAGCGAGTGAAGTATGCAAGGATAGAGTTCTCTGGCACTCTGTTCTCTCTGCCTACCCTGCAAGGGATATGGTGTGATGATATGTATGTATGTTAATTTAACAAAAATTAAAAATATAATACCTAATATCGAAACCAAAAAAAAAATCATTATAATGATATCCGATTTAAACGCGAGTATTCATTATATGAATTAAAAGTATTTTTACAAATAATATGCCGTTTTTATTAGATTTTTATTTTTCTCAAATTTCGCACACTTCTCAACTTTTCTCTTCACCGGAAGATGAATATGTTTCACGTCCAAAAAAATACTTTATATTCTGGTAATAAATATGCATCAAAAATGTAGGTCAAAATGTAATAATTAATACATCCGCTACAAGACAACAGATAAAACCTCTGTAATGACGAAAATTTTGTTGGACGTTACCATAATCCTCCCGTGACTATGAAAATTATTTGAAATGTCAAAATTGAATACATCATCATCATTCTCCTATTCTTATCCCAATTACTTAGCGTCGATACAATATGTACTCTTCTTTCATAGTACATATTATAAACGTTATTGGCGATAGTTTTATGACCGGCCGCCTGCCAGACGTCAACCCTTCTTGGGAATGTAATTGGTGACCAAACGGCATCAGATGGAGTTGGCACAGATCGTTATAAAGCTCTTAGTCGTCTTTTACGACATCCACGAGCTAAGTAAGAGTTGGTAGTATTCGTAGATAGCATACGTACGCTGTAGCTACCACACAGCAAAATGTCAAAATTGAATACAAACTCGATTAAATCCGTAAAACTAGTTTTATTACATATCTTCATTACCATAATGAATCTAGAATATGTATGGTCCGTGTGGTGACGGAGTAAGAATACAATTCACCACCCTCTATCTTACCCGTGGGTGATCGTAAAAGACGACTAAGGGATATAAAACGCATATAGCATCTATGCAAAAGAAGGAAATCTCGAAACAAAAACCTATACCAACACGTCTGACCAGCGCGGTATAGTGGGTTAACTTCCCTCCCATTAAGGAGGAGGCCTGAGCCCAACAGTGGGACATTTATAGGCTGTGATGATGATGATGAATATGTATACCTGTTTTTTAATATACCTACCTATTTTTAAAAACGTGCCCGTAACGTATTTGATCATTTTGAAGAAATCCTAGTACTGATTTGTTGTAGTCATGTAGATATATAACCCGTATTCTATCTGGATACAGTTAGAAAATAGATGAAGCCCAAATAGAATAATCTGACGCATCCTTATTACTGACATCGAGTGCAGTTTCATATAAATAATTCGCTTTAATATCAAGTGCCATAACTAAATCTCACCATTCATGATTTTCCTGTCGCGATATGGTTAGACAACATCCGCTATAACCGTCTATAAGGAAAATATGATACCAAAGGATCAAGGGACCCTACAAGCCCAAGCCTCTTGGCTTTTGCCACCGAAGACAAAGATCGGGTACCGGTGGCCCACTCGCACGGCGAAGAGAGGAGAGTTGCATGGTGGGTCTATGGGGTCGCGTGCCGCCTCTTCCGTCACCCCGGACCGATTTAGCGGGGCAGGACCACGTCCATAGTCCACCGCAAAAAAAGCCTCTTGGCTTTTAGAGTGTAGCTACGTGTATTTTCTACTTTAGTGGTCTGCCCGAACCTTACCATTTCAATGACCCATCAAATGAGTGATCTTACAAGGTTTAACAAGGCGTTGGGTATACCAGTCAGTACCATGTTAGAGCTTTCAATGCCTTATTATACTTATATGGTATCATAGCAAGGGTTTGAAAATATAATATGTCACCATCCCTTGCCTAAAATATTGGTATAGGGTGTGATTCGTAAGAACTGGATGACTAGGACAGTAATCAGCACCACTTGAAACCACTTGTCAAGCGTGAAGATTATATTTTCCTCCTTGGGAACGATTCGACTCCTTGGATTCGATTTCCAGCTAGGATAGGCTGATGTATGGACGGATAGTACGATGATCGACCCTCTATTTCAATAAAACTTTTCACATAACACCTCTGGTAGACATTTTCGTGGAACAACAACGCGCTGGGTTAAATCAACGAACGAGAGAACAACACATGTGTGTTTTCCCGCATCGAACGTGTTAAATAGAGAGGTAAATGTTTGTTTTTAAGTTAAAGAAGGGAAAATGAAATAATTAATCCGATACTTATTGTCTTAAAACTTGAAAATAATTTTATTAAAAATTTATAATATGTATAGATTGATAATAAAATCAGCTAGCTTCAGACATTTGAAATAAGTCTGATCTATATACCTATAAAAAATTAAAAGTAATTATTGTATTATATTTATTTTATAAAAAAAAATAACTTAATCCTTATTATTAGTGGTAGAACCACGCTGTTGACAGTTCTCTGTCTACAGCCGCGGGCCGATCCATCCAGAGTAGTACCACACTCTCTCAAAAGATCGACGTCTGAGTAAGGGCAATGTGTTATAGCGCTTCATTTGGTGAGCGAGAGAGCCGGCAGCCCAATTGGGTGGGTTTAAGGATGGTAATGGTAGGCAGCGGCCTAGCTATACCCTTGGTATAGCAAAGGTCCATGGGCAGCAGTGACACTTACCATCAAGTGTGCTGCTTGCTCGTTTGCCACCATAAACAATAAAAAAATATATATAATCATATTCCCGTATTTATAAAAAAACGTGTTTTTTTTTTTAATATAAAACAGCTGTTCATTCAAACGAAACTAATTTGTTGTTGTTTTATACGTGAAAGTATTAATAAATTATGTTCTAAGCGTATACGTGTAGCATATGCCAGTGACCTAATTAGGTGCTCAATCAAAAGGTCTCGCTTCCATCACGATATTTGCAAGTAATTAATGCAAGTGAGTGCATCGACCTTTGCACAGAGCAACGCATCTTGTCGCTTCAGGGTGGGCTGATATACGGGCACATTGTTTTCTTTGTCCGTCTGCATTTTACGTGGGAACTATATATATAACACACGCGAGGTAAATAGATAGCACAGATAAAATAGCGAGATACAAATAAGATAAAAAACTAAAATAAATTATAATTTAAAAAAAAAAAATTTAATAATAACATTATACTTTTATAATAGGCTACCGCAAAATATAATATTCCTATCCTTTCAGCTTTGATGTAACATCGCTGGATAAGAGTCTTTCCCAAAAATGGAGGGAAATTGGCCTCCTACACTGGCTTGACAGATTGACATAAAGTTTTTCTCTATTATCTGTGTACATTTCTTACAAAAAAACAGGCGGTAACAAACTTTATCATAATTTCTTTACTTTTTTTGCTTTATCATCACCAACTTCGTCACCATACAGACAAAAGTATTATACTTTTGTTTGTATGCTAATAATATTAAAATAAATACATATATTTACAAAATGGAGAGATAAACGATATACGGAATATATCGATATTTGAGGAAATTTATACAATTAGTCTTGGATTAAGAGAAGGAAAACTCGAAACAAAACCCTATACCAACACGTCTGATCAGCGTGGTATAGTAGGTCAATTTCCCTCCCATTATGGAGGAGGCTCGAGCCCAACAGTGGGACGTATATGAGCTGAGGTGAGGTGAGTCTTGGATTATTATTATACATATATATATTGGATTATGTATATTGATACTGTGTGGAGTGGTACTGTGTGGTGGCAGCTACGAATATTACCAACCCTAACATTGTTCGTGGGTTGTCGTAAAAGACAAATTAGAGCTTTATTTAGATCTAAGCGAACTCCATCTGAAGATGCTAGGTCAACAATTACGTTCTCAAAAATTGTTGACTTTAGGCAGACGGTCGGACATGAAACTATGGCCAATAATTTTTGCAATATGTACTCGTACATATATATGTATTTGGAATCCACCGGGTATTTGGAATCCACCGAAGATAAAGATCGGGTACCGATGGCCCGCTCGCACGGCGAAGAGAGGTGTTCTTGCAAGGTGGGTCTGGTTGCGCGCCGCCTCTTCCATCGCTCCGGACCGATTTAGCGGGGCGTGACCACGTCCTTAGTCCATCGCTAAAAAAAAAAGTATTTGTGATAAGAGCATGATAACAAAGACGGTGAGCCTTGGTTTATATACTTCTCTCTATCACCAGTGTAAATATGTTCATATCATCATCATCATTACAGCCCATATATGTCCCACTGTTGGGTTCAGGCCTCCTCCGTAATGGGAGGGAAATTAACCTACTATACCGCGTTGGTCAGACGTGTTGGGTTTTGTTTCGAGTTTACCATCTCTTAATATGTTCATGTACAATAGGTGAATACCTATTTTTATATATTGATTAATAATTGTAGCCATAAATTGATAAGTTTGCTACTTGATTTTCCTTAAGTTTTGTAACAAACAAAAGCTTGTTGAATATAGCATGAATGAACGCTGATATGAATGCAACATGATCGCTTACGAATGAAATGATGTCGACACGGCGTCTGCATTCAGTAATTGCAATGTTTCAAACTTATTAACTGATCTTAATAACTACACTCTTAATCTTGTAAGCTGGGTACTATAAAATATTGACGTTTTAATACATACATAAGCTATTGCTTGGGAAGAATTCGTGTGGTTTAGTGGTTAAATAAGCTACCAATGTCTTAATTTTGATCTAAATATCACAGATCTAAGCCAGATAATAAATTACGTGATTTGCGGACATGTTATATTAAGTGGAAGATAGTCATTAAGTAGGTATTATGTAAATAATAACCACAATCATATCAAGAATGCATTTCTTTATTCATTTTGTACGACACCCGCGAACGAAGAAAACGTAAAATATTGGATTCTCTTTCGAATGGTGAGAATTAATCGAAACGCTTTCGATGTATTTTCACGATGCTGTCATTTTTGAGTTGGTATACAAATTTACACACACTTACACTACACCATCATTTCATCTCGTATAGATCCCATAGCTGGAATATGAAGAAATGTAAACGTCCAATGGCTGATTAAATAATAAATTAAAGCAATATACTTTTATGATATCTGTACACTTACTACATTCTAGAAAATAAATTGTTCGCATCAATATTTTTAAGTTAAGATTTTTATGTATTAAATAAACCAAGATCAATTTTTACTGAAGCTTCATTGAAGAATCCTAGAGGCACGTATAGGTAACAAAGCAATCAAATATTGTAATTTGCCCAGGATATTGCTATTGCGAATCCATGTGATGACGGAGTCAGAATACAATTCACCACTCCTACCTTCCCCGTAGGCGATCGTAAGAGATGACTAAGTGATACAAAATACATATAACATCTGTGCAAGAGAAGGAAAACTCGAAACACAAACCTATACCACCACGTCTGACCTATTATGATGATTATGGGGGAAGCTGGAGTCCAACAGTGGGCCACCAAAGACAAAGATCGGTACGGGTGGCCCACTCGCACGGCGAAGAGAGGAGTTGCACGGTGGGTCTCTGGAGTCCGCCGCCTCTTCCGTCACCCCGGACCGATTTGGCGGGGCGAGACGCATCCATAGCCCACCGCAAAAAAAAAGGCTCGAGTCCAACAGTGGGACATATATGAGCTGATGAATGAATTGCTATTGTGAAACTGCTGCTTGATATCTTATTTAATATTACGTTATATCAGACAAGAAAGAAATGGTGATATATTGTTATAAATAAAATATTTTGTTGAAATTTTTAACAACGTGATAATGTCTATAAAACCGTCAGTAGCTGTTATCACACTAGTTCTAGTTAGCGGGAACAATGGGAGCAATATATTCTGCATTATCAACGTTCGCCTCCTGATACAATTCATATTAGATAATACTATTATTATTATGTGGAAACTATATTTATTATATACAGGATTTCCTTCCATTATTATTTGTGAAACCTACCTAACCAATAGAGCGACACAAATTTGATTCATCATCATCACAGCCCATAAATGTCCCAGTGTTGGACTCAGGCCTCCTCCGTAATAGGAGGGAAATTAACCTACTATACCGCGCTGGTCAGACGTGTTGATATAGGGTTTTGTTTCGAGTTTTTACTTATCTCGCATATGCATTTTATATCCCTTAGTCGTCTCTTACGATCACCTATATCTTATATGGGGTGGTGAATTGTATTCTTATTCCGTCACCACACGAAAAACATGTTTTCATACTAACTGTTAATAGTCGTTGGAAAATTATGATAGGATAAGGTCTGGCGGATACTTACGCAGTAAATTGTAGAGATTTGAATGGATGATACCATCATCATCATTGTGAGTAATACCACTGCATATAGCTAGATGAACAACTTGGTTAATAGTACAAGAAAAAGGCAATGCATTTAGATCTCAAGGCATACGCTGTTTGCTTCTGGTGCACTCTCATAATTTATGATGCCATAATCGAATGTTGGTAGTATTCGTAGCCGCTACCACACAGCAATCAAATCAGGTAATAATAATGATACATTTAAACGACAAACCATAAGGAAACTTGGTTTTAATCAACTTTAAGAATTACAATTAGCTTGTTAGAAAATCTCCATAGTAATGACATATAAATTATATATAAAACTATAATAGAATTATTGTGCCAGTAGTATAGTAGTAAGGAGTATACATATCATTCACCCCCTCTACATTTTGTTAGCAGATAAGGATTTATGTGACGTAATCGTTTAGATGCCGAGGTGGTTTTCTTGATCTTTCTGACCTTCTTGGTACAGCAACTTCAATCTCAACTGAATTCTCTTGCTGAGACTCGCTGACTGGCTCTAAATTTGATTGTTCAGAAGTGCTTTTATCTGTCAGAACCGGTGAAGTAGAAGTTTCACTATCTATAATATTCTCCTCGTCAGGAAGCGGTGCCAGTTTTCTATTTGAGACTGTAGACTCTCGACCATCGCTATGTCGAATAAATGAGTAATATGGGTTACTCTGTAAAAGTTCTACCTCTTCCACGTACGGATCGTTTTTATTACGCACATTCTTTCTACATAAAATTGGTCCTGGAACTAACCAGGACGGCACAGAGTTTCCGTTCGCGGATCTCCTCGAATAATTGAAAAGCCTTTCATGAGGCGTTTCATTTATGGATGTACATAGAAGTGAACGGATCGAGTGTAGAGCTAAAGGTAAAACATGCTCCCATTTATCTATAGGCAAGTTTCTTGCACGAAGAGCAAGCTGAATAGTCTTCCATAAGGTGCCATTAAGACGTTCGATCTGGCCATTGCCACAAGGATTATATGGCGTAGTCCGACTAGTAGCAACTCCAAGAGGCTTTAGGAACTCACTTAGTTCTACTGACATAAACGCCGTCCCTCGATCACTATGAAGATATAATGGAGTACCAAATATACAGAATAGGTCTTGCAAGCATTTTATTACTGAAGCGGAACTCATGTCTTTGCAGGCATATGCAAAAGGGAATCGACTATATTCATCTATAATTGTTAGTAGATATTTATGAGAACCCGGTAGCGGACCTTTGAAATCAATGTTAAGTCTTTCAAAAGGTGCAATAGCTTTAATTAATTGTCCTTTAGATTGGCAAAATCGTGGTTTTATTTCAGCGCATACCCTGCAAGAAGCTGTCATTGCTTTTACCTCCTCCACAGAATATGGTAAATTCTTAGCACGTATCCAATGGATCATCCTAACAATCCCTGGATGGCATAGATCATTATGTAATTCCCGCAGTTTATCAATATTCATGTGAGCACAAACACGAGATAATGCGTCTGCAACTATATTTTCAGCGCCAGGTCGATATAAAATGTCAAATTTGAAACAGGATAATTCAAGACGCCAGCGCTCTATTTTCTCGTTCTTAATTTTACTACTATGATTGCTGTTGAACATAAATGCCACAGATCGTTGATCAGTGATTAAATTAAAATGTCTACCAATTAGAAAATGTCTCCACTTGCGAACACTTTCAACGATGGCTCCTGCTTCTTTTTCAATAGAAGATTGTCTACGTTCTGAATCTGTAAGTGTTCGCGAAAAAAATGCTACCGGTCGGCCTTTTTGTGATAAGGTAGCTGCTAAAGCGAATTCTGAAGCATCTGTTTCGACAGTAAATATTTCTTGGTCATCAATAGCAGTGAGAGACGATTTTTGTATTTCGGATTTCAGGTTTTCGAAGCTCGTTTTAGCTTCGTTAGTAATAGGAAATAAAACTGTCTCAGTAAGTGGACGAATTTTGGTTGAAAAATTACTGATCCATTTTGCATAATGGGCAAATAAGCCTAGTGTTCGTTTCATCTCTTGCGTATTAGTTGGCAAGGGTAATTCTATTAAAGGTTTGAGTCTGTCCATGTCGGGTTTGATAGTGTTATCAGATATAGTGTAGCCTAGTAAACTAATAGAACTTTGAGCTAACTTACATTTTTCTATATTTAAAGTCAATTTATACTTAGTCACAGCATCCATAAATTTATTTAGATTTTCATCGTGATCACATTTATTCATTCCACAGACTGTGACGTCATCTAAATACGCATACGTACCTTTTAAATGCTCTTCTGTTATAATATATTCAAGCGTACGTTGAAACGCAGCGACCCCATTAGTGACACCGAAAGGTATTCTTGTAAATTGAAACAGTTTGCCACAAGCTTCGAAAGCTGTATAAATTTTATCTTTTTCCAAAATCGGTACCTGATGGTAAGCACTTTTTAAATCAATTTGGCTGAAGACCTTATATTTTGCTACATTAGAAATTATTGAACAAATATTGGGCAAAGGATAAGCATCTAATTGTGTAAAACGGTTAATAGTGCGAGAGTAATCAATTACCAGACGCTTTCGGTGCATTCCTCCACCAGCTACCAAAACTTGAGCACGCCATGGCGAGATACTAGGTTCTATAGCACCATCAGCTAAAAGTTTCTCTACTTCATCGGATATAAATTTTATATCGTTGATGTTGTGTCGCCGAGATTTTATTGCCACAGGCTGAATATTAGGTGATAAGTTTGTAAAAAGAGAAGCAGGAGGCACGTTTGCTTCCATTACATTGCAGAGTTCTAGTGGCGCCTTTTGACCTCCAAAATTAAACACAAGTGTCTTGTGTTCATTTAAAATATCATGACCAATGATTAAATCAGCACAGAGATTATTTACAACAAGTAGAGAACGCATTTTATATTTGTGATCACCTATTTGAATAGATGCGTAGCACATACCCTCTACAAAAGATACTTGGGACAGTGATGCCAGAGATATCGCTTGTTTGCACGGTATCTTCTTCAAACTAAGCAAAAATGCAAAATTTTTATTGATAAATGTTACTGAGCTACCTGTGTCAATAAGGGCATCCGCACGTATACCATTTATGATTACAGACACTGTAGCTTTCCGAAGACTAGCTGGAGACGCAGCTAGAACGTATGCTGCTCCAAGCTGACTAGGAGTGCTGATTTCAGTTGCATTCGTAACGTATTTTGATTGCTTGAGTTGTTCACGACTACTACGACAAACATTTGCAAAGTGACCTGGTTTAGAACATTTGTGACATACAGAGTTATTTGCAGGGCATCTTATTCTAGAGTGGACGCTGCCACCGCAAAAGAAACAACGTTTTCGATATTTCGATGATAACACTGCAGCAAGGTTATTGCTGTCATCCTCTTTAGTACCTTCAGATATGGCGTTTGAATGTATGGGTGAAGAAGCTGAACTCTGTGACATCATTAAAGAGCTCTGTTCTGCTGCTTCTAAAGATACAGCTTGTTTCACAGTCTCTTCTAAAGATAAATTTATACTCTCTAAAAGCCTTTCTCTTAATTTTTGCGATGATATTCCTACTATGAAAGCGGTCCGTATAGACTGTTCTTCGTGTTGTTGAGCTGAAACACTTTGATAGCCACAATCATGTGCAAGTAGTTTTAGAGCTCTTAAGTAATCTGAAATGGACTCAGTAGAACCTTGTCTTCTTGTATTAAGTTTATGGCGGGCAAGAATCTCATTCTTTGGTTTTAAGTATATTTTATCAAGAGTATTTATGGCTTCTTCACATGATTTGCAATCCTTTATATATGCAAATAATGTTGGTGACAAATGGTGAATAAGCAACTTTAATTTAGTGGAATCTGGTGTCATAGACAAGCCATCTTCAGATAAGAAATTAAGAAATGTATACCGCCAGTGTGTCCATTCAGCATCAGCAGTACTTGTATCTGGTTGTACATCGAATCGTTCCGGTCGCAAAAAACGGGATATATTAGAATATTTCGCTTCGATAATTTTTTCGACCTCGGCTATATTTGACTTCGACATTTTGATTTTAAAGTTGATTAAATTGATACATTTAAACGACAAACCATAAGGAAACTTGGTTTTAATCAACTTTAAGAATTACAATTAGCTTGTTAGAAAATCTCCATAGTAATGACATATAAATTATATATAAAACTATAATAGAATTATTGTGCCAGTAGTATAGTAGTAAGGAGTATACATATCAAATAATATAAAATGTAGGTGATAAAATCTGCGCATTATCTAATTACTAGCAATTATTTAAGAAATGTATTTGCTATTTTCTGTTTGTGGAAATCGTAATGGCATGGCTTATATAAATATATTTGCAATAAATCCATAAAAGTGTAGAAAAACGCAAAGAATCATGTTTAACTGTCCGTCATGTCTACATCGGAGGATGTTGCGGTGACCACTTCCCACGTATGTTGATCCCTACGCAGGATGTTGCCAAAATGCGGCGCGCACTATGTGTATACTTTAGTCACATAACTACTAAAGTTACAACCATTACTCGGAAAATAAACATTTAACAATTAGTTTACAAACATAAGTATTAAAACCGACTATTACAATGTTGGTCTTGTCTTTTCATTTAATGCTAGCCATGTCTATAACTTTGCTCGCATATATACTCTGGACAACGGAAACAGGCATGGGTTTTCTAGGACAAAATACTTACTTAATACGTTAACTGCCATAGTCTATTATAACAAATCGTAAAAAAATGCTTTGGAAAATTTTACACAATATCGTGTTTTTTTTATATATTTTAGGCTTGAAAATACGCCTGACAGGTTACACAGATACGTTGAATTTAGGTATGTTTTGTCGGTCATATAGTCCGACAAGGCCTGAATGATACACTTATTTGTCGGACATATAGCCCGACATGGCAGCTAACGTATTAATACACTATATAAACATTCCAAAGTTCTTGTTTTTAAAAAACTAAGAATACAATATGTCATTCTTAATTTACAGTTTTAAATTTTCCCATATCAGCTGATTCTTTCGCGTGTAAGTCCTTTAAGAACTTATATTTTTTTATGTGTGTGTTTAGCTGTTAGCCGCAGATGTCTTTGACAGCTTTACGCGGACTGTGGGTCAGCGCTGAGGGCTCTCAACCCGATTAAGAACTAACGTTTATCAAAGTACATATATAAAGATTGCTACGTAATAATGTGGCCGATGCAGTGGTAGCTTAATAGATTTTTATTTTTTAAACTGTGAAATATTAATAACTGATAATGTGGCGGGTAGATATAAATCTCTGTAATAACGATGATTTATTGGATATGAGACACCTTAATCCTCCTGTGCACGCTGTGAAGTATTTGAAACGTCGGGAAATAAAAATCATATATAAATGCGATAGATTCCATAAAAATAGTTTTATTTCATATAATTACATTTGTAATGAACGCTTCTTCTTAGTAGTTGTTATTTATATAAGGAAATATATGGAATAAATTCAATATACTTACCAAAAACTGGCAGGTAGATATTAAAATGAAAAGAGAATAAAAATTAAAGAAAGGAGGAATATGTGTATTTCTTTAGCCACAAGAACCGTACATAAAAAAACTGATATTGAATGACAAGAAGTATAATAATTATAATTATAATACCTCCGGGCCAGTCGTTATCTCACCATGAGGCTAACGCAAAACTCGGAGGAACATTATATGGCTCCTTAAGTTCTTTTGATATAAAAAAATGTATCTCAAGATTTACAGGAAAGCCAATAAACCGCAGGGCAGCTTGTGGCGAGCTGAATGTGAGTGGCGACACTGCGGTCCTGAATACTCCAGAGAGTCGATCAGGGACTCGTCTCCAGCTGGCCTTCATTGGCTGGCTAGAGTGGAAACCGAAGAGTGCCCGAAGGACTCTCAGCTCTGGCTTGCCTTAAACAGCTGGTCAGAGAGGGGTCGCCAGAGCTATATGCTCGGGGGTGGAAGTGTCATTTTCAAGGACATAATTACGGGGAAACCAAGGGTCTGTTTATCGCAGACTCAATGGTGAAACCGGCGCCGCACCGCTCGACACCCCTAGCCACTTACACCAATGTTGCCCTCTGTTGCCCGTATGACTAGTGTGTCTGTGGCGACTATTTAGGGGGCCCATTCAGTGAGTTGGCGAGTCACCGTCTGCCACCGTTCATCTCTTAACATGGGTTTGCAGGCAGACGACAGTTTATAATTTCATAGATACAAGATGAACCAGTCCACTAAGCACCCACTCCCATATTCATATATTAGATACCATCATCACACAATAGTTTTACACTTAGTGCTGGCATTCCACGTATGTTATGTGCAGACGTGGAATGTCATCGGTAGGTGTCCCATCCCAATATTTAGATTAAATTTCTCTAAAGGCCTCTGCGTGTTGGATCCATATCCCCATGTAAGCCTACCAAAGGACCGGGTATCTTCCCTACGGAAGATCCCGTGAATAAATGGAGATACAATAATAATAATAATTTGGAAATATTAAATACGTTTATCGTAGACGTGTATGGTATTAAAAAATCATCATTATTAATGTAACATAATATTATAGCGTGTTAAGCGGTTTTTTATGCTCGATCGAGTCGAAATCAAGTTTCGAATGTCACCTGGTTTTATGAGAATATAGTTTTAAACTTTATTTTTTATACTTTAAGTCTAGTTTCATTTACTCCTTAAGTTTTTTTTATCGTTTTTTTTTAACAAACGTTACACATATGGATTATCGTAGCTCTGTAGCACTTGCATGTCACATGGTGAAAACATAATCAACGGCGACAAGTTCAAATTAATTTGATTTATCATTTTATACGTTATGGGAATGTATATTTTTAAGATTGAATATAATACAAAATTAATTATATAGATGTTTTTTTTTTGTATTTAAATAGGGCCGAGTTGTTTTTAATGCGATACAGACAAGCTTTTTTAAAATATGGTCTATGATTTTTTTCCGTGTGGTGACGGAGTAAGAATACAATTCACCACTCCCTATCTTACCAGTGGGTGATCGTTAGAGACGACTAAGGGATATGAAACGCAAATAACGTCTATGCAAGAGAAGGAAAACTCGAAACAAAACCCTATACTAACACGTCTGACCAGTAGTAGGTCAATTATCTTCCCATTATGGAGGAGGCTCGAGCCCAACTGCTGTTATGTATATGCTTATATGAGCTGAGATGATGATGATGAACAGAAATATTAACTAATATGTGTTATAAATGCTGATTTTTTGTTTATTTTTAATTACACAATCGGTAGTAGTATTGGTGTAAAGATACGAAAGGGAATGCTCCGATGGTTCGGACATGTGGAAAGAATGCCGAACGAACGTCTGGTTAAGAAGATATACAATGCGAAAGTGGAAGGATGTAGGTACCGAGGGAGACCGAGACTAACCAACCTAGACCAGATCGGTCATGTACTGAAGGAAGGTGGAGTCAAGAGTCTCCGAAACCGGCGAGCGTGTATGAAGAGAATTATGAATGTTGAGGAAGCGAGTGAAGTATGCAGAGATAGAGTTCTCTGGCACTCTGTTCTCTCTGCCTACCCTGCAAGGAATATGGCGTGATGATATGTATGTATGTACACAATCGGTCATCATGAACTTTTACATACGCATTACCTGAACTACAGAAAAAGTGTCGATGGAGTTGACAGGAAAAACCGCCACAGTCATATCAAGGAATCGGGCCCAATGATGATGGAAAAGAAACATGATAGATTATTGGCTCTTCCATCGCCCCGTTACGTTATCTAAACCACATCTTCCTAAAAAAAGGATCTAGAAAAAGACTAGTCTACAATGTTTACGCTGAGATACTCTTAGCCTCATTATTACCTCGTAATTCATTGAGACTTCAATTCGACAAGACCGGAGAGAAATCAAGTGTTGGACGATGGCTTTACGTGTTTACTGAAGTTCATAAAACAAATGTTTTTTTTTAAATATATATAGTAAACATGTGCATAGATTGTCAAATATCGTGCGTACCTTGGATTCAAATTCACACCTTCAATCATAATATTTACAGCCACCTCTACACTTAGAACTACTACTACCAATATATTAGCACTGTTTCATTATGGCATCCAAAAGTTTAAAAACATGATTATAATTTATAAAAATATTTGCAGTTCAATAAATAAAGAAGAACCAAATAAGAATTTCTTATTCCAACGCTGTTCAAAGTAGTTTTGCAAATCGTATACGAGTTATCAGTACCGTATAATGAATAAATATGTTTATAATACGTATGCTAGCGCTTACTTCGCAACTTTGCGAGCACAAAGCTGCTACTATTTTTGTCTGAGCCAGCCGTTGGTACAAGAAAATTCTCATGAATGCCTACCGCGTTAGTTCAAATAAACAAGTGTAAACACACTGACGCAGCACCAATATGAATCTGGGCACGCACACATATACAAATTCATTCATAAATGTGCTTAGTGAATGGACGCGAGCGGTAGCGAAAGCTCTGTCAGATTTCTGTGCGCCTAGTACAACGAGTTGACTGGTTGGCGGACATGTTGATCTAATTTGGATCAATGTTGAAAATACCTACTTGGTTAATTTCGCATTGCACTTCAGATAACCAGAGCTAGCTGAAAATCAACGCTACATAAGCTGCAACATAAACTTCAATTTCTTTTGCCTTGTAATTTTAATGCTAGTATTTTACGTACTATAATTAATTATTTATTTAAGTCAGATCATTTTATTAAGGTCCATATTAGCTAATCAATGTATTAATTAATTTTAGTTGTTAATGTTTGAACGGACTCCATTTTTTTTATTATGAGAGGAGTTGTTATTTATGTTTTTTTTTATTGCCTATGATGGCAAGCAAACCGACAGCACACCTGATGGTGTCACTACCGCCATTGAACCTTTGCAATGCCAACGGTATAGCTAGGTCGCTGCCTACCAATACAAACCCAAAACCCACCCCAGTTGGGCTTTCTCGCTCACCGAACGAAGCGCAATAGCACATTGCCATTACTCAGACGTCAATCTTCTGTGAGAGTGTAGTACTACCCCGGACGGACCGGCCCGCGGCTGTAGACAAAAGAACTGTCCACAGCGTGGTCCTACCACTATCATGCATGAGAGGAAGAAATAAAAAAAACATATTTATCTACTTTGTTTGCAAGAAATGGTTAAGTAAAAGAGATAAGGGTCTGCCCTTATCTAGAAAAGAAGATGGAGTACTCCTACGTTACGATCATTAGGAAAATGTATACATACATTTTCCTAATTATGCATGCCTGACAGTTGGGTTCAGAATATAATATGTCAGCACCCCTCCTTTTTATCGAGGAGTTGTAAGAACTGGTTAAGGAATCACCAAGAGAAGGTGCAGGAACACTTTCTGGTGAAACTTATATCTGGTGTTATAAATAAATAGTGTTATCAACCGTCAAATCGCCTACCATGCATGCCTATTATGTCCAATATTGGACGTGGAAAGGAATGATATAATATAACGACGAAAACATAAAAGCAGTATAAATCCTGCAAGATAATGTTAATTTAAATAAATACTGTAACCCATCTTACAAATATCAGGCCATTAATAGGTCCGCAGGAGAGAAGGCTCGTATTCAACAATGAAAGAAAAATGATAAGATCTATACTAAATAAGGTTTTATTTCGAACTTTTTACCTATTGCTGTCTGTGGTTTTATATGGCCGGAGTATTACAACAAAACGGGTTGAAAAGGGATTGCCACACACTGTAGTCCTCCAGTATTAGTTATTAGTGTAACACGTAGGGTGACGGACAGTGGCCACCGATGTCAAAGATCGGGTACCGGTGGATCGCTCGCACGGCGAAGAGAGGAGTTGCACAGAGGGTCTATTGGACTATGGGGTCACGCGTCGCCTCTTCTGCCGTCACCCCGGACCGATTTGGCGTGGCGAGACGCATCCATAGTCCACTGCAAAAAAAAGAGTGACGGACAGAACTGTGAAATAAAAAAAAATGCAGTTTTTGTGTACGACATTACTACCAATTCTACCAAATGGAGTCACCGTTTAGTAGTAATATCGTACACAAAAACTGAGTACGAGTACAATTCAGTACTCCATTTCTTGCCCGTGTATTTGGTAAAAGCTACTAATGGATCTGATATGCAGATAATATCTATGCAAGACAAAGAATATTCGAAATGAAACCCTATACCAAATACATCTAACCAAGGCAGTATAGTAAATTAATTTCCTTCCCATTGTTATAGGAGTTTCAAGCCCAGTACTAGAATGCTAAAATTAAGGTTTTCATTCTAAAATCAGTCGATTTTCTCACGTATAATGTATGTTTTATCAAAATGTACTAACTTAGCGTTGTTATTTAGATAAATAATAAAGTCTCTACTAAGAATAGAAGACCCGCGAAGGCACTTCTATACTTATAGTCCTTAAAATATAGCTTGATCTCTGTGACAGATAGCGACAAAACCGACGAAGTAATTATGAATACGCGTCATGTTTACAATTTTATTTTGTATCGCCTATATTTTCATTCTTTACGTACCAGTTATATCTCAACTAAATTATGAATATATAAATATGAATATTTACACTAAAACTTGTACCTCATATGTTTTAAAATACTTAGTAACCATTTTATAAAAATATGATGCTTCCACAAGTACAAGATCATACTGGACTGAGAATAAGATAGAGATGGGGCAATCGATAAACGTAAATCGATAACATTCTTATTAATTATTTATAAAACAAGTAAAACCAATACATTACCTATATAAACTACATGGTTACTCTATAAAATAAGTAAATTGCGTTAATTTAATATTCAGACACCAGTTATAATATTAATAAGACCATTTCTATTATATTAAAAAGATAATTTCTTTTATAAAATAAACATGATTATTCATGAAATATTCTGTGACCAAGAAGTCATCACCTATAGGAATGCGCCAGCGATGATGATAATAGTGAGCGGCACTAGTGAGAACTGTCACAGAGATCATGCTATATTTTATAGACTATAGGTTTTATTAGAAAATTTATTTGCAAGGGATATTTGTTAAGCTAATTTATATTTCTGTGTGGTGACGGAGTAAGAACATGATTCACCATATTTCACTCTTACCTGTGGTAAAGAGGACTAAAGGATGTAATATGCATATAATCGGCAAGAGAAGTAAAACTCGAAATGAAACCCTATACCAACCCATCCGACCAGTGTGGTACAATAAGTCAATTACCTTTGAGCTGGAATGATCATTTTTATTAACTTCATCATCATCATCATCATCACAACCCATAAATGTCCCACTGTTGGGCTCGGGCTTCCTCCGCAGTGAGAGGGAAATTAACCTACTATACCGCACTGGTCAGACGTGTCGGTGTAGGGTTTTATTTCGAGTTTTCCTTCGCTCGCATATATGTTATATGCGTTTTATATCCCTTAGTCGTCTCGTATGATCACCTATGGGTAAGATATGGGGTGGTGAATAGTATTCTACTCCGTCACCACACGGAGAGAGTTGTTTATTAACTTACTCTTCAACAAAACTTTTTTTCTCAAAATGAATATCAATCTCATAAGCTTAATCCATTCATGCTTATAAACAATGGCGCTGGTTAATATACGCACATTGAATGTATAATTTAAAAATTTTACCTGCTTCACTAGAGGTATTTTTATTCATATACACATATAGATCCTTTTCTGTACTTTGAATATGTGACTTGGCAAATTTAATAGTATGCCTAGCTGTATTACTGTGACGCTTGGCTCCTTGATCACATCACAACGATAAGATCATCAATTGATCTAGCAGGAAGTCCGTAATATTCATTCAAAATTTTTGCCTGCCAATATGTGAATGACATATTTTAATTGAGTAACGTACTAATTTAAAATTCGAATACCTATATGTAAAAATAATACCTATGATTTTTGGCGGGAATATGAAATTGTCATGGCGCTCTGGTTGTATATTCAATATGTTAGACTTTTAACAAGTTGTATTAAATAATTTTATAGAATTTTATGTAATTTAATGCAAAGGAACTGCTGGGATGTAGAGAATATGATACAAAAGTTCCTTCAACGTTTTCGTTTTCCACCAAAAGTACAACAGTGTTACCATAGTGACAATTTGTGACTTACTGAGTTACTGACAGACAATGCCTAACACGAAAAGGCTAAAGATGTAAAAACAAACAAACAAACCACACAGGACAATAGTTTGTGCGATCCAGAAATTGTTGTCCTTTAAGTCTGGGTGTAATATCTATCCTTTAATTATATGTTTGTAAAGTGCCTCACAATACGAGAATTATTAAATATATTTTATTTTTGGTTTTCTACTGAATGAGCAATCTTGTACCCTACTACGAGTATGTAGTAACTTCCAGCTCTCTGTCCCTTTATAAAAGTCACGATTTTCATCGTAAATACTGGCAACACGTCTATATTAATTTTCGTTAACTTTTTTTTTATAGTTTATATTGTTTTAAAAGCCAGTGGCGAACGCTCGGCACGTCGCCTCGTTGCGTGCACGTGTGCATCTAAATAGGGTATTCGTCACCTCAGCACTTCTGTTACACCGTACTTTGCATACTAATCTTGAATCTCAACGCCTGTACGCACATATAAAATCATAACTTTGTTAAAGTAAATAATAATAATTACGTCTTTTCATTGAAGGTTTCTCAACCCAAGTCAAGCGTTCGTGAATGAAATTGGAATTATTTTTTTTAATTCATTCTATTTCACGCGATTTTATCTGTTATTTATAGTAGAGGTTTCAGATATTACAAATTAAAGAATGACAAAACACATGGAACACACTGAATGAAACAACACACTCGACTGTTTATTGGAAATTCGGAAAATTTCATAAAATAAATATATGTATAACAATGTTGAAACTTGAAACTGAAGCTACAATATTAGCTAAGGTGTGGCAAGCACGCTGCATGGAAAGAGGAAGGTACTTATTAATATGAGCATAATCCAATCCAAGACCTGGTCTTCCAGCTTTTGCATCTGTCGCATGTTTATACTATAGCAATAAATATGCAGGCAATTTTTGAAACCTGGAAATCTGGGCATTTTTTATTTAGGTCTAAAATAATAAAAAGCGTGCATTTTCCATTTAGTTCTAAAATAATGTATTATTATTTTTTAATCTAAGGAGGTACCTACTTACTTTCTTAAATAAATATGTGAATAAATTATCTAAAGAATTAACATCGTCATCAACGGCCATATGTTCCCTTTTTTCATCGTACATATCTATAACTTTGGCAATGATTTTACGACCGGCCGCCTGCCTGACGTCAACGCTCCTTGAGAATACAATTGTTAACTAAATGCTATCAGGTGGATTTGACCCAAGTCGATGGAAAGCTCTCAGTTGTTTTGTACAAAAACCACTAGCAAAGTAAGGTTTTTTTTTGGGTGTCTTTTAGCTGTTAGCCGCAGATGGTTGTCACAGCTTAACGCGGACTATGGGTGGGCGCTGAGGGCTCTCAACCCGGAAAAGCAATGTAAGGGTTGATAATAAAGTAATATAGTAAGTATATAATTATTGTATATAATTAAAATAACATTCCGTTAATTTATTAAAATGTCGGTACGTTCCCAAGTACCAACTAGGTACTTAATTTGAAACATTTCTAAACGCCATCTCTAATATAGAAGAATGCGCTAAATAATAATATGTATAGGTAAATAACTTGCACTGAAGTTGTTATAATTCTCAACATTCACGTCTTTCAGATCTGTGTAATAAATTTATGGAATATACTAAAGTTTGTGCCTTAATGTATGATTTATATTAGCAATAAATCCATTGCTGACTCGTTATGATATACCAACCACTTTTGAAATCTTGCCAACTTGCCGCAAATTACTACCAACATAATTATTCCAAATCCAGCTTAAAACATCATTGTGAGTTACTGTTGATATCTGACTGAAAACCAATTGCGTTTTATTATGTAACTCACGAAGTATAAATATGAAGTATAGAAGTGTATCTATACTTCGTGATGAAACTTATCAGCTATCTAGCTAAATAGAAATGTTTAGTTTATCTCCATAATTTTAAATTCACTATACATACCGGTGCCTAGATAGGTAGGTAGATACATAAGAGTACCTATTTATCGAGAACATTTAAAAAAATAATTTTATAACGTTACCTCAACGTTACCCTACGTAACTATCTCTTTTTATTACGATTAAATATCACAGCATTTGACTGTTATTATTCTAAGAACACCACATTATTAATGGATGATATTCATTGACTGTTCAAGAAGAAGCGTTTATCACGGATTGTATTAAGTAAATCAACTATTTTAGTGTTTAATGTTAACCTTTCTAAGAGAAATTAGTAAAATTACTATAATTAGATGATTGTGATAAACGTAAGTGATTTATTTTAAAAAGTAAACAATGTAAATGTCCGCCCACGCGTAACAGCCTGGTTTGCCGTTTCGTGTAGCGCCATCTATGAATCCAAACAGATATATTGACCCTCATAATAAGTTTCTTTACGCGTAGTTTAAACCAATGCCACTAGATGGCTCTATTAACAACTTTCACATTAATATTTCAATTATTCGATAGATGGCGTGACAATGCTTGCCTAGTAATATATTTAAATTTTTTTTTGGCTATTACGGTTTAACCATACTATTTAATCAGTTAAAATTTATTCGACTTCCAAACATTTGTGACTTTATCATTCACGCTCCAGCACAAGGCTCAGTTTGAGAATGCCGATCTTGAGATATCATCTGAATACGGCAAAATGTTTTCAATAGAATTTTTGAATTGCAAGCATTAGCGCCGGAATTGCGCCCCAAGGATATTAATAGACTCTTGTAATAATATGACTAATTTTCGTCCTAAAAGATACATAGTATTTATTGGTTACTCTATCTCCCGAAGTGATAACTGTGAAAATGTTGCTAGTTAATAAAGACATCTACAATTATTTCTTATATGTTTTTATTTTCTGATTTTTTATGTCAATTTTAATATTAAACAAGAATTTTATAATAATAGTCTGATCAACAATTTAATTTATAATAAATTAGCAGCGTTTTTTTTTAATGGTGGTAATATTTTTTGTTTAGCAAGCATTACAGCACATTGCCACTGCTCTAACGTGGATGTTCCTGCGAGGATGTGGTAGTACCTCAGAGGGACCAGAGATGTAGACAGAAAACTGTCAACAATGTAGCCCTACTTCTGCGGTTTTGCGCACTATTTCTTACTGACCATAATTACTTAGGACATGGATATTTTTACAGACTTAATAGGTATGTCCGGGCCGGGCTTGCCACCGAGCTCAAGGAATCGATGCCAGTAATCAGTCCAACGGCAGTGGTGAGCTAATACAGTAGGTTTTAGGGGCGCCCTTCCGCATCCCAAAACGAATTGGGTGGAATGAATCCAGTCCATAGCCTAGAAAAAAAGAGTTAATAGGTAAAATTAGAGCGACGTATTATCTTCGCCATAATTGTTTCTCCGCCACTGCTTTTCTAGCTTTGTGTTATCACACAACATAATGCGAGACTAGTTGAAAATTGACAGCCATTCACGCTTTACATGCTACAGTTTATTGGCTTTTTTTTTCTTTGTGGTGTCTTACAGCTACATGACATAAGGTTTAGTTGTCTTTTTAATAATACGGAATAGCGCGGATAAAGAAGTTCTACTATACCTTCCTGTCGGAATTGCATTTCCTACAGCTTGTTGCTTACCATCTTTAACTAAAATATATAACACAATAAATGTTTAATTAATTAATTTTATTTATTATTCGAAAAATTAATTAAAATATGATTACAATGTTATGAATCGATTACAAAAAATCTTGTCATTTTTTTATTATTTAATTAGATATGAAAATAGTTTCATTAAATAATTTAATAATTTTCATATTCTATTTTCAAAAACAAAACAAGCTTCGCGGACCGTTGTTTATGTGGATGTGACGTCACAGCGAGGGAGGTTGTTGGGGCGCGGGCGGCGAGGCGTGGGAACCGCGCGGCAGGTGCGCGCGCGCCGGCCACTGATCCTGAACACGCACACCTCCACACACCTCAACATGTTTCACTATAAACACTCAAAACACACACACATACATATAACAGCCCGTACAATCCGTTATTGAGAAAGTGCCGCTTTTTCCAATAATAGACCAGGATTACTTTATAGTACTAGCAACGAATACTACACTGTTCTATAAAATTACAATCTTGCAGCGATTACCAATTGTTTACTCTTCTTAGCTGTTCAGACTTCCAGAGCTTCGCTAAAAGCAAATAAAAATTTAATCCATTCTGACCCGATATCAACGTACGGTTAAATAGAAAAGTCACTTTAATCAAAAAAGATTCTTTTTTTCAACAATAAAAATGGAGGCTTAACGTAGAATGACACTTGTTTTTGAGAGATTTGACGTTTAATTTGATGATGTATCATTTTTCTATAAAATATGAGAGACAACAAAACGTTTTAACGAATAATATCAATTTTAAAAATATTTGAGAAATGTCACAGATTCTTTTTAACCGACGATATATTCCCCATGATTGTTCCCGGCAATTATCAGTGTTCACAATCATGATAAACTATTTAAATCATGTTAATGATGATAGATGGCGTGACCGTCTAGCTCGATCGTTATGGTTCCACTACAGCAACCACAATCTCTTATATTTTTAAAAAAATTACGATCAACCCGGGTTTAGAACCCATAGTCCAGATAAGCTGTTACAGCCATCTGCGGCAACAGCTACCTAAATACACGACAAAAAAAAATATGATCAAGATCATAATTCTACTTACACTCGCTTATACTTAGATCAACAAATGTCAGAATATAGGTAGTAGTTTTATTTAGTAAATTCTACTAATATTCATTAAACCAGTTTAGTACTTTAGTTCAATAACTGCTTAAAAGTTTGAAGGTAATCACAGAGCAGCTATTGGGATAGGTTAAACATTTTTTTTTTCTTCTTCGCAAGGTGGGACCATGGATGTGGTCGCGCCCGGGCAAATTGGCCCGGGGCGACGGAAGAGGCGGCACGCAACCCCTTGGACACACCCTGCAAACACCTCTCTTCGCCGTGCGAGCGGGCCACCGGTACCCGATCTTTGTCTTCGGTGGCCGGGATAGGTTAAACTAAGATAAGGTGTAGCATATTTTATTGGTACCGTTCGCTCGCTCAATTAGTGGTAAAGGGTTATACGGCAGTTTGTGAAGCTTGGCGCCATTTCTGTCATTTCAGACGGCTCAGGTGAGTCATGATCAAATTGTGAAAAAAAAGTTATAACAAATTTTGTCACATATTTTTTTTTACCTGTGAATGTCATAAAAATCATCTAAGCTCTATACTCTGAGAGTCTTATTGATTGAGAGGAGATACGGCGAATTATGAGGCCTTACGCCGCCCTTCCTCCACCCTGAAGGATTAGGCAGATTGGGACCACTGACCTGTGCCAATTGCACCCACTCCTTATTAAGATTGACAACAGTAAAATGCAGCATGCTTTGCTCATCTTTCACGTGTTTAAAAAAAAAAAGAAATGCTTCATCGACGCCATATTTATTTCGGATAAGGGCAATAGGATGAATGAATAAATGAGACTAGTATTTCTTAATCAATTAAAAAATATCGTATCGTAAAGTACAAAACCAGATATGTAATTAACGCCCTTCCGTTCGATTCATTCATGAAACCACCAGTTATAATAATGAGGTACTTAAAAAGTTTATTGCCAATCTTATTAAGAAGGAAGGAAGATAGTCATTACTTCCTATGATATGATATAAAATTATATTTAGAACATAATTTAGTTAATTTTTTTTAATTTTTTCTTATAAATTCTAGGCTTTAGAGTTAAAGGAAGTCGTTGGTAAAATCGTAACGATGAGGATATGATCGGAAAATTGATTATTTAGTTTCTGCATTAGTTTAAATGGTGAAGTGGTAGGAACGCACTTCTAAAAATTGTGGGTTCGAAACCTAGCTACGGTTATATATTTTTAAGTTCAATAAAAAGTAAGTCATTTAAATTACTGAAATTTAGCATTTAATATGCTTAATTATTTATAAAACCCGATTAGTAGATGACGCATGTCACCTCAAAGACGTAAATATGATACGAAGCGAAATTTGCATGTCGTACAATATAGTTCACGGTAGTGTAGTGGCAGCACGATTGGGCCGGAATCCCAATAGGCGCGGGTTCGAATCCCGCTTGTGACATAATTTTTCGCTTCGTAATCGGGTTTTATAAATAATTAAGCATATTAAATGCTAAATTTCAGTAATTTGAATAACAAGGTTGTGTCATCGTTTAATACAATTCTGACTGCAGTGTATTAAGTATATAACAATGTGTAAACATTGTTGGGTAGATGGCGCATATCACCTTAAAGACGTAAATATGACACGAAGCGAAATTTGCATGTCCTACAATAGTTCACGGTGGTGTAGTGGCAGCACGATTGGGCCGGAATCCCAATAGGCTCGGGTTCGAATCCTGCTTGTGACATCATTATTCGCTTCGTAATCGGGTTTTATAAGTAAGTCATTGATAAGTTAGTTGGATGAATGTGTGTTTATGTGCCAGTGCTACCTAAAAAAAGAAAAATTGCGGAGACGATAAAACTATGTATCTATGTCATCACTATCCTGCTCTTATTCCAATTAGTTGGGGTCGACGTAATATGTATTTTTCGTCCATAGTACATATAGCAAAAGTTATTGGCAATAGGATTACGACCGACCGACTGTCCGACGTCAACACTCTTTAGGAATGTAGATATTAACTGAACAGCATCGGATTGGCTTAGATACCCAGGAATAATGTAAGGGTTGGTAATATTCATAGCGACCATACAGCATAAAGTTACATATGACCATACAGCATAAAGTTACATATGTATGTGTTCTGAATATTTGATTCGCTCTAATTCTACACGCCGTTGATAAAGATAACATCTTAATTAGATTGGACTAGATAATGAACTTTATGGTATCAAGAAGAGAAAGTATAGGCTGATAATGTCATTTATATGTTGATACTTTCACAAAATTATTAATTTGGGTCACGACGCTTGGACAAATTATAACGACTTGTTTTAGTTAGTATACTTAAATGTCTTCTTAAGACATTAAACGTCCCACTATTGCGCTTATAATTGCTCCAAAATGCGAGGTAAACCAAACTTCGACCAAACCACTCTGATCAAACGAATTGGCATAGCAATTTATAAAAGGCTTTTCTTTAAAAAATTTGGTCGTAAAAGACAATTAATATCATCATCATTATTTCCCTGCTCTGTTATCCCAATTACTTGAGGTCGGAACAATATGTTCTCTGCTTTCATCATACATATTGCAACAAGTTATTGGCAATAGTTTTATGACCGGCCGTCTGCCTGACGTCAACACTCCTTGAGAATGTAATTATTGACCAAATGGCATCAGGTGGAATTGGCCCAGGTCGATATACAGCTCTTAATCGTCTTTTATGACATCCACGAGCAAAGTAAGGGTTGGTAGTATTCGTAGCCACTACCACACAGCGAAACAAATAAATAAGATTGGTATGTAAGCAAATAACAGTATTGTAAGAGAATAATAGCTCGTAACTAAATCATATGTCGACTCCTCTGATCAACATTAGATAGTAGGCTACTTTTCCTCCTATTATGGGGAAGCCTGCAGTCAATATTGCAGCGTTTATGTGTCGAAGAGGAAGAAGAAAAGTTAACGGTACTATATACGTCCCTTTGTTGTGACGGTATAAGAATACAAAGTGACGCTACTCTTTATTTTCTTGCGAAAGTCGTATAAACCGGCTAAGAAAGTACCAGAAGAGAGAACACCAGCTGTAGTCGCCATTCTACCTTACAAGCGTGGAGATTAGCATAATAAGTTGTTAAAGTGTATTATCCATCCTATTCCCAATAGTAGGCATCAATAGGCCAATATAGGGATATAATTCACATATAATTAATATTTTGTGCTTCTCTCTCTATCAACATCGTAATCATTCTTTTCTTATCCCAATTACTTGCAATCGACGCAACTTCGATCTTACATATTGTAAAAAAAATTTGCTTTAGTTTTATGACCGGCCGCCTGATATCAACCCTCCATGGGAATGTTATTGTTGATCAGACAGTATCAGATCGAGTTCACCCAGGTGTAAATTTCTATATGAAACATTATTCATCATTATCATCATCACAGCCCATAAATGTCCCACTGTTGGGCTCGTGCCTCCTCCGTAATGGGAGGGAAATTAACCTACTATACCGCGCTGGTCAGACGTGTTGGTATAGGATTTTGTTTCGAGTTTTCCTTCGCTCGCATAGATGTTATATGCGTTTTATATCTCTTAGCCGTCTCGTACGATCACCCACGGGTAAGATATGGGGTGATGAATAGTATTCTTACTCCGTCACCACACAGAAACATTATTAATTTTATGAATTTTCTCCGATTTTTATTTGATTTTTACTTTTTCACGTTTCGAATTATTTTCAGCATTCGTGGTCACAGGGTGACCTCAATCAATTCTTCCGTCAATCCGTAAATAGTATTATTTCATATGTGTAATATCAGATAAATATCGGATACCTTCACTATCTATAATAGAAATTATTTTCACATTTTGTTGTCATTGACAACCTATTAATTACCTCCGATGGACCGTTGCTAACGATCACCTATAATAAAATTGTCCTTCTAAACATATCCTTGCTAACGTTTGGATAAATGTAATAAGTGTTTATATGATATAGAATTGTTAATAATAGAACAAGTTATATTGATTCAAGCTTGTTTTTTTCTAACATTGAAATTTATAACTACATCATTAGAAATAGAGATTTTATTTTTTGCGAAAATTGCAACGGAATTTAGAAATATATGTAATATTAATCTATGTTAGGTAAGATTTTTTTTATTTTTTTTTTTAAATGACACCTCCCTGCACTAAGGAAAATAATCCTTGTATCGCGGGGACTTTACAAACATGCAATTAACGCAGACAAATTACACCCAGACCCAGAACAATACTTTGTGGATCGCACAAAGTATTGTCCTGCGTGGGAATCGAACCCTCGGCACCGGCACTGAAGGTCGGTATCTTAACCACTACGCCATCTGTGCATTTAATAGTGGTAGCTACAGCCGCGGTCCGGTCCGTCCAGGTAATACCACACTCTCGCAGAAGATCGACGTCTGATAGTAATGTGACGTCATAGTCTTAAACCTCACCACGTACCACCAAGGAGGAGGGGGGTTAAAAAATTCAAAAAAGAAGGTTACATCACTAATGGACGTCCCCTTAGCAGCCGTGTTAGAGATGACGGTTGGTGATATAACGTCCCTAAGAAAGTGCTACTGCTCAATTGTCTGGTGATCCTATAGCCAGTTTTTACTCCCACGGGACAGTAAGGAGGGTTAATACATTGTATTATCCCACAAGGATAAATTAATACTAGAGAAAGAAAAGTAACATTTTGTTTCATTCATTTTAGTCTATATACATTCAACTGCAAAGCTCGAGCTTCGTTCACATATAAGGGAATTTGACCTACTATAACTCGCTGGCCAATGTTGGTATAGGTTTTTATTTCAAGTTTTCCTTCTCTTCTACAAATTTTATAAGCATATTATATCCCTTAGACACTTTTTACGCATCCTAATGCAAGATAGATATGATGAATTGTATTTTATACTATCACAACAGCCACATGAATAACATTGTTTAAGATGATTATATCAGAGTTTTATGGCGAACCATGCAACATACAAAACAAAGCAATGGTTCGCAGTATATTGCTTTGAAGACGAAACAATTCCAATGAAATATCGTCATTTACAAAGCATATAGAAACAAATATTTATCTTGCTCTTCTGCAAAATGTCAACTATTGTTGTTGTATTACTAAAAGATCAAAAGATATTTATAAAAACTTGATTACGAACGAAAAATCATTGTCACATATGGGATACAAACGCACACCTATTGGAAATGCGTTCCAATCGTGCTACCACTTACATCAACGTGAACTGACGTTCAATCTTCGCCTCGTATTATATTTTGTCTTTAAAGGAGACGTGTGCCATCTACCCGACATTGTTTACATATTTTACAGATTGGAGCACGATTGGAACGGATTCCCAATAGGTGTGGGTTCGAATTCCATAGTGACAATCATTTTTCTCTCGTAATCAAGTTTTTATAAATAATGAAGCATGTTAAATGCTAAATTTCATTAATTTAAATAATAGGGTTTTGTCATCGTTTAACAAAATTCTAACTGCAAAATTAGAGTATTAAATCTTTTACAACATCAACGACTAATTTAGGGTTGGTATTAAGTGTTCTTAGTCTCCACACATCATTAACTTACCCCACATATAGAATTCTAATAATAGTAATTAGATAGCTAAAAATAAAATGGCAACGTCTGCTGCGAACATCACAAGAAAAAAGCACCGGTTGCCCGTAAAAGCCAATAATAATTGATTTTAAAAGCACCGAGCGCTCTAAATTGCTTTGTTTGAGCGAGCATTAAAAACCTTACGTAATTAAGTGTGAGGCACTGAGTGACCGAGCCGAGGGTGGTTTTCAATGAAAGTGGAACAAAAATTAAATTGACAAGGGGTCTGTCTGCAGTAGCGTTTCACCTTTGATGAGAGTTAATAAAGTTTACCTCTTTCTTGCCGAGAGACCACTCGCTTCTATTTGCGTAGGTACTTTTGAAAACTGTCTAATAAAATTTGATGGTTGAAGAGTTTTCTATGCGGCTAGTATGTTTGTTTATAAGCAAAATTATATAAATCTAGAATTGTACTAAGTTATACCAACTTAAGGAAAATAATAATTGCTTTAGTGTCAAGATTTTATTTGCTTAAAATTTGGAACTATGTAACTAACAGTAGGTTGAGCCTTCGTTTACTTAATTTTAGGGTATGTAAAACAGCATTTTTTTTTGGTGGCGGGCTATGGTGTGCTCACACCCCGCTAAATCCGTCCGGGGCGTCAGAAGAAGCGGCGCGCGACCCCATAGACCCGCCGCCATGTACCTCTCTTCGCCGAGCGAGTGGGCCGCCGGAACCCGGTCTTTGTCTTCGGTGGTTGTAAAACGGCATAGGAAGACATCTTTTCAGAGTTAAAGAGGGTAAATTATTAGTTTATAATAAAATCCTAATCATTATGACCATTATAGTGTGTATTTAACGTGTGCAGCTGTGTGGTAGCGGCTACGAATACTACCAACCCTTACTTTGCTCGTGGATGTCGTAAAAGACGACTAAGAGCCTTATAACGACCTGGGCCAACTCCATCTGATGCCGTTTGGTTAACAATTACATTCCCAAAGAGGGTTGACGTCTGGCAGGTAGCCGGTCATACAATTATTGCTAATAACTTTTACAATATGTGCTATGAAAAAGAGTACATATTGTATCGACCCCAAGTAATTGGGATAAGAGAGTAGATGATAAGTGTGATTTAACGTCCTCAAAAGGAAACGATATCAATTTAATAACACAATATATTATGCAAAGTAAATCTAATTAGTCCTCCCGTGACCATGATCACTGTAAAGTGTTTGAAACGTCGGGAAATTATAAATCAAATACAAACGCGATAGAATCCGTAAAAGTAGTTTTATTTCAAATCTAATTACCTAAAAATTAAATATTTTCAGAAATTTAGTAATACATTATCTCTGTGTGTGATAAATTAATATATTACCCCGTCCCTTATATATTCGTGGTAGATCCACATAAGCAACGAGCAAGTAAAATAAGCAAATAGCGTAACCACCAAATAAGGACAGACTTCAAGATTATCTGAACTCGTATAACCAGCATGGGACGAGTTTTCATTCTATAGAGCAGCAGATATCTATTAGAAGGAGAAAAAATATTGCTATTAGCAGAAACACAATAGCAAACCTAAATTGTAATAGAATTAGCATACTGTGGAATGATCCATGTCGTTATAATAAATATTAAAATTATATTACATACATACATATCATTACGCCATATCCCTTGCAGGGTAGGCAGAGAGAACAGAGTGCCAGAGAACTCTATCCTTGCATACTTCACTCGCTTAAAATTATATTACGATACCAATTTATGCTCGTAAATGAAATCACTGATAAATCTATCGTAATCAAGTCTTGCAATTGAAGGCGTCAAAAAAGCTTGAGGCTTGGGCGGGATATAACTTGATTAACTTATTGTTAATGAGCAAAAAGATACTTTAAAATTATCTTAAGCCAGAGCAATTACTTTTGCTCTAAAGTTACCGTTATATTAATTGTTCTTTTAAAACTTTTTTTCATAGATTCATTCATCAAACGTCTGTTTATATAAGCAATTGGTTATGTGATTGCTTCCGTCCAAAAAATATGATTAATTGTTGTCATTATAATCTTTTTTTGAGTGTCATCTCACTTGTTTCGAGTTGATAATAAGATATCCTTTCAGATAATTTATAGCCAGAAAGAATACTGTCAAAACGAATTGAGCCACGTAATGTAAGATACCGTCCATCATGTAAATAGTGTTTTAGTAAAAGGCGCAAGGAATCTTTGGATATAAATGCCATACGGCCCTGCTATATACCTATATGGCGTTGTCTATGATAAGTCTTCGGTCAGGGTCGTTATAGATAGAATAAAAAGAAATAATATTATAATGATGAGTTTGTATAACAGTCATCATCATCATCACCTGCTCTTACCCTAATTACTTGTGATCGACGCAATACACTCCTCTTCCATCTTACATATTGCAAAAGTTATTGGCAATAATTTTATAACCGGCCGCCTGCCTGATGTTAAACCTTCTTGGACCTGTAAATATTGACAAGACGGTATCAGATGGAATTGGCCTAGGTTTATATAAAGCTCTTAGTCGTCTTTTGACTAAATCCATGAGTAAAGTAAGGGTTGGTAGTATTCGTAGTCGCTGTCATATAGCATAAGTTTGCGTAATAGTATATAAATATAAAGAAATTGCTTAAAAATTTTGATGCAAGATATAACAAAAGACTTTACGAGCGATCATTATGACAACAATTAACTGTTAATGATACAATGTTAAATTATTTAACAAAGACAGGAAATACTGGTCTGCTGAAACAAGTCGAAGATAAGACAATAACGTATTTAGGATTCGTTACGTTTTCGACAGTTTTTTTTTAAACATTGTCTCTTGTTATGCCGAAACTAGACCACAGATTGTCATGCTAGCTTTCTCTGAATCGATTTAATTAATGAAAAAAAAAACCGTTAACTAAACAATTAAAAACGAATTTAATTTTATACCTTTCCTAAAGTTATTTCAAATTCAAACTTCGTATAATTTTTATATTTGTATTCATAAAATTTTCTCAAAGTAACCGCTTAAATTTTTCGAGGGCATTTATAAATATAGACAAACTAATAAACTTAATTACGTGTTTATTGATTTACAATGTTCTTCGTCAAATATAAAAAAATAACACAATGCAATAAAGTCGCACAAAGCGAGTCGTATTCATTCACAAAGGGTTCCGTACTAATGTAAATAATTTAAAAGCTGTAGCTGTAGTTAAATGTTTTAATACTTTCTTAAAAGTTAAACAGGCTAAAACCATTTTACTTGTACAAGGAACCCTTTAATTTTTAAATTAATTTCATTTTTTCGGTTATATTTATAGATAGTTGCAAATAGAGCTACATATTGCGAGTTTTTTTTCTGTAAAGGCTACTAACGCGGAGATAGACAGATGGTCAGCGAAGGCTTAATAATATCGCCTTCCATTCTCACTCTTTGAGTAAAGAACTCGAAGATCATCTAACTTTAACTACCAGCCAGTAGTAGCTAAAAGTTAAGAGCGATTCTCAGATACAATAATACTTAAAGAAATCTCCTTCGGGCTTACCATCATCTCTTACAGCAGTATTATTTCAAACTTACAATAACCAACTAAATTAAATTTACTTTATTAATCTGTGGCGTTAGGCTGACCGACCGCATTCGCAACGACGACGTAAGAGAGCGAGTAGGTATGAAAGAGAGAATTGGTATAAAGATGCGAAAGGGAATGCGCCGATGGTTCGGACATGTGGAAAGAATGCCGAACGAACGTCTGGTTAAGAAGATATACAATGCGAAAGTGGAAGGATGTAGGTACCGTGGGAGACCGAGATTCACCTACCTAGACCAGATAGGTCACGTACTGAAGGAAGATGTAGTGAAGAGTCTCCGAAACCGGCGAGCGTGTATCAAGAGAATTATGAATGTTGAGGAAGCGAGTGAAGTATGCAAGGATAGAGTTCTCTGGCACTCTGTTCTCTCTGCCTACCCGGCAAGAGATATGGCGTGATGATATGTATGTATGTATATACTTTATTACAGAATCATTATCATCATCATCACAGCCCATATATGTCTCAATGTTGGGCTCAGGCCTCCTCCATTAATGGGAGGGAAGTTAACTTACTATACCGCGCTGGTCAGACGTGTTGGCATAGGGTTTTGTTTAGAGTTTGCCTTATCTCGCAATAATCTGTTACTAAAAATACTGTTTCAGGATGATTAAACTGTGCCAATAAACGAACATCGAGGGAAATAACCTCTAATATTTGTTTGTATAGATTTTTGTTAAAAAAAAATCCTTGTATAGGTATATAGTAAGTTTAGTCTCTTAACGGCAACATAAACACACATGCTTTTCCTATAACCTATAAGATATGGGGTGGTGAATTGTATTCTTACTCCGTCACCATACAGATAGTATTATCGAATAGCTAAGCAATTTTAAATGTCATTTGAAATCAATACATTTAGGTATACTTAATTCTGTAAATTCTGTCATCTCATAGACCCTTTTCGTATTGGTTTTTAATTGTAGATACAGTGCAACCTCGATATAAAAATCCGACGGGAACTCGTAAATATTCGTTATATTAAGTACTTCGTTAAACTGAGGTTCTTTATATTGAGATACGGTTGGTCTAAAATTGTTGTTATAACGAGGTAAAAATGTTTTATTCACCTCAAAATTACGTACTCATCTTGTTTATAGTGAACAACTTCTACTTATAAATGATAACACATTTTTACCAAATTACTTTATGTATTTTCTATTTAAAAACAATTAGGTAGGTAACATATTTTTTCCTTTAGATTAGTAATCAAAATTAAATGCAGGCAAATCCGTAAATTACTTTTATTGTTAATATTGTATTAAGGTGGGTTCATACATTATGCAAGTAATTAAACGTTAGTTTCAAAGATTCACACAACAAAACTTGTGTTGAAATGACAAAATTCATTAAATAGAGGTATTTTACTTTTTTCGATAGTTGAAAATTTGTTATAAAGAGGTATTAGTGAAAAAAATTCATAATGTAAAGGTATTATTTACATTGACTCTTATGAACAATTCAAGGGGATTACGAAAAATTCGTTAAATCGAGGAAATCGTTAAATTAAGGTTCGTTATATTAAGGTTGCACTGTAGTATTAAAAAACGCCAACCAATTAAACTAACATGCAAATGAATAGAATAGCGTGATGATACACATTAAAATAGAATCGGGCACATTGGTTAAATCATTTGGAATGGATTACTAAAAGAACGTGGGTTCAATACCAATGCGTGGTTATCTCTTTTTTTTTTCTTCTACTTTATGTATAATATCAATTATAGAACCAAAGACAGATCATGCAACAAAGGTTGCGTGCCGTATATCTAGTTACTACTTTGTTTGCCCAAAGATCTCATTAAAAACTTTTAATTACATACTCTCTTAGTTACTAATGAGGCGATACATTAACTGTATTGACATATACGTGCACGAAATAGTAACATATATATGTATAAAATAAAGACATACGATTATTATAAACTTTAGTTTAGTAAGTATGGTTAAAAGATGTAAATGGCCGTTAATCGAACTTGTACCAGGAGTTAACGTTTAGTCGGTACTTTAGTAATTTCGATAAAATAGTTATTTGCTTACATAAATCTGTCTGGAAAGCAATGGATTCAGAATACGTAATGTTCGTATAAGATTAGTTATAATAATCTTGTTTGTACCCAAAAGTAATTAATAGAGGATAAAAACAGGATATATATTAGTATGGGTGGTTTACCGGATGGGCTGGTGAGATTTTTTATGGTCACTTTAATGCTTATTGTTATTATTTCGTTTGAGTACCCGCGTCGTACTACGAACGCTTTCACTGAACGTAAATATTATCGTAAAAGGATTAGTGATAATTTCGTGCGAGTTTGTTATTATAGCAGTTGTTGCGACAAGGATAACTACGAAGAAAAATGTCACGGATCGACGCGACAGATATATGTTATAATTTTTTATAATAGCAACTGAGTAAATCGGTCTGATAAAAACATAGGTAACATTTTCAAAAAACATTTAAGAAACGTTTAAATAAAATAGAATCTCTCGGAATGAAATAGTAAAGAAAGGTTTATGTTTTAAGTCATCATGAACTTAGAATAAGTTACCCCTGACGTAATCAGGGACATAAATTAGTTAAGAAAATTTATTAGCAGTTACAATAACATGAGGGAGGCCTACGTCCAGCAGTGGACGGCGATGGGCTGAAATGATCATCATTTGATGATGATGATGTTAATATCATTAGTGAAACTAATAGTAATAAGAGATTAAACATTAGTAGTATATCAAGTACCTATAGTAAAGAAAGGTTGAAATAATAAATATATATCTATATTAAAGGTATTTGTCGTTAATTCCGTCATAAAACACTAACTGTAATTTTCTTATTGTTTTTTTATAAAGACAAATCTAACAAAAATTATCGAGAACTTTTTTAGGTTCTTCTTTCTCTATGTAACTAATTTAAGAACTTTGCGTAATTAATTCTAACAACGAAGCTAAAGGTTTCCACATATTACACACGTATAAACATTTGTATTCCATCTCATTATATCATATAGATATACACACGTATTCTCTGTAACAAAAAAAAAAAAACTTCACAACTTCTCGGCAGCCACCACCTCAGCCAGAAGGCACGTGTAGCAATACATAACGCAGTGCTTGTCCCAACATTACTGTATGGAAGCGAGAGTTGGGTATGCAGAAAAGAGTATGATAGTAAAATTAATGCGGTCGAAATGCGATCTCTTCGGAAAATCTGTGGAGTTAAGCTGACCGACCGCATTCGTAACGACGACGTAAGAGAGCGAGTAGGTATGAAAGAGAGTATTGGTGTAACGATGCGAAAGGGAATGCTCCGATGGTTCGGACATGTGGAAAAATGCCGAACGAACGTCTGGTTAAGAAGATATACAATGCGAAAGTGGAAGGATGTAGGTACCGAGGGAGACCGAGACTAACCTACCTAGACCAGATCGGTCAGGTACTGAAGGAAGGTGGAGTCCAGAGTCTCCGAAACCGGCGAGCGTGTATGAAGAGAATTATGAATGTTGAGGAAACGAGTGAAGTATGCAGAGATAGAGTTCTCTGGCACTCTGTACTCTCTGCCTACCCTGCAAGGGATATGGCGTGATGATATGTATGTATGTATGTGTACAAAAAAAAAATTCGTTTCATCGATATTCAAATCTTCACAATCATAAGGCAAGAAATAACTTATATAATGTGAAATTTACAAAAAAGCTAGATGAGCTAGTGTACTGGAGATTGGCTTAAAGTTATCAAATACAGATTAAATAAAATAAAAAGGTTAATGATGGCCACACTAACGACTAAAAGATCAAATGATATTACTTCCTTTGATTAATCATTTGAACGATACAGGTGCATTTTAAACAATATATATCAGTAATTCATTTAATATTTGATGTCTCTATTCATCACAATACTTCAAATAAAATGTAATATGTCTATTAAAATACATTGTAAGGTCACTAAATGTAAAATTAAAACAACTATTTCTGTTATGCGAATGCCAGCTTTATTGTTCTGTGCTTTGTATCGTGTGATGGCTTTGTTTTTTTTTGTGTGTTATACTCTATTCTATTTATAATTGATTAAATGATTTAAAAATAAGCTATTGATGTTAAATTTTACGTTTTAAAACTTATATTTTAAGTTTGCGGTTCCATCTTTGTTGTTATGTTCTAATTAAGATGTTACATTCTGTTGAAGCCAAAGATGTGTTATTGTTAATTATTTTATATAAACTCATTTCGTCTCACTGCTGGATACAAGACTTCTCCCTAATGTAAATAAAATGAGATTACAATATAGGATTGCATTCATATAAAATGTGTAACTGGCAAATAATAGGTATTCTAATGTTTACGCGAGTATTACACATTTAAAATTTAAAAAAAAATATATAGGGATTCTATCGCACATTCTATAACACGACAGCCCTGCGTTCATGGTCACGGGAGGACACGACAGTTCTCCCGTGACCATGAACACTGTAAAGTGTTCGAAACGTCGCGGGAAATTAAAATTTAAATACAAAAGCTATCCATCCATCCATCAGCCCGTAAACGTCCACTGTTGGACATAGGCCTTCCCACGAGAATGCCATCTGTAACGGTCCTGTGCCAAAGCTATAGAAATCCGTAAAAATAGTGTTATTTCATTTCGAATTTAAAGTCGAATAAAAAGTATTTTAGTATATTTTCTGCAATTTGTTTGAAGATGTTATCAATCCCACACACGAGATTTGGAGTTGTGCTTGATAGATAGGTAACCATACCCACTAAGTATATACTTAATGCTATAATGGCAAAAATGTTAAAGAAATAACTTTCAATAAGCTATATATTTCCGTGTGGTGACGGAGTAAGAATACAATTCACCATCCCCTTTCTTACCCGTGGGTGGTCGTAAGAGACGACTAAGGAATATACTCGTAAACTGCATATAACATCTATGCAAGAGATGGAAAACTCAAAACAATACCCTATACCAACACGCCTGACCAGCGTGGTAGGTCATTTCCCTCCGATTACGGAGGAGGCTCAAACCCAACAGTGGGACATACCTGTATGAGCTGTGATGATGATGATGAAGCTATATTTCCTTGTGATGATGAAGTTCAGTAAACGAGCTAAGAAAACAAGATGTGATGAACAATAATTTATAGATATTATACTTGATTTCGTAATAGTAAGACTCTACCTTGACTCTGTTTCTGCACATATAGCCGAGAGTCTTGTCATGAGTGTACGCAGCAAATAATCAAATATTTTCTTCAAGCTCACTTCTTGGAACACCAGACCGATCTCACCATCCACTAATATTTGGATTTATATCGCATTGTGACCACTGTTAGTAAATATAAAATCACAATGCGCCAGAAACATTTTGCAAATGCTTTCTGTTGCGCATAATGTTCGTCGGAATTTTTTGTAGTTTCAAGAAAATTTTGTTGATATTATACCAACTTATCAGTTTGGGTTTTCAGTATATGTAATATGTTATTATCTGAACGATTCTTTGAAGTTGGTTATTCTTTCTTTAATGCTTTGGTCGGTTATTCTTACTTTACCAAGCAACGAATTGATAATACAATTCACCGTTTATTCATGTGGAGGAAGAATAAAATTGACCACTCCCTTCCTTTCCTGCTGGTGTTAACATTACTGCAAGAGAAGAAAGATTAGAGAAAACCTTACATGAATCCGTTTCTTTGGAGTGATAGGTCAATTCGCCCTTCCATTGTAAAGCAGACCTTCACTCAATAGTGTGATTTAATCTCATCATTCATCATTCTCCTACTCTTATCCCAATTACTTGTGGTCGATACAATATGAACTTTTCTTTCATAGTAGATGCATATTGTAAAAGTTATTGGCAATAGTTTTATGACGTCAACCCTCTTTGGGAATCTTATTGTTGACCAAGCGGCATTAGATGGAGTTGGCCCAGGTCGTTATATAGCTCTTAGTCGTCTTTTACGACATCTACGAGCAAAATAAGGGTTGGTAGTATTCTTAGCCGCTACCACACAACTCTATAATAATGATTTTAATCTATCTATATTAAAAGTTTGTAAGGTTTTAAGTGGGAGATGATCTTTGATATTTCTAGTTCAATTTTTGTTCAAGTTACAGATAGATTCGTCCAAAGAGATTCTTCTATGATCACAATAAAATTACAGAATAATTTAAATAAATTGCTATTCTAAATTGATAAATAAATAATATATCTATTGTTTCACATTGCCAAGTAAAATATACAAATATGTAATAGGTAGCGATTATATCGTTAACAAGGAGTTGATAATGTGGGAACAAAGAGCACGCACCTGGCAGTCATGCCTCACCTGTTGCGCGACCTGCCACCATATCCATAGAATTTTGCATAAAACATTCATATTAAACAACTATACATATTGTGTATTATAGATATGACTTCCACGTACTTGAAGCATTAAAATATGCTTATTGGTAGTACTTAATTTCGAAAATTATAAGGTTAAAAAACTAGAATCAAGGATCGGATAAAAAGTGTTCGAAATTCTTATTAGTAAGCTTGCAGTTAGGTTTAGTTTAGGTAATAGACAAGTGTAATACATGATGAGACCAAAATTATCTTCTTTTTTTTGTAATGGGTTAAGAATACAATGTGCCGCCACCTTTTATGTATCCATTGTACTCTTGTCCCAATTATTTAGGGTCGTCGCTATTGCATTAGATGATTACATATTTGTACTTCTCTTCTTTTGTTCAAATTGCAAAGTTATTAGCAATAGTTTTATGATCAGCCGCCCGCCTGACGTCAACTCCACTTGGGAATATGGTAGTTGAGCAATCGGCATCGGGTGGAATTGGCCTAGGTCAATATAAACCTTTATGCTATCTACGAGCAAAGTAAGGGTGGGTTATAATTAATTAGCAGCTCGGCTGTTTAGCTTGGCAAATATAGTTTTATATATATTTAAGAGCCTCCTCTCAATTAGCGAAAAGTAATAGATAAATGAATGTATGGAATATACATATATACCGTATACCTTACCACCGCGAAGTTAAAATCACGAGATTATAAAAATAAAACTCTACGCGTGATAGTCACAATCGTACAACTTTGGCCAATTAATAAATCTCGTTTATTGCCAAGCGGTCATTTATTTCAGGGATTGCTAAATTGTCATTAATTAATTTTAATTGAAAGTCCTTACGAGTCTTTGCCAGGACTTATTGCGAACGCCCGCATCGGTCTCGTTTGGGGTAAACATGACCCCCATACTTATGAATTCACACGAACTACACGAATCAATTAATTGGATGCAGCTTTAAGACAAACAATTAATATTTTTTTTAGTTCTGTTCTGTCGGAACGCATTACAAGAATTTTGCCTTTTCATTTCTAATGTTACACATGTTTGATGGCAGATCTAAGAAACAGGACAAAATTAACTCATTAAACAGTTCGGCTACATTTACTTCCAAAGAAAACAACCGAATTTGAGACGCAATGTATCTACATAGAAACAATACTTTGGCCATCGTTTACGTAAGTCGTCGTGTAAAATTTCACTAGCTAGAAATCCGGTGGCTACGTTTTCCGGGCTTCCCGGCGCATCCACAATGGCGTCCCTTCCGGCCAGGTTCCCGCCAAAACAGAAATAAACTGACCCAGTTGCACGAGCCCACGTCCGGCCCGCGCGCGCTTCGTCTACGATCTGCATTTCCGGCTCACTTGTAATTTTTTATGGCTTATGATTTTTTCAATCCGCCTGTCATAATGAATCATGATGAAACTAATTATAACTCAAAACAGCCCGCTGTGGTTGTTAGTTTTCAAGAATATTATTATACCTTCATTTACTTAGTTGACATGTACGCATAAGTTTATAATTAATATAAATCAGTTTAAAACTGTATATGGCATGAACATTTAAATTTAAATTATCAATGCATTCGTTTATAAGTTTGTTGCTACTAGTTTATTATACAATCCTTCTTCTTTTGGAATGGCTTCTGTTAGCGATTAACCGCAACTTCGTCAATGTCCCGTATGACTCGTTCGTAGGCCGTCAAACGAAGGAGATTGTACGGTACGGTAAATAGTATGTAAAGGGCCGGTGAATATGACTCTAAAATTACATGAGAAATATAGTGACGAGTAGTATACTGAAACAAAAACAATTCTAACTATACATAATAATTATTATGTACTTAACTGACATATGTCTAAACAGGGCCTATATCAAACAGTAGACGTTAATGACTGATGGATGGACCTGACATATCCTACAACGTTTTTATTTGCGTGCTTAGCGGTGGAGTTTAAGTACCTCATTACTTTATGGAAGAGACATAAGAAATAATAATATAGAATCGTAGTCCTTAGTGTCTTGAGAAATTGACATGTTATCATCATTTATCTCTCTGTTTGCTACGGGTTTAGCAATATTATATAGCTATTATTATGACAAGTATGACGTTTTGTAAAAAACAACTAAATGATATAAATAAAATAAGGTCATTGGCGGAGTTTGCAGGTGAGAAAAATTAGAAATACAAGCGGTGAGGTGGAAAAGTTATTTTTTTTTCATGATAATGGCGCTCGTACGTACTGAAAAAAAGTATGAGAACTGTGAATAACAGATGAAATATTAGGTATTTCATTTAAACAAGCAATGAGAGAATTTTATGAGGTTACAAATATCCATTTCACCTTAGATGACGAAGTACACTAAATATTCCAAGTATATATGTATACATTTATATCACTAGTATAAAACGAAGCGAACAAAGTTTTATTATTACAATGCTAATCTATGCTGATCTTTCCATGTGGTGACGATGTAAGAATACAATTCACTTTTTACAACACTCACGCGGTAAATTGTGGCAAATTGTGTTCCTATTTGGTCACCACACGGAAATATTTGTTACTATACGTAACGCTTTCTCCTTAAACTCAAAATAGATCATCATCATACCTTTCCATCCTATAGGAGTTGTAAATAGTGACCAAACTAATAATATGCAAAATAAGGAAAACATAGAAATACATATAGGAATGGACTCTACTGATCATCAGTTTTTTCACAGTGTGAATTTTCAGGACTAGTCATTTGCATGAAAGAAAAATTATAGTGTTCACGTATGTGAGCTCACTATTTAGATACTTTTAAGTCCTATACACACATAAAAGGACCGTGACCGCCTGTTAGGGCAGTGATAACGCCACGACTGTACCTCTGCCTCATCAATGCATCCGTACCCGACTCGGTGTTGGCCTTGATAGCGCTGAAGTGCTATTCCCGGTCCTCACACGGACATGTGTAAAACGAGTACATTTAAAATGTAGAGATTAATATTTTTTTGCGACCCTGGAGAAGAATGATCTGTCCATGTGATATGTAAATAGTTTATTATGTATAACCCTGTATAAGATTAAATTGATACGACGCGCTAGAGATCAGGCACAGAAACGATGACTGAAAATCCTCAAAATGAAAGTTTGTGGTTAAATACGCACATGATTTGGGAAAATATGAAGAGTTATGAAATTTGAAATATCGATTCGAATTCATGGGCTCACCATTAGAAGTTTCTACTAGTTTCATCAATACTGAAATCCAACCATCAACTCAATAACATCATTCTAACACTGAAATTGACTCATATTTTTTTTTTCACTTTATAATAAGTTATTCGTTATTTTTTTATATATAACATCTATTGGATTAACTCAAAATCTATATGTATACCTTGACATTCTAGTATCTTACGATATAAATAGCGTCAAAACCTATATAGTGGCGTGGCCTTTTACGCCATCACAGTGCGCAAAATTAATCGAAGCGCAAAATTATAAACGTATTTCAACACAATAATTCAGACTGTCCTTCGTTATACGTATGAAGACGAGCAACGATGCACTAAATGACTACAAATCGCTACTTTGTCGTCAAACAATTATACATACGAGGACATATAATTATATACCTAGTAGTTCTGTAATCAATGACTGTAATGCACGAAGATTGTGCAGTATTTTTATTCTTTTTTAGTACATAATAACAAAAGATTATTATGTACTATTAATAGTCAGAATTAATTAAAATTAATGCGGTTGAAATGCGATCTCTACGGAAAATCTGTGCAGTTAAGCTGACCGATCGCATTCGTAACGACGACGTAAGAGAGCGAGTAGGTATGAAAGATAGTAATGGTGTAAAGATGCCAAAGGGAATGCTCCGATGGTTTGGACTTTTGGAAAGAATGCCGAACGAACGTCTGGTTAAGAATATATACAATGCGAAAGTGGAAGGATGTAGGTAGTGGGGGCGACCGAGACTAACCTACCTAGACCAGATTGGTCACGTACTGAAGGAAGGTGGAGTCAAGAGTCTCCGAAATCGGCGAGCGTGAATGAAGAGAATTATGAATGTTGAAGAAGCGAGTGAAGTAGGCAAGGATAAAATTCTCTGGCACTCTGTTCTCTCTACCTACCCTGCAAGGGATATGGCGTGATGATATGTATGTATTAATTCCCCAGAAGGGTTTAAAGGTAGTGAAAATAAGACCATATTGCGTCAACTCCAAGTTGCTGGGATGGCAGTTAGATGGCATGGTGATAATGATGATAATAGATAAAATTACAGTCATCTAAAGTCAGGGTGCGTCATCATCATCACAGCCTATAAATGTCCCACTTTTGGGATCGTGCCTCCTCCAGAGTGGGAGGACAATTAACCTACTATACCGCGCTGGTACAGACGTGTTAGTATAGGGTATTGTTTCGAGTTTTCCTTCTCTCGTCAGGGGTGCGTATTATTTGTTTATTTATTTATATTGATTAATTATTTTTGCTTTTTAAGCACCCTAAATAATTTGCTAGGACAAAGCAAATAACGTATTTTTTTTTTGTATTTCTGACGCGTACCTCTAATGTTTACTAGTTAAACCATCCAGTTCATCATTAGACTAATACATTAATTAATAAGACGCCTCACTTTATAAAAAAAAAAATAATGATCATCCGGAAACTGCTGACCAGTTCTTCAGTAATAAAACGTAGCCATTTCCTTTCAATAGAAGTTTTGTGATACTTGTTAAACTTGTTATAATACATATAGTTATTAAAATATTATGATTCATATTTAGTTATTTAGTTCGTGTTGATATAAGTAATTATAGTTCAGTAAGTAGTTTCAGACTGCAAGAAACAAAATGTCGTTTGAATAATCGACGTTAGTTATCTGCCGAATATATTTTTAATTTATATCTTTATTGCTACAAGTTTAGAAGTAATTAATTATCGATATATACTGTATGTTTTTTTAATTAAACCAGGGCTTTGTGCCTGCTTCGGCGCTTCATTCAACAGCTACAAAAATATAGTCTCTTTCTTCTCCAACAATTATTTTCATGTTTGTCCTCTCTTAAGTTTATTTTTATATAAGAGTGACAACCTTCAAATAACGTATTGTTTATGCAATAAAATCATTCAACATCGTCAAAAAAAAATATTCATTAATTTGAGAGTAAAAAAATATCTGTGTGGTAGCGTAAAGATGGCTTTTATTCAGCAATTCATTATCATTCTCCTACTCTTATCCCAAGTACTTGGGGTCGATACAATATGTACTCTTCTTTCATAGTACATATTGTAAAAGTTATTGACAATTTTAACGTTTTATGACCACCTGTCTGATGCCAACCTTCCTTCAGAATGTAATGGTTGACCAAACAGCATCTGGCACAGATGGCCCAGGTCGATACAAATCTCTTAGTCGTCTTTTACGACATCCATGAACAAAGTAAGGGGTTGGTAGTATTCGTAGCCGCTATACTACACAGCGTATGTAAAATATTTGAGTAAACATCAGAAATCATTAACATTATTGTATTATTCCTAATATCTCAGTGAACATTTATCATATTATAGAAATATTTATACAATAAACTCACGTATTACGGTTGATTACACATACTCGGGTTTCGAACATATTCAATGCTCATCATGAAAGCGCAGAGCTGTCCGCGTGCATCATTGATCCTACTTATATTAACTCAAAATTTACAGTCTTTAGTTGTGTTAATTTTATCAAATACCAATCGTTAACTTACAAAATTACGGTTGTAGTACGTATACATATTGTCACTAAGCCAGCTCAATGGTTTTTTAATAACTTATACCAATATGAAATACGTAACAAAACTGACAGTATTCTATATATCCATCACGTTAATAAGGTGGAATAATGGTCTAATTGCCACAAATAGTCTAAAGCTGTGTGGTAGCGGCTACGAATACTACCAACATTTACTTTACTCGTGGATGTCTTAAAAGAGGACTAAGAGCCTTATAACGACCTAAACCAACTACATCTGATGTCGTTTGGTCAACAATTGCATTCCCAAGGAGTGTTGACATCTGGCAGGTGGCCGGTCATAAAACTATTGCCAATAACTTATACAATATGTACTATGAAAGAAGAGTACATATTGTATCGACCCCAAGTAATTGGGATTAGAGTAAGAGAACGATGAATGGTCTAATTGCCACGCTTGGTGAACGGGTTATCTGTCAACCACTATAATAAATTTCCCCAGAATGTAGGTACAATTATCCGTACCTGTGGTGATATGCTACGATCTTTTATAACTCTTATGAGGATAAATAAGGAGTGCTACATTGTATTCTTAATCTAACAAACGAATATTAAAACTTCGTATCAAGTAATTATGTCAGAACTAAACAAAACATTAAAATACAATATAAATAATATATTAAATGAGAAACACAATGTGTGCGAAATATATAAATACACAGTGTGTGAGGGTTTGCATAACTTGCGTGGTTTTTGGAGCGGAAAGGGACGAGTTGCTTCACGTCGTGACCTTGCCAGCCGTGCTAGCGCCGACCCACTAACATCTGGATGTTGAAAGGAATAAGGATCCTTCAGTTCGACCTTCTGAATACTTTTTAATATTTTTTAATACTTGAATAAACTTGTGTACAAACTTTTTGAGATTTATTTCGCCCTGATATTTTAATGTTAATATCACTACATATATATTCTTTACTATATATCTAAATAAAAATATAAAGAATATGATTGACTGACTGATCAACGCTGAGCTGTATCTACTTAACTAGTAACATAAAACTTAGACAGTAATTTCTTTTTGTGACCTAGACACTCATTGAGAAAGAATTTTACGTAACTTAACCAGAAAGGGGATAGAACGCGGTGGGAAAGTTTGTGCGGGAAAAACATTAATCCATTTACTTCAACTTAAGGAAAATCACTCTTCAAATAATTTAAATAAACACATGTTTCACGCACCATTTGACAATTTTGATGCCCTAAGCAACCAAAATAGGAGAATAAATTTAGCGATGATAGTTTTACTGCATTTCTTAATTAATTAAAAATCAGTATAAATAAGTCAGCGTGTTTTATCATGTAAACGCGCACTTAAAAATATTCTGAAATATTCTGGGAGTCAGTCTTTCATAGGATATATTTCTCCTTAAGGGACACCCATAAACTCTTAGGGAGGAACATATTGTTTGAAATACTGATTCGCAGAATATTTTTTCCGCTTTAAAAAGCAATGGGTGAATTTTGCTTTGATATTTTCATTCTATGCCACAAATTACGAAAATTCTAATTAACGAGGGACACGTGGTTTACATGCAAACGAAGTCGCAGACAAACGCTAGATATATTATTAATTTTTTTTTTAAGTTTTAAACATAATACTAGGTAAATAGCAAGCTAATAAAAATACTAATTCTAGCCAGCATTTCTAGCCATCAAAATGTAAATATAGGCTAGATAGTAACAGAATACAGCTTTGTATTGGTAAAACTTAAAAATGATAACATGGTTAATAGATCTATAAGCACTGTGAATTTGAGAATAAATAACATGTGAATTCAAGATGAAATGTAGAGTTTAATTCACTTGTGTTAAAGGAAGAAAATATATGAGTTATGTAACATATAAACTGGAATACAAGTTAGAAAATATTGATACTATTTTCTTTTTATTCACTTTGCTAATAGCTGTATGGCGATGACTATGAATTCTACTAAACCTTATATTAAGTGGGTCTAGCAAAATACAACTAAAAACTTTACGGCGACCTGACCTATCTGATGCTATTGAGTCAAGTATTATTTACCCAAGGAGCGTCGATATCAGGCAGACCACCGGTCATAAAACTATTGTCAAAATTTTTGCAATATGTACTATTGTTTATATATCGCGGATGAGTAAGCAGCCCACATGACAGCGGTAATTACTGCTTATAGACGTCAGCAATACCAGGGTTACAATCAAGTCGTTGCATACCGTAGATGTAGGACTAAAGAGAATTGAATATAGAAGCGAAGGGAGTAGGACTGAACGTTGTGTGACTGAACGTGAAGTTCATTGCTGACTAAATTTGGGCTACTACTAATACTCAGACGTCAACTTTCTGCGAGAGTATGGTATAAACTCAAACTATGGGCGGTCGGTAGAAAAAATATGATCATTGCTGTGTGGTAGCGACTACGAATACTACCAACCCTTACTGTGTTTGTGGATATCGTAAAAGACGACTAAGAGCCTTATTTCGACCTGGGTTAATACCACCTGATGCCGTTTGGTCAACAATTACATTCTCGTGGAGGGTTGACGTCAGGCAGGTCAGGCGGCCGGTCATAAAATGATTGCTAATAATTTATGCATTATGTAGGAAGAGGAGTACATATTGCATCGACCTCTAGCAATTGGGATAAGAGCAGGAGAATAATGATGATGTAGCTTACTGCTAATTAAATTAAGATATTATTGAATTTAAAAACCATACAAGACATTCTTTTTCAAAATAAGAATTACGAAAGACAATTAAAATTCAATATGCTTCTTAATTATTTTTTTATGTAAACAGCCGCTCTTAGTAATAGCGGACAGTGTTGTCGCACTAAATCTATTCGAAAGATGTTGCCTACGATAAAAAACAGTCCTTCGGGCTCTTTTTATATTTCGTGCACATAATAACGGTGTGACTGGCCGTATCAGTGTTGCCTGTAATTAAAATGTAACACCGGTAGTCACAGTATTTTATATCCTCCATTAAATAATGAGACGTAAACAGGATTTTAGTACATAGTAATTTTGTGTCATTAAATATTGATGTGGCTTGATCGATTTTATATGAATAGTGATCACCAGATCTATAATTAAAATCTTAATATAAGTTATTAATTAAAATTAAACCTTGATTTTCATCCTAGATCTAAAATGAATTTATACAAAGGCCGCAAGGTTGTCAAGTTTTACAAAATTTTGTAAGAATAGAAGTTTTAAAATTAAAACTGCAACATTAATAGAGCCAAACACGACTTTTTGATGCTCCCAAGAGACAACATCTATTATTTCTAAATATAAAAACCATGGATTAGGATAAAAAATCCTTAAGCCTACTGTAGACTAATTTCTCCTAACAAATCAGCATATCCACTCTCCACTACAATGAAGCATATATGCGCTACAAAGAAAGAAACACCATCAATTTCACCATCAAATTGTTATAATGACTGTGTAAGAAAATTAAAATTTTCTTACTAAGTTATATATACAGGAAACTAATTAAATTATATACACAGACGCACAAAGCAATCTAAAGCACCTTTTATATAGAATCATCATCATCACAGCCCATAAATGTCCCACTGTTGGGCTGCGGCCTCCTCCGTAATGGGTAAGAAATTAACCTACTATACCGCCCTGGTCAGACGTGTTGGTATAGGCTTTTGTTTCGAGTTTTCCTTCTCTCGCATATGATATGATGTTATATGCGTTTTATATCCCTTAGTCGTCTCATACGATCACCCACGGGTAAGATATGGGGTGGTGAATATTATTCTTACTCTGTCACCACACGGAAAATTCTATATAGGATTAGGTTAATTATTTCACCATCTATCCATCTAGCATCCAAGTGAGGTTCACTGTTGGTTATAAACCATAAGTAAAATAATGTTGGACAGTATCAAGTCGTGCAAGGATCATGAATATCAGTAAGTTCTGCTCGTTCAGAGCAATAAGAATGAATTCATCATTATCATCTGTCCCATTGTTAAGCCTCCTTAATAAGCCTCCTTTAAACTGGAAGGCAATTTGATCTACTACCCCACACTGGTCATATGTGTTGATTTTATTTCGGGATTACTTTGTCTTGCATAGATGTTATCTACATATCATATTCCTTAGTCGTCTTTTACGACACCCACTTGTAAGATAGGACTGGTGTCTCGACAACACCGACAAAACACATTACTAGAACTGGATATCGCAATTTACAAAAATAAAATTCTATTTCCTTTCAAATCCTATCATTAAGAAAGTTTTATGTATAAATTTTTAACAAAGTGAAAAGAATATTGCCTTTGGTGGCTATTTACTTAATGTTATTATTTATTTTTACTTTTATTTCAATATGAAAGAGAGTATTGCTGTAAAGATGCGAAGGGGAATTGCGCCGATAGTTCGGACATGTGGAAAGAATGCCGAACGATCGTCTGGTTAAGAAGATATACTAAGCGAAAGTAGAAGGATGTAGGTACCGGAGAAGACTGAGACTAACCTACTTAGACCAGATTGGTCACGTACTGAAGGAAGGTGGAGTCAAGAGTCTCCGAAACCGGCGAGCGTGTATGAAAAGAATTATGAATGTTGAGGAAGCGAGTGAAGTATGCAAGGATAGAGTTCTCTGGCACTCTGTTCTCTCTGCCTACCCTGCAAGGGATATTGCGTGATGATATCTATGTATGTATGTTTATTTCAATTCAGATTCGTCTCAATATTGCAAATGAGCTTCACAATTAAAGGAAAACTTACGCGCGTCCGCAATATCGCGTTATATGAATAGCGTTATATATAATATACAGGTTCTTTTCATCATCCCAGCTCATATATGTCCCACTGTTGGGCTCGAGTCTCCTCCATAATAGGAGGGAAATAGACCTACTATACCACGCTGGTCAGACGTGTTGGTATAGGGTTTAGTTTCGAGTTTTCCTTCTCTTGTATGGACTTTATATGCATTTTATATCCCTTATTCGTCTCTTACGATCACCCATGGGTAAGCTAGTTGATGGTGAATTGTATTCTTACTCCGTCATAACACGGACAGGTTCTTTTACGGGTCTTCTTTCTTTTGTGGTAATTTTATATACTTTAGTCGTTTCTGACAACACCTACGTGCAAGGAATGAAGTAGGTATTTGAACCGAACATGTATGGGTTGTACAGTAAGTTTGCCGGGACGTGGATGAAGAGAGGTACGCAAGCGAACGCAAGCGAATAAAGCACTTGGCGGGTTGTCGAAGTCAAGCCAAGAGTAGAGTTAGTTATCTTTATAGGCGGAGATACTGTAGTATACGGCGAATTGTGAGACTTCCATGCCGCTCTTTCGTCATTCTATGTGTGAGTTTCTATGAAAATCCTAATATCAGCATCTTAAAAAAAAAAGAAATAATCACTGGAATACTTCTCCTATCACCATATGAAAGTTAAAACTGTCTTATTATTTTATTCTTTACTCTTATATCCTCTTATATCCAGAATATGGGGAATAGCGCTCACCTTTTTTTTTTTTTTTTTTGGCGTGAGCTATGGACGTCGCACCCCGCCAAATCAGTTCGGGGTCACGGAAGAGGCGGCGCGCAACCCCATTGACCCACCCTGCAAACACCACTTCTTCGCCGTGCGAGCGGGCCACCGGTACCCGATCTTTGTCTTCAGTGGCCCGCTCGGCGGTATGCCCTCATATACATCCCACTACTGAACTCTTGCCTCCTCCAAAATAGGTGGACAATTGACCTACTACACCACACTAGTCAGGCAGGTTGGTATACCTAGGGTTTTATTTTGAGTTTCCTTTCTGTTGCATGGATGTTATTTGAATTTTACATTGATCAGTCGACTTTTACGAGATCCATGGGCAAAAATGGGGATTGGTGAATTGTATTATTACTCCGTCACCACACGGAAAACTCCAATATAATAATCTCGCCTAAAATGAAGTTTATATATAATAGACGGATGAAGAAGAAACTTTATTATATTTACTTTTCTCTTAATTGCAGAAATTAAAATTAATATAATAAAAAATATGTTAATTGTAATTCTATGTTTATTATTTATTTCACTTATACTGTAATGGCTATGAAAAAAAGTACCAACTCCATAATAAGTGCACATCGTTGTCTACGCTTGGCGGAAGTAGCTGTTACGAAATTAATGCGGCTCTAATTAAATAACAAGCTCCCGACCGCCATCTTGTCGCTACTGTCAAAATACTACTTCCCTGTCAACACAAGCCAGTAGCCGACTTCTGTGTAAATGTAAACTGGTATTTTTTCCATTGAAAAGCACGGACAAATGTAATATTTAAACTTAAACGTAAAATATTTGTGTAGCGTTCATACATTTGTGCAACGTGTTTACTTCAATTTAGTGTCCAGCTCATAATTGCAATGGAAATATCGTGACCATTTTTATTTAGATATTTTACTAACTACAGCAAAATAATTGTGAATATATTGCTACTTAAAATTATATAAACTTATTGAAATAATAAAGTGTTTCACATTGCTTATTTAAATATCTAAATTTTAGGACTAGTACCATATTGCCTACCCCTTCTTCCTTTAGAGTCGTAAAGATATAAGCAGATGATAGCACTATAATAGATGAATAACGCAAAATAATGATGTCGTAAATACGACTTTAAATGAAATATAATTTGACTGGACAGATGGCGTAGTGGATGAGATGCCGACCATGTCAGTGTCAAGGATTCGATTCACACGCAGAGCAATACTTTCTATGATCTATTAATTGATCTGAGTCTGGGTGTAATTTGTGTACGTTGAATTGTATATTTGTAAAGTCCCGCGCAATACAAATATCTTTTCCTTAGTGCAAGGTGAAGTGTTCCTAAATAAAGAAAAAAAAATCATTACAGTACGACAAATCAAATTTAGCAGCAGCAAAAATCTCATAAAGGGACTAATAAACTGGAAACTCGAATCCGTAATCCATTCCTAAATTCATGTGACATGTAACACTCATACTGATTATACTTTAAAGGTGACAAAAAAAAATGAGCAATCCGTCACTATTAAAAGAAATATAAGTAAATAAAACTTTATCGTTTCAAAATACTAAATCCATGCCTCACAGTGGAACAAGCAAAAAGTTCATAAAGTTACAAAATAAATAAAAATTATATATCTAATCGAAATTGACTACTATATTACACTGAGATTCATCATCATCATCACAGCCCATATATGTCGCACTGTTGGGCTCGGGCCTCCACCGTAATGGGAGGGAAATTAACCTACTATACCACGTTGGCCATACGTGTTGCTATAGGGTTTTGTTTTGAGTTTTTCTTCTCTTTGTATGTAACATCTATATGTTATATGCGTTTTATATCCCTTAGTCGTGTCTTACGATCATCCACGGATAAGATAGGGGGTGGTGAATTGTATTCTTACTCCGTCACCACACGGATAACACTGAAATTACTGTGATGTTATGTTCTGCTTGCATCTCTTATTCATTTTTTTACGATCATTCACGAAGAAAAATTAAACGTTGAAATGTATTACTAGCCCGTAACCATCTTTTTGAGGTAGATTACAGCCCGCCCAAACCGTCTGAGGTGGCAAAAAAGAAGCCTTCATCCCCCATAACATGGCATAAACGTTTCTTTACCTATATATTTATACAGTTATTCTATGCTATTTATACGCAATACGAGAGATATGTGGGTATATCATAGATTAAAAAATATCTGTATATTACTAATATCTATGACATGAATGCATTCGATGGTACATAGTTCACGGACGACCTCACCCGCGATATATTTTCAGGAAGTACACAAAAATCCATATTTATCAACGACAAAGACCATTATTGTCACTTTGTTAGAACAAAAATCGGTCTCTTGCGAGATAAGAGCGCGGCCGCGTTTGTCGGCGAACTTCAAACGTAGCGCACGCGTCTTACAGACACGTTCGAGGAACGAGAGGTCCAGGGCTAGAGCTCGACTAATCAGCCACCGATACGTACACATTAATGTTCTAGGAAACACCGTGTAACAAAAACGATATGTTTGCTCAATTACGCAATCATTAACAGTCTAAAAGGCTTACTAAGAAACGCGGCAATGTCCCATTATTTGTCACACAAAGTTCTAAAATAAATTAGTAAATATGTAATTGTATTATACGAATCGTTATTCTTTAATACATAGTAGTATTTTTTTTAATAAAATGATTGGATTACGGAAAATTAAATTTGAATATTTTCTCCCCAACATTTAATGGACTTAAGGATACTAAGATTAATTGATTCAAATTCAAATTCATTTATCATGTATAAACCCTGTGAGGGCACTTACATATTGTCAGTATTAACATTTTAATTTTAATCTAATAAACTACCACCGGATCGGAACTAGACCACTACTGAGAAGATCCGGCAAGAAACTCAGCGGGTTTGTCTATTATTATTTCTTTTCATTTTTTTTATATATATAAAAAGAATGGTACATGAAAGAAATAGCTCCAGTCACTCCCCTCAACCACCTTGAAGGGAAGGGAGGGACCCGCTCGACGCAGCTACCGCAAGTAGACCTTTCAGTGAGCATGACCAATACCATGTATTACTAACGCTAACCAAAGTCAAAATTCGTTAGGCAAAACACGCTACGCTTCACAGGTATGTAAGATCATTATAAAAAACATAAAACAAACAGTTTACAAAGACAAGGTAATTGCTGAATGAGGAGCTGCTCATAGCCAGTCTGTACTATCGCTTAGATAATCCGAGATTTTATAATAACCTTTCTTACAGAGTCTGTTCTTGACAGCCCTTTTAATTTTATTCACAGGCATGTCTCGGATATCTTTTGGCAGTTTATTATAGAAGCGTATACATTACCCCATAAATGACCTATTAATTTTTTCGAGACGAGTCGTGTGTACAACTAATTTGTCCTTATTCCGAGTATTAACACAATGAATGTCACAATACCTTTCAAAATTATTGATATTTCTTTTTACATACAATACGTTTTCGTAAATATATTGCGATATACAGTCAGAATATTTACTTCTTTAAATTTTTCTCGAAGTGAAACTCTTGGGCCTAGTTTATAAATTGCGCGGACAGCCCTTTTTTGGAGAACAAAGAGACTACTCAGATCCGCGGAGCATCCCCACAGTAATATGCCGTATGACATAAGACTATGAAAATAAGCGAAATAAACTATTCTAGCCGTTTCAATATCGGTCAATACTCGAATTTTTTTGACCGCATAAGCCGCTGAGCTAAGCCTGCTCGACAATTTTTCAATATGAAGGCCCCATTGCAGTCTAGCATCTATAGTAATACCTAAAAAAACGGTTGATTCGACAAGGTCCAGAGCCACATTTGAACATTGGTTCCCACTTGTCTCACATTAGGTGTGGTAAATTTAATACACTTTGTTTTATTCTCATTAAGAACTAAGTTATTTGTGTTGAAAATTCGATTGATGAGATGATTCACTACAATACCCAATGATAAAATAAAGAGTTTCCTGGCTTTCTGCCGCACGAGACCAAAGTTTAAAGCCCTAACTAAACCCAAGCCTATTTAAATATATATTTGAATTCGATGACAAATAATTATTTTTTGATTATTTCAATTATCAAAACATAATCGATATTAGATCGTTTCGGATTATTCTTCTATTGAAGAGATAATTTGTGTATTATCCAGACACTCAACATTATTACAAATTAAATTAATATAAAGCTATTTATGTTTCAACATTCGATTGCTCAGCAGTATGCCTGTTAATAAAAAAAATGATAAGAAATAACAAAGTGAAAATTTTTAAGTCGACATTTAATAGCTTGTGGTAGCATTCGGTGGCGCGCTGTGAGTGGTAGCTCTATCGGCCATTATCGTTTTATCTGAACTCTCATCGACACGAGTATACGATAAAACGGCGCCCGACAAATTAGGGTGCTTTGTTTTGATTTATTTAGTTTGAACTGCTCTTTAGTTTTAGACAGGTCACTGCAAGACGGGTTATAAGAGGTACTGGTAGGTATACCAGTTTAAGATAATGATTTTTAATTTTTACAATGTGTATTATATTTCCTATATATACGGTAAAACAAAATTATTTTTGATGTTTTAATTAATATTTTGATGATATAATATTGTCCGTATGGTGATGGAGTAAGAATATAATTCTCCAGCCCCTATTTTACCTGTGGGTGATCGTAAGAGACGATAAAGGGATAAAAACTCATATAACATCTGTGCATGAGATGATAAACTCGAAACAAATCCCTATACCAACACGTATGACTAGCATGATTTAGTAGGCCAATTTCCCTCTCATTATGGAGGAGACTCGAGCCCAACAGTGGGGCATATATGAGCTTAGATGATGAGATATTAGGAAATTAAAACTTGCTAATATTATTGTATTGTGACAATTTATTAATTTGGAAAACATTATGTTCATATATACCAATTTATTTCTACTCAAAATATTTTATTAAAATGTGGTCCATATTTTATTAACAACTAATATAATAGTGGGTGCATAAAACTTCTGTAATTACAGATATATGTTAGACACTGTACCTACTAGTGATCATACAGACTTTTAGCAACCGAAACTCGGAAGAAATAAATATAACACATTTTCCAGCAGAAGTAAATTGGACTATAGGCTGATGGATGGATCCTTGGTATGGTATTTTATTTCGAGTTGGCCTTCTCTTGCGTTGACGTTATTTGCTTACATTCTTTAACGTGAATTTGACACGTTGTTATCAGCTACTATGTCAATTTCTCTCCAATTTTAGATGAAGCTCGAACTCAGCACTGATTAGAGGGTACAGAATTTTATTGCGAGTATTCTTTCTCTTGGATGTATTTAAGTATAAGCATATTATATATTGGTCTTTCACGACACCCGCGGATAGGATACGAGGTGGTGAATTGTATTCTTACTCCGTCACTACACTGAAAACCTTTCGTCTTCCAACCTTTATCAAATGAGGACTTATATATCGCATTTTAATGGACATTAAATTTACATCGCTGTTATAAGATGATAACTTTGTTTACTTGTAATAATCCTACAACTAGTTTTAAGCCATTTCCCTGCTAACTTTTACCCATGTGCTTATTCGTGGAGACTTGAAAGCAGTGGATTGAATCGGAAAATTATTCACAGTCTTCTGCTCTGTCTTTTCTATATCTCTGTTAGATATAAGAATTTTCTACAATAGCAAAGGAATTACTATAGCACGTTGGTAAAATGAGTGTTGCCTGCCAACATTTCTTACTTTTTTTTTACGAAACTCACGAGAATGATAAGGATAATTGTACACGAATTTTTAGTACTAGTATTGAATGTTCTAATAACTTTTGTGAATGATAATATTGATACAATATCGATAATCTTACCATTCATAAAAAAATAATTACCTTACATAAATGAATAAAGTAATAGTAAAATTATTGATAAAAATTATATATAAAAAATAAAAATAATTTATAGAAAGTTGAGTTCGTATACACGAACATCTTGTTAAAAATAATTATTATTTTCCTAATGTAAATTGCAAAATAATCTAACGCCTTCCGGCCGATAATTACATACACACTTTAAACATCTTCGAAGTGATTATTTAAATCCTTATCTCTATTAGAATCGTATATAAAAACATTTAGCTAATGCCAACGCCATCGAACTGGCGACTTGTCGAGGCACTCACAAGTACTTGCCATGTAACTGTTTAAGATAACGAAAGTTTTTTGAAGTGATACTATAAGCAGATAATTTAGAGATAAGCTACTTTTATATTTGGCATATAGCATCGGGCCTCGCCCACACGTCTTATGCCATTGGAGACATCGTAACCCAGCGTATGTGCCCTCTCCATCTATCAAGCATCATCGCAATCACTACTTTGACTTCGCTGGCACTGAATAGCCACCTGTAGAGTACATGGTGCCCCTAAACCTCTTAAAAGTTGGCAAGTAGCATGGTTGATTATAATACATTAAATTCCGGACTGACTTCGGACGGCACGGGCGTATATGATTATATTATATTCGTCAATCAGTTAGTGTATTGCATTCTATATTTAAAGTTAACATGTAGTGAAGAAGTAAGAATGCAATTCACCACTAACAATCATAATTATCTTGAAAGACGACTAAGGAAGTTATTATACAGATAACATCTATGCAAGAGAAGAAATCTTCCCCTGTAGTTCTTTGCTAGTTTTATCTATTTTATTGTTAAAAACAAGTAAGTGTCTACCACCCACCTTAGCCGGCAGGTGACTAATGATTAAAAAAAAAACACGTAATGATTAAAAAAAAAGACGTTATACAAAGTAATATCACCTTATAATATTAGTGAATGTACAGAGCAATATGAACGTGACTTACGCATTAATTGATTCCTAACGATTGGTTCCTGACGAGCGATTGGTTTAAGTTATTATAACTTTTTCTTTTTATGTAAAAAAAGCTTAATATTATTTCGTTTTGATGATAAATCACAGAGCCAAGCAAATAGATCTATAAGAACTTTGATTAAGAAACATATAGCTGATGTGAAACACCGCCATCACACTAAGTCTGTCATCGGAGAGCACAGAATATCAGGTTTGATAAATCAACAATCCTCGCATAAGAACATCGATACCTGCCTAGAACTACCAATATTCCAATATAGAGGATGACTGAGTATTATCATCAAACTGGGATTCTGTTATTCACCTACACAATAAAGAAGACCACCACAAAAGACACTATAAGCATTTATTGTATACACAATAATCTTTAAATATAATTTTATTCAACTTTAGTAGGATAAAATAACATGCTTCTTAAAAGTCAATAATTACCATTATGCCCTCTGAGTTTTCTTGTCAGATCTTTCTCAGTGTAACCGCATTACGATCTGGTGGCAGCTTAATAGATTTCTTATTTTTTTAAACTAGTAAACTGTTATAATTACCATAAACCTAATGTTTAATAAAATCTGTGAGGTGACGGAGTAAGAATACATTTCACCACCCTCTATTTTACCCGTGGGTGATCGTAAGAGACGACTAAGGGATATAAAACGCATATAACATCTTTGCAAGAGAATGAAAACTCGAAACAAAACCCTATACCAACACGTTTGAACCAGCGTGGTATAGTAGGTTAATTTCCCTCCCATTATGGAGGAGGCCTGAACCCAACAGTGGGACCTATATGTGGGCTGTGATGATGATGATTGTTTAATACTTAATAACTGACCAGAAATAATAAAAAGAAAAAATATGTAGAATGATTTTTTATTATATTAACAATGAAAAATTTCTGTAATAACGATGACTTGTGGGATATAGGTAATGTGAAAATGTAAATGTGCCTAGGCCTCCCGTGACCATGAACACTATGTTCAAAATGTCGAGAAATTAATAATCAAATAAAATCGCGATAGGATCCGTAAAAATAGATTTATATCAAAAGGTGATAGTCTGTCAAAAAATGTAGGTAATAATGAAACTGCGATCAAATTATCTATTACTTGTATTATTATCTGTACTTATCATTCCTTAATCACTCTTTGTATAACGAAACATGATTTTTGTCCAAAGACGAGAGCGAAACATATGCTTTATAGCACATTTATTGTAACTTATCATCACTTAAAAGTATTTATAGAATAAATAAATACATAAAAGCATTTTTAATCTATATTGCAAATAACTATACACTTATACAGGGTATTAATAGTTTTAAAATCACAGAGCACTGTGGAAGTTCTATTAAACGCGGCAGTAAGTTAGTGCCTAGAGTAAAAGTAGTTAAAGATTATCTCAACAAGATTAGTGCCCTGGCTAGGTTCAATCCAATATGAATCTCAAAACCAAAACAGCCTCAACGTCATACCAAATTTTGCAAATGTAAACTTTGTTTAAAATATAATAAGGTTTGAACTAATTCGTAGTTCTATGTGTGTTACGTTGTTTGATAAGTAAGGTATTAGACACTGGTCCATAGTACTTGGGCGGCAGGTGTTTCGAGCCAGGCCTCCTCCCACTGCCGGTCGATCTCTCGATCAATAGAGATCATTGATCTAGTCGAGATTTAAGCACTAGTTTAAGTACCCGATTTCACTTGAATGAATAAGAATTAACGAAGAAATATATTAAAATTTGTTTGTGGTTCCAACCAAAATTATTAGTCTGTTATATTTTTAACTAATAACCCATTAGTTTAAATATTGACCTCCTTTTTGGAAGTCATAATAGCACTACCCTTTATTATACATACATATCATCACGCTATATCCTTGCAGGGTAGGCAGAGAGAACAGAGTGCCAGAGAACTCTATCCTTGCATTCTTCACTCGCTTCCTCAACATTAATAATTCTCTTCGAATATTTATTGAATCGTAATCGTAATTATTGAAGTCTGAATATAATTTATCTCTGTTTATTCAGTTTGTTGAATGCAAACATATATTTCTCATTCTCAATTTATTTGAACATTCCCTAAAACTTTTTACACTATGTAATTTTATAGCATTAGTTAAACCCACACTAAGCAATAAATACTTGATCTTTTTTTTTTGGGGTTGGGCTACGGTCGCCGCACTCCTCGCACCTCTCCATCCGGGGTGACAGAGGGGCGTAAGCATGCACACGCGTAACCCACCCGTGACGTCGCCTTCGTCTGACGTCAAGTCACTCTGCTCCGGTGGTCGGCCCGACGGAATACCCCTGAGGAGTACCCTCTCCTCGACTGACGTCAAAGGGTAGGATGTCAGTCTTGCCTCACGCGTCAGTCTCTCGGCGGGTGACGGACTAATTCTCCGATCCAGTCACCCAATAAATACTTGATCTACTAGATTTCTGACAGAACTAGTCTGGAATAGACTGCTCTAGAGATCATGTTTATACAGACAATTACGTGTGGTGACAGAGTAAGAATACTATTCATCATCACATATCTTACCCGTGGGTGATCGTACGAGACGACTAAGGGATATAAAATGCATATAACATCTATGCGAGAGAAGGTAAACTCGAAACAAAACCCTATACCAACACGTCTGACCAGCGTGGTATAGTAGGTCAATTTCCCTCCGATTACGGAGGAGGCTCAAGCCCAACAGTGGGACATTTATGGGCTGTGATGATGATGATAATGATTCAGACAATTGTAAAAGTAGTCTTGTATAATTATGTAATTACAGAATCAGTATTAAACTAGAAATCTCACTTACTTGAGTACCTCAGGTATTCATTATATACAGAAATATTTTTTAACCTTAAATTTTATAATATAACAATTTTAAAATATAGTATTTTGCATCTGTATGTATCTAAAGCTGTGTGGTAGCGGCTACGAATACTACCAACCCTTACTTTGCTCACAGATGTCGTAAAAGATGACTAAGAGTCTTATCACGATCTGGGCCAACTCCATCAGATGCTGTTTGGTCAACAATTACATTCTCAAGGAGAATTGACGATCATAAAACTATTGCCAATAACTTTTACAATGTGTACTATAAAAGAAGAGTACATATTGTATCGACCCCAAGCAATTGGGATAAGAGTAGGAGAATGATGCATCTATATATACCTACTGGCAATTCATTTTAATTGCTCAAGTAATTAGCTACAAATTTACAGGTGTATAAAAACGTGATAAGTCTCCTAAAAATATTTTTTTTTTTAATATTTTTAAATAGAGATAACCCTAAGCTTTTAATTGCTGCCAACCAATCAGAGATGATTACTCATCGAAATTGATTTATAAATACCAGTAGCATTAAGAATTGCAATTGATTATTAAAAAAAAAGCTTTACATCTTCATGGTTAATTAACAATTACCAAGTTTATATTTACCAAAATGGTAGCGAGAGCAAAGCGGCTACTGGTATTGATACGCGATCACGCAATCAATATTAATGGTTCATTAGCAATTTAATTGCGACAATCATTTTTTTTAAATACTGTTTTACTTTAACATAGACTACTCCATGGTTTTTTATTTAAAAAGTAAAGGTTTTTTAATACATTTATAATAAATGAATAAATTAATTTAATTACATATAAAAGGTTATTAATGTTAAACTTTATGACAACTTACATTAAATAAATTGAATAGTGTACACGGATACATAAGTAAGGATTATAAGCCGTAAACAGATCACTTCCTTCGACTAAACAAAAAAAAAATAATATGTACCTTAATGTTCGATTTGAAGACTGTCATTTTTTATCATTTCAAATAGAGAACCACAATAATTACTATGTAAATCACTATTAACAATTCAAAAACTAGTTTTAATATGACTCATTGAATATGATATTTAGATTTTGTCGGCTGTTGCATTGATAAATGACTAAATATCGACGAAATAGATACAATTCACACGGACAGACGTTTACAAAAGTCATACGTGGCCATGTAGAAAAGGAAATAAAGCTTGCATTACTTAAATCAACGTCCTGTATGATTTCATTTATATTATCTTGATACGTTGTCGACTACAAAATTCGATTTATTATATTTTCTCAGCAGAAAATGTGCATTAAGACTGTTTATTACTGAAATCCGCATCACACAGCGTGCGGTCAGGTGTGAGCTGCGGCTTTTAGACGTCCATAAATCGAGCGGGCTGGATGGCATCCCTGCGGTGATCCTAAAAACGTGCGCCCCCGAGTTGACCCCCGTCCTTACGCGACTTTACCAACTTGCCTATGATACCAATAGGGTTCCATCTTCGTGAAAGGTAGCCCATGTCCACCCGATCCCGAAAAGGGGAGAGCGGTCGGACCCATCGAATTACAGGCCGATTGCGATAACATCCTTGCTCTCTAAAATAATGGAGAAAATAATTAACCATCAGCTTCTGCATTACCTTAAGGATCATCAGCTGATCAGTGACCGCCAATATGGCTTTCGTCATGACCGTTCGGCTGGTGATCTTCTTGTGTACCTAACTCACCGTTGGGCAGATACCTTGGAGGGCAAGGGTGAGGCGCTAGCGTTCAGCCTGGATATCGCAAAGGCGTTCGACAGGGTCTGGCACGGGGCCCTTCTATCGAAGCTACCATCATATGGAATCCCCGAAGGACTCTGTAATTGGATCACCAGCTTTCTGGATGGTCGGAGCATAAAAGTAGTTGTCGACGACTCCTGCTCCGAGACCATGCCCATCAATGCTGGTGTACCACAGGGCTCGGTGCTCTCCCCGACGTTGTTTATCCTGCATATCAACGACTTGCTCTCTATAGAGAGTATTCGTTGCTATGCGGATGACAGCACGGGTGACGAGCGATACACTGAGCATCAGAATGTCTCTCGGAGTATGTTACAGGAAAGACGGGTTCAACTTGTGTCTGAAGTGGAGCGCTCTCTGGGGCGGGCCTCGGAATGGGATGAACGGAACTTAGTCCAGTTCAAACCCACTAAGACACAAGTTTGCGCGTTCACTGTGAAGAAGGATCCATTTATCATGGCGCCTCAGTTCCAAGGAGTAACTCTCCAAATTTCCGAGAGTATTGGGATCCTCGGCGTCGAACTGTCGAGCAAAGTCCAGTTTGGGAGTAATTTGGAGGACAAAGCCAAATTGGCAAGCAAGAAATTAGGCGTACTGTGTAGGGCTAAGCGGTACTTCACGCCGAGACAACGTCTTGTGCTATACAAAGCACAAGTTCGTCCTCACGTGGAGTACTGCTCTCATCTCTGGGCAGGCGCGCCTAAATATCAGCTAGACCCACTTGACTCCCTACAAAGGCGTGCTATTCGAATCGTCGGTGATCCCAATCTCACGGATAGACTGGAGTCGCTGGAGCTGCGGAGAGACTTTGGGTCTCTCTGCGTACTTTACCGGCTCTTTCACGTGGAGTGCTCTGAGGAACTGTTTGACTTGGTACCACCGTCGCCGTTTTATCACCGTACCACTCGACACCGTAGCAGGGTTCATCCATTTCACCTGAAAACGATACGGTCCTTAACTGTACGTTTTCAGCGATCATTTCTCTCACGCACGTGCAAGATCTGGAATGAACTACCTGCTGCTGTGTTTCCCGAGCGCTATGATATGTCCTTCTTCAAGCGACGTTTAAGAAGAGCACTTTCTTCAAGGTAGGCAATGGCCTGGCTGTGCCCCTGGTGTTGCTAAGGTCCATGTGCAGCAGTGTCACTTACCATCAGGTGTGTTGTTTGCTCGTTTGCCACCATTTTTTTTTTTTTTTTTTTGCGGTGGGCTATGGACATCGCACCGTGCTCGTTTGCCACCATAGGCAATAAAAAAAAAGAAAAAAAAATTGTTACTTAATAATGAATTGTTCAAAGGTATATTGAATAGAAAACAAAATTTCTCGTATTCTTTGATCAGAAACTGTAACATTGTAAGCGGGCTACTAAAAATTATGACAAAAATCAAGTGTATTCAATTTACGTTATCAAAAAAAGTTTTATTTTAAGTGATGCATTGTCTAGAGTTAAAAACTATCGTAGCTTGTTCAGTAATTCGCTTATTAAACTCGAAGCTCAGTATTATTACATATTATTACTGAGCCACTGACCGCTCGCATCACGTAGATATTGTACCTATTCTGACATATCAAAACTTTATTTTGTCCATATTATCTAAAAAGCATTTATTTTACTGTAAAAATTACCAAGGGACTAAATGATAAGATGTATTTAATAATCAAACATTGAAACTATTATAAATTTATGGCGCAAATGATTTTAATGCTTGATTATTTAAAGTATCTAATGACTCAGTTCATTATATGAGAATACAATCTGCTCTTGTATGAGAATATAACCCATAGAATCAAGAGAGAAACCCCAAGAGAATATACTTAAAGAGAAACTGTAAGGAGTATATTTTTTTACAAATGACTTCAACCATAAAAATAAATATAAATAAGTTAATATTTAGCAAACAAAAAAGTGCCGTGATTACAATAAGTATTCTTTCAGTCTCTTTTTAAAGTAATAATTTCTGATATTTATTCATGTATTACACATTTGAAATACAGATATTTTTATGGATTCTATCGCGTTTGTATTTGATTTTTAATTTTGCGATATTTCGTACACTTTACAGCGTCCATGGTCACGGGAGGACTCTTTTTAAAAGTTTATATTGATGTTCACCAACCATATAAACCTTCAAAAAGAGTCTTTTAAAAAGTTTAGGCAATTTATTGTAAAGCGTAACATCCTAGGTAAAATTACATTTACGGTAAGTGTAATTTTAGCGCGTTTTAATTACCAAATAATAATATCATCAATATATATGGATTAGAATTCTTCTAAAGCTAGTGAAGATCCTTCAGAATTGACGCCAATGTATTTTATATGTAGAATCATAGTCGAATAGTTATTCCTTTTGGAAGCAAACAAATTGATATCATCTAGTCTCGGTATTATCTACTTACGGCTCCACTTTAAATTAATAATACTTCTACAGGAAAATTGATCTTGTCTCGTATTTTTATTTATAACCTCTGTTTTTAATAAAAAAATAATATATATTTTAGTTTAAACTCCTAGCTATTTAATATGTCCTTCCTGTTATGATTCGTAAGTATATTTTTTATTGTACAATCGTATATTTGTGCTTTTTAGAGGGATAGAGCGAGTTATAATACGCCTAAATTGTAAAACTTAACTGCACAGATGACGTAGTGATAAAGATACCGACCTTCCATACCAGTGCCGTGGGTTCGATTCCTACTCAGGACAATAATTGCTGTTCTGAGTCGTCAGGGAGGCCTTTAAAAAAATCTCAAGTAATAAGTCTACTAGAATACATACTGGTAATGAAAATTTTATATCAGAAGATTATTCTTTATAAAATCCGATTACGAAATGAAAAATTGATGTCGCAAGCGGGATTCGAACCCGCGCCTATTGGGATTCCGGCCCAATCGTGCTGCCACTACACTACCGCGACCAATTGTAGGACATGCAAATTTTCATCTCGTATTGTATTTACGTCTTAAGGTGACGGTGTGCTATCTACCCGACAATGTTTACACAATGTTATAGGCTTAATACTTCAAACTTTACAGTTAGAATTGTATTAAACGATGACACAACCTTGTTATTTAAATTTACTGAAATTTTAGCATTTAATATGCTTAATTTATAAAATCCGATTACGAAATGAAAAATTGATGTCGCAAGCGGGATTCGAACCCGCGCCTATTGGGATTCCGGCCCAATCGTGCTGCCACTACACTACCGCGACCAATTGTAGGACATGCAAATTTTCATCTCGTATTGTATTTACGTCTTAAGGTGACGGTGTGCTATCTACCCGACAATGTTTACACAATGTTATAGGCTTAATACTTCAAACTTTACAGTTAGAATTGTATTAAACGATGACACAACCTTGTTATTTAAATTTACTGAAATTTTAGCATTTAATATGCTTAATTTATAAAATCCGATTACGAAATGAAAAATTGATGTCGCAAGCGGGATTCGAACCCGCGCCTATTGGGATTCCGGCCCAATCGTGCTGCCACTACACAAAGTAAGGGTTGGTAGTATTTGTAGCCGCTACAACACGGCTAATATAATAAAATACATACAATGAAACATAGAACCACCTCCTTTTTGAAGTCGGTTAAAAACAGCTACAATATAGTGCCTATCCGTGTGGTGACGGAGTAAGAATTAGAAATACATTTCACCACCCCCTATCTTACTCGTGGGTAATCGTAAGAGACGACTAAGGGATTTAAAACGCATGTTATATCTATGCAAGAGAAGGAAAACTCGAAACAAAACCCTATACCAACACGTCTGACCAGCGTGGAATAGTAGGTCAATTTCCCTTCTATTATGGAGGAGGCTCGAGCCCAACAGTGGGACTTAAATTGAGCTGAGATGAATATGGTGCTAAAATAACGTCTATGCTTTGTGTCTGATAAAAAATTCCATTGTCACCATCGTCTTTTCTTTTGGGTATAATAAGTAGTGAAGGTGAACCGATGATATTATTAACAGAATAGAAAACCCAAGATAAAATGTTTATGTTTTGCCAACGTATCAGGCTACTATAGTATGGATAGCCTATTTCCTTCCTATTCTATAACTGGGAAAAATTAAATTTTAAATTTTGATGAATAAAAGGATTTAAACATACATATCATCACGCTATATCCCTTGCAGGGTAGGCAGAGAGAATAGAGGGCCAGAGAACTCTATCCTTGCATACTTCGCTCGCTTCCTCAACATTCATGATTCTCTTCATACACGCTCACCGGTTTCGGAGACTCTTGACTCCACCTTCCTTCAGTACTTGACCTATCTGGTCTAGGTAGGTTAGTCTCGGTCTCCCCCGGTATCTACATCTTTCCACTTTCGCATTATATATCTTCTTAACCAGACGTTCGTTCGGCATTCTTTCCACATGTCCTAACCATTGGAGCATTCCCTTTCGCATCTTTACACCAATACTCTCTTTCATACCTACTCGCTCTCTTACGTCGTCGTTACGAATGCGATCGGTCAGTCTAACTCCACAGATTTTCCGTAGAGATCGCATTTCGACCGCAATCATTTTACCTTCATGCTTTTTTCTGCATACCCAACTCTCGAAATATCAAGGATTTCAAATTACTGAAATTTAGTATTTAATATGCTTGATTATTTATAAAAACCCGTTTACGAACGAAAAATGATTGTCACAAGTGGGATTCGAACCCACTCTATTGGAAATCCGTTCCAATCGTGCTGCCACTTGTTACACCACCGTGAATTATTGTAAGACATTAAATTCTCGCATCGTATTATATTTACGTCTTTTAAAGAGACGTGTTTTTTTTTTAGTTCAATTCTTATTGTGCTTTATGGTGTTGCCCACGAATAATATCAACCCTTAAAATGCTCGTGGATTTCGTTAAAGACAACTAAGTCGATAATGTCGTATGATCACCAATAATATTTTCAAGTAGTATAGTTGATAAGGAGTACTGTTATCAGGCAGACGACCGATCATAAAACTATTGCCAAAACTTTTGTAAATTGCAAAAGTTTTAGTACGATGGAAGAACAGTAAATATTTTTTTTTATACATTTACCGGCTGACCGACCGCATTCGTAACGACGACGTAAGAGAGCGAGTAGGTATGAAAGAGAGTATTGGTGTAAAGATGCGAAAGGGAATGCTCCGATGGTTCGGACATGTGGAAAGAATGCCGAACGAACGCCTGGTTAAGAAGATATACAATGCGAAAGTGGAAGGATGTAGGTACCGAGGGAGACCGAGACTAACCTACCTAGACCAGATCGGTCATGTACTGAAGGAAGGTGGAGTCAAGAGTCTCCGAAACCGGCGAGCGTGTATGAAGAGAATTATGAATGTTGAGGAAGCGAGTGAAGTATGCAGAGATAGAGTTCTCTGGCACTCTGTTCTCTCTGCCTACCCTGCAAGGGATATGGCGTGATGATATGTATGTATGTATGTATGTATACATTTTTAATTTTATTGATGGATTAATACCAAATAGTTGGGATTACAGCAGGGTGATGATGCTAACGATAAAATTATTAAAATTATGTAACAAGATATATTATGACAAAATCATATTTTATCTTGAATTTGAATCCACAACCAGAAGCTCGGTGAAAATATTCTTATATCAATAGAAAAACGAAGCCAGTCTCTTTAATAAGTGTAAGCGTCTATGAATGAATGTATTATGTGCCCATTCTATATAATATGCAACGTTAAAGTGCTATGTTCAAAGGGGTAAGCGAACGAGGAGGATATTATTTATCACACAAGACGTAATGCATTTAAAATTTATTTGCGTTTTACCTCGATGACACGACGGCGCATTAAACAAATGCCCTCTCCAAAACATACATATCTCAACCTCAACATTTTTTTTTATTCATTTCAATCTTTACAATAGCTTTTGTATCATTCAGAAATAAATGTAGAATTACAAAACCAAATACAAAACTACTGTTATTTTCTTTCTTTTTATAACCAACCATTCATTATTGTATTCTTTATTGAGATCGCAACATTATTAATAAGCCTTTTGATTACAATCGTGTTACGTGAATATAAAAAAGAGGTCATCATTTGTCCATGCTGGCCGACAGACAGACAATTTGGTGTAGATACTTATCCGTGGTCCATACGGTAACGGTAGCTCAGAACATATGCGTATGAACCCACACAAATACATATATACTTATACGTAATACACACAAGCATACAGCAATGAATGGGATGCTGCCACCGGCGATTATAGATAGGGTTACCAGCTCTCAATAAAATTTATCGACACGAAAATCAAGACTAATTTAAAAAGCAACCAGATTGAATTTGATAGAGCCGTCTCAATGTAAGTACCTTACTAGTTTGTTAATAATGACAGCGATTGAATTAGCTGCATTGAAAGTGGAGATAAATGATCTTAATCAAAATGTGAAAGGCCTGATTGGTAAATTATGATCTCGATCGAACGTAAGCCACATTATTGATGTGGCACAACCCTATAAATAAAACAAGGTGGATTATTGCGCATGTAAGTGTGTTTCCCACGGCGTGCGAAACAAGTTCTCGGGACTGAGATAAGCTGAAACTTACCACGAGGCCGGCTAAATTAGTACCTCAGTGACAGTTTCCTGTCTCCTTAACATGTTTTCTATGGACCAAAAGAACATTTTTATGTACTTATAACGTTTAGTAATGCTCCAATAATATATTAGAAATAAAATACGCTTCATTGACGCTATAAATGTAGCATTTACATGACGGCTGGTAGCGTCAGGTCGGCGCCAATAGTGGCGACGAGTCTACGGTAATGCTGTGCCGAGGTCACACAGATCTCGAGCGTATGCTGCGCCGTGTCCTCGTCATCATCACAAGTGGAGCAGGTGTTAGCAAGACGGAGTCGTCTCCCTCCATGTGCAGGTATTTGCCGAAACAACCCTGCACCGACAACACTTGCACCAGTTGGAAAGAGAGGGCACCAAGCTGCCACTCCATCCATTCGGTCATCACCGCTCGGAGTTTAATTCCAAATCAGTTTGCTAGGCGACACAACGCCGCCCTCCTCGCGTGTGTTCAGACCTCTGAGGACTGTAAAAAATGTCTCATATCAACTATGGAAACTGAAAACAAATTTCTAATCGGATATATATTTTTTTCCTAATATTTTGCGTAACTCCATTCATATCCTGCACTACGATTCAAAAATCAAATCGGAAGTTGCACAAACAGAAATAACAATTATAACATTAGGTTCCGAACGTAACCGTATAGTTTCACAATCGCTAATGGATTGTTTATTAATACGTGGTTAACTGCTTTGAATCGTGAGAAGCGGTACACATACACTAATTACATCTTGTATCGTAATATACACCAATCGTGATGTACACCAATCGTAATATAACAACATCAAATGTGATAATATGGTTGCACAGATAGCGTAGTTATTAAGATAGAGATTCACCATGCCAGTATCATAGATTCTATTACCACACAAGGTGATGCTTTGTGCGAAGTTATTGTTCTGTCTTTTTTTGGCAGGCTATGGTCTGAATACATGCAGTTCAATCCGCCGGGATTGTTCTCAGTCTGCATGTAATTTGTGCCTATTAATTATATGTTTGTAAAGTCCCCCGCAATATAAGGATTAGTAGATCCTTAGTATCTAAGTCTCTTATACATGACTATTGTACGATAACTCTTATATTCAGCTTTCTTTTACTGAAAAGGTAATTGAGTTTTTTTTATTACATACGTAATTGTAACTCCAGTAATAAACCAATGTATTACTGGCACAATTTGGATGCTTCTGTCACTATCGTGGCCTGCCATACAATAAAAGAGATATCTCATTCTTATGAACAAAAGACCTATACAAAAAGTTTAACGGCCGGATGCTTGCTAAATGATTGTTCATATGGCAAAATCAGGATGTGTGAAATTTTAACTAAATGATGAACAAATATTAAGTTAGGAAATCGAACAGATAATAAATTCACAATGTTAATCGAATGTCTTGAATGATAATGCAATAAATAAGCCTGTATTGCATTGGCAATCGTCACAGACTGTTAGACACCGTCATCGCGCAATCAATGGAGCCTAACACGAAACTATACACGTGGAGTGGAGAAGCGATCATCCGAGTAATGTCTACGCTCCACTTACCAATCATTCAAGAAACATACAACACACACACATATTCACATAACATTCACACAAATATACACGTAACCATACTCATATATGCACACGCCCTGTTTCAAATGAAATTACGATAAACAATTAATTTTGAATTATACATACATACATATTATCACGCCATATCCCTTGCAGGGTAGGCAGAGAGAACAGAGTGCCAGAGAACTCTATCTTTGCATATAATTTTGAATTATATTATTTGATATAATTATTTTAAAGTGACATGACTTTCCTGTGGTGACACAGTACCAATTCACCACCTTGTCTTTGCCCGTGGCTGTTGAAAAAGACGACTCAGAGATATAATATGAATAAAAAATCTATATAAGTGAGAGAAACTTCCAAATAAACATCCTTCTTCTTCTTATGTATTGGCAATCAGCTACTTATACGAGCTATTGGTGTCGAGTTATAAATATCTTCATGTTTTTAGTATTTCAGGTTAGTCATTGTCTAAGACAAATTGTCGCCATCTACAGTGCTATGGCCACACTGTTAATGGTATCTATCTTGTGGGAATTTTGATGGAAAACGAAAACATTGTAAAGCACTTTTATATGATATTCACTACATCCCAGTAGTTTCGCCGCATCACATTACATAAAATGCCATCAAAATTATCTAATATAACACGTTAAAACACTAAGATATCGAATATAATACAAGAGCACCACATGACGTTTTCAAATTCCCGTCAAAAGTCTAATAAACATCCTATAACAACCCGCTTGAAAGAAACAAGACAGGCAAAAAAGACATACCTAAGAACTGGTGATATCCTAAGATAGGCCAAACGATGTGGAGATAGTCATATTCTTGGGAGTTCCCGACGATAAATAGAGCAAAATCTTAACAGAATGGTAATCGAGAAACGGAAAACGAAATTAAAGGCAGACGACGCAAAAGATGGAAGTATGAACGTATACTAACAATAAGAAATAATTTGAGAAAGGTGGAAAAAGATAAGGAGCTCAAGAAGACGTTAGAGGAGACCTTTGAAGGATAGGAGACTTTGAACCGAACGCCTATATATTCTATAACATAGATTTCTGAGATATAAAACCGTATTGTAATTACCCACCTAACGTGAACGTAGTATAGAAGGTCAATTTCTCTTCTTACAGAGGAGGCTGGATGCCAATGGCTGTATGTATGATGAGATGATGACTATATGATATGATATTACTCAAATTATTTTTTTTATTATCAATATATATATTTATATGAATGTTGAGGAAGCAAGTGAAGTATGCAAGGATAGAGTTCTCTGGCACTCTGTTCTCTCTGCCTACCCTGCAAGGGATATGGCGTGATGATATGTATGTATGTATGTAACAATATATATTTATCATATTTTACGTTAATAACATTTTGAAGCGATATCTTATATTTAGCAAGTATAGTTTCACACGTCTCCATACTTGTTTTACCTTTTAATGTTTACAAATGAAAGATTTTTAAGCTAATAACTGAATATTTTACTAATGATTGCTTTTTTATTGCTTATGGTGGCAAACCAGCAAGCAGCATACCTGATTATACCATAAGTGTCACTGCTGCCCATGGCCCTTTGTAATACGAAGGGTATTGCTAGGCCGCTGGCTACCAATATTAACCCCAAACCCACCCTAGTTGGGCTTCCGGCTCTCTCGCTCACCGAACGAAGCGCAACAGCACATTGACAATGCTCAGACGTCGATCTTCTGTGAGAGTGTGGTACTACCCCGAACGGATCAGCCCGCGGCTGTAAACAGAAAACTGAAAACAGCCTGGTCATATCACTACTATTTACTACTACTTACTACTGTTTACTTTCACCTAGGATCATTAAATAAAAAATATCCAATTTTATCTTAAAATCATGCTTAAACAAAACCATATAAACATAATTAAACATTAAGATTTCTATAGTGATGTCCTACTAGTAATAAATTGGTTTCGAACTGTCGAAGTTGGTCGTATTTATGCCAAGTAAATATTTTTAAAAAACAATATGCATACGATGAGATAACTTTGCTTTAGTTACCATATGAACACCTACAAGAGAAATGGATTAGTAAAACAATAAATTTAAGAACGTAATTGCAGACACATTGCTTTTTTTTGATAAATTCAAACACATTATCTATCAAAATACAGGATCCACAGACGATATCGAGATTTCAATCATAGGATGTTTTAAGAATCACTTTTATAAATCCCAGGACTCATAACAAATTAAATTAAAATAAATAAGAAACATAAAAATACGTAAATAAATTCCATTGCTACTAGTTAATCCAAAGAGACTATTTTCAATTACAAATTCAAAGGTTCATTATCTTTAATATTTTCTTGTTCCTTTTTTTCTAATTTGAACCGGTGTACGACTGAAAATAACCCGTGGCGACATCTCATTAAGCCCGTCAGCGTTTGGGACCGCTTTGAAAAATGTCTCATTTAACCCCGACAGTCCTTTAATAGTCGGTGAAGGGTTACCCGCCACATATAACTCAAATACGGAAGTGGGAGACGCTATCGCACTCTGCTTTTTAATAGTTTTAATTAGGAAATAGTTTAATTTTTATTTTGTGTTAAAGTTGTTTGAATGGTTGTTAACGTGACAAACTAACAGCAAATTGGCGTGAGAAATGGTTAGCAATATTGGTGTTGAAACTGATAGCCGGAAGAGTGCTTATAAAATATATACGCTTAACTTGTTTCTATTTGGAAATTTAATATACTCTTATAGCCGTAACTCCAGTAGTAGTTTGTGTTTATATATCTTTAAATTTGTTTGTTTTTATACGTTCACGCTCGCTGATTTATCATTGGCGAGATATGCAGAGGTGTATGTTAAATACATCAGAATGATGCAACCTTTGCAATCGTGTACCATCATTATTATCATTTCAGCTCACATATGTCACACTACTGGGTTAGAGCTTCCTCCATAATAGAAGGGAAATTGACCTATACTAATAAACTCAAAAATTACTGGCTCGATTTAAAAAATATAGATTTCTACATTATCGCCGAATAATATAGCATATATTGAAAACTAAAAAACTTTAATAACCCCTATGTGTAAACAAGACTAAACTTATATTAAAATTTAATTTTAATATACCTACTTACATTTGAAATTATACTTAATATACTTAAATTTACGACCTCGGCCAACTCCATCTGATGCCGTTTGGTCAACAATTACATTCCCAAGGAGAGTTGACGTCTGGCATCAATATATACTATGAAAGAACAGTACATATTGTATCGACCCCAATTAATTGGAATAAGAGTAGGAGAATGATGTAATATTAACAAATACAAAATTTCACGTTGAGCACAGCGTGACACTACATCTTTATTTTTATTTCTTATCTGTGTATTTCATGATAAAGTGAAAAAGAAATTAATTATAATGATTATCTATGTACCGTCCAAAAATTTTTTATTGCCGTGCTTATCACGTCTACAGTTTTATATTATTGCATACCGACATCTCGTATCTTGCACAATCATTGTTATTACTTTATCATTTAAGGTCTTTCGACCTGGGCCAACTCCATCCGATGCTATTTGGTCAACAATTACATGCCCAAGTAGTTTTGCCATATATATCTTTGTATTGCGGGGGACTTTATAAACATGCAATTAACGTAGACAAATTACATCCAGACTTAGAACAACACCTTGTGAATCGCACAAAGTATTGTCCTGAGTTGAACCCACGGCATTGGCACGGAAGATTGTTATCTCAACTACTACGCCATTTGTGGAGTCAAATATATATTCAGATATAATATATAAATTCAATAATAATAATATAAAATTCAGATCAGCTGCATTATTTATTTATATAATAAATATAATTGAAGATTATTTTTTATCTTTTATAAACATACCTATAATAAAAGTTACAATAGCAGATACATATTGTTCAAATATGTATTTATACACAGAATAAAACTAATAAAAGAACGGTATCAGATATCACTCAACTGATGTGCTTGATCCCATTGGAACATGTTCGGTGACCACGCCTCTTCCTCCGTTAAAAAGACAGTTACTTTTATTATCTATACCCCTGCTAACAACGAATGAAGGGGTGATATTGACAATGAATGTCTACATAATTGTATAACTGAATTTATATACGTTACAATTTTTATGTTACTTTATATAAAATTAAGCTTCTGTCTGCGGCTTTACACGCGTAACATCCTCTAAGTTGAACTATTAAGCCAAGAGAACACATTACCTGCATAAAAATCATATGTAATCCAGTAGTTGGTTTATTTGTTTGCCAATTTGCATCAAAATCTGTTGAACATATATCCATAAGTGAAAAACATTTAAACATCTTCCCCAACTTTCGTATTTATAATATTTGTAGGATTATACTATATTTAAAAAGAAATATGTATATATAACTTTAATTAAATTATTCGTATGAACTAAAATAAGAAAGAATTGCGTCTATTATTAAATTTTATCTTTAAGATTTAAAGGGAATATTCCACATTAATGTCTATATAAAAATATGTATCGCAAGTATCATTACAAATAGAGCCAGACTAAAAGTATTTGTGATTCCTACAAAGAATTGTCCTGCGTGGGAATCCAACCGGTGACATAAGGGGTTAAAAATTTAACAACTAGAAATTACAATATTGTGGTATTGACTTGGAATCCCAGTCTGAAGTTTTTAATTAATTCTAAGGTACAAATGAGTGTACTCATAAATTTATCACTTACTTGTTAAGCTTGAGGAGAACTTATTGCCAACGATCTTTCTGAAGTTTTGATATGGTTGATGATGGCTTAACTCCCAATACCAAATATTTGAATATATCAACTTTTATCCTCCACGTCCCACTCCTCTGGATGTCTTTCCAATATATAATATGAAATATATATCAGAATTTCCTATGAATTATTCTGCTTCTGAATTAGTTTCCATTTTGTTGAATATATTTTCAAAACTCACTACTTCAATTGCTTCAAATCCTCAGAATTTAAATAAGTTTATTTTACACCTTTAAGACAATAAAAACAACGTAATAATCTTTGTAAATACCTAAATTTACTCAAAATATTTATGGTGGGAATTAGTTCGCATCAAATCTTTGAGTAGGCGGGTGGATAAATTATAATCAGAAAAATATCCGTTGTTAATTCGACGTTTGACATCGAAGCTGATTATAAAATAAATTAATGTGTTTTTTTAATTTCAGGTATGTACAAATAATTCAAATAATTCAAGGCGATGACGCAGCTAAAGTAAGTATGTAATGTAACTATTTCAACCAAAACAAATTTAAAAAAAACTACACCTTTTACAAGCACACAAAATGTTTTTGGATCCAATCCGCGGTAGTTATGAACTGGAATTATACTAGAACAGCCAAACCGGTCATAGGTTCATTCACTGTTTGATATAAGGCCTGTCACACACATTCGTTTCTTGACGCTAACATCCATAGTCCAATAAAAAAAACACTTTTTTTTACTGTCAATGATTTTCGATGACAAGAAAATTAAGTAAATATAAGTTTAAGAATATACATAAGTACCGTAGTACATCCTATAATCTAGGAAATATTTGATGATATAAGTAGTTTCATATAAACTATCATCTTAAATTTGAAATACAACTACAATCCTATTTACTGATATTATTAAAAACGAAACATTATATTTAGAAATTTGCTTTTTACAATTACACCAACTGATCAATATACATCTAATATTGCGCTGCATTCAAATCAATGTTGTATGGTAGCGGTTACGAATACTACCAACCCTTACTTTGCTTGTAGATGTCGTAAAAGGCGACTAAGAGCCTTATATCGACCTTGAGCCAACTTTATCTAATGCCATTTGGTTAGCAATTATATTCCCAAGAAGGGTGGACGTCTGGCAGGCGGCCGGTCAGAAAAATATTTTCAATAACTTTTACAATATGTACTATGAAAGAATACAATATGTACTCACATATTGTATCGACCCTAAGTAATTGGACAACTGATTATTATTTAAATTTCACTTTTAGTTGTTAATATAACCATACAGAGAAACAAAAAGTTCATTAGTGAAGTAAACAAAGCTTTACGTCTGTACAATAACCTCATTAAAGAAAGTCGTGACTATTATCTTATCTTATATAAAACGAAATGTAAAATAAGCTACCGGTGTATTTATTAAAATCCCCAAATCTATCCGGTATCAGAATCTACATATAATCTTTGTAATTATAATAGTAATCAAATTAATGATATCCAAATTAAATTTCGTCTTAAACCGAACAATTAACATGAAAAAATAGATAAGCTTCGTAACACATCCTGTTAACTAAAATTATCCCTACGTTTTCATAGAATTTATATATATGCTTGTAGTTATAAATTCATATAGCGAAGTCCCGAACAGGTGAGAGAAACGTTATTTCAACACAACAGTTATTTTCGACAGTTTAAAACTATATATAAAGTCGCAGCACAATTTCGTGTTTTGGAAAAACAAAACGCGTCGGGACATTTTAGTGAAAAATCACCTTGGTCTTTATGATTGATCATTTCTTGAAACTGAAGAGTGTGGCCGGCGGTGCGACTGCGCCGTTGACAAGTCACACAAAATATTTTGAAAGCATAAAGTGTTGATTTGTTGAGAGTCACTGAATGAGATATCGCAATGATATGCTCCAAGCATTTTGTAATTAATTACAAACATAAATATTCGTACATTCTCAGGCAACTAAATCAGTATCGCAGTTTTAAAAACCAAACTCTGATTTAGTCATTAAAAACCATATTTGGGATATCCTATCCTATCTGAAGACGACTTGTGATGGTTATTAGTGGAGGTTATCACTCCATTCCGCTATCCGCTTGCTTAATATGTGGTATATTATGCGCTAGCTATGAAAGTATATAACAACGATAATATTTTTATTCCCTAAAGTAGTGATCAAAAGTGGTACCACGCTGTTGATAGTTCTCTATCTACAGCCGCGGGCCGGTCCGTCCGGGGTAGTATCACACTCTCGCAGAGCTCGACGTCTGAGTAAGGGCAATATGTTATTGCGCTACTTTCGGTGAGGTGCAACTGGGTGGGTTTGGCATTTGTATTGGTAGGCAGCGGCCTAGTTAATAACCCTTGGTATTGCAAAGGACACTCCCCATCAGATGTAAGTTCTGCTTGATCGTTTGCCACCATAAGCAATAAAAAAATAGTGTATTTATGCGTCTGCATAGAAGGCGTAATGGTTAAGATACCAACCTCCCATGCCGATGCTATAGGTTCAATTCCTAAACAGGATAATACTTTGTGCAATTCATACACACATTTTGTCCACAAAATATGTAGTTTGATAACGGTTGTCTTGTCAATGTCTGTCATAAAAGCCGGTTAAGAACTCCACATCGATCTATATTAAAACCACCTAGTTCTATGTAGACAATGATTATATTTCCTAGGATGTTTGAAGTTAGATAAAACTTTGCGAAAACTACATACAGTATATTTTGCTCCAGCTATGTTAAAGTGCATGAAAATTAATAACGAGATTATGCATATTTCGATATCGTGAATTAAAACTACATCAGTGATACTTTTTATTATTCTAAATTTTCTATATTAATTTATATGAAACATTGTCTACACAAAAACTAAATTAATATTAAAATTGCACACGTTCCATTTCATTGTTATAAATTTTAATTATTAAATATTTAAAATAATATAATTATAATTATTCAAGGTGGATATATCAATTAATTTGGCTCCAAATTTTTAACAATTACATAATTGTAAATATATAATGTATAATGTACAACGCCTTGGTATCCCTACTAATATATAAATGTGAATGTAAGTTTGTTTGTTACACTTTCACGCTAAAACTACTCAGCCGATCATCATGAAACATTGTACACATATTCTTGGAGGTATTAAAAGTAACATAGGATACTTTTTATTAAAAAAAATCAAAATTTTTATATGAAAAGTAAAAAAATTGTTTGTCAAAAAATCTCAAAATCTAGCTTCTTCAACGCCATCTAGCAGTCCAGTAATGAAGTTCCAACCCTGAGTATTGTAATACCGTTGCACTGTATTACCGACGGTCACGTCAATATCCAATCCAATTGACTATAGTTTCAGGTGTTTGGGATTTTTCTATATTTATTGTTATTTTTTTCTGTCATTATATATGCAGTATAAAACTATTTGAAGTTTTGAGGTTAGATGTTATTTTTGTGGTTAGATGCTATTATTTAGTTTTAATCTTTAATTCTTACTCTGTTCTTCTTTAAAAATGCATCGGCAGCGGAAATCTGATCGATCCAAAAATTCCTCCCGGGCCCGTGCAGCAAAAGTTGCACGAAATCAAGAATCTTCGGTTCAAGGATAGTAACCTTTTACGCGGGCGAAGCCGCGGGCAGAAGCTAGTTTATTATAAAAACAATGTTTGCTTTGACGAGACTATAATATTTCCTAAATGTAATGTAATTTGTGTAAAGATGCGAAAGGGAATGCTCCGATGTTTCGGATATGTGGAAAGAATGCCGAAAGAACGTCTGGTTAAGAAGATATACAATGCGAAAGTGGAAGGATGTAGGTACCGGGGGAGACCGAGACTGACCTACCTAGACCAGATTGGTCACGTAATGAAGGAAGGTGGAGTCAAGAGTCTTCGAAACCGGCGAGCGTGTATGAAGAGAATTATGAATGTTGAGGAAGCGAGTGAAGTATGCAAGGATAGAGTTCTCTGGCACTCTGTTCTCTCTGCCTACCCTGCAAGAGATATGGCGTGATGATATGTATGTATGTATGTATGTAATTTGTCACCAAACTCTGAATTAAATGATGTAGTTAACGATTGTTGTATTTGGACGTGCTCCATTCACTAATTACTGATTAACATGAATAGTTGATTTATTCTGCCTGCATACGTTTTTAAAGACATTTGGCACTTCCATTCTGAATATATATTACATACATGTACATACACATACATATCATCACGCCATACATACATACATACACATACATATCCCTTGCAGGGTAGGCAGAGAGAACAGAGTGCCAGAGAACTCTATCCTTGCATACTTCACTCGCTTCCTCAACATTCATAATTCTCTTCATGCACGCTCGCCGGTTTCGGAGACTCTTGACTCCACCTTCCTTCAGCACGTGACCAATCTGGTCTAGGTAAGTGAGTCTCGGTCTCCTCCGGTACCTACATCCTTCCACTTTCGTATTGCATATCTGCTTAACCAGACGTTTGTTCGGCATTTGTTACTCAGTGCAATATATTCAACGTGTACATATCTTCCTTTTTCTTAATAATTTTTTTTGGTTAAAAAAGCCATGGTGCAAACACACTCCAGCAGAACCACCCGGAGCGGCGGAAGGGACGTTGTGACGTACAACCTCATAATTTCTCGTACATGGTGTCTGTTTCGCCATTTGGGCATCACACTGTCGATGCTGCTCTTTCCTTGTCTCCTACTTAATAAAATTTCGGTCCTCATTATTGATTTGTCAATATTTTTACATTTGTTTTTAAAATATGACTGATTCTTTATTTTTTTTCGTTTTAAACCCAAATTGGTAAGCTGTTTAAAATACTCTCATTAAATAGAAGGAGAGACTACTCTCGCTATCCAAAGACGATTGTTGTTGTAAATCGGACATTACTACCTTGCCATTAAGGCTGTTATTCTTTTGCAAAAATTCACGTAAATCAAAAAAATGTGCAGAACCACTTTATTTTTGTCCAACTCAACGTTTAACATTATCATTAGCACTCACTCTGGACCATCAAAGTGGCCTTGACTGATACTCTTAATTTCTTTTCAGTTACTCGTATTTATTTATTGATATATTATTGCTGTTTGTTGTACTTCCGTGTGGTGACGGAGTAAGAATATAATTCACCACTCTGTTCTCTCTGCCTACCCTGCAAGGGATATGGCGTGATGATACGTATGTATGTATGTATCCAACACAAACATCAAAGAGGTAGACATTATAATTTACGTTTATCTTATCTTACCCGTGTGTGATCGTAGAAGACGACTAAGGGATATAAAACGCATATAACATCTATGTGAGAGAAGGAAAACTCGAAACAAAACCCTATACCAACACGTCTGACCAACGCGATATAGTAAATTAATTTCCCTCCAATTAAGGAGGAGGCCCGAGCCCAACTGTGGGACATTTATGACGATGATGATGAACTCGTTGTATAGAACTTATTTATTAAAAATCATATTAAAATATTACATTACGTGTATATATAATAAACTAAAAATGTCCAATGACATGTAATGAAGAGCAAAATAGTACAATTATAAAACTTCCAAACAATATCTTCCGTGTAACATAATACAATAATCACCATGAAGTCGGCGTTCGCGCATCGTATCGAATGACGGCGACAAATCGTTCGTGTATCATCGTAAATATATATTTTTTTAATCTCAGACCATTCTTACTATTTCCGGTGAGTATTGCCAACATATTGTACATCAGGTAAAGCAAAAACATTGCTCATTATAACGATAATAAATGCAAACATATATTAAACTATATTACTTTGAAATAAGGATGATAATCGTTAAGCTAAATTACAGGTTGCATTTCTAAGGTACCCAAAATTTGTAAAAAAATTACGCTCTTTTGTGGCTGCAGACTGTATGGCACCGAAACCTTTATATTCATGCGAAATACTTGAAAATTTTGTATGGGGAACTTATCGATTATTTCCGAGAAATGTTGCGTTGACCGTCTGTGGCGGATAAATTGTCTGTAATACTATACATGCGCATACATTAATTACGGTGCGTATTCATTACACTTGTAATAACGTTCGTTTACTACACGGATGTTGCTCGCTATGAAACAAAGTTGCCACCGCAAATTATTTACATAGTTAAACAAAAATACTGATTTTTGGCCATCTATCGATTTAACCATATGCCTGTCGATCTCCACTCTTGGATGTAGAATGTTTATGTCACTAAAAGTAGAAAAAGGCAAGGCGAATTAAAAATAGAATAATAATTATATCACTAGTTAAATAAAATTTCTATATCACTAAGATAAAAACGTTGATATTGTCAGTTAATAAGAATTCTTGAGCTATTAGTTTCAGAATGATGCATTATATTTAATGAAAAAGAGTTTTGTCTTATACTACTATTTTAAGTCATTTTACCTAAACATTGCAACGATCGCACATCAAAAAAATGTACGGCCATACACCTTATCATCACTTATACATTTTTTTATTTCTTCTTCTTCTTCTTAATGAATGGCCTCTGTGAGTGATTAACCACAACTTCGCCAATGTCAAGTAAAATAAGTTTAAAAAATTATAATAGATTTATATTTTAGTCGTCAGTCATGTCGGTTCATTGTCTTGTCCTATTTTTTTATTTATCGAAAGCTCACACATTTTTTTTAAAAACAAAAGAAGTTTAAATACCGCCAGTAACATGACTTACCAATATAAATCTAAATAGATCTAATAGATAATTATAATTTTAGTAAGTAATTTTGTTTATTCTTTTTTCTGTATGGTGACAGAGTAGGAAAATTATTCACCTCTCATTTCTTCTTGTCTGTGAGTATCGTAAAAGACGACTAAAACATGCATATATAAGAGAATATCTATACTAGAGAACGTAAACTCGAAATAAAACATTATACCAACCCATATAACTAGGGTGGCGTATTAGGTCAATTTCTCTCCAGTTATGGAAGAGGCTTGAACCCAACAGTGAGATGTAAAAGAGCTGAAATATTAATAGAAACTTAGCTATTTGGAAAACAAAATTTGTGTATAATATTTTCACTTACATACATATCATCACGCCATATCCCTTACAGGGTAGGCAGAGAGAACAGAGTGCCAGAGAACTCTATCCTTGCATACTTCACTCGCTTCCTCGACATTCATAATTCTCTTCATACACGCTCGCCGGTCAGAGACTCTTGACTCCACCTTCCTTCAGTACGTTACCAATCCGGTCTATATTTTCACTTAAGTTTAAATAAGCCCAAAATTTATCGTATAGGAAGATGTAGTATATAAGTCCGAACTAAAAAAGAGTTAAAATGTTCGTACTTTCTTTACCCATAATTATTTAATATACTACTTCTTGTTTAGTTTAAGCTTAGTTTCAGTCAGCAGCTAATCCTAAATATATCTCTAGCGCAATATTCTTCAACAAAACAACAACTAGTTAGTTACATAGTTTCAATTATTTATACTTCCTATACCTGAATGCTATTTGGACGATTAGTTAGTATAATTCATACGGTCTAGCTAGTAAATCTTTAAATTTATAAGCCTTCGTGATGTAATCTCAATGTTAGTTGAAGATTTGCGAGTATAAAATATTAATATTAGTTACGTACAAATTTGTTCTACATGAAATACCAATGTTTGAAATAAAACTATTTTTACGGATTCTATCGCGTTTGTATTTGATTTTAAATTTCTCGAAGTTTCGAATAATTTACAGCGTTCATGGTTGTGGAAGGTCATCAGACTGACACGTATTTGAAACATCGGCAAATTAAAAAACAAATACAAATGCGATAGAAACTGTAAAAATAGTTTTATTTTATATATATTATAATATTCGTGTAAACCTCAGAAATCATTAAGTACCAATATAGGAACAAGACCACCTCAACAACTATTTATTTATTTATTATACACAACAACTAAATAAGGGATATAATATGCATATAACATATAAGCAAGAGAAGGTAAACTCAAAATAAAAATCTATACCAACCTTTTTTCTTTTTTTATGGCAGGCAACTCTTCTGGTAGGCAACTCTTTTTTTTATGGCTTATGGTGACAAACGAGTGACCACCGAAGACAAAGATCGGGTACCGGTGGTCCGCTCGCACGGCGAAGAGAGAGGATTTTACGGTGGGTCTATGGGGTCACGCGCCGCCTTCTCCGTCACCCCGGACCGATTCGGCGGGGCGAGACGCACCCATAGCCTACCAATAAAAAAAAATAAAAAAAAATAAAAAAATGGTGACAAACGAGCAAGCAGCGCACTTGATGGTAAGTGTTACTGCCGCTCATAGACCTTTGCGATATCAATACCGCTACTAAACAACACAAACCCCAAACCCAGTTGGGCTTCCGGCTCTCGTACTAAGTCTATACCAATAACCATATACCAATCTGGCTGAACAGCGCAGAATGGTAGATTAATGCCTCTCCTATTGTGGAGGACGCTCGAACCCAGCAGTGGGATATACATGACGTACGTACATGATAATGATAACAGACAAGCCTAATTTTTATTTTTAATAGCTAATAATAACTTATTATTTAATAATATCTGGGCATTTCTTCAATATTGTGTTATTTAGTTGATCGCTCTGGACTTTTCAAATACTGATATTTCATTAAATGTCATTACATTCACATATTTTTTATTCAAAAGAGATGCCTAAATAAGTTTTTTATGTATATAAATAAGTTTTAGGTATCTCTTTTGAATAAAAAATATGTGAATGTCATTAAATATCAGTATCTGAAAAGTCCGGAGCGATCAACTAAATAACTTAATATTGAAGAAATGCCCATCTATTAGTCTATTTCAGTATCATACTGTGACTATCCTATTTAAAAGCAATAGTTGGTACAAACAAATAGAATAAATACATCATCAATTTTAACATTATACTTAGAATTATATTAAAATCTTAATTCGTGTACCAAAAATTACAGGCTTCAAAATTTGAATATATTGCGGAAGCTGCTTTCTCATTTGGATTTAAATGTATCCTATATCCGTTTTATTCTTTACTCTTATTAATGTCGTATTTAAATTTTGATTACTCCTGAAACATCAAAACCTTTAGACCGATCAAAAATTAAATGATATATTTTTTTTTTATTTGTATTCAATAAAATCTAAATAAATGTAAGTCAAGTACTTAGACAATGCATAATGTATGCACTGGCAAAATCTCGATTATTTCTATGAGTTAAAGTCTAATTACACATATGAAATAGTGGTTTAAATAGTGACGTTCTGATGCCGAGTGTCATTGGTTCCCAATGCTGTGTACCCAATCCCAATGCTGACATTTCCTTGTGAGATTCACAAATAAAGGTTGGCTGTTATTTGCGATTGTAAAATGTCTATACGTAAATAAAATTTGTCACAAAAAAGGCTTACCTTTGCCTCCATGCGGTATGCTATTAAAAAAAAGTTTTTTCTGTTGCTTATGGTGGCAAACGAGCAAGCAGCACACCTGATGGTAAGTGTCACTGCTGCCCATGGACCTTTGCTATGCCAAGGGTATATAGCTAGGCCGCTGCCTACCAATACAATCCCCAAACCCACCAAGTTGGGCTGCCGACTCTCTCGCTCACCGAACGAAGATCAATAGCATATTGCCATTACTCAGTCGTTGATCTTCTGCGAAAGTGTGGTACTACCTCGTGCGGATCGGCCCGCGGCCGTAGGCAGAGAGCTGTCAACAGTGGGTTCCTACCATTAAAGTACGAAAATTCTCTTATATTAGAATGATCTAGCAATTATGTCTATTTAGTTATAATTGCAATCGATAAAATGTCAATAGAATGTATTACCATTTGCTATTATGACTTATATAACGCATAATATCGACAATCAACAAATTATAACGTACACAAAAACTTTCAAAAAGTCGTCATCAATTCGGTTTCGAAACTTAGTTTCGGCCATTTTTGATGTCGTGTCTAGCAGACTTCCTCTAGTTACAGAATATCCTATACATGAAATCGGAAGTCAATATCCAATTTAGTCGGCATATCAATTAAATGAACAACAACATTTGGCAACTAAGCCTGTCAATTATAATGTTGTATAAATATGTCCATCAATGATATTTCCAAAACAAATTTTCTCTTCATTTAATGTCATTACCATCGTTATTTATATCTACGATAATTATAATATCTTTATTGGACAAGACACTTGATAAAAATAATTGTAAGTGTATTTAAACAATCTTGTAAAACTTGTTGATTCAGTATAGCATATCTGGATTTCCTATTCTTAATGATATTTAGGTTCTTTAATAAAATTATTCTGTAAAAGTTTTTAATGTTTACGCGAGTATTACACATTTGTAATAAAACTACTTTTACGGATTCCATCACGTTTGTATTTGATATTTAAATTCCCGACGTTTCGAGGACTTTACAATGATCATGCTCACGGGAGGACTAAGTTATCTCACGTTCAAAAGACCCATCGTTATTACAGAAATTTATATCTACCCGCTACAGTATCAGTTATTTTTGGAAATATACATATACCTATACAAAATCCGTAAAAGTAAATATATAGATATATATTATTTAATAGTGGTAAGACCACGCTGTTGACAGTTTTCTATCTACAGCCGCGGGCCGGTCCATCCGGGGTGGTGCCACACTCTCGCGGAAGATCGACGTCTGAGTAGTGACAATGTGCTATTGCGCTTCGTTTAGTGAGCGAGAGAGCCGGAAGCCCAATTGGGTGGGTTTGGGGATTTTATTGGTAGGCAGCGGCCCAAGCTATACCCTTGGTATTGTAAAGGTCCATGGGCGGCAGTGACACCTACCATCAAGTATGCTGCTTGCTCGTTTGCCACCATAAGCAATAAAAAAAAAAAATAAAAAAAAGTAGTTTTATTCTGTAAAATTATTTTGTGTACTATATAGACTAGCTGATATAGAGCTATTTTTTTGTCTTGTTAGGTAACGTACACGAAAGTAGTATATTCATACTATTAAATTTTGGATTAAATATCCAACACCTCTGGCTGTCTAACGTTTAATCAAATATGATGTAAAATAAACCTTGTAATACATAGACCAGCACGCATCGAGTGATTACGCAGGGCGTTGATTTCTCTTTTATCGCAACGCTTATAATTCATTCAGAAATACTAATACATGGCTATCTAGAGATTTCATTAACTATTCATATAGAAACATATTATTATAAAACTGCCTAGTAAATATTGCAAGAAATAATATTGCGTTCTTATTTCCGGCGCTTGTTACGTGACCGTAGTCGATATGAACACAGATTACCTAGTCAGGAGGTACAGGTGACTCCATTCACCGATTACCAGATCTTAGCACCTTACCGACCACAGAACGCATCCCATTCACGACAAGCGAGTAAATCAACCGAGAATATTTACGCCATATAAGGACTAATTGATACTGTTTCCGCAAACGGAAAACAACTTTCTGCTATGGATGGAAAAACCACTTTCGTGTGCATTCGTTTAGAGTTACGGCTTTTTACGATAGCTATTTCTGTACGCAAACTGTGAAAAGCATAAATATGGTTTGTGCTCGAGATTGGAATGGAATTTGAAACTTTTTGTCATTGATGTAGAGCTTATATTTGTATAAATGTAACTGTGAGTTATAGCGTTTAGGTGTGGTTGTTTGGTTTTATGAATGAAGCGCAACGTTGCGAGCGGAAGCGGACTGGGCGTAGTGCGGCTTTCCCGCGGCGGCCGGTTTCATTAATAATTAAAACGCAGCAAACTGGCGGAATGACCGGACGTGGAGATGATTTCTAGCCGCCCGTGTAGCGAGCTCACAACTCCTGCTCTCCATACCGTTATACACACCGTACACTGTCTTGTTATTCATTAACGTTTAGAACGGAACATATAAATAAAAATTGGACAACGTACTCGACATTTTATATAAAATATGCATCCAGTAATTTAGAGATAATTTTTTGTAATGACGTATCATTAAACAGTAGCCGGTTGGATAGAGGCCGGCTCACCGGCTCACCGGCATGTTGGCGTCGGCTAGATGACGCCGCAATAATGTAACGGTCAACACACAAAGTAAAATTTGACCGCCTCATTACGTAACACGCCAGCGGAATGGTACTGGAGCAAGTGGGAGCCTGATATCTAACTTACACATGCTAGAATGGGATAGAACTAGCCGCGAGCGAGCGGGATGGTGGAGTATGACAAATCTATAAAGAGAATGGGATAGATAAGGTAGCTAGATATGCGCGTCCGGTAGAGCATTTCCTGTCGCGGGAACACTATATTAGTGTAGGTACTGCAAACATAACTTAAAAATAACTGATTTATATAAATAAATGACTTATTAATTATCTGTATGATGACAAAATGAACATGAAGATTGTCGTCTGCCTACAGCACGATATAGAAGTCGATTGAGGAAGTAATAAAATATAATATTACTCCAGGAGAAAGAAAACTCGGTCTAAAAGTATAGAATAAATGCTTTTATAGTGTGGGATAAATGAACGTATAAAAATTACACGCAGACTAAAGAACAATAACTTAAAAATCGTATTTGAAATAAAACTACTTTTACGGATTCTATCGCGTTTGTATTTGATTTTTAATTTCCCAACGTTTCGAACACTTTACAGTGATCATGGTCACGGGAGGACTGACTGACCATGATCACTGTAAAGTGTTCGAAACGTCGAGAAATTAAAAATCAAATACAAACGCGATAGAATTCGTAAAAGTAGTTTTATTTCAAATGTGTAATACTCGCGTAAACATTAGAAGTCATTATTAAAGATCGTATAAAGAATTATCTTAAATGGCAATCGAAGCCCGAATATGAGAGATCACTACATACGAGTCCTATGCTCTCTGTACAATAATGAAAAAAAATGAACATACTGTGTAATTGGTGTCAGTGCTATCTTTAAAAAAAAACTTAAAAAGCATAAGTTTTTATTGGTTTTTAGCAGAACGAGTGTTAATTTGCAAAAAATTACGATAAATAAAGAGGATTCGCTGTCATGCATAGTTGGCGCTGATGCGTCTCGGGGCAACTTCCGTCGCCCACATTCTCGCTAATGTATAATTGTTGGCGTCTTTCTGTCACGTCCTTCAGTTAATGCTATTAAATGGAGCATTGCTTCAATGAATGACTAACTGTTTGTATTTTAGTCTTGGTCTCAGAACATGCGTAAACAAAACTTTCTGTTTCACTATTGTAAAGTGTTTTTTTTTTTTCATTTTCAAGGTAAAATAATCTCTCGTCATAAAACTCTAGGGTTTTGGCCGTGGTTAGCCACCAAACGCTTAGGTTGTTCCTTAATAGGAGAAGAATCTAAACATAACTGATTATGGGGCCTCACGTTGCTTTTCACACCTCCTACTTAGGTAGAAGAAAATATAGAAGAAAAAATATTTATTCGTTTTTGATTCACTCGCTGACAAGACAGATTGACTCAGGGTTTTCTTCTTAGTCTTTCTTTTCTTACAATAATACCTCCTAAGGCATCTCTTACGGCAAAAATAAAAAGAATAGTAATATGCTTTCTTGACCGTCACTAAATATTAATAAAAATGAAAAAAATTAACATTAATTTTCGACCTCCATTTTAGAAGAAACTTGGTATAAAACCTTATTTATATTTATCTAATTGGTGAAAACCAATTATAATTTATAAATACAATTTTTCCATATGCATAAACAAATATTTTATCACAAAAGTTAATAATTTCATATTTGTCGTGGAAGGATGTGTAAGTGCATTAGGGTTGCCAGTGGCGGAAGCGCGCCCACGCTTGCTAATTGTCCAACTCTTTTTGTTTAGTCGTCCATTCGCCTTAATTCGATTACAGCAATCAGAGCCTCGCCCTTTGGCCCGAAGACGCCCCTGTGTCTCGGACGAGCACGATAATTGTTATACATTATGTTGCTTTATCTATACTTAGAACGACAAAGTTGCACATTAATGCTTGTGTCGTGGGTACTAATTTGTTAATTAGATACAATGATGTTGCATATGCCTTTGTATGTTTCTTACTTCTTGAACCTTAGAACACGTAATCAAATTTAAAGAAAATGATTTAAAAAATATATTTCTTTTTAACACCTAGATAATTATATGAATAAATTGAATTCAATTCGTTAACTTAATTCTGTCAAGATCATGCATTTTATGGCAGGAAAATCTAAAGTTAATTTTTGGTCCAAAAACATTATTTAGCCTCGATTCATATCCGGATCAAAAACTTTGTGGCATAGAACAATTCAAATTCCAAAAGCAATAAGGAAAATATGCTTTTTGTGTGAATAAAAATGGTTTAAGTCATGTCTAGATATAATATAAAAACTTCTTAGTAAAAAAGTTTACTTCCGGCTCAAAACCAATAGGTATTTAAATTAATTTCCCAGCACAAATCATGCATCAATCAAACATTTTATAACAGTAAATCTCTAATATTTCCAAAGTAATAAAGTTTGGAGTTAATTGAAAAGGGGATCAAAAATAATGTGACAGAAAACCTTTCAAGTCACGAGAGCAATAAAGGAAGTCATACTTCCAATTCAACGGAAATGGGTTTAGATATCAAGCCTCAATCGTACTTCACGCGTTGATCAACAATTTGCAGAAAATCTTTCAAAGACAATAAAGTAAATGGCAGAAAATCTTTCAAAGACAATAAAGTAGGTCTTATTTTATTTTCCGAGCACATTTCGCTATTACGCCTCAGGCTTAATTCAAGCCTAGCTCAGATAATTTATTTAGAAAATCGTTTAGAAATCTCGCATCTGTGTTAATGGAAATTACTGAGTGTTGTTTCTCAGCATTATGCAGTGTGTAATTTATACATATTTTAGACTATAAAACATAAGTTGTCCTTCAAATATTGATTCCACTATGGTCATTTTACCATATATGATCACCAAACATGAACTATCCATGGAAACTAAAAACACAGCATGGGCTAGTTGACACAATGTTTGCTCACATTTCTACTCAATTAAGTGGTGCGTTTCATTCATGTGTAATTATTTATGAACCATTGCTCCAGCAATTTGTGCTTTCAGAAGTTATAAATAAATATCAGAATAGCTCAGTGCGCCAACCTGTTATACCACATTGTCGCACCGGACCTCTCATTTATGAATGAACTCACAGATCTAGCGATTTCCGGCTAACTGTTGAGATAGTACGACACTCTTCCTGGTTCCTGCTATGGTATCTTTAATTACGGCGCCAGCATAAACAGACTGGTGTTCTGAGAACATGTCACGCTAAATGGGATCATATTGGGCAATACGCAAAGTCCAGTTTTTCACACAACAAATGATTGATCGAGTTCATTTCTGCTTTATCGAGATCGCTCGAAATATGAATAAAGATATTCTAAAAGTAACCAGGCTATTCTTTTGGTCGCTGCGTTATAGACTTTATTAAAATGCGTTATGGTTAATTATAGATTGATATGATTTGGTAGCGATGGTGGATCGCATCCTGTGGAGCATGTTTTTTTCCTGTCCCCTTCCCGGCGTTTCACCGTTATGCAATATATCGTAAATAATTAGCGGAAGGCAAGATACCCGTGTCTTATGGAAATGCGGAATATCAGGTTTTTTTTTACCGGACATTTCCTGTCAACCATCTAACAGTATCGAGTCTTCTTTATATATTCGCTCTTAGTTGTCTCAACTACATACGAGTATATGTATAGATGCAAAGAAAGTAGTTTAGAAGAGGTTTATTTTAAACGCTTAAGATTTTCTCCACTTATATGATGTCAATTACAATGTTGCCAAGTCCACACGAACAAATAAACATATGCAATTTCTATTACATGCTAAATAATTATTATTACATCATTTAATAATCTCACATCTTTGTCATCTAACGAGGTAAGCAGTATCTACATCTAGCTTACAGAATAACACAGTTTTAATACTCAACGTACTATTTACAATATTTTAACAGAAAAATCTAATAATATCCAACACACAAAAAAATATACAATGCGAAAGTGGAAGTATGTAGGTACCGGGGGAGACCAAGACTCACCTACCTAGACCAGATTAGTCACGTACTGAAGGAAGGTGGAGTCAAGAGTCTCCGAAACCGGCTCGCCGTGTATGAAGAGAATTATGAATGTTGAGGAAGCGAGTGAAGTATGCAAGGATAGAGTTCTCTGGCACTCTGTTCTCTAGACATTATAATTTACGTTTATCTTATTCTCCACCACTCTACGTCTCATGCGGTGAAAGGGAAAGTAGTAAATAGTAGATATTGGTAGAAAAAATAATGTACCACGTCATATTGTTCAGGTGATTGTCAGATATATTTAAAGTTTTCCTTCTATGGCAGTGCTGTTGTACAAGGACTACTTAAATTAGTCAAGCATCATCATCTCGGTCCATATATGTCCCAGTGTTGGGCTCGGGCCTCCTCCATAATAGGAGGGAAATTGACCTACTATACCGCGCTGTTCAAACGTGTTGGTATAGGGTTTCATTTCAAGTTTGCCTTCTTTTATACAGATGCTTTGTGTATATTATATCCCTTAATCGTCTTTTACAATATACACGGGTAAGAGAGGGGGTGGTGAACTGTATTCTTACTCTGCCACCACACGGCAAAATTAGTCAATATACCTACTATAGTAAATAAAAACTTCATATTTTATATTTTTTATTTATAAAAGTACCTACACCCTTCTTTATAAGTACCAGCAAGTTAAACTCATCAAAGATCTGTAAAAAATATATCGGTATGTCCATTTGTGTTGAGTGCAGTGCGCGCCGATAGATGGGCATCGGTGAAATTACTTGAGATTTTATTGCCATGACTTCAGTACACTGTGCCGATCTGAAGCGGAACGTGTGTTCTCGTCTGCGGTTTTTGCCCCACCGACTAATTACACTTATAACTTTTGCCAAATTACGTAATTTACTCCGCATTACCTCTTTAAAAATCTGTAAATTCATTTTCTTTTTCGATCGATTAATGATCTCAAACACCTGATAACGAGATCGTACATACGCCGTAATCGTTTGTTTTGATGAATTGAATTGGTTGCAAGACAAAAATCATCAAAATATTGACTTTGATATGGACCGTTTTAAAAGACAAAGTTCTTATTTATACTTTCACGTTTTCTTTAATATTTCTTCTCACGCGATTTGAGATAAAACATCGGTTGATTGATCTAATTTATTCAATGCGTACCTTAACCGTTGGTATTTATGTGTACATAAATGAGCGTTTCAAACGCCGTGATATGTCCGACGATATATTTAACTCGCACTCTGACATACAAGTCATTTTATGTATACGACCATTCGAACGTGAAGAACGATCATTTGGACTTAGAACAGTATAAAATTTTTAAATACGTGTTCTCACGACGGCGCTTAAAACTCGATATGATAAGATATAAAATGTTGCAACGCCCAAGACCGGTCGACCGCAATTCTTGGGTTCACTTCGGCCGCAATTTGAAAAGAATAACGATCGGAGTTAATGGAAAGAGTATGTTAATCACAGCAGTCCAGAGCTCACAGATCACGCATCTGATAGTAATCAGAAATCACATCGCTCTGATTATTATACGTTTTTAAATCTGTAGCTACTCGAAAAACATAATTATAATTCTATAAGGTCAACAACCTGTTTGTTCCCTATGATTTGTATCGATATACATGGTAAATGGATACAGTTTCGTCATTTACTTATTATTATAGTTAAAAATAAGCGTAGAATAATTTAGTATAAAAAATTAGCTTGCTTATAAATCATTTATCAGGATTTGTGGTCGAATTCGATCTAATTAGATGTGAACAGGTTGGTTCTCATGCAAATATTAGCTCGGTCGACAATATATTACCTATTTTTTTATAATATAGATTTATATGTGAGATGCTAAAGTTTTATGATAGGTTTATTACTTTTTATATTGTGTATTGAAAAATATAAATTGACTTTTATTGATATTTTAATCAATTTAATTTATTTTAATATTATTTTTCAACGACAACGTAAGAGAGCGAGTAGGTATGAAAGAGAGTATTGGTGTAAAGATGCGAAAGGGAATGCTCCGATGGTTCGGACATGTGGAAAGAATGTCGAATGTCTGGTTAAGAAGATATACAATGCGAAAGTGGAAGGATGTAGGTACCGGGGGACACCGAGGCTAACCTACCTAGACCAGATTGGTCACGTACTGAAGGAAGGTGGAGTCAAGAGTATCCGAAACCGGCGAGCGTGTATGAAGAGAATTATGAATGTTGAGGAAGCGAGTGAAGTATGTAAAGATAGAGTTCTCTGGCACTCTGTTCTCTCTGCCTACCCTGCAAGGGATATGGCGTGATGATATGTATGTTATTTTTCAATGCTAAGTAGATTCCATTTGTGCTATTTACCATCGTGATATTCTCCGCTTTTTATTGTATATATTACCCATATATATAGATAATAATCGCTCATACTAAATGATTTTATCGAAACTCTGTTTCTCTTTGAAAATATCACGGCTGTATTTTTATTCTACAACGTCAAATCTACAAGTACGTATTTCATTTCGGTTGTGATTAAATTTCAATATTTGGGTTTGAATTAATCAAAATTTAATTGAGTGAATATTTGTGACAAACTAAATATAATAAATTAATTACAGTTAGGTACTCTTAGTTAACATGTGATAAACAAGATTATATCACCAATAAATCACAATAGGTTCTAATTGAAAATCAGCGCCTGACTCTTAAATAACTAGCGCTGAGCAAAGAGCACATTTGTCACAATGGCTGTTGAAACTGTTTAGATTTAACGCTGATTTTTTGATATGTAGATACTCCGTGTCGCAGTAAGATTACAGTTCACCATCCTCTCTCTTACCCACAGGTATCGTAAAAGACGATTAGGGGATATAATATGCATATGGCATTTGTGGAAGAGAAGAAAAATTCGAAATAAAACTCTATATCAACACGTCTCACCAGTGCGGTATAGTAAATCAATTTCCCTCCTATTATGGAGGAAGCTTGAGCCCAACAGTGGCACATATGTGGGCTGAGATGATGATATGTAGTGCTCAATAGTTATTAAGAGATGTACTCTTAATTGGTCGTGGTTTATATTTTTATTATATAATTAAAAATGATTTTTTTTTATGTAAAAATATCAACCTACTTATTGTATTCTTAATACGTCACCACACAGAGAAAGTTTGAAATATTACTGATTTAAATATCACTTAAGCAAGTGATAAATCACACATGAATATTGAACAGACATCGTATTCACAACGTTTCACTAAGCATCTTTTTATTGGTGTCTATGTTGAGTATCTTACATTTGAAGGCCACCGCGCTAATTGGTAATCAATTGTATGGGTACAGCGCACTAGGCTGACAGCGGCAATCCTATCATCCCTAACTCAAGATACAATCTAAAATGCCTCCGTCCATCCGCCACGCTATCTTAAAATCTCGATAACTACTTAAGCGCAACTACATTACGTACAAAATTAAGAGGTATTGAGAATTCGACTCGGGTTATACGCAGTTTAATTAAAAAATTCTAACTACGCCGCTGGATGTTGATAACTTACATAAAATACTTTTCAACATCGATTACTATATTACAAATGGTTAGATAGTAGTTTCAATTCTGTTGTTTCTAAATTATAAATTTCGAAAAATATTTTTAGATATATTAAATGGACAAGACAGCACTTTGTGGAGAAATATGAGGCAGGCCTACGTCCAGCAATGGATGACAAAAGGCTGAATGATGATAATGATTAAATGGACTATATATAATTTAATAGAATATTTAGTAATTAGAAGGATTATAATGTTTTGTTCGTAGTTTTTGGCAACTCATTTATGAATTGAAAAAGAGATTAACATAGGAGATTTTGAAAATCGTATCTAGTGAAAATTCTTTCAAATTGGAGGTTTTAGCAATCATGTTTAGTGCAAATCCTTTGCTGAAAAGATTACTTTCCTAAAGATTTTCATCCCCTATATTTTTTACCCCTTAAAAGCAAATTTTTTACAAAATATTAATGTCATATTTAAATCAAATTAAAATCATTTATTATGCTTAAGCTCATAGGGGCACTTATATGTAAGTCAATTTTACATTATTTTTAAAATTAATTTTAACTATTATATCATTAATTTAATTATATCTAAAAATAAGTTTCAAGCTTCTTTGAAAATGACGATACTTCCTTACAGCTTTTCATCCCCTTTTTTGCATTAAAAAGTAGCCTATGTCCTTTATCAGGCTTACTATCTGTGTACCAAATTTAATTTAGATCGGTTTAGTAGTTTTGGCGTGAAAGAGCGATAGACAGACAGAGTTACTTTCGCATTTATAATATTAATAAGGAAGTAAGGATATAAAGATAATAAAAAATTAAAAACATAATTATACTCATAAATTATAATTCGACCGTTGTCGTTGTTACGACAAAGGATTCCTTTCTAATCTTTTTGTCTGTTTGAACTGACGAAAAAAAAAGAACTAATTATGTTAATTAAACATGAAAACGTTAACTAATTTATGTCCATAATTAATTATATTGGTCTCAAAATCTGGTTTCAATTAAAATTTCAAGTTTACTTTTGTTGTTCTTAAAATTCAATTCTTAGCTATTATTCAATTTTATTTATTAATAACAACAAATTTTTCAGTAAATTCTTATAACTTTTATTATATTTTCACATCATAATCATCATTATCATCTCAGCCCACATACGTCTCATTTTTGGGCTCGGGCCTCCTTCACAATGGGAGGGAAATAGACCTACTATACCATGCTGGTCAGACGTGTTGCTATATTTATTTCGAGTTTTCCTTCTTTTGCACAGATGCCATATGCATATTATATCCCTTAATCGTCTTTTACGATACCCACAGGTAAGATAGAGGGTGGTAAATTGTATTCTTACTCCGTCACCACACGTCATAATAAGTATTGAGAATTAACATAACGGAAATGAATTTATGAAACTATGAATCTATTTTAAATGTAAAACAAATCGACGCTCTAACAAACGATAGAAGCGGTAAGCTATCAACGTATTAAATAAATGTCATCTAAAGTGAGATAAATATGTCACGACGCATAATAACCATGACAATTGATTTGAATTGAAATTGAATGATGTATAAAGTATGTTTGTTATAAGAAATTTATAATATAATCATAGTTATAAATGTTTGCTGAAGTTTTGTTTTATGCTCTTTAGAAACTATAAAACTTGACCCCTTTACCTTTTTATCGACCTATGCCAACACTATCTGATGCCGCCTGGTCAACATTATTTCCAAAGAAGATTGATGTATGTAGGTAAACTACCGGTTATAACTCTATAGTCAATTTTTTCGCAATATGTACTAATTGTACAATGATAGAATAGTATATATTGCTTCTCCTCAAGTAATTATAATAAGAGAAGGAATATGATGAGAGACTACAATTAATTATTGTAAATAAATTTAAAATAAATACTTGTATCTTGGAAGATGTTACGAACATATGTAAATTAACGAATTTAAATTAGATCGTATACCCCAAGTTTTTTTATTGCTTATGGTAGCAAATGAGCAAGCAGTACACCTGATGGTAACTGTCACTGCCGCCCATGGACCTTTGCTATAACCAAGGCTATAGCTAGGCCGCGGCCTACCATTACAAACCTCCAACCCACCCAATTGGGCTTCCGGCTCTCTCACAAAGCGCAATAGCACATTACCATTACTCAGACGTCGATCTTCTGCGAGAGTGTGGCACTACACCAGACGGACCGGCCCGCAGCTATAGACAGAGAACTGTTAACAGCATGGTCCTAGACCACTAATAGTTATAATAAAATAAAACGAATACTATCTACCAACACTCATTCCTTTTTCAACACGGAAAATCCTTTAAAAAAATAAGTAACTTTACAGCAAAACAAAGAAATCTTTCATTTGAAAACTAAACCCTTTGCCAATACAACTTTTCCCTTTTCAATTCATTTCTAAATGATAGATTGAACTTAAAATCAAATAATAAGTATATATTGCATCCTGCACTACGACTGCCTACTTTTTCAAGTATAGAGTTGTATAAATTAAAAAGAGTCACATATGTTTTTAAATATTCGCTGCGCTTATAAATAATAGTGACAGACAGACATGTAAGTTGGTACGTAATATCTTATAGTCAAGCAATGAGCTTATTATCTATCTTTAACTTTATACATTCTATCTCTAACAGTACAAATATTTTCACAGCAGGTAATTAGTGGTCCCCACATGGGGTAATGCTTTATCTTCATCACGATTTGTGTACATACTCAAACCTTGAACCTGGTTAGAATTAACCTTTTAAATTCAGTAGGATAAACCTCAAAAGTCAAGTGTTTACGTGAATATTGGAAATTATTGGTCTATGTAATTAATCAGTTAGAGACAGATAATATTAAAATATTTAAGAAAATTGTAAAAAGTTGTCGCACTTCAATAATGGTTGATTCATCATCATCATTATTCTTCTGACCATAGCAATTATGAAATTATTCATGCGAAAGTGGAAGGATGTAGGTACCGGGGAAAACCGAGACTAACCTACCTAGACCAGATTGGTCACGTACTGAAGGAAGGTGGAGCCAAGAGTCTCCGAAACCGGCGAGCGAGTATGAAGAGAATTATGAATATTGAGGAAGCGAGTGAAGTATGCAAGGATAGAGTTATCTGTCACTCTGTTCTCTCTGCCTACCCTGCAAGAGATATGGCGTGATGATATGTATGTATGTATATGTACGACACCAGGTCGATATAAAGCTTTTAGTCGTCTTTTATATGTCCACGCACTAAGTAAGACAGTATTCGTAGCCGCTACCACCTAGCAATGATAATGGTAGATTATCATGGTCATCATCTCAGCTCATACACGTCCCACTGTTGGGATCGAGCCTCCTCCATAATGGGATGGCAATTGACATACGCTGGTCAGACGTGTTGGTATAGGGTTTTGTTACGAGTTTTCCTTCTCTCGCATAGATGTTATATGCGTTTGGTAGATGTTATATTTATATGCATAAGGGACCTTACTCGTCTCGTACGATCACCCACGGGTGAGATAGGGGGTGGTGAATAGTATTTTTACTCCGTTACCACACGGATAGATAGATGATAATAATAATACAATGGTAGATTATACACATACATACATATCATCACGCCATATCCCTTGCAGGGTAGGCAGAGAGAACAGAGTGCCAGAGAACTCTATCTCTGCATACTTCACTCGCTTCCTCAACATTCATAATTCTCTTCATACACGCTCGCCGGTTTCGGAGACTCTTGACTCCACCTTCCTTCAGTACCTGACCGATCTGGTCTAGGTAGGTTAGTCTCGGTCTCCCTCGGTACCTACATCCTTCCACTTTCGCATTGTATATCTTCTTAACCAGACGTTCGTTCGGCATTCTTTCCACATGTCCGAACCATCGGAGCATTCCCTTTCGCATCTTTACACCAATACTCTCTTTCATACCTACTCGCTCTCTTACGTCGTCGTTACGAATGCGGTCGGTCAGCCTAACTCCACAGATTTTCCGAAGAGATCGCATTTCGACCGCATTAATTTTACTTTCATACTCTTTTCTGCATACCCAACTCTCGCTTCCATACAGTAATGTTGGGACAAGCACTGCGTTATGTATTGCTACACGTGCTTTCTGGCTGAGGTGGTGGCTGCCGAGGAGTTGCCCCAACGCTCCGTTCACTCTATTTCCCGCATTCACTCTTCGCTCTATATCAGTGGTGTACCGTCCATCTCGGCTAAATCCACATCCAAGATATACAAATTCATCCACTTGCTCTAGTACATCATTACCTATTGTTACTCTTACATCTGTTCTGGCTTCATCTCTTTCAAAGACCATTATTTTGGTTTTGCTCACATTCACGCGTAGACCCCTTTGTGAATGGTAGATTATAATAATATGATTTTAAATGCATAATATTTTAACACGACATTAGAATTGAATATAGTAATTATAACATTAGATTATCTGTGTACTAACATTATAACTGTGTACCTATTATTTTATCCGCCTAATACACTTTCTTCTGTATACTTTCTCTTTGTAATTTAATTGGTAAAGCGCTTGCAACAGATTTCTCTTCAGACTTCTCTTTCTGTAGTTCATAAATTAGTATAGCAGAAAGACAAGTTGATTAAATAATAAAAAATAAAACATAATTTAATATATAGATTTTTGTAAACTGTAGTTAATCTATCCATGTGGTGTATTGTATTCTTACTCCGTGTAAGAATACAATTCATCACCTCCTATCGTACCCGTGAATCGTAAAAGTTGACTAAGGGATATAATAGAGCCATAAAATCTATACAAGAGAAAAAAAACTTGGAATAAAACCCTATATCAAGTCGTCTGACTAATGCAGTACAGAAGGTTCAATTTCCCTACTGCAGTCGACGAGGCTTAAGTCCAGCTACCTATGTCAGCTAAGATAATATACACACATACATACATATCATCACGCCATATCCCTTGCAGGGTAGGCAGAGAGAACAGAGTGCCAGAGAACTCTATCTCTGCATACTTCACTCGCTTCCTCAACATTCATAATTCTCTTCATACACGCTCGCCGGTTTCAGAGACTAGAGAAAAAAGGTTGATAAATTACTCATCTGAACTTATACTGCAATTACAAGTCACAGTAATGAATGGCAATTGTATGACGTATAATTATTGTTAATTAATGATAATATAATCATTATGTGTATTATATACAGATATCCCTTAGCAGGTATATCAATAATGAGCCAAATCATTGGCATATAGGCAAGACCTTGGGCTGTATGAATGGCGTATTGGTCCAAGTATTGACGTCTAATACCGCCCACAAATTTAATTCACTTTCAGAATTCTTTTTGAGTTTCAGTATAATTTGTTTTCATTTATTTTGATTTTGGAAATTATTTCTTAAGAATTAGCAGAGTGCCGGATGGGCACGTGGAATGTAAGAGGTTGTGTGGAAGGTAAGTTGCACGAGTTGATAACCGTCATGGCAGACAAACAGCTAGACGTGCTCTGTGTAACAGAGACCAAGCGAAGGGGCAGTGACGCCTGCGAACTTCCTGGTGGCGGAATGGCTCTGTGGTCTGGTGTACCACAGAGCGATCGAGCCAGCATGGAGGTAGGAGTGCTGTTGTCCTTTCGTTTGGCCTCAGGTGTGAAAGATTAGTGAAGTATGCAAGGATAGCGTTCTCTGGCACTCTGTTCTCTCTGCCTACACTGCAAGGGATATGGCGTGATGATAGATACATTTCTTAAGAAAAAGATACATATTGTTTTTGAAGATGTCTTTTTAAAGAAACAAGAATGTTTTAATTTTACACTTCATATTATTGTTATCTACTTTGGGCAATTGACCTGCTATACCACGCTAGTCAGACGTGTTAGTATATAGGGTTTTGTTTCGAGTTTTCCTTCTTTTGCATAGATGTTGTATGCGATTTATATACCTTACTTGTCTCTTACGATCATCCATGGGTAAGATAGAGGATGGTGAATTATATTCTTACTCCGTCACCACACGGAAAAATATTCTCTACAGCTTTAACTAATTTTGGTATAGCGTTGAAGTAAGCATGCTGTACCAGCCCTGTTCATGCATCCAGTAACGATTCTTCATTTTTACATATACTTTCTTTAAACAATGCAATGCAATAGTGATAATTTCTAACAGCTCGCTTTATAATTAATAGTGCCATATCACCTATGCCTAATTGTCTACGAACTGCTCTAAGTAGACATCGAACCTAAGATACTCGTTACACTGGTATTTAGATTACAGTGCCATCTATGTGGTGGGTTATAAATAAACCAGGGTATAAAGATACAGACCATTATGCTAGCTCCATTCTAACAATAATTATATAGCGATGGCAACACCATAAACCTTTCGCTACGTAGAAACATAAAGCCAAAAACTATAAGACCTCATATCAACTTATAAAATCTCAATAGGAGGGAAATTGACCTACTATACTACGCTGTGGCAAGAATGCCGAACGAACGTCTGGTTAAGAAGATATACAATGCGAAAGTAGAAGGATGTAGGTACCGGGGGAGACCGAGACTTACCTACCTAGACCAGATTGGTCACGTACTGAAGGAAGGTCGAGTCAAGAGTCTTCGAAACCGACGAGCGTGTTTGAAGAGAATTATGAATGTTGAGGAAGCGAGTGAAGTATGCAAGAATAGAGTTCTCTGGCACTCTGTTCTCTCTGCCTACCATGCAAGTCATATGGCGTAATGATATGTATATATGTGTATACTACGCTGGTCAGGCAGATTAATATTTTTTCCCTTTCATAATTGTTATATGGGTATTATATCCCTTAGTCATCTTTTACGATATCCACCGCCAAGATAGGATGTCAAATTGTGCTCTTACACCGCCATATAGAACAAAACTACACAGAAAACTAAAGTAAATTGCTTATTGCAATTTAACATTTTTTTTAAAACCGATAACATTGTACAATACACGTGATGTTAACAAAAGCCTCCCACGAGGGCTCTACTTATTGTACTAGAGTAAAGTCTGAGTCACGAGCTTTTTGTACATCTTAGGAATGATTCCGACTTGTTGTCACAGTAAACACTATGAACGTGTACCAATGGAGTTGTGTTATGAAATGTGCTACATCGTTCATGTGTGAATGAGTCACGGTAAAGGTAAATTACTGCAGTATTCGAACCGGCACTTAGCAATTTGAGGCACATCCATATACGTCCTATTAGTGAAATATTGAGTTCTTATAATTATTAGAATAACATTTCAACGATTATAAATGCTATAATTTATTCTCAGTAAACATTACTACTGAACATTTCTCATAAATAAAACTATCGTTATTGACTGCACAGATGGCGCAGTGATTAAGATACTGGCCTTTCGTGCCAGTGCCATAGGTTCGATTCCTACGCAGTACAATATTTTGAGCGATGAACAGCTGTTCTGAGTCTAAGTGAAATTTCTCTGCATTAATTATACGTTTATAAAGCCCCCCGCAATACAAGGATTATTCCCTTAATGCAGGGTGGCGTCTTTAAAAAAGTAAACAATACTACTGATGCATATATCATAAACAAAACTTATGTTATAATTTTATTTTAATTCAGAACAACATCTAAAGGAGCCAAATTTAACTTAAATTATTATCCAAAGTCTTTAACTTTTTCTTCTTCTGAGCCCATATTCCTCCCAGTAAGAGAGACTCCGGTCTTCTCCACGATGGGTGGGTAATTAATCTAATTTACCACTCTGGTCAAATAGAGTTTGGTATTTTCTCTCATAAAGTTTGGTATTTTCTCTCTCTTTCATCGGTTTTGTCGTTTAATATATCCCCTAGTCAAATTTTACGATACGCTCGTAAAACAAAAGAATGGTGAGAGGTGTTCTAGATTCACATTTCTTTTTTGTATCTAATGACCAGAAACACTAACTTAAAACTAACATAGTTTTATAATCATAAACATATTTGCAAACTACATTTATATAACCAATACATATATTAATATTCATTTCACCAAGAGAAGTTTTGGCGTCTAATACAAGTTACACAAAGTAGAACGCACTACGTCACTTCATTCATAGATTTGAAGACAAACAGCCTCGCCCAGCTCTAGTCAGCGAGCGTGTCATTCATAACTTCATGCTCAATGAACCAAGATGCTAGCGACATTGTTGTTTTAACATTCATACATCACCCAAAATGGACTTAGTTATTCAATATCTTGGCTCTTAAATGCGTATACTTGTAGAAAACATTAAGCTAGAAAATTATTTAAAGATTTGACATTAGACGACCTAAACTTCGTTTTCATGCTAGAAAATTGGTTTTCAATTTTAATTAATTGTTATACATGATAATACTATGTCGTAAACTAATAAACTGAATATTATTAAGTATTTCGAAACTGAAATGCATTTAACATGATTGACTATTTAAAAAAACTTGATTACGAGCGAAAAATTATTGTGACATTCATTTTTCGCTCGTAATCAAGTTTTTTTTATAAATTATTAAGTTTTAATTCGGATAATTTATGATAGTATAGTGACTTGACTTGATAAACTCTAACATTAGTACTTGTTTATAATATTTAAATGGACTGCATCAATGATGAAATTGCCATTATATTATTTGATACCATGGTCCTGTATCCATATACGATATAACTTCAAAATAGATTATTAAAAAAATACAACAACGTTGAAGCAAGTTCCGTTGACTGAGGCTTGTTGACAATATCGAAAGCAAGCTCAAACATGACGATCGGACCACGTCTCGTGTTTACACATTGTAAATTTCGAAAAATAAATTGTCTTTCGCGGGCTTTCCACGAACAACTCAGTGTTACGAGGTAAAGCAAATAACTTTAAACACTGATAATATAGAGATAAATCTAAGATACTATCACTAATTGAGTAGATAATATCACCGCCAAAGCTATGATGTTTTGACACTGGTAGTAGATTCACTGCTTATTAATAACTTCTTTTATACATACATATAATCACGCCATATCCCTTGCAGGGTTGGCAGAGAGGACAGAGTGCCAGAGAACTCTATCCTTGCATACTTCACTCGCTTCGTCAACATTCATAATTCTCTTCATGCACGCTCGCCGGTTTCGGAGACTCTTGACTCCACCTTCCTTCAGTACGTGACCAATCTGGTCTAGGTAGGTTAGTCTCGGTTTCCCCCGGTACCTACATCCTTCCACTTTCGCATTGTATTTATCATTCTTATCACTTCTCTTATTATTCTTATCTCTACTTTTTGGTCAACTCATATACATACGTTACCCTATAGGGCATAAACCTCTACATCATCATTCATCACCATTAGCCCGCTCTTATCTCAATTACTCACTGCCATCGTACATAGCTATTGCAAAATTTATTGGGCAGTAGCTTTATGACCAACCGCCTGCTTGACATCAACCCTTTTTATAATTATTTATCTAACGGTATCAGGTGGAGTAGATGCAGGTCAATATTGAACTCCTAGTCGTCATTTCCGACATCCACTACAGAAAAGAAATAAAGGTTGGTAGTATTCGTCGCCGCTACCACACAGCCCTATTTACTAGTATTTACACAACATTAAATTAAAATTCTGAAATGGAAGATAGGAACGGAGATAAACCTCCACCGTGGTTGTGAACAAAACAATTTCTATCAATTTTAAAATCTATAGATATGGCATATATGTATTATGTACATTCATTCATCCAGTTTATGGCATTTACTGTTGAACATAGACCTCCCCAAGTAGGGATGAAAACATAACTATCACGCTTGGCAAGTAGGTTAGTCTATTTTTACAGGGTTTTTAAGGAACGGTTTATAAGAGAAAGATATTCTTCCAATCATCCAGACATAAGTCACTTCGGCGCAATGAAATATCCTTATATTTTTAACTGGACTTCTACAGGTACTATTTATAGTCATTTGTGCAGATTCTATACCTTTTTTTTCAAGCTGTGGAAATACATTTACGCACTATCCCCCCACCTGTGAGGAAGGGGGGCTTTCTGTGGGACTCACCGGCCACCGCACAACCAAAATACCCACTAAAACCACAGCGCCCCCATCCGTGCTTTTACAGGGTCCTGAGGAGATCGTTTGATTACATTCAACCCCGACACCTAGCAGCAGATTCTATAGCTGTCATTATTGAGACCATGAGCGGAATTCAATGCTTGCTATCAGGTGGACCCCTAACTGTACTACCATCATTTGCAATTACAAAATCTACCTAATTGTAATTAATAACCTTAACCATAATGCTACCGATTGCGGAGCGCCATACAACATAAATTACTGCTTACCGTAACAAATTATATCGACAAAAAACGGTGAAATACGATTATTAATCGAATCGATTTCACGGGAGTTGTTCGATCGCATATCTACGGTCAATTATCTTCGACCTCCGACTCGATCCATCGACATGTTCGAACATTATAAATACGATGCTAAAAATATTTATTAATTTGAAGCTATTTCTAGTAGTACATATACGATATTTAATTTTTTGAGTGAATGCGTTTATTAGCTACCATTTACTTTTAAATAGATGTCCCACTACTGAGCAAAGTATCTCCATATTTACTCTATAATTGTTAATTTAACACCTTCTCTAGTCTTTTGTAGTCCAAAGTAACTATATGTTAACTACATATAAAACTTTATAAAAATATCTATTATAAAACTTCCTTAGGTTTCCTAGCCTGCAACTCCAATAAATAAGAATATGTGTTCTTGATTAGTGCCATATGTGTAATAGTTAAATATAATATAGATATTAAATTTAGTCTCTTTAATCTCTAAAATTAAAATATAACTTTTTTTAAATAAGACGTAGAGCATTTTAATTTGAGAGCGACGCTCCAGCAACACAACAACACATCATAGTTGTTTGTTACTGGGGGCATTGATGGAGATGATACACGAAAGGGTAACCCGCCAAGCACTAATGGTCGGTCCGATGGCAATTGGAAGGGAATACGGTGGGCTATGGGACACGTTACCCTGCTGTTACTCTGGACGGAATGGGTGGGTGTCCAAACCATAGCCAGCCAAAACAAAAAAGGTTTTTATGTTGGACTAAATAGTGAATGGGAAAACAAATCTATTCCATATCTGTTTATCTCTTTTCCCAATTCAAATATTATCCATATATTATCCAGCAATATCTAATATTTATAAAAAAAATCGATAAGCTATTACAGTTTTAATGTATATTAAATATGTATGTTACAAAATAGTATTCATAGGTAAAATTATGAATGGCGGGTGTTGAAGCGGGCGCAGTATATCGAGGCGTCTCCGATGATCGCGCGATACGAACAGTCGCGCCGTGTCGCCGCGACATCGCAAGGCTTCCGTTCCCGCGAGCGACTCCGTGGGAACCGCTTTATTTTCATATTTAAATTCGACCCTCATTAAACTGGTTTGCTTCAAAATTCGCTGCCTTCTTTCGACGCCTTTTACTCAACTTTTTATGGTTCCGTTCGACATTTTACTGTTTGTGATTATTTTTATTTTAAGTCTAGACCACTTCTCTTAGTAGTCATACAATGGGTTTATACGAGTACATACAAAGAATCGTACTAACATTGTTTTATAAGAACATATATACGTTATCGATGAGTAAAGATAGCTCAAATTTAGCTCTTATTTAAGTAAGGATTATATCCGTGGGATGAACAAAGTAACAGTCAGGTAGATTTATTTTACTTAAGCTTTAATTTTATTGATAGCGTAAATTAATTTTAGATAATATAGTACCTATCGGTTTAATATTCGTTAGATAATGTTTAGATCTCATGTTAATTTAATTTGGGCAATATAAATTAATGGTTCGGTGTAGGAACCAGTTTTGGTTCAGTGGCGTGTTGGGAACAGAGAGCTATCAGTGAACCATTACATTTAATTAATACAGGACGATTTATGAAGTAGATATGGTCTTGTGTAATTTTTCTCATAACACAACCGCGTAGGTATCTTCAAATACATCATTATTCACGTATGAATTACGATTATAGTTTTTCGTCGTGATTGTACCACGGAATCTTCTAAATTAATTTTTTTTCGTTTGTACTTTATGTAAATTCCGAGGCACAAAGATTTTTTATCGTTTTAACATCAAAATGCCTGTAATTATTTTGTTATTTAAACCTTTTACGAATTAAATATAAGTGTAAATATATCCGATAGATTATTACTGTGAGAATTTATTACTCAATATTAATTACTTAATCGTAATTTTTGTAAACGGAAGCCTTATAGAGGTAATGTAACGTGATATTCGTCGACTAAAACATATTGCCTCATTTGAATTTTGAGATAAAATGAGCTTTCTGATAGTTAAAGATTTTATCTAAACTGTTAGTAGTTGATTTTCTGTCAATGCGTTAGTTTTATCAGTGTCTACAAATTAATAGAAGAATGTATGTTCAAATAAAAAAATGCTGTCAATGAAACGAAAATGGAGGTAAACCGTTAACACAACGTTTTAGTTGAAGTGCGGAGTGACTTACAAAGGCATCGATGCGGACACCGGAAACATCATTGAAAAGACATAAACGCTACACACTCGTTTAAAAAAAGTTTGAATTATGATCGAATTATGATATTGACATTAATCTATTATTGGAATAAAGACTTATTTAACAAGACTAATTATTATCTTAATTCTTTTTTTTTTATTCAAAATAATAAAAACAAATGAATATGATAGGACGAAATCAATGTTTATTTAAATTAGCATACTGGCGTGTAGCTGTGTGATAGCGGCTACGAATACTACCAACCCTTACTTTGCTCGTGGATGCCGTAAAAGACAACTAAGAGCCTTATAACGACCTGGGCGATCTGATGCCGATTGGTTAACAATTACATTCCCAAGGAGGGTCGACGTCTGGCAGGCAGCCGGTCATAAAACTATTGCCAATAACTTTTACGATATGTACTTACTATGAAATAAGAGTACATATTGTATCGACCCCAAGTAATTGGGATAAGAGTAGGAGAATGATGACTGCCGTGTATATCTATTGTTGTGTAACGGCTACTAATTACCAATACTTAATTTGCTCGTAGATGACATAAAATATGACTAATAGCTTTACATCAACCTAAGCTAACTCTACCTGATAACGTCTGGTCAAAAATTACATTCCTAAGGAGGATTGACATCAGGCTAGCGGCTGATCATAAAACTACCAATAACTTTTGTCACATGTACATACGTTGGAAGAGTAGTACATATTACGTCAAGTCCAACTGAATGCAATAAGAGTAAGACAATGATGACATGGATATTTGTCTAACAGTGTCTACAGGATGATGTATAGACATGCGTTTATATATTCCTATATATATTTTAATAACTAGCTGTGTGGTAGGGGCTACGAATACTACCAACCCTTACTTTGCTCGTGGATGTCGTAAAAGACGAGTAAGAGACTTATAACGACCTGGGCCAACTCCATCTGATGCCGTTTGGTCAACAATTACATTCCTAAGGAGGGTTGACGTCTGGCAGGCGGCCGGTCATAAAACCATTTGTTGGTATGGGGTTTTGTTTCGAGGTTTCCTTCTCTTGCATAGATTTTATATGCATTTTATATCCCTTAGTCGTCTCTTACGATCACCCACGGGTAAGATAGAAGGGTGGTGAATTGTATTCTTACTCCGTCACCACACGGATAATCATCATTATAATCAACTTATTCAATAATTATCTGTATAATCAACTTGAAATAGTTTTAATTATGTCAATGCTATCGGAGGAGGGTTAGCCTTTTCCCGAATAGTATTCAATTCCCCACGATATCATCTTACACCGGATGGTACGTATCCCTGCACTACAAGCAAACCTAAAACTTTACCCAAAAAAACCGTACCAAAGTAATACTCTCATTATATTATAAGTATTAAGCTATATAATCCCTTGGCTTAATGCTGATAAACTTTAGCTTTAAAATTTTGAACGTACAAGTATTTGTCTTTTACATTTCATTTAAAATGTTACTTTATATCTTTTGAGCAGAGTGTATTTTTAAACGATGGTAGAAAATATCGGATACCGGAAGGACACATTGTATAGGCCTTAGCTACCTGTTGATAATTTCCATTGTAATCGTGGTCGCGCATTATTCTGTGTTGCTAGCTTTTAAAAGCATTCCAGTGATGAGTAACACTTAACATGTTTTATCATTTGCAACACATGGCAATTGTATTAAAAATATAACTATGGTGTTTTTTCTTTTAAAATAAGACCAAAACAGTGTTTTGGGCTAAGAATATATATAATATCTAATTCTTTTTTTTTAAAAGACGGCTCAGGAAAGCAAGGAGATATCATTGTAAGGAAAAGGTTATTGGAATTTAAACCTAAATTGCATATATTTCTATAGGGGAGAATCTGCGTAACAAATAGTAGTATGAGACCTGAGATGTTGCTTATCTATTTCTTGCTAAAGGGGCATTCTAGACTTACAAGTATAAGACCTGGTGCAAGACTAAGACCGCAGGTGTGATTTTTTTTACACATATAAATCTTTTCTTGTTTTTTTTTGGTAACGCAGTGGCTAAAAATGCATTTTTCGCATACCCGACCGTACGGGGTATGTGGGACTCGCAGGCCCTGAAGGGGTCACTGAATACCCACTAAAAAAACCAACTGCGAGCTGTTAGCCGTTGGGGCTTTTACAGCTGAACTGGACTGTGGGCGAGCCCGAGGGCTCTCAACCCGAATATTTATTATGACGAAAGGATTTCCTTTCGTCGTCCACTTTATATATATATACAACTAACATACACAAGTAAATAACATTTGTACACATTCCCAAAAAATATTTGACATTAGTTAGGTAGCTTGCTATCTGTCGAGTTATCAATCTCTTCAGTATGCTCCATACATATTTAAGATATACTTAAAGAAAGAACATATTGCCAATTTCAACCATATTCAGATCCGACTGACGAAGATGTACAGGCCGCTGAAGAACACAAATATCCTGATAAAAAGGGAAAAAGTGATTGCTTAATAGCTTTTATAGCCCCATACTATTTTGTTATCATTTGCTGTGTGGTAGCGGCTAAGAATACTACCAACCCTTGCTTGACGACCAAAAGTTTTATGTCAACCTAGGCCAACTCTATCTAATACCGATAATTATCAATAATTACATTCCCAGGGCTCACGTAAGGCAGGTGGCCATAAAACTATTGCCAATAAGTTTTGCAATAGGTACTATGGAAGAGAAGTACATATTATGTATTCCCAAGTCCTAATAAGAGCAGGGGAATGATAATTATCTTGTAATCAATCCAAACGATGTGATGGAATCTCAATCATTTTAGTGTCAGCAAAAAGGGTGATGGCAATGAAATGTAGTCACAAATATTTATCCCATAAAGCCAAAGCTATCAATAAATCCCTCACACTGTGACGAGAGAATTACTCTGTATTAGGCTGACAATAATGATAAACTTTATAAATACCCGATTACGAAATGAAAAATGATGTCACAAGCGGGGTTCGAACCCGCACCTATTGGGAATCCGGCCCAATCGTGCTTGACCAATTGGGCCAGATTCCCAATAGGTTCGAACCCCGCTTGTGACATCATTTTTCGTTTTGTAATCGGGTATTTATAAATAATTAAGCATATTAAATGCTAAAAATTTCAGTAATTTGAATGATAAACTTACTAATAATTTATTTTTAAATTCATCCCCTTCTTTTTTTTTGCGGTGGGCTATGGATGCGTCTCGCCCCGCCCAATCGGTCCGGGGTGACGGAAGAGGCGGCGCGTGACTTCATAGACCCACCATGCAAACTTCTCTCTTCGCCGTGCGAGCGGGCCACCGGTACCCGATCTTTGTCTTTGGTGGCTCGCCCAACTAAATCCATCCTCTGGTAAATAAATAATTTTCTCATTTGTCTCAGTCCATATACGTCCCAGTATTGGACACAACTTTGCACAATATATGAAATTAACCTAAAATAACGCTGTTCTGACGAGTAGGTTTTACTTGGTGTTTTCTTTCTCTAGCATAGATATTATATTCCTATTATAATGCCTTAGTCGTCTTTCAAACTTTTTTGCCCCCAGGCAAAGATAAGGGGCAGTGAATTGTATTCTCCATCACCATATAGAAATAAATATAAATATGAATACTTAAATCAAGTTGTATTACTTATAAATCTGTTTCCAAACTTAAGCTGTCGAAAGTAAAGCGGTTCTTTTCAGGTGTCAAGATATCATGCTTTTTAAATGACTGTACATTTGAATTAGCGTCCACTCAATTCATATTTATATCCGCCATTTTTCATTCGCAACGAGCAGCGCATACGCAAATGTAAGCCATTAATAAATTACAGAAACACACATTCACGTTTGATTTTTACGTCATCACATACGATGTATTATTGTGTATGTGTGAGTACTTCCTCTGTTGTTATCTATGTGGGAGTATGGAGGAGTATGAGGGAGTGAGGTTCGATACGAAGGGGACGCGGGACGACTTCCCGCGTAGCACCTGGCGCTCAGAGGATACTTGCATCAACGGTATATCATTGATTTGTAGCGAGATGTTCTTGCACTTAATGTACTGATCTGATTTACCCCTGATTTATTTTGTCGTAATAGGGTTAAAATGCAGCTTTTTACCCCATAACTAAAAATAATTAGTTACACCTTTTTATGAAGATTTAAGCTGTGGGATAACACAAGAATAGTTTCGTTATAAAGAATGTGCCTATTAGATACAGGACCCTTTATAAACATCATATTTACGATTGAGAATTTAGTACCAAAAAAATTCAAATTAGATTCGAGCTCAGAACCTTATAACGGACTACATATTATTACGCCAATATTTTCATATCATGTGATTAACGTGTTTAATTTATTATCCTTTCTCGCGTCATATAAAAAAATCAATCCAAAAATGTTATAAATATGAATTCGGTTATACTAGCATCTATATAAATTGCATGATTCTTTTTTTTTTTAATTCTACATATTTTGTGCAAAGTAATAAATATATTCGGCCAAGGTAATGCTGATGACACAATGACAAACATATTGTGCACTGTTTGTTTTGAAAAAAAAAAAAGGTTTATTGTCATAAGTAACTAAATATTTGAACTTATTGCACACTAAAAATTGAAATTATTGCACAATAAGGGTCTCTTCTTGACTGTCTAGTCATGCTACTACTAACAATAAAGTTATTCGGGTTCGAAAACCGAATTGGCTATTATTTAGTTATAGAATAACCTTGACCGGTAATTGTAACTCCCATGTGATAAGAGAATAAGGATATAATAGGTAACTATTTTTTTTATTGCTTATGGTGGCAAACGAGCAGACAGCACACATGTTAGTAAGTATCTCTGCCGCCCAAGGGCCTTTGTAATACCAAGGGCATAGCGAGGCTACTGTCCCCAAACCCACCCCAGTTGGGCTTTCGGCTCTCTTGCTCACCAAACGAAGCGCTACAGCTCATTGCCATTACTCAGACGTCGATCTTCTGCGAGGGAGTGGTACTACCCCGAAAGGACCGGCCCGCGGCTGTAGACAGAGAACTATCAACAGCGTGGCCCTACCACTATTAAAAGGATATAATAGGTAACTACTATTTCCTTTGCCGTGGGTTTAGTAATAGTGGACTTAAATACTTAATAAAAGGGATGTTAGTTAGTAGTGATTCATCATCATCATCATCATCACAGCCCATAAATGTCCCACTGTTGGGCCCAGGCCTCCTCCGTAATGGGAGGGAAATTAACCTACTATACCGCGCTGGTCAGACGTGTTGGTATAGGGTTTTGTTTCGAGTTTTCCTTCTCTCGCATAGATGTTATATGCGTTTTATATCCCTTTGTCGTCTCGTACGATCACCCACAGGTAAGACATGGGGTGGTGAATAGTATTCTTACTCCGTCACCACACGGAAGGTAGGTAGGAAGGTAGTAGTGATTAGTTAGTATTAATAGGTAATTAGAATATAAGTATATTCTTTCACAATCCTACGTAATTGCAGTGCTAAAAGGAATAAAACCCAAAACATTATTTCAAAACGCTTATTTTTTTTTTATATTAAGTCATTTTTCTGGAATGGGTAAAACGTATATCAGAAGAGGAAATATTTCTAAAATATGAAAATTACATATTCCTTTCTTTTATACAAGATGATTGAATCTCTGAACTATGCTCTGTATTTCAACTCATACACATCTCATTACTGGGCTTAAACCTCCTAGAATAGAAGCGAAATTGCCCTACAGTATCATATTAGTAAGACGGGTTGGTACAATGTCTTATTTCGAGTTTACTTCCTTTTGCACATATTTTATAAGCATTGTAGCCTTTTACGACAACCCTGAATAAGATCAAGATTGATGAATTGTATTCTTATGCCGTCACCATACGAAAAATTAAAAAAAAATATTAATTATTCGATACGTGGTGGAAGTGCATTGTTATTTTAAAATGAAGGAGAAGGCAGGAAATGTAGATTTAATTTTTTGTTTATGAAGTATTCTATATCGAGTTTTCTTTCTCTTACTATTGTAATGTAAAATTTTAGCCACTTGCAGCTCTAACTTATCTCTAATAATAAACTTGACCAATAAGGCGTAAATATCTACATTATAATCTTAAACAATTACCATACAAAAAAATTATTCTGCATAGAAAAGAAACCTGTTTCCCCGTAAAAAAATTAACTGATGTACCTACGTATATTTAACTAGATGTCAAAATATTTGTTGTGGGCCAAAGGTCTGGTCCACGTGGCGGCATCAATGGTCAAACATTGAGAGGCGCGCCCAACAGATAACAATACTGTGAACAATCAGTGCAGTGAGCCCTGCCCGACCTGACACACCTGTACTTATACTTATTTATCAACTATACCAGAGTTTCACACGCGTTAAGCTTACTATATGATAACGAAATAAGAATACAATTCACCAACCCCTTATTTTCTTACAAAGGAGGACTGAACAATGTAACTAAAATAGTTCACTGCAAGAAAAAGTAAACTCATGATAAAACTAAAAATCCATCAGTCCAGTTTTTAATAGCAGGCCGATTAGGCTCCCATTAGGGGCCGTCCATTAATCACGTGAGGTTTGAAAGGGGGGGAGGGGTTTGACAAAAATCACGAAGTCCTAAACGTTCATAGTCTTAAACCTCACCACGTATCACAATTTGTCAAAAAATGCAAAAAAAAAAGTTCACGTGATTAATGGACGTCCCCTTACCGAGGAGTTTTAATAACTGTCTTTATATGGGCTGAAGAAGTGGAAGCTTTTCGTTCTCCATTTTAGCGTGGACATTATTCTATATTTTAGTTTATTTATATAAATAACTTGATTGAGAGTTCTTAAAACTATCGTCTTCACGGAAATCTTTCGTGAAAAATTATCTAAAAGACATTAAAATCCGAAACAAAATCCGTTTAATGATTTAAAAGAATTAATCTGAGAAACAGATAAATTCAAACAGCTGCTACTTTTTATACTATTTATAGATAAGTATATAATTTGTCATATGAATACAATCATCGATATAATAATTAGTACAAAAATTATAAGTAAGTAGTGTAAAACTCGAATAAGACTATATATTAATCTTCATTCTTTCTTTTTCTGAATTAGTTCCATTTAATGCCGTCTAGCAAAAAGTGTAATAAGACTAGAAAATAATGACAAATATAATTTAAAAATATTCTTTTTATTTTCAACATATGGCTTCTCTTTTCTTATTAAAAGATATCCTGAACTGATCTCATACAAATTTGAAGTGATATAAGGCTCTCGAAACGAAACGAAACTCTACATATGTGACAGAGTAAGATTCGTCACCTCTTAACATGCCCACATATATCGTAAAATATGACTAAAGCTACAATTACGTTAATTATATTTGCCAATTATACCTAAGTCATATTACCAGTCACAGCATGAGAATGAAGACTCAAAACAAAACATTATATTAAACCGTCTGATTAACCTATGTCTGGTATAAATACGTAATTTTATATTCCATTTCCATCCATTTTTTGAGAAGGCTTGTACCCAACCCCATAATAGGACTTATGGATTAGGAAGAAATAGAAGAAGAAGATAATGTTGTAAATTTTTTTTTTTTTTTTTGGTTCTGTTCGTCCATTCGGACAGGCAAAGGAATCAAAGCCCATACAGCCAAGTCTTATTTAATTATTTTTCTTATATTGTTCATCATTTCTTCATATTATGTAGCCTTAATAGTCATTGTCTGTCAGTAAGTCAAGTCGTTACCATTAATCGGGCGCTGATAACCTAATCAATGATTTTCTTTGGGAATTTTGGGCAAATATGAAAATACACATAAACCACTAATATACCATATTCACTACACTTCAACACTTTAACTGTACCATATTGCATAAAACACCAGCAAAATTATTCAATATAACACCACAAAACACTAAAGAAATGAATATAATACAAGAGCGTGACATGACATTTCCACATTCGCGCCAAAACTCGATAATGTTGTAAATAATCACTAGTGTTGCCCAAATGCAAGATTCTTGCGAGGTTCGTAAGTCTTGCAACTCGCTGTTAGAATAACACAGAGTCACTTGTTTCGATACAAATGAAAAATTCACATAGAAATGAAAAATCCAACTAAATTAATTAAATGCCATTCATCTAGTGGCATTAACTGTACCACTATCAATAGGTACATATCACTTAACAGAAGCGGGGCTATGATGACACTTATCTATATGAAAATGCTTAAAATAACATCAAATTATTTCCCTGTGTACTGGTATTAAGAATACAAAATGTTGATAATCTTTACTTTGCCAAAGGAATCTTAAAATGCTGTTTAAGGGAGTACTGCGAGACTCTTGCAGCGTATCTTGATTTTGCATTTGGGCAACATTAAAAATAACAGTATGTATATAGCTATGTACGTACATATAGAGTAACCGTTCATGTAGTTGTCACCGTTACAATACTTATGTGTATGTACAGGCAGGGCAATAATAATAAAATCTACTTGTATTCAGGAAATAAGTCATTTAACTTGCTCTAGTTATTTACTAACTAATACGAAATAAAATTAATTAATTATAAAACATTGATTAATTTTACAAATGGCGCCTATTTTGGCGCCATTTATAGTATATTAAAAGTAGTCAATGTAATAGAGGAAGTGATTGAGTTATAATTAGTCTTTTTTACTTTTATTTAATTCCTATTGAGAAACAAGTGAATGTGACAATTAAATGTCAAGAGAAAGCTGATTATCCAAGTTTCTTTATAAAGTTAAATACATTAATCTATTTTATCCGTGTGGTGACGGAGTAAGAATACGATTCGCCACTCCCTATCTTACCCGTGGGTGATCGTAAGAGACGGCTAAGAGATATAAAACGCATATAATATCTATGCAAGAGAAGGAAAACTCGCAACAAAACCCTATACCAACACGTCTGATCAGCGTGGTATAGTAGGTTCATTTCCCTCCCATTACGGAGGAGGCTTGAGCCCAATAGTGGGACATATATGGGCTGTGATGATGATGATGATTTTATAAATAACTAACTAATTCGTAGTAGGTACTTTAATCTCTACAATTCCACAAAATAAATATAACTTGATCGCAGTATTACTTAAACAAATCTAAACTAACCAAAGATGTTGTAACAACAAAACACAAACAAAAATCTACACAAAAAAATGGCTCAAAATCTGTTAATAGTATTAATAAATATATCTTATATACAAAAGAAGTTGATACATTAAAAATATAACATGAAAATATCTACACTAAAACAATTTTAAATCACTACTACGTTACTTCTAATCAGTGCGACACGCACATGCATCTGTATAGCAAGTAGCAACTAGTGAAAGCTTTTACCACAGGTTGATGGCAATAATCATCACCTTAGTAAGAGTGTCAGAGTAAAATTTAAATACGTATTTAATATTATATCGCCAAAAAGCATAAGGCAGAATATTATCATGCATTAATATTGATTGATTAAAAAAAAATCAATGCACCTTTGCAAATATGTATGCAATATTTTCAAAGACAGAAGTGACTGCCATTCTTCATTAGGACCAGTAACGGGGCTCCTGCATAACATCCTGTCTTAGTTTCATTCATTTGTCATAGTCAAGAATCAATTGAGCTACACTATATTACTGACAATTTGCAACGTTTCCTATCTACCTGTAAGTTATGTCGTAGCATTAGCTGATTTAATATGTCCACAAATATTTCAAATTTCGAATACCATAAACCATATTACAAACAGACTTTTATAGTTTCTAATCAACAAAATTATAGTTGCAACGGAAATATCTCGTATAGACTATTATTTTGTTCGTGCAAATCTATGAATGAAGATAGACTATGCTTTATGGTGTTACAAAAAACTCAGGCCCTTTAGAAAATACTCTCGACTCCGACGGATACACGGCGCGCAATATTTACTACGCCCCCTCCTCTTCGACCCTTTCACTTCCTCTACGACGACAACCTGTGTTCGAGAGAGACTACATTACGCAAGCGCTCCGGCGAGAGCGGGACGGCAGATTCATTCATAACCGAGTCCGCCATCCGGTCCGCGTTCTGATGGATCACTTCATCTCCTTCTAACGCACAGTTTCTTCTCAAGTGTGAGCAGGTGACACCGGATGCTTAACGATGTATCGGAGCTTCGATCGGAAGCTCATAAAAAAAATCTCGTGCTCTTTCACGTCACCTATAGTCTGATATCTTACAGTATTGTGTTTAGTGCATAGAGCCGTCGAAGTGGTGATTATCATAGATTGAAACTAAGTGTGCCGTGGTGATGTGAAATTAGCTCGTTTAATGAGGGGGACAGTCGCAATAGGTAATTTTCGTAAGCTCGCTGGGAGTGAGACGTAGCGAGCTTCGCCCCTCCGCCGAGCGCCCATTCAGCTGCAACTAGTCGCGCGCCGGCCACAGCGACGCACGCGCGCGCCCTCATACATCGCCACTCAGACTCTGGATACAAGTCCAATTTTGACATGACCGGTTCGGTACACGAACGCTCGCGATCGAGCTGTGTCCCCACAGTGTTTGCTCACTAGTGATTTCTTTAATTAGTGCTTTTGAGTGAGTGAAGCCGGGAATGTACGAGAACTCGGCCTGGACAACTTTACAATGGCCCAAATTGTATTAAATGGGTAATTGGTGTACGTCATTGGATAATGGATTCGGCTCATATACCGAGCACATATTATCTGTCCTTATGGACGTGGGTCGCAATGAATTTTGCACTTGACTTCAGGCTTTGGGCCTTGTCTTTGTTTGATGCCGTTCCATTTAAATATTTAAATTCAACAATGCTATTTCTGACATCATGAGATGAATACAAAGCTGTACCTTTATAGTATTTATTTTAAACAAAACATATCATTTAATGTATGAATATAGTTTTCTTTCATATTTCAATAGCAATTATAAGTGCAATATAGCAGCGATAACTAAATTTCATGGAATATTTCTATTTACAAATTTCATTTGAATATTATATAATGCAATTATAGTTAAATAAAGTTTCAAGATAGGTATTTGTGTTATATATTATATATATTTTATCTTTATACTATAACTCGGTTATTTTATATAGAACTTAGATGAACACATCCACTTTTCGTACATATCACACCAATAATCATTTATTTTATACTTTATACTTCAATTATCAGGTCCAGGAACTGGTTCATTTATAAATTTCTAACCAAAAACATATATCATTATGAATGTTTAAGGAGTACGTGTAATGTAATTTCTAAGTTAAGTGCAGTAATTAAGTATGCTATTACATCTTTCCTTATAAATCATAGAGAAATTTGCTTTGGTTGATCTTCAAGCATTTACCCGCTAATGTTTATAGCTAGTAGAGAATTCCACGGGCGCCTCCTCTGCGATGAAGCCGCCACGGGGCAGGTACTGTGTGTTATCAGCCGCTTGCCTCGACGACCGTGGGAATGAAAGAAGCGTGTTAAACAATAGCAAGTAGATAAGAATATCGTCAGAATACATTTGGGTTACCTTTAAGTAATTAGTCGTGTTTTCATTTACGTGTTCAGCTAACAAAATTCGTTTCGCATCGAAAACTTTTGGTGATTCATCCATGGATTAGGAATAATATACGGTTCAGCGATTGTGTCAATATTGTAATGTTACGTTTTGGGTTGTTTCTATTGATAGTAACAAATGAAAGGTGTAACATTGTACGGCTATAGCGCTCGCTAATTTACGCCTAAAAAATTGACCGCCACATTGGCGTAACGGCTATCTCTTTTGTTTATAAATAAGATTGAATAAAATGCTTAAAAACGGTCACTAAACATATTTCTATTTAAAAAAGAATAGTTTTTCTATGGACTTATATAATTTACGACTTATTACAAGATTTATTTAAGATCCAGACAATAAAAATAGTTAGCATAAGCCGCAATAATAATAACACTCATTTTTGCTGTCAGACAATAAAGTCTTTTAAGGATAGATGAAATATATTTCATAATAATTAACGCTTGATAATATCATTTATTATAACAAATGCAACGCAAGTTCACTATTATTTCAGTAATTTTAACATTTTCATATAATTTATTATTAAAACTTTTTTCATTTGAATAGGTTCTTTCATAAAAAGATTAAATGTTCAACCATATTCCTTTATACATGGTCTTTGTTCTGCTAGAGGGCTATTAACTTTTTTTGAATCTTATACTTTTTGAATGTGAAAGTAGACAATCTATCAATATTCATATTAAAAAAAAATCAAAACAATATGAATTTCGAACAGGAATATTATAGCAATATAATTTTAAAAAGTGAAGCACCTCAACGGATACAGGTGCATATTCTAAAGCCAAGTTGCGTTTTGTTTTTTATACTCATTCAGTAAAGAGACGAACAATCTTTCTTATGAGATCTGCACAAAAACATTGAGTGGATGATTTAGTTCTTGTATCAAACGAGTAATTCAATATTTCAATTCAAATAACAAAAACTATATTTTTATTTAATGTATTCAATAATTTTATATTGAAATTTGTTGCATGTATTATAAGTTTGAATTCATTTTTTTCTGAGTTTAAACGTATTCATTAAATATGAAGGAGCAACTAGCTTACTAAGCCCCGCTGTCCAGATGGCTTGATTGGATAATGTTTTGTTATATTCCTTCTTGTAGTTATACTATCTGCTGTATATAATGTGTATAAATTGTTTTTAAAATGAAGTTTAAAGCTTGCAAATTTAGAAACCATTATCATGCATATCAGAATCACATGAAAGATATAAGATTTTTGAACATTATGTATGACATGAAACACATTGTTTATCTTAGATAATTTTTGAGGCGTTTAATCTGTAGATTGAACTAAATATTTTTGCAATCCAATGAACGTGCATCAGCTTCATATACCTACATTACCAGCTACCATTACAAAACTAAAACTAAAACTGTCTATATATATACTAATATGTCCTTGTATTATGAAGAACTTTATAAATGTAACTTTATATATGTATATGTACAAAAGATACAAATTACTACTTAACATTTATGATCTTAAATGTACATGATAAAAAAATATATGTTTACATTAAATAACCTATTAGGCTTACAAAACCGTGACATAAAAGTATAACATGAGCCCAAGGAAACAGAGCAATGATTTTAATATCAACTCAGTTAAAAATGACATTACCTTGGAAATATCGGAGTCCTATAAATTACCTTTTCTTTTTTTGTGTGTGGTGACGGAGTAAGAATACAATTCACTACCCCGTATCTAGCCCGTGGGTGTTGCAAAAGACGACTAAGGGATATGATATACAGATAACATTGATACAAGAGAAAGGAAACCCAACACGTGTGACCAGCGTGTGATATAGTAGTTGAATTTCTATCCCGTAGTAGAGAAAGCCCGAATACAACAGTGAGACATGAGGGTTGATAATATAAATTATCTACATGGTGTCCAATGAACAATTAGACCTTCATTGCGTGAATAATCTACGTACATTTGGAAGTACTAGCTCATACCTGTAAATATCTAATTATCATAAGCAGACAGATATACAAGTAATAATTTAATCCATCCTTCATCAACGTCCACTATTGGACATAAGACTCCCATAATATAATAATCACTACGCTTGGCAGATGGATTGGCGCAGTCAATGTTATAAACCAGCCAAGTGAATTCGCTCACTTCCCTTATGCTACTTTACCTGCTTTTTGCTAAGCATCATCATTCTCTACTCTTATCCCAATTGCTTGGGGTCGATACAATATGTACTCTTCTTTCATAGTACATATTGTAAAAGTTATTGGCAATAGTTTTATGATCGGCCGCCTGCCAGACGTCAACCCTCCTTAGGAATGTAATTGTTGACCAAACGGCATCAAATAGAGTTGGCCCAGGTCGTTATAAGTGTGTCGCTTTTTACTAAGCCCACAATAAAATAAGGCTTGATTGCAGTTGGATTCTTAACCCGTCACTACATTTATTAATCATCATCATCGTCATCACAGCCCATAAATGTCCCACCGTTGGGCTTGGGCCTCCTCCGTAATGGGAGGGAAATTAACCTATTATACCGCGCTGGTCAGACGTCTTGGTATAGGGTTTTGTTTCGAGTTTTCCTTCTCTCGCATAGATGTTATATGCGTTTTATATCCCTTAGTCGTCTCGTACGATCACCCACGGGTAAGATATGGGGTGGTGAATAGTATTCTTACTCCGTCACCACACGGAAAACACATTTATTAATATTAAAGGCATAAGCACCATATATTTATATTTATAAATCAGTTCCACCCTGTTAGATTCTTCATTGCATATAGGACCGTAATGATTCCATGTTCACTTATATTTAGGATGGTGGATATTTATCAAAATTGCATTGTCTATTGCATCCGTTAGCCGACGATAGGAGATAACTGTGTTAAACAGTGAAATAAGTTATTAAATTTATTGTGACAACAAAGTACTTGATCCATTTTTATAACGAGGCTTTTAGGTGAGAGTTTAACAAATAGGGACAGCAGATACTAACGAGGTACTTTATTGTGAATTAGTTTAAGGAGATTGGTCTTTACAAAACGGTTTTTTGTACACAATGGTTTTGCAGAACGTAATTTATATTTTTTATTAGTTCTATAACTTTATTCTTATTTTTTTCTACTTTTGTGCATGAGTCTCTTAGAAATGAGGCATGTTAGCTTACTATATCACTGCTGTCTAAATAGGTTGGCGTGTCCTTAAGGTTTACTTTAAATTTTCCTTCTAGTCCTTACATTACTTAGTCGATTTTTACTATATCTATGGGAAGGGAAGGTGGTATTTACTATATTCTTGTTCTATCAGCAACTTTATTATTAACCGACGCAAAAAGGTGTTATAAGTTTATTGTATTTGTGCATCTGTATTCTGTCTGTGGCATGGTAGCTCCTAAACGAATGGACCGATTACGATACGGTCTCTTTTGTTTGAAAGCTAACCTGATTGAGATAGTTCTTAGCTATGCTTTAAGAATACCTGTACAGGTGTTTCAAGGTCTTTTTGTTTGCTGTCGTTTTTAGATTCATAACGATCGATATTCATTTGTACATTAATACTCAGCTACATGTAAATATTAAATTTAAAAAAAATATGTTTCGCGTTAGTTAGTACGAAGTGCGAGCGTCAAATTTTCGCAGCCAGCGAACCGTACCACCTCTGACTCACAAAGGAGCGTTAAACTGAACGATTACATTCAAATTCAAATGGTCCCCCTCTAGTCGTTCCAAAAACAAAATGAGCAAATCATTCTAAAATGTACACTTGCTCTATTTACATACACTATGGAAACTTATGCGTTTTTTAAAAATATTTACTTTAGGATAATATTTCATCTTTCTGATATTAAAATTAATAATAATATTAGGAATTTGTTTGTTCTCGCTAAGGGTAAAGTAGCAAGTATATTTTCAGCCATTGCCATCAACACAGCTCATATATAGGTATATGTCCCACTGCTGGATTCAAGCTTCCACCACAATAGAAGTTACCTCATAATATTATTATATAGAACTACTATATCACGCTGGTCAAACGGAATGGTGTAGGGTTTTATTTCAAGTTATCCTTCCCTTGAATAGATTTTATATGCATATTATGTATTTAAATTGTTTTTTTAAAACACTCACAGGCAAGATAATGGTAAAATGTATTCTGCCACCGTCACCACACTTAAGGTTAAGCTTTTAAATAATCGAAATATAAGGCGTACTAAATAAATAGATAGTCTATTGACTGCTCAAATAACGTAGTAGAATAAATATGGACGGTTTGTGCTAAGTGGAGTGGATTCGATTCCCATTTAGGAGAATTCTGTTTATGTACAATTTTTACGTTTGTTTTTCTTGAGATCGCGTTTAATTTGTATCCTTTTATATATACTGTATAGTGACGGTATAAAAATACAATTCAACACCACTTAGTTGTTAAATAACAACTAAGGGACAGAAAATCGTGTTGAAAATTGTTGTACTAAGGGACAAAAAATAACACCATTTTCTGTCCCTTAGTAGTTTCTTGTAAAATACGACTTAGGGACGTAAGCAAATAACATCAATATAAAAGAAAGATAACTTAAAAAAAAAATAAGCAAGCTTGATATAAAAAAAAAAGTATTCCTGTTTCAAATAATCAAAATAAATTTACTATTATTATAAGAATTGATATTTTAACGGAGAGTTAACAGGATGCTAATAGCTACTAATGTTTTGGGCGACCGTTTCGCGGCGAACTAATTTTGGAATCGTTGAAAAACTTGTCGAAATACGATATAAACGATAACACTTAATTCTCCTTACATTTAGTGACAGATTAGTTTATGACTATCATAACTCTGACGCTAGTAAAACCAAAGAGTTACTTAAATAAGAATATGTTGTTTTGTTTTAAAACTATACTATACGCTCAACTTTTACGATATTACACGTAAATGCTGTTTCGTTTTAATGTCTTAGTGACAACGTGGATTTAAAAAAAAAATTATATATAGATACAGTTAAAATTAATTTGACAATCTTATTAATAATTATTTTCCGTGTGGTGACGGAGTAAGAATACAGCTCACCACCCATCTCTTACCTGTGGGTATCGTAAAAGACGATTAAGGGATATAATATGCATATATCATCTGTGTAAGAGAAGGAAAACTCGAAATAAAACACATTTGACCAGCGTTGTATAGTAGGTCCATTTCCCTCCCATTATGGAGGAGGCCCGAGCCCAATAGTGGGACCAATATGTGATGATTAATATGATGATTAATAATTATTTAGAAGAGAATGTTAGATTTCTTTGCTATGTTGTAACGGCTACGAACACTACCAATCCTTGCATTGCTTCTGAATGTCTTAAAAGACGAATAAAAGCTTTTAAATTGGCTAAAACTGACTCTATCAGATGTTGTCAGTAATTAAATTCTTAAGGAGTACGTCTGGCTGATCATAAACTATTGCCAAAACTTGTGAAATATGTATGATTATAGAAAAACTCATATTGTAATAAACATTGTATAAAAAGTAATTGGGATAAGAACTGGATGATGATAATAGTAATTTAATTGTAATTATATTATTGGAATTTGTTGTAAAAATGAATGCATAAATGGCGCAGTGATTAAGATAGTCTACTCTACCAAGTGTCACGTAATATATTTTACATACATACATACATATCATCACGAGAGAACAGAGTGCCAGGGAACTCTATTCTTGCATACTTCACTCGCTTCCTCAACATTCATAATTTTCTTCATACACGCTCGCCGGTTTCGGAGATTCTTGACTCCACCTTCCTTCAGTACGTGACCAATCTGGTCTAGGTAGGTTAGTCTCGGTCTCTCCCAGTACCTACATCCTTCCACTTTCGCATTGTATATCTTCTAATATGTTTTACGAAGACAATATTTATTCCTTAGTGCAAGGTTTTGTCACTAAAAAAAATACTTAAATAACTGTCGTGACACTGAACTTAACCTTACACTTAATGTATTTACATACTAAAGTACTGAAAATGCATGAATTTGAATGTCTAATGAATTCTTTTATATTTATTTGCCTAAATGAACAGTTTGCGACGTTCATTTGAATTTTTATTATGTATCTAAAACGTGTTATATTCTTGTGTTACGAATTTAACACTAATAACGATGTTATTTAACATTTTATTTGAGCTACATAGATAAGTAATATAAGCCAGATACTTTCTGACATTTAGACTATGCTAGTTAGACATACGCTAGACTATTTATTAGTAGTATTTTATCAGCTTTGTTCTTTCAATGCAATTATTGTATTTAGTCCTGTTTACCATTGAAATTATTTTGCCAGTAAGGTTTAAATAAAAAAGTAAAGTTCTAGGTTAATTTTAATATATTTTCTTAATTTAAATTTGAATTAGGCTGACGTATTGCCAATCTAGCTAGATATACTGTGGTGAAAAATTTTCTTACTAAAGACTTATTTCTAAATACAATGCTTTCATAAAAACGCGGTCGCCATTTTGTCCAGTCAACAGACGGCTATTATACTTCTCACGTGTTGTAAACAAACATTAAATTTTGAATATGGAACTTGGTGAATTTTCCTCGCAGAGATTTTTCTTGCGAGAGTTGTGCGCACGCGCGTAGGCGTTGGGAGGTGTTCGCCAATCGTCTACGCGCCCGCCCCACGCCTTGCGTACGCACGCCTCGCGGCTCTACCAACATTACAGCATTTCCACACACTACAATATTGTCCAAACTATGGCTCATTTTGTGACAAGCAAAGGGGCACCTCTTTTTAATAATTAAGTACATATAACTCAAAAAAATTAAGAGCCATATGAACATTTTCCTTATTCTGATCCAAAATGATATATAGATCTAGTTAAAATATTTATCAGATAATTGGATTCGATTAAATACACGTTGAAACTAAATATCCAAGTGCATAATATTGAAAATAAGTCTAAAGTTTGTAAAATAAATTCCATTGAATACCTTATAAAACCTTCGCATGGTTGCTTGTCTCTTTAGATATGACAATATTTCATCTTGTAACATATATTCTATATAGAGAAACTCATGTAGTATTTGTGATAAATCTTATCTTAGTATGGAAATTTCTAAATTGATAAAAAAAGTATAACGCATAGCTACTCTAAATATCTATATAAAGAACATTAAAGGTTTTTCCTAATCAAACCAAGTAAGGAAAATTTGCTCGACATTTTTAAATGATTACGTAGTTTTAATCGGATGCTTAACTAAGACCATGAATGTCTATTCGTGCAGTAAATACTACGTATTTGCGTCATTTTTATCCTCCATCCTTCTTTCATCAGCGTATCGATGACCACTGTTGGATATAAGCCTTAGAAGGAGACAATTGCCATTTTCACCAAGTTTGAGAGGCAGGTTGACGGTTAATCCTTATGTCATGATTTTAGTTTATGGATACGTTTGCCAAATGACTAAATAAACTAAATAAAATGTCACAAATTGCCTAAACTTAAGTAAAATTAAGTGAACGAATAAAAATACCTTTGCATGATAAAAAAAAGACAATAAAATAATTGAATGTCTGTGCTACTAGCTGAACAAAAGTTACACAATATAAGCCGGCGTTGCGAGCGTCGGGCCGTAATAACGTTTTAATTGAACGGTCGGAGGTCAAATCACTTGTGGACCCGTCTGACCCAACCTCGACATCGCTCCGTTCAGAACAAATTAATAAATATTCCGAGCCTTCTCATACATATTATAACAATGACAAATATTGAATATGTCCCTTTATTCTTTTTTTTTTTTTATTTTTAATAAAATTAAAATATTATATAGACACACTTGTTTTCTGACAATGTAGTGAATATGAAATGACAATCTAAAAAAATGTCAGTAGCAAAAACTTTAGTAAAATACCATTGTTTTACTAAAGTTATTACACTTCAATAAATGACGAATGCCTTTAAATTAATTTTCAAATGCATAATCAAATTGAGAAACATATTCACTCGACTAACAACAATGGATAACTGGTTGGATTGTTGAAATTATAAATAAAAAACGACCAGAACTGATTTTTATATGTATTGAAATCTTACAACTTGAATATCGGATCTTACAAAACAGTTGATATTTAAATGTCACTTTAATATTGATATTTTTATAGATAAAGATTATGTTTTTTTTCGTTAGAAATCTTGGTAATGTAAATTAGGCATTCAAATTGTCTTTTAATAAAGAATTTTCTATGAAAAAAGAACTGCAAATAGCTTTCAAATTGCATATTTTAAATGTTGATTATTTTAAATTTCGACAAAAACTTAAATTTCAAAAAATATGATATGTAATAAAAAATGAAAATAAAAAAATGTCACGAACTATTTAAGCCTTAAATTAAGTTAAATTAAGTTTAATTTAAAAAAAATTGTTAGACTTTTTATTTATTGTTATGTATTTTTAATTTTATTTTAGAATCATTTGCAATTTGAAGCTTATTATAACTACGTTGATATGTTTCATAGTTACGTAAGAAAATCGCGAAAATTTTCGATAGGTATTTTCAAATCTAATATATAATGATGGAGGGCTTACATATTCAATATATTACAAGTAATCGTGCTGAACGTTAACTTTAATATTAACTAACAAGTTTCACATGTGACACTTGAGTAATTTGCATATGGTTGGTCTGTTTTGTAACATTTCAATGTCAAATTAAAAGACAAACAATATTGAAGTTATTGGTATATAGTAGCTATTAAATGCATTATTAGTGATAATATAGCAAACTTTTGAATACAAAAAAAAACCGTATCAAAATTGATAAAATATGTAGAATTATTATTTCATATTAATATTTTGCTCTTCCTAGCTGTGTGGTAGCGGCTTCGAATACTACCAACCCTTGCTTTGCTCGTGGGTATGGTAAAAGACGACAAAGAGCCTTATAATTACCTAGGCCAACTCCATCTGATACATTTTGGTCAACAATTACATTCCCAAGGAGGGTTGACGTCTGGCAGGCGGCAGGTCATAAAACTATTGCCAATAACTTTAACAATATGTGCTATGAAAGAAGAGTACATATTGTATCGACCCCAAATAATTGGGATAAGAGTAGGAGAATTATGATTAATATTTCCTCTTCCGTGTGGTCCAAAGAAGAGTGATATTGTATCGACCCCAAGTAATTGGGATAAGAGTAAGAGAATGATGATTAATATTGCCTCTTCCACGTGGTGACGTCGTAGGAATACAATTCACCGCTCCCTATCTTACCCGTGGGTGATTGTAAGAGTCAGCCAAGGGATATAAAATACATATAACATCTATGCAAGAGAAGAAAAACTCGAAACAAAACCCTATACCAACACGTAGTGTAGTATAGTAGGTTAATTTCCCTCCCATTATGGAGGAGGCTCATGCTCAACAGTGGGGCATATATGAGCTGAAATGATAATGAATGTTGCCTACTTAAACCGGTATTTATTTTTTGATTCGTTTACACTAACGTCTTGATCATCATCACTGCGGAATTATTTATAAAATAAATTAACATATCTTTATTTAAGCATTCATTTCTGTAAGTTTAGTGCCAGTTATTTATCTATGCGGTGATGTAATTATAAGAAAATGTCACCATCCATTTCTTTTCTATGTATTTCTTAAGAAGTGACTGCATATAAACAGATAATATTATTTAAAAAAAACCCTGTGATAATCTGTCTAGTCAGCGTAGATCAGCTATATTCAGAATAGGAGAGAGAGTTCTCTCTTATCTTGAAGCTTCATGCCTTAAAGTATGATGTATATCTATAGGCTAAGTATGATGCATATCTATAAGCTTATAACAACCTGGACCAACTCCATCTGTTACCGTTTGGTTAACAATTACATTCTCAAGGAGGGTTGACGTCTGACAGGCGGTCGGTCATAAAACTATTGCCAATAACTTTTACAATATATACTATAAAAGAGGAATACATATTGTATCGACCCCAAGTAATTGGGATAAGAGTAGGAGAATGATGATGATGTATATCTATAGGCTAAGAAGAAGTATAAGAAAAGAAGTAGATACCTATTAATAAAATTAAATAAAAGTTTAGTTGCTTGTCTACAAAATGGACAATCTATTGCTATTGTTCACATAAACATGCCGCCGAATTGTTAACTCTTGTTATACAAGCTTGCATTGTTCCACATTTGAATCGTGCGTTCCGCGTCACTCGATTCGTCGAAGAATCCATTGTCACTGTGTTTGTTTGCAACGCGCGATCCGTGCAAAACCACACAAAATCTCGCGAATACTTTGGTAGTAATCAAAACATACATTGATACGTGTCGCGGGAACTAACCAGTTTTCAAACGCATCACATTGTAACTGACTGAATAAACCACCTTACTTTGGTAACAAATAAAAAAAAAATACAAATAGAGACTGTTACATAATTCGATTGAACCCCCGCAGTTATACTAAATCCACTTAATTTAGAAATATTAAAATCTACAACCGAATTAGTGTCCGTCTACATCTCATAATATGCGGGTGTCCACTTTCCAATTATGATGGGGACGAAGATACGACGAGCGTTTGACTGAATCAGTTTGTTCTACATAACAATAGACCTTACATATAAAACTTAGTACTGCATAATTATACCAGTATTTACTGAAACGTGCTCTGTAGTCTCCAAAGCATGAATTAGTGTCGTACGTTATTCGATTGCTTTGTACATTAACACATAAGTGGGTTATTGGACGGGCTAGTCGTTACTATCTGCCATGCTTTTTGCATCGTTTTGTTATTTCATATTGCCTATTATCACTGCGTGCATGCGTGAAAATTGGACTTTGAATCTTTAAATTTTATATATAACGCATACATTTTCTAAATCAACGCGTCATATTTGTATTAAAAATTTACTTGACAAAATATTGGCTGAATTTTAAAATTGTGTTAATATATATTGCAAGTATATAATAAATATATTTATTAAATTTATATTATTTTTAACATCTCTAACATATATATTTTTTGTTTGATCTTTATCTATTTCGTATACTGCTTATTGCTCTTGTTATCATTTATCTTAGTGTCTATCATAGTTGCCAGACAAAGCTTCTCTTAGGCAATAACACCGTCAATAGTAACACATCTATAGGTTGAAACTCATTTATATTTTAAATAGTTTCGTGTCTTTTTAAAATAGGTTAAGATTAAATACACGTAAATTTATAATATTCGTGTATTTCTTGGCTGGAAAATCCAGTAAAACTCACTGTCAAAAATTATATAACATATAGTCTATGATAACTAATAAATAAATATTAAGTAAATAACACATAGACGCTTGTGACAGAAAACATGGCTAAGAGTTTCATGCCATCTTAATTAGATGGATGCGTCTGGGGTGGGTACTATACTCTCGCTAAAAATCGACGTCTAAGTAAAAATTTGCTACTAAGTACGGTAGGCAACGATGGGACTGTATCCTTGCTATTGCTTGCTATTATCTATTATCATCAAAGCCGTCAAAGGCAAGAAAAAATAGGGATCAGTTATTATTTCTTTTCTTTATCTTATTATTCATAAAATACCTACCTAAAATACATTTAAACAACCGATTATTTTGTTAATATTCCTGCATAATATTATGTCATACTAAGTATTCATTATATAAAACTGGACAAAGCAAAGAATTTAAACTTTAAAATTTTTCAATAGATATTAGATCTTTAACTTAATTAACTTCGATATAGTTTTTTTATATTTAACTATCGATTGATATAAATTTAAATCAGATATGTTAAGAGATAAAAATGTAATCTAGAAAATAAATAAGTGACAAATGTTATGCGGTCACTGTCATTGAGAGTGGGGTGACAAATTGGGCGCGACAATCGAGTTAGTTGACCCGAGACCCGAGCTACCAATCTGTGCTCTACACTGATGATTAACCTTACAAACTCACACGCTAACTATAATAGACACTTACGTCTATTATCTGTGATCATTATATTCATTCTGAGCGATTGCTCTGTGGTAGCGGCTACGAATAAACTTTATCTTTACTCGTGGATGTCATAAAAGACGACTAAGAACTCTATCGACCTGAGCCTTCCCTACTTGATGCCCGTCTGGTCAATAATTACATTCCCAAAAAGACTTAACACTCAGTCAGGTAGGCGACTGGTCATAAAACTATTGCCAATGACTTTTGCAATATGTACAAAAGAGGATTACTTATTGCGTCTATCCCAAGTAATTGGCATAAGAACAAGATGGTGATGATAATGATCTATATTTTGATTGACTTTCATAAATGATGTAGAGGTTAAAATACTACTTAAGATAGTTAGTGGATCCGGTTTCCATTCAGAACGATACTTTTGAGATTATTATTCTGAGCCTAGGTGTAATTTGGGCCCGTTAATTGTATGTTTGTAAGTCCCCCATAATACAAGAGTTTATTTCCTTAATGCAAAATGTTAAAATTTAAAAAAAAAATCTATAAATTAAAATAATATTTTAAGATGATAAATGGTGTAATGGTCTTAGTAACGAGCTTAGATCTGTTTCCTGATCAGGAACTTTTTACGATTCACGAATTAAATTTTCACTCCTAAGGAGGATACACCTCAATACTGGAACGTAAATGAATTGAGGTGATAATTATGATAAAATCATTTAGCCTGAATGACTGATCAACGTACAGCGAACTCCACCAATCTTGTTCAATACATTTTAATACTCTAAATTTAATATAATCAATTGAATTACTTTGTTATAAATCCTATGTATATTTGTATTTAGACTATTGTCGTCTAATATTGGTTGAGCAACTAGTCACATACAATGCAAGCACTTACAATACAAAAGAGAACATTCAATCATCAATAAGAAACTCAATTTTACTGCCTATTGGAATTAATGAACTGTATATCAGTTAATAGACGAATAATATGATTTTATTGATTGAATTACAAAAGTTAACTCACACAAGTCTAGACTTTGTAATTAAGTTATAGTAAACGTGCTACTTTTCGTGTAGTGACGGAGTAAGAGTGCGGGTTCACCACCTCCAATCGTACTCTTGGCTGTCCTAAAAGACAACTAAAAGATATAATTTTCATATACCTAGCAAAATAATGAAAACTCGAAATTAAACCTTATACCAACCTTATAAACCAACCTTGCTCAAGAGGCTTGAGCTCAGCAGTTAAATATAATATGAGATGATGACGCTACTAAGAAATAATCTTTGTATCGCTCGTAACTTAAAACACAAAAATTAACAGATATAACACCTATACTCAAATCAATCATTCGTGGATCGCACAAAAAGTCTATCTTGCAAATCGAACTCACGTCTCAATACTCCGATCTACTACTGATTCTTTTCTTGACCTTTCTATCAGACCTTAATTTATAATCTAAAACTCTGCAAATAGTCTATGTATGTCTGCAAATAGTCTGTGTATAGTCTATGCATATGTACAAAATATTTCTGTAGACCTTATATGTTAATATGTTTTATTAAACTTAAGCTTCAAACAAATTTTTATTTTAACTATCCAGTATAAGTATATATGTATTTTTTTTAATACACCAACCCGCATTAACGCGTAAATACTTTATGTGGTTACATACACTTCTAATTAAAAATTTAAAAATAGACACACAAAAAGAATGTCTATAGAATACACATTTCAATTTCACATAAGTATTATAGGATTTCAAAAACACTAAACGCGGCACTTAAATTTTTAAACCATACTCTAAATTAAATTTAGTGTCAGTAAGTAATCAATAAATTCTTTCTCTTGCAAACGTGACTTATTAAATAGTTACCTATAATAATAATTTTTTTTTTTTTATTATGAGTATGTTATTCCACAGACTTTTTGTCCGTGCTCTTTTTATGTTTAATTTAATTGTTATGGTGGTTTGTTTATAAAATTAATGTTCTTGAAGTGTGGGTTTATTACATTTAGATAAAGCTTGAAGAGCGCAATTCATGTGTCATAGATGTTGAGCGACAGACAACATGTCTTTTAGGGTTTCTTCTTGGCGCTGGTGGTCTTGTTGTTGGTGAAACCCTTCTATTTGTAGATGTTTCTGTCCTCTGTGATGTTGTGATGATGATAATACCTATAATTATTAGGGAAATTAACCTCCTAAAGACACTCTTCATACTCTAGAAAAGGCCCATAGTTATATATGAGCATTCTCTTCAATCAATGGAACTCTTGCACACCATTGATCAGATAGATTTATTGTTATAATTAATAACTTTACTTCTCTCGTAGAAACGTCATCTGTTTATCGATCGATCACTACAAGCAAAGAAGGGGTGAATCTACCGCGTCGTCTGTAGCAATCTTATTCCTTCATCATAAACTTCCACTTATAAAACAGCATATCATATAATGTTGTTGTTGAATCACGTCTAAACTTCTATGACACTAAGTTATCTATTAATCATAATAGCACAAAGAAAACTATCATTATCTTGTCTGTTTTATTTATTTAAATACAACAAATATGACAGTTAAATAGCTAAATGAGATTTTTATTAGAGACAATTCATCGCCCCCATAGCAGCTAAGTGACTTATATTGACCAATATCCCAATAAAATTATTACCAGCTGTTATACTGACCTAACACATACAAATTGTTAGTAGTGCTAGCAAAATATAAGTTAAAATTTTGTAATTAATCCATATCGTTCTAGGAAGTAATGTGAGTGGCGTGCTATTCCGAATGAAGGTTGCATCGGTCATTAGTAGTTTCAAATAAAAATTTACCCTAGTAACAACTAAACACATTTCAGAATTCGTAGTCGATTTTCTCAACGTGGCGGTGGAAAAAAAACGCTTTTGTATACTAATTTCTATTGCAAAAAATACATACAATGAAACATAGAACCTCCTCCTTTTTGAAGTCGGTTAAAATAGCAGAGTAATCGTCCTTTCTGTGCTAAGTATTATTAGTTCTATCTTTACGTATAATTATTTGATTTACAATTGATTGTTCTGAATCTTGGTATAATTTATGTTCGTTAATTGTGTGTTGATTAACTCTTAATAGGACATTTCAAATTAACGAACTACAGACTGTAAAACAAAACATTATCATTCTCCTACTCTTATCCCAATTATTTGGGTCGACATAATATGTACTCCTCTTCTTACATGTTGCAAAGGTTATTTATTGGCAATAGTTTTATGACCGACCACCTGTCTCACGTCAATAATCCTTGGGAATGTAATTGTTGACCAAACGGCTTCAAACGGAGTTGACCCAGGTCGATATAAGGCTCTTAGTCGTCTTTTACGACATCCACGAGCAAAGTAAGGATTTGTAGTATTCGTAGTCACTACACAGCTCAATGTACAACAGAACAAAAATCCTGAAATTGTTTTTTTCTATGGAACATATGGAAACTGACTTGCGTGGAGGTACGGCGTATTGAAAACTGGCGAGTTACACTATTAATAATTATACAAAAAGAAAACAAACACTAATTTAATTTAATACTAAATACATTCGTATATCGTGCTAATCTTTTTGTATTTTTTGCATAGTACATAAATTTTAAACAATCGTGATTCACTATTCTGTTATCTTTATAATCTGTTGATAAAAAATCTAAATTAGTAGCAGAGATAAGTTAACATGAATTCCAAAACAAATATTCTCCTTCATGACCGTGTGAACTGATGTTTCATTGAAACGCTACTTACCATTAATCACTTGAGGGCCAACAGCTTTTTAATAATCATAACAACCCCTTTTTTCACAGAAACTTTTTAATCAAACCTCATGAAGATGTTTACTGTTTAACCCTTGAACTATCGATGGGGCCTTTAATAGCAATTTCATCAATTTGAATCGCTTTATTATTTGAACATATATGAATATTGAGTATCATAAATTAATGTTTAATAAACTTTTAATATTACAGTTTACGTTTCAATGTGGGTACTTGAAAAATTAATAATCTCTTCAATGTTAGTTAGTAATTTTTTAAACATTGTACAAGGGTTGTTGCATTTATTGAATTGCAATGTTCTTTTTTTTTTAAATTGAAAATGCTCTACACGCAAGGGACTTTAAGCTAATGTGCTTAAAGTCATTTGATTGTCGAGCTCATGTATTTCGAAATAGTATAGCTTATGGATAAGCTTAAAGTGTCTTAAATCATCATTCATCTCATCATCATCTCAACTCATACACGTGTTGGGCTCGAGCCTCCTCCATAATGGGAGGGCAAATGACCTACTATACCACGCTGGTCAGACGTATTGATATAGGATTTTGTTTCGAGTTTTCCTTCTCTCGCATAGATGTTATATGCGTTTTGTATCCCTTAGTCGTCTCGTACGATCACCCATGAGTAAGATAAGGGCTGGTGAATTGTATTCATACTCCGTCACCACACGGCAAGGTGTCTTAAAAGATCAGTGTTTTTGTTGAAGTAAACTTATAGATTACAGTTTTAAGAACGTTCATACAAATCATCTTCATCATTCTCCTGTTCTTATACTAATTACTTGAGTTCGATGCAATATGTACTTACTCCACATCTATCGTATATATATTGCAAAAGTATTAGCTTTAGTTTTATAACCGACTGCCTGTCTGACATGAAACCTACTTGAAAATATAATTGTTGACCAGGCAGCATTAGATAGAGATTATCCAAGACAAGTTCTTAGTCGTATTTTACGAAACAGACTCCTTAGTTATTTTTTTATGTAACGTACATACAAATATGAATTAAAAGACTACGTATAAATTTTTAAATTAAGTACAGTTAAAAAATATTTCAATATTTCTTTCTTTAAAGTACTCATAGTAAATATTATTGTAATTGTATCCATATCGTGGTCACGCACAACGTAATAAGCACGCCCAATTATAGTTTATTACAACTACCGAATGTTCATTACATGTATAACAGGTTAAACGTGAATCTATTTATTTAACTTTCAACAAAATTTATATAAATAAATTATACAAGGTTCTCTGTAAAATATAAAATATTAATTAAAACACTTAAAGCAAAGATTATTATTGCAAATGTATATAAATTATGATCAAATTTATTTTTATAGTCTATATTAATAGTTTGAATATTATTCTGAAAAAAAAAAAATTGATGTTGTGTGTGACAAAATGACCACAAAATTGAGCAAAATTATCTGTCTCGGGCGAGTTGTTTGCGTGAGAAATACCCTGACGTTCGCAGGGTTGTTCGAGTGAGCGGGTAGTGGGTGCGGGCGGTTGGAGGGTGAGAACCCCCGTGGTAAGTAGGGTACTGTACCGGAAGTGCCTGCATCGGATCGTTCCGCGCACCTGTGTGAATATGTACCGCTATTTGTGTATCATAGACTTAACTATTAAGTACTTCTATTGTTTATGTATTTTATTCCGCACCCGTGACCACAATTATACATCGCATACTTCATCATAATTAATATTTAAAATGCAAAAAAGACAAGCAATTATTGCAATATCTTTGACGTTATTAACATAAATGGCAATTTATTATCTGTTAACTTAAGGATGTATGCCTAATATTCACGTACTGAGTGAATTTATAGATGAACTTTAATATTTAAAGATAATCAGCAACAATTTTTTTATCAAATTATTTGTAATCGTTTAGAAGTATAGTCATACTACAGAAGCATGATAGATTGTATCATAGTAATAGAACAACAAGTTTGAGTTTCTTATGAAAAAAGTACTTCGCCGAATTGTGACGTATGTGGCACTGTAGAAGATGTCATCCACTTATTGTCGGAGTGCTCTAGATTTCAGTCTGCTAGAGAGAATTTAATTATGCAGCTAAATGTAAATGTCAGTGATATAGGGATGTTGCATCACATATTATCACCTATCATCACCTAATTCTGAAGCAGCCTATAAATTAATTATGTTTGCCATGTTACGTTTTAAGTAGTATGTAATTTATTGATATAAGATGGGACTGGCATGTACATTTGTATAAAAATCCCTAATAATAAATAAAGAGAAAAAAAAACATTGTAGTAGAAGATGATCTTCTATAAGCGCACTAAAGCAAATCTCATTAAGATAAAATATCAGTATATTTATCAATAGCTGATGAGAAGAATCAGAATCAAATGTAAACCTTCTTCACGAACTATTACTGTCACTTTGAAAATTATAAATTATGTCTCTAGCTCTCCCTATCAAAAATATTATGCGTAATCTAACGTAGACGAATGGGTTATCCATTTTCTAAAAGCTAAAATAATATTACCAATAAAACCTTAAGTCAATCAATGCTTATTCTAATATCTCAACTCTCAAATATTGATGTTATGCATCTGACATTTTACTCCTTAGCTGGTTAGGTAGTTTTATAAAAACTTGATTACGAGCGAAAAATAATTGTCATACATGGGATTAGAACCTACGCCTATTGGAAATCCGTTCCAATCGTACTACCACTTACGCCAGCGTGAACTGTTGTATGACAATCAATTTTCGCTTCGTGTTATATTTTCGTTTTTAAAGGAGACGTGTCAAGCGTGTTAAATGCTAAATTTCAGTAATTTGATTAGGTAGTTTACCTAAATTTGCTAACATCATCATCATCTCAGCTCATATATGTCCCACTGTTGGGCTCGAACCTCTTCCATAAAAGGAGGGTAATTGACCTACTATACCACGCTGGTCAGACGTGTTGGTATAGGGTTTTGTTTCGAGGTTTTCTTCTATCGCATAGATGTTATATGCGTTTTATATCCCTTAGTCGTCTCGTAAGATCACCCACGGCTTACCCGTGGGTGATCTTACCTTTATAGGGGTGGTGAATTGTATTCTTACTCCGTCACCACACGGAAACATCATACTAAGTATTAATTAAAATAAAAACCCTAAGTTAAACATGTATTAGAATAGATTGAATTTAATTTATGCCATGACTGTTATAACAATAGCGTTTTTATCCACACACAATTAACACGTCAAACAGATTATCTAATAGTACTTATTAATGATTGCACTATAATTTTCATTCAATGTGCGAAAATATACTTTATCATCATCATCTCAGTCCATATAAGTACCACTGTTAGGCTCAAGCCTTCTTCACAATACGAGGGAAGTTTACCTACTATACCACTCTGCTTAGACGAGTTGGTATAGAATTTATTTACGAGGTTTACTTCTCTTGCGTAGATTTTATCTACATATTGTGTCCATTAGTCGTTTTTAAAATAATTAACAGTGGTAGGACCAAGCTGTTGACAGATCTCTGTCTACAGCCCCGGGGCGGTCCGTCCGGGGTAGTACCACACTCGCAGAAGATCGACGTATAAGTAATGGCAATGTGCTATTGCGCTTCGTTCGGTGAGCGAGAGAGCCGGAAGCCCAACTGGGTGGGTTTGGGGATTGTAATGGTAGGCAGCGGCCTAGCTATACCCTTGTTATGGCAAAGGTTCATAAGCAGCAGTGACACTTACCATCTAGTGTTCGTTCTGCTTGCTGGTTTGCCACCATAAGCAATAAAAAAAGAACCTACAATGAATAGAGGAAATAAATTGTATTTCTACCTCGTCACCACAAGGAAAGAAAAAGCCTGCTTCAACATCACCATCACAGCCCATATATGTCCCACTGGGGCCTCCTCCGTAATGGGAGAGAAATTAACCTACTATACTATGCTGGTCAGACGTGTTGGTATAGGGTTTTGTTTCGAGTTTTCCTTCTCTTGCATAAGTTATATGCGTTTTATATCCCTTAGTCGTCTTTTACGATCACCCACGGGTCAGATAGGGGGTGGTGAATTCTATTCTTACTCCGTCACCACACGGATAGAAAAGCCTGTTTAGTTATTTTTAATTACAAAAATATTTATTTTACATTTAAACGTATTTCTGATAATATCATAGGCAACACTTCAATACTTTTATATATATTTTATTACGAATTTTAATTAAAATCAACATAACTTTGTTTAGGCGTGAGAAATAAACACAAATCGCTCCATATATACCTACCAAAGAGAATAAAACCAACATGTACGGAATGATAAAACGGGAAAAACCGCATTTTGAAACTTGAAACTATATAGTTTCGAGTAGATATTATTTAATAAATAATATTTATTAAATTTCTTGTTACTCAGCAGGAGATTAGGATTTACGATCAACAGTATATTATATTGCAACACTAGAAAATCTACTCGGCTGTTAGCATTACTAGGACTGAGTAGTTACTATTATAACAGACAAAACAGTCTTATGGTACGCGCAAGCAGAGGCTTTAATAATTTAAGTAAGCAACATATTGACCCATTTGTGACAAATTTAAATGTAGCACGTAGGCTTTTAAGCCTAGATTTTTTTAATTAATCTAACATAATTTAATATATTGTGTATGTAATTGTATATATATTGTGTATAGTCAGAATGCTCTCAATTTATTTATACGATTACTATAAGTAAAGACTTGTCATTAGCTAAAAATGTTGTTAACAATTAGTCTATTAAGATATATCAAGCTGTAAGTTTTCCATGACTTACAAAGTAAATAAATAAATAAATAATTTCACAAATATTCAGATATAATTACCATGATTATAGCTGTGTGGTAGCGGCTACGAATACTTTCAACCCTTACTATGCTCGTGGATGTCGTAAAAGACGACTAAGAGCTTTATAACAACCAGGGCCAACTGCATCTGATGCCAATTGTTCAACAATTACATTACCAAAGAGGGTTGACGTCTGGTAGGCGGCCGGTCATAAAACTATTGCCAATAACTTTTACAATATGTACTATGAAAGAATAGTACATATTGTATCGACCCCAAGTAATTGGGATAAGAGTAGGAGAATGATGAATTACCATGATTATAATATACGTACAGCTTTACTATTCATCTCATATATTAGAAATTCAGAATGTAATTATTTTTCTTCATACCAGATGCTGCAATAATAGACAATGAACAGTGATATAAAAAGAATGAACGTTTTTACTGTTACGTGACAAAAAATTACACCATCAAAATGAAAAATAGTGAAGAGTGTTTAGACTGAATGAACTAGAGACAACAATAAAAAAAAAACAGTGATATTTATTGATCTTATTTAAATTTTAAGTAAATAGTGTACAAAAGAACATTGTAAATATAATTAAGTGTTAAAAGGACATTACATACGCTTACTAGCGAGTTGTGATTCGGACTTCAAGAGCCCGTAGCAAACAATCATCAAGGCGACGGCGGCCATTGCAGGCATGGGAATCAAAGTCATGATGAAAGCTTTCAATAAGCCGAAAGGTAAGTTAGTTCTATAATATAATTTAGGGCGATATGTCGATCGATCTTATACAAGTTATCAATCAAACATACATACTGATATTTTGTTTTTATACATACATACATATCATTATGCCATATCCCTTGCAGGGTAGGCAGACAGAAAAGAGTGCCAGAGGACTCTATCCTTGCATACTTCACTCACTTCCTCAACATTCATAATTGTCTTCATACACGCTCGCCGGTTTCGGAGACTCTTGACTCCACCTTCCTTCAGTACGTGACCAATCTAGTCTAGGTAGGTGAGTCTCGGTCTCCCCCGGTACCTACATCCTTCCACTTTCGCATTGTATATCTTCTTAACCAGACGTTCGTTCGGCATTCTTTCCACATGTCCGAACCATCGGAGCATTCCCTTTCGCATCTTTACACCAATACTCTCTTTCATACCTACCTTTTGTTTTTATAGGTAGTATTTTATTAAGAAGTAATTTTTATCAAGAGAGTGATGTGGTCAATATTTTGAACTATTATTTTGCTTTTTAAATCCTAAATTGAGAAATATAGCTTGCGTAGTAGTGAAGCAAAATTTCATATAAAAAATTCCACGTTTAAGGAACGTAATTTACTTCTGCTTGAACGTAGAATTTGGAACTAGTGCCTTTTGATCTCACTTTGTATTCATACCACTAATGAAATGAGGCAATCAGTTGCAATAAATAATGATTCAATAGATAACTCGTTACAAATATAGTTTCACGAATTGCAAATATGAGGCTGCCTTACTTTTGACCAGGACGTGATAATATTACGTGGCATTTCTTATTATATTTAAGTTTTAGATGTTTTAATTAATAATTTGATGGCATTTTGTGTGGTGTGATTCAGAGAGAGTATCAAAGTGTTAGTGGATATTAAATAAATATGTGTTGAATGTGTTCATGTACAAACAAAACACTTATAGAAATATTTAATTGTCAAATGACTTTACTAGAGAAATATCGTCATATAAATTAAATAAATTGTATTAACTTGATTGTTAAAACTAAATAAAAAAAATGAAAAGACTAAGGCTGGTTTTAAATCGTTCCAATTTTAAATAAATATGGTCGCAAAAGAAGTTGTAATGAAAATGGCGATGTATGATCGAGGAGACGCGATGCGCAGCGGCCGCCGGTCGATGACGCAACTTCGCAACGCTCTCGGTTTTGCGTGCACTTGTCCCGAATGTGAACTCGCCGTGACCAAAAGAAAAATATGAAAACATTCATTTTCTAAATTATTACCTATGAATAGCACAAGTTTACAGAATATCGACTAGTTTGTTTGTTATGTTGAAATCATGCGAAATTACAAACGCAACGAAGGTTGTTTTGAAATGCTTGTACATTGTAAATTCATAAATACTAAGCAATGTAGTAACGAATAGGTACTAAATAGGTACTAAAATATGGCGTTGCAATATTACAGAAAGCCGGTTTCATTAGGTTTGTATCGATGTTCTACACAGGGTTAGTTTTCTGATATGTTTTCTTTTGATTTAATCCTTCGTGAATTAGGTAATAATATATAATTTACACTTTCAAAACTCACCTGTATGAACCTATTATCTTTTTCTGAGTATGGCTAATGACTCCATATTATTATTGAGAATTTTATAATGATAAAACTCGACAATGCTTAAGTATCAAAGTCGAGACTTTACGTGCCGCAATTCCGTTAAAAGAGATTAACACCGCAATTAAAAAGAACAAAAGCAACAGGAATATCAATTAACTAACATAGGTATATAATATTGTTTGAAAGGAATAGAGCGGTTGAAAGTTCTATTATGAGCCTTAAACAGCCACATTATCTACAAAAAAAAATATATATAAAAAATATTTCAGTACTAATTTATGTTGTAGCATCTCGTGTCGTTGGTACGTTGTGTAACGTTGGCCATTACCGTAATTATGACTTGCTCCTCGCGCATGCTCTGATGATCTTGAAAGTAAAGACCTTGTCGGGTGCGTGCTTAAAACTTGAAGACTGGAAACAATGTTTGTATACAAACGAATTACTCGATATACGGCCCCGAATTCACTATTTGATATTATAAAATAATTATCTATTTAATAATTACACAGCCGTAGATACGCCCTCGAAGAAACTATTTTTTTTTATAAATATATAGACAGCTTATATTGCCGCGTAGGGTACGCGGCAATATAAGCTATCATAATTTTACATTTCACTCGAATTTAAAAAGTAATAACTACATTTTTCATGTAAGAGCGACCCATGGAAGACCGAAGCGAGCGTACGGCAGGTTACTCAATCAATGCTCTTCTACTGTCACTCAGTTAGCCCAGGCTGGAAGCGACAAACCATATCAAATCATCAACAAAAAAAAATATTTAAAAAAATTAAGTGGCCATTATTTTCATTTCCTCTTTACTAATACCTACAAAGACTAGGTACTCAATTAGTGATGTAAACTAAAATAGAAAAACTAAACACGAGATAAAAGTGTCAAATCCTCCCTCTATATTCTTGAGCGTCAAACTTAAAACATAAAATCAAACCTCTAATTGAATCCAAAAATACATTTATTTAATTGAACACCATAAACTGAAATAATAACCACACTTCCGTCCAAATATTACGTAAAAATGAGCATCGTATAGTTGTGAGTTCGTGTTCGGACACCGGACATGTCACCTCGGAGCTAACAAGCTAATGTATGTAACCGGTCGCGATGCAGCAGCTTAGGATTCTGTGGTTTCTCATGCGACGAACAATAGCTCTATCAATGAGGCAAACATCGGATTTACGACTCAACACATTCTTTGGGCCGTAAAAAGTCATAACAATTTACTGGCATAACAAAAGAAACGGTGGTATCTAGTACGGGAGTTAATAACGCGGAGAGTAGCGGCGCGGTGGTTCATGCGCGGGGGCGTCCATTCACGCCGCTGATTGGCCCATCCGGTACGCGCTCAATGAGATGATGCGCCCGCGCCGCCTCTATCATTGAGCAAAGGTCCGTCGCCTACATTCGTGATGATCGCAGTCACAGATCACTGAAAGATAACTGACCATTGTTATATTCTCTACCTTGTATCATAAACTCGAAGGGTTACACTGATATTCTTATTCAAAAGAATCGTTACAATGAGAAAGATATACAGTATTTATAATGGTTTTATTTGATTTAAAATAACTTCTTAGTTAATTGCAATATGTGGTCGTAAATTTATGTAACATAATAAAAACGTAACACCTATTTCTCCTTTTTCTTTTTGGCATGATATGGTCTGGACGCTCCCCGCCCAATCCATTTGCGACCATAACCTGCCTATTACTTGCCTATCATTATTGGGCTAACCACTGATATCGTTTCCTTAGTCGCAGTAGCAATACCGTGTATAAATAATATATTAAACTCAAATAAACATATAAAATTATACGTAACAATATTTTTAAGCATATTTATTCTCAAAAGATAAGGCAAAAGTTTTATTAATTTACAAAAAATATACAAATGAGTTCCAAGCAATGGTATTACCAACCTCTATACGACTGCAGACAATTCATTGATAGAAAAACATAATAAAAATTTACCAAACTTAAAATTCTATTTCTAATCACATTTTAGTGCTACGAATTGGAGATAGGCCTAACGTTTTTTAATGCTATGAAAATGTAACACACATGCAAAACGTTCATTTTCCGCGTGAGTTAACATCGAACCGTTTGAACAATAACATTTTACCGCATTATGGCATAACCCTCTTCCACGCATCAAAGACCACGAGGGTGACATCGGCAAGCAAATGGTTGATATTTCAAAAGGCATAGATATAATAATTGACTTCACACGGTAAAAATAAACTAACATAATAAATTTAACACTTTTATAATAAAAAAACTTAAATAACAGTTATAACCGAATGCTAGATCAATAAATAATAGATAACACAGAGTCTTGGGTTCAATCCCTAAAAGCATCCTATGACGTTTCTAAATGATTGTAATGTAATTTAAATATTATCGAATTAAATATGATTAAATGGACATTTCATCCGTGTGGTGACGGAGTAAGAATACAATTCACCACCCCTATCTTACCCGTGGGTGATCGTAAGAAACGACTAAGGGATATAAAAAGGCATATAAGATCTATGCAATTGAAGGAAAACTCGAAACAAAACCCTATACCAACACGTCTGACCAGCACGGTATAGTAGGTTAATTTGCCTCCTATTACGGAGGAGGCCCGAGCCCAACAGTGGGACATATATGAGCTGTGATGATGAAATGGATGTTTCTAACTACATCTAAATACCAATTGATGTATTTAACTACTCCCATTTATGAATCATCACCATTATTTAGTCTGTTATTAACCACTACTGAACGTAAGCCTCCCACATGTATAAGGGGAAAGTGCTATAATCACCACGCTTGGCTGGCGGGTTACCGATCGTAGTAAGATGTTACACGTATCCCAGGAGAGACCTGCTGTCCCCTTTACTGGTAAAACACTTAGCTGACTTTTTTGACTCCTACGGTCAAGTAAGGGGCGGTGAAAATTGTCACTCAATCGCCTATTAAGTATGATACATTTAAGACTATTCAAATTGTTTTTTTATTTTTTAATTATTTGTCACTATTGTTACGTTACAATGTGGTTAAACAAGAGCCTCGTTCATTTTATTACGTATGTATTTATTATGATAAATGATCCCTTATTTATAAAACCCGATTACGAAATGAAAAATGATGTCACAAGCGGGATTCGAACCTGCGCCTATTGGGATTCCGGCCCAATCGTGCTGCCACTACACCACCGTGACTAATTGTAGGACATGCAAATTTCACTTCGTATCATATTTACGTCTTAAGGTGACGGTATGCTATCTACCCGACAATGTTTACACATTGTTATAGGCTTAATACTTAAAACTTTACAGTTAGAATTGTATTAAACGATGACACAACCTTGTTATTTAAATTACTGAAATTTAGCATTTAATATGCTTAATCTATACTAATATTATAAAGCGGAAGAGTTTGTTTGTTTGTTTGTTTGTTTGTTTGTTTGTTTGTTTGTTTAAACGCGCTAATCTCAGGAACTACTGGTTTGATTTGAAAAATTCTTTTTTTGTTGGATAGTCCATTTATAGAGGAAGGCTTTAGGCTATATAACATTACGCTGCGACCAATAGGAGCAGAGCAACAATGATGAATGTGTAAAAATCGGGTTTTTGTTTCCTTTTGAGAGCTTCCGCTGCGTAAACGGTTAAAGTTGCGCAAAAATTATGTACTATATAATTGTTCCCCTTTCAAAGTTCTAAATAAAAGTCCGCGACAGCATATGTATATCTTTTAAGATTGGCTCACTATAACATTTTTTATGCTAATCAAATTTGTTTTAAAATAATATGATATTTTCGAAGGTGTTTTTATAAACATAATATTAATCCTTATCCAAATAAATGAGTTATTCATCACATGTATTTAATTTAAAACAAAATTGCTCTTTACATTATTTGATTTCAATGAATATCTTAGGAAATATCGCAGTTTAAAAATAACATCGCAGCAAAATAATGATCAAGTACTGGGCGCGCATTTACGATAAAAATACTGGGTCTTATAATCTTATATTAAAAAAAAACTCAAACTAATGTTATTTCAAAGTACTTCTACACACACTACATTTTTAGTTTTGTTTTCTTCTCATGACCTTCCGTCGGCTTTACACATCCTAAATAATAATAATAAGTATAGGAAGTATTAGTGCCTGCCCTCATGTATGGCAGTGAAAGTTAGATTTGGCGGAGAAGACATGAAAATAGAATAAATGCTGTAGAGCTGACAGCTCTTTGTAACGTGTGTGATGTAAGTCTGAAAGATAAAATTAGGTATAATGTTATAAAAGAGCGCTGGTATGCTGAGGTGGGTTGGACACGAAGTGGAAGAAATAATGAGTGGGCAGAGGTTGACGAAGCAAACATATAAAGCAATCGTGAATGGGACGAATACAAGGGGAAGACCACGTCATACTTTTCTGGACCAAATTGGAGATTTGTTCACGAGAGGTCATCATCATCATCATTCTCCTACTCTTATCCCAATTACTTGGGGTCGATACAATAAGTACTCTTCATTCATAGTACATATTATAAAAGTTATTGGCAATAGTTTTATTACCGGCCGCCTGCCAGACGTCAACCCTCCATGGGAATGTAATTGTTGACCAAACGGCATCAGATGGAGTTGGCCCAAGTCGTTATAAGGCTCTTAGTCGTCTTTTACGACATCCACAAGCAAAGTGAGGATTGGTAGTATTCGTAGCCGCTACCACACAGCGATTTCATACACATTAAAAGTATGTGTAATCGTAAATAGGCGTAAGTGTATGTATGTATATATGTATAATATACATATATTGTATATGGTATATCTATAGAAAGTATAGATAAGACCCAATACTTTTACTTAAGGTTTAATGTTCTACTCTTACTAATAAAAGGGTCATGTAGGTACCTAAAACAGCTTTAACGTATGTATTATTTAAAAATATTTCCACCTTTTACGTAAACGAATTCGCGAGTTGAAGTTAACGTTAGCCCAAAGTAACCATTCCACGCGGACGAAGTCGCGGGCGAAAGCTAGTTATTTATAAAACCCGATTACGAAATGAAAAATGATGTCACAAGCGGGATTCGAACCTGCGCCTATTGGGATGCCGGCCCAATCGTGCTGCCACTACACCACCGTGACTAATTGTAGGACATCCCTTATGTTAAGAATTTGCCTTTTAAAATAAAATAGACCAATATTCAAATATTTTAACTATTGTATTGTATATGAATCTATATAACGTAAATATACACTCTAGTGGCCGCACCATTATCACAATTGCTAAAAATAATACAGTCACCGTATAATATGTCTTAATTAATGCTAGGAATATATAAGCCTTAATAATCCTTCGTAAAAAAAGACAGAAGTCAGAAGTAACGTTGGTTATACATAATTATAAACAAAAAGATGGCGATTTGAATGCGAACCAGCGCACGCGCCGCTTACGTCACGCGACGTTCCAAGTTCAAATGGTGAACAATGGGTTCGGTAAAAATGGTGCGAGCTTTTGTTCTGGGTCGCTATTGTAAGTGCATATTCTGACTATCTGTAATACAGATAGTATTTTTCTATTGCAAGATAAGGAAAATGGATGTACATGTTCCAAGAATTAAAGGTGCTTCGTTAACTAGTTAACTTGCAAACTATAAGGGATTTTTGGTGAGAACATGGATGTGATATGTGGTTTGTTGATCTGATATAATATAACATCCAATATTATAAGTATTTCAACGTGTTGTATTAAATATTTTTTATGTCATTTTATGTAATGTAATGCATAGAAAGTGCTAAAGCTAAATGAAAATGAGAAGAGAGTGTTTTGCATGTTTTCGTATACCATCAAAACTGTCAGAAGATAGTATTAATTGTGTGCTAACTATTTTGACGTCGGCGATTTGACTTCCGGATGGACTACCTGGAATAAATGATCTGATATTTGATGGTAGGTATTAATCATAAAATTCTTTAATCTATAACATTTATTATCAATATTTACTGAGTAATTTTATAAAACATCTCAATTATTTTTTTGAAATCTATTTGTAACGCACTATTTTTAAATAATCTTTGAAAAAAACCTATAATTATCTATCTAAGAATGAAAAACTAACCAGACGGACGAACAATTTAAAATCTTCCAAGGAATAAAGTAGTTATAACTGGTATTACATAAAACAACTAGCAAGTAATTACCATTTGTAGATAAGCGAAACGCAAACATAATGAAACCATTACATTTGTTTATCGGGTCGTTCTAGATAAATATCTAGCTGAAAGCAACAAGTGTCGGTTGTACAATTCACCCCTACGATCAACCCTTGTATAATACCACCTGTTGTAACCAACATTTGCATTATAAGCAAATTGTTCAACCTTCAATAGAATTTTTGAACTATTATTCTTCTGAAATAATACTATTTTTTGCATTGTTTTTTTTTTGTTATGTTTTAATTGCTCAATTTTTCGAACACTATAAATTGTTCATGGTCATAAAGGTATCGGTCCTACCTTTCCGGTTTCTCATTTCAAATGTGTAATAATCGCGTAAACATCAGATATAGTTGTTGTTCTTCGATACATTTGTACTTAGTTCGTATATTAGCTGGAATAATTTAAATATTAAAAAACAGATATCCTAACCTAACCTAAAGGGTTTTATTTCGAATATACCTTCTCTTATCTACAAGTGAATTCCCTCATACATCTTTTACGACACGTGTAAGAAAGGCATTTGTGAACTGTATTCTTACTTCGAAACCGTATGGATGAAGATAACTTCAGTATAGACTTAATATAAAAGCTTCTCAAAAATAAAAATAAAACAAACTCATCATCATCATCATCACAGGCCATATATGTCCCACTGTTGGGCTCGGGCCTCCTCCGTGATGGGAGGGAATTAACCTACTATACCGCGCTGGTCAGACGTGTTGGTATAGGGTTTTGTTTCGAGTTTCCCTTCTCTTGCATATATGTTATATGCCTTTTATATCCCTTAGTCGTCTCGTAAGATCACCCACGGGTAAGACAGGGGTGGTGAATTGTATTCTTACTCCGTCACCACGAGAATAAAATAAACTAAGTATATTTAAAATCAAAAACCTGCACGCTAAACATAATAAATCGCCAAATGTACTAAGGTTGTGTTCTCATTCGGCCACGGCTGAGCCAACCACCGCATCGCCGGTCCATTGTGCACTTATCTACGCTATTCACAATTCTCTCCACTAACCAAGAGTACCCCAACAACACTTACGTTCTATACCCGTTCAACATCAGAACAAGACCTCGATCACTTGATAAATTGCTTTCAAACTTTTATTTGTACAATGTTATTTGCGTTGTATTTATTTAAATATAAAAGAAATGATTAAAATCTATGAGGTTGTTTATTTAATTAGATATAGAAATCTAATTAAATAAACAACCTCATAGATTTTAATCATTTCTTTTGTTTATACGAGTACGAATGATATAAGTCTTTTAATATCTTCACCAAACAACAACTATAATGTAGATGTACAAGACTATTTACGACTATCCCAAGATGAAATGAGTTCGACGCAACGTAACTTCCTTAAATGTAACTTTATTAAACAAAAATGAGAGAAGAATAGAATACACTACGACCTCTTATCCTTTTAAAAAGTGCATAAAGGATTAAGCTACTCCTTTGTATGATGAGTGGTATAAACGACACATCTGATATACTCAGTTTGCGTTTCATTACCTATATATTTACTGCTTATATCCCCTTTTTGGGGCACTTATAACCTATGCACACCTCATACAACCATCTAAGGTAATGAAGGAGCGACGTGGGGAATCATAACCCTTCGTATTATACTTCTCCACTTATTGAGCAGGGACTATGGTGACCCAACAGATGAGTTTATGTTTCAGGTTGTTTGCGCTCGTCGACGTTGAATTATATCCATGCTCCGTCTCTCAAAAATATATATGAGAAATAAATACATACAATTTCATTAATATTCGTTCATTAGATTTTGTGTTAGAATTAACCAATTATCGAACAAGTCGTCTTGACTAGAGTTTTATTAATATAGATAAAATTATTTCACTACACAAGGAACCACCCATAAACTATTCAGTTACTGTTATTACTTCCAGTAAAGTCTAGACTAACGATCGTTAATATAATTAAGCATCACAGGTGTACAGTTTTATTGTCAGCCAACAAGTTTAAGTAACAACGGATGACTTTCATCGGATACTACTTGATAATTAAAAGAAAATCAGTCCGGATTAATTACTTTAATCACGGAAACGGAAGACTCGCCACCGTTGTTTTTGTACCACCGAAAAAATTCCATACCATATCTTAATGTCAAGCGTGGCTGTTATTTATACAACCAACCACTTGTAGCATTATCCCTCAGATAATTACAATTAACTACATCCAGGATGAAATAAACGGTACTTATAATGATTTTCTACTAAAGTGATGACATAGGAAACATTCTTAATATAATGCAACATAACTCGCACTGATAATGATTATCTGATTTAAGAGGATATATACCCCACACCAAAGCCTTATAAGAGATTTCATGTAAATTGACACCTTTTACCATCTTTTTCTATCATTATCATCATCATCATCTCAGCTTATATATGTCCCACTGTTGGGCTCGAGCCTCCTCCATAATGTGAGGGTAGTTGACCTACTATACCGCGCTGGTCAGACGTGTTGGTATAGGGTTTTGTTTCGAGGTTTCCTTCTCTTGCATAGATGTTATATACGTTTTATATCCCTTAGTCGTCTCGTACGATCACCCACAGGTAAGATAGGGGGTGGTGAATTGTATTCTTACTCCCTCACCACACGAAAATATACCTACGGTTTATTAATTGTCTTTAATAAGCTGCATATCAATTTTGAATCTATTAATGGAGCTAATACTTTGCTCTATAATTTAAAAAAATCATAGATATACTAATATCTGGTTATTTCATTATTCATTCTCCCAATGAAACAAATAACGATAATATTTTATCTTTAAATAATTATGAAAGAGAGTATTGGTGTAAAGATGCGAAAGGGAATGCTCCGATGGTTCGGACATGTGGAAAGAATGCCGAACGAACGTCTGGTTAAGAAGATATACAATGCGAAAGTGGAAGGATGTAGGTACTGGGGGAGACCGAGACTAACCTACCTAGACCAGATCGGTCACGTACTGAAGGAAAGTGGAGTCAAGAGTCTCCGAAACCGGCGAGCGTGTATGAAGGGAATTATGAATGTCGAGGAAGCGAGTGAAGTATGCAAGGATAGAGTTCTCTGGCACTCTGTCCTCTCTGCCTACCCTGCAAGGGATATGACGTGATGATATGTATGTAAATAATTACATGAACATAAGTACAAGTAAAATAAACAATATACTTGCCACAAAGATTCATAAATGATATTTAACATCAAAAACACTGAAGAATCCATTATTATATTTGTATTAATTATATAATGGAAGGTTTATGCTCTGGATATTTGGCCTATCACTGGTATTATCATTTACTACTTCATCCACAATAAATTCAAGTAGATATAATAAGAAAATTTTGTTGTTTATTTCTTTCATGCGGTCATATAACATCAAAATTGGTCATTACTCGTGTCGTGAATCTCCAAATGTAAGTTTTACTGATGTATGCGACACGCTCTTCGCAAACTTTATATCAGTCAGATAGAATTAATGTTCGTTTCATCTTTAAAAAGAACACAACCTTGGTAAACTCTCGAATGTTAACGACCAACAAGTGGTGCATATATTTCTGCTAAAACTTTTTAATGACACAGTTTTTTTTTCTATTACATTTTAAAATATTTTTAATATTATGTTTTTTTTTTTCATATTTACCAATGCTGTTTGATGTGAAAATAACTGTGAACATCGTTACTTAAATCGAAATAGTTCTGTTATTTCGTAATATCTTATTCTGTTGCTGAAGTACCTACATATTTAGCTCGTGTGTTGTTCAACTAAAATATTTAATACCGCCTCTATTCAACATTCTTAAGGTTTTATAAGCGCCATCAATTCATCAAATAAAAGTACCACATTTAAATCATATTATTTATGTGGTGGCTGGCTACGAGTACTACCTACCACCTCTTACTTCGTTCGAGAAGGTCTTAAATGATAACTAACAGCTGACGACCTGGGCGAAATCCATCTGTTGCCATTTGATTAACAAAAATATAACATGCCCAAGGAGAACGTCATGCAGGCGGCTGGTAATAAAACTATTGGCAATTTTTGCAATATGCACGATGGCAACAGAATTCATATTGCATTGACCCCAAGTAATTGGGATAAGAGCAGGAGGATGGTGATGATCATTCTGAGCTGATCTGTGATTTATATTTTGATTTAGATATTTTTTAAATTAAATTAAATTGAGACAAATAAAACACTTCACTAAATAATATTAAATTAATTTATGGTGTATATTCTAATAACGGCATAATAGTACAATCAACCGTCACCCTGAGTCCATTCTTTCTTAAGCAGATAACTAACACTTAAAAAATAATGTAACTGAAATAAAAATCTATATCAAACTTTTCGACTACCAGGCCATTTGCTTTTCATTGCGCAAAAGGATCGTGTCCAGTAGTGAAGATTGAAAACTTTTTTTTTACTTAATAATTGTTAAAAAATATGCCTCAAGTGAAGCCATAGCAATGATATACAATTAAGTCCCAGTTAACCCGCAGGCTAGTCAACGGGAGAATCGTTGTGCAATTTATTTTTCAATATACAAATTTACTGCAGGTGTTTTTATACATACAAGTTAGAATACACGATCTTTTCGCCGACACAAAAAGCGTATTGTATTAAGCGATTGATTTACGTTCATATAACTAAAACTGGCATTAGTAACGAAGACATAAAAAAAATGAATTCTGTTCAAATGAGATGATATTCGAACGACATTGATAAATAGCTTTAGAAAGCGTGGACAAATTAAATGAGTTTAATAATATCGATATTCATATTTTACATATTTATATAAAATAGATTAATATTTATTACTATAATAACAATTATTATCAGCACGTTGACGGATTAATGATAAAAAATTACATTACTATTGTGTTATAAGAAATTACTGATATAATTTTTGATATTATTCATCTCAGCTCATACGCGTCCCACTATTGGGTTCAAGTCTCCTCCATAATACGAAAGAAATTTACCTACTATACCACTCTAGTCAGAGAGATTAGTATAGGATATTATTTCGAATATTCCTTCTCTCGCATAGATTTGTCCATTTTATATCACTTATTCGTCTTTTACGATACCCACGGGCAAAACAAGAGGTGATGATTTCTACTAATACTTTATCACTATATAGAAATTGATATTAATCATATTTGTATATTCTAAGATTATCAGTATCTTCATCATCATCATCATCACAGCCCATAAATATCCCACTGTTGGGCTCGTTCCTCCTCCGTAATGGGAGGGAAATTAACCTACTATACCGCGCTGGTCAGACGTGTTGATGTAGGGTTTTGTTTCGAGATTTCCTTCTCTCACATAGATGTTACATGCGTCTTATATCCCTTAGTCGTCTTGTACAATCACCCACGGGTAAGATATGGGGTGGTGAATAGTATTCTTACTCAGTCACCACACGGAAGATCATCACTTCATCAGTACCTATCTTATATAATATGAACCAAATGAGATATTATATTATTAACACGAACCAAATAAGATTTCGTTTTATATCCTCCATGTAATGACATGTAATTTTGAGCGCCAGGAACATTTATCATCAGGTGTGCTGCTTATTCATTTGCCAACATATACAATAAAAAAAAAATGAGAATAAAAAAGGAATCACTAGGAGAATGGTCTACAGCATTTGCCTGGAAAATTTTAATACCAACCGTGACCACTATATTGCTTGCCAAGCCAATCGTGGCTGTTATGGTATATATGTCCTTAGAATGGCTTACGTCCAATAGAGTCTTACATAGGCTCATAGATGAAAGGAATAGCAACTCAGTAGTGGTTGATCTATGCAAGGGCATTTGAAAAAATGGTCAGTATTGGTAATCTCGAGCTAGGTTGCCACTTTATTCAATTCCATTCAATTTCCATTTCAATAAATCATTAACGGTGTATAAAGAAAGACAGCCACTTCTAAGTCTACCGTACAAAGGGTTTTTAGCTTTGAGTGTTCTGCTTATTTATTAGTTATCATCCTCACTAATATTATAAATGCGAAAGTAACTCTGTCTGTCTGTCGCTCTTTCACGCTAAAACTACTGAACCGATCTAAATGAAATTTGGTACACTGATAGTCTAAAACCTGACAAAGGGAATAGGCTACTTTATTATTGCAAAAAAAAGGGTTGTAAAGGGAGATGAAAAATTGTAAGGAAGGATCGTCATTTTTAAAGCCAGAAGCTTGAAACTTATTTTTAGGCTATTGATTAGATATAAATAAATATGACATTAACATGTTGTAAAATTATACACTTAAGGGGTAAAATATAGGTGATAAGAAACTTTAAGAAAGTAACCTTTTACGCGGGCGAAGCTGCGGGCAGAAGCTAGTTTACTATAAAGTAGGCCGCTGCTTTTTATGCCGCTGTTTACAATAAAAAGAGTTCGCAACTCTTGCCGTTGCATATATCTTATATGTATAAAGTTGCGTATACGCAATAATCGTGAGTCAAGTGCAGCTGCGCGAGATATATGCATCGAGTAAATCACACTGCACCGGAGTCCGGCAATTAATGCCGTGGCGTGATTCGCAACTGGCTGCTTTGACCACCTTGCATATATACAACGATTTCTTCTTATTTTTATCGAACGTGAAAATGAAGCGGTAACCATTTCAATATAGTTCACACATTCTTATAGCATATCGTAAAAAGCAAATTGACAATAACTATCACCATTTTATTAAATAACACTAATAAGAAATATTTGAAAATGTAAATTTTCTACTTCAATCGTTCCTGACATGAAAATATGAGGCTATTAAAACAGATACCGTATTTATACAACTTGAAAGCTCCAAGCAACACCTCAAAGCGTCGCTATATTTTACTTAATGTGATTAGAATACAAAATTCTGTGGCTCTAATTGAAACTAAAACGACAAACACAGAGAAAAATTTCAAAATCAGAACGAGGTTCAGCTAGAGCAGATCAGAGGCCGAGCGGGCAGCGACCGTGGGAGAGGTGCACAAATCTCCGCATCTCAGAACTGGTCGGCAGGTGCGCAAGCGCAGCTCACGCACACACACATACAAAACACACCAAGCGCACTTATGAATGAAGCCTACGAGCTTACACTACCTACAGACCTATACTTACACACACAAACACAAACCAAATTCAATCTTGCTTGTTTATCTCTGATTTATTTTATTCGAAACCATCAAGTCTCAAAAAGTTGGCTATTAATTTGTTCTTCGGCGCTCGGTTAAATGCCGTAGATAAAGTAATTAATCCGTTGGATAATGATCTCGGCAGACAAGTACATGTACGCACTTACCCATCAAAGATTTCTGTAGGAGTTCACTTCCATAAATATTGTTTTTATACGTTTCTAGTATTCAAATACAGTAAAATACCAATTGGATCTTTTAAAAAATCATTGCAAATAGATTATTGCGTAGAATTAATAATAATATTAAATTTAGTTAAAAAAAAAAATTTACAGATCACTTAGACTTGTAATTATATTATTATAATTTTGAACCGGATCCTGGGTTTTCAGTGAGGCCCAAACTAGATATTAGTCTGTGTCCCCATGAAGAGTTGAGCTAAGAATATAATTTATCACAGCTCCTTACATTCTCAGGGGAGTCAAAAGAACCAGTTGATGGATTACTATGAGAATAGGCAGCAAAAATCCATTTTTTCCAGATCTAACGCGACCGAAGGTATAGTGTGCAACCCCATAACACGCAATACATGTACCTCTCTATAGCTATGTGGACTCGAGCTAGCACCAGGTCCTTGTCTTTTGTGGCCCATAGCAATCTCCTGGCAAAATTATAGCAGCAATTGTAATAATCAACCTGCCTGCTAAGCGTGGCGATTGTATCACTATCCCTGCTTAAAAGCTCTATATCCAACAGTAGAGGTTGATAAATAGATTGATGTATAGCATTAATTATAATGATAGTTATAAATAAAATGATTAATATTTTTTATGTTTTGTTGCAGACATCCCGTCACAGGTGCCGCCACTCACACCCGGCACTAATAAGAAGATGGCCGAGGCGCTGAAGGCTACCTTCGCCTCCTGGGAGAAGGAGCAACTGCGCCTCGGCGTACCTAAAGGTGAGTTGTATACCTGAATCCACTTTTACAAAATGTCTAAAAATTAAAATAACAATTAAAAATATTTGATAATATTATTTTACTTTATACGAACTTCAAAAAAAATAATGGCTATATACCTATTTATTCCCAAAAAAAAAAATGTTTCTTGGTCCGTAATAGACTGAAACAATCTAATCCATAAGCTTCAAAATAGTTACATTAATGCGAAGATCGTTCTAGACCACTATAACAATACATTAGGATCTGGTACGTGGCGCTGCGACCAATTTCAAGGAACCATTTTTTTAATTTGTATAGCACACTATCTGTTGAAATCAGCTAGTTATAAATAAATTGCAAACACTATGGTTGAACTAAACTAAAGAATGTTGCCCTTTCTTTGATAATATTTATTGTTTTACCTTCTTTTTTGCGGTGGGCTATGGGGTGTCCACGCCTTGCCAAATCGGTCCGGGGCGATGGAAGAGGCGGCGCGCAACTCCATAGACCCCACCCTGCAAAGCCTCTCTTCGCCGTGCGAGCGGGCCACCGGTACCCGATCTTTGTCTTCAGTGTTGCATTTATTGTTTTACTTTAAGAGATAGCAGACAGCAAGGAGGTTTAAGGACATGTTACTTCTGACACCGTACACATAAACAGTGTTTGCTATTTTTGATAAATATTGAAGTAGATAGATCATCTTTCCGTGTTGTGATGTGGTTCAATTCACCATTCTTTATCTTGCTTGTGGGTGTCGTAATAGAAGATTAAGGGATATAATATACACATAGGCAGGAAAGGAAGATTCGAAATAAAACCCTATACCAATCCGACTGACCAGCGTGGTATAGTGAACCAATTTTCCTCCTATTGTGGAGGAGGCTCGAGCTCAACTCTGGTATGTATAGGAAGAAAATTTATTTATTTTTCGATGTAGACGAAACCCGTGACTAACAGACGAATATAATAAAGAAAAAATAAATATGAAGTGAAGAATTTATCCTATAACCATGTGATCAAAATAAAACTTTTCCAAGGACGATTGCTATCTGGTAGCCAAAATCTTATTCGATTTATTTTATTACTCTTCCATCAGCGTTAGATTATCCTAGCATATTTGCTATACGTGGACCATCGCCATACCTGATCTCTCCTATTCTACTGATATACCTATAAAAGACTGAGTAAAGCCGACCACATACTGAAAATAGCTTTAAAGCTAATCACAGAATAAATTCGATATATAAAACCAATTGACACTGGCTGACTGATTGCAAAAATAAAAAAGCTACTGCGCTAACTCCATATAAATAGAAAAAAGGCAGGAGAAAAAGTCTCATTTTAAATAAGTAAACAATTACATTAAAAGCTAATGAAATATGAGCTATAATTAAAATAAATTACAGTTGGTTTGAAATAATATTATATTCTAACCATCCAATCCAAAAACAGTTTTAAGGTGATGGTTTATTTCATAGTAATGTAAACGCCAATGTTTCATTATAGATCGTTCATTACTTTATACTCAGGAAGAAAAGGTAATAAAACTGAATAAATATTAATTTTATAACTTCACTTGCACAAGATCTAAGAGATGCGAGAAAAAGTCATTGCTTGTTATTCTTAGCACGAACAATATTAGTTCCTATATGCACAAATGGTGCAGTGATTAAAGCAGTTACATCCTATATTGAGTATAATAGATTTATCCGTATACAAGACAGTTCGTATATACTCGTATGTATGCGTGTTCCAAGTTTGCGTGTTATTTGTATATTTTTAAAGACCCAGTTATTATGGATTAAGAGGTTAAGCCTTATAGACTAGGAGTAATTCTGAATATAGTAAGTAACCTATAAGTCTTTTTATACATTCTATACAGTTAAAACTTGTCATATCCATTCAAGTATGAACTTGAAAATACATGAAATATTTTGGGGTTCCTACGTACTTGTAGAACAGAAGAATTAAAAGATCTCAAACCTTCGAAATTATTTATTTTTACGTTTTAGTTTATTGACCTTAGAACTATAAACTGGAGTAGATATCTACTCCACTACTACTTTCATCTGACTTTCTGTGTTAGTTTCAGCACTTTTACTTATTTAAATGTATTTGACTAAAGTTTCTTGCTTTAGTAAAATTGAATTTGCTCTTCACCATTCTCTTTGGCATGAAAAACGTAAAAAAAACTTTATACTCAAAAGTCTGATTATGGCTATCGGAACGGTTTTTATGATTACAATATTCTTGGGGTAAACATATTGGGGTAAACATATATTATCCGTGTGGTGACAGAGTAATAATACAATTCACCACCCCCTATCTTTCCTGTGGGTGATCGACGACTAAGGGATATAAAATGCATATAACATCTATGTAAGAGAAGGAAAACTCTAAACAAAATCCTATGCCAACACGTCTGACCAGCGTAGTATAGTAGGTTAATTTCCCTCCCATTACGGAGGAGGGTCGAGCCCAACAGTGGGACATATATGAGCTGAGATGATGATGAAATATATATCCCATCTGATAGTTTACAAGTAAAAAAAAAACAAATTTATATTTCTAAGTAAAAAAAAATTATGCAACTAGCATTATTTTTTTATTTCAATTTTCTTCTCTTATTTACTAAATAACACTTTACAAAAAACGTATCAAACAAAAGCCGCAATTCTTATTTTCCACATAAGTAACTTTTGTGTAAAAACTATGTTTAAAAGTGTCCTGTTTTTTTTTTATTAGACATATACGTCAGTTACAAGCAAAAACTGTTAACGTTTAACGTACAAAGCATATAAATACAAGGTATCATTTACATAATTATGATAATGCACACAACGCTAAGTTGCGACCATCGTTGTACGAGTAATATGTTCGTTCGATATCAAGTAACGACGAATCGCATAATAGATATATACCCTTAATGGTCTTTTGAAATAAAACTACCTTTACGGATTCTATCGCGTTTGTATTTGATTTTTAATTTCCCGACGTTTCGAACACTTTACAGCAAGGTCTCTTAAACTTTTTGTAGTCACGGACCACTTTCACAATTTAAACAATTCACGGACACCCGTCAAATAATATTTTGTATTAAAAAAAAAACAGTGTTGCTGTTTTAGCCATCAATGCCCGCGCACAGATACAATCCGGCTCCGCACCCTACACTCCGAGCCGAGTGGTCGATATTAAGACTACGCGCAGTGATTACGCATATAGTTCGTCACCCCACAAAGACAATGCATCTCGTCAATCTTACTACATAATTTCCTAATAAATATGTTTACAGACTGACCCACTGCGGACCCCTGAAATACATACCACGGACCCCCAAGGGTTCAGTGGACCCCACTTTAAGAAACCCTGCTTTACAGTGATCATGGTCACAGGAGGACTGACTGACCATGATCACTGTAAAGTGTTCGAAACGTCGGGAAATTAAAAATTAAATACAAACGCGATAGAATCCGTAAAAGTAGTTTCATTTCAAATGTGTAATACTCGCGTTAACATTAGAAGTCATTAATGGTCTTTTACTACACCCGTGTAGTACAGAGGATGAGGAATTTGTATTCTGCCTCACATTTGCTGTCTTGACAACGAATGATAAGTCCAGAGCTATCCACAATTTTTACACAATGTTGGTAAATAAAATAAGTGGTCCTATGCACAAATTATTATTGACTGTTGACTAAAATTGCATTGAAATATACATAAATGTGTATTTTGCTAGGAGTATGGCGTGGACAGGTGGCGGGTTCGATGGCCCTAGCGCGGCGGAAGTGCGTGCGTCTGCGGCGCGTCTATTCGCGCTTCCGGTGCGCCCGCGCGCATCTAACACGAAATCACGCGCAGGATGTGAATAACACATGCTAAATCTTTTATTATCGTTATTGTTTTAAAACATTGATATACTTCTTTTTGATGGTTGTTCTGACCACATCCCGCCATAGGGCCCACGGTCGACTGTAAGATCATTTTGCTCTTTTTTACCCGACCGTGCATATATGGCGTATGGTATATAGCCGGTTACGATGTCATTTTATTTTAGTATTGGGCTCTAATCTGACCTCTTCGTGACGTCTCCATAGCTTTGACAGTTTTCTAATCTGCTAACACCCTCCGAAACCGCCAAGTTCCACTGAAAGGAAGGCCCTATATACCTACCATATAACCCTTCTCTGCCTATTGAGTGGGGCGCTGGAATTTTAATTTCTCTAGCTATGAATTTAAAAACTATTAATTTTGAGGTCTTTTTTTAATTCCAAGCATGCGCAGACGCATAGATCTTGTGTCTGGTCTAAAAAATGTCTGGCTAAAAAAGAGTGCTTTTGTATTTAAGTATTTGTGCACTAATAAACGCAGTGTGCAATTGGGAGATGTTAATCGTACAAGACGCCGTGACAGAAATACGGTCAGGAGAATATTATATTAGTTATCGTTACAATGAACTTGCTCACTATTATTTGCAATACAAAATTAAATATTATTGCAGCCATTTCCACCTGGTAATTAACAGCAAAGTATCGTTAAATTTTAATTTTATTGCTCACTAGCTCTGCCACAAGCTTCGCTCGCTTCATCATCATCATCACAGCCCATAAATGTTCCACTGTTAGGCTCGGGCCTCCTCCGTAATGGGAGGGAAAGTAACCTACTATAACGCGCTGGCCATACGTGTTGGTATAGGGTTTTGTTTCGAGTTTTCCTTCTTTCGCATAGATGTTATATGCGTTTTATATTCCTTAGTCGTCTCGTACGATCACCCACGGGTAAGATATGGGGTGGTGAATAGTATTCTTACTCCGTCACCACACGGAAAGCTCGCTTAAAGTAGGTATAAAATTCTTCTTCTTCATCTCAGCGCAAATACGTTCCAAAGTTAGGTATAACCCTCCTTCACAGCAGACACTAGTCAGACAGGTTGATAAAGTTTTCAAATGAAATATTTTTAGACGACTAAGGGATATAAGAGCAGATACAGTTAATGAGAGAAAATAAACTCAAAATCCTCATTGAATTTTTGATTATTGTTAGAGCAGAGGTGTCTAACTCAATTCTGCAGAGGGCCATATATTAAATTAATATAATATACGGTTGTTAAAAATCACTGCGATCGCGGGCCTTTATTGATATGGCCCAGGGGCTGGATGTGACCCGCGAGCCGTATCTTTAACATGACTGTATAGAGATTATTATCCCATCGTATGTATTTTTCTTAAAGATAAGGAAATATTTGTATTGTGAAGGACTTTACAAACATATAATTAATGGACACAAATTATAATATTTATATCGTACACAATAATTGTCTTGCGTGGGACTCGAATTCGTGGCACTTGATACGGTAGATTGGTATCTTAACTATTACGGTATCTGTATAGTAATATTTTTATCTGGTGATGGAGTAAGAATATACTCCATATTAGCTATGTGGTAGCGCCTTCGAATACTACCAACTCTTACTTCGCTCGTGGATGTCGTAAAAGACGACTAAGAGCCTTATAACGACCCGGGCCAACTCTATACTATGAAAGAATAGTACATATTGTATCGACCCCAAGTAATTAGGATAAGAGTAGGAGAATGATGATGATGATGGAGCAATAATATAATTTATTACCCAATAACTGCCCGTGGGTATCGTAAAAAATGACTAAGGTATAAAATATATGTAGACCTGTAACATCTATGCAAGAAAAGGAGAACTCGAAACAAAACGTCTATATCAACACGTCTGACCAGTATGGTTATAGTAACTAAATTATCCTCCCCTTATTAGAGTAGGCTCGAGCCCAATAGTGGGACATATATAAACTGAGATGATGACGAATATAAATGACCGGGTTGAGAGCACTCAGCGCTCACCCATAGTCCGGTTAGGCTGTCAAAGCCCTCTCGGCTAACAGCAATCGCAGTGGATACGTTTTAATGGGTAACCTAGCCCCGAGGCTAGGAGTCCCACACTCCCCGTTCCGGGGATCAAATAATTCTTATGTTAAAAAAATATATAAATAACAAACGAACAGAAAGACTTTGAATTTTATAACATTATTGCTCATACTTTAATTATGTATTACATGTACCCTACTCAATCAGCATGAATACCAAACGACTTAATGGCCGAAGCCCGCCAATAACTTTACGTCGTAAGCTATAATGTTATCGAAGGACTTTGAATTTGTGTGCGTCAATAAACGTACACGTGTTATCATTCGACCTGATGCCTTTTAATTATTCAACGTCATAAATTAAGTAATAAAACCTAATTAGATAAAAACAAAAAGTGTTTCATGTGGATAAATGATACGCTTATTTAAACATCAGGTTCTGTCATAATATATAAACGTACAAACGTTTTGTTTTATATAATTGTTATAATAGTGTATATATGTATACATTTTAGCCATAAAAACATATAGTACCTAACGATTAATATTACACAACGACCCATGGAAAGAGATAATCAACAAATTTCGGCTTCATAGAGCGTTTACCGCACACTAGCTATGTGACATCGCATGAAGCACTAGCAATCTGGTAATAAATATTAGCAGCTGTTACAATTTTATTATGATTTTTATCATTAAATAAAAATCACTATTCTACAAGCTTTTTTCTAAATTATTACGATTTTAACAACCTTATATTTTTTTTCCTGAACGTAACTGTCACGCACATAAAAGATATTAGCACGCTCTAAATTTTTTATTAAACCGATATATTCAATAAATAGAAAGAATTGACCTTAAATTCTATACACCATTATGAACAATTGAAATAATTTACACGCATAACTTTCAATCTATTTATCAAATAATACTCTGTTTTTGTACTTAATTGACTGTCTACCATATATAAATTAACGCTATGTAAAATGTAACAATAAGACTGGCCTTCCACGAGAAATAAGCTAAGCTAATCGAAAGATATGAATCGTATCCTCTAATAGAATTTAATAATTTTCACAGTTTATAAGTTGAACTAAAATGAAAAGGACTCTTATAGAAAATGATGGAAATATTTTATAAACTTCTTAAATAAAATCATTATCATCATCTTCATTTCAGCCTAAATTTTAAAGCCTTAAATTAAATAATGACAATGAATGGGATGACCTTCAAATATTTTTTGTAATTATTCTTCTTCATTCAGTCTTTTTCGTCAGATATTATACGTTGCAATTTGAAATTGAAATTGCAATACCAAACCGATTAAATGATTTGGTAAAATCTCTCAGAAAATTGACGCCTGAGCAATGGTAATGTGCTGTTGCACTTCGTTCGGTGAGCGATAAGACCGGAATCCCAACTGCATGGGTTTGGGGTTTATATTGGTAGGCAGCGGCCTAGCTATACTCCTGGTATAGCAAAGGTCCATGGCCGGCAGTAACACTTACCATCAAGTGTGCTGCTTGCTCGTTGGCCACCAAAAGCAATAAAAAAAACAGGCAGTCATGGGGACTGCCGATAGAAGTGAAAACTATTAACTTAAGACTAATTGAAATAATAATAATTTTCTAATTTTTATATAAAAATAAAAAATATTATCGAACATCTAGGAATCGGTTTATCACGCTAGTAAGATAACCTTTAAACCACAATGATACTCATTTCATGACATAAAGGTTAAATATTAAAAATACAATTAAAAATAAATAATGCCATACTTTTAAATGCAAATATTGATATGAATATTGAAAATATTTGAAAATAAATTCTTTATTTTCATTATTCATTTATCTATATAAAAACACTACTCATAGCTATAGATTATACTATTAGCATTAGCATGTCGGTGACGCGAACCTATAAGTTTTTCCCTTCCAAAAACGCTCAACACGCCTAAAGAAGTTTTCATATAGCTATAGATATACTATTAGCATTAGCATGTCGGTGACGCGAACCTATAAGTTTTTCCCCTCCAAAAACGCTCAACGCGCCTAAAGAAGTTTTCACTTCAAAAAAATAAATAACAGTAGAATATATACGAGCTGAACTGATAATAAAATATAAGTATGACATATGTCTGCGAAAAATACTAAAATAAGTTTACCTCTTATGTGCTTTATTAAATAGTTTTGCTAACTTATAGCTATCTCTTACGCTTTTAGTGGAAGTGTAACTTAAAATTTTGTGACTGTATGCCTTGAAACTTATCTAAGCGTTAAGATCTCTATAAAGTTAAATGTAACACCTGACTTGCATTCCAGTAATCACTTGATCTGTTACAATGTAAGTGTATTGTGAGGAAACTTTTTATGTGCTTGTTTCGTGTACCCCAAAGGATTATAGTATCGAAACATATTAATTATTTATACGTACATATTTGTTTTTTCTTTGGTGACGGAGTAAAAATACAATGCACCACATCCTTTCTTACTCGTGGATCATAAGAGACGACTAAGTGATATAATATGCATATAACATCTATAGAAGAGAAGAAAACTCGTAATACAGAGCCTTATACCAACCCGTCCGACCAGCATTGTATAGTTGGTCAATTTCCCTTCTTTTGGAGGAGGCTCGAAACCCAGCTGTGGGACGTATATGAGCTGATATGCAATTTGATTTATTTAATAAAAAACCACTAACATTATAAATGAGCAAAAGAGTGTATTTCTTTGTTACGCTTTCAGATTATAACTACTCAATTGATCATTATAATTGTTTTACAAACATAGTCAGGTATATGGAAAAGTATAGATAATATACAGTACCCACTAGAATACTATTCGTGTGGTGACGGAGCAAGAATTCAATTCACCCCTTATCTTATATATATTATGTAACGATCGTAAGAGATGACGAAGGGATACATATAAAAGGCATATAAGAAACAAGAGAAGGAAAACTCTAAAAAAAACCCTATACTAACACGCCTGAATAGCGTGGTATAGTAAGTCATTTTCGCTCCCATTATGGAGGAGACTTAAACCTAACAATGGGTCACATATGAGCTAAGATATGATGATGATGTACCGTAGAATATATTAAACGTATTTTAAAACCAACTACCTAAAAAGGGGTCTACGCGTGAATGTGAGCAAAACCAAAATAATGGTCTTTGAAAGAGATAAAACCAGAACAGATGTAAGAGTAACAATAGGTAATGATGTACTAGAGCAAGTGGATGAATTTGTATATCTTGGATGTGGATTTAGCCGAGATGGAAGGTACACCACTGATATAGAGCGAAGAGTGAATGCGGGAAATAGAGTGAACGGAGCGTTGGGGCAACTTCTCGGCAGCCACCACCTCAGCCAGAAGGCACGTGTAGCAATACATAACGCAGTGCTTGTCCCAACATTACTGTATGGAAGCGAGAGTTGGGTATGCAGAAAAGAGTATGATAGTAAAATTAATGCGGTCGAAATGCGATCTCTGCGGAAAATCTGTGGAGTTAGGCTGACCGACCGCATTCGTAACGATGACGTAAGAGAGCGAGTAGGTATGAAAGAGAGTATTGGTGTAAAGATGCGAAAGGGAATGCTCCGATGGTTCGGACATGTGGAAAGAATGCCGAACGAACGCAAGGTTAAGAAGATATACAATGCAAAAGTGGAAGGATGTACCGAGGGAGACCGAGACTAACCTACCTAGACCAGATCGGTCATGTACTGAAGGAAGGTGGAGTCAAGAGTCTCCGAAACCGGCGAGCGTGTATGAAGAGAATTATGAATGTTGAGGAAGCGAGTGAAGTATGCAGAGATAGAGTTCTCTGGCACTCTGTTCTCTCTGCCTACCCTGCAAGGGATATGGCGTGATGATATGTATGTATGTATGTATAACCAACTACCTAACGTCAACCTTAATTAGTAACTCTATTGTTGACGTTGATACTGATATTTTCTGATATGACCAAATTTTTATTTTTATTTTTTATATATCATAAATCACTCACTATCCGGCCATGATATAGAAACTCTAAAACCGGATATAATAATCATACATTGTAAACGTAATTAATATAAATAAAAAAATTAAATAAGCGTAAATTTAACTTGGAATGCTATTTATTGTTAACGCTACCACTCAATTTGCATTTATTTTTATTTTTACTAGGTGTAACCTTGCAATGCCACTTAATTTTTATATTCGTAATGAGCTCATGATACGATGTGCTACGATCCTCTAATTGCTCGTTAACGTTGTAAAAACTGACTAAGGAAGTAACTAGGAAAATAGAAAGCCACGTTGTTCTGAAAATGTATAATAATAACTGTGATATCTATACGCCAAGTGTTGCTATTGTAAGTATCCCCATTTGAAGATATGCCTATAAAGATACCCGCAAGGGTAGACCACCGGGTGGGTTACTGTAGAAAAAACCATGTTCCAGTGACCCACCTGCACGGCGTCGAGACTTATGTTGTAGGGCGGGTCTACGGGGTCGTGCGCTGCTTCTCCTGTCGCCCCAGATGGATTAGCGGGGTGCGACGTAACGTAAACCGCCACCAAAAAAAAATACTGCCATAAAAAATGGTTGTCACACGTGGGATTCGAACTCACCTATTGGTAATCCATTCCAATTGTCCTACCACTTAGACAATTTTAAACTGTCGTATGACAATCAATTTGCGGCTCGTATTATTTTGTCATCGTTATGAGAGACGTGTGTCTTCTATCGGATAATGATTACATGTACCGATTGAATACTCTAACTTTGCAGTTAGAATTGTGTTAAACGATGAAATGATCGTATTATCCAAATTACTGAGATTTAAAATTTAACATAGGACGATTGAAATGGATTTCCAATAGGTGTGGGTTCGAATCCCACGTGTGACTATCATTTTTTGCTCATAAGCAAGTTTTTATAAGGTATATTAAAAGGTAAATTTTAGTAGTTTTAATCTAGGTGTTTCTATCATTAGCAATAGATAATACACAAATTTAATTTAAACAGCTATACATAAAATTATTAAAAACGGCTTTAAGAGTTCTACACCAAGGTATATCTAAAAATCTCCTTGAGAATGTACGGCAAACAAAATGTGTTGCAGGAATATGCAGTTACTTATGTGAAACCTTTTCGAGCGCTAGTCTGTCAACCCTCGTTTAATTATTATCTTGAACTAGTATTTAAAGATGTAAATCCCTCACATTCTAAAGAGACTCGAGTCCAATTATGGGACAGCAATGGGTAGATGATGAAGTTAGCAACCCTAATTATTATTCCCGTCGTAGATAATAATTAGTACTGCTAACTGGTATACAGATGGCAGCAATTCCACATAATAACTGACTTGTAGTTACTTCTAATAGCGAATAAGTTATGACATTTACATCCTCCAACGAGCTCTTAAATACTCAGAAAATTTTCTACTCGTCTCGTTTTATAACTGAACATGTTTCCTAGTAGTTTTAGTGATATTTTAGTAATCAAATCAATTTAGTACCTACCACAACCTAAATGGGGAATTTTATAAATTTAATAACTCAAGTTTGTATTTTAGCGACCTGAATCTCACGAAGAGTTGTATTTTTTACATAATATGTATTCCTATTGCCACTATAACAACAAATTTAAAATAAAGTTCAAATATGAAAGAAACACTTAAACAAGAGTTGTCCTTTACTTCGTTATCAATGCTGCTTTTAAAGTTATACTTCTTAGGCACGCTATGAAAAAAGAATGAGAGTGAAATTTTAAGATGCGCGCGCATCGCTGTAACATAAAAGTAACAGGTTGAAGTTAGCCGCAAATAAGATACGTGCACATCACTGTAACACAAAAGTAAAACAGGTTGAAGTTGGCCGCAAAACTACTCATTAAGTCTCGAAAAAAGGCTACCAACAAAATAGAAATAAAACCTCTTTCCAGTTTCTACATTCACAATACGTGTTTTAGTTGCATACAAGTGCGAATTATATTCAGTAGTGATTTAAATTGAATATTTTGATTAATATTATTTACTATTCGTAAATATTAGTATAAAAAAATATATCCTCTCCTATTCCAATCCTTTTATTATTTTATTGTAATTAATTATTTGCATGCCATTAAAAGCTATTTTTTAATGATGCCAAAGAAGTATAACTTTTCACGCGCGTACATATGTAAGTACACGCATACATTTCTTTTTTTTTCACGAATATACATATTGGCTATTATTTTTTTAATATATGTAAGGAGATGCTAAGTAAACTACGAATAAAACCATCGTTGGTGTGGTTCGAATCCAATTGTGACAATCATTTTTTCGCTCGTAATCCGGTTTTTATAAATAATCAAGCATATTAAATGCTGAAGTTCAGTAAATTGAAAAACCATCCTTTTATACCGGGGTGTGTAAATGTGTAAATTAAGACCTCGTTACCTTTATCGCCTTAGACAATGTCTGTCCCGTAGGGAGGTGGGAGTCAGCCCTGCTAGTGTCTTCCATATATTAACATATACTCGTATTTTGAGCTGTGCAGTGTACAATTGTACATATTGCATAGTGATCAAAGTACGTAGAACAGTCCTTCCTTCAGTTCTGTTGTTATTTGTGTCAATTTATTATGTTTGTAAGTCACTAACGATCCGAGAAGTAATTCTTTCGTACTGGCGGTTGACTTTAAAAATAATTGAGACTGTATACATTAATATTTTGTTTATAAAATCATCGTTAACATAAAAGAAATAGGTACATTCAACCATACTTACAGCTTAATAAAGGGATATATACCACCTCCCTTTTTAGGTTTAATTTAATTTTATGTGATTTCTACATATATCAAAGACGTTTAATATGTTTATACGTGTAAAATACTTTAAGAGATATTTAAATATTTTTATAAAGTCTCATTTAATTAACCCTTTTGCCGAATATGTAGCTCATAAATATGCTCAATTTACACACACTTTACTCTGTTTATATCAAACCATCCAATACTAAAGCTGCTTTTATATAAATGCAGGTAGTTATTGATTAAAATATCTATATAACAATAATCATAATGAGTTAAGTCATCATTCCTTTTCCACATTAAACCTCGTGTCCTAAAACGATAATTATTTACCTCTCAACAGTCCAATTTTAATTTATTAAATATATTAAAAGTCCTCTTGTGTAATGTTTGTGTAGATTTTTATAACACCGAAACGTAAATCACTAATTAGATTAATATAAGTTTAAAACTTAAACAAGTCTCTTTTAAGACATAAAAGCATATACTTGGTTCAACAAGTATATTAAATCAAATTTTACAATCCAACGAGTGATGTTGATATTTAAATTAGTCCCTTTGAAGTAGTCTTGTTTTAATGTGTCGTATCTATCTGCCCGCGCTTTTCAATTCACTCTGCATACTATCAGTAGGTCTAGCACATAATTTAATCATATATGATAGACTCGAGTAAACTAAATGACTTCTATTTATTGCGCTGCCATAGCGTTTCATGAGCGAGAAATTGACAATCTTATACTAGCTACAAATTTTGTCATCCATTCATCCATTAGTATATTGACGTCCACTGTTGGCTTACCCCATAGGAAGTAAAGTCATAATCGCCACCCTCGAAATTAAGGAATTTCCCCGCAATTAAAGGATTTCGATATCAGTTGTTGATATATTTGTAAAGACATTTGTTCTGGATGATTGCTCCTGTCCGTTAACCTAGGACAGTACTACGAGAATGTTGTCAAATTGTATTCTTTAGTCACTCTGTCAGTCACACACACACAGAACACACAGCCTAATCACGTAAAACTAAATTTCGCACATATGTTCTGTGACACGTAAAAGCAGTAACACGTTGAACAGAAAAAAGCTATATCGCGAAGAGTCAAGTCCCTCCAATTTTACATGCTAAGTGTAGAGTCAACGTTAAACACCGTGGCCCCATCGCGGCTACCGACTAAAAGCTGTAATTAAACTAATTATTTATTATTAGATAGCTCTCCCGGTCTAACAGGGAAAAACTTAAGAGCAATTTGTAACATCGTAACACATAACTCCATTTGTATCGATTGGCTTTTTCTGATGGTTAGCCTGTTCGAACTTAGTTGCAGTTAGAAAATGCTTAATGACGGCTGCTAATTTAATTGATTTGATCTTCTTTCTATATTTTCTTTATAATAACTGTGTTCTAGAATTTTAATTGTTGTCTTCTTCAGTCCATATAAGTCTTATGATTGGGGCATGGCCTCCTCTACAATAGAAGGGAAAGTGGTCAATTATTCTTCTTTAATTATTAATTTTGTATACAATTTTCTTTTTCTTGGGATTATATTATTTGTTTACATCAATCCTTCATTTTTTGAATTTATACATCTTCAGGTGCGTTTTAAAAAATGGATGAGAGTGAAATTTTAAGATTGTAACACAAAGTAACAGGTTGAAGTTGGCCGAAAAACCGCTCATTAAGTCTCAAAAAAAAAGCTACCAATAAAATAGAAATAACGACGATTGCCGATATATGCCGAATCAACTATTCAATAACGTCATGCGCTTCCTACCACCTGGCACTCTTGTTTTTATTTTTTTATTGCTTATGGTGGTAAACGAGCAAATACCACACCTGATGGCAATGTTAGTACCGCCCATGGGCCGTTCCAAAACAGGAGTAAGCTAGGCAGCTGACTACTAATAAAAACTCCAAACCCACCCAAAAAGTTAGACTGCCGGCTCTTTCACCGCAGTACAAAGATTACTTACTTGCGCAAGTTGTCATTATCATCGTCTCAGCTCTTATAAGTGTGGGACTTATAAAAGCTGAGCTGTTGGTTTCGAACCTCCTGTACAATATCTCCTCTATAATAAGAAAGGAATTAACTTAGTATACCACGCTGGTCAATCAAATTCGTATGTGGTTTTATTTCGAGTTTCCTTCTCTTCTCGTGCAAGGTATGGTTCTTAAAAAAAGGAACTCTTGCCTAATTAAAGGACGTATTAAAGGAAAGTCTTAATTATATATTTATTTAGATTCATCCACAGCAAAATTAATACAAATTTACATAAAACAATCACTATTTAGGAATATAGGCTGATACAGTTGTCAATTACGGATAGATCAAAATGTACTTTGTTATTATGTACTTAGAAAATAATACGAAGAAATCCTATGAATGTTAAAGAAGCGGTTACTTAGGCACATACATTAAGGCGTCAAGGTCGATTCGCTTCCGGCGTATGGTGCAAGTTCCGTTATTGCTCAACGCAGGCGGTTCGCTGCCCGCTAATTGGCGTTACAGCCCTAACCATCCGGCTACAATTCTGCCGTTTACAATTATTTGATAAGGAACTACTGTATGTTTGTGATTTCATACGATAACTTATCTACATACATTTGCATAGTGAATTGAATAATTGTATAAACAGATTACTTCATTTAGAAATCATATTCATACATCATGTATTAAATTGCCCAATCTACTTCAATACTTCTGTAGTCAGGCTGTGTGGTTGCGGCTACGAATCTTGCTCTGAGATATTCTAAAAGACGACTAATAACCATATATCTGGGAAAACTCCGCCTGATATCATCTGGTCGACAGTTAAATTCCCAAGAAGAGTTGAGCTATGGCAGGCGGCTGGTCATAAAACTATTATCAATATGTTTTGCAATACGTACGATAGAAAAGCAGTATTTATTAAGTTGAAACCAATTAATTGGGATATGAGCAAGATGATGATGATGATGATGATTATAATTAGAATGCTAAAAACCGTCTGCGGGATTACCAGGAGAAGGAGGAAGGAATTTTTTTTGGAAAACTAACAACGTACACCTACACTCCCGCCAAGTATGGTTATTTTGGCAATATTAGTGAGATCTATCCAATAGTGGACGTTGATAGCCTGGTGAACGCTTAAATTTAATCTTAAATGATGATGAAGAAATGCTTATAGTTAAAATTGTTCCTCAGATCCTCGCCAATGGAACGAAGCAGCTGTGGCCGCGTGGCTCCGTTGGGCTGCGCGTGAATTCTCCTTGGAGGGCGTTGCACTCCAGCAATTCGCCCGTACCCAAGGCAAGGATATCTGTGCCATGGGCCGTGAGGAGTTTGTCGCACGAGCTCCTGCCTTCATGGGTGATATACTTTGGGAACATCTTGAAATACTACAGAAAGGTAAGATATTGTCATCACAATTTTATTGATACACTATTGAGTACTGATCTACAATCAGAACATGAGTTATTTTGATCAAGTCTAGACTGGTCTTATACGCTTTGCTGGTATTTACTGCCATAAATTCTCAATCCACACATTTTTCCATTACGTTACAATTTTAAAAAAGATGAGTGCTAGGAGAAGTTTCAATTTGAGACCATTGACTTTTTAATACAGTTATGATGATATATTTCAAAATTCTCGTCTTTATTACAACAATAACTGCAGCTGAAAAATTCTATCTTCATTTATTTTAATTCAAAAAGTCATATAGTCATATTTAATTGTTATCACTTCAAGTATTGTCGCGAGTATGACTAAGTGTGTAAGTATAAAAATTACCTTCAAGGAAAGGTAAAGTCGAAATAAAACGCTGTGATAATCACTCTAGCCAGCATAACATAATAGACTAATTTCATTTCCATTGCTGAGGTATCATATCTCTAATAAAATAATAATAAAATTAGTTATAGCCGCTTCAAAAGACGATAATATCGTTTAACGAAATGCCAATTTGAAAACAGCCTATTTTGTTAACAGACGTGGAAAAGGAGCGTTCTCTGTTGGCCAACGTGCCGCCTAATATGTACGAGAGCAACGTGTGCCTGCCGGAACTCCCGGAATATAACATACCACCTCCTGCACATCATTACAACAACAACAACAATACTGGTAAGTACAATCTTTTTCTACCACACCAGAGTGTATCCGATCGGCCACCGAAGTCAAAAAATCGGGTACCGGTGGCCCGCCCGTACGGCGAAGAGGTGTTTGCAGGGTGGGTCCATGTTCTGTCGCCCCGGGGAAAAAAAAAGAGTGTATCCGATTTGTTTGAAACTTTACATATTTATTACAGGTAACATAAAATTTAAAAAGATTATTAACCTCCGACATTAAAAAATATACTTAAATGAATAAAACTACGAGACGAACCATAAAATTTCTTCCAGTTTATGAAATAGATAGATAGACATTATGTTAAAAATAGACAGTATACCTATAACGACTTAAATACTAGTAATAAACACGATCGTAAAAAAATAGGTATATAAAATTAAAAAAAAAACATTATGTGTTTAATATGTCATGACTCTGAACATGATCTATCAGACTATAGATAAAGACTGTGTTAAACAGGTAAAACACAAAAATAAATTAAATAAAATTCCATACTAATGTTAGGCCTTTCAAAAAGAAGTGTAAAATGCGGAAGAGATATATGCCTAACAGTGGAATATGTACATATGAGCTGGAAATAAACATATATAAAATGAACGTGATTTTTTTTTACTTGAAAACGTCGAGGAAATGTTCTCGGCATACATTTTTATATTATACGAGTACAAATGAATTTTGAAACATGATTGTGAAGTGAATGTAGCAACTCTACGGTGAGCCTACGATACGCGCCTACGAATCGTAGCTACAAAGTAAATGTTATTATTTTCATTAATAATAATCGTGCTTAATTATTAAAGCAAAAACGGCACAAGGTAAGACAAGAATAATTATTCAAATAAATAACTGCATGATTTTATTTAATTTTTACTATAACAATATATTTATATAAAAAAATATTAAAGACTCAACAATAAGTAAGTGTTTAAAGCCAATATCATTGACTCCGGCTACAGATAAAATATGAAAGTAAATGTAATGAATATGAATTTAAAAAAAAATCCTGCACTGTTTTGTATTTAGGAAGGCAGATTATCTGTCTAGCTTGTAAGCCTGACTTAGGCTGATAATCAATGGCTTGTGTTTGGGGTGCACTTCCATTCTCGACCATAAGTTGAGCCAGTATCATTGTGATTTTACTTTTTTTAAATTATACCTTATTTATACCTTTATACCTTCCATGTGGTAACGGATTAAGAATACAATTCACCACCTCCTATCTTACGCGTGGGTGATCGTACGAGACGACTAAGAGATATAAAACGCATATAACATCTATGCGAGAGAAGGAAAACTCGAAACAAAACCCTATACCAACACGTCTGACCAACGCGGTATAGTAGGTTAATTGCCTTCCCATTATGGAGGAGGCTCGAGCCCAACAGTGGGACGTTTATGAGCTGAGATGATGATGATGATATTATTTTAAATGTTAAATTATTTTTCTATGGTAAAAACAAATACCTAAATCTCTATCTATATTTCTTTCAATATGGTAGTGATTAGGGTTCTGAATAAGATATCCAGCGCGCGGATCTAATAAGCTATATCTAAATATATCGAGCACTTTGCAGTAAGTTTATATAATTATCACAGTAATAGTTAAATTTCAATAACAGGCATAATATCCGTACTGAGTAAATACAATGTGTTACTACCATTTACTTTCTCGTAAATATCGTAAGAGACAACCAAGGGACGTAAACAGATCATTGGATAAGAGGATTGGAGGTAAAACCTTATGTCATATCGCACATCCGTAGGCAAATTTCTCTATAACTGTATATGAAACTCGTAGATCGTATAATCAACTGCAGAATAAAGTAACTAATGGAAGGATATATAAACATCATTTCTTTTAACAATAACTTCGTTGCGCAATTTTATTAAACTCAGAAATTTTAACCTAATAAAGCTCAATTTTTTTCGTTGTCTTAATACAATATTGCATTATTTCTTCACTTACAATAATAATATAAGAAATCTTTGAATTATTATTCAGTTTGTCTACAATATCAAGGATTAATTCTTCATCGTATCATTTGGGTTAAGTATATAATATGTACTCCTTATTTTTCTGTACTAATTGTAAAAATCTCCTAGGAAAATTGTAATACCGACTGCTAACCGCCTGCCAAGCCTGGCAATTATTCTATTATCTCCCATCGTAGAGAACTTCCTATGTCTAACAATCGAGGTTGATGGATAAATCAATATATAGAATTAATTTTACATCTTATCGAATCGATTTCGATTTAATAAGGATGTCATTCTCATCATCTCAGCTCATATACGAGTATGTGCCACTGTTGGGCTCGAGTCGCCTACATAATGGGAGGGAAATTAACCTACTATACCACGCTGGTCAGACGTATTGGTATAGGGTTTTCTTTCGAGTTTTCCTTCGCTTGCATAGATGTTATATGCGTTTTATATCCCTTAGTCTCTTACGATCACCCATGGGTAAGATAAGGGTTAGTGATTTGTATTGTTACTCCGTCACCACGCAGATAATAATAATAAGGATGTAATAAATATTAAAAAATAAAGCGTTCGAGTGAGCCCAACTTTCTAGATGGCCTTAGGTTGATAGGCAACGGCCTATCTGTACCATTGGTATTTCTAAAGTCGATGAACGGCAGTAATACAATAAGGTGTGTCGCTTGCTCATTTGCCATCATAAGCAATAAAAAAGGTACCATTGTTTTTAATTGTAAAACTGTTAGCGTATGAAAGTTTACCATTGAGCATTAAGTGATAAGAGCTAGACTTTAACAGTAAGGTAAAATAGATTATAACACATTATATTGTTATTGTTGATAACCTAGAAATTATATACCAGTAGTTTTAAACTTTAACTAACATTTATTGACGAGTATCTCATACCCGCCACTTCTTCCGCGTAATAAGAATATTATTATCGTTAATTCTAGAAAGAGTTGACCCTAAGAGTTAACCCTTCTAGGGACATAAAAGACGAGCGATGATTTTTAAAATTTAAATGACCATAACGTTTTTTTTTCTGACATTAGATTTTAATGAAACAAAGACTAGATGTTACTCTAATCTGAGCTAAATCCATTTGTGCAACTGCGGAACAATCTGTTCAGTAATTTTAGAGATTAGCGTGTACATACACACAGACATCTATATAAAAGATTCTATTCTGTTAGACTTTTCTTACAGCCTATACCCATTCTTTTAATAAATTTATCAAATGTCCGCGATTTCTATTCATTTATTGTATGTATAAACTTAGGCTATATATGTCCCGCTGTTGGGCTCGAGCTTCCTCCATAATGGGAGCGAAGTTGTGCTACTATACCACGCTGATCAGACGTGTTGGTGCAGGGTTTTCTATCAAATTTTCCTTCTCTCGCATATATTTTATATGCGTTTTATATCCCTTAGCCGTCTCTTACAATCACCCACAGGTAAGATAGGAAGTGGTAAATTGTATTCTTACTTTATCACCACATGGAAAGTATTATATGTATGTCATTAAAATATATAAAACCACAATATATATAAACTTATTACTAACAGGACTACTTTTGTAATTCGTATACAGAATATTGCACAACGTTATCGATTGTAAACATGACGGATTCCGTTATACATATAATTTATTTTGACTCAAACAAACAAGTAAATGTCGAACGCATTGTGTATTTCATTTTACATCAACTTGTTAATCAGTACATAAATCTGATCTCAGTAACATAATTTACGATTGTATTATGTAATGTAACTAGTGTAATGTAATGTGTATAGTAATTCGTATAGTTTGGTTTGTAATTAATCAAATTTTACAATCAGAGGGGTGGCTGCGTAATCTCACGGATAAAAGCTCATTTCCATTAGATATAAAACGGTGTGTTTATTGCGTTGTAAATCATCGTACCGGGATGTTTTGACTGCAAGCAATGGCAACGGCTCAGCTACTGAAATAATAAATTAGCTTAGGAGACAAGATGTCCTCTTCGACATCGTTAACACGGGTGGTCTTTGCTCACCAATGCGAACACTCAAACATATAATTTAAACCACAATTGATGTGGTTGGTATATATCATTTTTTTTTTAAATAAGACGATGATAGGTAAACTTCTAAAACATATCTATAGATGTATGTTTACAACAGCATTGGGTTGTTTTACTTTGAATTATTATTTATGTTGCGTTTTTCATGGTTTACATTTCTTTCCTTTGTCTTCGTTTATAAAAGAAACATGATCGTATGGACAGATGTGCTTATTAAAAATAAAAGTTTGCTAATACGACTCTTATATATTTCTACTATTTTTTTTTTTAATACTAAACTATTCTGAACTAAAGAATATTTTTTGTTTCTTTAATAAGATATGTAATAGTCATCATCATCATCACAGCCCATAAATGTCCCACTGTTGGGCTCGGGCCTCCTCCGTAATGGGAGGAAAATTAACCTACTATACCGCGCTGGTCAGACGTGTTGGTATAGGGTTTTGTTTCGAGTTTTCCTTCTCACGCATAGATGTTATATGCGTTTTATATCCCTTAGTCGTCTCCTAAGATCACCCACGGGTAAAATATGGAGTGGTGAATAATATTCTTACTCCGTCACCACACGGAAAGTGCAATAGTAAGCATAATTTTTGGATAGGTTTTAGGTAGTAGGCAGCGGTCTACCTATACCCTTCGTATTGCAAAGGTTCATTTGCGGCAGTAACACTTACCATAAGGTGTATTGTTTGCTCATTTGCCACATTAACCGTTATAAATAATACCTAAATTGAACGCAATTATTTGTGGATCACACAAAAAGCTATTCTGCCTGGGAATCGAAGCAGCGTAGGTCTTTATTTAGACCACTACGCCAACAGTGTAGTCACTATAACATGCAATTTAATTACGATCCTATTAAGTACATATATCTAATTAAACATTAATAACATAGAAACGTATATAAAAACACCTATACACAGTAATGTTTAAGCGCTTACCCACATTGGTGTTTCCAGTCGGGTGCGCATATGTGATGGCGCAACTTGCGCTGACCTTGACGCTGTTTTTCCGCTCTCTTTCAGTTGCGCCGAGGTCTGCTAAACGCCTTATACCTTGTACTATTATTTTATTTGTGACATCTTCAGTCATTACAATTATTTTTGACGTGTATCTAACGTGAATTATGTCTACGATGACGCAAGAATAAATTACTGAATTGTTTATAGCAACTTTGTGTTGTTAAGGTGTTAGAGATTAGACCAAGGATAGGAAGCCTACGTTTATTTAACCTATATTAAATCACAACCCATATTATATAGTATCATCGAAATGACAATGATCTAGAATGAGTCAATTAAATATAAACTGACTGCACAGATGGCGTACTGGTTAAGATACGTACCTTCCGTACCATTGCCGTGGGTTCGATTCCTACGCAGGATAACACTTTGTGTGATCCATACATTTCATTTTTACTGGTTAGTTAGACCTTTTTATATTTTTTTTCACTGAAGTTAGGCAATCGATTCCATTAACTCGCTAAATAGGCAAAAATTAAAACTTCAAGTTATGAGGTGAAACTATAACTGGATATATCATCCAAAAAGTCACTGTTCTTTATAAATAACTATTTAATTGTCTTACCTTACCTTTATTCTCTAAGGGGTCTACCCCTTTTGCGATTGCCTTTAGTGATTATATATCTCTCTGTCTAGAGAGAGATATAAAATCGCATATTTTTTTAAATGTGTTTAATCGCACCACAAAGTTCCACTACTCTAGCTACTGTAAGACAGTATCCACAATGGTCTCCATAACTGACACCGAGGACCCTCAGAAAGTCCTAAGAAACTCTTGTCTTAGGATCCCAAACAAATTTAGTTTGAAATGAAAAGCAGGAGGAATTGCAAAAAAAACCACCTCCTTTCTATTTAAAGCGGGAGACGTAAAGCAATAGCGACTATAAATAAAAGAAGCTATAGAAGATATGATAAAAGCAGCAGTACAGCACCACGGATATACCATAGCTTAAGAGGTATCAAGGCAATTATAAGCCTTAAGATTGATTGCGATAGTGGGTATAATAGAAACATCTGAACGCACAGCAATTTCCTCAAGTACAACATCGCCTATTGCCGTATAACTTTTGGTGTTACATAATAAAAAGTTAACCTTACAATCAACAGGCCACGGACCGGAAAAGACGGCTACACTATTACATCGATCCAAAACTTGAAACCTAGATCAAGCCGTTATTTATTATAGGTCTTATAAATAACAAGTCTTTAATGATTTAGTGAGTGTTTTTTTTATTTTTCCGTATGGTGATAGTATAAGAATACAATTCACCACTCCCTATCTTAACCGTGGGTGATCATAAGAGACGACTAAGGGATATAAAAAGCATATAACATGTATATAAGAGAAGGAAAATTCAAATCAAAAACCCTATACCAACACGTCTGACCAGCGTGGTGTAGATCTACTGCTCAATTATGGAGGAGGCACGAGCCTAACGTGGGGCATATATGAGCTGAGATGATGATGAAGTGTCTTTAAAAGTTAATTTAAAAATCTAATTACTTTATACGCATAATTCTTGAATATGTTTCATGAATTTTGAAATATAGCTTTGACGGTTTGATTTAAGATTTAGCTCTTTAAATTTTTCTACATAATTATCTATCCTAAAAAAAAACGGTTTGAGATAAAAACGGCAGGGAATAGTTACAATACATATTACAGTTTATTGTAGTTTAAGAGTAGATTGTTCAATCTAACACCCCTACTCCGTCCACGGTCGGTAGGCGCTTACCGCGGCATATTCTTCGTCAGTCTTCAGACCGCTTTCGTCAATCACATGCATTCTTCAGCGTAGGAATCAATTTGTCTGAAAGTTCAGTGTCGTGTTCTCACCTATACAACATTTATCGTAAATCATACTTTAATATATAACTTATATAAATAATTAATTTAATTCATATCTCTCATTTTCAATCAATAAATTTTCCATTTTCATTTTAGTAGGCCACTACGATTTCCTTCGGCGGTTGAGAGCGATATATTCTTATAAGGATAAGTGCGATTTGTTTGGTGTATATGTGACAATATGGCGAAGTTGGACTCTGGTTGAGCTATGTTCTTACACCCGAGCTCCCGTTCGAGGGACTCTACTGAGTCGGACCCGGTTATGGTGTGGTGTGGTGAGTGAGAATTTAATTACGTACTTTTCTATTACAAGCACACCTATAGTACTTTATTATATTTAAACCGCAAGTTAAAAGATTTTTAAATTTATAACTTGTAATTTTTTTATGATCAAGTATATATTAATATATTTATTGTAAGTTCCAATTAGTAAGCTAATAAAATGGTTTCAAAAAATAGGTATACGTTTTTGCACTCATTATTAACTTTTTCATTTACCGCAATTATAATAACTAGAGCACATTATTCTTTTCATTCTCTTATATAGATAAAAAAAAATGTAATATCACTGTTCGAAAAATATCTTAAATATGCAAAAATGAGAATTTTGAACTTCAATTGTTTTTAACAGCCTCGAAAATGTGTTTGTATATAAAATGTCATTTTTACAAGCCAAATCGAAATTCATTGTTTTTTTTAATTAATCGAATGTATTGCTATCAATAACGACGTGTGTAGTCAGACGGACCAAGGCCAGCTGTAAACAGCGTATAGTTAGTAACGTGCCCATCGCGTGTATACGGAGTTGGTTGAATTTCTCGCGTCCTCGCGTCAACTCGAGCGTTGCAAACTAATGCAACTGGGCCGACGATGCTGAAGGTTAACACACAAAAACATCGTATATATTCAATATTTTGCAACTGCACTCGTATTAATAAACCGTGTGGGTATATGGTTAATGTTGGTGCAATTTCGTGGCATCCGTGCTGTCGCAAGGGCCAGCGATCGCCTGCCGACGGCACATCCACTCATTGCGTACACATAGACTAATCGCCGGACGTACGCTTCGGAACCAAGTTGCAAAATCATCAATAACAATATGTCTTCTTCTACTTCTTTTTCGGTATCGGTTAATTAGATACTACGTTATATGAGCACTTGTGGCTATTGTCTAATAAGTATGTGATTCAACAAAGGTTTAACGTTTTTGAATGTCAATTAATATCATAACTGGTTAAGAGTATATTATGTCTCCACCCACTTACTTTCCCGTGAGAAATGTAAAATTCAGCTTACGAATCACCAAGGGCAGCAGTACTCTCCCATAAACCTTCAATCGACACGATTCTTCGATCGCCAACCTATCAACCAAGTATGACGATTATGGCATAATTCAACTCCAATCAATATATTCACTGTATTTTCGTCCCCGATAAAACTTTTCTAAATTTATATTTTTAATACCTAAATTATTTTCAAATTACTCTGTGCTAGTGTCTACGAATACTAGTAACCCTTACTTCGCTCGTGGATGTCGTAAATTGACAAAGAGCTTTCAACATTCCAAAGGATAGTTGACATTGAGCAAGTGGCATGCTGTGAAACTACTGCCAATAACTTTTGCAAAATGTACAATCAAAGATGAGTACATATTGCATCAACCCCAAGTAATTGGGATAAGAGCAGGATAATGATGACGACCTGAATTATTTTCAATATTTCAATAACTCCTCCAGTTGAATAAAAACACATTTATTTACTTTGTTTTTATTTTAAACCGGCGAGCGTGTATGAAGAAAATTATGTATGTTGAGGAAGCGAGTGAAGTATGCAAGGATAGAGTTCTCTCGCACTCTGTTCTCTCTGCCTACCCTGCAAGGGATATGGCGTGATGATATATGTATATGTATGTATGTATGTTTTTATTATATCACCATCATCATCCCCTTGACACTTATGCCAATTTTCCAATGTGTGAAAATTACATTGCAAGATTCCAGGCAATTGAATGGTAATGTTTAAAAATATGTCTTTCTCTAAACTACGACAGTTTTCAATCAAAAACTTTTATTGCAGATCAAACGGAACTTTTTATTGTTTGAATGACATAAAATACGATGAATACAATCATTGGCTATTATCGCACATTTATGAGTGCGAAGATTAATATATCGGTCGTATTACGAGGCAGCCAATCACAATAATTTATGGACAGTTAAAACATGACAACGTCCTGCGAACCATATTGGTTTATCAATCAAACACACCACGCCTTAAACTACTTGATGGCCTTCCATAAAGAGTCATAATACTTATATAGGCATTATCTTTTCTATACGTGATTGTCTCTTTGTTATAATCGCTACATCTGAGGATTACACAAATGGGCCGGGGGGGACACTGAATACAAAGATCGGGTACCGGCGGCCCGCTCGCACGGCGAAGAGAGGTGTTTGCAGGGTGGATCTATGGGGGTTGCGCGCCGCCTCTTCCGTCGCCCCGGACTGATTTGGCGGGTCGCGACCACCTCCATAGTACACCGCAAAAAAAGGATTACACAGATAGCGTAGCGATTGAGATACCAACCCAATAGGCTAAGTCTTGCATACGTTGTGTCCATCGCTTGCATGTTTCTAATTCTTCCGCATTATAAAGAATTTTACTTTAGTACAGTGTGTCTTTAAAAAATGAATACTCGGGTCCTAAGGCCGAGTTAGGGGTAAAGTTTACAGAAAATTCACAGTATAAGATTTATACTCAACTTGCCGACCCGACACACTTCGTTCCGCCTTCGTATTAATTCAAAATTATTAAGATATTTTTTATTATGATAATAAATCACATATAAATTGAAAACTCAAGTACATATAATGATGTGCCAGCAAGACGAAGAAGCACCTTGTGATATACAACATTTTTTCTTCTTGCGCGTTGAAAATTATCTAATTGCTGAGCTCTGAGATTTGCTCGACGATTTTGTATTGTCAACCGAGCCGTTTCAGGGGGTGCTTCACTTTGTTCTTGTGATTATGAAGCACGAATTCGGGCTATAGGTACTAACGCGGCGATTTTCTCGTATCATTATTCTTCAGTGGTTTCATTCGCGATGTTTAGAATCCTAATTGCATTACAGCTTTTTGGAGAAAGATTAGATTTTCTTGGCCAAAACTTTGTTAATAATAATTTCAAAACAATGAGGTTTTTTTATAATGATACTCGTAAAAACCAAGCCAAGCCCTAAACAAAATTATAAACAGCTTAGGTACTTACTGTAATAAAATTCCTACACTAAAGGTACCGATACCGGCACCAACTATCAATAGATAGCACATACAAATGATAGTATTTTAAGTTATTTTGTACTTTTCATTTTTTGAAGTCGGTTTTTTTGTAAACGTAGTTTTTTTATATTTTTTTCTTTTTGGTGTTACAGACGCACATAGGTTGTTCTATTAGTAGCGGGCCGGTCTAATTTAATTTCAACTTTTCGCTGTATTTTCCAAACAAACCATTAGACCACGTAATGACGTGAGCTGTCAATTGCCATTAGTTACATCATCAACAAATGAACGTTTAGAACTGATGTTTTTTAATGTTTTTTTGTTTATTAATATCATATTTTAATATCCTATATCCTATTCCCGACGACAACAAAGTCAAAAACATAAACATTATAAAAATTGGTGTAGCCGTTCTCGAGTTATAAGTGTTGTAACGAACACACCTTTCTTTTATATATATAGAGATATACAGTAATAAAATCGCCATTTGTCTTGAAAAGGTATATATATACTTATGTATATAGACAACCTTTTACATAAGTAAGAGCGAAAGTTTGTTATCTTAACCTTATAAAGTAAAAGGTACTTTGAAAACACATGAAAATAACTAAGAAATTTGAAAAACAAAAGGATTTTTATGCATTAACTTGCCTTGTGATCGAACTGTATTTTTCTTAAGTTTAACTGCCCTATTACCACTATAAATGGCAATATTTAATAATTATTAAAATTAAAAATCATACTAAATGTTAAAACTCTAACACAAGAGCAGAGCAGTTAGTCGTAATTAAAATATAAAGTGAACCATTTACGACGTCTAATCACTATTTTCAAACAGCCGGGATGAAAGTGAACCTATTTTGCTGAGTATAATACCAATTCGTTTGTATTAACTATCATAAAAACTTGTAATAATATTGTTTAAATAAACTGATGTAGAAAATTAAAATAATACTTAGACATTGCATCATTTTATTATGAAAAGAGAATTTTATTTCCTTGTATTATAATTGTTTTTTTTTTTAATAATATTTACGTACGTCACTCCTAATATTATATGTCCGTATGGTGATGGAGTAAGAATACAATTCATCTTGCACGTGGGTATCGTAAAAGACGATTATGCAAGAGAAGGAAAGTCGAAATTAAATCCTATACCAACACGTCTGACCAACATGGTATAGTAAAGTCAATTGCCCTCCCATTGTGGAGGCGACGAGCCGAGCTGATTGTCCTATGTGCATATAGTAGTATTCTGCTTGAAATAATAATAATCTAATTACGGCGTCCCCTATTAAGAGGGAGTAAAAATTACACATTGATAAAATAGTTAAGATTAAAATTTTATTAATTACTTTTGCTAATTATATCGTAATTTCAAACGAGAATATTTCTAATATATTATTTGCAAAAATAATGTAATGATCTGAAAAGCGATCATGGAGAGTTGTGAATTTGATGTTTAAGCTACACAATAGCAATCTACAAGTAGGTTTTCTGTGTTTGAGTGTAATTTCTAATCTAATATTTGTATATGTTAAGTAAAAGACAGGTTACATACGATCCAAACAAATATCCTGAGCGGTATAATAATAACATTCAAATTATTTAACACGCGTGCGCCGCCTTGGGCCATATCTGGTATAAAATTAAATATTGACTGCTGTATTTAACTGCAATACCAACAAAAATGATCGACCATATATAAAAGGTTCAGTTGTAATATAAAAACTGAATACAATAAGGCTATACGAGATCAAATCAATATAATTTACACTATACTTCACAACTGTCAATCGTTTTGAAGTATTGACAAGAAAAATATTGAGCTTTCCAAGATACCAATAAAGAGATACGTGTCGTTTCAAGCAGCCACATCCGGTAGTCATTGTGTACTACTAGCAAGCTTCCGGTGCAACCCGATACACACTCCTGCGCACGTGCGCGAGCTTTTCAAAATTCGAACTAAAATTTTTATATAAAGAATATCCAGTAATAAAAAAATATATAAACATAGGGAAATAGTGTATAGAGCCTAGGTTCTATTACTTTTCTAAACGAAGCAGACTTTTTTAAAAGCAATATAATCGAGAATCTTTTACTATTTTCCTTTAGCAAAGTGTTGCTCTCTTTCCTTGGAATGAAAATAGTGCAGCTTATAGTTTGCTACCTTGAAACAGATTTAGTCTTCTTTCACTATTATTTCATTTAATAGTAAGTTAATAATAAATTCGCGCATTATTTTCAAATGTTCAATAATTTTCAAATGTTCAATAATTTTCAAATGTTCAATAATTTACAAAGATATAAAAATCAATTACTACTACTAATTAATCTATTACGTATGTACATCAAAATTGTAAATTATGATTGGCTTACGAGATCTGTTATTTACAATAGTTACAATTATGATAATTGCCAATTATTATTAATGTGATCCAATTCTTTATAAAACGTGTCGTATAAAGTGCTTAATAGATTAATAACAATATTAATATTACTATAATTTGAATAAATATAACCTGTATAGTCGTAATATATTAATTTAAGCTTGGTAAAGGAAAACCTTTTCTGGTTTGATAATTTACAAAACTCGAAATAAAACTATATAGTTTTAATCAGTTTTATTTTATACATGTGGTATAAAAAAGCAATTATTGTAAGTGAGACTTGTGTCTAATACTAGCATAACATCTACGGACTTAAAAAAAAACTATAGTAGACAATCATTTATTTAAAAAAAAAAACAGCAAAAGGTGTAAATTATTGATGATTTATTTCTTAATAAAAACAACAAACTGATCATTAAACTAATTACATTGCATTATAGCTTTAATGAAAACATTATTGGCAATATATTGCAAAGTATTTGTTACACTTGTCGGCTACAAATCATCGACATTTACGTAAAACGATACTTACTTAGCTAACTCTAATAGACTGTAAAGAGTGCATTCATTGTGTATAACAACAGAAAAAAAATATATAATCCCACCTCAGTACACCAAAAGTACCCTTTCAAGTGCAGACAGGTAAGAAGTTAATAAAAAAATCAGCCCTCAAGGGTTGGCACACGAAAAGAGCAAGGGGTACTTCTTTGATAGGGTGCTTGCAAACTCGCTCCAGAGCCCCGAGGGGCCCTTGTCCTCCAATAAGCCTAAATATAAGGGCTCTTATAAAGTACGCATTCAATCAACCTTTTTCTTCGCCTATCACCACGTGGCCTTGATTCGTATTCCAAATCTGATTTGCTTGTCAATGTTATTGTCCTCGCATAAAGAACTAAGGGTCACTCCAGTCACAAATGATTTTAATATTCAAAGGCTTGTCCTTATCGCATTCATTTTACAGCTATTTTAATTTTGACGACCAAATGCATTGATAAAATTCATAGCACAATAAAAGTTTCAGTGTTTTAATAAAAAAAAAATACTTCAATCCAATGGGCTTATAACACATCTTTTATCTTCGAAGACTCAATGGTAAACGCTCTTTATGAATTGATGATATATAATGCTGGTTTAAGTGTCCGCTTTTTCGATTTGTTTTATGTTCAGTAAACGGTTTTATGCTTGTGATAACATAAATGCCTATTAAAGTACATTTGTGTGGGTGTCGTTTAAATACACTTGTGGAATTTTTCACACAAACATAACTACTTAGATAAGAACTTACAGTTTTATAAGTTCGGCCTACATGCATATTTATTATGTTATTTAATGTTAATTCAACTCATTTACAACCTTACACGGATTTTTACTCGAAATACGATATGTAGAGCAATTTAACAATTTCACAGTTGTGATGATGTTCCATTGTCGGTTAATATATAATGTTCTAGCCCTGTGAGAAAATATTAAAAGTGTTTCGCAAATCTACTTGCATTCTCTTCATCTTTATACTAGGAGATCATTCAATATAAGTGTCGAGTTGCAGTTTGCGAGTTTCGAGGCGCCGACAAAGCCCGCCGGCGGCACCTTTGATGTGCCGAATTCAATTAATTGCCTTATTTGCGGCAGTCGTACGCTCATCGTAGGAATCCCTCACAAAAACAAATATTTGCCGAGTCTTCATTATCTGTTATTAGGTGGCGCGCATTTTAATTATTCCCCAGGGGCTCATTTGATATAACCTGATTGCACTCAACACTCAATAAATCACTCATATACTACTACTAAATCTATGCAAATGGTATTCCGGTAAGGGGCAAAATTAATCCTACTAAATTTGTGAAGATGTGTGGCAGTTTGTTATTCGATCAGGCGAAACTATTAAACAGGTTTGAATGAAAATATGTATCTATAGATAGACCATTTTCTGAATTTTCACATAGAATACTTTTTATTGTGGTAATGTGTTCCCTTGGGATAAAAGTTCTACTTTGGGAAAGTTACGTTTTACTCGGGCCAAGACTCGCGTAAAAATATATCTAACTATATTAGAAAAAAATATAAAAATAAGCTTTTGCAACATTTTTATCCGTGTGCTGATAGAGTAAGAATACAATTCACAATACCCACCTTAGCCGTGGGTAATCGTAAGAGACGACTAAGAGATATAAAATGCATACAATATCTATGCAAGAGAAGAAAAACTCGCAACTTAACCTTATACCAACACGTTTGACTATATAGTAAGTCAATTTCCCTCTCATTGTGTAGAAGACTCGAGCCCAAAACTGGGACATAATGAGCTGAGACGATGATGATGAACATTTTTATTTAATGCTCCGCCCCTAGTAGTCGTAACGATGATAATAATATCACGCTACGACTATGGCCTATAACTTTCCTATATAAATTAGCTATCCCACACTAGAACCTTTTTTTAATTCGACCCAATAGTTCATGAGATTAGTGTGTACAACCCAACAAACTGTTCAGCTTTATAATATTAGCACCGATCACGTGTGGTGACGAAGTAATAATTGTATTGGCCTTCTCTTGCTCTTCTCCTTTTTTCATACCTATACGTGACTACCACTATCACATCGATGTAAGTGAAAGAAAACAAAAACAAAATTGTGCTCACACATCTGGTCAGCGTAGTAGGTCACGATGGAAGGGCAATTTCTTTCTATCGTGAAGTAGTCTCAGTCCAACAGAGAGACTTTTTTTTTTTTTTTTAATGGCGTTTACAAGATTTCGCCAATAACTAGTTATAAATATCTTCAGTCTTTCAGGTTAGTCATTGTCTAAGTCAAATTGTCACCATCAACAGTGCTATGGCCACACTGTTGATGGTATCTTGTTGGAATTTTGATGGCAAATGAAAACGTTGTAAAGTGAGACTTATATGTGTAAAAAAGAAGAAGAAGACATATTATGATATAACTAATTACTGATTGAAATAAACCATTATTTTCGGATTTTATCGCGTTAGTATTCTTTTACTTGCTTGATATTTCAAACACTCATAGTCACAGGCGTCTGAGATTCAAGGTCAATTTCTTTCTTATTGTAGAGGACGCTCGAACTCAGCAGTGGGACATAGTAATAGTGACATAATGAACGTTTATACTGTGTGGAAATACAATCCTCGATATTTAACATTCGTCCTAATATTGGTGTATGGTAGCGGCTAAAAATACTACCAACCCTTACTCTGCTCGTAAAGGTCGTAAAAGACGACTAAGAGCTTTATATCGACCCGGGCCAACTCCACTTGATGCCGTTTGGTCAACAATTACATTCCCAAGGAGTGCTGATGTCAGGCTGATCATAAAACTATAGCCAATAACTTTTTTCAATATGTACGATGAAAGCAGAGTAGGTACATATTGTGTCGACCCCAAGTAATTGGGGTAAGAGCAGGGGAATAATGATTTAGCCTAATACGCTATCTGTACTAATCACTTCCTTTAGATATTCTGTTTCTTAAGAAATATAAACGGATACAATATAAATTGGATAAAGCAAATGAAAATTCGTTTGATAAAATATCTATTACCTTTCTTAGAAGTATGTATATGATGAGTACATAATAAATAATTTTATTATTATGTTAAGTGTCCCCGATACGTTATCAGTATATGCAGGGTGAGCAGGCGGTGCGGGGGTGTTAGCGGCAGGACGGCGTGGGCGACTCTGTCCTTCGCAACACTGCTCCTGAAATACCGACAGCTCTGTCACAACTATGTTCCATACTCGTTCATTCCTCTTATTGAGTTTTGTTTGACTTTTCAACCCGCGATAACATTTATTTTTTTGCCATATTATTATTTATTTAGGCTTTTCGACTGTCATTCGTTGTTATCTTGTCAATCTATTTGTAGTTGCCTTTGAAAACGATAAAATATAACGATAACAAACATAAATAGAGAGAAATCTATGAACAATAATTGACATATTTTATAATACAAACCACAGCTGTTGTACATAACCGCAAATTTATTGATGCGTATATATTTTACATATACGCATCAATACAGTATGGAAGCAATGTGTGAAGTTCCGACGGCGACTGGAACAAGAATATGTCACAATCATAATGTTCTCAGAAATCGTTCCAAATATAAACGTGGATAAATGTCGTATCACGCGCCATCGCGACACATGACGGAGGCCGAGAGAAATAAATTATTGGTACCGGAAGTGACGTCCCGGGCTCGCTCCAATTTAAAACATAGCCCACTGAGTAGCTTCGTCTAAACACCGCAACGTACATCATTGACAAAAACTACGGTGCTCTATGTTTAACATATTACTCGTATAATAGTCGCCCAACAAAGTATCGTAAAATTTGCTTTTAATGCATTCGGTGTTCGAAATATAAAAGTGATTATAGATAATGAATGTCACAAAACAATATATTGTATCCTTAATTCACCGGAAATAAAAATTTGGAACCTTAGCCCGGACTAATAGAGAACATAATTTGAATTTCAAATTTGGATTCAATCAGTTCGAATAATCGACAAGACCGGATGCGCTGCGCTGTTTAATTAGTGCAAAGGTTAGGAACGTTAACTAAAAAAATCTTTTATGTTGTCAATGTCGAGAAGTGCTATAATTACATGCAACCGTTAGGTGTCGGTGGAGCTCGTCGCTATTGCATCGCTTTGACAGTTCTGGATGAAGTGCTGCCGTCCCGTAGTACAGATTTATGGACTGTTTTCAATGTTTTTATCTAAAAAAGATTGTTTATCTGTGACTTCCGTCGCCTGCCGCGGCCGATACGCTTGCTAACGCTTTATTGTTTACACTTAATGTAATTCAAAGCAGGGAATTCCTCGGTAAATTGTATTTTTAAATTTAAACACAGCGTTGGGTATGGAGAGCTTACTTTGTGAATATCGATTGCCCGCCACCGGTATGTTGCGATATCTGACTGGGTTTTTGCGATCGATATTACGTTGATGCCATACTTAATTTTTGCCTTTTTATGTGCCGGCTACTTGAACTCAAAAAGCCTAGCCCAAGGACTTTTCTAAAGATAGTTTATATACCTATACGATCTTATATTCCACAATGGCGTCCTGGCAAAATCTTCGTTATAATGAAGTTTTGAAAAACTATTAGGCATTTTATAATTCTTGTTTTGATTATTGGTAAGCAGCAGCCTAGCGGTACCTCTGGTATTGCAAAGGGCGGCAGTAACATTTATCATCAAGTGTGCTGTTTGCTCGTTTGCCCCCATAAGCAATAACAAAAAGAGCCAAGGAAACTATTATTTGTGTATCATAGAAATTTATATCTATCATCATCATAACTCATATATGAGTCGCTGCTGGGAGCCTACTCCTCAATGCAAGGGATATATAAAAATTAAGCTATTATATCATGTCAGTCAGACGGGTTGCTATTTTTTTTAGTTCGATATGTCTTTCTCTTGCATTGATGTTATCTACTTGCATACCTTAGTTGTCTATCGCGATCATCCATGGGATAGAGGATGATGAATTGTATTCTTACCACATCACCACACGGAGTAAATTCATGCGTATCTATCGAAACGTAATTGAACATTTCGATACTACGTAATTCATGTTTTACAATTTTCAACCCTCTCTTCCCGCTCTGTGACCATAAAGGTCAGGTCAAGACCCAATTTGGTCTAGCGTGATAGTTTGGCAGATCGAAACAGCTCACGTAGAATATATACGTTCCCTAAGCTAATAGTGACAATACAAATATGCATTAAAACATTCAATATTGCCTTTTTTATTAATAAAAAATACATTATTTTTACCTATAACTTCCGTACCTGCCCTGCATAGGAATCGAACCCAGGACAGTACTTTGTGCGATCCACTAAGTGTTGTTCTGAGGCGAGCTGTAATTTGTCTGCGCTAATTGCATGTTTATAAAATCCCCCGCAATACAATTACTGAAGGGTAGTATTTAAAAAAAAGAAAAAGATTATTAAGTGCTCTCTGCATTTTGCTGAAAATTTAATCACACATTACATGCTTTCATTCGTCTAATAATCGTACGTACTATATAAATGACCAACGCTACATTCCCTATTTCTACACGAAAACATTTTAAATTCTAAACGGTTTTTGCAAACATCACACGTACTTAATAGACAGCGTTTCGATTTCCTCGCACTCAGCTGTCATGTGATTGAAAATTGTTCCAACAAAGACAATGCTGAACGCGTGTCTATTTCCTCCGTACATTTACGGCAATATTGAAAACTCATTTCCATGCAATCTTCCAGTGGAAAGTGCAGTTAGTGCTTTCATCTCGGTAATAACATTCTGAGAGTATTCCTTTGATTTATACTCTTCGTTGTTATACCTTATTATACTATATTTATACTCTTATTTATTTATCATTCTCTAACTCGTATCCCAATTGCTTGGGGTCGATACAATATGTACTCTTCTTACATAGTACATGTTGTAAAAGTTTTGGCAATAGTTTTATGATCGGCCGCCTGCCAGATGTCAACCCTCCTTGGGAATGCGTTTGTTGACCGAATGGCATCAGATGGAGTTCGCCCAGGTAGTTATAAGGCTCATAGTCGTCTTTTACGACATCTACGAACAGAGTAAGGTTTGGTAGTATTCGTAGCCGCTACCACACAGTATATATTATTATTATTATACTCATATTTATTATACTGCATATTTATGCTGTACTAGCTTCTGCCCGCGGCTTCGTCCGCGTAAAAGGTTACTATTCTAAAGTTTTTCATCCCCTTTTTTTATTTTACCCCTTAAGGGTAATATTTTTACGAAATTTTAATGTCATATTTATTTATATCTAATCAATAGCCTAAAAATAAGGATAATTTCTTACAACGTTTCATCACCCTTTACAAACCTTTTTTTGCATTAAAAAGTAGCCTATGTCCGTTGTCAGGTTCTAGACTATCTGTGTACCAAATATTATTTAGATCGGTTCAGTAGTTTTGGCGTGAAAGAGCGATAGACAGACAGCCAGAGTTACTTTCACATTTTTAATGTTAGTAAGGATAATAATGCGTGGCGCGTGGCGTAGTGGTTAAAATACCGCCGTATCTAACCAAGTGCTGTGTACAATTCCTACACAGGACAAGACTTGTTTTTCTGAACCTATTTGTTATTTGTGTCTTTCAAATGTCTCCGAAATATAAAAGACTTACTTAGTGAGTGGTTAAAATCGTTATTAATGGAGTGATAATATAATTCACGACCTCCTGCTGTCATATCAGTGTTGTAAATTTACGACTAAGTAAGCAGGTAACAACTTGAAGTTTTAAAACTTCATACTAAACTGTTTAAATTTTATTTTGATTCAGTAAAGAATCTAAAGTACCTAGTGCAGATTTAGTAAATAAGTAAAGAAAAATATCATTGGCTTGATTTAGTTCAGTACTTTTGCTATATTTTTCATGATACATAGTATTAAATTTTTCTTCCGTGTGGTGACGGAGTAAGAATACATTTCACCACCCTTCATCTTACCCGTGGGTGATCGTAAGAGATGACTAAGAGATATAAAACGCATATAACATCTATGCAAGAGAAGGAAAGCTCGAAACAAAACCATATACTAACACACCTGACCAGCGTGGTATAGTAGATCAATTTTCCTCCCATCACGGAGAAGGGTCGAGCCCAACAGTGGGATTTAATGAGCTGTGATGATGAATATTTTCATAAATCAGTAAATATTATATATAAACGCAGCGTAGAACGATCCTCCACTAAGTGGACTAACGACATCTAAGGCTCAGGAAGCCGTTGCATGCAAGAGGCGTAGCGTTATAAATAGTATTCTCGCGGGCAGACCTATGTCCAACAGTGGAAGTTTATGGACTGATGAAAGGAAATATTATATATATCAATAGATACTCGAAAATACTACATATATACATACATAGCCTCACGCCTGTTTTCCATAGGGATAGGCAGAGACTACGGATTGCCACAAACCACGATTCTGACATACTTCCATCGCTTCATTCACAATCATAACAGCATTAAACTCTCATGCATGCTCTACGGTCACGGATCGAAAGTAATCTATTAACTTTCCAACTTCAAAATGTATATGTAGTGGGTCTTCAGAACGTACTTTGATCTATAGTAATTATGACTAATTAATGATATAATAGAAGCAGGTTTGGACTTTCTACTTGAATTTAAGATTTCATATCAAATTTTAATCGTTAAATCAATCAAAGTGGGTGCTAGATATTGATCCAAAAATGCTTTCATCTCTCGCCTCATAACACAATAATTTGATGTAATAAATATCAAATGCATTTGTTGTTGTGTGGTCTATCATTCAACAAATTAGTCTATGATTCTATGTGCTTTATGGTACGTTTCGTCCCTTATCACGCACGCGTCATTATATGTCTTAGCAGTTACAGAATACTAACAAAAAATCGGCGTCGAATCTTCCGAGGACGTCGAAATCGCTTCCTCCTGTAGACAATAGGTTGTTATATCCGGTAGCACACGTGCTCAGGTGGCTATTATGCCAGGAACAATCCTCGCCCCTCGCTACCTTTGTGACGCATTACCCACCCCCGTAATTTGACCCAATTCGGTACAGCCCACTAGCGCGTGCCCTCCCATCGTATAAAGTTCTATCATATTTAACTTAACGCATCTGTCCTTGGTAAAGTAAACCTTTTGTCAACATCCTGGAGATTACAAACTGAATTTTCTATTGTCGCCAATTCATATATCCAGTCATATATCTAATATATATCAAATATTTCTAACATACTTATATATTGTTTGCATATCTATTAAAAACAGGATTATTTAAGATAATAATCTTAAATATTCAACACGAACCGAATATAATGCAATGCACAATGTATGCGATTTGATCAACCTCAAAAGAAAGCATAGCCGAATGATTGGAGTCTTGCGGCGTAAGAATAAACAAGCTTATAAGATGATGAGCTTAAATCCAAGCTCCGGCGAAAAATTATCACCAACTAATAAATTTTCAATGTTCCTACCTACTAAATCATGAATTGTGCCAGATAGACGTCAACGAACGTGTCGAAATAAACCTACCGTTTAATAGATAAAAATGGGAAACAATAAAAAAAAACAAAACTGTAGCAGCCTATTTAATAGATAACATAGGTACATTAAAAACGATTACATAACAATAGCAACGGTCCACTCTACATCTCTCTAACAACTAACACATAAGTTGTTGTTACAAATACGAATGGCTAAATTTATAATTCAAGTGTGTAGTATTAAACAATGGGAGCCACCGTCAAGGCCAAACGTCATGGTCATTATTATAACGTAATTATGATACACGCAGTTACCTTACCAGCACACGACTTTGCGAACGTTAGTTGTTTTTTTTTGGTGTATAACGTTATCTATAGTAGTTAATTTTTGAATGCTTATTTTGTTATATAATTCTACTGTTTGTAGTCTAAAGATAGAAACTGTTCATACATCGCTATATATGTATATGTAGATTTTGCTTAATTAAACTATAAATAAAAATGCGTTTAATTACATTGTTGATTAAATTAGGCAAAATATACATACATATCATCACGCCATATCCCTTGCAGTTACCAGAGAGAACAGAGTGCCAGACAACTCTATCCTTACATACTTCACTCGCTTCCTCAATATTCATAATTCTCTTCATACACGCTCGCCGGTTTGGGAGACTCTTGATTCCACCTTCCTTCAGTACATGACCGATCTGGTCTAGGTAGGTGGTGAGTCTCGGTCTCCCCCGGTACCTACATCCTTCCACTTTCGCATTGTATATCTTTTTAACCAGACGTTCGTTCGGCATTCTTTACACATGTCCGAACCATCGGAGCATTCCTTTTCTTTAGGCAAAATATGGTCTCTCTTATTATTTTGAAATGCTGGATAGGAAGGGAGACCATTAATGTACAACATAGCTCAAAATGGAAAGAAATACGGCATAGCATCACTGTAGATTAAGATATATGGAAACTTCTTATTCCTATATGATGAGCAAATTTTAGAAATTCATCTTGCAATTTTCTACAATACCTACTTGGAATGTTGATTCTACACGTAATTAGTCTCTGAACGAGGCATCAAGACGATTCGGCTTCAAATACGCATTGCAACGTGGGAAAATGATGTATTTCCGTTTCTAACATCTATCTTTAATTAATATTGCGTGAATACTAAATATTAATTAATTGAATATATAGATTTCCTAACAAAAGAGTAAATTACTAAAATGTTACCTGCCTTAACCACACATGGTAGCATAAAGGCATTTGGGCATAATATAGTAAGTGCTAGGCAGACAGATTATCGTAGAATTTTATTTGCGCTTGGGTTCTGTTGCAATTTACGGCCTTTAGATTGAAGGTTCGATAGGAAAATGGATAGTAACACTTTTCTACTAAAATTATATCACCAACTGCGATTGCCGACCTGTCTACCATGCGTGGTGATTATAACATTATTCCCATATCCAACAGAGAGCGTCGATAGGATATTAAAAGTCAATACATATTTAAATGACTATACAGTATATAAAATTAAATTAAGTAAATTCAAAGATATTCGATTATTAAATTTTAGAACGATAAGCATAGATTCGTACGATTAATATTTTTAGATATTCCCTATTGCTCAACGAATTGCCCTCACGTTAGTTTTTTTTTTAGAGACCTCAAAGCGCACGAAAAATTCGACCCCTTATATCGCGATGGAGTTCATAAATATACGATTAACGGGTATTAATAACATACTAATAATTAATAACAGAATTTCCGTGTGGTAACGGAATAAGAGTACAATTCACCACCACTTCAATATCTTACCTGTGGGTACCATAACAGACGACTGAGTGACATAATATGCATATAACATGAAACTATATGCTAAGCTGTCTTATCAGGAGAAGGTTGGACACAGCCAAACGTATATATTCTGAGAGGATGATGATAATGATGATAAATAAATTCACAGATCGAGAACAATCATTTGTGAATCGCTCAAAAAAATTACACCGCATAAGTAGGTATAGAATTTATGACATCTAGTTACTAATGCCGCTACGCCATCTTTACAATCATAACTATCCTACTACATTTTTCCTACTACATTCTTGTCATTCCATTGGTATAATTATTCTAATATCAGATCCTGGGGTGACCTTATAGTTCAAAAAAGAAGTGGCCTTTCAGCCAAAAAGTTCCAGCAGCAGCAAATATGAAATTTGAAAGTACACCTTTTGCAGAGTAATACGCAAGCCTTTTGCAATTTCCGTGCGGTGATGGAGTAAGAATACAATTCACCACCCCCAATCTTACCCGTGGGTTACCCTTTTCTACCCTTATTTATCCCTTCCAATATGGAGGAGGGGACCCAACAGTGGGACATATATGGGCTGAGATGACAATGATGAGGCAATCCTATTATTATATATTACGCGGCACTAAAAAGTGTTATGTGACGAATTGTACATATGCTACCTCTATCTATTCGAGGATAAAGACGTAAGAGTAGAAAAAAAAAATGAAAAAAATATCGTTAAATAATCTTTGCGTTAGTTCATTATCTGCTTAGTACATCTTATGTACGTAAGTACTATTTAGACGTTCCGTTTTTATCGCCATCACAAACAATACCTCTGCCTCACCGTTGTAACGTGCCAAGTAATTTTCAAGCAAGAAGCGTTATAAATTACAAACCATTGTTCGTACTAATATAAAAACCGTGTACCCATTATCGTGTAATTTAACGATAATTCTAAAAATAAAATTATTTTCTGCATGTTCTTACATGAACACAACAAAGTGTACAGCCCATTTAAAAAAAAAATAGACGATTGTATTTTCCTTAAATGATACAGCAGGAAAATAATCTAACAATATCACAAATTAATAATCAATACCGATCGTGTCGTAACTATTTAAAAATACTACTACAATAAGTCACCCCTTCTTTCCTTTCTTTCTTCCTGAGTGTCTTATGATTAAGAGGCGTAAGCAATTAACATAATTACAACCCATTCACTCTGGTTACAACGTGGGATTGTACATTTTCCAATTTCCTTCTTACTGTCTCGATCGACGTCCCATTTTGGATATACCCTGATCAGTACGGTTGGCAAGCAGATCGCGTGTAATGACTTTCTCAGGAATGCGACCTGGTTTTTAAGTCCCCCACGGGTAAAATAAAGGGGGGCGATATATTATATATTAACTAGCTAAGTTATATAAAATAATAATTGGCAAAAAGATCATTTATTATTTTTTTAAATGTACAAATCTTTAGCAAAGATTTTTTTTAAATATTATTAATTAAAATCTAACTAATTTACGTATTTAAAATTATATTTATATTTAAATAATAAAAATTATATTTAAATTATATTATTAAAAATGCGTTTATTTTTGTTTAAAATCTTTGTTATAGTTAAACGATAAGTCCTAAATATAAAATTTAATACAAGCTTAAGCATTCTAGATCGATAAATACCTATGTAGGTACTATAATCATGTTATTTTGGCTTTAAACAATAAATGAATTTCTAAGTTCCCATGAGCTTAATGAATAAAATTATAATCACTCGGGACGAAATTTCTTTTTAACCGACTTCAAAAAGGAGGAGGTTCTATATTTCATTGTATGTATTTTTATGTGTAAAATATTCTTTCCATTTATATTTTATCGATACAAAAATTCCGCAAACATGTAACTAAGTTCAAAACAATTCTTGTTAAGAACTTACTTTAATATTCTCTAATACGTGTTGTAGGTATTCTCATTATGAGAGATTTTATATTGTTAGTTGCACTGCAAGTAAAATAGCGTGCTAATTTTCCTGATATACATCAGGAGATGTAAAAAAAAAAGAATAATAAAATAATCGTTGGCAAAAAATCAACGGTCGTTCGGTAGTGCAACAGTTGGTCGTATAGCAGGTGACTCGACAGGTCGTATTCGTAACCGCTCGTGTTAACTCGGCAATCGTCGGCCCCGTTCGGCATGAGTTTTCCACGGCCGCCCTCTCGATCCGCCCGAAAGCTCTCAGTCGAAGATTAGACGCGACGCGATACAGTACTATGATAAACAATTCTCTCTCTGTACTTAAAAAGCTCGTATAAGATCGGATGTAATCGCATAATTTATAATATCAAAGTAATCGTATATTAAAAAATAAAATATATTAAATTTAAAGTGATTTTAAAAGAAAAAGAAAATATTTTAGTTAAAAATATTAACAAATAATTTTGATGAGAAATAAATATAGATAAAATATTTGAATTTGTGCGTCGGTGTAATGTGTTATTGAAGTGCGATCGGGGGCCGGTGCTGAGGTCGCCATGCTGCTGGTGGAGGCGCCGCGCGAAGCCGCCGTGCCCCCGTGCGTGGCGCCCCTAGACATCCCAATGTCCACACTCACCAAACTTGGCTTTACAGACTACAGTGCTAAAGTGAAACCTTACCCTGAATCTCACACTGAGCAGAGAGACAATAGATTGAATTATGAACAAGCGTTGGCGAGCGTCGCTCGATTAAGTTACGAACAATCAGTGCCTAATACAAGTAAGCTGCATTATGGTGAACAAAATAGACTGGCGTACGATCCAGCTGTGGACCCCATGTGTGATCCTACCTATTTGCTACCTACAGGTTTGTAAACTAATCTGTTCGATCTATTAACTTAATAAAAAAAAGCAACAGACGTAATCTGTGCAACATTATTATTCTCTACATTTAAAAAAAGTAATTTGACATTTATACCATTGAGACTGTCTATGCTTAAAACAACCTTAACCTTTTACGCTATTTTAAATTACATATGATACATTAAAATTACAAATATTATACAACTTTATATAATTATTAATATATATTGTATAAGCGTGTTCTAATAATTTATAATATTTTTATTAATTAAAATGTCTATAATAAGTACTTGTTACTTCTGCGGTTACGGTTAACGCAAAAAATGCTAACAACAAGGTGGCAATGATCAAATGACTGAATAATTGTTTCGCTACTGCAGGTTTATAATACGTATATACGTATATTTATTATATTTTAGTTATTTCTTCAGATAATATAATTATTAAGTCACTTAATAAAAATGGTGTATCAATATTAAAATAACAATGTATCTTTAAAAAAAACAATACAATATTAAATGTCATCTTGTCACGTAAATAAAAAAATATAGCAACGTTAAAAAAATATTTTTATCTTACGTTTCATAAAACACAGTTAAATTCATTGAGGACAGGAAGCGGACAAGGTAAATGAACGCTGACAAATCGCATCTTTATAAAAGCTCAACATTTATTTAAATCATAAACACATTTACGTTATAAATAAGCAGCGTTTCATTGAGAACTCTCAAGTAGGGAGCGGAAGCACTTTCGCCGCCGCCATGTTGGATCCGGCGGCGCAGCGGGCGCGGGGTTGCGCAGGCGCACCTCGCCCGGTCGCGCTTCCGCCGCGTGACGCGCATAAAAAGCTTCGCACTATTGTCACATAGCTTACATTTGCATACATACATTACGTGAAACCAATGTTAACTCCTCATTAACAACACCACGCTTCCAACAACCACACAATATCATATTTCGCCATATCGAATGTGCCTCTAACGAGATCTATATCTATCACGCTCTTATATTGCGAGTTTATATAATATTCAACTTAATAAAATGTCATATAAAATTAATTAATTAATATATGATACGCCTAAGACGAGTGACATATATTATGTTTTAATTCAAATAGTAAAATAATTAAAGATCTGGTTGTAAATTTGGCAGTGACGGATATGCTTATTCTTATTGAGACAACCTTGCTAAGATGGTATCAGCTTTCATAAAAATCATATTTGATTAGAAAACATTTTTTGCCAACAGTTATTTTTCTGTTAATTATATTTACGTAAATTCCTACATACACTTGACAGAGTAAAATAGAATCAATTAGTTGTAGGGTTTATATAACAGTTAAAATAAGTTGATAGATATAATTTGTCAATAAAATTTAATAAAACCCTAACACTTGATATGTGAATTACTCTGTAATAATATTTTTTTTTAATTTTTATTACTATGATTAAAATACCACATGATTTACGGATTTATTTTTCACTGCAGGGAATAATTAAAATCAAAAGTTAGTTATTTACTTACTTGACGCTAAATAAAATTCGTGGTGTATATATAAAGTTTAGCAGTCAAACTATCAAACCGCTACCGCTACAGTATTTTTATAGGTACAAGAAAATCAAGATTTTAATCATTTGTACCATCAAAATATTTCACAAGATATCACAAACGTATATTACAGTTAAAAACATAATAATCACAATATAATTTATTGCCATGTCGTTTACTCGGTTCATCGATAAATTAAAAGAAATGTATATTTATATGTAAATTCACTCATCACGAGATCTCAAGTATAAAACACATAAACTTGAATTGTGATATGTAGTTTCCTTAAATGATGTAGATATCCGTTCAGAAATGACATTTCGAGAATCAATTCTTTCTCACGGCAATTAACTCGTGAAATACAATTTTATATAATACATTTAATGTTCATATTCGATTAATGCTTGTACGAAATCATAATTTTATAATTGATGATTTTTTTTTACGTTTTGACAGGCTGATCATGAAGAATGGTCATGTCATATCATATGGTGTAGAGTATAGCGTAAAAAATGATTATTAAATGTCAACAAAACTATCAAAATGTAGAAAACGTTGAGGCAGGCGTCTAGCAATTGTCGATTTATTTCGTATAAAACACACTTAAGATAACAGGAGCATGTAATAAGTATTGACAATATGGTAAGAATACAGAATTCTAAGCAATTCACCACTATATTATACTGAAAATAGAAAATATTTATTTTACAGTTGTAGAATCAAAACGTATCACTTTAGCTTAATTTTGTTGCTCTGTTCAACATATATGTACATTTCGTTAACCTCAAAATCAATACGTATTAAATTTTAAATACATATATAGATATTAATACAGTTTATCCATCTCAGCTCATATACGTCCCATTATTGGGCTCGGGCCTCCTTCATAATGGAAGGGTAATTGACCTACTGTACCACGCTGGTCAGACGTGTTGGTATAGGGTTTTGTTTCGAGTTTTCCTTCTCTCGCATAGATGTTGTATGCGTTTTATATTCCTTAGTCGTCTCGTACGATCACCCACGGGTAAGATAAGGGGGAAACAGTTTATTACTACACATTATTTCTGCTTTATTGCTAATAGTGCATAATCCTCTTGACGTTATGATTTTTTTTTTTTATAAATACCCGATACGATGATTTTTCTTTCTTCTTATACCCAACATATGCTTCTGACATAGCGATGTTGGACTTGAGTATGACAACAATTTGGTCTAGTATGTACATATATCATGATTTTATTATGAGTTTTTCTCTTTTACATTAATGTTATCTGCTTACGTCGATGCTTACATCCGTTGGTCGTTTCGTGTGACACCCGCTGAAATTCTAACTCATAAGCATGTTGTATAATTAATCGAATAATTTATGGACTAGATGCATATTTAGCAGCTACTAAAATATACAATTTTTTTTTTATTTTAAATATGATGCCTTTAATATGCATCATGTTTAAAATGAAAAATTATTATGTTACTAAAAAATATATATATCCATCTTGTTAATATGAAATTTCACTACATGCAACACGCATTCAATATCTTTATAGCATCACTCATTTATCCTTAGAGATTACGCATGGGCGTATGACATTCTGACATACATACATACATATCATCACGCCATATCCCTTGCAGGGTAGGCAGAGAGAACAGAGTGCCAGAGAACTCTACCCTTGCATACTTCACTCGCTTCCTCAACATTCATAATTCTCTTCATACACGCTCGCCGGTTTCGGAGACTCTTAACTCCACCTTCCTTCAATACGTGACCAATCTGGTCTAGGTAGGTTATTCTCGGTCTCCCCCGGTACCCACATCCTTCCACTTTCGCATTGACATTCTTATTTCACTATATAACTTTATTCTTAGGTCGCAAATTTATTGCTCAATATTAATAACTAATAAAATCCGGATAATGAAAAGGAAAGGTTTGAATAATTCTCAATTCTGCTTTTAATGCATTTTGAAATCAAGCAAGAGTTTTAATTCGAAAAATAATCAAATTTATAAGCTTGAATAATTTTGAATTTTACCTCTTCATATCGCTCATATAGGTCTCATTGCAGGGCTGGCGTCTTCTCCACAGTAGGACGAAAATTGACCTACTACTTTTGCACTTAAAATATCTTCAACCTTCAACACGTAGAAGTAGTTATATACAACAAATTGGAGTATAAAGACAATTAAAAACCAGATTGTATAGTTTAATAAGCACGACACGTTCGTACTAGCTTGAATATTCATAGAACAGCTTCAGATGTAATCGATGTGCTGCTAGCACAAGTGGCGTGGTCATAAATGGTGACCATTCGGAGGCGAGAGGTAACGGTACAGGTCGATAACCTTTCAGTAATCGCTTCCTTCCTTTTACAGTTCAACGCGAATCTCTTGACGTGATCGCAATTACGATACATGCTATTGGATACTTTGACACTTGTATTTATGAAATAGACATTTGACATTTCGTCTACTTTGTAAATTAGTTTTATTTAAAACTAGCTTCTGCCCGCCGCTTCACCCGCGTAAAAGGTTACTTTTCTAAAGTTTTTTATCTCCTATTTTTATTTAACCCCTTAAGGGTAAATTTTTACAAATTTTTTATAAGTTTCAAGCTTCTGGTTTTAAAAATGGCGACCCTTTTTTGCATTAAAAAGTAACCTATGTCCTTTATCAGGCTCTAGACTATCTGTTTACCATATTTATATTTCATTTAGATTCGTTCAGTAGTTTTCGCGTGAAAGAGCGACAAACAGACAGAGTTACTTTCGTATTTATAATATTAGTAAGGATTAGTTAGAACCATACCAACCACCAACGAATAGATTCGCTTGTGTGATCTACATTTTCTCATTGCCATACAATATATGAATTTTAAGTGTATCTTATTGATTTGTTTGGCAATTATTACTGGTCAAATATTGAGTTTTCGAATTGAGGTAAAGTCTATTGCGCTGCATAATTTCGTTGAAATCATTTCAGCCATTTCCTCGTAATGTGGTTAACAAATACACATCTATTCTAAATACGTCGATATGCTTATTTGTAGCCCATTTTTTAATTTCTAATTCTTCTTTATCACGTTACGTCATCATTTCCTGCTAACATGAACATTTACAGTAGTATCTGAAGAGATTCATCATTCTCAAATAATTAACGTTTCTCTATAATATTTGCACCCTTTAGATTGTAAAGTTGAGATTTTAGTTCATCATCATCACAGCCCATATATGTCCCACCGTTGGGTTTGGGCCTTCCCCGTAATGGGAGAGAAATTAATCTATTATACCACGCTGGTCAGACGTGTTGGTATAGGGTTTTGTTTCGAGTTTTCCTTCTCTTGCATTGATGTTATATGCATTTTATATCCCTTACTCGTCTCTTACGATCACCCACGAGTAAGATAGGAGGTGGTGAATTGTATTCTTATTCCGTTACTTCATGGAAAGAGATTTCAGTTACTTCATAATAAAATTGAACATCATGATCTCAGCTCATACACGTCCCATTGCTTGGCACGAAGCTCCTGGAGGGGACTCGAGCTATTGTAGACTATTGAAGGAGGAAGAAACAATAGGAACGAAATTGATCTACCATATACCATGCTATTCAGAAGGGTTAGCATAAAATGTCGAAATTTCTTATGTCAAATTGAATATCATTGCAATGTAATTAAAACAAAATCTCAATACTATTGATATAATAAGACTTAGGGAACGAAGGCTCATTATTTACTACAAGTTATATTTAGATTTTTTTTCGTGTGGTGACGGAGTAAGAATACAATTCACCACGCCCTATCTTACCCGTGGGTATCGTAAAAGACGATTAAGGGATAAAATATGCATATGGCATCTGTGCAAGAGAAGGAAAACTCGAAATAAAACCCTATACCAACACGTCTGACCAGCGTGGTATAGTAGGTCAATTTCCCTCCCATTATGAAGGAGGCCCGAGCCCAATATTGGGACGTATGTGGGCTGAGATGATGATATTTAGAAATTATCGCAAGGCCAGCAAATTGGATAGGTACTAATGATCATTTTGATTTAGTAATTCATAAAATGATACAGCCTCGTATTTACTCTCTCTCTACTCTCATTGCAGAGCACATCTCATTACAGAGCTCTACATTGATCTAATACCGTCTGGTCAACAATTACATTCCCGAGGAGGGTTGACGTTAGGCAGACGGCCAATCATAAAATTGCCAATAACTTTTGCAATATGTACAATGAAAGAAGAGTACATATTGCGTCGAACCTAAGTAATTGGATTAAGAGTAGGATTATGATGATGTATAGAACCGGGAGCCCATTGCTTTAATCTGATTGATACAAGGCCCAGGTGAAAAGAAATGAATGATGACACATTGTATTAATCCGTCACCACACATTTCGATCACATAAATATCATAGTGGTATATGTTTTTATATATTTACTAGCAGACCGGACCACGCGTTGCTGTGGCTAAGGTAGCCTCAGTAACACGTGGTGGCTATGCTAATAAATTGTAGCTTATATGAAACGTTTTTACGTTTAACATAGCGCCACCTATTAAATAATTACTCAATCCAGTCAACAGATACCGCCACCTGTTAGAATCGTTTGGAGATAACAGATAATTGTTACTGTCAAATAATAGACAAATAATTTGCAATAAAATAATATTGCGACTATAAATTGAGATGGAAGCTATCCTATCTTTTAAGTTGGATCAAACTACACATGCTGTGCAAATTTTATTAAAATCGGTTAAGTAATTTAGGAGTCCATCGCGGACAAACAACGTGACACGTAATTTATATATATTAAAGATTTAACTCTTTTTTGTATAAATGAGTATATTTGTTACCTGTGTGATTATTTATCAATTCAGGCAAAATATACAGATCCTACCCTTGAGTACAGTACCCACGTCAATAGTGGTATTGCTCCAGTTCATTAACGAAGATTACTTGAAAAAGACCGCTAATTAGTTAGCCATATTAACCTAAAAAAAAAACAACTATTTGGTAATCTTTCTGATTCATTCATGACTAGAAACAAAACCTCCGTACTAAGTGCAACAGAGCAATCAAGTTGTCACGTTAGAGGCACCTGTCTAACGTTCGCAGCTGTTGTCCTATGACCTGCGGGACATGTGCACGATACCAAGGCTTATCATCCACTCACGTTACACACCAACTCATTAATGAGTTGATTAAAAATAAAACTAGTTAAAACGTGTCCTTCCACATCGTTATGTAAAATGTAAACGCAAATTTTCGAACGACGCATACTAATTTGAACATAAAGAAGCGATTTGGAACGATTCGAGTTTTTTTATATGTTAAAATGTATTTTAAATACATAGTTTGTAATATTATTTGTATAATTAAATGCTAAAAGTCAACACTATTTGCATTGATTTAAATTTTATTAGAGCAAAATATTGAGAAGAAAACTGAAAATAATTATAAAGAAGTATTGAAAATTTTCGTGTGGTGACGGTGTAAGTATACAATTCACCACCGCATATCTTACCCGTTGATCCGTTGATCGTACGAGACGATTAAGGGATATAAAACGCATATAACATCTATGCGAGAGAAGGAAAACTCGAAACAAAATCCAATACCAACACGTCTGACCAATGCGTTATAGTAGGTTAATTTCCCTCCCATTACGGAGGAGGCCCGAGCCCAACAGTGGAACATTTATGGGCTGTGATGATGATGATGATTAAAAAATTTGACGTACATCGCTAATACGCAACAAGGCTTTTCCGTGCGATAGTTATTCTGAGTTAATGATATATATCTATTCATATTTTTTTTATTCTAAAAAATAAGAATTGGCAGAAGAGCTTAATCCTGCACTTTCACGCCCTTGATAATAAAAAAAATACAGCCAAGTGAATCTGCCACTATCTACTAAGATCCAATATTTGGATAGAAGCATAGATTTTTTATTTTATTAATCCATTTAAAAAAAAATTGAACCTTTAATTCAACCATATATCTCATCAGCTCTTGCAATACTAAAGTAGTGAGAATCATGAAACCAATCAACTGTAAAGCTAAGAAAAGTAAACATTCTAATATTTCTAGTCAATTATTAACCAGTTGTTTTATAGAGATATATTTATAGTCATTCATAGTTTAATCCTGTATTTCGCGAGCTGAATACTGTATGGCGTACAAGTATGACGTCATAACCTCGTCAACGACATCACGTAGCTCGGTTCATTCATAAATTAATATGGCCACTTCCGCCCGCTCCGTACGCCGTAATCCACACCAATTTTTATAATCGTTTTCGTCTAACATACATGAATTTAGACTTGAGCAAGTTAAATTAAAAATGTAGAGTCGTACTAACATATATTCTTCTCAACTAACATCTTCTTAATTTCATATACCTACTATTAGGCACAAATCTCCTCCCTAACTGAAAGTAGAACTGCCGTATACATACGAACTACGTTGGCCAGTATTTGTCTTCGTCATCATCATCATCATCACACAGTCCATATATATCTCACTGTTGGGCTCGGGCCTTCTCCGTAATGGGAGGGAAATTAACCTACTATACCGCGCAGGTCAGACGTGTTGGTATAGGGTTTGGTTTCAAGTTTTCCCTCTCTTGCATAGATGTTATATGCGTTTTATATCCCTTAGTCGTCTCTTACGATTACCCACGGGTAAGATAGTTGTCTTGAATTGTATTCTTACTCCGTCACGGGTGTTTGTCTTATATTATTTTATTTTTTTCAATTATTATCTATAACATGGCACAGAAAAGAAGAGCATAGTACCACAATATATTTGACTCTACACTTACAAGGTGGCATTCCGTTTCATTTGGTATTTTCCATTACTTATAGTGACGATATCTATTTACGTACATCTTTTAGGATGTCCGCAATAAAGGAAGGCTGAGTGAATTATTACGTTATCACAACATCTTAGTACAGTTTTAATAAAATATTTGGACCGACTTAAGTCAATTTTCACTTTAATTATAAAATAATGATTGCTAACGTTTACGCGAGTACATATTTGAAATAAAACTATTTTTTATTGATTGTATCGCGTTTGTATTTGTTTTTTAATATGCCAATATTTTTAACAATGTACAGCGTTCAAGGTCACGGGAGGACTAGGGTGTCTCACGTCCAACAAGTCATCGTTATTACAATTATAAAATAAGTTATTGTGCTTATTCTAAAACAACAACAGTCAGGATAAGGATGTTTGGGCATAACAAAACAAGGATATCTATTGATGATGTAGTAGATGAGTAGCATCCGCTGTCTAACACTTTTATACAAAAACATGAATAAATATTCAGTTTATCTAAATAGAATAAACTTTAAAAACGTTATAATTATCTTAAGCTCATCATACCTTTTTTAATTTTAAAACTTATAAGTTTTCCAATCGTATTCATATTCGATCATATATATAGCAAAAATTTGGGCAATAATTTTATAACCAACAGCCTGCCTGTCGTGAAACCTTGGTAATATAATTATTGACCAAATGACAGCAGATGTACCTACATTTGAGAGACGATTAAAAGCATTATATCGACCTAAACCACCCAGTCTAGGACTGGGTGGTAGGTTTAGGTTTTAGTTTATATAAGGCTTAGTCGTCTCTCCTAAAAGATTAAAATTGGATGTCAGGACATCCACGAGCAATTTAAAAATTAGAAGTATTCATAACCGCCAATGACTTTTCCAATCACAGCATCATCATTCTCCTACTCTTATCCCAATTACTTGGGGTTGATACAATAACTATGTACTCTTCTTTCATAGTATATATTGTAAAAGTTATTGGCAATAGTTTTATGACCGACCGCCTGCCAGACGTCAACTCTCGTTGGGAATGTAATTGTTGATCAAACGACATCAGATGCAGTTGGCCCAGGTCCGTTATAAGGCTCTTAGTCCTCTTTTACGACATCTACGACCAAAGTAAGGGTTGATAGTATTCGTAGCCGCTATCACACAGCAATCATAGAATATAATATATAAATAATATAAGGAATATTTAATTTATATTTTTAATATCCAATTCCAGCAAGAGAGGGTGACATTGAATAGTTAATACGCTCCAATACAGACATTGTACGAGTCACAGCTTAATACCTACTATTAATTATAGCTATTAATTATAAAATACAGGTGTGAATGTCAAAATTAATACTTAACAACTTACGTACGGAGAAATAGAACGAGTTTCAATTATGGCAAAATAAATATTAAAGTAACCCTTTAAATACAATTGACTATGTATCTTACTTCTTCGACGACGACAACATACTTTAACAATAGGCCTTATGTGCTCCCTATTATGCCACAATCGAGCTGGCTAAAAGAATTGGCAAAAGGTTTTGTTGTCAATTTACCTTCTCTACTTGAATCCATCTGAGAATACTTGTGAAATATTACCACAAAGTCAAATGGTTTCATAATACTTTGATTTAATAATTTACATAATATGGAACTGTGTTTTATCATGAACATGTTAGTTAAGTAAGAAAGTTGTACGGTTGTGACGTCATAAGCGGCAGGTCACGTCGCCCGCCATTGATGCGCTCGCGCCGCCACTTCCGTCGTCTGTAGCGCCGCTACATCCTGCCTGCAGTTTTATGTCTATCACACAACACAATACCCTTGATTTATTTATGTAAAGACCGATTTTTCAATCGTCAGATAAAAATAATCCATTCAATCTTCTAATTATGATCAGACTGACCATAATAGATATTTCTATATTTAAAAAAAAATGTTATATATTGTACTTTTGACCCGCCATAGACGAAAAAAATAACGAGTTCAACCATTTTAATCATAAATACTTTCCACTAAATTGTGAAACTATAAGAACTTTTACTATGTCTACTAGTAGCAAATCCCTTTTTCAGTTTATTAATTTATTAGCTTGTACAAGTGGTTTCGCCCGCATAAAAAGTAACATTTCCAAATTTGAACTATTATCCCAAGGCAATACATTACCGAGATAAAAAGTTTCTTATGTATTAACCCAGGTAATAGTATATCTATGTGAGAACTTTCATCCAAATATGTATAGTACTGCGCTATACTACTACTATCTCCACAAACTTTTGCATTTATAAGATTAGTAGGTTTAGAAAAGAAAGAATCCCATTCTTATATAAAGTCAAGATTTTGTTTATCATCATATCAAAAGTATCGTACCTATATGTCTACTATCATATAGGAATAATCTGAGAGATTCCCCATTCGATATTAAGCTATTTGCCCGATTGTAATTATTCTTTGGCCGTTACATTACCTCTTAGTATTATAGGCTACCTTTTATACCGGGAAAATGAGATTCCCACGGGGTGAATAGGGAAAACCACACTAAATCTAGTACATAAAAATCCCAATTGACTACAACAACAAAACTATGTATGTACAGGAAGTATTAAATGTGCCTATTATAAAGTACGCTCAGAAAAACCAGCAGCTAACTGAGTAATAAAATTTAAAAAAAAAACGAATGCTCATAAATGTAATTCAATATTTATTTCCTTCAAAAGCTTAACTAAATCGGCTTTTAAACATATATTATTAATACTTAGATGCAGGTTAAACGGCTTCCCTTATGTCAGCTATGTGTATGAACGAGTGTTTACAACATGGTGCAACCCTCGCGGTTCGCGTACGGTTTTTGTAACGACTGTCGGCGCGTGCGCAGGTGGCGGTACACCTGCCGCGCATACCGACAATGAACGCCTTAGACACGGCATAGTGCACAATATTTGCCATTTTAATATTTATAAATAGCAATAATAACAAGATTAGTTGTAAGTACATATAAAGATCACTGCAAATTTTCTTTTCTAGGTGGTGACGGAGTGTGAATATAATTTGTAAACCCTTTCTTTATCATGATATCGCAAAAGGTAACTAATGGATCTAATTCAAGATAAGGAAATCTCATAACAAAACCCTTTACTGGAAACCGTTTGGCTAAAGCATGGAATCGTAGGACATTTTTTCTTCCGTTATGGAAATATACACTCACAGCAGAATCTATATAGATTAAAAAAGAAGACCAAACTAAAAAAAATGCATTGCTATACAAATTCAATTCTAATTCAATGTATACATACTGACGGTCCTAAATTTACTTGTTCGAAGAAAATCATGTAGAAAAAATTCGATCTATTATTACTGTGTGATAATCATAGTATATGATCACGTATCGATACATTGGCTTTTGCCTTGAAGTAATTTTTTTTAAGATTTTTGCTAACTGTGATTGTTCCCATGTAGCTTACTCAAATGAAAATTAAAATATACTTTAAAATTGATTTTGCTTCACGCATTTTCATTGTCTGTGGTTTTTACCATGATTTTTCTTATATAATTTCATCGACAGATTCCAAATGTATGCCCTTCTCTAACGTTTCCACGCTCTACATTTTAGTCTAGACAATGTAATAACTCAACAAATTGCCAAGTACTGGAAAGGTTTTATTGAACCGCTATTGGATTCCCAAGAATCGTTTATGACTTTTTAAGCTCCAACATGTGCATTAATTAATCAGTTCATATATATTCATTGCCCACTAGTGCAGATTTTAAAATTAACCTTGATTGATCGTATAACTTTCTGGGACCTGCTATAATTTTGACAAAATCACCACCGGCCATCTGCTGCGATATTATAAATTAATACTAAAATAATATTCCACCGGATATTATTATAAGCTTCCAAATTATTTTTGTAAAAAACTAAACTCACATATTTTTTTGTTTAAATCTGATGTTTGAATAGTGAAGTAAAAAGTGTGTTTGTAATTATTATCGGGCGTGCTATAATCTATTTTATTGGTAATAAATATCGGTGGATCTGGTGTTGGTTGATTTCACGTCGGTCTCTCGCTGGAAAACCGATTGAGACTCTTTATTTTTAAACGCAAGTTGAGGTCATGTGCTTGTTATACTGAAACACATTTGCGGGCTTCTAGTGTAAACTAACAAACCCTTTTATTGAAATAACTACTATGTTTCGAATACGTACGCTCATACTATTTAGGTTTCAATAAATTTAGGTTTAAATAAATTATTACCACAAGTAATTCTTTGAATGTTTCATGATACATATTGAATTAAATAAAAAAAATATGTAAGAATATTTTACGTAAATATTTTTACATAGAATATGTATTTAATAGACATAATAATAATTAAAAAATACAATGGTCATTGCTATTGCTCACACATCGCGACTTTTATATATTTAACGTTTCCTGTCGAAAGATGTTCCAATTTTGAATTTGATTTAAACAGCGCTGCTGACAGTCATTTCCTCTTATCTAAGAATAATGTAGTTTTCCCGCTACTTTTTTGTGTATTCATAACTTTTCTAAGCAGTCCCACATATGACAAATTATTTTCGAATTCAGATCTGCACCTGTCATAACAGTTGATTAGCTTGTGGTATTTACGTAAAATATTTATTTTTAAATAATTGTGAAATATTATTATTTCATAAACAATAATTTTAAACTTTTGTAATAACGAGAATGTTATAAAGAAACTCGGTGCCGAAGCCGTTTTTATATCTTTTTAAAAAAGATAAAGATACGTTACATGAGAAAATCTATTAAACGTTTTACATAAACGCATACATAATTTATATTTAAAACCTTGTTACGCAGCATATTCATTTGTATTACCAACGATAGTTTTGTACAATAATATAACAACTGTATCTTACTAAGATATGGAGTTTGTTAATTGCCACTATTTACATTTTTAATTAATTAATGAGGCCAAATTATTTACGTCAAAACATAGGATGGTGAGCGTCTTGTCGTCGCTTGTCGCAGCCGCTCACCTGCGCACCGCATTGCTTCTAATTTTAAAAATTCATATTTCAACTTCCGTTCCCAAATGGGAATTGGCGCGATATGCGTCGCATCGTGCGATTAAATAAGTAAAACATTTGAATGTAGAACATGTCATTTGTAAATAATCAATTGTGTTATTGTTATAATATTTTATTAAATCCGGAGTAGAAGAGTAGTATATTAATAGATTATAGGCAAAAGCTTAGTTTTCTTTTTTGGTTATATACTAAGAATTATTTGTACCCGACTATATGAAATACTTAATATAAACGTAACTCTGTAAGAATCGTTAATAAAAGCTGGAACTGTTATAAAAATAAGCCAATAAATTATGAAGTTGCGGTTATTCTAACAAATATAACGAATTGTTATAAAGGTAACAAAAAACTCCTTATCCATCGTCTGTCGATGGTACACCATATGGCGGCGTGAGCGCGTGCTCGCAAAATAAGAAAAAACAACGGTTCGAAATTTAAATTTTCGCGGGTGTCGAGTTTCGTCGCAGATAACAAATAAAAAAACCCAACAAGTCGTGTCACAGCTGCCTTTAAGTCTAAGGTTACTGTCGCATGCTTGAACTAAATTTTAATAATCATGTACATTACTTACCTTGAGCTTTTACTTAACGTTCTTGATAACATTTTAACGAGGCTCTCACTCAACATGAATGATAGGTAATTCGTTTGTTAATTAGTTTTCGATAAGATTAACGAAATTGTAGACAAATAGCTTTGTTCTATCTAAATACGTTTACAATGCAAATATTTATAATAGGTAGATACTAAGTTATGTTGATCATTATATTTTCAAATATTGAATTATTTTCCTTGTGGCTATAGAGTAAATAATTTCACAACCCTTTTCTGTCTAGCGGTTATAGTAGGTATATGTTGACTAAGAAATATTATCTGATAACCTTGCTCCTAGGGAAGAAAAGGTATATATTCTTTAACCCCCGTATGATAATCACAATAGGGGAATTTAAGCTTTTTATGGAATTGTATGGCATGAGTACTAACATCTTTATGCCAAGTACTTATTACTTCATTTATTGTACAACACCCCAGCACCTCCTGTCCATCACATTACATAAAATGTCATCAAAATATTTAATATAACACCTTAAAATACTAAGATATTGAATATAAATACGTGCCTCCCACCAAAACTACAGTCTTCTCTTTTTTTTTTGAGTTTACAGCTTAGTTACGTAGACCTTTAAGCCAAGTCGTCTCCCTCATTCTCTAATTATAAATTTCGTACTGTAGTACCACAGAATAATAGTGGTATGTATAAGTAAAAGGAAGAAAGAGGAAGTATTAAATTGTTGATCAAATGCCAAAGATGCGATTGCTGATAAAAGCCCGAAATAAATGCACCGGGTTATTAAAAAGTTTTATTGTATTTTCTCGCGAAGAAATTCTCAATGACAGACATCAAGACTGCAATTAAACTAGATAGATATAGTAATATAATTGCCTCCTACCGACCAACAAGATTTGGAAGGATCGAAAGGCAGAGTTACTGATTATCAAGATCTAAAGGATTTAATTTGCTAAGGAAAACTATAATTCTAAAGACTTCTTCGAAGCGCTTTAACTTGGACATTGGCGAAATTGCTCCTACCGTGCAGCAGAAGCCAAAGAGAAAAGAAAAAAAAAAAAAAATAAATAATTGCCTCCTGTTAGTGGCACTAAAGTTTCTTTGCGATATATGGATATAATAATTAATAATGATAACTTTTCAATAAGTCCCTCGCCCAGTCTCTGGTCGTCCGTGACTCTCTGACATATCTATAGTGTAAGAACAATGACCTAATGTTTAGGACATTATACATAACCCAACCTAGCTTGCAGAAGTGTACGCTATTTTTACAAGTCGCTGTACATCTTATAAGGTACAATACATACATACATATCATCACGCCATATCCCTTGCAGGGTAGGCGGAGAGAACAGAGTGCCAGAGAACTCTATCTCTGCATACTTCACTCGCTTCCTCAACATTCATAATTCTCTTCATACACGCTCGCCGGTGTCGGAGACTCTTGACTCCACCTTCCTTTCAGTATATGACCGATCTGGTCTAGGTAGGTTAGTCTCGGTCTCCCTCGGTACCTACATCCTTCCACTTTCGCATTGTATATCTTCTTAACCAGACGTTCGTTTGGCATTCTTTCCACATGTCCGAACCATCGGAGCATTCCCTTTCACATCTTTACACCAATACTCTCTTTCATACCTACTCGCTCTCTTACGTCGTCGTTACGAATGCGATCGGTCAGCCTAACTCCACAGATTTGCCGCAGATATCGCATTTCGACCGCATTAATTTTACTTTCATACTCTTTTCTGCATACCCAACTCTCGCTTCCATATAGTAATGTTGGGACAAGCACTGCGTTATGTATTGCTACACGTGCCTTCTGGCTGAGGTGGTGGCTGCCGAGAAGTTGCCCCAACGCTCCGTTCACTCTATTTCCCGCATTCACTCTTCGCTCTCTATCAGTGGTGTACCTTCCATCTCGGCTAAATCCACATCCAAGATATACAAATTCATCCACTTGCTCTAGTACCTACATCATTACCTATTGTTACTCTTACATCTGTTCTGGCTTCATCTCTTTCAAAGACCATTATTTTGGTTTTGCTCACATTCACGCGTAGACCCCTTTTCTTACAATCTTCTGTCATTGTGTCGACTAGGGTCTGCAGGTCAGTCGCTGACTGTGGCAGCAGGACTGCATCATCTGCATAAAGCAGAGCAGTGACCACTGAGTCGCCCATCTGGACTCCCACATTCATATCGTTCAACCTTTGGAGACATTTATCCAGATATATGATAAACAGCCTGGCTGACAGAACGCACCCCTGCTTAACGCCGATATTGACGTCAAACCAAGGCGACATTCCATCATCCAGCCGCACACAGGCTCTACAGCCCATTTAACTGGACTGCACAGCCTGTAGCAGTTTAACGTTAATACCATACTCCGGTAAAATGTCCCAAAGTTCCTTTCGTACAACCGTGTCAAATGCTCTCTCCAGATCCATAAAACTGCAGAAAACCCTCTCAACCTAGAGCCAGATGCTTCTCCACAATGTTACGCAGAGAGAACACTTGATCCATGCATCCCCTTCCGGGGTACAAGGTATAAGGTACAAGTTACATATTTATCTGTAGGTATGGTGAAGAAGTAAGAATACAAATCACCAGGCCTTTTTTTGCCAGTGGGTGTATAAGACGAATAATTGTGGAAGAAATGATGATGATGAATGATAAGTATTAGAACTTTTTAAATAAACTGTCCTAATTTTGTAGACGAGAATACATGTTATTGTGCGTTAGTAGTTGACAAATGTAACATTACACTGTGTTTAAGTACTCTATGTAATATAAATGTAGGTACTCTGTGTACTTCTTCTTCTTCTTCTTATTTTTATGTATTGGCAATCAGCTACTTAAATGAGCCATTGTTGCCAGTGTCGAGTTATAATTATCTTCAAGTTTTTAGTGTCTTCAGATTAGTCATTGTCCGTCAGTAAGTCAAATTGTCGCCATCAACAGTGCTACGGCCACACTGTTAATGGTATCTTGTGGGAATTTTGATGAAAAACGAAAACGTTGTAAAGCACTTTTATATGATATTCACTATATCTCAGCAGTTCCGTCACATCACATTACATAAAATGCCATCAAAATTATCTAATATAACACGTTAAAACACTAAGATAACGAATATAATACAAGAGCACCACATGACGTTTTAGATTCCCTCCAAAAACCCCTCTGTGTACTGTATTGTAACACTATATAGTGCCGTTCTTTTCTTGAGCTCTGGATTAAAAATAAATCAAGTATCTAATAATGATGATAAATTTTATAATATTCTTTCATTATCCTGCTCTTATCACAATTACTTGGGGTTGACGCAATATGTACTCTTTCTTCCTCATACATCCAAGTTCTATGACTAACGTCAACTCTGGGAATATAATTGTAGACCAGAGTGCACCAGAGGGATTCCTCCTAAGTCGATATAAGTATGTTATAATATACTTTATAAATTTATAAATGTTGCGTATTAGTTGATGACAGACAAAAGTAGGTATTTCGTATCACTCATATTCACATAGTAGGTAACTATTATTTAAGCTGAAGATTATTATCATCTAATTGCGAAAGATACTTCTATCTATATCTTAAGATTACCCTTTTCAAAAAAAAAAATGTGTAATTTATGGTAACACCCTATCTTGTGAAATTATTCCTACGCGTATCTATACCAAACTTGCAGGGAGTAGTTTCGTCTACCAAAGTGTATCTACTTAATTGCATTTAATTGTTTCTTTTCTATGTTATACTTATGTAAATCTTCCACTAATGGTGCAAATTATTTGCATAGATCTTCTAGATTTTTCTTAGACTACGCAGATGATGTGCTTAAGATGCCGACAAAAAGTGTCAAGTGTCGTGGTTTGATTCCCACGCAGGACGTTACTTTGTGCGATCCGCAAATATTAGTTTAGTCTGACTTTAATATGTGTCTATTAATTGTATGTTTGTGAAATTCCCATCAATAATAATTTTCCGTGTGGTGACAGAGTAAAAAGGACCGTAGACGAATAAGGGAGTAAAACGCATATAATATAAAGGTATGCAGGAAAAGGAAAACCCGAAACAAAATCCTATACCAACACGTTTGACCAGCGTAGTCTAGTATGTCAATTTCCTACCCGTTGTGGAAGAGGCTGGAGCTCAACATTGGAACATCTATGAGCTGAGATAATGAAATCTTGTTATTTCCTTAGTACATGGCGATTGGTGTTTGTAAAATTAAAAAAAAATCATATCTTAGATTATTGAAAATGATCTTTAGTAATCTTCGTCCTAATTTTCAGAGTGGTGATATGTACCTAACTAGTAATATAGTTAGTTATACACTATAACATTACAAGAATAAATTCCACAAAAGCAGTTACGAAACTACACTACAGTTTCCAAGAGATATTTTCATTAGTACCTATAGATTTTTTTTATTTTTGCCTCGTCTAAGCAAATGTATCGTTTGCTATAATAATATACCTATATAGACTTACTCGATGGCGTTTATTTTTTTTACACTAAACATTATTATTATGTCCTCCTGGCAAATTATGACCTGACACTTTCTACTTTTGGCGGCAATTTTGAAACGTCATGTGGTGGTCTTGTATTTTCTTCGATATCTTAATGTTTTAACGTGTTATACCTATTAGATAATTTTGATGGCATTTTATGTAAAGTGATGGAACTGGATGGATGTAGTGAATATGATATAAAACCGCTTTACAATGTTTTCGTTTTCCACCAAAATTCTCAGAAGATTAACAGACATGACAGAGAGATTAACAGTGTGGCCATAGCACTGTTAATGGGGACGATTTGACTTACTGACAGACAATGACTAACTTGAAGAGACTAAAGATGTGAAGAAAATTATAAGTCGACACTAGCAACAATGGCGCATATAAATAGGTACCTAATTTGATTGACAATACCGAAAAAGAAGAATAAGACCTGACACTATCTCGAATTTTCTATACCATCGACTGTTCTAGAACGTAGATTCCAATTTAAAATTCTTTAATAAATAGAGAGAGATATCTAATATATACTTGATGACATTTCGTATAGTGACTAAAGCTTCCTCGGACGTCGAAATAGGGTTTTTAACGTCAATATACATAATTCACACAGTCTTTTTTAATTTAAAATCTAACCTCAGTAGTATTTTGCTTATATCCACTTTTACAAGAGAATGCCTACTCTTGTTTAGTTATCACGGCTAGCCAGTGTCCCCTACAACTCTGTATCCGAAACTCCAAAATGAGACTTCAAAATTACATGTAGGTATCTATTCTGGCATCTATGAAGAAACGTTGGCATCCTAACTAATATTAGGTACCTACAAATGGAAATGTGTTTGTTTGTTTACACTTTCATATGCTTATCTATTGAAAATAACATCATGGAATTGGTCTTACACATTGTCAAGGGTACAAAATAGCACTTAAAGTACCTTTCTACTATAAAGTTACATTGTCCAAGGGATGAAAAATAGCTTTTATTCGTTTAGCATGACGGGAGCAAAACCGCGGGCATAACTACTATGCTATAATAAATATCAACGAATAGACTCCAAATAACCTTATTTGTGGGTCACACAAACGTATCCTCTTGCGAAAATTGAATCTATGACACTTAGCGCGTGATTAGACCAACGCAAGTAAGGCACCGGCCAAATTTCTTCATTTTTGTTATTACCAAGTGAATCTTGAGTTCGTAATAAGTGTTTACGTAGCATATGAGTGTGAGTGAGCGACCTTTCGACCCGCGCGAGGCGTGGCTTCGCCCGATTGGTCGGACCGCCCCGCCCCGCCTCACGCACGCCCCACTGCGATCTCACGAGATGTGATGCTGTGACAACTTTGTTTAATATAATATAATACCTACTGAGATTTCTTACTTGTTCCTTTGAAATAAAGACACCTGTGATATTTTATGCGTAGTTAAATATGTTAAATAGCAATTGGCTCATACCTATACATTATGCTTCATTAAATTAATTAATTGTAACAAGTTTTTATAGCAAAAACTTCTTTCTCAGGGTCGATAACAACTATAATTTACTAAAATATAATATAATTTTAAAACCAGAATTCTATACAAAATTAATGACTATCAAATCGAATAGATCATATTGTCACATAGACCAGGTACCTAGTCACTAACTTTAATATTAAAAAGAAACAGTTTCATGCAGCAAAATTAAAAAAAAAGAATCAATAATTTTATTCCAATATTAGATGGGTTCAATATTAAAAACCAACAAGATATTTAATTACATTTTAAATGTCATACATACCATAACTAAGATTTTATTTATTTTTACATTTTAAATACCTACCCTATAACATGGATAAAATATTTATACCTTAAAATTAAATTACATAAAAAAACCAAACTACATAACCATATCAGTGTGGTGACGGTGTAAGAATACATTTCACCACTCCCTATCTTATCCGTGGGTGATCGTAGGAGACGACTAAGGGATAAAATACACATACCTATAACATTAATGCAAGAGGAGGAAAACTCGAAACAAAATCCTATACCAACTCGTCTGACCAGCGTGTACCTATAGTAGGTTAATTTCCCTCCCATTACAGAGGAGGCTTGAGTCCAACAGTGGATAAGTTAATTTTATGCTATTAAACAAGTATTCCTAAATAAGATTAAATTAAAGTCACAAACGTCAGACTTGATACCCGATAAGTCGGTCCAAATCTAACCTACCTACCAATAGCAATGATTACAAATTTTCCCTATTTCTAAAACTCGTAAATTTTATAAACACATCACGTATATATTTTTTTATTTTGTTTTTTTTTTTATGAAAAGCATACGAGGATGTTGAAACGGATATTGACTATAAATACACAGTTATAATGTGCCCGCGTATTTCGTTAATTACTTAGTAGACTTCTAAATTAAGGAAGAATTAATATAAAAACTTATTAACAAAATCAATAATCAGATTATAAATTTCCTTGTAGATACGAGTAATTGAAGCCCATAATACGAAGAACTATGTATTATTTTAATGAAAACACCTAACATTATGTACCTATTGTTAATTAAATTTTGCTGGTTAACCAAATAAACTATTTTAAATTATTTTCGCCTTCTAATTGATTATCACGCTAATAGCTTATACATAAACATATACCTAACACAAACGCCTGATTTTAAAAGTATATTATATCTACGTGCAAAATGCCTGCTAAATATCGAAAGAAAATTCATATATTTACATATCTCAGACAGAGAATATATCGTAATCTCTACTGGCTGCTGCTGCTGTCATGAGAATCTACAGCAAATCGATATACCTAAAATGTCTGTAACCCCAAATAGTGTATCCCAATTCCCAAATTCTGACAAGTCATGGTTTCAAAATTAACAATCGAACATGTAGAATATTATCTGCGTAGATCAGATGCCATTTGCTCCATGAAAAACGAATTTTCCGTCGAATCTAGTTTAATTTGTAATTACTTAATCCGATCACAATAAAAGTAGATAGGTATAAAAAAGGACGAATAAGATGTGAATAAACACTCAATTGTCATAAAAAAATATAAATTAAAGACTTTATTTAAAGAAATACCAACAATATGATCGGTGACATGCAAATTTTAACAGTTTTCCAGTGATTATTTTCAATATAAATTAGCCAAGTAATCATTTCATAAAGCATTTCGCTAACGAATTTGAAATATTATTATAATACCAACATTATCAAACCGCTATTTATTTACTCCTTATATATTTGGTGATAGAGAATCATTCTGAAAACAAATGCCTTATGTTGGAAAAAACACATAAATTGAAACAGACTTTTATAAAAGTACCAATCCCCTTTCAAATAACGTACCAAACTTAGCTAAAGGTCACAGGATCATTCCCGAGAGGGCTTTTTACCTTGTTCTTCGTATTTTCGTTACAATTTATAGTCTCTGTCCCCAATGTCAAGGTATTTGTCGCTCATTACAATGGCTTCATTAAAATACTTGTTGCGGCACACACAAGTGATTTGTTTACGCTTTTGTTCGTGTTACACTTAATTTGTTCTTTTTAAGATAGTGTTTTGACATTTCGCCTATTGCTAAGAATAATTGGGGTTGGGGGAAAGTTGTTTACGTTGTTTTTTTTTTGAGATTTACATTAAAGATTTAAAGTAGATTCCAAAAAAAAAACGTAGTTTCGTTTATCTAATGGATTAAATATGTGATTACCGACGAATAGATTTCAAGTGGTTGCTAGGTCATAAGTTCATAACTGAATTTAGTTCTACTTGAGATTTATTTTCGTTTGGACATTCTCAGTAGCAGCCTAACTAAGCCTGGTAGAGTAATATACTTCCTTTTACTTAGGCATTAGGAGCTATTTTTCAAAAAGTTATAGATAATACGTAAGTCTTTTAATGCATATCATACTAATTATTAACATAGGTTGAGCAGTAAGAAACATATACTTTTATGCATAATCAAAAAAATATAACTATACCTACCTACTTAAGAATAGAAGAAGTCATTTTTTTAAATTTCAAAATTGTTGTCTACTTACTAGATAAAATACAAACGCAATATGTAAGTAAAAATTAGTGCTAAATGTTTTTTTAAAGTAACCTTGTCGTTCCTGAAATTAACGCCTGCCAACAATTTTCAGCTTCACAATAACTGTAGATATCTAATGTATATGTAATACGCAAACAGAGAATCTAAATTGGACTTACGCAATAGTCAAATAAACTATCTATATATTAGTTATTTTACACCAAACTGTTTATACCTGAGCTTTACGCAATTCATCTATCACTGCACAGCTTATAATGATAATAGGTATCTGATTAAAGAAAAAAAAGAAGAGAAAGAAAAATATTTTTATTTATAATATTGAATAAAATCAATCAATCATATTCAAATTATCAGCGTCAAAAGGACGCACACTATTCTGTTAGCGTCGTTTACTTAACTAAACCTCAAAGCTGCTATGTGCAATCTAATGTCTGTCATACAATTGTAAAACAACACCTTCATTAATTACCATATAGAAGTAGACAGACAATGTAAAAAAATAATACATACATACATATCATCACGCCATATCCCTTGCATGGTAGGCAGAGAGAACAGAGTGCCAGAGAACTCTATCTTTGCATACTTCACTCGCTTCCTCAACATTCATAATTCTCTTCATACACGCTCGCCGGTTTCGGAGACTCTTGACTTCACCTTCCTTCAGTACATGACCGATCTGGTCTAGGTAGGTTAGTCTCGGTCTCCCCCGGTACCTACATCCCTCCACTTTCGCATTGTATATCTTCTTAACCAGAAAAAAAAAAAAAATAGTAGATAAACTAAAAAACAAAAGTAGTGTTAAGACCACACCCCATAAGTATAAACTTCACTAAGGCGAGATTAATAAAAGGAAAATAATTACATAATATATTCTTTTTGTTCTATATTTATGAATTAATAATTTTTGCAATATATTTATATGTATATAATTCTATATAAATTATGCTGTGTGATAGCGGCTACGAATACTACCAATCCTTACCTTGCTTGTGGATGTCGTAGGAGACGATTAAGAGTTATATATCGACCTGGGCCAATTCCAGCTAATGCCATCTTGTCAACAATTACATTCCCAAGGAGGGTTGACGTCAGGCAGGCGGCCGGTCATAAAAATGTTGCCAGTAACTTTTGCAATATATACGAGTACACAATACATATTGCGTCGACCCCAAGCAATTAGGATAAGAACAGATGAATACTGAATTGTATATAAATTACTGTCGTAAATTTTGCTCTATATCCGTCTCAACAGCACGGCATAGTAAAACAATTCCCCACTTATTTTGGAGGAGGCTCGAAAGCAGTAGTAGAAGTGAGCTTTTGCTGTAACTAATCATTTGTATCATATTTAAAAAAAAATCCTTTAACGTTACATACTCAAGGTGTAGTTTCACTCAACATTTGCAAAATTGCACAGTGAACCTAAATAACTTTTCACTTCATAAATAGTGTATATATACAATGTGTGTATGACTCGTATATATACGAGTCATACAGTCCAGTCATATAGTTCTACAATACGTGAGAGCATAACTCACATATCAATAAACAGGCAATTTAATCTTCATGCTCATGGAGTATCAGCGGTCAAACGTCAGACAATACTAGTCTCCTGACCCCTACAAACACATACACGTATACTTCATACATTGTATACATGAAACTCTATTGTTATATTATTAAATCACAGCGTGTCGGTGCGTCGACGCGTGTTGTTGACTTTTGCCAGGAAAATTACTAACTTAGCGCTACGACTGTGTATATATACGAATATATCATATATTCTAATTATTAAACTTTTGATATAAATTCAATCTCTGTGATTTTTTGCAATCATGTACTTAACTATTTCTGCTACCACTTTGCCGTGTGATAACGAAGTAAGTGTGCAATTCACAAATCTCTCGCCCATGTGTGACGTATTTATACAACTAAGGAATATCATCATCATTATCACAGCCCATATATGTCCCACTGTTGGGCTCGGGCCTCCTCTGTAATGGGAAGGAAATTAACCTACTATACCACGCTGGTCAGACGTGTTGGAATAGGGTTTTGTTTCGAGTTTTCCTTCTCTTGCATGAGATATTATATGCGTTTTATATCCCTTTGTCATCTCTTACGAGCCCCCAGGGGTAAGATAAGGAGGTGGTAAATTGTATTCTTACTCTGTCACCACACTGATAGGAAATAGGAATATCATGTTCAGATAAAAAGCCTGTCTAACTAGTGTGGTATAGTAACTTAGAGATAAAGTAGCTCAGTGATAGAGATTGCCCAAACACCTATATCTATCCCTCTATAGAATTTATTTCTATTTCTAAATATATATCTAATAATTATTTAGGTCCCGTTAAGCTCTGTAATGCTACGCTTATCGTCATCATCATCATCTCTCGCTTTGCATAGAAAGGAAGTGGCATTTTTCCGTCTCTACCTGTTTTCGTTTCTAGAACAATTGTTGCGGGTCCTTAAACCGAACTACTTTGGGTCAACTCTCGGTATCATTTATGGAGACTATATTGACTAAACCCATTAGACTAAAAAAACACTCATTTTTGACATTTGACCTTTAGACATTCCAATAGCGTGGCGTGATCTATGAAAAAGAACTTGGATTATTGCATTTGCTTACAAACGTTCCTTCTAAGTTCCTTATAGATTGTCAAGTCTTTGGCAGATATTCGCAAATTAAATTCGTTAAACTTTAAACCGAAAGTTGTTAGAATGTGGAGTATTGCGAGGTGAGGTGCGAGTGGTGCCTTGGGTAGTGGGGTGAGGAGAGGGGCCGAGGTGTGTGGCTCCGGGTGCGCACGCGCAGAACAAAGGGCGCGCCGTGAACCGCGACCGTCGCGCTTCGGTACCCGTACCAACACGCCTCGACAACATGTACTGATTTTTTTAAATGGAAATTTGTCTGGTCCGAAATAAAATATCAATGTGAAATACATTTCAGCCTAAAGTTGATTAATGAGCGATTGTCTCATATTTCGAAGAAATAAAACTATTGTCCTATTTCCTAGACCTATGATGATATTTGGATTGGTTGGACACGTTGGTCACGTGCTGAAATAAGGTGGAGTCAAGAGTCTCCGAAACCGGCGAGCGTGTATGAAGAGAATTATGAATGTTGAAGAAGCGAGTGACGTATGCAAGGATAGAGTTCTCTGGCACTCTGTTCTCTCTGCCTACCCTGCAAGGGATATGGCGTGATAATATGTATGTATGTATGATATTTCGTCAATTGTATATATGTATGCTGCTGATAACAGTCGTTCTTAAGGATCATATTAAGTTCTGCATTGAAAATAAATATGTTTATATTTTTTCACTGCTGGATGCAGGCTTGCTACACTAATGAGGGAATCATGACGTAGGTAATTGGAACACTTGTGACATTGGCGATCGCAGTGAGGTGATACACGTTTCCCAGAAGAAAGTTACTGTTCACTTCTAGTCTTAGCTGATTTTACGACGCCCACGAACAAGTAAGGAGTGGCGAAAATTATATTATTATTGCCTAACGGGGAATCAATATTAATTTTCAATATGTATTTATTTATTATATTTTTATTTATATATAAATGATTGGATTATTCGAGAAGCTGTTTTTAGTTAAAAGCATTATTTTATAGTACCTATGTATTTTTAGAGAGATAACTACATATGAAAATAAACATTGCTCAATAATATCCATACTCGGAACGATTTCTAAATATGTTACATATAAATGAAAATATAATATATATTTGTGTTATTGGAATTTTATGCACTTTCAAACCGATTGACCAGGAGTTACTCTGAAAATTGTCAACAGCATGTTCGAATTTCAAAACTGCGCGCGTTTAAAAACAATTGGCTTACTGCCTTACACAGAGCCTAAATTTCGTGCGAAAAGTTCTAAAAATAGAAATAAACAAATGTATATAAACAAATATATGATTTCTTTGAATTTTAAATTCTTAACACTGATAATTTGATTTATTACTTTTAAATACTGTTAACATAAAGCTAACGAAATCTTTGCAAAAGAATCTCATGTAGATATGAATATACTTTTTTTAAGTCGTATAAACCTAAAACTTTAACTTCGAAACTCACAACAGGCGATCGTATGTCTCCAAAGAAGTTAATAAATCCATATTACCTATATTACTGTAATAAATCTAAGGTATTTGTTTGTTTTAATAACTAATTTTAAGAACTATAAGACAAACTTTAAAAAAGATTTTTGTGTTAGGTATATAGCGTATTAGGAAATGTGACAGAATTTTAACAAGACATTGTTAATGCGTTGTTAAATAAAAGCTATTGTCACAACAACTGTTGCAATTACAAATTAGTATTAAATTGTTATATAAATATTATATAGATACGATTATCACTTTGAAGTAAAAGATGCAAAAAATTACCAAAAAGGCGCGTTTGCCTAAAAATAAATATGTATATTTACTATAACAAAGTTGCAAAAACAGAGCATATAAATTCTTTATAGCTTACGTAACTAATAATATGTCTTCCTTTGTTTCAGGCGGCTACACGACAGGTGGCCCTCGTGAAACGAACGCCTATGGATATAGCGAGGCGAGCGGGGGCGCAGCACCCGCCGCGGCGTCGCCCCTTGACGAGTACTATCCCCCGGAGTATCCGTCAGCGCCTCCTGCCCCTGCACCTTCCGCGCAGCCCTACCTAGATGACTACTACCACCATGCACATGCGCATACACAACCATTACTCACGCATGAACCTAAGTATCAGCCACATGCGTACACCAAGCCTTATCCCAGAGGTAAGACTCTAAACTATGTATCTTAAAGCTCGCTCTTATCTGGATATTCTTTATCCTTATGCCTCTCGACATCTGTAGGAGAACGTATGAGTTGTAAGTCTCATCAACAAAAAAATCATGAAGAACGGCCCTGTTATGCTTATATCTATCGTTTTTGTAGAGATTTAGATGGTACAGGACGCACAGATAAGCTAACTACCAACATTTCGTGTCTTTGATTAGATTCCTCGTTATTGTTTGTCGTATTCACAAACAATTATGCCGATACTCGATTTAATTTGTATGGTAGTCATATATTTGTTTAGTCTACCGCGGTTCACAAATATTTGTTGTCAGTCGGGGTGTAATTTGTGTCCGTTAATTTAATATTTGAAAAAATATACTTTTAAAAAAGGTGTATGTAGAAAAAAATTACCATTATTAAAAATTGGTAAAATTTTTAACCAAATTTTGTTCAAATAGGATGCATATGACTTACTGGTAATAATAGCGCAAAATAACGTATGATAATTCGAACCTAATACAAGTTACTCGTTAGTTAGAGAAAGTCTTTTTCTTGTTCCCTCGATATAGTACGTCAGTTACCCTTCTATTAGGGAGGAGGTTCGAGCCCAACAGTAGGACATATATGATCTGAAATGATAATGATTTTATCCTAGCTAATAACTGGAGACTAGTGAACAAGAAAGGAATTACATTGTAAGAATCACACAACACTAATTCTACGTGTTAAATCTATAAACCCAGATTCCATAAAATCTGTTCCTGTGACCAGTATACATCGATAAGCTTGACCCTTGTGTAATATTATTGTTGCTACGTTCTTAATCTATCCATCCATCAGCCCGTCGAAGTCCACTCTTGGACAAAGGCCTTAGTGGTTAAGATACCACCGACCTACCGTGCCAGTGTCGTGGTTCGATTCCCACGTAGGATAATATTTTGTGTAATCCATGTGTTATGTGGTATGTATATGTTTTTAAAGTACCCCGCAATGCAAGGATTATTTGCTTAATACCAAATGTTGTATCAAAAAGAAGTCTCCCCAAAGAAGGATAATGCCATAATCATTAACCTTAGCAAACGCATTAGCTATCTTAGTTAGTATTATAAATTCTCTAAATTAGTGCGGAATCTTGGTCCTTTTATATCTCCAGGAACAGTGACGTTTTATCCGTGCTATTTTAGCTGTGTGGTAGCGGCTACGAATACCTAATACCAACCCTTACTTTGCTCGTGGATGTCGTAAAGGACGACTTTTAACGACCTAGGTCAACTCCGTCTGATACCGTTTGGTTAACAATTAAATTCCCGAGGAGGTTTGACGTCTAGCAAGCGGCCGGTCATAAAACTATTGCCAATAACTTTTACAATATGTACTATGAAAGAAGAGTACATATTGTATCGAACCCAAGTAATTGGTATAAGTATAGTAGGAGAATGATAAGGAACAGTAACGTTTTAATCTACAGCCATCAACACAAAATAAAAATTGTAACATTACTTAAAGAAGTTATCAAATAGCATAATTACCAACACATTAAAATACTCACAACTCACAGCGTTTGATCACTCGATTTTAATTAAGCACGGTGTTGTATTACAGACATAGTCGTTAACAGAATTGGATCTTTCATGTGGTTATTAAATCAAAATGGATCACGTTACTGACGCACTTTTACTTGTCGACATTCGTATACATATCTGATTTAATTGGTGTTAATGCAATATCGATAGATTAAATTCTTTCATTATAATAATAGATTTAATTTTAATATAATAATAAGTTAATTAAGTATAATATCAGGATGACCGAGCTTCACTCGGTATTTTCTTTTTGTGTGTGTTTGAAAGATATACATATTTAGACATAATAAAAAAATGAAAAAAAAAATTCAAAAAATAACAAAATAAGAGACTAATGATCCGAACCGGAGCTGTCTCGATTAGATTGCTCAATATTTCAATTGATCTATGTTTATTCTTAATGACCGCGTCAAAATTTGCGTTCATATTTTACTAGTTTTCAGCAAACGAAAAATATTTTTTCGTTGCCTAAAAATACTGACAAAATAATATTTTCTATGAATGAAACCTAGCTAGATCGATTAGTCGCCCGCTGAACTCCCTATATGCTATGCCTGCCCTATATGAATCATTAAATGTACTCAGGACTGATAACCACAGAATACTATTAAATAGTATTAATATAACGAAAGTTTTTTTGAGTCTAAGCTTTATATATTCCTTTATATATTAAGCTTTATATTTAGATTCGTACGGAATTCCACCGTGAAGGATCCTATAAGATTTCTTTGTTATAAGTTCTGTTTATTATGACGGCTACTGCAATTTAAAAAAGAAATTGAAGTAGATATCTGATTCGATATCTATCTCCATCTCATCATCATTCAGCCTTTTGTCATCCACTGCTGAACGTAGGCCTCCTTGATATTTCGCAACAAAGTGCAGTCCTGCGCCGCCTGCATCCAACGACTCTATCTCTGTCTCTGCCATAAATAAAACATTTTATTAGATTTATTATAAAAAAAAACGTAAAATCTAGAATATATCCGATACACGACAATAGACCCTATTAGATGGAAATAAGTAAATGTTACAACACCGTTTAGGGTAAGGCAAGGGCTTAAAAGGTCATAACAATGTGTTATATATATATTATGTATTTAAAATAAAAAAATCGGTTAGTATACTAGAGTAAATATAAAATTTAATGAAATTAATGAATATCTTTTGTTTTTTATAGGTGGAGGCGGTCGTTATGGCGGCGATGGTTACGGCGAAGGTTATGTGCAAGAATACGGTGGTGGTTGTGCCACAGAATGGACCGAGTGGCCGAGCGAACAGCACGCGCTCATACCGCAGGACAAACTAGCTTATCCTGCAACCGGGCCTTGCTTCACCGGTACGTAGTAACTATAAACCATTTACCACCACAGAAATGAAGGAGTGGGCACAAACATTTTGTCCCTTGTGTTCGATTTTTATTCAGGACAATTATTTAAACGCTACACCAATGATTGTTCTACAGCCGAGTGTAATTTGTGTCCTTTAAATGTACTTTTGTAAAGTCACCTATGGCATAAAGATTTATTCCTAAGTGCAGTATATCTCTTCTGTTTAAAAAAAAATATGAGCACTATGGTAATGATCACTAATTCGACCAAGAGCACTTATATCCTTCAGTCGTCTTTTAAAATAAGTACGGTGCAGGAATCTGTGGTGAATTGTATTCTTACTTCGTTAATACAAAGAAAATATGACTTTCACCATATGTATACAGAACCTTTAACTCCTACATAATCTTAAATCAGTCGTATATCGTAAAGCAACTGTGTGCTATGTTATTAGGATCAGGCCCAATTCAGCTGTGGCAATTCCTGCTGGAGCTTCTCACCGACAAAAGTTGCCAGGGCTTCATCTCATGGACCGGCGATGGCTGGGAATTTAAACTCACTGATCCTGACGAGGTAACTTCAATATATTTAATTCTGTATCATCGCCATAATCAGTTTCATAAACATATGAGTAAACATAAGCCTTCTACATTTTTTTGGGAGGGTTTTATAGCTAGATTTACTTTTCGTACAAGAGTATTATCTGCTAACAGGACGGTAGTTTTATTGCTGTGTAGTGGCAGCTACGAATACAATACAATTCTTACATTACTCGTGCATTTTACATTAATAATAATAATTATTATTATTTATTTAAACAAAAAGTGCTATTATACAAAGATATCTTAACATTAGTTCTCGAACTAGGCTAAAGCCTGTATCTCAGGAGCCAAACATTATACATATGCAAAGAACCACGTACACTAATAATCCTTATATAGCTCATAGGTGTCATAAAAGATGATTAAAAGCTTTGATCTGATTCAAATTTGATGCCCTCTGGTCAATAATTACAGTCCCAAGGGAGTTTGACATCAGATATAAAACTAAAGCTAAAACTATTGTAATATGTACGATGAAACATTCTCAAGGAGAGTTCACGTCACTCAGGCGGCGGTCATAAAATTATCACCAATAACTTTTACAATATGTACGAAGTATATTGGCCAGTACATAATTGCGTCGACCCTAAGTAGATAATTGGTATGAGAGCACGATGATAATGAGGATGTTAGTTTTATGATATTCATAGCAAAGAAAAGATGATTGTTATTTAACTACACCTTAAAATTTTCGGAAGGCGTTTAGGGGTTATAGTCATCATAATCATCATCATCACAGCCCATAAACGTCCCACTGTTGGGCTCGGGCCTCCTCCGTAATGGGAGGGAAATTAACCTACTATACCGTGCTGGTCAGGTTAATATTAATTATTATTAATGTCAGGTGGTGATTTGTATTCTTACTCCGTTACCACGCGGAAAAATACGGTTATAGTGCGAAAACTAAATTTTACTTGCATACGTTCATTTCATATCATTATGCCAGTATATATAGGTCATAATACTGGTTAGCTGGTTACTGGTTGTCACCATATCAATAACTAACCACAAATGCTGTAGTTATTATGTGTTCTATATTTATTATAATTTTATAATGATGACGTTGATAACTATGCAAAAATATTGTCTACTATTTTTAATATGGCAAGTACTCATCGCATAGGTTGGTTGTAAATATGTCCGCCGATCTTGTCAATGAGAAAAACTTTGATAGTAGGTCTTCTTCTTTTTATATATTGGCAATCGGCTACTTAAACGAGCTATTGGTGCCAGTGTCGAGTTATAATTATCTTCACGTTTTTAGTCTCTTCATGTTAGTCAAATCGTCATCATCAACAGCGCTATGGCCACACTATTAATGGTATCTTGTAGGAATTTTGATGGAAAATGAAAAGGTTGTAAAGCACTTTTATATGATATTCACTACATCGCAGTAGTTCCGCCGCATCACATTACATTAAATGCTATTAAAAATATGTAATATAACACGTTAAAACACTAAGATATCGTATATAATACAAGAGCACCACATGACGTTTTCAGATTCCCGTCAAAAGTCGATAGTAGGTCAATTTCTTACATAAAAGTTCATTGAATAGGGTTCGCATAGAAATTTATTTCGTGCTTCCTACTCTTACAGTGATGTATCTACTTAAATCCCTTACTCGACTTTTGCGAAATGAAAGGATAGTCCATTGTATTCTTATTTCGTCATCATGAAGTTTTTTGTCCTCTATGTAATTAGTATTGTCAACACTCTTTATGTCCGTATTCATTAACGATACCTAAAAGTTTAAGTAACACCTACGGCAATATAAATGACAGAAAACATCCTTTTTATCTGACATTTATATCACCTCATATGTTTACCAGCAAATTTTATTTTATTTCACCTCAAAAATTCAATTTCTTGTCATTTATATACCTCAAAAATTCAATTTCTTGTCTCTTATATACTTACTTATCTAAAATTAGATGGCTTTAGTAAAAATGGGCATTAGTCTCTTACTATATCCATGATGAATAAGGTAGAGATTTTGGTAGTTAGCGCATTGTATTGTTTTAATCAAGGGCCGTGTTTGCGTATTAAATATTATTTTATAATTATATTTAATTAAAACAGGTGGCTAGACGCTGGGGCATCCGTAAGAACAAACCAAAAATGAACTACGAGAAATTGTCCCGTGGCCTGCGCTACTACTACGATAAAAACATCATACATAAGACCGCCGGCAAGCGCTACGTATACCGCTTCGTCTGCGATCTGCAGAGCCTTCTTGGGTAACTACATTTCTTATATTTTTATTATCTATAAGTCACAAACCACCCATTTACGTAATCGTAAATAGTAACTACCGCCCACAAACCTCAGTCCGAGCAAAGTCGCAACCCAAAAATTTGCTCTTATATCTCGTTAAAAGAAAATCACATGTTCCAGTATTCAAAAAAAAAATGTTACATCCTTTTAAATAACCTAACTTATGTAAATTAAAAAATCAATGAAGTCAAGCCTGGTACTGATTTAATAGTATTATATAATACAAATATATTTACCTTATTAATCTACTATCAGAACCTTAAGACTGAGGTCCGTGATATGTGGCGTAATCGTGTTCATTCCCTGGGGTAAACGGTTTTTAAGGTTTCGTTCTGTCAAAAATTCTTAATATCTTAGTAAAAATGCGCAGTATCCTGTGCCACGTGCCCGTGAGGAACTCCTCTACGGCGACACGCACCGCCGCCAGCGTAGGCGCGAGTACCTCCGCCTAATGCCGCCTGAGCCGAGGCAGCGGGTGACCGGACCGGGGATTAGTCTGGTCGCCCCGAAGCGAGGCCACCGCGTGAGGACGACGACCCGACGGCGAAAGCTGCTGGGGCGTCGACTCGAGAGGATACCCGCGAGGGTACACCGCCGGGGGGGGCCACCGAAGACAAAGACCGGGTTCCGGTGGCCCGCTCGCACGACGTGGAGGTGAAGGTACTTGGGATCGTGCGCCGCCTCTTCTGTCGCCCCGGACGGATTTAGCGGGGCGTGACCACTCCATAGGCCGCCGTCAAAAAAAAAAACCTGTGCCTGTCCTGTCCTGTTTGTCATGCCGTAATTATCCTGTGCCGCACAGAGTTTCTAAGTCTGAATAGAGACGTAGCATATTTTTTGTCCTTATAAATGTAAAATAGTACATTTTAGCGATTCCTGATGTGTGGAGTAAAACGCCGTAAACCTTTATATTATTTATATATAAGATCATTGGATTATAATAAATGTATACAAATTATTTAGTTATTTTATACGTTATTATTATATTACAGGATATCACCTGAGCAACTTCATGCTATGTATGAACCCAAAATGGAGAAGAAGGACGAGGACTGAGCTCTAAACGAGCTCCAACCTTCGAAGATCCCAGCTCATAGACACGACCTATTAACTACACATCTTTTTACTACAAATCTGTTATTGTACCTAGTAACTAATACTGACGGCCGTTTTCAATAACTTATCTGAGATTATTTATAGAATCCCTATCCACGATTATCAGTAAGGAGATGGGGTAATCGATTGCGTTTTACAATCAAGTATAGCTGCTATCTACGTTGCAACTACAACTAAATAGATAGTATAGAAATGCTATGCATTCGATATGTTATGAAACGAAATTAATTACAAAAATGATTCATATATCTTCGGTAACTGAAATGTGATGGATAAGTGGATTATTAAAAGCGGCTGCTAACGATTACAAGAAAGATCTGGCAATATAACGACAATTCTATAACAAATTATGTTTTGATAAAATCACTTAATATAGCCAGAAAATAACAATATACATATGACTTTTTATTCATTTTTTTTTAAACTTCATTGTTAAAATGGATTTGATCTCATACGGCACACCAGAGCAAATTATACGTTTAACAAACTAACTTGTAATAACTATAAAACATAAATGTATGTTTCTTACGTGATATTTTTACTTTCATTATGTATCCATATGACCAATGGTGCCTTATTGTAACATGTTTATTATCATATTCGGTTCTCAGATGTTCATTAAAATTGGATTTATGTATACTAATATTACAGAGTATTATACCATTGTCTGTATCAATTCAATCCAGCGTCATAGTTTATGTTAAAAAATTAAGAATATCAAGTCAGATCAAGTTTATTTAAATCCTGTTTAACTCAACGTAAACTTTTAACAGCGACGTAATCAAAACTTAGTGCTAAAATAGTAAAATTTTACTATAATTTTTACGATAAATGTAAATATAATAAGTTAATTTTGTTACTTTATAAAATAAATTAGGTATTATATTATAATAGTTCTTAAGTGTTGTATGTTTAATACGCAGATTGTTACAATGTGCGATTAAATTAATGAGTAGTCAAAATGAGGACGGACATAAAATGACTTTTTTTATTCAGAGATTTTAGTCCAAAGATTATTAAATCTAAATTCCCACCAATTGGTAAAGGATATGACAAAATTACCAAAGGGTCGTCTCATGTGTCTAGTTTCCAGATAGGTGCCTATATATTATAACTTTTTTACAGACCAGTGTTGTCTAAGATATTTGTTTTTTTTTTACATAATAATTTGTCCATCAGACTAGACATGCAGGAACTCTAACATTTGTACGTAGAAAGGAACCCTTACAATCAATGAATGCTAACGCAACTCCGAGTGACGTCATCTTGTCACTGATCTCGTGGTAAGGGATTGTAATGTCTTACTAGTTATGAAATTAAATTAGCTGTATTATTTTCAATTTTTATAGCTCCTAGCGTACACCGAAGATATGACGATAAGTTTTATTTTGTAAAATATCTCTCCTCCATCAATATAATACTTTTTTTTATTATTTTACTTTTGGTGCAATTCAGTAGAATAGAGTTTTAAAAAAATATAATAGTTCGGTTCTGTAGACGGTGCTGTTCCCTCGATTTAAAAAAAAGTGTAAAATGATGTCTTCCCCATGTTATCAAATTAATAGGTCTGACTCAATTGTATGTAAGTAAGTACTCCATAACATTTTTATAGTAAGTAGATATATCAATTAATTTTACTGCAAAATTATCTGTGTTTCACTCTTGTATAACGTGTCGATTTTTGATCTTTACAATGTTATATTTAAGAGACGCCATTTTAAAGTGAGACCTATTTGTGTTACGGCCAAATTTTGAATGTATAAGTGTCGTATGTATTGATGGAAGATATAAATTTAAATATATATATTTACGAAATTACATATTGGTTTTTCTTTTTCACTACTCACTCGCGTAATAATGATGAATGACAATCATGAAGATTGTAGTTTATGTAATAAACTTTCAGTGAATTAGGCAAGATCCTCGATAAGTATGATAAGTATGTTTATATTTACATACATACATACATATCATCACGCCATATCCCTTGAAGGGTAGGCAGAGAGAACAGAGTGCCAGAGAACTCTATCTCTGCATACTTCACTCGCAATTTTGCAGGTAGACAACAACAGTATGAAGTGATATTTGCATCCGAGATCCTCCAAAGTGGAATGACTGAATCTCCTCGTTGTATTTTGTTGAATAATTCTCTGAAAAATCCATGTGCACGACTACGTCTTTTTCAGTAAGCGATTCCCTTAAACTTTTCATGGACTGATATTGGTGTATGATATTTTTTTCATGCTTGAAAAGAGTTTTAAGATCGTTTTTCAGTTTCTGAAGAAGCTCACGCACGGATGTTTCAGATGTGATTTTCTTTTGTTTAACGATAGTACGGTCTTTCTTGGTTTTGGGATCTGTTATTACTTCACGTTTTGCTACCCATTCTTGATATTTAACAGCCATTGTTTCGTCAAATTCTTCACACATGGGAATAGATTTTGTGCAGCAGCTATCACAAGTTCGCTCTAGGCAGCGTTCACTATAACGATCGCAGCAAAGTGTAGCTAATAAATTTTGATAGGTGGTGGTTTGAAGAATTGCAACCTTATTTAGAGCAGTAACAACCAGCTGGAAGTTGCTGTGCATGGTACACGTGCAGGTATCTCTGTCAGTAACTTTTGGAGCTACAACCCAAAATGGGGCGAGCCTTGCAAACGTCGAATAGCTGACTACAGACCCCGTCTTCAAAAATTCTTTATGTAAATTTTGGAGCGTATCAAGTCTATATCGTTTTTGTTTTCTTATATTCTTTTTTATTATGTACTCTTTTTTCCCAGCTCCTAATCGACTGTACTTATCATCTTCCATAAATTCTTCAATTGACTTACGTAGTCGTTCTCCTGTCTTTATGTTAATTTTTTTTTGTTTCTCAGCATTCCATATTTTTTTATAAGTGATCACTTTATTATTAGTTTTCCACACTTTTCTTTCTTTCACAATAGGACCCAAAATCAACCTATTTCAAATTTCTTTTTCTTGTCTTGTCTTAAGATTTTTTAGATTTTCTGTTATCTGTTTTTCAATAGTGTCACCAAATAATGCTTTTTTCACTACTTCAGTTCGAGTTGTTGAGTCATCAGCCAATTGAGACATTTTCGAGTTTGGAGTTAGTAGTTTCTTATGATTATTTTTTTCTTACGCAATTTGCTGACTATCTTCAGGTATTTATTCAGTTCAGCTTGCAGTTTTTTAATTTTATCATCCTTCTCTTTTATTTCTTTGTTTCTCTTACGTCTTTGTATAACTGACTTTTGTCTAGCCACCCTTAATCTAGGCGACTGACTGAAAGATGGTTCTTGCAGTGGTGAAAGCAGAATCTGGGATGACGATGGTTCACAAATAAAATCCTCACTAATATCACATAAGCTTGATGGAGTGTTCGCTCTTATAAAATCTGTAGCACTCTTTTCAGCAGCACATTTTTTCTTATAGTATTTACTAGATCCTGCCCGCCACGAATTCCTGCAGTACCTTTTTTCACGATCGGTCATTTCAGATATTGTTTTTATTTTTCCTGTAGTTCTTGCCTTTAAATAATACTGTTTTTTCTTTTCTTGTAAAGTAGCTAACTTGTCTGGATCATTTTTCATTCGTTCATAACGTTTTCTTTCATTTTCTCGCTTTTGTGCTAATACTTCTTCCCTGGTCTTTTTTTTATTAGGTTGTGGCATTTTGATTTCTGTGGAAAAAAGGCCTCAACGGGTTAATAATACATACAATATATTTTAAGAGGAAATTAGGAACCTAAGTGAATGTTTATCACTTTCCTGTAATGTTATTACTTTCCTGTCTAAATGGATCCAGACAAGTGATACACAGGAAAGTGATAATTTTGAGGTATTTCATAAAAAACACAAAAACACTGTATTTGAATGATATGTTAATGCTTTATAGTATATTTACACTAGGTATATTAATCAAAACAATAAACAATATTTAAGAAATCCAAATATTGTTTACGTAAATACATATATATACCATATATATATATATACCATATATATATACCATATATATACCAGACAAGTGAGCAGTTGTCTGACCCGAAAACGTCTGCGGTCGACGAGATCTTCGTGGCGACTGTCTGATTGGCTGTTAGGCGAAACTTTAAGTGACAGTGACTTTATTTTACTACGTACTTTGTTTCTGAAATTTGGCAACAGTACTCATTATTTAATTTATTAGTATTCTTCACATGTTTTTAGCTGACAGGAATGTGATACACAATTTGTGTTCCCCTATTCAATGATGAAAAATCGACTATAATTAGGGAAACACGCCACTTCTTTTTACATTTTAGCAAAGTTTTATTGATTGTTACTGTGATTAGATATAATCTTTTTGATTTATGTGCTTACTTTACATATTATGTCAGTAGAAAACTTGCGTTTTGTAAAATCGCCCCACAGGAAAGTGACAATTTTGCTCATGTTTAGGCATTTTTCTCCAAAAAGATATTTTCGAACCTAGCTGAATTTCAGTGCCCATATAGAAGCCAATTAGTTCCTTATTCCAGATTTAAAAAAAATCAGAAATATTTAAAAACTAAGGAGCTATGATTTGAGCGCACCAAAATTCCTTCACTATAAGAACTAGCCTTATGTATTTATTTATCCAAGCTATCTGTTTCAAATTTATAGATTATGGTGTGGTCATGCTCACTGAAAAGGCTTGCGGTAGCTACGTGGAGCGGGTCTCTCCCTTCCCTCCAATGTGGTTGAGGCGTGATGGCTGCTCTAGTAGTTAACTCGTGCTCGGGTGCCGCTTGTGGGATCTGGTCCAGCCATTTTTTTGTGTCTTTTTTGTTTTATAAATATTCTTAGTTTAATTTTGTATTATATAAAAAAAATTAAGAAATGATTCTTTACTCGAAGGGCATGTCACTGGAGCTAACATAAATTAAACTTGTAACCAATCACTTTCGTGAAAATATATATATAATTAAAAATAAATGACGCGCCCACTGAGTTTCTTGCCGGATCTTCTCAGTATGTGGCTGCTTTGCGATCCGGTGGTAGATTAATTAAATTTAATTTAACAAAACTATAATGTAAAACTGACAATATGTAAGTGCCCCTATGGGGCTTATGCATAATAAATGATTTGATTTGATACCCCATCAGTTCCTCCACATCAAGTTACCCACATGCTTAACGAGTGTCCAGCACGGGTTTAGAACGGACAAATCAACTGCCACCGACTTAATAAATTTTGTTGACTATTGTGTTATCGAGATAGATCATAATAGATAATATGCAAGGTCGTCAACAACGGCGTACATACTTCGATTTTAAAAAAGCCTTTGACACATATTTCACTCTCTCCAATGTGAGACAGGACAGCCAATTTTGCGCCCAACTCAGTTTTTAATCATGATCAAAAACTTACCCAGTGTCATCTCTTCAGTCGACTCCGTTTCAGAATAGGATAGTACCTACTCCTATTAGTGCGCTCTACTTTTTTTTCATTCGCAGTATTTTGGAGTGTAACTCAATAATCTGGGGCTCGAATGTAAGCTCAAGTATAGCATGATGATAAACGTATACAACGTTAATTTTGATACAAATAGCTTTATGATTATTATCCTTATTCATACCTGCCTCTTTTTGTATCCGGTATGATAGGTCAGGATACTCTTGCGTTACAATGCAAGTGTGCCCTATTGTTACATTATTACTTTTTTTTATTAATAAAATTAATAATTCATTATTTTTTTGGGCGGGCGGGAATGAAATGGAATGTTTAATTCGATCCGGGGCGACAAAAGAGGTGGCGCGCGACCCCATAGTCCCGCCTTGCAATGCACCTCTCTTCGTTGAGCGAGCGGGCCACCGGAACCCGATCTTTGTCTTCAGTGGCCTGCCCGACGGGTTACCCTCGTGGGTTCGTCTTGAGTTGATGCCCCAGCAGCTTTCACCGTCCTCACGCAGTGGCCTCACTCCGGGCGACCAGACTAATCTTCAGTCCGGTCATCTGATGCCTGGGCTAGAGCCGTATCAGGCGCAAAATTGATAATCCTAATGTATTATTGCACTGTTCTCTATCAGCACCGTACCAATATAGACGACTTCCTACATGCTGCCTGCTCACCGCACCGCAGGTACGAACAAATACCGCCACAAAAAAAAAGGTGCGAATTAATAACGCACAATACACATCTCCCAATTAGTGTTGCGCTGCCACTGATTGCTCATTATCCGAAAGTTGATATATTTTTCACTAAATTTGATGATTTTTTTAAATTATGTTTATACTTTTTATCCTATGAAATAAAGAATTGTAATGGTTCCCTATACTTATTATTAAACTGTAAGTGATATTGAAAAGGTCCAACAGCGGCAGTAGGTACCACTTACCAGGTTTGCTGTTTGCTCGTTTTCCACCAAATGCAATAAACAAAACATTAAGATATTGAATATAAAACAAGACCACCATATAGCTGATTTCTGATGGCTGAAAACTTCGGGCTGAAGATTTGATTCACGTGATTAATAGACGTATGTACATGTATTGTGACTGAGTAGGAATACCATTGTATTCACTAAACACATTTTTTTTTAAATTGTGCACGTAAAAATTAATTGAGGGTATAAATATATAATATAATTGCAAGAGAAGGAAACTTAATGAAACACCTTTTGGCGGGGCGCGACCACGTCCATAGTCCACCGCAAAAAAAAGGGCCAGATTATTCATAAGACGGATTAACCCACTGCCTAGGGGCCCCCCATCGACTAGGGGCCCATTGCACCGCCAAAAAAAAACGTTTTATAGAACGATTTTTTTTTTTAACATTTTATACAAATGTCTCTAATCTCGTGTAAACATTGTCGGGTAGATGGCGCATGTCACCTTAAAGACGTAAATATAATACGAAGCGAGATTTGAATGTCCTACAATAGTTCACGGTGGTGTAAGTGGCAGCACGATTGGGCCGGACTCCCAATAGGTGCGGGTACGAATACCGTTTGTGACATCATTTTCCGCTTCGTAATCGGGTTTTTATATATAACCTATTCCTATTAATGTCATTTTAATGAAAGCAATGAGCCAGCCATGTGCGATGCTATAGCATCAAGTTATAGTAACCATGTTCTTACAATATCACATAAAAGATTAAAGTAATAGGATACTAAAGGAGTCGATCTGATCCACTCAACTTTTGTAATAGAAAAATATATTTTAGAAAATAAGAATAGGAAATAGGATAGGGGCTCCGAGAAATGCATTGCCTAGGGGCGCTGATAGGATTAATCCATCCCTGACTACACCCAACTCTCTGACAAGCGAGGTATTATTTAAAAAAGCCTGAGCCTAGTAGTGGAACTTAGGAATGTATATTAACTGAGGAGAATTAAAAAGTCAAATAACTCAACATGATGAATTGAAGTGAATAATGATTAGAATAATTGAAAACTAGTCTTGGCTGTAAGGGCTCTATTACCTTTGCGCACAGAACTAAAAAAATGTAATTGGAGGATTTGGAGGTTATATTTTATTTTACCAACATTTGCCTGTAAAAAATAAACAAGAAATAAAAATGCGATTGTCGCAAGTTTTACACCGACAGCATATCGGTTTTATGTTTAAAAAACATTGGCTCGTCCAAGGAAAGCGTGTGCCTATTGACACTGGCGTTGAAGAACTACTAAAATCGAAGGGCATCAAAGTTGAAGACGCCCTTGAATTTGTTAAAGAGAAGCCTGTACAAGAAAAGTACATAAATATACTTATAAAGAGAATATTATTTATGTATTTGCATAAAAATTACATTATTTCTTACTTTACTTGTTTACAGAGTTGACATTGTAGGACCCAATGAACCTTCAATACCATTCGATGAAAATCATCCAGAATATAAACAGAAGCCATGTTACACTTTGAAGCACACCAATGTACTATTAGAAGGAATTGCACAAGCTCAGGTGCTCACAAAAACTATAATAGCAGAAAATAACCTACCGCCTAAAATAGAAGAACTTGCACAGGTACCAGCACCTGCTGCTATTCACGAGAATGTAAAGAAAGCTATACTATCCGCTAATGTGTTTGATGTTGAACAGAAAAAGTTACCTATAATCAAAGATCCTGTAAGACCAGCATATAATTTCCCTAGAATACTCGGCATTACTGACAGGAGAAGAAAGTTAGTTGTTTTCCATATTTTAATGTAGTTAATCCTATTTCAATAGGATTTCTTAATTATTATGTATGAAATGATGCTTGTGTCTTAATATGTGTAAATTAAATGACACTAAATTTTTTTATTGACATAATATTACAATAAAATAAAGCCCAAAATAGCTCAAATTGGAAAAAATTTGAGCTATTTGTAAAAACCACAAAAATCCTTCAGTAGTTTGGAAGTTAATGTACATATATTAATAGGTAGACAGACAAATCATTTTAAAAACATTTTTTTATTTTCTGTTACATATTTCTTAGCATGCAAACTCATTTTTTAACAAACTAATAATCTACAAGTAAATAAAATTTAGATTTACAATTAGGTCTTCTCTTTTCTTTTTAGGTCATTTATTTTTCTTTATTAGGTCTTTTCATTTAGGCATTATCAGATGCAATCAAATTAACAAAAAATATTTTTTCAGCCAAATCCTTACAAATAAATTACTGCACCTAGTTGAGAAAAGCAGTGACACAGAAGCTACTCTATCTAAATATGTAGTTAATGATGTTGAATGCCACTCAATATTTGACAAAGACAATGATCTGATTCAGTTTCAAGACATTTGTAATATATTAATTACCAGTGACAAACCAGTGAAGCACGAAATAGAGAATAATCTCACTTTTACTGAAATCCCTAATTTATATCCTGTTAAACATACTGTAACATTACCTGAAGAACACTTTTACAGTGACGCAAGCAAATACCGTAAGTGTATTATTTATATGTATATTATAATAAATTTAGAGAGGTCATATTTTAAGAGTATGCGTAATCATAGAGCATGCATGAAGACTATTATGAGTGTGCATGAAGTGATGGAAGTATGCCAGGATCATGGTTTGTGGCAATCCATAGTCTCTGCCTATCCCTCTAGGAAACAGGTGTGAGGCTATGTATGTAATAAATTTAGGAGCTAATAACAATACTCCAACAGATGTTGTCTCACATCTGTTGGAGTATTGTAGTACAAGTACATATCCATCGATGCAATAAGCCATTTTGTTATATGTATAAGTGTTCTCATCTGTTTACAGGACATTTACATAAAGATACAAATACAATACTGCTTTTGACAGGACACACTGACAGATGGTTTTAACAACTGTCTTAAGTTCTGTCAATTTGATCCCTATGCAGGATAATTCATTGCGCATTCCACAAATAGTCGTTCTAAGTGTTATTTATAGCTGTTAATAAAGATTGTATGTTTGTAAAATTACAACAAGGAATTATTTCTTAGGATAAGATTCTATTGAAACAGATAGCTTGATAAATACTGAAACTCAATCAAAACAAATTTATTAACAAATATTTTCCTTAAGAAGATTAAGAAGTCACATCCTAGTATTCCCCGCCGTACAAATTCATGTCTCTTGCTATCATTAATTTTCACTCCATTTCAACACATTAGCAAAATTTATGAAAATTAATAACGTTAGATTATAGTTTCAAAATTACAAACCGTCACTGCTATTGGAAATAGAAACAGAGTAAATATATATACATTTCGTTAGTTAATTAACAAATACCGATCAACTTGTGTCTCACACTTTAACCCTAACTCCACACGTCATTGGCAAATTTGTGGCAACCCTACGCCATAGAAGTCATTAATAACAAGAAGTTGAAGTCACATCCAGCTCATGAGCTGCATGTATGTGCTAAACACATTGTCTCACATTTACACCATTACAATAAATTAGGCAATAATCTCAGTCCATGTACATTCCACTGTCAGTCACGTACACCTATTATGCAAATTTACTTACTACTATATTAGCTGCCGGTCTCCTCTGCTGATGCTGTAACCCATCTGGGTTATCAAGTTTTATGTTGTGTTATTTCCTTCTAATTCCAACATCACATGGAGGGCTAGTATTATGTTAAAACTAAATTCATGTTTATTGACTTTCAGCAATCCGTCCCACTGTGAGAGTTAGACATCCACATACAACTTGGCTACACTACAATAATACAGAAGTCAGCAACATCTATGAAGCACCAGTTACCCAAGAACAAATTCTGGGCAGATCACTAACACATGCATTTGCTGTTGCAAGTTCATATGCAAAACAGTTGCATGGGGTAGGTCTACAATTTTCTATTAACTCATCATTATCATCAATATTAACATTATCCATGTGGTGATGGAGTAAGAATACAATTCACCCCATATCTTACCCGTGGGTGATCGTAAGAGACGACTAAGGGATATAAAACGCATACAACATCTATGCTAGAGAAGGTAAACTCGATACAAAACCCTATACCAACACGCCTGACCAGCATGGTATAGTGAGTTAATTTCTCTCCCGTCATGGAAGAGGCCTGAACCTAACAGTGAAACATACATATATGAGCTGAGATGAAGATAATCATCAATATTCAAAGAGTACACTCAGTTTATGATGATCATTTATGATGATCATTAATGATGAACAAATACTAATAAACAAACTATAACTCAAGCAATCAATTCTTTTAAAAGAGTCTTGCTTTACTATAATACTGTGTGATTATGTGGACTATTCATACCAAACTTCAGGGCAAATGGATTATATTGGTACACGGTAATACATCCTACCTTTTAATGTCCATTCTTGATATAGACCTGAGCTCCCAAAGATGGATAAAGCCAGGTTTGCCATTGGCAGACAGATTGGTGACTATGTTGCGTGTTATAAATTCATCAGGAGAATGCTTCTGCATGCTTTGCTGTAGATTTTTTTACAATTTTTTACAATCTCCCCATTATTTTTTTAGTAAGAGGTGGCATATTATATTATATATGGAATATTATATTCTTAACCTGTCACCACATGAGAACAACCTTATTGAGATAGTGTGTGTTATTGCAATGTAAAATTTTTTGTCATTCTTTTTTAACTGACGAAAAAAAACAGAGGAGATTCTCAAGTCGACGCTTATATTTATTTTCTTATATATGACCACGCAAAACTTTTTATAGAGTAGTCTGATTTTAATAATTCTTTTTTTAATTATAAAAGGCAGTTGATCCCCAATAAATTGAAAAAAAAATCCATCCCTAAGAGTAGGAAAACAGGAGATGATTTATATCTCATTCACAGATTTTATTATAGCCACAAAAAATATACAATAAAACTTTTTAACAAAAAGATTAAACCACCGAAAAAACTGAAAGGCAAAAAATAATAAACACTTTTTATTGACTGTCGGAGGTTATTTAGTGATCACTGTTCATTGATTATTTGGCGCCGACTCAAAATTACTTAGGTGTACTTAAATTAGTTTAAGAACTTAGTTATAGGTCAAATAAGTTTATTATTTTTTTTCTTTTCAGTTTTTCGCCGGTTTAATTTTTTTGTTAAAAAGTTTTTATAACTGCCAGTGAACTGATTCATTACTTATAGCCGTTTTTTATTCCACAGGAAGATGTAAAGAATCTTCCAGAACCAATATACTTAAATTGTATACAAACAGATGGTAAGGAGTATCACTTTGGAGTATTAGAACTGAATACCCTCAATTTAGATGGTAATGAAGGTGCTAAAAATGTCTGGTACAGCAAAAATAACCAAAAGCTATACGAATCCAGTTGTTACTTTGGTGGCATGCCTGTTCTAGAGAATTATAATAACAAGATATATGGATATATTAATGCTTTGTATAATTGTTAAAAACCACCAAAATATAATTAGCATAGTATATTAAATTAATTTAATATTTACTAGACTTTGTTTTATTTATTTTTTGATTCACCTTCTAGAATACTTTTTTCAGTTAATAAACATCCTAACTAGAAATTATATTAAAGTATTTAATAAAGCAAAGTATGGTTGTAATGTATTCATGTGTATATCCCATTATATTTACAAAAACATAAATACATTTATTTCAGATAAGAATAGATAATGCTTACACATACTCGAAACACTTTGTACATTAAATAATAGTACATTAAGAAATCGAAATGAAAATTTATACATCAAGCTCATTTGTCCATCGCGAATTTTTGTAGCCTACGTCTTCTCAACTCGTCGGCATCCGCATCAGTCTTCTCTCTGTAAATAAAACATGTATTTCACACAAATGTTAACACAAATGGCTTTGCAATCTAAATAAGAGTACATACCCATACTACACAACACAACCCATTTCTTGTTTTTTTTCATCAGCTGTGTAAGAATTTGTAATATAAAAGGTCCGAGATTGTTCAAGCGTAGTAGCGTAATTTTATTTTTTAAGAGCCATAACAGAAATCCCGCCATAAACAGCACGTAGTATGGGTGTCTTCGTAATGAGCTGCAACGACGTGAAGGTCTGGTGTCGTTTCCCACGCAGGACAATTCCGTGTGAGATTTGAAATGATTATCTCGATTTTTTTTAGCAGGCTATGCTGGCCTGGACACGCCCGGACGATTGTGTCCGTCCGGGGCTTTAATATCTCAATAATGTTTGTGTTACAATAATGTTAAAATTCTTGGACTTTAATATGTAATCACCTCTAGTTCTTAGATGATCAAGTTTCTATTAAAATATTTACCTATTAGAGCCTATAAGGGTGGTAGTAGCATCAGGTTGAGGCGTATGGGGGTTGATATCATCTAAGTTTGGCGGTGATATTGTTTTACTAGTTGAGGGCGTCGGTGACGGCTGTTTGTAGCTAGATGTAGTCGGAACCACGTCTGGCTCCGACTTGACTCCTGAAGACTCGCCTGATTCTCTTGTCGGCTCGTCTGGTCGGCTGCATGGTCAAAATATAACGGTTTTATTATAATTTCAATATTATATAAAAGGTTAAATAAATTTAAATTCAAAAAGATTTAAACAGTAAAAAAGCAAGGAAGTGCCGTCAGAAGTGAAAACTTGAACACGTGTGTATTTTTTTAATGATCAGGAAATATTTTATTGCGCAGGAAATACTTTTAAATGAAATGTTTTTTATTTATTATAAACTACTAGTACAAAAATTATTTTATAATTTTCATTTAATACAATATACTAATAATATAATACATAAAATTCACAAATACATGAAATATGAAATTTAATTATTTGTTTTTTTTTTATTGCATATGCAGCATGCAGCATACCTGAAGGTAAGCATCACTGCCGTCCATAGACTTTGCAATACCAAGGGTATTATATAGCTAAGCCACTGCCTACCTATACATTCTCCGAACCCACCCAGTTAGGCTTCTTGCCATTACTCGGACATTGACCTTCTGCGAGAGTGTGGAACTATCCCGCACAGACCGTCCCACGGCTGGCTAATTTGTATTCTTTAAAATGAATACCAATGAAAATTATGAATTTTCATCCACAATTTCAACAACTCTTCCATCATCATCTTGTATGCAACGGCTAACGGTAATAGTGGCGCGAGTTTAATGGTTTATTCCACATTTCAAAAATGCCCAACTGTACGTTCTGAGTTTATTGCGTTTGTATTTATTTCTACGTGCACTACTCAAACATTTCCATCCATCCATCCATCAGCCCGTAAACGTCCACTGTTGGACATAGGCCTCCCCACGAGAATGCCATCTATAACGGTCCTGTGCCACCTGCATCCAGCGGTTTCCTGCGACCTTGATGAGGTCATCAGTCCACCGAGTGGGGGGGTCGTCCTACGCTGCGTCGTCCGATTCGTGGTCGCCACTCGAGAACCTTTTTTCCCCAACGGTTGTCGGTTCGTCGAGCGATGTGGCCTGCCCATTGCCACTTCAACGTGCTAATTCTTCGGGCTATGTCGGTTACACCCGTCCTTCTACGGATTTCCGTATTTCGGATTTTATCACGTAGAGAAATACCGAGCATAGCCCTCTCCATAGCACGCTGAGCGACTTTGAGCCTTTTTATGAGGCCGACATTTAGAGACCACGTTTCAGTGCCGTAAGTCATCGCTGGTAACACACACTGGTTATAAACCTTTGTTTTCAGACACTGCGGAATATTAGACGAGAAGATCCTCCTAAGTTTCCCGAACGCTGACCAGCCGAGTTGGATTCGTCGGCTGACCTCTTTCTCGAAATTGGATCTACCTAATTGGACTGTTTGTCCTAGGTAAACATAGTGATCGACAACTTCGAGAATCGCATTCCCAACCAGGACCGGTACAGAAATGACATGGGCATTAGACATGATTTTCGTCTTGTCCATGTTCATTTTCAGCCCTACTAGTTGGGACACCTTGCTGAGGTCATTGAGCATGGTGCCAAGGTCCTCCAGGGATTCTGCCATTACTACGATATCATCTGCGAATCGAAGGTGAGTGATGTATTCGCCATTGATGTTGATGCCGAGTCCGGTCCAGTCTAAGAGCTTGAAGACATCTTCCAGCGCAGTGGTGAACAGTTTCGGAGAGATAACGTCTCCCTGTCTCACGCCTTTCTGCAGCTGGATCGGTTTCGTACTCTTATCCTGGATGCGGACTGACATAGTAGCGTCTTTATACAAACACTTCAGCACTTCGATATATCGATAGTCAATTTGGCACCTCTGAAGGGACTGCAGCACTGCCCAAGTTTCGACAGAATCAAAGGCTTTCTCATAGTCCACAAACGCTAGACACAGAGGCCGATTATACTCCTCGGTCTTCTGTATAATCTGGCGTAGCGTGTGGATGTGGTCTATGGTACTATAACCTTTTCGGAAACCGGCTTGTTCGGGCGGCTAGAAGTCGTCTAGCTTGTCGGTTCGTAATGACTCTTGAAAACAGTTTGTACACGTGGCTCAGGAGTGAGATGGGTCTGTAATTCTTTAAGAGCGTTTTATCGCCCTTCTTGAAAAACAGCACCACCACACTCCTGGTCCACGACTCTGGAACGTCGCCCCCGAGAATGACAGACTTAAATAGCTTCTGTAGGGCTTTTAAAACTGGCTTGCCGCCTGCCCTCAGGAGCTCTGTGGTAATTCCGTCATCTCCCGGTGCCTTTCCGTTCTTTAATTGTTTTAGAGCCATTCTGATCTCGTACAAGCTGACGTCCGGGATTTCTTCGGTATAGTGCCGAGTCAGCTTGGATCTGGGGTCTTGGACCAAGCTGACAACAGGATTCAGGGATGATTTGTACAACTGCCCATAGAACCTTTCGACCTCTCCCAAGATCTCACTCTGGGATGAAATGACAGTACCGTTATCGTTCAGCTTAGTCATTTGGCTCTGCCCGATAGACAAATCTCGTGCGAACACTTTGGAGCCTCGATTTCGCTCTATCGCCTCTTCAATACGCAGTGTATTGAATCGGCGAATATCGCGTCGCATAGATTTAGAGATTTGTCTATTAAGCTGCCTGAGTTCGGACCAATCGGCTGAAGACTGTACCGTCATTTCCTTTCTCCTCTCCATGAGTTGAAGAGTCTGGTCAGAAAGCTTTTTTGTTCTAGTAGCGCGACGGGCCTTAAAGAATTTTGACCCGACCGCGTGGACAGTTTCCACGAACCTGTTGTTCATATCGTTCGAAGATTCGCACTCTTCCAGGCATTGGAAGCGATTATGTAATTCGAGTTGAAAGCTATCGGGGTTCTGGTATTGGACAGGTGTAGGTCGGAGTGTAGACTTCATCAAGCGGGACCGCTCGACTTTCGTACGAAGATTCAATGTGCCTCGAACCATCCGGTGATCACTCCCAGTTTTAATCCTGCTGATCACAGAGACATCAGTGAATATTTGTCGTTTGTCCGTCAAGATGAAGTCTATCTCATTTTTAGTGGATCCATCAGGGCTAATCCAGGTCCACTTCCTTTGTGGCCGTTTCATGAAGAAGGAATTCATCATAAAGAGGCCTTCCTTCTCCAAAAAGTCGGCCAGTTTTTGGCCCCTTTGGTTTCTCTGTCCAAATCCATATTGCCCCACTCTCAACTCATCGTCTGTCCTTTTGCCTAGTTTTGCGTTGAAGTCTCCCATAACTACCGTGAAGTGGGTTTTGGACGTGTGGATGGCTTTCGAGATATCCTCGTATAAGGCCTCCACTACGTCGTCGGAGTATGTCGAAGTCGGTGCATAAACCTGTATGACCTTCAACGAATACCGTTTGGTAATTCTGAGTATAAGGTACGCTACCCTTGTTGACACACTTTCGATCCTCTCCACGTTCTCTACGAGAGACTTACGAACGATAAACCCTACACCGCCTTGGGATGGGTGATCTCCCTCCCGGTAGAAGAGCAAATTGCCAGACCGGAGGATTATCGTGCCCTCCCCCTCTCTTCGCACTTCTGATAATCCTACAATGTCCCATCGGATTTTGCTCAATTCCTCTTCCAGTTCGATGACCCTCTCGTCGGTCCTAAGCGTCCGAACGTTGTGTTACCAGGGCCAAGGGTCGATTTTTTTGGTAGCCGGATCGCGGCCGGAGATTCCTAGCACCCCCCCGCCCCGCCACCAACAGGCCCGCTACCAAAATGAGCCCGTGGAACAGCGGAACTGCCGTGACTGGGGGCCGTGACTATTTGTGCATCCATATTTATTTTTGGGGGGGTAATAATGCCATAATCGCCACGCTTGGCGAGCGGATTGGCGATCGCGGTAGATGTTATTAAGTTTCCCGGGAGATAGCCGCTGCCCAATCTCCCGGTGAGACCCTCAGCCGATTTTTACGACTCCCACGGGCAAGTAAGGGGTGACGACCTTTGTATTCTATTCCCGTCGCCACACACACTCAAACATTTAAGAGTAAGATTAGGATAAATACCGAAAAATATTCGAAACATCGGGAAAATAAAAAAATAAAAATGGGATGAAATCCTCAAAAATATTTCAGCGGTTCAGTAATATATACTAACCCTCACATTACTCGTGGGCATCGTAAAAGGCGATTATGAGCTTTACATCAACCTGAACCACTAATGCCAAAACTTTTGCAATTAAGACGAGGGTCACGCGTCGACCCAAAGTAATTGGGATAAGAGCAGGATAATTAAAAGACCGACGTCCTCCGATGTCGCTCAAGAAGAGGGTACCCCTCGGGGGGTATTCCGTCGGGCTGGCCACTGACGACAAGTTCACGCTGCTCCGGTGGCCGGTCCAACGACGAAGGCGAGGTTCAAGGGTGGGTTATGGGTGAGCGTGCTTTAGAGTGGTTCGATGAGCGCGACGACCGTAGCCCACCCCACAAAAAAAAAAAGAAAGGAGCAGGATAATGATGACGATTTGATATTAATCTTCAACTTACGTTTCCGTTTGAGTTGAGGCATTAGTACTATTCTGTGGTAAGCTGGCCACCACTGTGGAGTACTGCTGCATCAGTAGTACTGAGGCGTCTAGCATAGCTTGAATTTCACGAAGCAACTGCGAAAAATTATATTATTATGCAGAACATACGTTCCATCAACCTATAAATATCCAGTATTGAGTATATACCAAGAATAGATAACGCTTAATGATGAATTGACTGCAAAGACGGCGTAGTGGTCATGATGCCGACCTTCTGCGCCAATCCTGTTTAGGAATCGAACCCACGGGGTTTCAATTCAGGACAATACTTTGTGCAATCAACAAACTGTTGTTCTGAGTCTGGGTGTAATTTGTTTACGTTAGTTCCCTATTTGTAAAGTCCCGCGCAATACAAGGATTATTGCCGTAGTCTAGGGTGGTCATTAAAAACTATCAACTACGATCACCAACCCACCTATTAATATAGCGATTATTTATTTATTGTGTCCTAAAAAACGTATAGTGTTATGATCTATTTTTTTATAAGAAGAAATAATATTAACTCTTTCACCAATACAGTTTCTAGTAAATATTAAGAAATTAATAAATTAACCCTTAAAATGTTATGTAAAAAAAGGGAATACAAAAAAAAATATAGAAGTTATGCCACAAATTTGGAAAGTTGAAATCTAAAAATACTGTTTTATTATAATATCAATATTGTTATATTTAATATTGTAATAACTACAAGCTCGTCTTATAAATTCAATTTTCTCCGTATGTGATACTTGAATAAGAAATATCAAAAAGACCATGAGATGTTGGCTTTTGACAACGTATACTTTGCGATATGAGGAACCAGCCAAATTATTTGTAATTTTATATAACATTAAAATTTTGGGTTAAAATTATAGCATATTATTGCCCTTTGCGTAGATTTATGTGCAACAGTGGACGTCGATATGTAAATTCTGATGATGTTGCAAAATAATTTTCTATTACCTGAAGGCGAGCTTCAATATTCCTGCGTTCGTTGCCTTCCATTCGTTGAAGCTCAGCAGTGGTTAGACTGGCGAGTGAGACAGGACGAGGCGGGGGAGGAGGTGGCATACCCCAGGCCATCATCGCTAAAAAATTAAAAAATCTTCATCAATTTTAGCCGTTCGCAGTTACCCATTACCTACACCTGTTAACCATTTTGATTTTCTAAATAATTATTTTCTCAGTACTATAATACAATATTGGACATCGCCCTCTTCTAGATGGAGGAATTAGCCTACTATGCCATGTTGACCAGATTGGTTAATATGGGTATAATTATTTCTGATATTTACGTGAGTATTACACATTTAAAATAATATAAAACTACTTTTACGGATTCTATCGAATAAATATTGGATTTTTAATTTCCCGACGTTTCGAAGACTTTTCAGCGTTCACAGTCACGGAAGGACTATACGCTATAGCGCTAAGCTAAACGCGATAGAATCCGTAAAAGTACTTTTATTTCAAATGGGTATAATTATCAGATTTATCAGCTATGTATCACAACTATCATGTTGACATTATCTTATTTGCCGAGATTAAAGTATTTATCCAACCAATTAACTATCTGTTCGCCACATTATTTCAAATTCGCTCAGCCATTTTGGCAGAACAATTACATTGCCCTAATTATTATAATTGCTAGGTAATCATCTTAAGTTAAGACGATTATCGCATTGGCGTCATTTATCATTATCTCAGCTCATTCTACATTCAACTTACATTCTACATTCCAAACCTGGGCAGGAGCCTCCTTCACAATGGGAAAGAAATTGACTTATGTCACACTGGTCAGACAAATTGCCGTAGTATTTTATTTTGAATTTTCTTTTTAGTTAGATTGCATATTATATCCCTTGTAAAATAGTATTCGTACTGTCACTACACGTAAAGTAGTATGTCATGAAAAGAGAAGGCTATAAACTTACGTGGCGGTGGCATATTCGGGAATGGTGGTGGTACAGTTCCTGGCGCAGGGGGCGGTACCGGTGCAGCATTCGGTGGATGGGGCGGAGCATGTGGCGGCACGTGCGGCGCAGCGGGAGGCGGTACACCCGGCGCTGTACTCTCCGGCGCAGGCGCACGCAACACGTTCAACCGACACGTTGGACAAGTCTGTTGTCTTTGGAACCATAGACGTAGACACGCCGCGTGGAATATGTGATTACACGGCAGCTTCTTAGCACCTGTTAATAAATTATCAATATTTATTTATATACGACTAGATGTGTATTTTGCCAGTATTAATTTTAATTTAACTCTAAATTTTCATAAGTGATCATTAATTATATATTATTCAACATTTATTTAAAACCAAAGTAGCAATTTTAGATCAAAAGAAGCTTATTTCATTGCGGCGACTATTTCTTTGATATTTTCTCTTTGCTAAATCACCACAATAATGAACATACAAATAAAGATCCATCGAATTGTAAATATGAATGTTTTAACACTTGCACGTCTTACTCTTGAAATTTCAGTGACATTTTCAGTGGTAGAGATTTTAATAGATGAATTATTGTTTATGGCGTATACAAAAATTAATCAACAAATAATGTCTAATAATCAACAAAAATAAAGAATTTGTTAGCAGTCTGTCATCAATGATCACCATGCTCTTATCCCAACTACTTAGGATCGACGCGATATGTACTTTTTATTTTAAATTCGCTGCCACCAAGTGTTGGAATGATCTAGCTCCAAAATTGCGGGAATTAAAATCTGTATATATTTTTAACAAAACTTTAATTGTTTATCCAATGTGAAATTTTGATACTCTTAAAATAATTAAAAATATAATAATATACATATATTTTACTAAATTTTATTTATATTATATATTTATGCAATATAGTTATACCTATATCAAAATTATTTACATCGTTACACACACACGCACACACAAACACACACACATTTTGATACTAGTCATGTTGTTTTTTATAATTGGGAATATGCAATATTTTTTTTTATTTTTTAAACGTTTCTACTAGTTATTACATTACCAAAAATAAATATAACACATACAAAATATTATTATTAAGCTAAAAAAAAATATGTATTAAAATCACTATCATTTTTGGGCGATTTAAACGCGGTTAATATGGCGCGCTTCTGTGACGTCAGAATACACACGCAAGTTGAATGTCAACAACGAAATGTTTGGTACACGAAGTTATTGAAAATTATAAAAGTGAGTGTAAAGTCAACTTATTACCATGAAAAAGAACAGAAAACCGTATTATAAATATTGTGTCGTTCCTATGTGCCAAAATATTATCAAAACTGCACCTAACAAAGTATATTTCCTTATGCCGAGAAATGTAATAAATAAGAAAAAAATGGTGCAAGGCGATGAGAACAGACAATGTGTCGTGTTTGAGCATTTATACTGTTGTGAAGATCATTTTAACGTAAGTAAACACATTAGAGAAGTGATGAAGTACATAAAAGAATCATTTTTCTTTAATTCCATGCACATACTTGTTTTGTTTACAAACTTCGACGTACACATACCTACCTAGTTTACGTAAAGTTCTTAAAGATATATGCTCAATATCTAATAGATACATAGATCTTTATCCATAAAAGTAATATATGTTTAGTCATCTATGATACCTATGAATGAAAACATGTAACTTATTAGAGTAAGAGAAAAGTTCGTAATTGTTAATCTTTCTATTGGGTTTCAGATACAGAGAATTATATGCAATACAAAATAATAGCATTAGAACGGACAAAAAGTGACATTTGTTAAGTCTCTCATTCACAAGGATTAATACTTGAACACAGAAAACTAATAACTCATGCAATAAGTGGCTAACGATACAAAATAATCACTAGAAACACTTTGATACCAGAAGACTCAAGTGTACGATGACGTCACGTTTTAGACAACCAATCGCGTCGCGTTTTAAAAATTTGCGATCGAATTTCTAAAAAGCCGATTTTTGATAATTAAATTTCACTATTAAATAATGATGAATTTCAAAAATAATTGTATGGGCATGTTTTTTTAAACAATAAAGATTACAAATAAAATATTTTGTTCATTTCAGAGTCACGTGCATATTCCCTATTGCCTTAAAATGTACCTACCAGGTGTTGGCAGAATATCCGCGCTATTTTATAATAATAAGAATAAAATAGGAAAAGCTGAGTCAATAGCATTTTTTGTTAGGTTGTTACCGGTACTAATTTATCTGTACTTTGTATTAGTGCGACACTAGGCGTTTTAGACCAGGTAATAAAACTTTCGTTATTATGGCACAAAGCCAGTCGGATCTTTTAAAAAAAAAAAAAAAACTAAAATATTTTTTATATAATAGTCAAAGTGACCTTGTATTAAGATAGGTAGGTATACCACGGGACTGAGATTTATATATTAATTTCTTTTTTTAAACTGAAACAAATAGAAATTAAGCCCTCCGCGCCGCAATGAACTCTACGTTTTACTTATTCCGCACCGTAGGAAAGGCATTTAGACCTGGTTTCACATTGAACATCTTAATGTGATAGTTAACGAATTGACTTTTGACTTAGACAAGGGACCGACATGACTGACGACTAAAATATAAATGTATTATAATTTTTTAAACTTATTTTACTTGACATTGGCGAAGTTGTGATTAATTACTCACAGAGGCCATTCATTAAGAAGAAGAAGAAGTGATAGTTAACGTAACCGAAATTTTGCTATAAAAGCATAAATAATGTTTTAATTTGAACAACTGTAATCTGCTGCCTATCTTTATTCAAGCTGACCTCGAAGTTATTACTGTAACCGGCGAAGTCTTAATTTTAATTACATTATGTGTTTTAGTTTCACTAGTACATATACTGATACGAAGGTTCTTAATATTACAAACAATCTTAGTAGTATATGTTATATATTTTTACTATTACTAGATCTTGTATTTGACAGGCTTTAATCTGGGTACACATCGACCGATACGTCAAGGTCTACAGAAGGGTTTCGTATGGTACCATAACCAGCAGTTTTACCTCAAATGAAAAAGCTATCAGGACCGATCACAAAATTTGGTGAAAACTTACCTTTCTATGTTCCAAATACATTATTTTTTTTATTTAAAATAAAATTTTCACTTTAATTTGACTAAATATCGAAAAGAACCCTAATTTTCAATCGAAAACTGTTGTTGAATGTTAAAATACCTACCTTTTTAAAAAAGTTATTATTAAAAAAAGTGGATTTTTGTTCGTTGAAATCTCTACTTTCTGATGGTGTAAAAAAAATATACATTACTATGATAATTTTTCTATTTTACAGTTGCTACGAAATAATAAGGATAAGGACCACTTAACTTAAGACTTACTTAAATTGTTGATCCTTTTATTACCTACAACTTTTCCGTTTAACTTGTTTACATAGGACTTGCACTTTTGCCGGCAACCGAGATGTACCGTGTTTTACCCTTAAAACCTCGCCCCCTTCCACTTCCCGACTTCAGATCATCAGTAAATTATTTTTCCCTTCGTTTTTATTATATCCTCTTTCTTTTGCAATGAGTTTTTTTCAATAGTGGTAGGCCCACGCTGTTGACAGTTTTCTGTTTACAGCCGCGGGCCGGTCCGTCCGGGGTAGTACCACACTCTCGCAGAAGATCGACGTCTGTGTGACGGCAATGTGCTATTGCGCTTCGTTCGGTGAGCGAGAGAGCTGGAAGCCCAAGTGGGTGGGTTTGGGGATTTTATTGGTGGGCAGCGGCCTAAGCTGTACCCTTGGTATTGCAAAGGTCCATGGGCGGCAGTGACACTTGCCATTAGGTGTGTGTTACTTGCTCGTTTGCCACCATAAGCAATAAAAAAAAAAGTTTCATTCTACTATTATATTATTATTTTTTTTCACTTTTTACCATTTTAAAGGCTTCAGGACTGTTTTATGATATCTACTATCATAGGTAATTAATAATTAAAAAAAAAACATACCAGTATGCATCTCCTCTCGGCAAATGATGCATTCATTGTCGGCGGCGGCGAGCTCGGCCGGCGTAGCGTCCGGATATAAAGTGTTCATATTGCGGATCGCGCGTCGTGACAGCACCACATCATTGTACGCCTTCTTAAAACTCCTAAAAAATATTTTAAAAATATTTATTTCAATCACGCCCTCGGCGCTAGGAAATACATCCTAAATGCACAAAAACCCTAAATAGTACGTATCGTTTTGTTAGTATACACTAATTAGATTTAATATTAATTGTAGATTGGAATTGTCCTTTGTTTTTTTTTTGGCGATGGGCTACGGTAAGTCACGACCCGCTAATCCATCCGGGGCGACAGGAAAAGCTGCCCACGGCCCCGTAGACTCGCCCTACAACGTACCTCTCGACGGCGTGATATTGAAATTGCCCTATGTAGGAATCCAACTCTGTACAAGAAGGCAGTATTTGGCATTACGGCATCCGTATAGCTATGCCGAAACGGAATAATACTTGCTAAGTCAAGAATTTGACCCAAGAGTTCAAAAGTTCAAAACCAGCTCATGGCACTATTACATACATACATATCATCACGCCATATCCCTTGCAGGGTAGGCAGAGAGAACAGAGTGCCAGAGAACTCTATCCTTGCATACTTCACTCGCTTCCTCAACATTCATAATTCTCTTCATACACGCTCGCCGGTTTCGGAGATTATATTATTATTATTTATTTATTACTATTATGATGTCTAAATACAAAAATACAGTATGTATTTAAATTACTGAGGTTTAATATTTTCCCGTGTGGTGACGGAGTAAGAATACATTTCACCACCCCCAATCTTACCCGTGGGTGATCGTAGGTGACGACTAAGGGATAAGAAAAACGCTTATAACAGCAAGAGATGGAAAACTCCAAACAAAATCTTATACCAACACGTTTGACCAGCGTGGTATAGTAGGTAAAATTCCCTCCTAATATGGAGGAGGCTCGAGCCTAACAGTGCGACATATATGAGCTGTGATGATGATGATGATAAATATTTAACGCGCTAGGTTTCTTATAAAAAGTTGTTTACGAACGAAAAAATCTTTAATCACTGTCTGTCTGATGGCACATGTCACCCATAAAGACGACAAAATAATACGAACCACAATTTGATTGTTATACAATAATTCACACTTATCTAAGTTTGTAGGAGAATCAGAAATCATTTTTCGCTCGTAAACAAGTTTTTACAATATGTATTTATTTTGTATGTACTCACCTCATAGTTTCATACATTGGTCGGAATGCAAATAATGGTAAGGTATAAATTCTGACCATAACTGCAACAAATCCAATGTAGAGTAACACCTTAAGGAAGTTTATAGCAAGTTCCGTGTATAATAAAACTGCAGCTTTACTCTCCCATGGCGCTTCCCAGCGCGAGTCAATAGCATGAAGAACATACTAAAATTAAAGATTCAAATGTTGAAAATATGCAAAATGCTAAAATCAATAGTACAACGCTATAATTTATGATTAATCAGCAGTGACCTCAAATGAGAATGCAAGGTTTAAAATTTAGACTTATTAAGCATATTTCGGACAATGTTTTAATAAATATGAAAATATATGACATGCAAAACAGAGTTGCATAATACATTATTATATGCTTGTAATTTTAAACTCAATTACAACATCATTTATGTACAAAATAGGAATATGATTATGTAAAAACTATATACAATTCTGCTTAACCAACTTCATATTCTGTTTTTGATTATTGATTACAAGTTAATCAACAACTGCGACCTGATTTAAATAAAAGAAATGCATACAAAGAATTGGAAAAATACCAAATGGGTAAGAGATTTAGAGGGTTATTGGATGATATTCTCTCACATAATCAAAATAATCTCTTTTTTTTTCTTAAAGACACAACCCTGCACTAAGGAATTATCCTTATATAGCAATTAACGCAGACAATAATAGTAGTAGGATCATGCTGTTGACAGGTCTCTGTCTGCAGCCCAGGGCGGATCCATCCGGGATAGTACCATACTCTCGCAGAAGATCGACGTCTGAGTAATGGCAATGTGCTAATGCGCTTCATTTGGTGAGCGAGAGAGCTTTCTAACTCTCTAAAAGATTCAAATGTAAGAAGAAAAAAAGAAGCCCGACTGGGTGGATTTGGGGTTTGTATTGGTAGGCAGCGGACCAGCTATACCCTTGGTATTGCAAAGGTCCATGGGCAGCAGTGACACTTACCATCATCATGCTTGCTCGTTTGCCACCATAAGCAATCAAAAAAAAAATACAAATTACACCCACTCAAAACAACAGTGTGGAATGCACAAAGTATTGTCCTGCATAGGAATCGAACCCACGCCATTGGCACGGAAGGTCGGTAACTTAACCACTACACCATCTGTGTAGTCAATCAATTTAGTAATTGAGGTGTGAAAGCTTCATTTATAATATTATCTAGGGGAGAAATTTATCAGGTGTGACCACAACATAGTCCACAGAAAAAAAAAAGTGTAGAAATTTATGGCCTTAAATATTAAACTTGTCTTTGAATAAAAGCAATAATACTAACCTTGATCAAAATATTCACAATCATAATTATCAATATGCTATATTCAAAACCAAAAACAAGTTGTACTGAGGGTCCTTTTAACGCAGTAAATTGGTATGCATGATGGATAAAATATAGATCAGAATGGGCTAGTAGCATTAACAGTGTTAAGATTCTGATGTGGAATAGCCAACCTATGACAGGACTTCTCTCCATCTAAAAATAAAATCATTTTTAAAAATAATTAAAGAAAATTTGCGAAAAACATCCCATCACTGCACTATTAAGTTAATAATGTCCATGTCCATTTGACAAATCGATTTGGAAATTATTGGTTAACACTAGAAAGACCAAGACCGTCAATTTGACCGCACGGCGATTTCATTCTTAAATATTTTACAAACTATGTTTTTGTTTCTTTTCATATTTTATGACTTTTCCTAATTTGCTATTATTAGGCTAAATCTATAATATAAAAAAATATTAAACTATATTTTGTATATGAGATTCCTTTACAAATATCTACTAAGACCGCACACCGTCAATCTGACGGCATATAAGAATAAACAACGATTTCTTCGAATTATTATAATGAAGGTACTTTTGTTTTTATTTATGTTAAATTTGGCATAAAGTTTTGACTGCTTGCGGATGTCAAGAGTAGGTACCTATGTGGTGGATTGCCGCATCTAGGAAAAGACGAGAACCATTCAAACGATATTTCATTACCCGAATATGTTTTTTTTTTATTTCAAAAACGGCCGAAACATTAACACTTATAACTTTTTCATGTCTCTAAAGGCTAAAAATGTAATGTTCGAAAAGATTAACATTATTGTAACAGTGCGGTGTGCAAGATGAGAAGTAGATACCGCCGATTTGTAGAGGTATTTGTACTACAAGATTTAAAACTTTTATAATAAAAACCGAGGCTGATACAACCCTTACTGTCCATCAAGGAAAACCAGAAAAAATGTTATTCTTCTGAGTATTCTGCAACCCAACATGAGCATAAGTCCTGATCAAAAAAAGCTGCCTGAGAATTTAATTCTATAATGAAACAAAATTTGGTGTAGACATCATCGATCAGATGGCACGCAAGTACACCGTAAGAGCTGGCAGTCGGAAATGGCTTGTTCACGTTTTTTACAATAAACTTGATTTAGAAGCTATAAACTCGTGGATTCTATACCAAAAAGTCACAGGAATAATTTTTTTGCCATGATTTTATGCTTCAACTAGTGAGCGATCTATGTGCAGAGTATGTGAAAAAAAAATACTTCCACTGCGACTCAAAGACGAGAAACTAATTCTGAAACAAGTGAACGAAGTACTACAAACAATAAGAGGCGGCAATGTAAGTCAATCGTAATTGTGAAAAAAAAAAATAACCCGTGTGAAAACTGCACAATTTCTAAAAAGCTGTTTGTGGAAAATGTATAAAATTTAAAAAAAGAAGCTATTCCTACCTTTTACAAACGTTACTCAGTTTAAGTGCTAAAATTGTTTATTATTAATAAAAACATAAATAGATGTTATTTTTATTTTATTTTAATGCAATACACAGAATAATCTCATAAGTATTCTGACTGAATCTCTAGTACCGTCAAATTGACCGCTGCGGTCTTTAAAGGTATACTATGAAGCGCGACCCTTCTAGTGTTAATATTGAATTTGTCATTAAATAATACAGCCCTTAATGAATAATATAGTTGCCCTTAAATAATCATAGGCAGATTTTTTTTTAAATATCGCTCTGTACTAAGGAAATAATCCTAGCACTGCGGAGGGCTTTACAAGTTAGACTTAGTACAACAGTTTGTGGACCATACAAAGTATTGTCCTGCATAGGAGTCGAACCCACAGCATTGGCACAGAAGGTTGGTATCTTAATCATTATGCCATCTGTGAATCATGATTATACAGTATTAATAATATCTGACACTATGTCACAATAATTACACAATCTTATATAAATAAAATATATAGTGTTTCTAGGTCTGTTATAGACTTTGAAACTATGTAACTGATGTGCCCAAAACTGGTTTTATTAGAAAGGCAATAACACAAAGATGGTCTTAAACAACTAAAACAATGCATTAGAGCCTATAGGGGTGGTGATGCAATCAATTTCAAAAAAGGAATTCTATTTTTGCTTTTTTTTGTTTATAGTGTCTGTTGTTTCAGCTAGTAATCTAATAAGTGATATATGTAAACAATTTAATAATAAGTTTTTATAACATTGGAACATGTTTTATTTAGATATTAATTAAAGCACTGTTTCAATAGGTATGACTGACAAATGACCTTAATAATTCCCACTCATTAAATATTAATCATGCACATTTATTTTTCTTAATACCTATCAAAATAATACATAGATTGTTTTTAAGTTATTAAGCTTTCTACCATATATGTAAATTAAAAAAGTATACACAATAGACTAAATAAGAAAATAAACAGGCGAGGGTTTTTGGCGGGATTCTAAAACGTCATGTGGTGCTCTTGTATTATATTCGTTATCTTAGTGTTTTAACGTGTTATATTAGATAATTTTGATGGCATTTTATGTAATGTGATGTGACGGAACTGCTGAGATGTAGTGAATATCATACAAAAGTGCTTTACAATGTGTTCGTTTTTCATCAAAATTCTCACAAGATACAATTAACAGTGTGGCCATAGTCACACTGTTAATGGTATTTTGTGAGAATTTTGTTGATGGCGACAATTTGACTTACTGACGGACAATGACTAATCTGAAGACACTAAAAACTTGAAAATAATTATAACTCGACACTGGCAACAATGGCTCATTTAAGTAGCTGATTGCCAATACATAAAAATAAGAAGAAGAAGAACAGGCAATTATTCAGTCTGTTGTATAAACTCTTTATGATTTTTAATATTTATTATAAATAATTAGCATTCTCAGAGTTTAATATCTTTACTCAAATCTATGAAATTATAGAACATTAATTTCCTGCAGGGCAAGTAGGTATAACACATCAACAAACAGATTACCATATGCAATAATGTAGTACAAACTATCTAACGTAGTCTATGACTAATGTAGTCTAAATATCACATCCCAGGCATAGTTCTAAATTATTAAATATTTTATTTTTACAAAAAACTAATAAATAGCTCCCTTTAAATTTACCAGAATGTGAATACAGGAGTCAATGCACAGATCCAACTCAATCATTTATGCAGTATATATTATTATTATGGTTAGTCTAACAGTAGATATATTTACACAGTTGGCATAGCATAGATCACTTCTTAGTCTACAAATCTTAGTTTACTTATAATTGGCAGTGAAAACAAATTTATTATTTAAATATTGCTGGTTTACTTACATAGTCAACTCTGTCTTCAGCAAGCCAATGGAATGCTTTGAGAAACAGCAGTAAAGTAAATAATGCTATAAATTTTGGATTGAAATCATCTCTGAATACAGTGAATGCTAAACAAGTTTCAGTTATAGCATACCATGACCGTTCAATCAAGTGCTAAAAAAATAAAAAAAATTATATAGCTTCTATAAGTTTTCAATTATAGTTCACACTTTTTAGGAGACTGTACTAGAGTACAATAATAATTGTAGACAAATACCTCGAATTCTGCTGGACGCAGTTGTCCAAAGAATATTTTCCTCAATAGTTTACCCGCTAGTAGAACTAGTATAAAAGCTTGCAGATACATCACCTGGAAATAAACCTGTAATTATAACAGCTGATTCGTGTTGACCGTGATAACTTTAGATAATGTTGTTAACGCTTAATTCTTAAAATACAAAATCTTATCAATTTTTAATGGCGGAGTTACAGACCAGGTAGTAAGGTTACTCTTGAGTAAGAAAATATACTTACAGCCATGCTGGGATTTGAATTTGTTAGATAAACTATCGAGGGGTAAAATTGTTTCTTCTGGTAATATGCATTGCCGATGACGACAGTCGTAAGTGCAAGACTGATCACAGTTGCTAGTAAAGCCTTCATTTTGATATATTTGTGATACAAGGATGCACTAGAATTTTCATATGAGATTAACAGAGAAATTTCTATGCACACCCAAATCGTAAAAACGTCGGTATATACATTTCCAAAACATCAATAAGGTCTTCCTAAAACACAAAACTATTTTTGTTTGACGTGTTCAATGTTCATTTGTGTCACATATGACACCACAGATCAACTATAGACTGTTGCTTAAAATATGAATATCTAAAGTACTCTGCGACTGTTGTTGTTTGCTGTTGGCCTGCATTCGCCTCAAAGAGTAAAGTTATTTTAATTGAAAATTCGCCCGTAGGACTTGGAAGCAGAGATGCTCGCTGGTTTTTGCCAGCGATCAGTGGCCACGCCGACAGGGTGCGGCAATGTTTCATTCCGCCCTGGGATTAAAACTGGGATACGATTTCCGCCTTCTTTATCGAGTTGATAGCTCAACGCTCACCCACAGACCCGATAAAGTTGTCATAGCCATCTCCTGCTAACAACTAAGTCACACATAAAAAAATGCCCTCTACGAGACAGTCGTCTCTTAAAAGGAGGCAGCGGACCGTGTCAGAAAGGAGATTCTTCATGCTGATACACTTCACCACCGGCGTATCAGGTGGTGCAGGTGTGAGGTATTTACCCTAACCGAGACCGCTGGTGGATAAACCGAGGTTTAGTCTACCATCCAAAGAGAGGCCAACCGCGTAACAGCGACATCTACAGTGTTACCGGGGCGTCGACGGAAACGGTACCCGAAAGGATATCTCGCTGGGTAGGCCACCGAGGTTGAGGAATCAGTACCAGTGGCCTGTACAAAGGCTATGTGGAGGGAATGTGTCCAGACCATAGCCATATATTTGTGGTAAAAAAAAAGTTACGATATCCCCTCACCCTTTTACTGTCTGCGACTGCGTGTTGGGTACTTGCCGAAATAACTATGCTCCGTCAAAACCTGTAGCAGTCGAAAAGAAAGGACACTCCTGCTGAGCCAACCGTTCCATCACCACTGGCCAGGAGACCTCGACGATCTGTATACCAAATCGAGGCCTGTCGGACTGCCCATCGGGTAACGGGGGTAGTCGTTCCGCCAGATGGCCAGCTATCATTTCATATGCTAGATTAAATACGAGTATGTAAACTTATTCATCTTGTTATCATCATCTCATCTCATACATATGCTGGGCTTGAACCTCTTCTATATTAGAAAGGAAATTAACCTAATTACACCACACTGGTCCATCACTACAGGCACTACAACATTTCAGATAGTGTGAAACGTGCCTACGTGTAGTAACCAAATTGAAACATTTAGATGACGTGATAAAAGATCTCCCTAAACTCATAAATGTGATCGATAATTTAGTTATTAAACGTAGGTTAACTACCTAAAATAATATATATAATTATGGAAATAGCTTTCCAATAAGTATGTATCGATGTCCCATATATAATAATCATTTTTTGTTGCGCATTTTTTAAATATTACGAAATGTTGTTGTAAATATCATTTACATATTCCGAAATAATAACATATGTTATCGTAATATTTTGGTTTAATATACATAGGTACTTATCTAAACTTTAACATCCGTATTCCGTTTAGTAATGGAATAAAAATGTCACACTCTTACCTATAGGGGCTATAGGTGTCATACAAGATGACCAAAGAATATTTTATGAAGATAGCATAAATACAAGACAAATATATAAAACTCAACATAAAGCTATATGCTAATACGTCTGACCAGCGTGATATCATAGGTAATAATAATTGTCTAATACTCTTCCACTATGGAGGAGGCACGTGTTCAACAGGAAGAGAAATGGGTTGAGATGATCTTCGATGATCATCTATATGTTAGTTTTTCTTTAACATCCACCCCAAAGAGTAAAGTTATTAAATTGAAAAAGAGTGGCAACTCGATGATAAAATATGCATGTATGGAAAGTGCTGCCACCCAGAGTTTAGGCGGTGAACTAAAGTTGAAGTAATATATATACATATCTACATGTGTATGTGTAATTACATAGAATTTTCTTTTACTATGAAAGCAACCCTGAAATATAAAAAAAACATATCAGCTGATAATTAAACAATAATAATATCAGCCTAACATTGAAACTTGAGATAATTTTCAGAAAAATATCAATAACCGAAAATAGATCGATGACAATAAGTACCTACGCTAGGAACAAAAAATAACAATTCTCAGTTGTCAAACGTTTGACAGGCAGGACAAAATGGCAGCAGTTAAGTTTGTACAACCAATCTGTAGGTGGCGCGACGGTCAGTAAAAATAAGTAATGTTTTAAGTGTGCCCCCCCAGATCCACCCTATGTACTATGTACATAAACTTTATTACTGGCCTACTTACAAGTAATAGTTTTATAACAAAACGTATGTAACATACTTAAATCGATACCCACGCAAGAAAACTCCTTGTGAAATGCAGAAATATTGAAAATGTAGACAATAACATTTCATCATTCCCGTGATTTATATGCTAACGGAGTTATATTACTTCCTGTCATATTGTTTAATCTGTGATATCCTTTGTAGATTGTCTTGAATTAATATTGAGACAAGAAACAACACAGCGATCCGTGTTTAAGTTTTTTGCTTGGTCTAGATAACTATTATTTTTCTTAAATAACGAACTGCTGCGGTACCGGTAGCCGATACGTAATTCAAGTAGACTTGGGTAGCTCCTGAATGAGAGATACAAATGAACTAGCTCTTTGATTTCAATCTAGCTCACTATTAGCTCAGTTAATAGTTCAACGGCTCAATCGGCTCTTTTACTTGCGCCGTCATGTCGTGTGAGCAGTCGACGACCGAAAGTGCCCGATATATGCCGATCACCGCCGAACAGTAAAAGTATTGAGCACCGATATGCATTGTGACTATTGCGAGCCTAAACGTTATATGTTCAACAAAGAAAAAATGTTTGAAAATAAAAAGTTATATTTAAAAAAATAATATTCATCTTTGAATAACAATATTCAATAATTATAATAGTTATCAGTGTAAGCTGTCACTGGACGCAGTCGATTCTGTCAGCCCATATGTATTTAGTGAAAAGCTGTTTTTAACCATTTCAATTACAAACAGACCTTTCAATTTTATTTATTTTTTTATATAAATATATTTTATATCTAATCCTGTGATCACCAATCAAAATTTACATGCTCATGCATATCAAGCTTATCGCTTAATGATCGCGTAGTTCAGAGTTTGAACTATTCAAAAGAGTTAGAGCCGTGAACGAGTTGAAATGAAATGAGCTAACTCAATAAAAGAGCTAGCTCTCTTGATGAGCTAAATGAACTCAAGATATATATGAGCTAAATGAACTAAAGAGCTAAAAGAGTGATATAGCTCTTTTGATCAAAAGAGCTATATCTCTCTTTTCTTTTCAGTGAGCCGTTATTCGCATCTCTAAATTCAAGTATTCCGACTATTTTCCGACATGTAAACGTACAAGTTACCAGCAATAAAAAATAATAGTCTGGTAGCATTGGAAATAAATGTCATATTATGACAGCACAAGACAAAATGTAAAATGGTTGTTGATTCTTGCATTCTCGCGTATTCGCTTTAAATTGTAGACATGTTTTTCTATCTAATATAACATAATTAGCCTGTGTTTTAATAACTACATTTAAAAGGTATAGGTTTTAACAAAGTTATTTTATGCAGGTACCATTGCGAGTGTTTTGTTTGCCGCGCTATCCGCTTTCATTTTCTTACGCTTGTTGTTATTGCATGTTATCTTCATAATATTCTATATATCTCATCAATAATACTAATCTTATTTTAACTATATGTATGCACTATAGTGTAAAAATTGCTCAGTGACAAATCATGTATAAAAGTACTATATACAAATTTACTACGAAGCTGTAGCTGTATTTTTTACGATTGATTATTTGTACACCTTAATTATATATCTCAATTCAATAGTGAATGAGCCTCACTCGCTTTCAGAGAGAAAGTGTTTAATTATCTTACTATAATAGGTAATCGAAGGACCCTTAGTTTAGAACATTCCTAACAACTATTGCTCTATTTTCTAAATTGTAAACTGTAGTAGACAAACTAGAGGTAAATGGTACTCATAGCTCACTTATAGAGTTTCCAGTGCCTGATAATCCAACATAACTTTTAAAAATTTCTATGCTACTCAAAACAGACTCTTCCCCAAGTTTATTTTTCTATTACAATATATACCAGCCATTAATCTTGTATGTTAAATATGTCTATATTTTTTATTATAGCATTGGCAGGCCAGACCCTTCAAACTGCCCCATAAAATGGTAAGCTTGATTATAAATTATATATAGTATACACTAGTTTTAATACTAGTTTTAATTTTCTTACATTATTTTTTATGTGTCAGCAGGGAGACGATCCACCATTCTTGCCAGTTGGTACTGATGTAAGCGCTAAATATAAAGGTGCTTTCTGTGAAGCTAAAATTAAGAAGGTTGTCAGAAATATTAAGTGTAAAGTGAGTACTCCTCTAACTGATTGATTTATATTAATAAATTTTATTATCAAATAATTATGTAACACACATTTGTTTGCTGTGTGGTAGCGGCTACGAATACTACCAACCCTTACTTTGCTGCTGAATGTCATAAAAGACGACTAAGAGAAGGCTCTTTTTTAATAAGGATAATGAACTGGGCCAACTTTATCTGATGCCGTTTGGTTAACAATTACATTCCCAAGGAGGGTTGACGTCTGGCAGACGGCCGGTTATAAAACTATGCCAATAACTTTTACAATATGTACAATGAAAGAAGAGTATGTATTATATCAACCCCAAGTAATTGGGATATGAGTAGGAGAATGATGATGGATGACATATATCAAGGAACATTAGAAAAGATTAAAATCTTATAAGAATTTTAGTTTAAATATAGAGAGAAAATTAAATAGTATTGAAATTGATAATGATTTTTTTTATATTCAATGCTTAGAGCATACTATGTATTACACATAGTAAAATAGTAAATGTTATTTAAATCTAATATTATGATAGGAAAATATATAGATATAAAATGCTTGAATAAATATTTCCAATTAATATGCTAATCTTCTACAGGTTACATTGAAAGCTGGTGGTGGAACTCTTACAGTGAATGATGATGTTATCAAAGGCAACCTCAGAGTAGGTAGCACAGTTGAAGTGAAGCAGGACCCCAAAAAGGATGCTATGGAAGCTATTATCACAAAGATTCAAGATTGTAGCCAGTATACAGTTGGTAAGTTTGTCTTGTTTCACAGAATATAGTTTTCCACGGCTACCTTACCGATAACAAAAAGTAGTAAAATCCTGCAACTATCCATATAACCAGCAATTGATGAGGGAATAATCCTTGTATTGCGGGGACTTTACAAACATGCATTTAACACAGACAAATTACACCCAGACTCATAACACCACTTTGTGAAAAAATAATTTAGGTAAAATATCAATATATATATATATATATGTGACTATCTATGAATTAAATTTACATTGCACTTAAAATATTTATTTTTATTATTTCTAGTATTTGATGATGGTGATATAACTACACTACGAAGGTCAGCGTTGTGTCTTAAAAGTGGACGACATTTTAATGAAAGTGAGACTCTGGATCAGCTACCTCTTACTCATCCAGAACACTTCTCTACACCTGTCATAGCAGGTCGAAGAGGAAGAAGGGGCAGAGCTCAGTAAGTTTGTTAATTGTAATCACTAATTTATTAAGTAACCAAACATCATTTTATTTTGAAGTATCATATCAATTATCCTTACTAATATTATAAATGCAAAAGTAACTCTGTCTGTCTGTGTGTCTGTCGCTCTTTCACGCCAAAACTACTGGACTGATCTAAATGAAATTTGGTACACAGATAGTCTAGAACCTGACAAAGGACATAGGCTACATTTTAATTAAAGAAAAGGGTTGAAAAGTTGTAAGGAAGTATCGTCATTTTTAAAGCCAGAAGCTTGAAACTTATTTTTAGACTATTGATTATATGTAAATAAATATGTTATTAAAATTTAGAAAAAAAAACCCTTAAGGGGAAAATAAAAATAAGGGATAAAAATCTTTAAGAAAGTATCCTTTTACGCAGGCGAAGCCGCAGGCAGAAGCTAGTATGTATATGTTTATGTAAATCTAAAAACTTTACAATGCACACAACACAATGAAAAAGCTGGAGGTGTTCCTTGGAATTCTCATCCATATAAAATACTGACCAAACCACCTTTAAAAATTTTAGCAATGATATTATTATCTCTACTTAGTTGTTGTCATTTTATTTTTCTTACAAAACTATGCACGTTATGGTAAGCAGTACAGTCATCAGAAACATGACCACTTACGAACATCAAAGTCAGTCTATTAATTGCAATAGTAATCTTATTAATTGACATGTAACAAATTAGAATAAAAAATATGCACCATATGCGTTATGAGTGCAATAACAGACTGTATGCCTAGTTTGAAAATTTTGTCATGTACTATGCATTTCAAATAAAAAAAAAAGTGTATGAAAAAAAAATTCTATCTAATACCGAAAAATTATTAGTAGCAGAAATTTGGTTTTAATTTTTTTATGTTAATTTTACTTTAAGGAGTGTTTTAGTGTAATAGCACTGTGCCCTTTTTACTCTCCAAGCCCTTTTATTGAATATGGTGGTGGTAAAGAATATGTAAGGCGCCATCTTGGGGCGGCATTCATATTAGATTAACATGTAATTTTCTATTCTTTAAACGCTTCATTTCATTTGATACTCTTATTAATGTGGTTGAAAAGATAACATAATCTCACAGCTTTGAACAGCAGCCATATTATGGTATTATTACAATATTTAGTATTGCATATAGTAATGGCATCAGAATTACATATATATGCAAAATTATAGACTAATCGGCTAGAGAACCTAGGCAAAGCAGACGCCTAGACTAATCAAACTAAATAAAATCTTGTAAAATTCTGATTCAACACTAATGGATAGCTTGATTAAGGTCCGAGGAGAGTGAGGGCTCTAACGGCGGTCGACGAGTGAAGGCGGACGTGGAAGCGCACGTGGGCCGTGTTGTGCTGGTAGAGGCGGGCGGTGGGGCGGAGCGCCGTCGCCCACACCAGCCCGCCTTCCCAGCACTCGTGGTTGCGCCAACCGCACAAATTAACGTTAAGGACGACTATCTCGTCAGATCATTCAAAGATGGCAGATAGTACGTATTTATACACACGCATTTTCTTAGTCAATTTATTCTATAAGCAAGTACTTTGACAATTTACTAAATTCCCATATGTTCTAGTGAGAGAGGGAGTCGTCGGCAATATTGAGTCTCAATATTTTTATAGACGTGTATAAATATATTCGAAATAATACTAGAACAGACTTGGTTACAACTGAAAAATTATTGCCATATGTAGGACTCGAACCTATCCATAACCTATCCATTCCAATCATCCTACAATTTAGACAAGTGTGAACTGTCATATGACGATCAAGTCTTGCATTATTTTATCGTATTTATGGGAGTTGTGTGCTATATACCAGACAATGATTAAATTATATTGTACCGGTTTAATACTCCAATTTTGCAATTAGAATTATATTAAATGATGACACAACCCTATTATTTAAATTACTGAGATTTAGCATTTAAACCGCTAGGTTATAAAAACTTATTTTACAAGTTAAAAATGTTTTTTTCGTGTGGGACTCGAACCTATGCCTATTGGAAATCTATTCCAATCGTCCTACTTAGACAAGTATGAGCTGTTTTTAAAAATAATCTAGAATCTTAAATGCTAAATCTCGAGAAATTTGGATAATACTAAAAAGAAACTTAAAAAGTTTTAAAGACTTCAAAAAATTTGTGGTCACATAGAGGTTAAAAATTTAAAAAAATGGGTCATGTAGTATGTGATTATTTATTTTATGTTCCCTAACTAAATAATTAATGATCTATCATATGGAATTTTGTATTATATTACATTTAACTCAAATAATTATGTATAGATATAATTTTCATGCTTATTATTTCGTACACCAACAACACCTATGTTTGAAATCATGGTGTTTCTAATTTCAAAATTCCTTACTTTCGGGGTCATAAAAACTGCCAGAATCATTAGATTTTATTTATGTTGACAAAACTTCCTCGGCTCATAATGTAATTTTAATAATAATGGAAAATTCTATTGTTTAAATATTTAATAGCTAGTCATATAATTTAATTATGTATGTATTTAATAAAACTGTATGTTTTTCTGCCAGCTACACGGTTCCCAAGAAGGAGGCCCGTGAATTTCGGAAAGGCAGCGCCCCCTTGGAATGGGCGGGTGTGGACGCTGCACTGCAATACCTAAATAATAGCGTGTTGCCACCACATTGGGACAGAGATGCACTTTTCAATGAGCCTAGAAACACGTCTGACGATGTATGTATACTGAATCTTTTTTTAAGACAACATCTTGTTCTAAGAAAGTATCTTTCAAAAACTACAAGTGACAGAGACACAAATAGCATCCACACCCAGAAGAATGATTGGTCTGATTGCGATCTAAAGAAAAACGGTAAAGAATTATTCTAATTGGGGATCGATCCCACAACACACGATATAGGAAGTCGCTGCTTAGACCGATCTCTGTAGTCACATTTAAAAATTGTTTTTTTTTTCTATATTAATCATTAGTAGGAAGAGGAGGAAATAAGTAATACACTGGGCAAGAAGCAAATAAATGGTTTGAGCATTATACATTTTATAGTCAGATGCTAAGCATATATTTATAATAATTATCACATTTTGAAAATGCTTTATTATATTGCATTTCATTAGACAATTCTCGAACAATACAGGCTAAAGATTATAACTATGACTGACTTAATGCTGATAATACGTCGTATTACGTGGGAATTAAATACATAACTAGATTTTCTGGTAATTTTGGCAGAACATGAAAACGCACCTAAAGCACTGGTATATCATATATTACAACACTTACAAGTCTCTGCATAAAATTACATAAAATGTCACCAAAATTATAAAACCGATTACGAAATGAAAAATGATGTCACAAGCGGGATCATTTTTCATTTCGTAATCGGTTTTATAAATAATTAAGCATATTAAATGCTAAATTTCAGTAATTTAAATGTCACCAAAATTGTTCAATATAATAACAATTTTAGAACATCACATGTTACTTTCATGTGCCTACCAAAACACTATAGATTTGTAAGATATATAAGAACTTACTGGCAATAAAAATATTTTTCATATGCTACAGAGCTCAGATGACGAACCACGCGAAGAGAAGGATCACTTCGTAGCGCAATTGTATAAATTTATGGATGAACGCGGTACGCCTCTCAACAGGAACCCTACAATCGCCAACAAGGATATCGACTTGTATAGGCTATTCAAGGTAAATATTATTTAAGGGTGTAGATTGTTGGCCTGAGATCTCGATTTCGAGCGACCGCAGCGCCAAAGTTTAATGTAACATCCGACGGGGCGGATGAATGACCTAGAGAGCGTGATTTTCAAAATGTTTTGCAACAAACGTTCCACGTTGAGAAATTGTTATTGAACTTGAATATTTACAGCATAACAATAACGTTGAATTTTTGGAAACTAGCTGTTGATTCTTTTTAATAGATTAATAAGAGTAGTTGAGACACAATTTTTATGTTTTTCTATCATTACATTACATAGTATAAAACAAAGTCGCTATCCGCCGTCTGTCTGTCCCTATGTATGCTTAGTCTTTAAAACTACGCAACGGATTTTGATGCAGTTTTTTTTAATAAATAGAATGATTCTTAAGGAAGGTTTATATGTATAATACATGCATAATATAGTAGAGAAACGCTGATTAATTTAGAGGTTTCTAATGTGATGTCGTAAATAAGCACATTTTTTTGCGCTTATATTGCAAACGTTGGCTGAACCCTACGAGATAGACCAAAATAATGTACTACAGTATTATCCATCTTAAAAAGTTCAACAAAAAAGTCCACGATGGCATATGTCTATCTCTTAGGGATAACCCACCATAACCATTTTTTATCCTCTACTAAAAAATGATTATTTACTAAGTGATTTTATACAATACAGCATTAATCCTTATCCAATTAAGTACCTTAAATAAATTGTGCATTTATTATAGATCAATATGCTTTTTATAGTATGTAATTTAAGTGAATATTGCCGAAGATAGCGAGGGCGGGTTACTAGTTTATAATATAATATACAATCAAGAGCAGGTCCGGACTGACATTTTTGTATTCTACTTACCTAAAATTCCAACTATGTATTTATTTGTAATTTCACTACCAAAATTTATTCTAATTCGTAAAATATTCATTCAATAAAATAATTGCAAATTCAGTAGGAAGTGTGTTTATCTCTACGCAAGGAAATGTGCCTATTGCGTAAACTCAAATACTTACTTTTTGTTTACGATCACCTCGTCGATATCTAAAAAAAATCCTAGGGTTTTAAAAAAAATGTCAATAAATGAAACACAAGTATAAAAATGATTTATTTACTACACAATAACAAATATGAGTCGCCATTACTCGCTATCTCAAAAGCGTGCTAGGGTTGTACAAAAATTAGTAAATAATTCATTTATTTACTAATTTTAACAGAAGTTTGTAAATTATTAATATACTAATTAAAAGTATGTAATTAAACAATAACGAAATATGAGTTCAAAATTCTAATGTTTTTTCATTCGATTACGGATCAAGTTCTGATTTCTGCTAATTTGATGATAAAATCAATGGCTATCACAAAACCTATCAGAATGAAAACGTTACCAGCTGCCCGATTCACGTAAGTAATAAAAACCGTAGCGCAGTGACGTCACTTCGTTTTTTGCAAATTTAGCCCTTTTAACCGACTTAAAAAAAAGGAGAATTCTCAATTCGCTGTATTTTTGAACCAATTTTTATGATTCTTTACACCAGGTAACTCAGAAATTGTATAGTAATTGAGCTATTGGAAGATTTATGACAATCCAAGACTAGATAAGTAAGTGCGTTTAAAACAGAAAACCAAAAGGCGATTTCTAAGTTCCTAAGTTAAAACGACTTTTGGACTGGCGTGTTTACGTGAATCGACTGGCTGGGTAGTTAAGTTACCTGTATCTTTCAAAATCATTAGGCGTTCTTCTCTTTCAAAACACGTAAAGCTCTTTCTTTCCTCTCTTTCATAGCCTCTATGATACTGGGCGCGTCACGAATGGGCATGCTTCGTGACTGCCGAGGATCAACTAATTCTGGAAGTAGGCAATCGTAATAAAACCTAACTAATTTCATTTCCATTTTCTCCTCCCAAAATTTGTCGTCCTTTTCTATAATATAAACTTTCATAGGTACAGTAGCACCAAACCAGATGCCAAGCATGCAAACGTTTCTTTTAGTAATATGTACCTGTCCCTGAATTTGGAAATACCAGTTATGATTTTTATTTATGACATAACCCTTGGAAGCCTTGTCCTTAACCCAAAAGGTATGTTTGGCCATTGCTTCGTCAAGAGTCATGCCAGCTAAAGAATGTGGGCACTTAATTTCAATTAAACCGTTTGCATAAATGCCATCTGGTGTAGTACCAAGAAATTCATATTGATCGTCGACGAACAAACCGCAACCTTGTATACTAATATTCTCTTGAATTTGTAACTGTTTAATTGCGGTTTCTTCGTTTTCGATACCGTACCGTACAGCAGGCAAACTGGAGATATTACTACCATAAACGATTTTACGAACAAGAACAGCACAACTTGTGCTCTCTCGTTTTTTACAAACTTCCCCGAACGATGATGAGGTTAGTAATTTTCTCCTTGTACTCATCCACTCAGAACTACTTCTTTGCAAATGGGTCGACCTTTCAAGCTCCTCTCTTTCAGCACAAGACAACTTTAAATCGGCTAAAAAAGATGACTTGGCTTTCTCATATAATTCTGGACTCAGATCAGGTTTTTCGCAGTTTGGTCCATAGTGAGCATCTTTCGATACAGCGCTGTGGCTCTTTTTCAATCTTAATTTAGGTTTAGCAATTAAACGGATTCTACGATTACAATTTTCCACTTTCGCGATCAAAGGATTAGGACTAGATTTAAATATTACTTCATGAGTTTTACTATGAATCGATCCTGTATTAAAAGACACAACAGCAGCTGCGCATCGGCCCGCATAAGAACCACGGGAAGAATAATTTACACGCTTACCCCCTACTAATTTGGCAATCACTGCGTTAAAACTTTCAACTATATTACTTGTACAATTATGAATTAAACTTCTAGAATGATATGACAGTCTTTTACTTAAAATGTGTACCGCGTCCATTAATCCGCATCCAACAATTGCTGGAAGCAACCCAACAGGTTCTATTCGACGAGTATCAGGTCTACAGAAATACTCCTTGCAATATTGGTGATTACCAAATACGTGTTGTGGACCATTTAGGATATCTTCACTAAGATTTTTTATTTTTTCTTCGAGTGACTGATTTTGATCGCCCCAATATTTAATAGCGCATTTTACACCCGTTCTTAAACGCAAATACCTTTCTTTTAGGCATTTCCGCAATTCGCAAGGATACTTAGTGTCTTTCGACAGTTTCTCCAAGCTATTGCAGTAGTTTCGTAAAAGATGATTTTTGCATTCAATTTTCTCTACTGTTAAATTACCGTACGGTCGCGAATCTAATATTTTTTTATAAGTACTGGAATCGCCGTCTGCTACAAATTTATTATAAATTACACCGTGATCAACAATGGAACGTTTAAACCCCTCAACTATTATGGTCGATTCCATACCGGTAGATGATCCCGAATAATTCTTGAAACAACGGTGTTCCGAGGGCTGACTGTCGTTCTTTGCGGCTCGTGCATAAACTACGCAGTATTTATTTTTAACTCCAAAAAACAATACTTTATTAGTTTTAATGCCAATTATCGCAGCTGCGCCGGACAAGGCGGAAAAATTCTTACCATAAGATCTCTTGCTCCAACAACCGTCAACAGCAACAGATATTAATGGTGTACCATTTTTATCAACACTACCTATAGACACTGCGTACTCCGCTTCTTCCTTGACAGCTTCTGCCATGGAATGTGCTGCTGTCTTTTCCCACCAATCGCAAACCGTATTATTAATTTCATTGTATAATGAAGGTGACATGATTGGTAGGGCTACTGCGGCAGTTAATGTTTTTAACTGATAGTAGCTACCACCAGATGATATGATACCAGATACAATTTGATGATTCACTTCCATTCTATCTTCTTTCTTTTCAATCAAACACACAGTAAATTTCATACTACACATACTACATTTCATGATGAGTTTTGAGTCCAGACCAACTTTTACTTCACCTATTATACTGAGGTAACTTAACTTAGAATCCATTGGACCGTGGTCCCCTATGGCCTGAAGAGCTTTAAAAAAAAAAGAAACGTCTACAACTCTACGCCCAACTTCCATTTCATCCACCTTTCCTTCTTGGTCGTTTTCAATAACTAGTTCCTGTAAAGAAAGATAATGGCTTGATTTTTTTTATAAAAAATAATTAAAAATTTAAAAAAATGCAAAAGAATTAATACAATATTAGGTTCCTGATGAATAGAAATTATAATTTCTTTACGCATTAGGTATTGTTTTTTTATGACGTCACCTATTTGAAAATAAATTTTCTTTTGAGAAAGTAATTGAGAAGTATTTCGGTACTAAGGTGTTTGTCTCTCGATGAAAATAATAAATATTGCAAGAAAAATCTATAGGTAGGTATTGAGATTTTGTCTTCGCCCATCACTAACTAAGTAGTTTGTTTATTTATGTAACAAGTCTACAAGAATTACATATAACAACTTACCTCTATACAGCGCGTAGCATTGTTGCTCAGAGTCTCGGCCCCAAGGTTTTCTTTATTTTCAATACTGGAAATATTATTCATCAATATTATCCACTTTTTATTTATTTTGTACAACCCTAAGCCAGACGCTAGGCGCCTCGCGTCTGTTTGGCGGTATAGGTATGTCGACAAAGTTGCACTGTCGCCTACCTACTTCAACAATTTGATATTTAGACAATACTAGCCGACCCGGCGAACTCCGTATCGCCTTTTTTTTTTAAAAAAATCCTATTATTTTGATATTACATACAGATACTTCAATTTTATTTATCAGTATAGATATAGATAATACAAACCAATATTTACATGTTATTGTAGGTATATGTCTGAATCGGGCGATCTAAATCATATGACATATTGTATTAGCTTTGTAATGTACCCTGTTCAAATGCGATAATAAATAAGTAGGGAGGAACTTACATTTTATTCCGAGATCTTTTGGCTTTCATATTTTTATAATGCGTACAAAACTTTCTTTTCCCTGGCATGACACTCAAATTCAATCAGTCCTGCGAAAAAAATAGCCTATGTTACTCAGTGATAATGTAGCTTTCGAATGATAAAAGAATTATCGGTCCAGTACTTTTTGAGTTTATTCGTTTCATACAAAAATCCAAATCTTTCCTCTTTATAATACCTATTAGTGTAGATATTGTATTTTTTACGATTTATATCTAGTTCCATCATGGTTTTCTTTCAGACATTCATTATATCGATACTTTCTACTAACTGAAAATAAATTAATTATAAAAATGTTATACTTACAGTTTTTTACAAAAAACTCAAATTCACAATACGTAATTCTGCTGTCTGCAGCCGACAAGCGTGGTGTCGCGTTCACTTAGAGAAAGGAACTGCCGTTAGTGACCACCGAGATTGCACGAATGAAACGAACGCTTTATCCCATACATTTGTGTATGAAAAATTTACCTTAAAATATATCTAGATTTTAGGGCTTTAAAAGAGGAAGTCTTTGTTTGTAAAGGTATAAAAAGAAGTATACAGCTATACTTATTGGTTTCTTCAGTGTTCAAAAAGTGTTTCTTTTTATCAATTTGTGTTGATTTATGGGCTTAAATCTTTAAAATACGAAGTCATGTTTTTGCATTTTTACTCAATTTTGTGCGTTTGTTGACGTTTATTATATAACAACCATTAGGTTTAAGAGTTTAATATAAGCATGAACATACTTATTGGTCTTTGATTGTAATATATACAAATTATCATTGATATCAATCATATGTAAATAGGTTAAATATGAAAAATCGTAACACTCTTTTCGGTGATTTTCACGATCTACACCCTTAAGTATCACACTCACATTGCTATTTTTTTCTAAGCACCACACCTTGCACTACAGAATAAATCTTCGTGTTGCACAAGACTACAAATACACAATGGACACGAAATATACCATCAATGCACAATCCAGTGCCTTCTTTGACCTGTATCGTCTGTACTTTTATTACCGTACCCCTCAGGGGGTATTCCGTCGGTCCGGCCACTGACGACAAGTTCACCCTGCTCCGGTGGCCGGTCCAACGACGAAGGCGAGGTACACGGATGGGTTGCGGGTGTGCGTGCTTACGCCCCTCTGTCACTCCGGATGAAGTGGTGCGAGAAGTGAGCCGACCGTAACACACGCAAAAAAAAAACAGATGAAGATGTGACAATCACCTGTAACCACCCGTAATTTCTCTCTGCTTGCTGTGCAGCAGGCGCGGCTCAAGCACATGTAGCGCCCGGGTGCAATCAATAACCTGGCGCCCTCTTGTACCAAAGTGGGTGTTACAAGCGGCTCTCGGCGCCCTCTAACACCCGGCGCCCGGGTGCACAGCACCCTCTGCACTATTATTGCTGGTAGCCGGCCTTGCTGTGCAGGTCACTGATATAATACTCTTAGTATTAAAACAAACTTTTGACCGATCATATGTTACGTACACATTATGTTCACAGATTTTTATAGCGTTTCCATTTTTCACTTTCACGACCTTACAAACACTTTCAAGCAGTCATTAATTTCTCATCAGTCCATCATCTCAAACTCAGTCTCATCAGGCAGCCATCTCAGACTCGGTCTCGTCATTAATTTTGGTGACCATAACCCAATCTTATAATGTATGTATCATATCCCCGATAAGAACAGGCCGTTATATAAACAAGTGTACTGTACTTTACCAACCCAATGTTCGTATTCCAGCACACCTTAATAGTTATTAGTTGTAAGGTTAATTTTAAATGCCAGGATCGTGGTTTGTGGCAATCCGTAGTCTCAGCCTAGAGCTATGTATGTATGTATGTACATTTGTAGAACATGTATTGTAGACTTTTACGTGTAGTGACAGAGTAAGTATACAATTTACCATCCCCTATTTTACATGTGAGTATCGTAAAAGACCATTAAGTGATATATATATATATATATATATATATATATATATATATATATATATATATATATAACGTCTACGCAAGAGAAGGAAGACTGGTAATAAAAACCCTATACCAACCCGTCTGATCAGCGTAGTACAATAGAACATTTTCATTCTATTATGGAGACGCATATCACGGCTTACGGATGATTGATGACTTACGGTATTGAAACGTGGTCTCTAAATGTCGACCTCTTAAAAAGGCTCAAAGTCGCTCAGCGTGCTATGGAGAGGGCTATGCTCGGTATTTCTCTACGTGATAAAATTCGGAATACGGAAATCTGTAGAAGAACGGATGTAACGGACATAGCCAGAAGAATTAGCACTTTATATAATGACCATGATTATGATTTATGTATTTGATCTTATATACAATGACCAGAATTTCATCTCAAATAATGTGTTGATTATTTTAGGTTGTGGAGAAACTCGGCGGTTACAATAGAGTTACAAATCAGAACCAGTGGAAGACTATTGCTGACAAAATGGGCTTTCATCCGGTCACTACCAGCATTACGAATCTCTGTAAACAAGCTTACAAGAAGTAAGTCACGTAACTTTTTTATAAAAAAATGTAAATTTGACGAGAACTTTCTTCTGCTTCTTCTTAGGCCATGTGCCCTATTGTTCGACAGGTCACAGGTTAGAACAGGTCTACACAATGATTTCTGATGTTTATGCTAGTATTACACATTTGAAATAAAACTATTAAATATTTAATAATTATCATAAATTAAATGTTTAATAATAACTTGTATTTGGTGTGTAAAAAAAATAAAAAAAAGGCAAATATCGTTGAAACTTTATACTTCCAACACAAGAACATAAAGCCGTTAAACGCGGATGTGCGCACAGGCACTCCTTACAGTTCTTACAATATGTATTAGGCAACAACTAAACGGCGTGGCGGCCGGCGATTCCTGCGGGGACGCTGTGTGAAGGAGGGGGTGGCTTCCCTGTGAATAGGCATCTGGGTGCCATAAGGCTCCGCGATAGATATGGGCGTTTTCTGTTTGTGCCACAAACGGCTATGTATCCGATATACAGATTGCATATCGATATCGAAAACGGTTTTCTGATATCGATATCAGTAATACAGTTTTCTGATATCGATATCAGTAATACAGTTTTCAAACGTTAACATTAATATTAAGATGAGCAAACTAACTACGAATGCGAACTAACACAAATTCTCATATTTATTTATCATTTTTTTTTATTAAAATAAGTCCATTTCTCACTCGTTTTACGCGACATTGTCTATGAAAAAAATAATTTGACATAACCATGATTTAACTTTTAAACTATATACTAAACTAAATGTATCTTTTGATCCACAAAGTATAGACACATATAAACACACTACAAAAACTTAAAAACACAAGGAATTTCTTTTACGTATGCTATATGTCCTCAAGGAAGTGCAATTAAAAATTATCACAAACAATACAAAATTTGTTTTTCAAATCAAAATATGGCACGAAAGAATAACAATTATTATTATTACTTACAGACATGTGTTCATATTGTAACAACTCAAATTCAACCTTATGTCTTCGTTGTTTAGTTCCATTTTGTAAAGTGTCTCACTAATATCGAGTAACCGTAGCCGCCAGAAACGTTATCATAACTATAACTATACAATGGAAACTAAACCTTATTGCTACTGTATTAAGATATATTAACCTTGCAAACATGTATAAAGTTATTTCATATTCTGTTCGTCTCTTTTATACTAATGAAAGAATATATACATAGAAGGACAGGTAGCGAATATAGTTCATATCTCAATATCATTTGTGAAGTTTTGCGTTTTGTTCGTACGTGTTCACATCGTTATAGTTTTAAGTTATGATTTAATATCGCATGTTAGTAGAAGTTTTGACTCGATACAGTTTTTGTTATAACGGGTACATTGATATAGATATCGATATGGTATGATATCTAACACATATATCGGATAAGTTACGTTTTGATATATCGAACTCATCATTACTCCGCGAGGATAACGTTGCGCGCTATAAACTGATCATAAACAATATAAAATTTTATATATAGAATCATTTTCTTTTTGTACTGGCAATGATTTTTTATTAAAAATTTGAGTCAGTTTAATTACTTATAGGGTTTTTTTTGGCGGGAATCTAAAACGTTATGTGGTGCTCTTGTATTATATTCGATATCTTAGTGTTTTAACGTGTTATATTACATAATTTTGATGGCATTTTATGTAATGTGATGTGACGGAACTGCTGAGATGTAGTGAATATCATATAAAAGTGCTTTACAACGTTTTCGTTTTTCATCAAAATTCTCACAAGATACCATTAACAGTGTGGCCATAGCACTGTTGATGGCGACAATTTGACTTACTGACGGACAATGACTAATCTGAAGACACTAAAAACTTGAAGATAATTATAACTCGACACTGGCAACAATGGCTTATTTAAGTAGCTGATTGCCAATACATAAAAATAAGAAGAAGAAGAATTACTGATAGGTATTGTAGCTGTTAGATATAAATGTCTGTAATAACGATGACGTAAGATACCTTAGTCCGCCCATGACCATAGACGCTGTAAAGTGTTCGAAACGACGAGAAATTAAAATTCAAATACAAAGTTTTATTTCAAAAGACACAGGTCTCTTCCAAACCTGCACAGCAAAAAAATCTTCCAACACTGCTGACCGTAATTACTAAAATGCTCGGCAGCGAAGGATGCTGGTTGGCAATGGCCTCCTTGTGCGAAGCCGTGATAGAGCAAAAAGAGGCCGCTGAAAGGACGCGAGCTGACGCTCACGTTGACCCCAACCGAAGAAGACGATTAGGTTAACGGCGCAGGGATTACGCGCGTCTTGATAGCCGCAACCTGGGACGTGGGCTGAACATCGGTACATCAAAGTCGCATGCCCAAAAAGCGACTCTTTGGTGTCCCACAATAGACGAGGCAGTGGGCGCTCTTGGTTTTTAGTGGGTATTTTGACACCATTCTGCGTCGACGAGTCCATAACCCTTTTTTTTTCTTCTTTTTTCTTCTTTTTTTTGCTTTTTTTGCAAGTTGGGCCATGGATGTGGTCGTGCCCCGACAAATCGGTCCGGGGCGACAGAAGAGGCGGCGCGCAACCTCATGGACCCACCCTGAAAACACCTCTCTTCGCCGTGCGAGCGGGCCACCGGTACCCGATCTTTGTCTTCAGTGGCCCTACATATCCCCTTGCTATAACGTGCAGGGGATTGCATAAATGCATTTTCCACAGCGTAAAATTCAAAGTAGTAAGCAGCTATTATTAAGATATGATTTTTTGTAAAGAGCACTACCTCAGACGAATCGGCTCGTTTATAGTTGCAAACATAAAATTATCGGCAGCGTGGCTTATCATTACCGACCTGCCTACAACTGATCAGTGGACACTAAAAATTTGTTTCAGGTTTCTACATAGTTATGAAGATTTCTACCGCAAGTTAGGTGTGACGCTGGTGGCGCATCCTCGTGGCGCCCGCACCCCACCGGCTGGTCGCTCGCTCATCCGCGACCGCGACCGTCACCCGCCCGCTTCCTCGTCCGCCTCAGCATCAGCTTCCGCCAGTTCTACTCCTACCAGCACCCCTACACAGGTATCATCATGTGAACTTATATACGTTCTACTGTTGGACTCAAACCTTCTCCTTCTCCTCAACATGGGAGGAAAATTGAGTTATTTTTCTTGCTGCGGCAATGCATTTGCGCATACTTACGCCTTGCCGGTGTGACAGCTGAAGTAGTAAAATGGGGACTTGTCGTTCGTAAAAGTCCCAAAACCTATACATATGCGACCGAAGTATCTACTAAAACCATAGTGGCCTCCGACCACGCCTTTAGAGATCGCACCGGACATGTTGACTGATGATTTCCAATTCTTAGCGGCCTAGCGTTTGGCCATCCCTTTAAGCCGATGGAAAGAGGTCCCTGCTATCACAGTCTCTGCCTCCTATTCCTTTCTGTGATCGTCAACCGGCCTGCTAAGCGTGGCGGTTATTCCATTGCCCTTTGGGGGAGATATTTGGATATCGTATGACCATCCTGACTTTATTTTATATTTAGTGGGCTAGTGACTTTCAACATTATGTTTTATAACTCTGCATTCTGCCATGTAGCTGTGATATTAATACTAAAAATAGTAATATTATTCTCGAGGTTATAAATATATGTTAAACAGTGAAATGTTCATATTGTGTCATGTCCTACATAATAAGTTTCTTGCTATGTAAAGTTTATGGTTCTAGAGATTATGATTGCCTATTGAGAATTCCATAAGCGAGAAATCAAATAACCGTCTTTACCCAGCCTGGGATTCGAAATTTTGAATTGCCAATCAATTGTCTATCATAAAGATAGATAGTTTTTGTTCTAATATAATTGTTGATAAACTATTCTAGCAACGTGGCAAAGAGAAGGACTCTTCAGACAAGAGTGAAACTGAGAAGAGTGATAAAAGTGAGAAAGAAGAGAAAGTAGAGGATACCAAAAAAGAAAAGCCAGAGAAATCCAAGGAGAAGCCCCGCGTTAGTGATGAAGAGGATAGTACAGATAATCAACCACTAGTTACTACAGTGGTGCCCAAGTAAGTAACTTTGTTAAATATGCGAGGGAGCTTTAACTATTCTGTTGACTATCTTATAGTGCATAGAGTATGCTCAATAAACAAAAAAAAATCATATCAGTAATTTTAATACAGAGATATATATAATGAAATTTTATACATAAATTATAGATTTGCAATAGCAACTTTCTAACAAAATGATTTTTTTTATAAAATCATATAATAATCTGTTTATACTGGCTGCAAATTCTAAGTCAGTCAAAGGTGATGATCCTTTAAAGCTATGTAGCTTAACACTAAAGTGTAAGCGATGTTACATGTCTAGACATAAACTTTCTGATAATGCTATCAGTTCCATTGAGTTATTGATCTAAGATATTAATGTTATAAATTTAGTATTACAACTAAAGTTTTCTTTAATTAACTCTGGAACAGATTTCATTATTTTTGATGCAATGATGTGTAAGGTATTAACTTTGCATGCAGGGATTGAACTTAATTTCCATATATCATAATCACAAACATTATGTTTACATTATTAGGGTCGAAAAAGAGAAGGAGAAAGAAAAGGAAAAAGAGAAGGAGAAGGAGAAAGATAAGGAAAAGGATAAAGATAAGGAAAAAGAGAAAGAAAAGGAAAAGGAGAAAGAAAAGGAAAAGGAGAAAGAAAAAGAAAAGGAGAAAGAAAAGGAAAAGGAGAAAGAAAAGGAAAGGGAGAAAGAAAAGGAAAAGGAGAAAGAAAGGGAAAAGGAGAAAGAAAAAGAAGTAAAAAAAGAAAAAGAAAAGGAGAGAGAGAAAAGTGCTACCTCAAGCAGCACTAGTGAAGAGAAGGCTGTGATAAAACCTCGTTCACAGTCTAAGGGTCGTACTATTACTCCTATAAAAGTTGATCATGACAAAAGAACTCCTAAGAGACGACCCATGTCTTCGAAAGGTTAGTTCACTAGAATGTTCCAATTATGCGTGCCTGCATTGCACGCACCTGCGTGTGTATGAATGTGTGTGTGCATGTGAATTTACCTTAACAGTGAAGAACTCACACAGAAGTTTTATGATCCCTAAAATGCACTATCTTATTAAAAACAATTAAACAATGCCTTAAAGACATTTACAATTTATGATATTTGTTTCTTAGCTGGTGAGGGTCCAAGTACGAGTACTTCGCGAGCATCCCGACGTCCGCACGCCTCTACAGATAGCGACAGTTCTGGACGTGCCTCCAGGTATTAATATATATTATGAAATAAAACAAGCTTTAAAAGGAGAATTATTTCCACAAATACGCCATTTGTGGAAATAATTCTCCATAAATATACATAATAGTGGTCTGAGTGGCGATCCACAATTATTATATCGAGCCTGGGCCGTTAAATATATGTTTGTAAAGTCCTCCGCGTCTAACACGGGAAGAAAACACAGCTCATGCAATCAATTATTTCACTATTTTTATTCACAATTGTTAGAATAGTAGTCACGCTGATCTATTTCTTTGAAGTCTTTGTAAATCAACACGATGTATTTAGAGTTTAAGGCAGATAGCGGCCGACAAGTTAACACGAAACATAGTGATACAGTAATAAAAAATATAAATCTAATAAAGCAACGTATACTTTTGCCTAGATGCGGTCCTATAAAGAAGATGCAAAGCCGCCGCAGCCAAAGTGCAAACTCAGCAAGTAGCGGCAACACGATCGCTTCTAATAGTAGCAAGCGGCCGCGCAAGAGAAAGAGTACAGAGTGAGTCGTGCATATATTAATTGAATAAAAAATATAGTAAAAAATTTACTACTAAAGGTTTCACACATTTTCTTCAATACATTTTTACCACATGTTGACTCGTATGCGGGTATATGGATAGGGAATGAGTCCGTTATTCACAGAGAGACCCCATGAGAGCGATACCTCTGTAACATTGTTGACGTCGACGGGCGATGACACTCGAGAAAGGGTATCCTGCCGGGTTGGCCACCGAGATCAGCGAATCCATAGCAATGGTCATGTCAATAGCGGTGGGGAGAGCATAAGATAGGTTATGAAGCTGCACGCCGCCCATCTGTTACCCCAATCGTATTGAAAGCGGTGTATCCAGACCTTAGCCTATTAAAAAAAATATGACTTGTATAGTTTTGAATGCATTGAAATCTTATTTCCATGATTGATAGTAAGATAACAATAAAATAATAGTAACATTATATTTATTTATAGACCATCAACAAACGAATCAACAAGATCAGCTGTCTCCAATGTAAAAGCTCAAGTTGGTGATAAATTGAAAGTGTATTATGGACCTACACAGTCAGAGTCCAAGGTAATCATCATATATATAAGTAGCTAGATTCAATTAGAACAATGAATATTTCATATTAACTAATATAATATGTTAATATACTTTTGTATGATTGCTCTAATTGATTAACATTTACCGTATAGTTCCATATAGTTCTAATACATACTAATTTTACATCAAGATCAGTCAAGCAATTGACATAGCTGTGTGGTAGCGGCTACAAATACTACCAACCCTTACTTATGATTGCTCATGGATGTCGTAAAAGACGTCTGAGAGCCTTATAACGACCTGGATCAATTCCATCAAATGGCATCACATTTGATCAACAAATACATTCCCATGGAGGGCTAACATCTGGCAGGCGGCCGGATATAAAACTATTGACAATAACTTTTACAGTATGTACTATGAAAAAAGAGTACATATTGTATCGACCCCAAGTAATTGGGATAAGAGTAGGAGAATGCTGATGATTAGTCAAGCAGTCATTGAATTATGTCAGATAAAGAAAAATCCAAAAATTAGAAATTGTTTCTAATTTTTGGATAGTATTAGTCACAACATAGTTATTTGTAAGAAAATTTTAAAAACAGGTAACTAGCTTCTGTCTTACATATTTATAACACTATAATTTTATAAATAACTCGCCCTAACTATAACTATGAATGCAAGATATATAGGATTCAATTCAATATATATTACATATTGAATTGAATCCTATATATTTGCTGTGTGGTAGTGACAACGAATACTACCAACCCTTGCTTTGCTCTTGGATATCTTAAAAGATGACTAAGTGTTTTTATCGACCTGAGCCAACTCCACCCGATTCTATCAGGTCAACAATTACATTCCCAAGGAAAGATGACGTTAGGCAGGCGACCTGTCATAAAACTATTGCCAGTAACTTTTGCAACATGTACAATGGAAGGAGAGTACAGATTGCGTCGACCCCAAGTATTTGGGATAAAAGCAGGATGATGATATATTGCATTCACAGTAAATTACTATCCCTTTTTCTATAAGTGTGTAGATTACATCTACAAGATATGTTTATAATAAAAATGTATGTCGACCGTTCTAAGTAATCTTTCTTTACGAAGGTAGCTCGCATCTGATAGTAATAAAGTACTAGTGACTCAAGACCTATCAGGTTGCACAGAATATCATCACAATACCAGGTACAGAGCATGAAAGTAAAATGAATGGGTCGAAATGCAATTTCTACGGAAAATCTATGGATTTAGACTGACCGATCGCATTCGTAACGACTACGTAAGAGAGGGAGTATGTATGAAAGAGAGTATTGGTTTAAAGATGCGAAAGGGAATGCTCCGATGGTTCGGACATGTGGAAAGAATGCCGAACGAACGTCTGGTTAAGAAGACACACAATGCGAATGTGGGAGGATGTAGCTACCGGGGGAGACTGAGACTAACCTACCTAGACCAGATTGGTCAAGTACTGAAGGAAGATGGATTCAAGAGTCTCCGAAACCGGCGAGCGTGTATGAAGAGAATTATGAATGTTGAGGAAGCGAGTGAAGTATGCAAGGATAGAGTTCTCTGGCACTCTGTTCTCTCTGCCTACCCTGCAAGGGATATGGCGTGATGATATGTATGTACCAGGTCCAACAGTGGATATCAACGGGCTGATAAATCCATGGATGGAACGAGCTATAAAGAAGAAATTTAATGAACATTCAAGGAAGACGTGATCATTATTACTATGACATTTTAATATTACCATCATCTTAAGTAAAAGAACATTTACAATGGTAGATGTCTAACCTTCAGAAACCTAAACTGCGAGAGAATGACACATATGCATTATGAGAAGTGCAATCTTTATATGACATGAAGAATGCTTTAAAAAATAAATAAGTTTGTTTATTTTGTGCTACTATTTCGTTTCATTGAGATTTAAAACAAAATGGTACTGAAGAAGTTTTCAATTCACCAATAAGGTCTTTTTTAGGTTACTTATGAAGCGAAAGTAATAGAAATTTCGTCAGAGGGTATGCTTCGGGTACATTATACAGGTTGGAATACAAGATATGACGAATGGATCAAGCCTCAGAGAATAGCCCTCAATGTTACACAGCATGAACAACGGAATAAGAAGGTACAATTGTTTTTATTAATCTTGGATTTTTAATTTTTTCATGTACAATCCATTATTGGAGTTTAATTCTTAAGAATCAATTTTCGTATAAGGTTCTCGGTATGGAAATTTGATGAGGAGTGAAATTAATGGAGTTTTTTTTTGTTTTGTATACAAATAATCACTAGCTTCACTCAAAACCTAATGTTATATGTCATCTTTTCTTTATATGTAATCTTTTCACTGTCTAAATAGAGTATTGAAGTTAAATATCAGCCTCTTGTAACAACAATCGATTCTTTAAATACTATGAATAATTCTTTGTGTAATCCATTAATTGTTGTTGGTCAGGTCACGGTGTTGTTATGGGTCATGGTGGTTTATTGTCAATAAATTTTATGTTTGTAATATCCTTGGCAACACTACACATCACAACTCCCTAATACTAGTTATTTTCTTATAAAGAAAATCTTAACATTTTAAACAACTAATTGATGATATATTTTTGCAGAACACAAGCATTAACAGACGGGTCAGACCAAAGAGAACTGAAGGTAAGATTTTTTTTATGGCTCTTAGTTGCAAACAAGCAAGCAACCCACCTGATGGTAAGTATCACTGTCGCCCATGGACTTTTGCAATACCAGGGGAATAGCTGAGCCGCTGCTTACCGATGAAAACCTCAAACCTACCCAAAAAGTTGGCTGCCAGCTCTCTTGCTCACTGAAGTTCAGACGTCGATTATCTACGAGAGTGGAGTACTACCCCGGACGGACCAGCCCGTGGCTGTAGACAGGAAACTGTCTACAGTGTAGTCCTACCACTACAAATATAAAAATTACAATACATTCATGAACAGCAAAGGCATAAGGATTATTTGTGAATACAAATATTCTTATGCTACATTTCCTAAATTAGATAAATTATATATAAAATTCGGTAGGCAATTTTTACCATCATACAATATTGTGAATTATATTTCTAATTACGATTCGATAAATTGTTGACATTCCATAATAATTGAAGTAATGCATATTGCTATTTTCAGAATCTTCAGCAAGATCAGATACAGATAGTGACTCAGAAAGTGATGAAGACGTCAAAGGCCCTCCCGAAAAATCGGAAGGAAAGTCCAACTCGAAACGTAAGCAGCTTAATTTTTAAAAGCGTATAAATGTATACTATATCTGTTGAACTCTCCTCGTATTCATTATGAGATAACTCAGTGAAAATGTACTCGCTAATGATAATTTTGTGGCTGCATAGTGCAGCCGATTTTGAGTCATCAAATTAGTTTCTAAATTTTATTATTGCTGGAATTCCTTATTCGCACAAGCGCTTTGTCAATAGCTTAACGGTGTTCTCACCTGTCAAATACTCCAGTGTATGATACATTAGTACTAACGTCCAAAGTTTAAACTTAAATACATCATTTTAAAATTCTTTTTTAAAAATACCAGCAATAATAACTGCAATTGACATTTGTTGAATTATGGCGCGTTTTGACGCGCATTGCGTAAATGCTCATGAGAGGGTGTATTATAAAAATAGCTTATCACATGTCTTTATCAAACTAAATATTTTTGCAGCTACACCAAGACCTAAGGATCTTAAGTCAAGCGATAATAGTTCAAGTAAACCACGTAAGAGACCAGTAAGGACTGTCTCGACTCCTACTACGGTTTCACCAGCAAAGAAACCTCGCCCTAATGTCACTGGACGCGACTATGATCTTAATGAAATTAGATCAGAACTAAAAGGTTTACATAGTGTCAAACAAGAACCAGATGAAGTAATAAAAACTGAAGATAAAGAAGCAATACTGGTACCAGCACAAGTGAATCCTCCACCATCTGAACCACCACAAGCAGAGAAACAACCGGAAGACGTTTACGAGTTCAAAGAACCAGAACCTTTTGAACTTGAATTGCACGACGAAAAAAAGAAACGTACACATCGCATATTTGATGATATCTCTCCAAGCAAATACACCTCGACGTTATCTAAATCTTTGAGTGAAGAAATATCTGAAGATCCCATGCGTGTTCGACCTTCCTTAAGGTCACCCCCCTTATCTCCTTTCAGAGACTTTGGTAGTTCAAGAGACGTGGAACGACAAAGTCCTGAAGATGACTCTAAAGATGGGCTTTTCTCGTTAGATGATGATTCATTTCCGGGGGATGGCAGCTCGGGCCCTACTTTCGAAGGATTCACACCAGCTAAAAACCAAGAAACATATTCTAAAAAGAGTAAAGTGTCTAAGTTAAGGGAACTTATAGATGACTCTCCAGATAGTCCAGCTGATGACGAGCAGTCATCTGAGGATGAACCAGAGGATATCACAATAAAAGAAGAGGAAAGAAATCCTACACCAGTTTCATCAGCAATAGAAGAATCAAAATCACCAGAAGTTACAACAAAAGAAGAGCCGATGGAGCTTGAGCCTGAATTGCCAGTTAAAGAAATTTTAGAAGAAAAAGAACCACCTCCTAAAGAAAAAACACCTGAACCACCAAAGGCATCACCAAAGCAAAAAAAGCCTGATAATCAATCGCCAAAAATAAATGTCACTATTGATAATACAATCAACACAATAACCACAGTAACAAATCCTATAACAAGTACAGCAACTACATCCATTGCTTCAAGTACTTGTATTTCTAATTCTCCTCCAGTTTCTAGCTCATCAATTCTTACAGTAGAACAAAAGAAGAAAGATGATCTTCCCATAATCAAACTTCCAGATAATTCTAAAACTAAAATTATAGAGGTTCCTAAAACAAAACCTGGAGACCTTCCGAAAACAAAACTTATAGAAGTTACTAAAATTAAGCCTATGGAGCCTCCTAAAACTAAAGTTGTAGAAGTGCCTAAAGAAGAGCCAAAGAAAGAAATTAAAAAAGAGGAGCCACTTAAACTCCTTAATGTTTCAATCCCAACTATTTTGGAGCCTAAAGAAAATCCTATAAAAACTAAATCTGACAAGACAATGGATCCGGTGCCTATTTCAGAGCCATCATCTCATCTTCCTTCACAAATACATCCTCCTTCTAGTCCACTAATTGATACGGAAGAAGATAAATCTGAACCGGACAGTCCAGCGCGAATAGATGTCCTTCCAGAGCCTCCGCCGGGTTTCTTGCTTCAGTCTGAGGGACCTAAAATAGCAGAGAAGCTTCTAAAAGCTATTAGTAGTGCGAAACGATTATCCATGTCACCTCCACCATCAGAAGGTCAACCGGATGCTTTTAAGATTGACATTCTCAAAACGACGAAGCCTGAGCTCAAACTATCACCCATATCCTCTGAAGCTAAACCACCTATAGCACAGGTAAAACCAGAACCTACAAAGCCACTAGTTAAGATTGATACAGTGAAAAAGGCACTGGATAGCACCACAGAATCGATATTTGGTGAGCCGTTAAACTTTGTAGATCTGAAGCGTGATACGCTGGATATTAAAAAGGCTAAGCCGGATGAACCATTATTGCCAAGATTGCAGAGTCCTTTAAATATTTTAGAGAGAAGGAAAAGTGGCGCAGATTTGCCGTTGACTGTTCCCGGGAAGAATAATAAAGTATTAAGTGATACTATACAAAAGCTTTCTAGTCAAATAAATCAATCTGCAGCAGCGGCAGCCGCTGCTAGTTTACCATTACCAGTTTTCTCTACTGAACCAAGCAGAAGCGAATCTAGCGATTCTGATGATTCTGATCGAAGGTGAGTGTCATATATCTATATTATCGAACTAAGCGTCAGTCTATTATAACAATTTTGTATTTAGATACTCGTGAGATTCTACGTCCAACAACGAATAACGACGGCCTTAGAGAACCAGGCATAAAATGGGATTAACTGGCTTTATAATAAAGATGTCATTTTATGTGATAATACAAAATGTAGGTCTAATAGATTTCTTTGTTTTAGAGGCTATCATCATCATTATCATCACAGCCCATAAATGTCCCACTGTTGGGCTCAAGCCACCTCCGTAATGGGAGGGAAATTAAACTACTATACCGCGCTGGTCAGACGTGTTGGTATAGGGTTTTGTTTTGAGTTTTCCTTCTCTCGCATAGATGTTATATCCCTTAGTCGTCTCGTACGATCACCCACGGGTAAGATATGGGGTGGTGAATAGTATTCTTACTCCGTCACCACACAGAAATGTTAGAGGCTATGTTGCGATGATAATATCCACAACAACCAAAGTTATATTAGTTATAGGGCTTATGCATAATAAATGATTTGATTTGATTATATAATTCTCAAATTATGTATTAGATAAGGATGTATTTTAATTTTAGGTTAATAATCGACAAGTTGTCGGCGGAAGAATGGGGGCCGGAAGGTGTGAGCAGTGCTGCGGCAGGCGCGAGTGCCGCCACGCGAGCTCTTCATGCTGGCAAATCTCTTGGCGAATGGAGCGGTGCGGAGTCGCTTCTCATGCTGGAAGATGCCTGTAAAAATGAGAGGAAACATAGTCCGTACCATATATCATTATTAATACATACATACCAACACGCCATGTCCTTTGCAGGGTAGACAGAGAGAACAGAGTGCCAGAGAACTCTATCCTTGCATACTTCACTCGCTTCCTCAACATTCATAATTCTCTTCATACACGCTCGCCGGTTTCGGAGACTCTCGACTCCACCTTCCTTCAGTACATGACCGATCTGGTCTAGGTAGCTTAGTCTCGGTCTCCCCCGGTACCTACATCCTTCCACTTTCGCATTATATATCTTCTTAACCAGACGTTCGACATTCTTTCCACATGTCCGAACCATCGGAGCATTCTCTTTCGCATCTTTACACCAATACTCTCTTTCATACCTACTCGCTCTCTTACGTCGTCGTTACGAATGCGATCGATCAGCCTAACTCCACAGATTTTCCGTAGAGATCGCATTTTGACCGCATTAATTTTACTTTCATACTCTTTTCTGCATATCCAACTCTCGCATCCATACAGTAATGTTGGGACAAGCACTGCCCCAACGCTCCGTTCACTCTATTTCCCGCATTCACTCTTCGCTCTATATCAGTGGTGTACCTGCCATCTCGGCTAAATCCACGTCCAAGATATATGCGACTCATTATTAATACTACGACAGTCCATCATTATTAATACTACCGTAATATCAGTTACACAAAGTAACCCACTTTAAATTTAGCAGACTGATTTTTTTCTGATGGGCTATTGTTTGATTGCATTTTACCAAGCCGTTTAGGGTGACGCGGCAACGACAACCACATGTCTTGTAATTTTCGTTTGATCGCAGGACCTCATTTGCAATGGGTGGGAAATTCATCGACTGTTATACACCAGTTAAATAGGCCCAATTAAGTATTTTTCTAAATGCACTGCACTAAGAAAATAATCCTTGTATTGCGAGGTACTTTGCTAACATGCAGTTTGTGGACATAAATTACAGCCAGATCATGAGCAACAATTTGTGGTTGTCATAAAATATTCTCCTGCAAGGAAATCTAACCAACGATACTTCACACGGTAGGTCTAGTATCCTGAAAGGATGGACCAGGGGTTAGTTCGCCACCCGCATATAGGGCGACCACCCAGCAACACTGCTGTCTGTGGCGGAGCCATTGATTGACATGATACCCCAGAGAGCCCGCCGGGTCGGCCACGGATGTCAAGGAGGCGGTACCATTGGTCCGCCCAATGGCGATGGAGAAGGAACGTAGTAGGTTTTTGGCCCGCACGCCATCCTTCAATCGCCGCGGACGGAATGGGCGCGATATGTCCAGACCATAGCCCATAAAAAAAACGGTTTTTTAATCACTGCGCCATCTATGCAGTGGCGAGGCCAAGTTTTTATTATCTTAGAACGTTGCAGAATCCATGTCGACAATACGTTATATGTCCCCCAAAAAAGAGGTAATAATTATAGCTCTATGCTAGAACTCAAATCTGACGTCTATTCACAATGTTTTAAGGTGCGAGCGTGGTAGTGGCGGGCAGTGGCCGTGTAGCCACAGTGGCCGCGGTGGCGGCTGTTTGTAGTTCTGGTCCCGCTGGAGCTGGAGAAGATGACAGCAATATTTCCTTGTTATTATGCGAAGAGACCATCCCTGGTTCTCCAGCGCCTGATGCAGAACCCGCACCGCCGCGACAGCGACTTCATATGCCTTTCGCATCTGCACCGCCTCATCATCATATGCATTCTAAAGGTAAGTTATGTATCCAAATAGTGATCGATTATTTTGAGCGCGCTTGATCAAATCAGGCAGGATTGGTTTTACGTTTTTCTTTCTTTATTGTTGATGGTGGTACTACCGGTCATAGACCTTTGCAATAAGAGGGGTATAGGCCAGGCTACCTATCAATAAACCCACCCAAAGTTAGGGCACCGACTCCCTCGCTCACCGAACGAAGCGCAATGGCGCATTGCCACTGCTCAGATGTCACTTTTTTACAAGAATGTTGTACTATCCCCTATCCCGGACGAATCGGCTTGCTGTTGTAGACAGAAAGTAGACAACAGTGTTGCCCTACCGAATATGGATGGAAACTTGTGAACTATATCCTCGTCTTCGAACATAGAATATGGTCAGGAAGGCATCGTTATTCTACATATTATCATAATCGCAACTAATATACTTTACTAGAGAGCCTTAAAGAAAGATAGAAATTAACACACTGGCCAGACGTGTTGGTATAGTGTCTTATAAGCACTTTCCTTTTATTGCATAAGTGTCTTCATCTCATATGCCTTAATCGTCTTTTACGACACAATGAAAGTAAATTGTATTCTTACTCCGTCACAACACGGAAAATTATATACCTTGTACATAATTGTATTCTTACTCCGTCACAACACGGAAAATTATATATGTTATACATAATTATGCGTAAAATATATTTGCCTTTTGAGATGCAGGAAATAAATCTTTAATACCGACACATCTGACCAGCATGGTATAGCAGGTCAATATCCCTCCCACAGTGGTCCCACAGTCCAAGCCCAATATACGGGCTCAAATGATGATGAAAAACGTAAATATGAAAATAGGAGATAAGATCTATATTATAATAATTATAGTCGACAATGATGTCGACTGAACCGACAAATGACTTGACATCTAAATGGACGCTAAATTCTCTACAGTCCTGAAATTTATTTATGTACTAGAAAACGGAAAAAACATTCTTAAGTAAATTTAAAGCAAGATTTCTAGTTTATTTATCTGCTATTAAAAATGTGACTCTTATTGACTATATTCATAAGAAATAACTGTATATGAACATCCTTAAGCACGGTTGAAGTTATGTAGATAACTGGTCATCATGGTAGCATGCTCTGCTCTTTTGTCATCTGTACATATAAAAGAAAGACAAGCGTTCATAATCTATATGATTGAGATAAGTGAATGTGTTGATAATGCGTATTAAATGGAAAATATTTAATAGATGAGCGTCGCGGTGAGGGTGGTTCCCGATCGAATCCAGCACCGGGCGCTGGTGGTAATGCGAACGAGCCAGTTCCGGCGGTGGCGGCCGCGCCTCGCGACCCACCTGGCTGGGGCCGGACACGTCCTCTTATTGACAACACACCACCTACCACGCCTGATAGCAGTCTCGACATGTCGCCGCACAGGTATTTTTTAAAACAATTCTCAGCAAACATTCATTAAAAAGATAATAGATTCTTCGTTCTCAAATCACAATCACTATACTTACCTTATAAAACTTGCAGCTATCACTAATTTACTAAGAGTTTATCATTCACGTTTTTTAGAGTTTTCGCATAGACATATCCCTTATGTGACTTAGTCTTCTTGTACCAGTTGAGTATTTTTTTGATAAAAACCGAATCTCGTCCAGAGTTTAAATCTAAGATCTTATGTTCGGCTGTCGTATATTATGCTATCGTAACAACGAAACAATCGTCCATAATAAAGTGATATAAAAACAGTATTTAAAATCCATGCATCAATCTATTGGCCACTAATCAACATAACCCTTCCCACATAGTAAAGGTAATATGCACAGATGACGTAGTGATAAAGATGAAACCGACCTTACGTGCCACTGTTGTGGGTTCGATTCCCACGTAGGACAATACTATGTGCGATCCACAAAGTGTTGTTCTGAATCTGAGTGTAATTTATCTGCGTGAATTGCATGTTTGTGGAGTCCCCCGCAATACAAGGATTTTTTTTTTATAAAAAAAAAAATAACGCATGCACTCCGTTTGGCAGGTATGTGGCTAATCGCATATTTTGAGATTTCGTACAACCCACTTTGCTAGCGCTCCATTTGCTGGGTTTTTATTTTGGTTTACTACCAACTCTTACATTGCTCGTGGGCGTCGTAAAAAACGACTAAAATCTTAACATCAACCTAAGTTAACTCTATTTGATGCTCTTTGGTCAACAATTACATCCACCGAAGTTAAAAATCGAGTACCGGTGGTCCGCTCGCACGGCGAAGAGAGAGAGGAATTTTACGATGGGTCTATGGGGTCACGCGCCGCCTTTCCGTCACCCCGGACCGATTCGGCGGGGCGAGACGCATCCATAGTCCACCAAAAAAAAAAAAAAAAAGGTCAACAATTACATTACCAAGGTGGGTTGACGTCTAACAGACAACCGGTTTTAATATTATTGCCAAAATTTTGAAGTGAAAACTTCTTTAGCGGCGTTGTGCATTTTTTTGGAATGGGTAAAAGATGTTAAACTCCTGTCAGACTAGTGACCTGATCGAAAATTCGTAAGACGGAGGGAGAGTAGACCGTAGGAGAGGAAGTAATAATGTAATAGGTGTATAATATAATATACACTACTGGAAAAAATTAAGGGAAGAAAAAAAATGTTAAATATTTGGACAATTTTCAACAGGCTGTAACTTCGAGAGAAATGGTCGTACAGGAAATAAAAAAAAAGGAAATTGTAGCTCCATGTGTCTAGTTTTTGGATTAGAACTTAAAATTTTGTAACCTTCGCTGTTTTGAGTAATAGTAGAAAAACCAGCAACAAAAAAAATAGCTTTCAAGAACTTGAATGAATTCTTCTTAATGACTAGCCATGGCTTCTCCGAAAAAAAATTTTTTTTGAGCAAAAATGTGGAAAAAGCTCGGAAATAATTTTTTTTTCTCATTTTTAAAAAATATGAGCTTCTCAGAGCAAAAAACGTGATCCTTTAATTTTTTCAAAAATTCGATCGAGTGAAACAAGAAAACGGCTGGCTGGATTAATTTGGTTTTTTGTAGGGTTTTTGTGGACATATTGAACTGTAAAAGGCACACTTAACATTAGTGGTTTCCTCAATATTTTCGATCTAGCGCTTGATTTTCCAAAAAAACACCAACAGGCCTATTTTGTTGCATTTTCAAATTCATGTGACAAAAAGGAAAAATTTTTTTTCGGAAAAGCAATAGCTAGTCGTTAAGAAGAATTCAATCAAGTTCTTGAAATCTACCTTTAACTTTCTGTGCGATCATTGGTTGCTGAGATATTGATGGTTAAAGACAATAAGATCCTTTCCATTCAAAGTTCGATATCTCAGCGAGAAATGATTGTATCGAACTTTTTAAAAAAACAAATTCAAGCTGAATAAACAAGTTATTTGATAGATATAGTAGTTAAGTTGGAAAAAATTTTTCTACACCCGTGGACCAAAAAAAAAATTTAAAAAAAAATTAAAATGTTTTTGTTGCTGGTTTTTCTACGATTACTCAAAAACCGCGGAGGTTACAAAATTTTAAAGTTCTAATCCAAAAACTAGACACTTGGAGCTACAATTTCCTGTACGACCATTTCTCTCAAAGTTACGGCTTGTTGAAAATTGACCAAAAATGTGGCATTTTTTTTTGATCCCTTAATTTTTTCCAGTTGTTATTTAATATGTGTATTTATTGTATGGTCACGCCCATAAAAACACCCTGGGGCACGCTTTTCAAAAAAATAAAGTAGGATGAGTTAATAGAAATTATCTTGCCTTGCCTTATATGATCATATCCACAGGGAGCGGCGTATATCAGAGCGAGACAGTCCATCGGAAAGGAAAGAGGATGAAGATGAAGCTAGAACGAACGATGGAGCATCACACGACGTCGACAAATCACACGGTTAGTGATATCATCAAATATATGTAGTGTGATTTTTCAATGTTAATGTATTTAATAGGGATGACATTGAGATATTTTAATATGAACGTGCTATGCAATTTATTGGTTGGTCCTCACATTCCTGCCGCAACTTCTCGGTGTTATGACTTGCTCAGGAGTGTTTCTACGTTATCTCCTATTGTTCCCTTAGCCATTACAATGACAGCTGCGGCAAAATAAAAGGTCAGATGGATATTGCCTTTAGACAAGGATATTCAAATTAAAAAATAACATTCTCATTACAGCTATTATTATAATCGTAAATGATGGTTCTTTTGATACGATTTGATACTAAGAGAATTCTTCATTTTCTCAGCTCGTGTATATCCCACAGTTCAGCAAGTGACTTCATAACAGTGCGAATGCCACCAATATATCACGTTGGTCAGACTAATTATATAGGGGTTTTGTATTGAATCTCTTACGACAACAAAAGGAAAAGAATTGGTGATATTTGAATGTAAATATAATCTTTACATTTTTTTTTGTATGTATGTATTGTGAATAAACTCCTAAACGGCTGCAACTATTTTGATGAAATTTTGTGTTCAGATGCATTCAAGAACGGTTTAAATTAATAAATGGAGCCCCTAGGTGACGTTGGGATCGATTTCATGGAAATCAATTTTTATTTTATTTGGATTTGTGTAGAAGATGGATGGATTGGTATTGGGTTAGCTAGTATTTAATAAGACTAGTAATATAAGATAAAATAAACGTAAGCAAATTCTTAGGTGGGTGTCGTTCCCGCAAGGCGTCGGAGAGTTCCGGTGCGGGGGCCTCGAGGCAGCGAACGCGACGCTCCCGCCGCGACACCGACGAAACGACTCCACAACACGTGCAACACCATCCGCCGCTTAAGTACAACTTCTATGTCGACTTGGGTACGTATTGAGCAAACTCTACCTTCATTAACAAACTCTACTTCCATCTGTTTTAATCCCCGACACAAAAAGAGGGGTGTTATAAGTTTGACGTCGATGTCTGTCTGTGTGTGTGTCTGTGGTATTGTAGCTCTCAAACGGATGGACCGATTTCGATGCGGTTTTTTTTTCCATTTGAAAGTCTGTTTTCTTATGGTGGTTCTTAGTTAAGTTTCGTAGCGTAAGAATCAGAGATCAGCTCTTTTCCAAAACGATGTAATGGCGTATGATTACTCGATTAAGTGCTTTACGCGCTGAATAAATGGCACGCTTTGCTGTGATGAAACAAATCATAGACGCTGCGAGGATGTATTTTCAAATGCTCGCACGGCCACATTTTTATAATATTACTCATTTACCCTACAGTTCATTCATCAGCGTATTAATGTATGTACTATTGAACATAGGGGATAATGCCACGAAAGGACGCAAGGCCATAATTACAACGCTTAATAGGTAAATTGGCTACAGCCGTTAGTTTTGTGAGCTCCTCAGGAAAGCGTTACTATCAAATCGCAAAATAATACGACATTGTATTAGCCTCTCCCGAGACAGAATTTTGATCTTCTTTACTATTAGAAACCCTTCTCCATAGAGGGAGGTAAATTGGTTTACTATACAGGCCGACAACATGAGTTGATATAGGGCTTTTTCATGTTTTCTTGGAATGACATGATCTACCTGCCTAAAGAACGTAGGCCGTACATTATATACTTGAGGTACCGTCGACCTGAACAATGCCGTGTATGCAAGTGATGCCGAAATCGAAAGATTAACAGGGAGAGGCCCTCTACACGCAAAAAGTAACCGAAAACGATCAGAAATCCTTACCACACGCACATGGATACAAAGAACCCCTAGACATATCATCATCATCTCAGCTCATATATGTCCCACTGTTAGGCTCGAGCCTCCTCCATAATGGGAGGGGAATTGACCACCCACGGTTAAGGTTAAGGGGTGGTGAATTGTATTCTTACTCCGACACCACACGAAAAAGACATACCTCGGTGCTATTTATGGACATCAATGTAGATCTTGGTTTGCAGGAATTACATTGATGGGAATGTGTAGTGGGATGAGACTTAAAGGAAAACTGCACAAAACCATACATACTATCAAGCAAATCATTAAAATTCATAAACCCGCGCGTATAGATATTGTTCCAAGTGTTTTTTTTTTATAATGTATGTTTTTTCTCGAATAGATCCTACTTGGGATTGTCAGACGCGCATTAATGTGTTGACGTCACGGCTGGCCGACCTGCGTAAGGCCTACCACTCGGTGAAAGCAGAGCTGGCGGCGATTGACCGACGACGTAAAAAGCTACGACGAAAAGAGAGAGAAGGTGTGTGTATTACTTTTCTAAAAACTATTGATATTACGGCATATCTATAATAGTGGTAGGACAACACCATTATTAGTTTTATGTACAGCCGCGGGCCGGTTCGTCCGTGGTAGTACTATCTCAGAAAATCGACGCCTGAGCAGTGGCAATGTGCTTCTGTACTTCGTTCGTTGAGGAGAGCTTTGAGCCCAACTTTCTGGGTGGATTTGACATTTTCATTGGTAGACAGCGGCCTAGCTATACCCCTGGTATAGGGGCGATCCATGGGTGGCAGTAACACTTACCATCAGGTGTGCTGTTTGCTCGTGTACAACCAAGAACAAAAAAAATATTAATAAACTAATATTATCAATGGCCATTTAAATTATTTTATGCCGCCTTTACGCCTTAATCAACAACGTTATCGAGGGCACAGAAATAACAATAGTGTAACTTCATAATGAAAAAAGTACTATACTCAAGTGATGTAATAAATTATGAAATGAAAGTCTATATGAACGCAAGCGAAATATTCGTAGTATCTTCAACTGTAAAGGTTTAGATTTAACACTAGCAAATATAAAGTTGGAACCGAATAATCAATACAAAAATGATGATTTTTACCTGTAATACTAAATTGACCTACCCTCACTGATATAGGCATTTATTTCGAGTTTTCTTTCTCTTTCAATATTACTACACCTGTTACCCTCCATAATCGGCATTATCCATGTGGTGTTTTGGTGGTGAATTATATTCTTAATCTAAAACACAGGTAACTATTTCTTCTTAATTAATATTGTGATATTACTCCACAGCTGTTAAAGCCGCGAAGGCTGCATGTTCATGATTGGAATCCACCAGCAATAAAGCAGAGAATGAGTGCAGTTTGTTCGTTTTAGAATAAACATACATTAAATGTACTGGACATTGTATAACGTTTTCTACTTGTATTTGAGATTTTACGTAAAAGTGATCTTGAAATCATAATCTTGAGTGTCTATATATATGTTGTAAGACGCTAAATAGCATTTACATAAGGATTTAAATTGTATTATTAGCTAATATGTTTGTAAATAAAGATTTTAAGCGATTTATTTTGATATGATTTGTATAAAAATCTTGATCCGCACTATAGAGTTAAGTTTTATTATAAGTCACTTTTTAATGTAATTATATTGATCTTGTTACCTATAAAATGTTGATGGTTATTAAGAAAATGTACAATATAAAAATATAGTGTAGCCAATTGTATTTTTATTAGTATTGATATATTATATCTTATATTATTGTGGTACATCAAAGCTAAACATATTACATATTAAATACCTACATAGGATTACTTGAACTGAAACATTAATCTTATTAGACAATTTATAGTAACCGGATAAGGATAACCAGATGGACACTTTCCTAAGCTATATTTGTATTTTTTACACAAAACTCTCACCAAGAAAAATCTTTGTTTCGCAGGGTACTTTACAAATATACAATTAACTTCGAAAAACTTGTGGAGCGCACACAAAACTCCTTTGCGGGGATCGAAGCTATGACACTGGCCATGGGAGGTAGCTACTTGAATGATCACACCAGCGGTGGTCTTATTTTAATTCTTGAAGTTATATGGCGACAGTCGGTTACAAAAATGATGCATGTATAAAAGCTAGGTGGTTGTAGATTAAACGTGTATGAATAATAGATCAAGAGAAATGATAATATAGTAGCAGTCACTATTCTTTTTACCCGACTGCAAAGGAGTGGTATTGTGTTTAACAGTCTATGTATGTATGTATGTTCCTTTGAAGCACTATATATACCAAACGCCTGGGCCGATTTTTATGATTCGCACGTCAATCGATTCCTCTTAATCCGGCGAGTGTCACTAAAGATATGACGTCATTGAAAATTCAATATGGCGACTACTGGACGCCATATTGTGAAAATAAAAAAAATTAAAGTCAACAAACTATATCGAGATCCCGACTGTTCAGTTGTCATGTTCTATTATTAAAATATATTTCATTTTCTGCAATAGTATTTATTCAATAATATATTATGGAATTCTAGACCACCGGACATCTAAGTGCTTGTTTTCTTCTTTTCAGTTTTTTTTATTATGTACGTAGTTTTGGTGACTTTTTACGCAGTCGGGTTTTTTGATTTTTTTAATCATTTTTTTATCAGCGTAATTGTCGAAAAATTTTAGGGTGTAAGAAGGAAAAGTAAATATGAATATGAGTCGTAGCTCACCTGTGTATATACAACACAGCTCACACCCGGCAAAATACAATTTTAACAGACCGCTCGCTTACAGTTCGCTGCTAACGTCTGTTGTCAATGTAAAGTGTGTCTACAGAGGAAGCTCGAAAGTTGACATTGAACATATTTTGAACAATATTTTGTCTGGTGTAAGCGTGTTGTATGAGTGAGCTACGATCCTAAGTCGACCAGTCAAATCTGGCTAATTTGATGTAGATAATATAATATTTTCCCTTCTAATAAAAATGCATATTTAAAAAAAAAGAGGTGGAATAAAAATCAAATTGAAATGTTTATTTTTTTTTATTTGTTTCTTAAAAATATAAGTATATAATGTCACATTAGATATTATGTTGAAGTCAATAAAGATTCATTATCAACAATTACAATCGTATTATTGATCCTTGAACTCGAAATTGTTAGTAAGTAACTAACTTCTAATATATTTTTTATCGACTTCATCTCTTATAATTAATAACATTGGTACTTGAATAAGGAGATACACCCAATTTACAACAAGCAAAGTTAGCTAATCTAACGCACAATAAAAAATCATCAAACAAATACATTGGGATTATTATCTGACATATTTAAGAAATCTAAATTTCTTAATATAAGCTTACTATTAGTTCATAATGAGTTCCCTGTGGTGACGGAGTAAGAATAAAACTCCCTATCTTACCCGTGGGTGCTCGTAAGAGACGTCTAAGGGATATAAAACGCATATAAACATCTTTGCAAGAGAAGGGAAACTCGAAACAAAACCCTATGCCAACACGTCTGATCAGCGTGGTTATAGTAGGTCAGGTCGTAGTGGGACATCGAGGGCGAGTCAACAAGTCTGTGACTTTTTGAATTTCCCGCATCTTAATTAAAATGGCAACACTGCTCCTGTTAACAGGCAACTGTCATTTGACTCCTGTCAAAATTTGAACAAGTTGCGTCATATGGTTGTGTTTGGCAGCCATTAATAGTATATTACCGCGTATTTTGAAAAGAAAATGGGAAATAGTGTATTTCGTGTGCTCATTAAGCATTATTTTTGAGAAAAAAACCATAACTCAAACCAAAGCTAAGCTTGAAAAATATTATGGTGACTCTGCACCATCCATTTCCATGGTAAAGAAGTGGTTAACTGAATTTCAGTGTGGCCGTACAAGCACGGAAGATGCCAAACGTTCTAGACGCCCAGTTGAGGTCTTTACATCCGAAACCATTGAAAAAATTCACGATATGGTTTTAGCCGATCGGAGATTCAAAGTGAGAGAGATTGTGGAAGCCATAGGCATCTCACATGGCTCAGTAATTTAAATTTTGAAAGATTATTTGGGTATGAGAAAGCTTTCCGCAAGATGGGTGCCGCGTTTGCTCACAATCGACCACAAACGCAACCGTATGACAATGTCACAGGAATGTTTGGCGTTGTTCAACCGCAATACGGATGAGTTTTTGCTTCGTTTCGTAACCGTTGACGAAACGTGGATCCACCACAACACACCGGAGACCAAACAGCAGTCAAAACAGTGGGTTTCTCGGGATGAATCGGCGCCAAAGAAAGCAAAAGTGTGTTGGTCAGCCAATAAAGTTACGGCGAACATTTTTGGGGATGCACGCGGTATAATTCACATTGATTAGTTTGATTACCTTCAAAAGGAGAAAACAATCAATGGCGAATATTATACCATGTTATTGGGTCGATTCAATGAAGAAATAAAAACAAAACGATCGCATTTGTCCAAGAAAAAAAAACATTTTCACCAGGACAATGCAAGGGTGTACACATGTGCAGTTTCTATGGCAAAAATCCATGAATTGGGTTACGAATTACTCCCTCATCCGCCCTATTCTCCAGCCCCGTGACTATTTCTTGTTCCCAAATTTAAAGAAATGGCTCGGCGGAAAGAGATTTCACTCCAACGAAGAAATCATCTCATAAACAAATGCCTATTTTGATGATCTCGACAGATCGTATTTTTCGGAAGGGATAAAAAAATTGGAGAAACGTTGTACAAAGTGTATAGAACTCAAAGGAGACTATGTTGAAAAATAAAATAACTTTTTATCTAAAAACGTAAGATTTATTCGAAAAGTCACGGACCTATTGACCCGCTTTCGTATATGAGCTGAGATGATGAGTTGGTAAATATCATATTATTATGTATAACGTAAATCCCTTTTTTTTGCATATTAATTGTGTCTGCTGAACTAATTCGTATGCCGGTAAGTAGCAAAAAAGGTATTTAATTATTACTTTATTTAGGCGACACAAAGACGTGCCTATTAATTTAATTGAAATCAGACATATGTCAGATTTCTTTAGTTAACGAACCTAATAGATAATAACTTCCATAATGTACTTACTAAAAATATTTTTCAAACACGTAGGTGTTACTTATAGTAAAGTTAATACATCAACGAAAAGTGTTTTATAGGAAACTAGCAGACCCAGCCACGCGTTGCTGTGGCTAAGGTAGCCTCAGTAACACGTGGTGGTTATGCTAATAAATTATAGCTTATACGAAACGTTTATATGTTTAACAATACCGCCATCTGTTAGAATCGTTTGGAGATAACAGATAATTGTGACTGTCAAATAATAGACAAATAATTTGCAACAGAATAATATTGCGACTATAAATTGAGATAGAATGTATCCTATCTTTTAAGTTGGATCAAACTACACATGCTGTGCAAATTTTATTAAAATCAGTTAACTACTTTAGGAGTCCATCGCGGACAAACAACGTGACGCGTAATTTATATATATTAAGATATAAATTTAAAATGGATAACCAATAAGTAAAGTATTTTAAATTTCTTCTGGAACAGTATGAATACATATATATCTGGAACAGTATGAATACATATATAACATATGTCTCGAACAGGTGAGAAAGTCATAATAAAAATCACAAGGGAAATTTGTATGAACTTGCTTGTAACCGCAACTTTGTGTAATTTGTAAAAGATATAAAAGTATGCACAAGACTTTATCAATAGATTTAAAAATAAAATACCTAAATTTAACTTAAAATAAAGAGCCAATTTAAAGAATTCTCAGAAATAGCGAGCATTTTGCCTTTATTGGTTTCTACACAAAATAAGGCATCTGTAGACTATTTAAAATATCAAAATGAAACTCGTGCTTAAGAATTTGTGTTGATATTTCGTTTTTCTATAATAGTAGGACAGAATAAAGACCATTTACCAAGGCAATTTTCCAACATATATTGTTTTTGAGTAACAAACAGTCTAAATTCACAACTTACGCTTTATCACCTACAGGCGTTATAAAAGATTACTAGTACATTAAATAAACTAACTACCCATCACTTATTGTGTCGATCTGTGATATTAGGACGCAGAGACTTATGAATCCTAGAGCAAAAACGTCTAGGAAAATCAGGACGAGGCGGTTTTATATTACTGCAAGATCTAGAAATATTTCTGATGGGTGCTAGTTGTGACGGATACTAGTAGTAATTGGGATATTGTGGCCAGGGATGCGGATGATGCTGGTACGGTCCTGGGGGTTGTTGGTACCCCCAAGGAGGTTGGTAAGGTTGAGCATACGATTGGTCGTAAGATTGAGCTGTTGCTGCCGGTGTCTGATAGTACGAGTTGTTACCGCTTGTAGTAGTCGCGTTGTTGGTTGTACATGTATTGGCTTCTTTCTTCTTTGTATTATCTACTGAAGTTCTGGAAGAGAAAAGGTTTATTCTTTGTAAAAGAAAAATACAGACATGTGACAACGCTTAGACACAAGCATAGCAAGATACGAACATAGTTCATAATGCTAATACAGGGTCAACAAACAAACTTAGATTCGTATTTATAATATTAAGTTAGTATTATAATACTTATAATTCTAATACTATCGTAAGGGACTTCCAATCAATTACTTTGGTATTTTAACCACATCTATATCAAGAGTCTAAAATGTATGGTTGGTACATCTGGACTTAATCTAATCAAGGACACCTCTCATAGCGACAAAATCCTTCAAAACATCGAAGACTGTTGAGCGGAATGAACGTCTCGTGAAAGGTGATAAAATGTATTAAATTAATATTGCTTTTTCCGTGTGGTGATGGAGTAAGAATACAATTTACCACCTCCTATCTTACCCGCGGGTGGTTTTATCTTTTAAATTAGTCACGATTATAAAAGGAAAAAGATTGAAATATACTACACATAATACTACTACACATAATATTACTACAATATTACATACATAGTAAATAAAAAACATTGATTGTAATTTTCGTCACTTCCAAAATTTTGGCGTCTCTAAACAATTACCGTACCAAGCCCAGGCCTCGCGGACCCAAAGCCTAAGTCCATCACTGGAAGGTAGACTCCAATACCAAAACATAATTCTGAAATGATAACGATTGGAGAGTAATGTGTTAATGCTTATCTGTGGTTACGTACTGTGGAGGTGGCGGTGCGTCGTGCTTGTCCTTTCTCGCTCGCTTGCGAAGGTGCTTGGTGCGTGTACGGGCGTGCGCGTGAGCAGCGCGCGCAGCCGCAGCCGAGCCACGCTCCTCGGCAAGCTCGCGTCGACGCCACGCCAACGCCGCTATAGTCTCCAACTCGGCGCCTTCTTGCTTCTCGTATGACATCACCAGCTCTAAATATACCACAAACATTATTTTATATATATATAATCATCTATCAGCGAACGCTGTTTGATATAGGCCTCCCCAAGGGCATTATCTGCCCTTATTGCCGCACTTGGCAGACAGGTTGGTGATCGCAGGTCGCCAATAAAGTGCTATTGCCCGTTTTCCAAGTGGGACCCTTAGGTGATTATAACGCACTCCCATGAAAAAATAAAATATGTTACTGATTCTAATCTTAACTGGTCACCACAAATTGCATTCGTATGGTCTAATGAGGTCAATAAGATTTTTAAGAATACAAGAAATACTAGTTTTGCGTGTGGTAGCGGCTACGAATACTACCAACATTTACTTTGCTCGTGGGTGTCGTAAAAGACGACTAAGAGCTTTATATCGACCTGGGTCAACTCCATCTGATGTCGTTTGGTCAACAATTGCATTCTCAAGGAGGGTTGACGTGAGGTACGCGTCATAAAACTATTGCTAATAACTTTTGCAATATGTACTCATATTGCTTCAACCCCAAGTAGTTGGAATAAGAGTAGGAGAATGATGATTTTTTCGGCCCTCTTTACATTAACATTTTGCTATATTCAATTACAATGAATTTGATTATTGAGTTAAAATCTTATATTATCTCAGTTCGGTTAGTTAATATTCAAATACAAACTATACAATGTATAAATGAAGAAGTTCTTAGTTATAATAAAATATAGTGGTAGAGATCAGACTGTTGATAGTTTTCTATTTACAGCCGAGGGCCGGTCCGTTCAGGGTAGTACCACCGGCGGAACGGGACCGGGAGGATTCCCGTGACCCGGGCCGCCGCCCGCGGCCGGGGCGGCGCAGGCGCGAATACCTGCGCCTGATGCCGCCCTAACCGAGGCTTCGGGTGATCGGACCGGGGAATTGTCCGGTCACCCGACGCGAGGCCACCGCGTGAGGACGACGCCTCGACGGCGAAATCTGTCGGGGCGTCGACAGGAGAGGAGCCCGAGAGGGCATACCGCCGAGCGGGCCACCGAAGACAAAGATCGGGTACCGGTGGCCCGCTCGCATGGCGAAGAAGAGGTGCTTGCAGGGTGGGTCAATGGGGTTGCGCGCCGCCTCTTCCGTCACCCCGGACTGATTTGGCGGGGTGCGACGTCCATGGCCCACCACAAAAAAAAAAAAAAAAAAAAAAAAAAAAAAAGGGTAGTACCACACTTTCGCAGAAAATCGACGCCTGAACAATTGTGATGTGCTTCGTTCGGCGAGCAAAAGAGCCGGAAGCACAACTTTCTGGATGGGTTTTGGGATTTTCATTGGTATACAGCGGTTTTGCTGTACCTCTGGTATTGCAAAGATCTATTGGCGGCAATAACACTTGCCATCATGTGTGCTGGCTGTTCATTTGCCACCATGAGCAATAAAAAAAAAGACACAACGCTATAGTGTTCGAAACGTCGGGAAATTAAAATATCAAAAACAAATGCGATAGAATTCGTAAAAAAAAATAGTTTTATTTTAAATAACAAAATAATTATATTATTACCTTCTAGCTCTTCGTAGGGTGTATCCGGGCTATGTAACGCCAAATCCAATCTTTGCATATGAAGTCGGTGATTAAGCGGGTCCTTGTTTATCGCATCGTCTAATATTTTTCTAGCGGCCTTCGGATCTTGACGTATATGGAATACGAAACGCGCGTACTTGATGGCCAAAGCTGAAGCTACGGCCTTACTCTTCGCCGACGATATATAACTTTCATATAGTTGTGCACATTTCTCGTAGTCACCGCGACGTCTCTCCAAGTTCACACGTCTGTTCATCAAATGATAATGATGATTGATCTCAAACAGGTTATAACTAATTTGTAACCAGCTTGAAAATAACTGATCCAAAATTATTAAAGGATAGCTAAATTAAAAATAATTTAGAAAATAAATGGTGGAATGTCTTTAACTAGATTATAAATAATCACCAACTGGATTATTATTAATAAAATGTGAAAAAAAAATAATGACATTTTGTTAGGCTGTAAATATGTTACTATTTTTTTAATACCACTCTGCACTCAGAAACTTGATACCGTGTATTACGACAGACATAATTAACAAAAACAAATTACATCCAAGCTCAGAACAACAATTTATAGATGGCACAAATAATTGTTCTACATGGAAATTGGACGCAAGACACTTCGCACGTTAGTTATGTATCATAACCACTACGCTATCTGTGCAGTCATAATTGATTTTGCAATAAGGCACAGATTCCAAAAATAAACATTATTTGAAACACGTAGGTATGTCATACATCTATTATATACAATTGTGGAATAGAAAAACATAATCATAGTTGCTATTGGAATAGAACATAATCAAAATTATCAAGTATAACTATATTTGCAATACAGAGTGATAGCATATAATCGCATACTCGCCATGATAAGAAACTTTTCCAGACGAGAAATAAAGAAGAAATTGATTACCACGAATCATTAGCTTAGCATTGTAGCTTTATTTTCATAATTAAATGAGATTTACATTATGTATTATAACTAACATAAGAAATTATAATACGAAAAAAATCTTAATACATTTTTAACACATTCCTACCTATATTGTATTTGCATTAGGCAAGGACAAGTTTTCTCTATCCTGTCGAGTATTTCAGCAGCCTTAGTTGTATTGCCATGTGCCTCTTCAAAGTGCGCCCAGTACAGGTGTAATTCAGGCTTGTCTAAATGATGTACAGTGCAGGCACGCTCTAACACTTCGCGTTCCACAGATACCAACTCTGGATTTGTGTCTATACGTTCCTCAAGGAACTTGATAAGCTGTTAATATTAATAAAATAAGCAAATTTAGAAACAGTGACGAAATTATTATAATATTAATATTACTTCGCAGTTTTATAGCGAGAAATATATTTTATTAAACTTTGTAAATCGTCACACCATATATTGAATTAAAAATATGCCAAATTGGAATACTCACTGACTTCTAAGACCAAAATTGCTACAAATATTAGCAAGAGCACGTTCAAAAATAACCTTGATAAAGTTTAACGAATATATTTAGACCAGCCGCATAAAACATATCCGAATTTCAAAACATCGAGGTAAACTCGAAAAATTTAAAAACGATGGTTTATATTTTACCCCAAGTAGAGGGCTAAATACTAAATATGATGGATGACTCGTAGAAATGACAGTATACTTTCAATGCCTAAAAAGACTAAGTATTGACTCATAAGGTGTCGTAAAATATGATTGAGAATTTTCATAGACCTGGGCCAACTCCATCTGATGCCGTCTAGTCAACGATTACATTTACAAGGATGGTTGACGTCAGGAAGGCAGCCGGTCACAAAACTAAAACTAGTACTGTTGCAATATGTAAGGTGGAAGCGGATATTGTGTCAACCCCCAAGTAAATGGGATAAAAATGAAATGAAAATATTACTCTTTTTTTTAACCTTTTAACCAAAACATCATTTATCTGAAGATTAATTAACTTTCAGATGATATTAAAAAATATGTTATGACGATAATAGTGCCGCCCGCGGCTTTGCTCGGGTAAAAAGTAACTTTTATAAAGTTTTACTATTATCCCAGGACAATTACCGGGATAAAAGTATCCTATATGTTAATTCAGAAAAAGGTGTACTTATGTGTCAATTTTCAACCAAATCAGCTCAATAGTTTTAACGTGATTGAGTAACAAATTATCAAACATTTTTACAAACTTTCACATTATAATATTAGTGGGCTTATAATAGGATTTTCCGTGTGGTGACAGAATAAGAATACAGTTCACCGTCCCCTATCTTACCCGTAGGTAATCCTAAGAAACGACTAAGGGATATAAAAGGCTCAAAAGCTTTGAAAAAGAAGGAAAACCCGAAACAAAACCCTATACCAACACGTCTGACGACCAGCGTGGTATACTATGTCAATTTCCCTCCCATTATGGCGGAGGCTTGAGCCCAATAGTAGGACATATATCAGTTGAGATTTTGATGAATAGCATTAATAAAATAATAACAGATAGATACTAACAAGAATAGCTGATGTTATCAGTCTTTGTTTTATTATTATTGGTAATGATGAAACTTAATAGTCTTAATACGTGATGAGGGAGTAAGAATACAATTGACCGCTGCTCCCTCCTGAACAAGTGTTGTACACAACGGAAAAAACAGGGTTACTACAACCAAAAGTAAACTCGAAATAAAAACCTCAACAAAATCATCATGTCTGGCCACCGTAATAAAGTATACGGGACATATAGGCAGAAGTAACTATTTTTTTTTTTAATATTATGCTCAGTAACCGGAACCCTTCCTATAAGATGAATTATAGGTTCGTTTTCCCCTACTAACAAAAAGAATCAATTTTTAATATGTAGAACCACATACCCTCATCCAGAATTCTTCATAAAGCGCACACGCGATGAGACATCGTTCATGCAATACAAGAGAACGTTTCAATGAGCCATGCTGTTTCTCCCATTCTAAGTATGACTTCCAATTCTTTAGCTGACATCGTTCCAGGGGTTTCACATGGAAGTATGGACGCTTGATCTGCAACAATTTTATTAATAAAATAAATGTAATATAAAATAATTTCCTACCTTTACCACAATCAGTAGTAGAGCTCAAAAACTGTAATTCATTATTTTTTATTAAATTTTCATGTATAAAAGTTCCTTTTTATAACAGTTACTAGCTTACCCACTGGATGCAGTTCTGTACAAAACTATAAAAAAATAGAATTCTTTGTAATCGATAGCAGCGTCATCTACACGATTTAATTGTTATAAATCGAGATAAAATTCGAATAACTTGAATTGGAGGCAAAGGGGGGCAAATCTCAAACATAGAAATAGATCACGAAATGGAGAAAACATTCGAATTCAAACGTTTCACAATCGTAAATTAAAATATACAGAGGGTCAATTCTTGTTTTCTACGAGATTATCTCTAATTACAGTTCTTATTCCAAACTCATATTTCTATTTAGTAGGTTTACTTTTCTATACTGTATACAGCCGACGTGATCAGAATATTCGACTTATGTATGGATGGAGAGGTGAAGGGGATCGATGAAATGATTGGGGATAGACGGTATTTGTTCCCTAGACAAAATTATACTTTTAACATATTACACTGTCGATTTGAATTCGAGATTATTGTTTGCATGATCCCGACCAGTCGAGATCTCAGAATTTCGAGAAGCTTTCGAAGAGTATTGGGCACCATATCTCTAAAACAGCACAACTCAATTTGCGATTGTGAAAAGTTCCACTCCATGGTGATAGTAAATGTTGCATAACGATACTCGAGAATTCTAATTAAAGATTATTTTGAAGAAAGTGATAATTGCCTGTCAGGTATGCGATCGATGTCAAGTAATTGAATTTCATTTACAGAACAGTGTCTGTAAGAACGGATATAAAAATAAATACAAACTTACCCCTTCTTCGAATGTCCACCTGGCGGCGACTTGTTCACCAGTTGTTTTATGTATTTTTCGACGAGCTGCGATGATGCGTTCTTTAATTGCCTGAGCTTCTTCTTCGGAGGCCTAAAGCATTCATTTGTTATAAATTCAGATAATTTCTTGTTTATAAATCGGTTACGCTTTATAATTTTAGCTCATATTAGTCCCACTGCTGGGCTCCAGTTACCTCCACAATAGAGGAAATTGGCCTAATATAAAACAGTGGTCAGAATTGATGGGGTAAGGTTTAATTTCAAGATTGCCTTCTCTTGCTTTGATGTTATATGCGTATTATATCCCATAGTTGTGTTTACGTCACTCACGGGCAAGATAAGGGGTGTTGAATGAAATTTTTGGTCTGCCACCACACGGAAAATCGCCTGCTCTTAAATAGCTTGAAATTATTAACAATATTATTCAATTAAATTTATATAGCGTGGTCTGATCTCATAGAGCAGTGACATCAATAGACCAATTTTTTTTTTTTAGTAATCGTTAAGAGGACGCATTGCAACCATTAGTAATGTTGAGACTAGTCTGCTTACCACGTGGTCGAGCGGCTCATCTTCGCCGGGTGGCAGATCGAGTTGCGGCTGCTGGCCCGTGGACTCGCGCACTTCACCACGCAAGCGCACCAGCTCTGCACGCGAAACCACACCCTGAACCGGCTCCGACATCACGTGCTCTTGAAAACTATAGCAACAACACAACATATCTATAATTTTCTAATACTTTAAAACTGACTTAGTATTGTCAAAAAGAAAACTCTACTATTGTAAGCAAAAGGAATTGATAGGGTTATGTTATAGTAAAACTATAATAAAAAGAAAGCAATTAAAACAAGGTTAGGTTATTAGCTTAATAGCGAGCAAGCTTACGTTTAATTAGATCAAAATTCGTATAAAGATAAGGTTTTGCTTTTAAATGTGCCTAAACAGGAATCTTCGCAAAAATGAAATCTATTATCTATCACCTCCATATTGTAGACCTTTTCGATTTTCAACATCGTCAAAAAAGAAATTTTTATGGACCGTCAAAAAATTGATTGTACAACTACTTAATATTATATGGGTACATACTTATCAAAATGCGAAGTGTATCCAAGCGTTGGTGTTGCCAAAAGACGATCATAAATATTAGTGACATTCAATGCCGATCCATTCTCCGCCTCCCATTTAATGTAAGACTCCCATAGTCGATCAGAGCGAAATTCTAAGCCACACGCTTCTGCAATAGAAAAACTTATAAATAAAATGTTTGAAATCAACAAATTTTCTGTTACAATTCAGAGAAAATTACATAATTTAATATTTGGGGTTTATAGCCGCCTAGTTTGTGGCTGCCTAGTATGTCGGGTACGAATACTATCAACCCTTGCATTGCTCGTGGATATCGTAAAAGACGATTAAGAAAGTATGCCCAGGTCTAAGTTAAGCAACTTAGACCGGGGCATACTGCGACTGATGCAGTCTGGTGAACAATTACATTCCCAAAGAGAGCTAAATGCAAGGAAGTGACCGTTCATAAAACCATTGCCAAAACTTTCGCAATATGTACAATAAAAGAACAGTATATATTGAGTCGACCCCAAATAATTGAGATGAGAGCAGGACAGTGATTGTTATTTTTTCTTACTCGTCTAGTGGTGTCAATAAATACTATGATGGGGTCCGCCTTATTCAGACAGGTAGGCTAGATTGACACGTACATTCAGAAGCTAGAGGTTTTTAGACAGGACTGACCACACCCACTCCAACCATCTGGGGCGAAAGAAGGGTAGCACGGTGTTCCGTAATATGCACTAATTGCTCACTCCACTTACTGAGCAGGCTATAGGCAGTCTGCCCGTACTTTACGCCCTTTTTTGAGGATTCGTCTTTGGTTTGGTCATACCTTGTCTAAATTGCCCGGAACTAAGGAAAGAACCTGTCATCATGTACTTTACCACGACGTAGATTAATGTCACACACAGTTTTTATATAATAAATGTATAACAGAATTGAGCATAATGTTGTGTGGTAGCGGCTACGAATGCTTGTTTTTGTTTTTTTTTTTTGTTAACGCTGTGGAAATGCTTTTACGCACTATCCCCTGCCACGGTGGGGTGTGTGGGACTCGCCGGCCATAGATGTTGGCGGTCGGAATACACACTAAAACCAGCAGCGGTCCCTTCCGCGCTTTTACGGGATGCCGGAGAGAGCGTCTAATGACATTCTATCACCGACACCCCTACGCTTGGCCATCTGGCCACGACTAGTCAGCCGTCAAGGCGGTGGGAGGAGGTGCGCGTAGCGGCGCCTCCCTCTCCCTGGTCGCCGCTGGCGGAGCGAGTTCGCAGACGCGAGTGCTTCGCGTTCCCGCGCCGCGGCCTCCTTTGCAGAGATGACTTCCGCGCAAAAGGAGGCCATCGAGGTCCAGTGCCTGTCGCTGTCAAGCATCTTGTTGATGACGGTCGACAACGACAGGTCCGCTCCAATGACCGCCGACAGGTGGTGGCGCTGAGGCCCCCAGGCGAGACATACCTCCAGGGTGTGACGCGCGTCATCGATTTGCGCGCTACACTCATGGCATCCAGGAGCTTCTTCACGTCCAATTCGGTGCAGGTACTTACCGAAGACCCCGTGTCCGCTAAGTACCTGCATCAGCCTGAAGGACAGGTTGCCGTGCCTACGTGTCGTCCAGCGGTAGCGGCTACGAATACCACCAACCCTTACTTTACTCGTGGATGTCGTAAAAGACGACTAAGAGCCTTATAATGACCTGGGCCAACTCCATCGGATGCCGTTTGGTTAACAATTACATTCCTCAGGAGGGTTGACGTCAGGCAGGCGGCCGGTCATAAAACTATTGCCAATAACTTTTACAATATGTACTATGAAAGAAGAGTACATATTGTATCGACCTCAAGTAATTGGGATAAGAGTAGGAGAATGATGAAAAGAATATAGCATTATAAATCTGAATATAGCTTACCAATTGCCCTCTCATACTGTAGTCTTATAAACACATGGTCGTCACTTCTAGTAGCTTTTATATGATTAAGATAATGTATCCATAAATCGACCGACAAAGGTATTGCTTTCAAACCTCTTTCCAACACCTGAAACACTCTTTAGCATTAAACAAGTTCCATTTGAATCTAAGCGCATCACAATCGCAACGCACCATGAAGCAAGGGAATATTGAATAGCATATGTTATGATCTCATTTATTTCATTGCGGACTAAGCGGCGCGTATATGTGATATTAATATAGGTCACGCAACGGGCCGCTTGGGTCCGCAGAATATAAAATGTTTGTCGGGTATATTACACCTGTTCTCGATGTGATGACGTAGAGCACGGCGGCACGACGACTCTTCACAGTCCTACCGTTCAATCGCTAAATACGAAGACCAGCTGCACTTCCATGCTATCATGGATTTGGTTAATTAAATCTTAATTATATCCACCACTCAATTAAGTAGTAACTTAAATATTACATAATTACATTACAAACACATCATGCATATACAAATTATAGTAATTATAGTAATAATAATAATAATGTAATAAAATATCAAATATACAGCATAATATATTATCACTAGAGCGAAATCTATGTGATGGTAAAACTCTCCGGTGTGAACGGACGTCTTTTGCTTTACGTACATCGTAGACCTCGTTGCACTGTTGGGGAAAAAAAAGTAATTGCAAAATACCAATTATGACTGATACATTTCATTATCCAAATGCTAAACGCACAGAGTAATTCATGTCGAAATTCTAAAACTTACCAAATTATTTAATTAAAATATTATATAAACAACAAAATTTTTAATTACGGATGGTTGTCACTTACCTCGAGGCACTTCTTTTTGCTACCCCTACGTTTCTCGTAGTCGGCGTACTTCCTCCAATATCCGTAGCAGTACGGATAATGAGATAGAAATGCATCGTACGCCTCGCGTGCAGCCTCCACGTCGCTCTGTCGATATTTATTGCAATTAATACTAGCTTTAAATTTTCATACATTTAATAATAAAAAAATATTCATTCAGTTGGCCCTTGCCACTCGACAGTATGATTCAGTGCCCATCGCTTCATAAAGCAAATGGGATTAGCGTTTCGTTTTCATCATTAAATACATTCTAAATCGCCAAAAGTCGCGATTTTTCAGAGATTTCTAGGCGTAAGACACCTCAACTGTTAAAAAATATTCAGTAGAATTCCTCTGGTCGTTCCACAATGATTCAATTGATGGCAGTTGAGCGGTGTAGCTAAATCTCATGAATTATGAGATTTAGCTACATTAGAAGCAGTCTTTCAAACAATTTTAATTCATCATCATAATCATCATATCAGCTTATATACATGCTGGATTCCTACCTCCTCTAAAGTGGGAAGGGAGTTACAATCAGTGTTTCCACTATCAGATTTTAGTTTTACCCTAGATTTTTCTATTAAATGCCCTAAATACCTTAATTATTCTCTGAAAATCCTTGATTTAGGGCGCAAAATTTAAATGAGTTCAAAATAAAACAAAACTTGATGGTTTGAGTATTTATTTTAATTTTCGTCTATTAATCAGAGGTATCCGTGTGGTGACGGAGTAAGAATACAATTCACCACCCCCTATCTTACCCGTGGGTAATCGTAAGAGACGACTAAGTGATATAAAAGGCATATAACATCTATGCAAGAGAAGGAAAACTCGAAAGAAAACCGTATACGTGTAAGTGAAATCACAACTTCGAGGTTTTGGTATTTGTAAGTTCCAAAATGATCTTTCAAGCTCCACCAGTATAGGTACTTCCGTTGGTAATTTTGTGACCTCATCTTCACTGTTTACCTTGAAATAATTCGCTTCAATAAGGGCTTGTTGACGCCATTTATTATCCGCATTTTCTATATTACATTTATTACTTAAAAAAACTGAAATGGCTGAACACAGGATTTGTTAAAGAACGATTTTTCAACTGTCATGCAATTTGTGTATCTACATATTTTATCAAATAGTAAATCATTTTCTAAGTCATATCTAAATTCTTCATTATTTCAGCATATCGCCGCCCAGCTATTTTTACCAGGTCATTTTCCCCCAAATTACCCTAAATCCCTAAAAATATCAAATAGCCCTAAGCCATATTTTAAATTAGTAATTTCGCCCTGAAAAGGGGCGAAGTCCCTAAAAGTGGAAACACTGGTTACAATATACCATTCTAGTCAGATAGGTTGGGTTTTATTTCGAGTTTTGCAGTGACATTACCTGGTTGCATACCTCAGTCGTTTTTTACGATCACCTACAGGCAGGAAACGGTAGGTAGGAAATTGTTTCTCCGTCACCACAAAGAATATTAAATTACTAAATAGAAAATGATAACTATGAAGTAGAGATAAAGCGAATTGTTTTTATGTATCAAAGTGACCATCGAAATATGCTAAATAGTAGGGGCGCTAGTATCGCAAATAAATTATTTTGATCTCTGTGACAGACAGCTACAAAACCGATGAAGTAATTTTGAATATGCGTCATGTTTACAATTTTACTTTATATCACCTATATTTTCATAATTTACGTGCCAGTTATATTTATATCTCAACTGAATTATGAATATAAAAATATGAATATTTACACCAAAACTTGTACCTCATATGTTTTAAAATACTTAGCAACCATTTTATATTTTTTTTTGTTGTTACACATGTACAAGGTCATACTGGACTGAGAATAAGATAGAGATGGGACAGTCGATGAACGTAAATCGATAACATTGTTATTAATTATTTATAAAACAAGTAAAACCAATAGATTGCCTATATAAACCACATGGTTACTCTTTAAAATAAGTAAATTGTGTTAATTTAGTATTCAGACATCAGTTATAATATTAATAATACCATTTCTTTTATATTAAAAAGATAATTTCTTTTATAAAATAAACATGATTATTCATGAAATAATCTATGACCAATAACTCATCATCAACCTACAGGAATGCACCAGCGATGATGATAATAGTGACGATTAACTTGAATGTATTCCTTTCGAATAATAAAAAAGAATTAATTAACAGCTTTATAGTTTAAATTAAATAAAATCCATTAATTTAAATTCAATTCAGATTGTTTTACATTTATAATCGATTCACCCATCCATTTGACTGAAATTCAATAAGATTATCATACATTGTTTTTCAATTGCAGTAGCAAATAACTTTAAAAAATAAAGAATTATATCGACAAAAATACGGACTGCATCGTAAGCGTGCGGCACTAGTGAGAGCTGTCACAGAGATCAAGCTATATTTTATAGACTATAATAATATTGATTATACTGCTAGTTATAATATGAATGGCAACTAACCTCTTGATCAACATATTGTAGCAAGTAAGTCCAACCAGTGAAATCCGTTGGATCGTCATTTACTACCTTCCAATATTTGTCCAGTTCAGGAAGAGTTTTCTTCTTTGGTTTTTCATCAATTGAACTTCGCTTCTCAGATGGAACTGGTTTGCTTTCGCCGTTCTAAGTAATAAAATACATACAAATCTTAGATTAACAAAATCTAGATACCTGACCAGCAGAAACCAAATTGTTTCAGATAAATTAAAATGGCAGGTCAAGAATATTATATTGCCACAACACAAGTCACTTCTCCATAGAAGTCATAATAACCAACTACGGTGTCATTATTAATCGACAGCAGCACTTTTTTAAAAGATTTTTAGCACCAACTGTATTTGCGAACCCTACCTACCAATAGTAGCGATTATATCATTAAATTATGGCTTTTTTATAGCTTATGGTGGCAAACGAGCAGACACCACACCTGATTGTAAGTGTCACTGCTGTTTATAGACCTTTGCTATATACGAAGGGTATAACTAGGCCGCTGCCTATAATTACTATCCCCAAAACCAACCCAGTTGGGCTTCCAGCTCTCTCGCTCATCGAACGAAGCGCAATAGCACATTGCTATTACTCAGACGTCGATCTTCTGCGAGAGTGTGGTACTACCCCGGACGGACCGGCCCGCGGCTGTAGACAGAGAACTGTTACAGCGTGGTCCTACCACTATTATTTATACCCCGGATGGACCGGCCTTAATATATACTACCTAACCTTTTAATATATATTAGGTATAAATTACATTATGCAGTGTAAAAACTTGTGGGTGTGTATATTGTAAAAATACAAGGTTTAAATTTTAATTACCACATTCCTTTCTTAAGGCTATTATAAAAATTAATCAAAGATATCTTCTTGGACATATCAATATGCACAGTATCAAATATAGGTTTACCACTGCAGGTGTGATATTTCAGCGCAGTGAGGGAAAGAAGGAAGGTCACAACAGTTAGTGTAAAAAAAGGTCATAAGTAGGAAAGATATTACATATTATAAATGCTTTACCTTTGCAACAGCCTGCTTCTTGTTAGAAGACTCGCTCTCTGATGTAGGTGAGCCAGGGTCATAACCGTCACGTTGATTTTCGGGTTTACGTTTGCGTGACTCTTTTGAATCTTTTTTGGATGCAGGTAATTCGTCTTCAGACACGACCTAAAGAACAAATACTATGTTATTAATAATTCCGGCGCGTTCATACATAATAAGTGTATTTTCTGTACGAGCCATATTGTTGACATATTGCAAATTGTTCATATATTGCAGTCAAGTTTTTGTGCCTCCACTTATATTGTAATTTAGACATTAAACTTTAGTTACCTCAGTGTCTGCAGGCAAGTCAGCAGGTTTGGGGCCAGGTAGTTCATCGTCCGATACATTTTCAGCATCCTCCACACTCGGTTTCTGTACTTCAGGGAGTTCATCTTCAGAGACCACTTCAGTCTCTTCTGCACCTCCAACCTTCATATAAAATAAATAAAGCAAATTAAGTACGTGATGAAACATTTTAGGTAATTTTATCAAAGTCGTCAAAATTTCTAAACGAATACTTTGAATTACAAACTTTCCATGTGGTGACAGACTAAGAACACACAGTTCACCAGCTTTCTTGTACGTGGGTGTCGTAAAAGACAACTAAGGGATATAATATGCATATAACATCTGTGCAAGAGAAGGAAATTCAGCATAAAACCTTATACTAACCCGTCTGACCATTGTAGTAACTATACAACACTGGTCTACCTATTAAGGTTAATTTGCCTCTATCCCTTCTGTTGCGGCAAAGGCTCGAGTTCAGCAGTAGGGCGTATATGCGTCAAAATGATGATCATGATGATGAATTATAAATATATTCTGATTGAAATCACCATCATCATCACCATGCTCTTATCCCAATTACTTGGTCCAATGCAAGATGTACTATTTTCGTACATATTTTCAAAAATTATTGGCAATAGTTTTATGACCGGCCGCGTGCCAAACGTCAACCCTCCTTGGTTATGTTTTTACCAACCAGATGGTATCAAATGGAGTTGGCCCCCGGATCAATGTAAATAATATACTGATTGCTTTAGTATTGTTATGTAATTTAGTAATATAAGATTGGATACTAGTTGAATCACTATGAAGATAATTCAATTATTGCAAGTTATTCAAATATTTAGTTGCTATAATTTTAAGAATGTGTTCTTAGAAATATATTTAGCATTTTTTTATGTATAATATTTTCACTATATGCCTAATCACCCCAAAGAATAATTCTGCCCCCAAATTCTTACAGATGTGTTTCTTTCTGAAATTTCTATGGGACCGAGAGACCTTAGGTGGCGGTTACCGATACAAAAAATATTCCCAAGGAGACTATCGAACCTCTTTAGAGGGCCTTTCATTAAATTTAATACAGATTAGACCTTTCGAATCCGACTTGACATCACCTCTCACTATTCAGTCATGTGGTTAATTTAATAGCGGTGTTTTACCTGAAATAAAACACATATTAAATACTTACCTTATTTGAAGCTTACTAGATTGAGATAGGCAGTCCGTGTTTCCGTTTCCTCTTCGCTCTCTTTTACTCTTTTGTGCTACTTTATATATATCTATCTCACTCGCACATCCGATCCCACCAGGCTTCCGGTCCGAACGACGTGTTCGGTAAGAGCCGTATTTTGTTAATCATTGAGTCGATAATCCACCAGGCAGGAATTAAGGTGTAAGCTTCAAATAAGGTAAGTATTTAATATGTGTTTTATTTCAGGTAAAACACCGCTATTAAACACTTGACCGTTATTTGAAGCTTACTAGATTGAGACGTGTTTGTTATCGCCTGGTGGGAATTAACGCCAATGTGAATGACGAGGATACGTCTACGATTTCAGGTTGAAATGGTAGTTAGTTATATAATTAAAACGATAGATGTGCGGAAATTGCAATATTTTAACGCCTTTAATCTCTTTACAAAATAATAAAAATATTATTATAGAAATATTATATTGTCCTAACGAATACTACATAGTATAAGACAGTATTACAAATCTTTATCTGATTTACATATGCTGAGAAATTCGATAAATATAGGTACTATTTCAATCACCAATTTAATGACCGTATTGTAATTAGTTTATTGGGATGAACCGGTCAGTAACATTGCATCCTTCTTTAGACGGTATTACCTCCTTGCAATAGAAACGGGCAAAAGTATTTTGTGATCTCCAGTTACCCCTGGAGAGAATTTCATCTAAAGAGCAATTGTTAGACCACCCTTTGGAAGCTACGGCGGCACGTATACTTCCTGGTGAAGCGAACACTCCAGCTTGCAGTAATAACGATTTAACCCATCCCGCTATGACCGTTCGAGAAGCCGCCTTTGATTGTCCTCTGATATTAATGAAAAGATTCTGACATCCTAATCGACGCTTTTCTTCTAATAACAAAATTGTACGTTTTACCCACAATACCGGATCTAAATTTTTCTGGGTAGGATTAGAGAATAGCCTCCAACCAGACTGTCTGTATGTAGCAGTGTCCGTTTTAGATCCAAACATGGGCCAGAGGATGACGCAATCATCCTTTTCGGTAAAATGCTTTGGATCTACAGCCAGTAAAGTCAAATCATGAACTCTTCGCCCTGAGCAGAGGAGCAGTAGAGTAGCCGTATGTCTACAGGTAGCGAAAATATCATTCTCATCAATAGAATAATTGCTCATAAGAGATGTTAGTTTATCGGTATTCCAAATCGTAGGCCGCATGCTTGTTGGCTTTTTCAGAGCAATTGATTTTAGGATATGTCGGACTAAGACGTGCGAGCTTAAGTTATGGGTATTGTCAAAATTGCACAGAGTAGAGACTACAGATCTGTGTAGTAAAATAGTATTATAAGCTAGTCCATCTATAATATATAAATCAGCGAGGAATTGAGCTAGGATAGGACCCGTGGGTTGTAATGAATCTAATTTATGAACTTTTGTCCACTTAAGCCATCTATTCCATGCTACCTTGTAAGTATTTTTGGTAGATGGTCGCCATGACGATTGTAAGAGTTGTAATTGCGCGTCCGACCAATTAGTTAATTTCTCTGACCACCCCCACATCTCCATACTTCTAACGTCATCTCCTGAACCTTGGGCGGTGGCAGTCCTGTCGATATGTCTATTAAGTGAGATTGAAGTTTCTTGATCGTGAATGGAGGCCCCAGTGCACGGGCTTTTAGATCCGGTCTCCAAAACACTCTTTCCCATTTCGGAACTACTAAGAGGAAAACTCCGGTTGCCGAGTTGAGGTGCTGTAGCACTTTGGGGATCAGATAAGGTGGAGGAAATAACCACGCACAGGGGTAATTCCAGGTTTGGGAGAAGGCATCGTGATAAATTGCGTGAGTATCGTTTTGGTCCAGAGATACATAGTTGCTTACCACCTTCGCTCGCTCTGATGCAAATAGGTCTATCATTGGAACCCCAAACCTCGTGAATATTTTCGTCGTACACTGAGGTAGGAGATGCCATTCTGGGGGACGCCGATGTCTTGACAAATGATCTGCATGACTGTTGTATTTTCCCGGAATATGATGAGCTTTCAGATGGATTTGATATTTGTCTAAGGCGACGAAAACATCTTTTGTCAATTGCATCAAGGGTAGGGACCTGGTGCCTCCCTCGTTTCTCAAGAATGCTACAACAGTTTTGCTGTCGCATTGCACTAGAACAGTTGACTTTTGCAAGCGTGGACCTTGCTTTAATAACGTCTTCAATATGGCAAGCATCTCTTTTTGATTGCAATGAAGGCTCTGTTCGACTTTTGTCCAAGGCCCCGAAAGAGCACAACCGTCGAGTTGTGCGCCCCATGCTATGTCTGACGCATCTGTTGTAAGGTAATGTGAGGGGGGTGGATAGTGAATCAGGGAAGCCCGATAACAGTTCTGAACCCACCATAATAGTTCCGCCCGTACCTCCGTGGGTAGGATATACGCGGTTGCCGGCATGTCTTTCAAACATTGATTTAGAAACATCAGCGTATCTCGAAAATAAAGTCTGCCCCTGGGTACGGCAAAACTGGCAAAATTCAGCATGCCTACCACACTCTGAAGACAGTTCAGAGTGACTGCGCACTTGTCCAGTAAGTCCAATATGTTTAGTTTTATATTTAATACCTTCTCGAGTGGCAAGGACTTCTCGTTTAACCATGGGTTCCAATGAACACCTAAGAATACGAGACCTCTGCAAGGCGACGTGATCGATTTTTCGAGATTTGTCTGCCACCCTAAGTAGTGTAGGTGCTCCAGCACTACTTGAATATGGTCTTGTAACACCTGGTAGTTTTGATGCGCTACCAGAAAATCGTCCAAATAAACTAGGATCCGTATGCCTTGCTTTCTTAAGGTTTCTGCCACCCAGTTGGTCAGACTTGCAAATACCTTGGGCGCTGTAGCGAGACCAAATGGGAGGCAGGTCATTTGCAGCAGTTTCTGCTGGTAAATTAGACGCAGAAGTGGTCTGTGGGACCGGGATATTGGAAGATTGAAATAGGCTTGGGAGAGATCTATTTTGCATAGCCAATCTCTTGGTTGCAGAAAGTCCGGTACCCGAAAGATGTTTATGAGCCTGAATGGTTCGGTGAGAACAAAGTCGTTCAGGTGTTTTAAATTGAAAATGGGTCGATTCGTTCCATTGTTCTTTGGGACCAGAAACATTGTCGATATAAAGCTTGGAGATCGTGGCACTACTTCCAATACTTTTTGAGTTATCATTTGTGAAATGATATTTGACATTTCCTCCGACTCCTTCGTTTGAGAAGGACTCCGTAACAAAGGTAGAATTAGTGGAGGTTTTTTGTGAAAAGGTATGCGATATCCTTTTATTATTTTGAGCAGAGGTTTTGGTGCTCCTAACTTCTTCCATCGATCGACAAAATGTATTAACTGGCCCGCTTTGAAATAGTCAGTACCTTTTTTTGCTACCGGTCTGGTGATCATAGGTTGCGCTACGCTTCCTACCACCTTTTCCATTATCTCGTTGGTTTCCTCCACGCGGACGAAAGGATCCGCGCGTGTTGTGGTTACAACCACGAGTACCATTGTTGTAACCACTGGTTCCCTGCGAGGGATAGTTACGTCCAAAAGTTTGTGATGGACGGTTATGAGCGCAGTTCTGCGAGAACTTGTTATAGTATGGCAGAGAGCAACATACTTGCGGAGTACCTTGCATAGGTGCAACAACATTATTTGTCCCCTGCGAGGGGCAATGGTTGGCTTTCTTACCAACTGCTTGCGAAGCAGTTTTGCAGCCACTAGTTTAGATTCGAAGGTAAAAATGACTTTTTGATACCTCCGGCTTTTTCTAAAGTTAGTGACAGTAGCTCACTATTAAAGATGTGTTTACTTGAAGGTGGAATCTTTCGTAACGCCGATTTAGTGAGAGGATCACGAACGAAATTAATTATTCCGTCCCTACGCATCTGAATAGTCTCTGCGCGGTGACCACAGATTAGTTGCAGTAGATCCGAAGACACCTTATGATATTCGCCTTCCGAAAAAAGCACACTGATTTTATCATGTAACTGATCAGGAGTTACATTACCTGTGTCGCGGACCCAAGAGATGAGACGAGCCAGACTATCTTGTAACGCCTCTTGCTGCTTAAGTAAACAAAATGTCAAAGCACCATAGGCTTTATCGGCATAAGCCAAGTGCTTTTGAGAATCATAAGGTTTGATTTCATCGTTTATATCTAAATCCGTAAATCCAGGCGTGTGATTATATAACTTTTGTACTTCCGAGTACCTTACTTCACACCATTCACTCTTATTAAGATGTTGGATATCATCTAGTATCTTAAGGTAACTTTCAGATGTCTTAGGCACCGATGGTTCCTTAAGCTTTACCTGAATGTCCAATTTAAGTTTATGAGAGTTGTTAGACTCCTTATCTTCCCTTTCGCAATCATATAATGACCTACATTCGTTATTATCTAATAAGGATATTTCGTCTATATTATCTATAAGTTGTTCTTGTGCCGAGCCACAAGGTGTAGCCACAAACTGTGTGTTTGTATCGCCATCATAAAAGCGTTTACGAAGTTCATTTACTTCACAGGATAATTTATATAGTAAACTGTCCTTACGATTATACCTGCGCCCCCTTTTATTGTGAGAGCGATGGCGACGGCGTTTCTTCTTTCGTGACGAATTCGATGATGATGTAGTAGAAGAACTAGAGCTACCTTCACTAGAAGAAGAGCTGACCCGTGCTTGTGGGCCACGACGCATAGTCTTAGCTTGCAAACCCGAAGGTCCGGCACCCGTGTTAACGGCATTATCATTTAGCTTATCCATCCTAGTTACCTAGATAGAGCAACGGTTAAATCCAATCTTAGTTAACTGTGACAGATATTATTTAAATCCAATAAGTAACCGCAGTGGCGGCATTAAACAAAACAACTTTAATATTAAATTTATAAATTTCTACTGAAGGTAGATGCAACAACATTTGAATAAACATTATAAATAGATAATGTATTTATATCAATTAGTAGAGAGAATGAGAGCATTCCGTGTTATATAAAACTTTAAACCAATTGGTAAAGGCGAACGGTCACACCGTTATAATATTTAACTTTACCAATTTTTAACACACTTTATACAATATTTGTTATACAGAATACTACTTACGGTTTTCCAATGCAAGGAGTCACTTTATACTTTACTTCAGTTTGAATTTTAATCAAGAGTTATTTTAATTTTAAACACTGAGAGGAGTAATTTTAATGCGACTGCACTCCACGGACAATTTAACGCCAATGATTAACAAAATACGGCTCTTACCGAACACGTCGTTCGGACCGGAAGCCTGGTGGGATCGGATGTGCGAGTGAGATAGATATATATAAAGTAGCACAAAAGAGTAAAAGAGAGCGAAGAGGAAACGGAAACACGGACTGCCTATCTCAATCTAGTAAGCTTCAAATAACGGTCAAGTGTTTAATAGACATATTATAGTCATATTTTCTTTAATGCTGAATGCAAATATGATAAGGAAACATTTATATTTGAAAATCTGCCTTGGTGGTGTGTTAAATCTATAGACAAACAGTAAAGATTAACCTCTCGAGTAATTAAATTCAATCATACCTTATTAGTTTTCTTGTTTAGTGTAGGAATTTCTTCAGTACTATCTTGCTTAACAATTTCGATGGGTGTTGAGATTTTTATAACAATGTTCTCTTCAGTTTTATCTTCAGTATTCTTTACCATATCGTTAGTAGATGAATCAATACTATTGGCATCTACTAATTCCACAGCTTTGTTTTTTGATTTCTCGATTTTGTTATCTGATGTATGAACATCTTCACCAACCTTAAAGAATATCTTCATATATTCACTAATAAAATATCTACTTTATACTATATTTATTATTTTTACATAAATAAATTTAGATTATATATGTAAGTAAAACGAAATACGAGAGCCTCGAACCTCAAATTCAGAAGGAAAATATTTATAGAAATGGTCTGTTTGTCTTGTATCTGTCACACTAGCTTACTGTCCCCGTGTCCTACTGGCTTACTGTCCCCGTGTTTTACCCCAATACATCCGCCGTAAATATTTTACTCGTGATGTGGAATCATAAACAGTGAGTATAGTTTAATGATTTTAAAATAAACTTACATCCATTTTATGTTTGGTGTCTTCTTTATCCTTCTTGTCAGTGACCACTACTTCTACAGCTTTACTCTATCAAATAGGAATAAGAAATTGTTGATTAAATGTGAGTTAAAATGGCGATTATAATAATAATAAAAAAACTAACCAGAAAACAGCTCAACATGTAGTGCCAGAGTAAGAATACAAATCATCCTTCTCTTGCGCGTGGGTGTCTTAAAGGACGACTAAGCGATGTGATATGCAAGTAAAATCACTATAGGGAAGAAAATCTCAAACTATATCAACCTGACTGACCAGCGTGCGCGAATATACTAGTACAATTTCCCTCCTGTGGTGGAGGAGGCTCGAGCCCAGTAGTGAGACAAATATGAGTCGAGATGATATGTAAAAACTACCTAAGTGTCGACAATGTGAGTCGGACTCTCGAATAGTTCAGTATTAGGGATTGTAATCCGCCGTCATATTCAGTCCGGTCGGATCCGGCCGGATTGATGAAATCAGGATGATTTTCGCTTTTCGGCTCACAATGAGTTAGGAAGTTAATAAAGTGCCATCGTAGTTAATATAGGCAGTTTATAAAAAATAAAACATACTTCCAAACCAATGCTAAGATTAGACAATGAGCAAACAATTAATATCTAGTAGTTTAGGTAACTAATAAAATTTTAACTATGTAACGAGTAGCTTAGTCTTAGTTTCCACAGGTAGATCAATTATTTTAGTAAGTAACTTTATAAATATGTGGATGATATCCATCCATCCATCAGCCCGTAAACGTCCACTGTTGGACATAGGCCTCCCCACGAGAATGCCATTCAACACGGTCCCGCGCCACCTGCATCCAGCGGTTACCTGCGACCTTAATAATGTCGTCAGTCCACCTAGTGGGGGGTCGTCCTACGCGGCGCTGTCCGATTCGTGGTCTCCACTCGACAACCTTTCTTCCCCAACGGTTGTCGGTTCGTCGAGCGATGTGGCCTGCCCATTGCCACTTCAACGTGCTAATTCTCCGGGCTATATCAGTTACACCCGTTCTTCTACGGATTTCCGTATTTCGGATTCTATCACGTAGAGAAATACCGAGCATAGACCTTTCCATAGCACGCTGAGCAACTTTGAGCCTTTTGATTAGTCCAACATTTAGAGACCACGTTTCAATTCCGTAAGTCATCGCTGGTAACACATACTGGTTATAAACCTTTGTTTTCAGACACTGCGGCATATTAGACGAGAAGATCCTCCTAAGTTTCCCGAACGCTGCCCAGCCGAGTTGGATTCGTCGGCTAACCTCTTTCTCGAAATTGGATCTACCTAATTGGACTGTTCTAGGTAAACATAGTGATCGACAACTTCGAGAATCGCATTACCAACCAGGACCGGTACAGAAATGACATGGGCATTAGACATGACTTTCGTCTTGTCCATGTTCATTTGCAGCCCTACTAGTTAGGAAACCTTGCTGAGGTCATTGAGCATGGTGCCAAGGTCCTCCAGGGATTCTGCCAGGACTACGATATCATCTGCGAATCGAAGGTGAGTGATGTATTCGCCATTGATGTTAATGCCTAGTCCGGTTAAGTCTAAGAGCTTGAAGACATCTTCCAGCGTAGTGGTGAACAGTTTCGGAGAGATACCGTGTCCCTGTCTCACGCCTTTCTGCAGCTGGATCGGTTTCGTACTCTTATCCTGGATGCGGACCGACATAGTAGCGTTTTTATACAAACACTTCAACACTTCGATATATCGATAGTCAATTTGGCACCTCTGAAGGGACTGCAGCAGTGCCCAAGTTTCGACAGAATCAAAGGCTTTCTCATAGTCCACAAACGCTAGACACAGAAGCCGATTATACTCCTCGGTCTTCTGTATAATCTGGCGTAGCGTGTGGATGTGGTCTATGGTACTATAACCTTTTCAGAAACCGACTTGTTCGGGCGGCTGTAAGTCATCTAGCTTGCGCGCGAGTCGGTTCGTAATGACTCTTGAAAACGGTTTGTATACGTGGCTCAGGAGTGAGATGGGTCTGTAATTCTTTAAGAGCGTTTTATCGCCTTTCTTGAAAAACAGCACCACCACGCTCCTGGTCCACGACTCTTGAACGTCGCCCCCGAGAATGACAGAATTAAACAGCTTCTGTAGGGCTTTTAAAACCGGCTTGCCGCCTGCCCTCGGAGCTCTGTAGTAATTCCGTCATCTCCCGGTGCCTTTCCGTTCTTTAACTGTTTCAGAGCCATCCTGATCTCGTACAAGCTGACGTCCGGGATTTCTTCAGTGTAGTGCCGAGTTAGCTTGGATCTGGGGTCTTGGACCAAGCCAACAGGATTCAAGGATGATTTGTACAACTGCCCATAGAACCTTTCGACCTCTCCCAAGATCTCACTCTGGGATGAAATGACAATACCGTTATCGGTCTTCAGCTTGGTCATTTGGCTCTGCCCGATAGACAAATCTCGTGCGAACACTTTGGAGCCTCGATTTCGCTCTATCGCCTCTTCAATACGCAGTGTATTAAATCGGCGAATGTCGCATCGCATCAATTTGGAGATTTGTCTATTAAGCTGCCTAAATTCGGATCAATCGGCTGGAGACTGTACCGTCATTTCGTTTCTCCTCTCTATGAGTTTGAGAGTCTGGTCAGAAAGCTTTTTTGTTCTAGTTGCGCGACGGGACTTGAAGAATTGTGACCCGACCGCGTGGACAGTTTCCACGAACCTGTTGTTCATATCGTTCGTCGATTCGCACTCTTCCAGGCATTGGAAGCGGTTACGTAATTCGAGTTGAAAGCTATCGGGGTTATGATATTGGACAAGTGTAGGTCGGAGTATAGACTTAATCAAGCGAGACCGCTCGACTTTCGTACGAAGATTCAATGTGCCTCGTACCATCCGGTGATCACTCCCAGTTTTAACCCTGCTGATCACAGAGACATCATTGAATATTTGTCGTTTGTTCGTCAAGATGAAGTCCATCTCACTTTTCACTAAAAATGACCTCACTGATCCATCGAGGCTAATCCAGGTCCACTTCCTTTGTGGCTGCTTCTCGAAGAAGGAATTAATCATAAAGAGGCCTTCCTTCTCCAAAAAGTCGGCCAGTTTTTGGCCCCTTTGGTTTCACTGTCCAAATCCATATTTCCCCACTCTCAACTCATCGTCTGTCCTTTTACCTAGTTTTGCGTTGAAGTCTCCCATCACTACCGTGAAGTGGGTTTTGGAAGTGTGGATGGCTCTCGATATCCTCGTATAAAGCCTCCACTACATCGTTGGAGTATGTCAAGGTCGGTGCATAAACCTGTATGACCTTCAGCGAATACCGTTTGGTAATTCTGAGTATAAGGTATGCTACCCTTGTCGACACGCTCTCGATCCTCTCCACGTTGTTTACGAGAGACTTACGAACGATAAACCCTACACCGCCTTGGGATGAGTGATCTCCCTCCCGGTAGAAGAGCAGGTTTCCAGACCGGAGGATTATCGTGCCCTCCCTCTCTCTTCGCACTTCTGATAATCCTACAATGTCCCATTGGATTTTGCTCAATTCCTCTTCCAGCTCGATGACCCTCTCGTCGTTCCTAAGTGTCCGAATGTTGTGTGTTGCCAGGGCCAAGGGTCGATGTTTTTGGTAGCCAGATCGCGAGATTCTTCGCACCTCCTGTCCCGCCACCATCGAGCCCGCTACCAAGATGAGCCCGTGGCACAGCGGAACTGCCGTGACTGGGAGCCGTCACTTTTCGTGCATACATTTTTATTTGGGGGGGGACTAATGTCATAATCGCCACGCTTGGCAGGCGGATTGGCGATCGCGGTAGTTGATATTAAGTTTCCCGGGAGATAGCCGCTGCCCACTCTCTTTCTCGATTTTTACGACTCCCACGGGCAAGCAAGGGGTGACGACATCTGTATTCTCTTCTCGTCGCCACACGGGGAATGTGGATTATATGGTTATAAACAAATGCGGGATGCGGGGGAGCGGCGCAGTGCTGGCGCAATGTAGTGGTCTGGGGCGACTCGGCGTCGAACTACTCGCACGCATGAACACCACGCGCAAACCGCTTGAAGTGCCTACCCATGCAACAGCTCTATTATTTTGCAAAAATTGCTAACACCGGATCCGGTATACTAATACAGGACCGATTTTCCTGATTGCAATCCCTATTCGGTATATACCATCACTCAAGATTTAAAACTATCTAGCCGATTACTAATGTTTACGCCAATACAAAACATTTAAAATAAAACTATTTTTTAAGAATTTTATTGCGTTTGTATTAGATTTTTTTATTTCCCGACAATTCAAACACTATTCAGCGTTCATATTCATGGGAGGAGCTCCACCTCCTCCCGTGATTCATAGTATTCTAATCCCTTCTCACACATATATAATTATTATTATTATTATTTAACACTATGTATAAATTATTTAATAAATAATCAATACCCAAAACGTGTACCGTGTATGGTCACGATTATAATTATAATTTAACTTTATTTTTATGGTTTACGATTATAGCGGCAATAGGCAACACACTCTGTGATATCATCATCATCATCACAGCCTATAAATGTCCCACTGTTGGGCTCGGGCCTCCGCCGTAATAGGAGGGAAATTAACCTACTATACCGCGCTGGTCAGACGTGTTGGTATAGGGTTTTGTTTCGAGATTTCCTTCTCTCGCATAGATGTTATATGCGTTTTATATACCTTAGTCGTCTCGTACGATCAACCACGGGTAAGATATGGGGTGGTGAATAGTATTCTTACTCCGTCACCACACGGAAGAAATTTCTGATTATGATGATATGATTAAATCTCTGTGATATACTAAGTACAAATATTACGGTTTAGAAAATACATCATCGACTTAGTAATAGGGTTTAGTAACATATCACTGTAAAGATACTATGGTCTTTAATTGAAAGGTGTTATAAATAATCATCCAGCTCATGTCCGACTCCAGTCTCCTCCGCAATAGAAGGGAAATTTACCTATTTTATATATATATATATACAGGGTGTCCCAAAATTCAACGATAAGCTGGCACCAGCAGGTGGACCTACATATGACTACTCGAGAACAGAAAAGAAAAAAATTCTACCTTGATTTTTTTTTTCATTACGACAAAAAAACCAAAATCTTTATAAATGGACATCCTTTATTATATTATTAAGTGCTATTGCTACAGTTTTACAAGTAATTCTGTGATTTTTTTTGTATTGGCAAGGTAAGTAGCACTACTATCGATCACAACCATTAAAAATTCCAGAATATCTATAGTTTTTACACAAAAATCAATCAAAACTATGTTTTTTTCATAAATTATGTAAGATTTTGACTTTCAGCTCACTTTCACTCATCATAGTGAAAAAAAAAAGTATGGACACTACTGTGGCAAATAGTATTAAAAATTGGCGCAACTAACTACAATTCTAAAATGGTATAACATTCAAGGCAAACTAGCCACAAAAATATACTTAGGTGTACTATTTCAAAATAACAACCATATTTCGAAAATTGTTAGTGTTGATAGTAATCACTTTTACTAAGTAGCCAAAATGTTTTTGTAGCAAGTTCCCAGAATTTGAATGAGACATGTGCGTAGTCCGTAGATCCACAGTCTGAATTATTTTATGGCGAAGCTCGTCCAAGGTTGCAATCGGTTTTGTGCAGACTCTGTCCTTTAGACAACCCCAATAGAAAAAGTCCAGGGGATTTAGATCGGGTGAACGGGGTGGCCACAAGATAGGACCAAGTCGCCCGATCCAACGCCCTGGGTACTCTTGGTCTAAGTACTCTCGCACAGGACGGGCATAGTGAGCTGGGCAACCATCGTTTTGAAACCACATGGTTTGCAAATCACTTAAGGGCACATCTTCTAATAATCCTGGCAACTCATTTTGTAAGAAGTTTAAATAACTATTGCCATCTATGTTTCCTTGTAACTCAAAGGGCCCTATCACTTTGCCATTTATTATGCCAGTCCATAGGTTAACCTTAAATTGGTATTGGGATTGTCTTCTCTCACCAGGTGCAGATTTTCATTGTTCCAGCTATGAAGATTGTGAAGATTTAAATATCCATCTTTCTTGCATGTTGTTTCATCACGACGACGTGACGTTTTAAAATTCTATGTGCAGTACTTTTTGGGATTCCCGTTGCTGCTTGTACAGTACGTACAGAGGTAGTTGAATCGTTTTCTATTTCATTGAGAACTTCTTCATCGTGTTCCGATCTAGGTTTTCCAGCGTTTCGCCTGTCAGATGGTATACGACCCTCCGAAAAAGCTTGATACACGTTAATAAATACGCGATAATCCGGATACCTTTGAAGATTAGGGTACCTTGCTCGATATAATCTGCTAGCAGCGTTGGCATTGCATCGGCATTCTCCATAAATTAGGTGCATATTAGCGTATCCTAACGCTGTGTATGGTAGCGGCATGATGAATGCTAAACACTTGAAAATAAGGCAAAACTTCTTTAAAAAAAACACAAAATCACAGTCTAAAATAATGCCAAGTCAGGTCAATTTCCAGGTCACTTAATTCAATCCAAAAGTCGTCAGTATCAGAGCCACTTTAATTAAAACAGAACGGTGTGCAGTAAACAAAGAAGTAGAGCATACTGACTTGCTGTGCTGCTGAGGACATTAATTACTTCTCCACCTGCATTAATGTTACTAAACAATTAGCATCTATCTATCTCCCTCTAACGTATAATCTCTCTATCTCTGTCTAACTTATTTTATGGATTTATGGACTACGCACATGTCTCATTAAAATTCTGAGAACTTGCTACAAAAACATTTTGGCTACATAGTAAAAGTGATTACTATCAACACTAACAATTTTCGAAATATGGTTGTTATTTTGAAATAGTACACTTAAGTATATTTTTGTGGCTAGTTTGTCTAGAATGTTATACCATTTTAGAATTGTAGTTAGATGCGCCAATTTTTAATACTATTTGCCACAGTAGCGTCCATACTTTTTTTTTTCACTATGATGAGTGAAAGTGAGCTGAAAGTCAAAATCTTACATAATTTATGAAAAAAACATAGTTTTGATTGATTTTTGTGTAAAAACTATAGATATTCTGGAATTTTTAATGGTTGTGATCGATAGTAGTGCTACTTACCTTGCCATTACAAAAAAAATCACAGAATTACTTGTAAAACTGTAGCAATAGCACTTAATAATATAATAAAGGATGTCCATTTTTAAAGATTTTGGTTTTTTTGTCGTAATGAAAAAAAAAATCAAGGTAGAATTTTTTTCTTTTCTGTTCTCGAGTAGTCATATGTAGGTCCACCTGCTGGTGCCAGCTTATCGTTGAATTTTGGGACACCCTGTATATATATATGTATATATATATGTATATATATATATATATATATCTTTGCCGTCTTTAATAACACCCACGGGTGTAAGTACGGGAGGTGGTAAATTGTTTTCTTACTTCTTCATTATACAGACATCAAAATATGATATATTAAAAATAATAAATTGTAGATGTAATTTATTTTATAGTTCAGAGACAATAATTATAAGACTTGTAAATATAATTTTAGTCAAAGAAACTTACATCTATTTTCTCTTTGGAACTTTCTTCTGTGTCCTTATCTTCTTGTACATGTGTTTCTTCAATGACCTCATCCTGTAAACATGAAAACAATAACCATTATCAGAATAAATCAATATGTACCTACATTATTTACTCAAGACTTTAGGTATCGGGTTGAGAGCCCTTAGCGCTCACCCACAGTCCGCGCAAAGTTGTCATAGCCAACTACGACTAACAATTAAGTCACACACACAAAAAAAAACAGACTTGAGGTAAACATTTGCAGGTGCAAGTACAGCCTACTTTGTTTTCGTTATTAGCAATCAGCTTTCATTCAGACATGCATTCTTCCCACTATTGACCGCAAATTTCCTTCAGGTGACAGAAATTAGCCTGATATACTATACTGGCTAAACTGTTGACATTGGATTTTATTGCAAATTTTCTTCTTTAGCAGTTATTAGATTAAATAATATAATTGAATCTTATGATTGCCATGATTGACATGAGAATAGAATATCCATTGTCTACAATCGTATTCCTACTCTGTCACCATATAAAGAAATCAGCTATAATTATAGCATTTGACTTCATTTTACTCTTGAAACTACTACAACTGATAGGCTATTGTGGTAGGACCACGCTGTGGACAGTTCTCTGTCTACAGCCGCGGGCCGGTCCGTCCGGGGTAGTACCACACTCTCGCAGAAGATCGACGTCTGAGTAATAGCAATGTGCTATTGCGCTTCGTTCGGTGAGCGAGAGAGCCGGAAGCCTAACTGGGGTGGGTTCAGGGTTGTATTGGTAGGCAGCGGCCTAGCTATACCATTGGCAAAGGTCCATGGGCGGCAGCGACACTTACCATCAGGTGTGCTGTCTGCTCGTTTGCCGCCATAAGCAAAAAAAAAAAAAAAAAAAAAAAAAAAAAAAAAAAAACTGAGTAAGTTGAACCTTTTAGTGGTAGTATTAACTCGCTGAAAGTGATTTTTATTTATTTTAGCATATGTATTTTACTGTCTATTCATGATAGTTTAAGAATAGTGTTGTATCCAATTCCTTTACCAGGCATCTAAGGGAGCGTACCTGTTCCCAGCCCGCTTCCCGCCTTGCCGGATAAGTAATCACCAACATATCATATACTAAAACTTTCTCCAAAACATGCTCCAGTAGACTACTACTGAACCTAATAAGGTTCAGTAGTTTTCACAGTACCTACTACGCGTTCACTTCAAGATTGCCGTTACCTGCCGTCCTACCGCCCTACCTCGTGCCACAAACATCGCCCGCTCAGTACCGATAGCAACGCTATTGTATATATATATATTCATATTAAACGAACAAATTGTTGATTTGCATTTTTATTTATTAAGTAATAATTTCCACCCGCAACTTTGCACGCGTGGAATGTTAATATAAGTATCCTTTGTACTTTTCTGTACTATTGAAACATCTAATAATGATAATAACTTGTAATAAATTTCATTATAATGGGTCGAGTTAACTAATAACACACTAATAACAAACAGACTCACATTTACATTTATAATATTAGTAAGGATAAGCATAGTATTTTATTTTATCAACTTGTTAAGCAATTCTGTGTAACAAAATTAATCAACAATAATTTCATTGTTTTGTATTGATAGCTGTGACTTCGTAACGGTCGACGACGGCAAACTCGAACTTCTCGAAGTAAACGCGTAGTATAACCGAACAAAAAAACGGCTCTTCATTTATTAGTATAGATTATAAAACTAACTTCAGAATGAAATATTAGAAACCATAAAAAGAAACTTACGTCAATCTTCTCCTTAGAATCTGATTTTTGCTTATTTTCAATTTCCATTGTTTCTTCAATAACAACACACTGTAAATGAAAAAAAAACTAAGCATTAATAATATGCAAAATAAAAATGAAAGAGAGACATACATCTCTTTATATCAATTACCACATCCACATAGATGATGGTGGTTTATTACTGTTTTTATTATTTGTTCAAATCAGTGTTTCCACTTTTAGGGATTTCGCCCTATTTCAGGGCGAAACTGCTAATTTGAAATATGGCTTAGGGCTATTTAATATTTTTAGGGATTTAGGGTAATTTGGGGTAAAATGACCTGGTGAAAATCGCTGGGCGGCGATACGCTGAAATGATGATGAATTCAGATTTGACTTTGAAAATGTTTTCTATTTGATAAAATATGTAGATCTACAAATTGTACGACAGTTGGAAAATCTTTCTATAACACAACCTGTGTTCAGCCATTTCAGTTTTCTAAGTAATAAATGTAATATTCAAAAAGCGGATAATAAATGGCGTCAACAAGACCTTATTGAAGCGAATTATTTCAAGGTAAAAAGTGAAGAAGAGGTCACAAAATTACCAACGGAAGTATATTGGAATAAAGTGTTGAGCTTGAAAGATCATTTTGGAACTTACAAATACCAAAACCTTGAAGTTGTGATTTCACTTCTATTAGCACTGCCATCTTCGAATACTGAGGTGGAAAGATTACTCAGTGTACTAAAAAATGTAAAACTTATAAAAGAAACAGGCTTCACAATGAAACCCTCAACGATTTGTTGCATACCAAACTTGGTATGACAAGCTCGATTTTAGAACCCAACAGACAAATATTGAATGAAACTCAAAAACTTAAGCCCAGCGCTTTAGCATCACATTGTTCACCATCTACTTCTTTCACAGATTAAAATTAATTCTTCTTACGATTAATTATTTACTACTTCTGATTAATAGATGAAAATTAAAATAAATATTCAAACCATCAAGTTTTGCTTTATTTTGAACTCATTTAAATTTTGCGCTCTAAATCAAGGATTTTCAGAGAATAATTAAGGTATTTAGGGCATTTATTAGAAAAATCTAGGGTAAAACTAAAATCTGATAGTGGAAACACTGGTTCAAATATCTATCGTGATACATTTTCATTCACTCATTCATCTCAGCTCATATATGTCCCACTAATGGGCTCGAGGTTCCTTCATAATGCGAGGGAAATTGACCAACTATACCACGCTGGTCAGACGTGTATAGATAGATGTTATATGCGTTTATATCACTTAGTCGCCTTTTAAAATCACCCACGGTTTAAAAATTTGGTGTGAATTGTATTCTTATACTACCTGCGTGTATCGTCACGAAGCTTCGTGCAATGAGACGATATACGCAGATGTGACCGGTCATTATTGGCTATCGTCGCGAACATTCGGGGTTCGTGTGCGTTATCGCTTGGGTGGCGATAAGTCAAAGGGTTTTAGCGCGCCAATATATCACGCTCTGTGGTCAGACAAGCGTTTTTCATTTCGGCGGCAATTTTCGATATGTTTAGACGCGTTCGAGGATCTCCAGTTAATCAATAAATATGGAGTGGAGCGATGAAATGGTGTTATAATTTTTACACAATTATGAAGCTGAACCCATGAAGGGATCCATAAAAATCATTTTGTAATTATTAGCATAATATAGCTGTAAAAGTAAAGCAACTCGTCATCTAAAGTAAAATGCACGATACTTCGTGTAAAATACCGAAGTCTCTAATATTACCACAGTATTATCGGAATAACATTCTAGTGTACAAAACGTAAGAAGCTTCGCCACACATTACTTCGGGACGATACACGCAGGTGCAGCCCAAGCATAACTCTATCACCACACAGTGTCGTGACACATAAAGCATTTATATTATTAAATATATTTAAAATCATCTTTAACTTATCTATAGTCCCGGAAGTACAGAAGGTTGCTGGAAATTAACCTCTTTATAAATACTATTATATTCTTGATGTGTTGTAGCTGCTATGAATATTACCAACCCTTACTTTGCTCATGAATGTCGTAAAAGACGACTAAGAGCTTTATATCGACCTGAGCCAATTCCACCTGATGCCGTTTGGTCAACAATTGCCTTTCCTGTGAGGGTTGACATCAAGCAGGCGGTTGATCATAGCGTTGTTGCCAAAAACTTTTGCAATATGTATGAGTACATATTGCGTCGACCCCATAATAGCAGGAGAATGATGGTGATCATGATGAAGTATTATTATATTATTTTTCCACAAACCGTTTTTGCATAAACCTAATGGGTTTTAATATAGGTAATCCAAGATTTCGTCTATAAATAAATATCCACATCATCATGAGTAAATTTGTTTAGAAGCTACAATGTCATAGACAAACACACAGCCACATCAAACTTATAACACCTAACCCTCTTTTTGCATTGTAGATTAAAAACGGGGAATTAGTATAATATGTATGTTTCTTAACACTAATCTTTAATTTATTTTAGCAATCTTCTTCACATATCTCCATGGAAATAGTGCTAGTAAAAATTTCCAGAACCCAAAACCTGTATATGTCTGAACATATACAGGTTGTGGGTTCTGGAAATCTGGAGCTGACCTTAGCAGTGCAAGTACCATTTTCAACATTAAACAATTAAAATTATTGCCTTTTTGGATACTTAGGTTTCTAACCACTGAGTATTCTTTAGCATATTTCAGCATGTCACAATTATTTCGTATGCATCTAAATGACAGGGACAGATTCTCTAGATACCTCAAAACATGATTTTGTCTAGGGCGGCATTAGACCTGACACCAATCCATCAAATACTATCTCACTCTATTTAAAATCAGAAAATACAAGTACTGATACATAGATAATTATAAATAATTGAATTTTCACATATTACTAATAAATTGCCAATTCAATTTCTTGGGCTTTAACATTTGTTGAGTTTTGGGTATTATCATTAACAAATCATATTCCACATATATTTCCTTCTTACAAGAACAAAATTCATCAATTTGCATACCTTCTTTATGAAAATACCACTATTAATATTGAAAACAAATAGCAAATTAAAAATAAAATACTGTGCCAGTCACATAGTTCCATATCAAAATCTACTACTTGTTCTATAAAAGACTAGCTTCTGCTTGCAGCTTTGCCGGCGTAAAAGGTTACTTTCCTAAAGTTTTTCACCCCCTATTTTATTATAATGGTATCTATATTTTTAGTATATGGTATGGCCCCTTAATGGTAAATTTTTGATAAAATTTTAATATCATATTTATTTATATCTAATCAATAGCCTAAAAATAAGTTTCAAGCTTCTGGCTTTAAAAATGACGATACTTCCTTACAACTTTTCATCCCCCTTTACAACCCTTTTTTTTTGCATTAAAAATTAGCCTATATCCTTTATCAGGCTCTAGACCATCTGTGTACCAAATTTCATTTAGATTGATTCAGTAGTTTTGGCGTGAAAGAGCGACAGACAGACATACTTTCACATTTATAATATTAGTATGGATTAGCATAATTATACCATATTACTAACAAATGTAATAAAAAGACTCAAAATTTATGATAATGCAATAAAAGTAGTCAACTATTCAAAAGACTTGCATGACTATAACATTTCAAAACCTATAAAAAGTGTAATATATGCTGTTATCTTATGAAATGAAAATTCTTTCAAAACTACTAATAGTAAAGATATAAAAACAAACTTAGCATGTACAATTGGCTGCACAGTGTGGATTTTGTCGTTAACATGACCCGTTCCACAGCAAGCACATAATCATGTCATTTGTATGTACGTGTTTTTGAAACTGCATTTCTTCATATACATAAATGACATGCATATGAGCTTGCTGTAGAACATGTCATATCTCGTCGACAAAACTCACACTCAGCCAACCAACCATATCAGTACTGTGGGTTTGATTACAAAACAGTATTAAGAAATCGAAGTATCATTTATGTTTATTAAATTCTTAGTTTATAAAGTTCCTCACAATAGAAGGATTTTTTCATAAGTGCAGAGTGTAGTCTTCAAAGATATAATAGTATAAAAAAATTAGAAAGCTGTAATAGCTTCAACCCAGTACCAGGATTTTGTATAATGTAATGTAAAATAAATGCATACATAAGGAACTATGAATGTGACTCACATTTTGTGTTACTTTATTTAGTTCATCATTATTTTTGACAGCTTTATTATCTTCTCCATCACATTTATCCACTTCTGTAAGTTTATTGTCCTGCTTGCCTTCATAAACATCAGACGTGTTGTCATCTATTTTCTGTATCATGTCATCAGCTGATATAGAAAAACCAGCATCAGACATCTCACTCACGTCAAAGTCAGTATCCACGGTCGCCTTCTGACTCTCTGTAACATCACCATCAGTATCAGAGGTGACCCTATATGCAGCTTCTGGACTAAGTAGCGAGTCGCCGTCGGTGAGCACGTTATTTAGCGAATCACTGGGAAAATTGATAGCATTATCGCCCACATCGAAAGGATCAGTGTTAAAACCATCTGTATTGTTGTCCAGGTAGTCGCCAACGCTACCCGCGGACAGCTCCACCGCATTGAGAAAACCTTGATTCGACGTCGACGATTCATCCACCGCTGCATCTACGCTGTTAAACTCGCTCTCGGTCAGCAAATGCGATAGACCGTTAGAATTCTCATTGATTAAAGGTCCCTCGTCCGTGTCCATGGGCCCGTCGGATAGGCACTTCTAGAACAAATTAATCACATGTAGTTGCAGTAGTCAATAATCTTTGTTATGTTTTGTATTACGATCATGTAAATTGATTTAATAATCTGCCGACGTAAATACTACTATTATTTTGTTAGTTTATATATAACCTAAGTAATTAAAACGATTCCTTACCTGTAAGTCTGAACTTGTTTCATCGTCCATTTTTAGCTTTTTAGCTATACCACACCGTTATTTTCGTAAATAATTATACGAAAACACAAAGAAATATGGTCACTCCAAGTTTTACTTAACACAAATCAACTGCCAAATTATTACAAGAATGAATAAACTCAATACGCGCATGAATCTATAGGTAGTTTACTAAACGAACGAATAAACGTATGAAAAACTATGGAGGGTAAAAACTAAGGAAGACCATCTCAGTGTATTAAGAAGTGTCCATTGAATAGGAGCAAATTAAGGTGGCGCTATAGTAGCAAGTGGAAGAATTTTAAAAAGAGTGCCACAAAGCGCTATTTTGGTGGGTGTTCGAACAATAACAAGTGGACAATTTTTGGACTAATCCCACATACAAAATGGTTCTCCTTAGTTTTTATCCTCCATATGAAAAACGAAGAAATCAATCAAACCACAGATAACTTTAAGTTAGACACTCATTGCCAATATAAAAATAGAAGAAGAAAATAATTTGGAAAATCCAAAAGCGCTTCATAATTTTTATATTATTTATCATTTACTATTAGCCAATGCCAGAAATAAAAATAAAATTAAAGAAAAAAACCTTTTTTAGAAAACAAGCATTTATTATTTGCTAATAAAATAAAATAAAAAGTTAAAAATAAATTAACTCTAATAAGACATATAACACTTTATAAGTGCATTGTCACCTTTAACGATAATTAAGCTTCTTCGTCTATTACAAAATAATTCCATATCGTACATAATTATATATTTTTAACACTAAAACTTTACACCATAACTATTAAATCTTCCCGTTTCTATCACACTCCCAATTTTATAAATAAAAGCGTATTACATTTTGATAGTATGATTAAGAACATTTAGCACCTTCTTTTTCCTATGGCCAGCTTCCAGGTCCAACATCAGACCCTGGTTACCATATAAATCAAAGTACTCGTCAAGACGAATCAAACTAGTCCAAACACGATGGAGTTGCGTCGTTTAATTACGGAGTTCCTATGGCCCGCTTCCAGGTCGATCGTCAGACCCTTGTTACCATATAGTATCAAAGTACTCGACAAGACAAATCAAACGAGCCTAAACTCGATAAAGTTGCGTCATTTAATTACGAAGTTCCTATGGCTAGCTTCCAGATCCATGATCAGACCCTGGTTTCCATATAGTATTAAAGTACTCGCCAAGATGAATCAAATAAGCCCAATTGCGATGGGGTTGCGTCGTTTATTTACGGAGTTATTAGGCCGGCTTCTAAGTCCATCGTCAGACCCTAGCTACCATATAGTCTCAAAGCACTCGACAAGACAAATCAAACGAATCTAAACTTGATGAAGTTGCGTCGTTTAATTACGGAGTTCCTATGGCTAGCTTCCAGGTCGATGATCAGACCCTGGTTTCCATATAGTATTAAAGTAATCACCAAGACAAATTAAATAAGCCCAATTTCGATGGGGTTGCGTCGTTTAATTACGGAGTTCCTATGGCCAGCTTCCAGGTCCATCGTCAGACCCTGGTGAGCATATATTATCAAAGTACTCGTCAAGACGAATCAAACGAGCCCAAACTCGATGAGGTTGCGTCGTTTAATTACGTAGTTTCTTTGGCCCGCTTCCAGGTCCATCGTCAGACCCTGGTTACCATATAGTATTAAAGTAATCAAGACAAATCAAATGAGTCCAAACTCGAAAGGGTTGCATCGTTTAATTACGGAGTTCTCATCGCCAGCTTCCAGGTCTATCATCAGAACAGCTCTATGTTACAATAGTATTGCATTGTCATCCGATTTATACATGCATGCTTAATTTCAGCCTGGGGGGGCACACTTAAAACATTACTTATTTTTACTGACCGTCGCGCCGTCTACAGATTGGTTGTACAAACTTAGCTGCTGCCATTTTGTCCTGCCTGTCAAACGTTTGACAACTGAGAATTGTTATTTTTTGTTCCTAGCGTAGGTACTTATTGTCATCGATCTATTTTCGGTTATTGATATTCTTTCTGAAAATTATCCCAAGTTTCATTGTTAAGCTGATATTATTATTGTTTAGTTATCAGCTGATATGTTTTTTTTTTATATTTCAGGGTAGCTTTCATAGTAAAAGAAAATTCTATGTAATTACACATACACATGTAGATATGTATATATATTACTTCAACTTTAGTTCACCGCCTAAACTCTCAGTGGCAACACTTTCCGTACATGCATATTTTATCATCGAGTTGCCACTCTTTTTCAGTTTAATAACTTTACTCTTTGATTTCAGCTCAATCAGAAACCGGGGAAGGGATCAAATTTAACTTGTAAGATTTGATTACAGACAACGGGACAGGTGAAACTAAATATAAGCTTGTAATGAAAGAAAAGAAATACTTTTGAAATTTCGTGCCATTCTCGACGAATAGCTAAACATAGCTGTATAGGCTGAATGGGATTTATTTCCTTTGCCTGTCCGAATGGACGAACTAAAAAAAATGTAAACGAACCCAATTTTCATAAGGTATACATCAAAGAGTAAAGTTATTAAACTGAAAAAGAGTGGAAACTCGATGATAAAATATGCATGTATGGAAAGTGCTGCTACCCAGAGTTTAGGCGGTGAACTAAAGTTGAAATGATATATATATATATACATATTCACATGTGTAATTATATAGAATTTTCTTTTACTATGAGATCTACCCTGAAATATAAAAAAACATATCAGCTGAGAACGAAACAATCATAATATCAGCTTAACAATGAAAGTTAGGATAATTTTCAGAAAGTACATCAATAACCGAAAATAGATCGATGACAATAAGTACCTACGCTAGGAACAAAAAATAACAATTCTCAGTTGTCAAACGTTTGACAGACAGGACAAAATGGCAGCAGCTAAGTTTGTACAACCAACATGTAGGCGGCGCGACGGTCAGTAAAAATAAGTAATGTTTTAAGTGTGCCCCCCGAGGTATACATACACTAAAGACTAAGCAGTTTAGTTTTTTTTTTTATTAATTGCAATTAAACGACAAAGAATTAGACTTTTGGCGGAAATCTAAAACGTCATGTGGTGCTCTTGTATTATATTCGATATCTTAGTGTTTTAACGTGTTATATTAGATAATTTTAATGGCATTTTATGTAATGTGATGTGACAGAACTACTGGGATGTAGTGAATATCATATAAAAGTGCTTTACAACGTTTTCGTTTTCCATCAAAATTCCCACAAGATACCATTAACAATGTGGCCATAACACTGTTAATGGCGACAATTTGACTTACTGACAGACAATGACTAACCTGAAGAGACTAAGAACGTGAAGATAATTATAACTCGACACTGGCAACAATGGCTCGTATAAATAGCTGATTGCCAATACATAAAAAGAAGAAGAAGAAGACAAAGAATTACCAAGCCATTTTCGAAAGGAAACAGCACGTTGCGATTATGAAGCTTATAATAAAAGAAAATCTTCCATACATTCATTTTTACGGTAGTGATCCTGCCAGATACAAAATATTTTATCCGACGTCCTCGAATATTTTTTTTAATCAACTATTTTCTTACTTTTAACAAAATAATTACTTTTAAAAATATCAAATACATTTAAACGAATGTTTTGTCTTGACATATGTATTATAATATTATCCTATAAGTGCAATGTGAGAAAATTACAATCATTTTTATGTTTGAAAAGTGCTTGATTTTCATATGTCGAGAATAGAGCAAGACCTCAACGCTTGGCTTATGAAGCGTGCAATTACATAACACTTAGCTGTATAGGCATTCGTCGTTCTTGCAAAAAAAATATATCGGAACCTAAAAATAACTTGTATTTTGTAGTTTATAGCTCCTTCAAAATACTAAATTTGAAGGAGTTATAAACTAAGAAATATGGATCTTGAATGGCTGGAGCCGATTAAAATTATGTCCGCACATGTTACGATGGATTGGATTGCATAATCATGTCATTAGAACCGATAGGATAGGACTCATGTACTATCGGTCAGCGAAACTAGATAGGTCCGCGAACATGTTTCCTGGATATAGTTCCGACAGAAAAAGGAATCGTTCCATGTCCGATCCGCTCCAGGACATGATTTGCACATGACTAACGGACAGTGACTATCAAGAACTAATTACCATTTGCCGTTGAAGACGGTACTGCTATTGACACGCTCCATCCACGGATAATATCCGTGCCTGCAAATTAAAAAAACGGCTGAATTGGACCGATTTTTTTCAGAAGAAAAAAATTCATATATATATATATATAGAATGTATCAGAGAATGGAACAGCTGGTCAGAAGGGTGGTAGGTAATGATGGTAGGAACCTTTTTTTTCCAAGTGAAAATCTCGATTCCTTAATGAATTAGAAGCATTTGAAGTTTGCAATTTTGTCATAAATTTTTCATATAAAACTGATTGAAATGTATCAAGTAAATGATATCAAATCCTCAACATATTCATTCTTTGTTAAATACATATTAGAACTTCATTAAATTAATGATAACGTTTCAATAAAAAACTCAATCTTCGCCTTGCGACATTGCGAACATCTGAGTGGTGAATGACCTATTTCAATAGCGATGGTCTGTTACAGAAATGCCTACAAACAGTTTTAAAGAAATGCTGACATACAGGGATGTAGTAAGGAAAAAGAAATAAAATTAAAAAAATACCTATAAACTTAAAAAAAATATATTAAGACAGTAGGTTTGTATCGGAAATGTAATTCGTCTCTGTATACTTTCGGCTATTAAAATATGTCAAAGGTGCCGCAAAGACTTGCCGCCATATGTCCGTCCCGTTCTGCTTTGCACTTTGTCGCTCACTCTTGCAAAATAAAGCTTCGCTTACACTGGTCATACACCGAACAACAAGCGAATAGTCTAATTCTTTTATATAACGATTCTCATCACGTGACCTTATTATTAATAAAATGATTCCCTGGTCGCCGGTTCCGTTAATCCTTCAGTTTCATTATTAGATAAATTCCTAATGCACAACATAATGTTTTGCAATTGTCACTTTAATTTTTCGCTAGTTTTCTTACTTCTCTATTTCCTTATCCATTTATTTCCTTATTTGAGAGCTAAGCTTGTAATATACTATCTAACCTTTCCCTGCTTCACTGTATAAATTACAAAGAAGAGACCTATTTGCAACTTCATATTTCATATTTTAACTAATTTACAAAATGCCAATTACATGATTTTTTTTAGATTGATGGCAAGCTGAATGGATCGGATGTGGCGTGAATGTATATAGTACATCCGTCCATCTGATCCAACAAAGACGCTGGAGGGAACAGTGAGTGATCCCATAACCTCCACAACAGCACGTACCGGTCAGCGGTACCCGGTTTGTGTCATCGGTGACCCGTCCGATTGGTTACCCTTTCGAGTACTATCTAAAGTCGACGCTCCGGCATTGTACCCTATTGAGGCGTCGCGCGTCGGCATGATAATTACATTCACAATACGATTTTGATTAGTAAACAGACATAAGAAGTAACGAACATACATTTATTCATTAGCAATTAATTTTAACTAAGGTTTTTTTTTTACATTATGATGTAACTGAATGGTTACCTCATAACAATTACAATCTAGCCTTGAGGCTAATAAGTAATTTAAATATAACTTAATTTGCTAAAACTTACAATTTTAACTAAGGTGAGCTTACCTTTTTAATAAAGATATTTGTAGGTTAAAAATTGAATTATTATTGTTTTATAATTTGTATTAGTTTACCCCGGGTGTTCGGTCTAAGGACACGTACGAACGATTATCATCTCCTTAGAATTTCTTCGTGTATTAAAGATTACTGTTTTAAAGTATTTAGTAATATAGTGTGAGCGTTTGGTATTCCATGCACTCGTGGTGATCAAATGGTGTTTGTATTTTGCCTTGGCATGATGTGTAGCTAATGTGTTTCATATCAAAAATTAATGAAGTGTGGATTCTAAATAAATTTTAATATCAAAATTATAATGTTAAAACCCTACATTATCTGCATATGCCGTATATCAATATTGGATATTTACCACTATGGCAACTTTCACAAAAAGGTTAGTTCATCTTATTTATCACGAAGTATAGATACACTTCGTGTTATTTATTAAAAATAAGTAGGTGTTACTATTCCCCGTGTAGCTATGGGATAGTATACAATTGTCATCGCATCTTACTGACCCGTGGAAGTCTTAAAAATCGGTTGAGTGTCTCACCAGGAGAGTGGGCAACGTCTCTCTTCTGGGAATCGTATAATTCCTCACTGCGATCGCCAACTCACCTGCCAAGCGAGGATTGTACCGTATTGGCACAAATCTTATTCGTGAGAAAGGCTACGTTCAGAAGTGGACGGTGAAAGACTGAAAGATGATGATAATGATAAAGTAGAAAATTAAATAACATACATACATATAATCACGCCATATCCCTTGCAGGGTAGGCAGAGAGAACAGAGTGCCAGAGAACTCTATCCTTGCATACTTCACTCGCTTCCTCAACATTCATAATTCTCTTCATACACGCTCGCCGGTTTCAGAGACTCTTGACTCCTCCTTCCTTTAGTACATGACCGATCTAGTCTAGGTAGGTTAGTCTCGGTCTTCCCCGGTACCTACATCCGTCCATTTTCGCATTGTATACCAGACGTTCGTTCGGCATTCTTTCCACATGTCCGAACCATCGGAGCATTCCCTTTCGCATCTTTACACCAATACTCTCTTTCATACCTACTCACTCTCTTACGTCGTCGTTACGAATGCGATCGATCAGCCTAACTCCACAGATTTGCCGTAGAGATCGCATTTCAACCGCATTAATTTTACTTTCATACTCTTTTCTGCATACCCAACTCTCGCTTCTATACAGTAATGTTGGGACAAGGACTGCGTTATGTATTGCTACACGTGCCTTCTGGGTGAGGTGGTGGCTGCCGAGAAGTTGCCCCAACTCTCCATTCACTCTATTTCCCGCATTCACTCTTCGCTCTATATCAGTGGTGTACCTTCCATCTCAATTAAATAACACTTTTCTTTTTGACGTGACAACGTCTTATAAATTGGTTTGCCGGGTGACACTTCAAGAAACTGCGTTACGCTCCGCTCACGTTATGCGCTCACAATGAGAGCGAGTGAGAGGCACGCGTCCCTTCCACAAGTTATTGTATGTATATTTGTATATAAATACGTATGTATGTGTAAAGGTAAAAATAAAATTTTGTTAATATGAAATTCAGTGCGAGATTCTTTGTATAAATTAATGTTTTAAATATAATTCTTTGTATAAATAAATGTTTTAAATTGTTACTATTATTTCATCCTTCTTCCTACTATACGAATGAATATTCACATTAAAATTATTTTACCACTCAAAGTCGTTGTCACGTAAAACTTTCGCCCGTATACCGACTTTACAGGCAACCAATATTTTTTTACCTGCAGAAGCCTATATTAAACTATAACTCGAACAAATACATGTACCTATTCATACCGGCTCGTGACAAGGTAGATAAACATAAATGACGTCACATTTAAGGCGAAGTCTTACAAAGCCATATTTTTAAAATCGCTATAACTACTATGTTTTACTGTTTTTTGTATAATATACATTCTAAATATGATCTACGACTATGATACTACAGCATGTTCAAAGGATTGACACATAACCTGATACATCCTGTATATATATATATATATATATATATATTGCAATTTGGTTGGTTGGTTTGTTGGAGAATGTAGGCTTGAAAATCAGCAGACCAAAAACAGAATACATGTTCTGCGATTTCGGCGGTCTCTCCAATTTTACACCCATAACTTTAGATGGAGTACCTATCCCAGTATGCTTGAACTTTCGATACCTCGGTTCTCTTATCCAAAGCGATGGCGACCTGGATCGTGCGGTGAAGCACAGAATTGATGTGGGATGGATGAAGTGGCGGCAGGTCACGGGTACAACATGCGACCCCAAAGTACCCCTTAAATTAAAGGGCCAAATATATAAAAGCCTAATAAGACCTGCTGTACTGTATGGATCAGCATGTTGGGCGATAAAAGCGACGGATGAGAGACGATTGCATGTAGTGGAGATGCGAATGTTGAGATGGATGTGTGGTGTGACAAGAATGGATAAAATAAGGAATGAACATATAAGAGGAAGTTTGAAAGTTGCGCCAGTGACGTAAAAATTAAGGAGTGAAAGATTGACATGGTATGGACATGTGATGAGAAGGGATGAAAGTAATGTTGTGAGGAAAGCTTTAAGCATGAATGTTGAAGGCTTAAGGGGTAAGGGAAGACCGAAGAAAAGATGGATGAACTGCGTGAAACATGACATGGATAGACAAGGAGTGACCACAGAGATGACGTCTGATAGAGTTGTATGGAAGGAGAAGACATATTGCGTCGACCCCAAATAAATTGGGATAAGAGCAGGTTGATGATGATGATATATATATATATATATATATATATATATATATATATATATATATATATATACAATATATATATATCAGGTTATGTGATGTGTTATGTGATACATCCTGTGTATATATATATATATATATATATATATATATATATATATATATATATATATATATATATATATATATATATATATATATATATCAGGATGAACCCACGACTGTGTCATAATCTATTGAGTGATACTTCTATTAGACGATTTTTCTATTGCCCTATCGTTATATACAAGAATCAGACTATTAGCTTGTTGTTCGGTCTATGACCAGTGTAAGCGCACCTTTATTTTGCAAGTGTGAGCGACAAAGTAGGCAGAACGGAAAGGACATATGTCGGCAAGTGTTTGCGGCACCTTTGACATATTTTAATAGCCTAAAGTATACAGAGACAGATTACATTTCCGATACAAACCTACTGTTTTAATATTTTTTTTATAGGTTTAAAAATATTTACCTACATCAGTAGGTAATTATTTAATTTTATTTCTTTTTCCTTACTACATCTCTGTATGTCGGCATTTCTTTAAAACTGTTTGTAGGCATATCTGTAATAGATCATCGCGATTGAAATAAGGTCATTCACCAGTCAGATGTTCGTAATTCGTAAAGGCGAAGATTGAGTTCTTTATTGAAACTTTATCATTAATTTACTGAAGTTCTAATAAGTATTTAACAAAGTATGAATATGTTGTGGATTAGATATCATTTACTTGATACATTTCAATCAGTTTCACACGAAAAATTTATGACAAAATTGAAAACTTCAAATGCTTCTAATTCATTAAGGAATCGACATTTTCCCTTGAAATTTTTGTTATGGGTTCCTATCATTATTACCTACCACCCTTCTGACCAGCTGCTCCATTCTTGGGGATTTTTTTGAAATCACGGAGATTTGCCAACGAGCGTAAACCTATTTCCGTGACTGTAGTTGTATCCACGGGTGAAAATGATTTTCCTTCCGTGTTTATTATATGTTCCGTGACCGTAATATATCCACAGATTTCATGCGTGGAGCGTGCCAATAGACACTTTGATTTGAAGAAGTGATAACTAATATATGAAGAAAATTAATACGGAAGATAAGGCAGTAAGGTCGACTGACTATAGCCTGCTCATAAGGGCGATAAATAAAAAAAAAAAAAATAAACATAACCTCTTTCATGTAATAAAATAAATTCGTTCTATTACAGATTTTGTTCATATTTCTATTAATATCTTTGTTAAATTTAGAGAATATTATATGCCTATACTCGAAAGTATTCAAACCATACACGGATAATTATTCGAATACAATATTGGCATAATGTTGGCTTTGCGATCTATTATTCGTAATTGTATTACTACTGGACCAAATATAGCTCATCAACAAACTAGGGTAAATAATTTTACAAAATTTTTAGTTATGTCATGTAGTTAGATTATTATCTGAGTTACCTATGTATTAATCTCTCCATTTCTGTCTTAGGTTACTAGGAATGATCGCTATTTTAACGATTACACTGTCTATACATAAGCTGTTGACTAACAACTATAGTCCTCAGAATATAGCTTGATCTCTGTGACAGATAGCTACAAAACCGATGAAGTAATTTTGAATACGCGTCATGTTTACAATTTTATTTTGTTTTTTTTTTATTGCTTATGGTGACAAATGAGCAAGCAGCACACCTGATGGTAAGTGTCACTGCCGCCCATTGACCTTTGCAATACCAAGTGTATAGCTAGGCTGCTGCCTACCAATAAAATCCCCAAACCCACCAGGAATTATATCGACAAAAATACGAACTACGTCGTAAGCTTCCGGCACTAGCGACAACTGTCACAGAGATCAAGCTATATTGTATAGACTATAGTTCATCAATTTATTATCTTGGAAAATTACCTGTTTAGATGTTACATGCTTATAATGATAATTTGCACTGTTGCACAGATAAGAATAAAACTAAAGAAATTTATTAAATACTCCTTTACAGAATACATTTATATTAAAGAGGAAAACGCCTATACCTCTACATAAGAAAGGTGGCAAACCTGCGAAAATGAGAGGTAGACATTTTGTTTATGATCTTGTTCAAGATACAACAACAGTAAAACAACCTGATATAAAAATAATTCTCAATCAATTTGTGGATGGTAAGTCATGATACCCATGTCACTTGGTGGCATAATATTAAGTATTGTCCTACATAACGCTGATTTTAAATTATAATAGGCACACATTTTAAGAGAGCCTTATTCCAGATAGAATTTTTCTGTAAATTATTACATCTAATTAAATATGTATTAATTAATAAAATAATGATCAATGTTTAAAGGTAGAATCATGTCCTACTGCTAGGTTGAAGCCACCTCCACAGTAGGAGGGAAAAGGCTGTTATTTCAAGATTTCCTTCTCTGCCATCATTGTAATGTACATAATCCATATTTATATTTTACAGAACCCATGGGCAAGAAATGGGGTGATGAATTGTATTCTTATCTCGTCACCAATTTTCTCAGCATTTCATGGAGATAACTATAGCTCTGAGTTTATGGTTTCATGTTAAGTTTTTTCAATGATGATCTTATAATTATTATGTTTGAAGCAGTATTTTTGCCCTGTATGGTACTGGTTGTGCTTCCATGGATTTCCGTGTTATTTAAGCCTTATTTTTTTCAACACATTGTATCAGAAAAATTATTCTTTAAAGGATTATACATATAATGCAGAGAGATCATCAATCGTCAATATAAAACTTTTATTATAAGAATTGTGCTTTTGTTTTTGGCAAGTTATGTTCTGGACTTACACCGTCCAGGGTGACAGAAGGATGAAGGAAAATAACCCGCCGTCCTCCCTCCCATCGCCATTGGGCCGGCCACTGGTACCGCTTCCTTGACATCCATGCTCAGTCCGGTGAGCTACACTTAGGGGTACCATCCCTGTCGACGCCCAGGCCTGCTACCGGAGCATCTCCCACACATGGTCAGCCTTTCTGCTGGTGATAGACTACTCCAGGTCTAGTCACCTGCGGACGCCGCTAGGGCAGCATCAGCCGTAGGTACGCGCGCCTGCGCCGCTCCAGGCACTGGCGACGGAGCGTGTCACTGAAGAGGATCTCCACTTGAACCCGCCCCGGCGCCTTCTTCCGCGAGACGACTGCCTCGCAAAAAGCAGCGACCGCGTCCCAGCTCCTGACGCTGTCGAGCATCGCCAAATCAGCACCGATGATTGCGACGAGTTCACGGTGCTGCTCTGCTCAGCCCACATAGACCTCGAGCGTATGTTGCGTCGTATCCTAGTCGCAATTGCAGTAGTGGCCGGATGATGTCCTTTCCGTCCTCACGACCGTGTGCAGGTACTTTTCGAAACAACGATGCCCCGTCAAGACTTGCACAAGTCGAAAAGAGAGGACCCCACGCCGCTGACCCAACCACTCCATCGGCACCGTCCGAAAGGCCTTCACAGTCCGAACGCCGAACCGAGGCCTCCAGCCGGACTGCCCAACGGGCGACAACGTCCCGGCGGGCGTCACATCGCCAGGCGGTCAACTCGTGAGGCGAGACATTGCCGCCCCCCGCCAGCGCCGTACCCGCCGGTAAAATCCGGCCAGCATCTCCGCCTCCAAGTCCCATGGGGGAGTTCCGGCCAACAGGCACGCTGCCTCCGTCGCCACCGTGCGGTATCCGTGTATGACCCTGACCGCCATGGCCTTCTGTGGTTGCCACAGAAGGGCCATGAGATGGGCGGTCAGAGACCCCGCCCACACGGGTGCGACGTATAGAGACATGGACCGAACCACCCCCGTGTTCAGCTGTCGGCACGTCCTGGGTCACGCCGACAAGCCGCGGAACAAGTTGGCGAAAATGCTTCCAGTACCACCACCGCCCTTCGAGCAGGAGGCCCAGATATTTCATCTGGGCCCGGATGCTGATAGGCCAACCATGCCCCGTCAACTTGATCAAGCGCCAGCGGGTGGACTGTTGCGGAGTGCATGGAATAACAGGGCCTCCGTCTTATTAAGGGCCACCCTAAGACCCAACGCCTCAATCCGGCTGAAAATCTTTTCAGTGCTTAGAGTTGCTAGGCATGCCACCTCTACTAGCGTCCCACCCCGGGCTGTGACGAGCTTGTCGTCAGCGTATCAAATTACGCCCAACCCGAGAGGGTGGCTACCACGCAACGGCCAGTCGTAGCCGATACTCCACAGGGTCGGACCTAAGACCGACCTCTGTGGGACACCGCACGACATGGGCGTTCGCACTACGTCCCCTACTCGGTTCATGTAGAGGAGGCTGCCCCTCTAAATAGTTTGCAACTAGCCGCCTCAGGTATAGATGCACTCCGTGATAACGGTACGCCTCCCTGATGCAGCTGAATAGTAGACCATTGAATGCATTGGCGATATCCAAAAACACCGCTAACAGCACCGCCTCCGCGACCACCGCCCTTAGGCGCAGCAAGGCCGCTATCGTCGAACGCCCCTTCCGCAAACCGAATTGGACGTCCGACAGATCGGTTGACCTCGCCAAGATGCTGTCCGATACGGAGCAGCCGGGATTCTCTCCAATATCTTGCCCGCATCGTCCAGTAGCACGACGGGCCTGTAGGTCGCGGCCGAATCCGGAGACCGTTCCGGCTTTGGCAAGAGAACCAGTCACCCCTCCTAACACCCAGTGAACCGTCCAGACGTGAACCGACTAGACAAGCGTTATACAGTCCCCTGGAGTGTGGTTCCGGGTTTCGAGGAACAGGACCAGAACTCGGTCGGGTACACCGCCTGGCCCAGGAGCAGTGGTCTTAGCGCGCATTCGCGTTACCGCTGCACCATCTCCTTCTCCGCGACGGGCGGCACAGTTTTGTCAGCCTCTGGGTCATTGACTGGCAAAGCCATGACCGGGGGCGTCTGCTCCGCCCGCCGTGGGAACAGGTCCTCGACCACCCTAGTGAGGAGGCCGGGCTGTAGAGTTAAACAATTGTACATGTATCCCATTTGAGTTATATTTCAATTTGATACATTTATCATTTTAACATATGATGTTTACCTAAATTAAACTTCCAGGTGTTGGCCGTGAAGGAGATATTTTAACTCTTAGACCTAATCAAGCTTATTCCAATTATCTGATGCCGGGATTAGCTGTTTATGCTACCCCTGAAAACATGAAAAAATATGAAGCACATGTAAATCAGCCAAAAGTTGGTGATCAATATAGTTCTCCACATGCGCATAGGGTAAGGCGTAATAACATGTCTATATGTATTTCATCAATTTTATGTTTAAATAGCAAGGAAATTAGTAGTTTAATGTGTATCGTGCAAGTACAATCAAATCGATAGGTAATTATTGGAAAAATATATTCATTCAACTATGTACATTTTGATTATTACACATAAGTACAATGCATATTATTTTTCTGTGTGCATAAAATCGGTACTTTGGTCTGTTTGGAACACTTCTGTGCAAAGTAAGTAACAAAGTAACTGAAGAGATATGAAGAAGCGGGCTTTGACTCTACTGCATGCACGTGTTTTGTTTCTAAGAATTAGAAAAGACCCTACACTAAACTAAATCCTATTGTTTTCTTTCCTGATTTTAATAGCCATTGAATACAGATGTGGATACCTATTCAAATTGTTTACAATGCAGCTTAGTTGGTCGTTCTAACAGATCTAATTCTCCGAAATATTAGTTAAATGTGGTCGTTTAATGAGGTATGTCGTTATTAGCAATGTCGTAAAAAGGAATGTTTTTGAGAAGGCGGTCATATAGCATTCAGCCGGGATCATTGTTCTAGGTCATTATAACCGGCATGTTGTTCTAAACGATGTCGCAGTAAACGGTTTTGACTGTAGATTACTGCAAGAGCAGAAAACTCAAAAAAAGCATTATGACAGCTCATTTAACTAGCATGACATATACATGTTAATCAACCATTTTTGTAATATGTGGTGTGCACTCATTAAAGACATTAAGGCATTCGAAGACCCGAAGTAAGTGGTTGTAGAACAATGAATTTCACATCTCCTGAGTTAACTATTGCCCTGCGTGGTATTTGAATTTAGGACACTGATACCAACGCTACTAGCTACCATCAGTGTGCCACCTCTGCAGTCAATATTTATTATGGGAATCCAGCAGAACAGGAATATAACTATGAACTTTCAAGTTGTAATCTAAACTCGTCATCATCCCGCTCTTATCCGAACTAGTGACGGTTGACGCAACACATACAAGTATGTCCTCTTCTCCCATACTGCCCTATCAGATATCACCTCTGTAGTCACTCCCTGTCTATCATGTCTTGCTTCACGCAGACCATACATCTTTTCTTTGCTCTTCCTTTAAGCCTAAAGCCTTCAACATTCATATTTAAAACTTTCCTTTCAACATTACTTTTATCCTGTCTCATCACATGTTCATGCCAGGTCAAGTGTCACTAATGAGTGACACTTGACCTGGCTTGACAAGTTAAGGAACTTATCCGTCACTGGCGCAACTTTCAAACTTTCTCTTATATACAACATATACATATAGTTTACTACAGAGTAGATTTTACCAAAATCTTCAAAAATTATATTCATCAGATAGATCAACAAATAAAGTATAAATTATTAATTATATTCTTAAGTACTGAAATGATTCGTAAAATTTCAAAGGAACAAAACGTCTGTCAGGTAAACTAAACACACGGATGCCGTGGATATCATTTCCTGTAACAGCAATAAATAAGGGAGAAATTGAATAAACATATGGATACCACAAGGACTTGTTTGTAAAGCACTCGGAATGGTTTTCCAATAGATATGGAACTAGAAACCCAACTACAGTAAACTTTTCAGTGCACAAAAGTAGTTATAACAATAATTCAGAAGTCAACTCAATAGAAAATGTCCTTCCTACTTTCAAGGAATTAATCTTGTTGGGTTTTTAATAATAATATGGATATTGTTTTTCAGACAATGCAGTGCTTATCGCGAATAGTTTTGCAAATAACTATGAACAAGATGGAACCGTGGACATTGAAGCCATGGCATATTAGTGCTTCGTTTCGTAAATCGGGTTTTGTAGTGCCCGAACATGCCATTATAATGCCACCGGCTGAAATTAAGGGGCCAGATCTATCATTGCAAGATAAAGAATTCTACGTTACTGTTGTGGTAAGTCATGCTGGTACCAAAATTGATAAAAGAAATTAGCTACACTTATTACTTGACCCGATAAACGCTGTACTGTACAAATCAAAAATAAATATAGAATTCCTTGAAATCGATTGCAGCGCCAATTACCTCATCCAATTGTTAACCAATCTTGAATCTAATCGAACACACAAAAATTTCATCAGTCATACCAACAGTTTAGAAGCGGTTAAGTCACACACAGATAAATAAAGATTTTACGACTCACATGCACTGTTTACCATCACCATATGGTGTTTACCTTAATCGTTTAATCAATACAGTAACTAGCCTTTTATGAGCCCGATGCCAGTTTCATTACTCCAGCTTTATTTAGGCTTACGATCCATTCTTAAATTTTGTTAATTTATACGCCCCTTCTGAATGTGCGCCCTGTGCTTGGACGCGTTGAATGCGTTTAATTGAACACGTATTGATAAAGGAATTAATTGCCACGGTTGCTCACGTGCTTGTATTTAAACACACTGAATTAATATTACTCTAAACGCGTGTCTCACGTGTTTAGAGTGATCCCTCTTCAGCCCATACACGTACCGTACACGCCCATAATCGTCCTCCTCCACACCGGGTGAACAATTAACCTATTAAACCACGTCGATCAGACAACAGAACGGTAAATATTCGCCACAAAAATAAGTCGGCACTGTTTTCTATCGGACGCATGTATTGTACATGCACGCTTTAGTGAAACTGAATAGGTTGATACTGGCATCACTGGTATAGCATATGATGCAGCCTGAAGGACAGGATAATAAACCAGTATTATAGAGTACCAATAGCAATTATTGATTACGCAGATACAAAACATACTGCCAAATAATTAAAAAAACAATCGTCTCTTAACTAACAGACAGGTTACTAGGTCAGATCTGCTACCACTTCACTTTAATAAGAAATACAAATATTTCAAATACTTTGCAGATCAACAAGACCGAAAAAGTGAATGTGAGATGTAGGATTCATCACTGGGCGACAGGTTTAGATAGACTTCCATGGGAGGAGTTTCATTGGAAGAAGCCAAAAGAAGCACTAATTCCAGAACAAGCAGCAGTTTTAGAAAGTATGCCCATCCCGCAATAATGACGATGTATTGTGTGTAGTACTGTGAATAAATGTTTTTATGTTACAAGTTCGAGTTTAAAATGTTGCTCCACATATAATTTTAAGAAAATTCTAGACCAAAGTAGTTTCTTTATAGAATATTATAATTTAAAACTTTATAGATTACATTATGATTAAAATATGTACTGTATACTAATAATTTAAAAAGCTGGTTTAGCAGGAAGCTTCATAATATTATATATTTTTAAACAAAATACGCAGCAGCAATAAATGTAACTATTTGAATTATCTGACAACAGCGTGTTTGACGTAACTATTTCTTCAAGTTTGTTTCGTTAACTTCTGGTTGTTCATCTAAGATTTCATTATTGTCTAAGTTCTGCGTATTATATCCCTCTTCATTATCTACAACTGACTCAATTTGTTCAGTAGTATCAATATCTTGCTGATCATATATCTGTTCTAATTCCTGGGACTGCATCGGTTGAATATTTTGTTCTATATCATATTGTTGTGGTTGCTCTTGTTCATAAGTGGTCTCATATGTATCAACATATTGTTGCTGATAAGATGGATCATGTCTTAAAGTTTGCTCTTCATTTTCACCTAAGTCCACAGGATATGCTTCTGGTTGCATGTTGTCATAATAAGAATATTCCTGATTTTGATTTTCGGCCTCATTTAGTGGGTAGCCTTGTTCACCTTCATTAACATTGCCTCCCTTATAACCGTATTGTTCAGCTGGTTGTTCTGCATAAAACATTTCCTGTTGCTCGGTATTGAAAGCCTCAATACCTGTATCATCAACAAGCTCTTCTTTTTCTACTGAATTATCTTTAACATCAGAAGAAATGTCTACAGGTGGTTCTTGATTATCTACTGCAGCCATATATTCACGCTCTATTTCATGTTGGTTGGAAGCAGATGTGTCATATTCGTTACTCATTCCATACTCTATTTCAGGTTTGGTTCCATCAATGTTTGTAATGTCAGTCTCAACGTAATTTGTAAAATTAGACTGTGAAACAGCGGCACTGATGTCAATGTCTTCTTGTAAAGCAGGAGTATTGATCACTTGTGGAGAAACTGATTTGTGTTCCTCAACAAAAACTTCATTTTTAAGATTTGCTGATATAGGTTGTGCTGCGAATACTGCTGTTTCATTTACCAAACTATTTGAATCTTCAACATTTTCTTTTTCATTTATTTCAACATATTGTTTAGCTTTTTGATCTATGTTATACATAGCATTGGAGTGTTCAGCTTGATATATCTGTTCGTCTTGTAAATTAAGGCTATTTTCGTCTGTAAGATTGTATTGTTCATTTGATGCGCAATTTGCCAGTTTATTTGTAGAAGCAGACGTAATGACTACTGAATTATTATGTTCCAAATTAGTATTTTGTAACATATGAGACACATCTTCTGCCGTATTAGCATCGTTTGCAGTAATATCTTTGCTATTCATTTTATTGTTATTTATATTTTCGTAATTATCATCATTTTCTAAAGCGTAGCTAAGTTTGTTAATTGACATATCTTTCTCAGGTAACTCATTTAAATATTTATTGCTTTTATCGATATTTAAGTCGGCGAGTATATCATTATCAAAGTCGACATTGATTGCCTCGTGATTACTATTTAATGGAGATTCGTATTTCAAAGGAGGTACACATTTTCCAGCTTGTGGTATTATTGTTAGCGTTTCTTTCTCTTCTTTTTTTAACGTACTTAAAATTTCGTATTTACTTTGCCAATTATTATCACTGGGAGGCGGTATAACGGATTTATCATTGAAAGTGTTTTCTTCAACTCCATGGACATTCGTCGTGGAATCTCTTGGATTATTAACTGACATTGCTTCATGATTATTTGTTTTAAATGTTGGCCTTAGTTTTGGAATAAGTATATAGTTGTTGCTAATTTCTTGAATCAGATATGTATCATCAACTGTTGGTAATCGGTGATTGTTCAATTGATGGTTTTCGATGATTTTATCTTGAAACTCACTATTTTTAGGAACAACCTCAGGGCATCGTAGACCATAAAGCATTGACCTTTGATCTTTAAGTGGAGTAGGCTGAAATATATGAATAAAATGTTAATAAATTTACGAAACTAAAAACTTTATACCAACCTGAATCAAATCTATTAAATGTCGTGAAGTTGGTGATTATATTTTTATAGTAAGTAAATTGACGTGAGGTCTGAGATTGTCGTAAACTTAGCGAAAACCCTTATAAGTATATTTTCATCTTATTAGACAGAGAAGACTTACTGGGCGTACATTCATAGTGGTATAGCTTCTCTCTGGATAGTTTTCTATCGGCTACCATAAATGGCCCTGTTCGTAGGAAATAGTACCGTAGTTTCTATTCGTGTAGAAATTCAAAGTCTGAGGAATAGCAATATGCTACTGCACTTCGTTGGATGAGTGAGAGAGCTAGTAGTTCAAACGCTACCTTTGCGTTAGACAGCAACCCGGCTGTGCCCTTGGTATTGCTGAGGTTCGTGAGCGGAACTTACCATTTACCAATAGATGGGCTCCTTTCACATCAGCCATCAATAAGTAATAGGTAAATAGGACAGAAGGATTATGACAAAATATTACTTTCCACGTAACGATGCGTACAATCAAAGAACGCGGTTTAAATAAAACTGGTGATAGTCTCCAGTTTTAGTTACGTCATTATAGGAGTAAAATTTGCAACACTAGGAAATATATTCTCCCATCGAGGGTTTAAAATTTAACTATGCTTTACATTAATAAAGCAATAAATTAATAGATCTACTGATAAAATTTTCATTTTATATTGTTTAAATACCTACCTCATATCTCGTAGGAACTAAAGCGGTAGAAATCCGCATTCTATCAAGTCGTCCCAATATGTATTCATTTCGTTCCTTTCGCTTTTTATCCTCTTCAATAAAGGCGTCATACTGTTTCCTTAGTAAGTTGATTCGTTCCGATTTGAGTCTGCAAATCAAAAATCATGTTTAACTCGAAATAAATTTGGTTTTACATGTATTTTGTAACTACGTAGTTTTCAAGGATTACTTTTTTTTTAACGTTCCCATACGCCTCTGTTTAGTCTTGAATTAGAGCGATAACTAAGTTCGATTGGCACTGATGTAAACAAAGCAATGCCGTGTCGACCTCTGGGGAGGTTTTGTTACTCTTCACTAACATACGTTAAGTAAAAAACGGGGAGTGTACACATAAAGTTCACTTATAAACATATAAAAAAAATATCTGATATTTATGCAAGTATTCATATTTAAAGGAAAATTATTTTTATGGACCTCAGTCCCTGTTGCGTGACCATGATGGCTACGTGAGTATAGTACCATGAACGTTGTAAAATGTTCGCAACACATCGGGCAATTAAAATCAAATACAAATGCAATAGAATCCGTAAAATAGTTTTATTTCAAAAATTTAACAACATTATAATTTTTGATAAGTTAAGTAAGCTTCTAGTATTTATTATTCAATGATGCTCGAAAGATATTTTAAATGAAATGTTTTAATTCTGGAGCCGTACGAAGTACCAGATCAAGAGTGGAAGTGTAGATTCTTTAACACAGCGCTTAAATAAAATGTGCTCTTGGTTTTACAAAACCATATTATGCAGTAGTTATCTCTTACCATTAGTGGTAGGACTACGCTGTTGACATTTTTCTGACTAGCGCCGCGGGCCGGTCCGTAGGGGGTAGTACCACGGGCCACCGAAGACAAAGATCGGGTACCGGTGGCCCGCTCGCACGGCGAAGAAGAGGTGCTTGCAGGGTGGGTCAATGGGTTGCGCGCCGCCTCTTCCGTCACCCCGGACCGATTTGGCGGGGTGCGACATCCATGGCCCACCGCAAAAAAAAAAAAAGGGGGTAGTACCACACTCTCGTAGAAAATCGACGTCTGAGTAACGGCAATGTGCTATTGCGCTTCGTTCGGTGAGCGAAAGAGCCGGCACCCCAACTGGGTGGGTTTTGGGTTTGTGTTGGTAGGCCACGACCTAGCTATACTCCTGGTATTGCAAAGGGTCATGGGCAGCAGTAATACTTACCATCAGGTGTGCTGCTTGCTCGTTTGCTACCATAATCAATAAAAAAGACCTGCTGGAGTACCGCTAGATAACTTGGCACTCTGCGATGGCGACGCTAATTACGCTATATGTATTTCGGATACTGTCATCTTTATCAGAACCGTAATCATTTTTTACACAATTTCTTTGATCTTTGCTGATATGAGAAGGTCTAAATGAATACTAAAGCTTAGAAATTAATGATCTATGCAATGCTATATAAACAATTAAGGTGTGTACAAAATTAAATACTTCGAGTAGTCAAAGTATGAACGCTGACTAGCCGTACCAGGATCTATATGGTACACGTTAACGTCAGCGAAATATCACCCTGAAACGCAAACACTGTCAGCCGAATGACCTTCAACCTTGCTTTACGATAGCTGCTAGAAAATGTTATATCAGAACCGATCATCCATGAAATAGCGTTGTTCCGTCTATCAGCATAATATATAAGTTGTTTTATCGTTGCGATAAAGGTTAGATTCAGCTTAGGACTACGCTTCACTGGGAGGTCACAAATCCAATTCGTGTATCAGAAGGCTCACCTTTATATAACAATTAGCAACTTACAGATATTTTACAAAATTAGCTTATAGAAAAGTTGTCGTTTACTATATTCATATTTACTAGTATGGATGTTAAGAATATGAAGTTTCAGATCTCGATACGGATAATATTATACCGGATATGATATTAAGTCGGTTTATCCGACAGTTTCGGTTGCTGATATTAGATTTTTAGTGTAAAGTAGTTAGGAGACTGTAAAAGGGAAATTATATCATGGTCATTACCGTATTATTCTCCTATAGAGAGGCTTTTTTTATTGATTGTGGTAGCAAACGAGCATGCAGCGCGCGTGATACTGCCGCTCGACCTTTGTAATAGCTGGGGTCCAGGAGCTAGCCGCTACAGCTAGGCCGCTGTCTACCGTGTAGAAAGTTTTCCTCTTAAACCTCGTTTAAAAACGGACATGTCATAATGCTTAGGAAACAAGCAAGTAGTTCCCTCCAAATCCTGCACATACGCGGAAGAAATGATTTCTGAAAACGTACAGTTGATGACTTTAACGTTACCTGATGAAATAGATAACCCTTTTGCAATAAAAGTATTTTTACAGATTCTATCGCGTTTATATTTGATTATTAATTTCCCTGCATTTCGAATACTGTACAGTGTCCTCGCGTGACTTTATGGTCACGTCACAAACAAGAGCTTGTTCGTTAATTCGACGCCGAGGATCCCTATATTCTCAAAAAAAAAACCTTTGCAGTGAACGCGGAACCTTGTATCTTATTGGAATTGAACTGGACATGACTGGCTTTTCGCTGGTTGGAGGGACAGCCTCCTAGGAAGATAATCCTGGATTCGGATCACCTGACCAGTAGGTGGCCTGTATGATCATTCCCACCGGGTCTTCCTACACCAGTCATCCCCTGTCTTTTGGTCATTACACGAGGATGATTAATTGAGCAGGAAATATTTTGGTTCAACAAGCCCAGATTTGAGATTACAGGCCGGTGGTGGTAACTGTGGAATTGGGAGTAGGTATATAGAAGTATTCCGGACTCTCTGAGTCGTATATCCAAAATGCGTAAACTGTTTATACACATCCCTAAAATTGAGTAGATATTCTATATTCATTATTCTTGATGTTCTATTTATACCGCTTATATTTAATTATATGACTAAAGTAGGTATACATACTGCGTATCCCACCTAATATGGTTCGGGTTATAGGGCTGTGAACTGACGACAGGAAAATCATTTTAAAGTAGCAAAACTGTACTGCTAGTCAGCAGTCACAAATTTAAACCTCTTAAAAGTAATGCTTGGGATATCTATGACCAACATCTATCTACTTATTTCAAATTATTTAGCAGCGGAAGTTGTGATGCCAAATATATTGTAATACTCCATTGCAGCGCTTGTTATACCAAGATGATACTTTCGTGATAAAATAGGTACCTACTAAAGAATTAATAACATTGCGAGCGCCGCACAATATCATTGCAAGAGAAGTTAAACTTGAAATTAAACCATGTGCTAACTGTGTTATAGTTTGGGTAATTTGCCTTTATGAAAGACGCTCGCGAAACTCATTTATGCTGCTGAGAGAAATGCTAATCCGCCCGTAATACAGGCCTCTCCACGAGAATGCCATTCAAAATGGTCCTGTACCACCTGCATCAGGCGGTTTCCTGCGACATTGAATGAGCCCGTGGAACAGCGGAACTGCAGTGACTGGAGGCCCTGACTTGTTTTACATTAATATTGTTTTGGGGAGGGGGGAATAATGCCATAATCGCCACGCTTGCCACGATTGGCCATCGCAGTAGATGTTATGAAGTTTCCTGGGTGATAGCCGCTGCCCACTCCCCCGGCGTGACCCTTAGTCGATTTTTACGATTCCCACGGGAAAGCAAGGGGTGACGACACTTGTATTCTTTTCCCATCGCCCTATGGGTAGAAATGCCAATATCAACTTTGAATTTTCAATATTTTAAAAACTACATAGACTTAACACTGTTTAAATAAACTCTTAGTCGATTTGCGGTTCACTAGTTATTACTCTCCGGCCTGGTACGTAACGTTATTGTGTCTACGCTCCGTCCGGGTCCGTCCTACCTACTACCACACTCTCGCAGCAGGTCAACGTCTGAGTAATGGCAATGTGCTATTGTGATTCATTCGGTGAGCGAAAGAGTCAGAAGCCCAACTAGGTGGGTTTTTATTGGTAGGCTGCGGCCTAGCTGTAGGTACCCTTGGTAATGCAAAGTTTCATAGGTGGCAGTAACACTTAACATCAGGTGTGCTACTTACTCGTTTACCACCATAAGCATTAAAGAAAAAAAAATACTTAATACATTGTTATTTAAATAAACAACAAACCAATGCATCAATTTAAAGTAAATATAAAAAGATATCGCACTAAGCCGTGATAAAAGTATATTCGAAGCGAATTAAGACTCTGAAGCTTACACTTTAGGCCAGGGCCGGCTTTACCTATAGTGCAGAGGGTGCGGTGCACCCGGGCGCCGTGTGTTAGGGGGCGCCGAGAGCCGCTTGTAACCATGAACCTATTCCATTTTGTTCACCCACTTTGGTACAAGAGGGCGCCAGATTATTGATTGCACCCGGGCGCTACATGTGCTTGAGCCGCGCCTGCTTTAGGCTACAAACACCAAGTCTACCTCAGATGTGACTCTAGCCATATACCTAACAGATGCTATTGACGTTTCTATAGGTAAGCGCTTTTAATTTAAATGATCGCATACTACAACGAGTATCTACTACATTCTCGAATCCTGCTAGAGCTCATTTGAACACGAACTAAGTAATTAATCTTAATTGTAAGTAATTATTGACCCTCATTTTCAATATCTCTAAACTTTTATCTACTCATCATCATTTTCCTACTCTTATCCCAATTACTTGGGGTCGATACAATACGTACTCTTCTTTCATAGTGCATATTGTAAAAGTTATTGGCAATAGTTTTTTGACCGGCCGCCTACCAGATGTCAACCCTCCTTGGGAATGTAATTGTTGACCAAACGGCATCAGATGGAGTTGGTCCAGGTCGTTATAAGGCTCTCAGTCGTCTTTTACGACATCCACGAGCAAAGTAAGGGTTGGTAGTATTCGTAGCCGCTAATACCACACTACTCATATAGGTAGCTATAATTTTTTTTAAAGTATTATTATAATATTACTGCTTACTCAATGTATAGGTCTGAAAGTTTACTTACATTCTATAAACATTTTTGTGTTGTTTAATTCCTAGCATTTTGTAAAATGAAATACTACCTGTCAATGTACAAAAACAAAGATATTTTATCATCTAAAGTACCATAAATTATGATAAAATTAAAAATAATAAAATGATGACAAATAAGCATAGCTGGGCATCGTTAATTATTCTGATTAACGGATTAACTTTTAAGTTAATATTTAAAAATGTTAACGAACACGTTAACTTCCGTTAATATGCAAAGTCCGTTAATCGTTAATGCCTAATAGTTATCGCACGGCACTGAAAGTGCCGGGTGGCGCGTGGCAGCGAGTGAAACAAAAACAAAACTAGATATATTTTGCCGGCGCGTGCGAGTGATAAAGAAAACAGCGAAAAAAATTGTATCGTTTGATCATTTCTTTACTTCAAAATGTTAATGTTCATGAAGGGGAATATGCACCTAATGCCCGACGACTAAATTTCCCATTTGAATTATACAAGTATTTTGTTTTGTTCCTAACCTGTTAACTTCCAGAACCTATACTCCAAGCGCCGTAGCAAAAAAAGTAGGTTTGTAATGCAACGTACGGGACCTGCTATTTTTTTTTGGGAATATGTTCAAGGTCGTCCCCTGAATGTAAATCCAAGTTGGCGCGGCGGGGTAGGGTTCACTTCAGCCGCCATCTTGGAAAACACGTTTTATTGAATATCTCGCGAACTGCGCATCGTACGACAAAAATTGCAGAGACCATTATTGTAGATAATAATATTTGCCATCTTTTTTATTTGAAACTTTTTTTTGTATAACACATAGGTTTTTAATTATAGCGAATCAAACTTTTTACAATATGGTTTTTACTAAATATTTATTTAATGGTCAATGATAAATTAAAAATAATGGTAACTGAATTGTAGAACATGAAATTACCTATAAATTCTATAAGAAACTTTTTCTCGTAGCATTTATAGTTTAAGAGCTATAACGCTGTAAATGAGATTATAATGCTGTATATTCAATTATGTCCCTATAAGTTGTAGTATATATTTCGGGTCGTTCGGAATTTCTCCCTCTTAACATTCCAACAGTATTCAGGTATAAATCCTAACCGTTTTACAAAATCGGAAGTCTCTATTAACTCGCTTCGCTACAAATGCTTCGGGAAATTGGCGAGTAAGACAAGGTTGAATTTATCACTTCTATCTCCAACACAAGATACGGCACGCTACCATTCTTTCAGAGTGTACCACCAGGTTCAAACTTGGCTTGGATTTGATCACGACGCTGAAAAATGGGGTTGGAAGTGAACTGCACAAGGGCTTGAACCAATTCGAACTGCTATGGCTCCTGCACCGTCGAGTTTGTTGCAAATAATATCGTGCAAATGCACCAAAAATTGCGGAGCTGCCTGCGGATGCCGAAAAGCTGTTCTCAAATGTTCGATTATTTGCTCCAATTGCAGCGGCCAAACATGCGACAACGTGCCAGACATATTAGATGCCATCCCAACCGAAGACCTAACCTTTGATTCGTCTCCTTCGGATATGGCGGAGGCAGAAGAGATAGATCCACAAGACGATGAGTGTCTTCCCTCGACATCGAAAAAAATAAGACTCGCACCGCCACTTTTTGTTTGTGTAAACAAATATTTTTTTCCGTTTTTTTGAAGTAACATTCGTAAAATTCTTTTCATTTTTGTGATTTCGATAACAATTGGAGATACATAATAATAAAAATAATAACTATTGCAATTCTTACGATGTAGCGGGATGTACTATTGTTTTTTGCTACATAGACAATCTTTTATGATGATACCGTTTTAAGTAACAATAAAGATCGACAAATTATTAGTTGTTCTCCACATTATTTATAATTTTAATTGATTTGCTGCACAGCTGTATTGACATTTTTTTGAACACTTTATGCCATTTTATGCGTTATGAAATGGTTTTCGTATACAGCGAGCAATATTGCCACTGATAATGTACGAGGTGCAAGTTTTACTAAGCTGCAGCTCTTAGACTATAAATGCTACGAGAAAAAGTTTTTATAAAATTTATAGGTAATTTCATGCTCTACAATTCAGTCACCATTATTTTTATTTTTTATATTTTTTTTTTCATTAAATAAATATTTAGTAAAAACCATATTGTAAAAAGTTTGATTCGCTATAATTAAAAACCTATGCGTTATACAAAAAAAAGTTTCAAATAAAAAAGATGGCAAATATTATTATCTACAATAATGGTCTCTGCAATTTTTGTCGTACGATGCGCAGTTCGCGAGATATTCAATCAAACGTGTTTTTCAAGATGGCGGCTGAAGTGAACCCTCCCCCGCCGCGCCAACTTGGATTTACATTCAGGGGACGACCTTGAACATATTCCCAAAAAAAAATACCAGGTCCCGTACGTTGCAAAAAAAAAGACCCGGCGCTTGGCCTACTAAACCAACAAATTTTATAAGTTCACTAACACAACGATATAAAGATGCAATTTTACATATATTAACGGACTAGCTTCTGCCCGCGGCTTCGCCCGCGTAAAAGGTTACTTTCCTAAAGTTTTTCATCCCCTATTTTTATTTTACCCCTCAAGGGTAAATTTTTACAACAGGTTAATGTCATATTTATTTGTATCTAAACAATAGCCTAAAAATAAGTTTCAAGCTTCTGGCTTTAAAAATGACGATACTTCCTTACAACTTTTCATCCCCCTTTACAATCCTTTTTTGCATTAAAAAGTAGCCTATGTCCTTTATCAGGCTCTAGACTATCTATGTTCCAAATTTCATTTAGATCGGTTAAGTAGTGTTGGCTTGAGAGAGTGACAGACAGACAGACAGAGTTACTTTCGCATTTAAAACAGATAGACAGAGTAAGGATTTAATGTCACACTTATGTTAGACAGCTACCGCTGTCATACGCACGCACACACGAATAGAGAATAGCGGCGTAGTATCACGGCATGACCACATTTGCCTTAGTACCTACCTTACCCAATCTATCTTTTCCAGTACATACTCGACATAATAGTACAGTAGAATGTGCAAGGTTGTAAATGGATGCAGTGATATAGTTGACATCTACAATGATGATTTGGGTAAAGTGTCGAAGTGTATTATCAATAGTCACCCAACTTCCACTTAGGAAGATGGTGGGTATATGTATAGGTATGTATGTGTGTGTATGTATATGTATGTGTGTCTGTATATGCATGTGTGTGTCTGTATATGTATGTGTGTGTATGTATGTATGGCTGCATGTGTATCTGTGCGTATATACGCACACATGTGTGTATGTGTGTATATGTATAGGTATACATGTCTGGTTGTACTACTCTTGGTTCTATTTTTTTTAAATAATCGTCATATTCGTTTAATTTTATCTTTTAATATCGATTGATTTATTTAGTAAGATTATCATTTTGATTTATTTTAATTTCATTTATTTTAATTTCATTGCATTTGAATTGAGGTGTTTTGAGTTGATGTAATTTAATTTATCTTATTGTATACTCAAAATCCGTTTTCTTATTTTTTTTCTTATATTAGTTTAATGTTATAATTTCAAAGTGTAGACTCCGTATGTACATGTGTGTTAACCTATAATTAATTGTTGTTCTTAATAATTATTGTCACATTTGTTTAATTTAATCTGATTTAATTTAATTTAATTTATTTCACGGGACTTCAATATTTTTTTTTTTTTTTAATATCACTTTAATATTATATTTTCAATGTGAAGCCTCCGCATGTACATGTGGTGTTAACCTATAATTAATTGTTATACTCGTTTTTGTTTTATTTTTTAATTTATCTCTGTTCTATTGTATAAGTATAAACAATTGTTGGTTAACCTAATAAATAAATAAATAAATAAATAATTTTACTGCCAAGGCGCGCAAAAAGATGTTTCATATTACAAAATTTCAATACCTATCTATATATACAGGTATAGTATGTTATTTACAAATCGATAGTGCTGTCAAAAATACAACAATCATCAACGATGACTGCTCTCACGTCTTTACTTGTGCTCGGGTCGCACAATCATAGATTTCTTGCCATATTTCTGCAGTGCGCCCGGTTGCTGCCTGACCACAGCACTGCGCACTCTTATCGTTCTAACTTTTGAAACATTGTACCAAACGACACCCGGTGAAAAGCAAAAAATATGTACTTTAAATATCGAAAGCAATAAAAGCATTTGCTTGCATAAGAATCAATTTGTTACTATAAATTGTGCATCGGCAATAAATACAAATTATTTTGAATTTTTAATTTACTATTTTAACGATAAATGCTTAAATATTAAAAATAGATATATGCTGTCGCGGACTTTTTTGTAAAACTATTTAAGAGGTACATTTTCACAATACATAACATTTGTCTAACTTGCAAGATCTTTGCAGCGTATGCAAAAATAGCTCGCAGATGGGCGACTTTTTCTGTCTTAAGCGATTTTTATCGTTATATTTTAGCCAATTTACAAAATATCTTTATAAATTATAGCCTATGTGTTATTCTGATGTGTAAGCTATATTACTGTAAAGTTTCATCAAAATCAATTCGGTAGTTTTTGCGTGAAAGAGCAACAAAGATGTTCACATCCATACATTATTACAAACTTTCACGTTTATAATATTAGTAGGATTAACGGTTAACGTTAACTTAATTCTTCCCAAATGTAACGCTTTAACGTTTAACGAAGCTAACTTTTTTTGTAACGGATTAACGATTAACGAAGATAACTATTTGATTAACGGTGCCCAGCTATGCAAATAAGTCTCTTTTTTGTCCATATCCAGAAATCATTGCATAGTGACGGAAACCATAGCGTCATGCTATAAAGAACTAGGTTAGCGGCGGCAGATCTCGGTTGCTTGTTATAAGAGACAAACTAGGTAAGTACAGGGTGGAAGGGGACCGCTCCCGAAAACAAAGACAGGTAACCCTACTAGTCCTACTTGTAATGATAGGCTAGAAAAAAATCGATACGGATGAAAAAAAAAAATTTTTTTCACCACGCGAGATCGTTAACTCTTGAACATATGATCGTAAGTTTTGAATAGATTGCTTCTTTTCTCATCTGAGTATAGTTACGTATCTTTTATTAAATTATCGTTACATGGCACTGTCTTAATACGATGGAATGTGAAAAAAACTTAAAAATCCTCGTGAAAATAAATTTTTTGAAGTGAAACTTCTTTATCAGCGTTGGAAAAAAAATTACTGTCACATTTTTTGGTTACGCGCCATCTTTTTCTTGCACCTACCGACGGACTTACTCCCACCACTACTACAAGAGAGACACACCACACTACTACACTCTACTAGAGAGAGAGAGAGAGAGTACACGATATTGGTTGATGAATATAAACGAGATTTAAAAAATAGTTTGCCGAAGTTCACTTCTGATATGTGTACTTTGTACGCATGCATAATTTTTTCATCCGAATCGATTTTTTTTCTAGCCTATCATTACAAGTAGGACTAGTAGGGTCACCTGTCTTTGTTTTAGGGAGCGGTCCACTTCCACCTTGTATATAAAGTGCACACTTTATAGGTATAGGCCCCACAGGCCCCACTAACTATATTGGGTGAAATTTGCTCAACACGGTTAGTAGGTACATAACACTCGAACGATAAGTTTTCACTATCGTACTCCTTTCTCGGCAATTTGCCTTATATCTACACTCGCATTGTCTCGTATACAATACACCAGCTCAATTTAAATTTACGTTATAAATTCTAAATAGTAAATACAGTAGGTACCTATTCGTTGTTAAACATGATAAAGTCATCGTTACCATCGCCATTCCACTTGTTTTGTTTCCCTGCTGAACGAAGACTTCCTTCATAAATGAAGTGATAGTGCCATAACCTCTAGCGAATTGGCGATCGCAGTGAGGTGTTATTATACTACATATACGTTATCCAAAAGAGCTGCCTACTCACCTCGTGAGACGATTAGTGGATTTTTATGACACTCGCGAGTTAGTAAAAAGTGGCAACAATTGTATGAATTATCTTTCTTAGTAATTCTTAACAATTGTATCTTTCTTAACAATTGTATGAGTTATCTTTCTTAATAGGGGCGCATAGTCCGGAGCGTGCACATAGCGTCCCCTGCCAGTTTAGTTAGACTGCAATCCGGCTTGAATGCGTACCGCAGTGCGGGTTAGGGCGTGCCCCGGAGGCGACGCGTACCGACCCGCCCCTGTCGGTACGAACATCAAGGACATCAGGATCATCGAAAGGACATCCATTTGTATACATGGAGAATGAATGAACAGAAAAGTATAATAGATTTAATTTTCATCATTTCATCAAAATATTGGACGCAAGAGCATACGAGGGCTCCATAGTCGATACGGACCACTATCTCGTTATTGCGAGATTTAGTGGTCTGTTCAGAAAGTGGAGGCACTGGCGAGAGCGTGTCCACTTCGGAGGGCTTGAAAGAATAAAGTTTGAAAGGTTGCAAAAAGAATGTGTAAGAGAAAAGTATGCAACGCAATCGGACTTATAAGAATGCTGGAGAATATTGAAAGAGAGTATGGTAGATACAGCGAAAGATACTTCTTTGTGGAATGGGATACTTCTTTTGTGGAAGCTCAAAGAAGCATAGAAAAAGAAATGGTGATGCATGGTGGGATGCGGAAGTGGCAGCTTCCATAAAGCAAAAGAAGAAAGCGTAGCTGGACTATGTCTCTTCTTTGAATCTGAATGACAGTATGACTGAACAGTAGAAAGAAATATATCGGCAATGTAAGAATGACACCAAGGCCTTAGTGAAAGAGAAACGTGATAGGGCAAATATGAGTGCAGAAGATAGTCTGACGAAAAACTTCTAGGATAACACCAAACTCTTTTGAAGGGAGGTGAAGAAGGCTCGGGGTGGTTGGTCAGCCTTCAGAATGAATAAAATAAAGTATGGCAGCGGGCATTGATATGGTGTCTGCCGAGATGATCAAGCTTGGCGGCTCCTGTGTCTAGGAGGCATTCCTGTTATTCTTCAATTTATGTTGGAGCTCGGGAATGGTTCCCAAGGACTGGAATAGCGCAGTCATCGTGCCTTTGTTTAAAAACAAGGGTTCAAGTTTTGACTGCGCAAATTACAGAGCCATAAGCTTGACTAGTTTGGCAGCAAAATTGCATGGTAAAATTATTGAAAAGATAATGAGGATGGTATCCAATGGTTCACTGTGTGAGGCACAAGGAGGTTTCAGAAGTGGAAGGGGATGCATGGATCAAGTGTTCTCTTTGCGTAACATTGTGGAGAAGCATCTGGTTCTAGGTAGGTTTTGTGGATCTGGAGAGAGCATTTGACACGGTTATTCGAAAGGAACTTTGGGACATTTTACCGGAGTATGGTAATAACGGTAAACTACTGCAAGCTGTGCAGTCCAGTTACATGGGCTGTAGAGCTTGTGTGCGGATGGACGATAAATTTTCGCCTTGGTTTGACGTCAATATCGGCGTTAAGCAGGGGTGCGTTCTATCAGCCAGGCTGTTTATCATATATCTGGATAAATGTCTCCAAAGGTTGAACGATATGAATGTGGGAGTCCAGATGAGTGACTTAGTGGTCAGTGCTCTGCTCTATGCAGATGATGCACTCCTGATGGCGCAGTCAGGGACTGACCTGCAGAACCTAGTCGACACAATGACAGAAGATTGTAAGAAAAGGGGTCTACGCGTGAATGTGAGTAAAACCAAAATAATGGTCTTCGCAAGAGATGAAGCCAGAGCAGATGTAAGAGTAATAATGATGTACTAGAGCAAGTAGATGAATTTGTATATCTTGGATGTGGACTTAGCCGAGATGGAAGGTACACCACTGATATAGAGCGAAGAGTGAATGCGGGAAATAGAGTGAACGGAGCGTTGGGGCAACTTCTCGGCAGCCACCACCTCAGTCAGAAGGCACGTGTAGCAATACATAACGCAGTGCTTGTCCCAACATTACTGTATGGAAGCGAGAGTTGGGTATGCAGAAAAGAGTATGAAAGTAAAATTAATGCGGTCGAAATGCGATCTCTTCGGAAAATCTGTGGAGTTAGGCTGACCGACCGCATTCGTAACGACGACGTAAGAGAGCGAGTAGGTATGAAAAAGAGTATTGGTGTAAACATGCGAAAGGGAATGCTCCGATTCGGACAAAAAAATAATGTAATACTTTTATTCCTACGCGAAATTTGATGCTCTATCAGAATCTGAGGTCAAAATTTCGATTAGACACCGAGAAAAAAATATAGCTGATTTAAACGTTTTCAGTAATAGTTATGGAAGCGTTTTTTTTTTCAAAATGGCGGCGAGAATGAAAAAAAATTATAAAAATCTTAATCTATCGTTTTCTGAAAAAGTATAAACTTTAGAAAAAAGAATCTAAAACAAAAATGTCTTAAAATTAGTCAAAAAAAACTCTCAAATATTCTCAAAATTTTTAAAGACCATTTTTGACGTTCGAAAATTTCAAGATCTAATTTTCAAAAATAGCTAAAAACATTTTAAATATAATTTGAGAGTGTTCCTTGACTAGTTTTAAAACTTTCTTATTTATACAAACCCGATTATGAGCGAAAAATTATTGTCACAAGTGAGTTTCGAAACCACACCTATTGGAAAACCGTTCCAACTGTGCTGCCACTTACACCACCGTGAACTATTGTCGGATATTCAATTCTCGCATCGTAACATATTATCGTCTTTAAGGAGACGTGTGTGTGTATACCCGACATTGTTTACATATTGCACAGGCTTAATACTCAAATTTTACAGTTAGAATTGTATTAAACGATGACACTACCCTGTTATTCAAATTACTGAAATTTAGCATTTAATATGCATGATTATTTATAAAAACCCGATTACGAGCGAAAAATGATGGTCACAATTTTAAGACTATCTTGTTCTTAAAAATTTTTTCGTTACCTCTATAGGTTTAGAGAAAAAAATTCTTAAGTGGTACATACAATTTTGTTTCTATCTACCACTACAAAATTCACGAACAAACTCGCAGTGGCGGACTAACCCTGTCAGAGTCCCGGGGCGGCAAAACTGAATGAGGCCCCTTTCTCCAAGGTGGACCATGGATGTGGTCGCGTCACGACAAATCGATCCGGGCGACAGAAGAGGCGGCAACCCCATGGACCCATCCTGCGAGCACCTCTCTTCGCCATGCGAGCGGGCCACCGGTACCCGATCTTTGTCTTCGGTGGCCCGCGCGGCAGTTTACCCTTGCGGGTTCCTCTCATGCCGACACCCCGACAGCTTTCGCCGTCGGGGCGTCGCCTTCACGCGGTGGCCTCACGTCGGGTGACCGGACAACTCCCCGGTCCGATCACCCGAAGCCTCAGTTAGGGCGGCATCAGGCGCAGATATTCGCGCCTGCGCCGTCCCGACCGCTGACGGCGGCCCGGGTCACGGGAATCCTCCAGGACTCACTCCGCCGTCTCCTTCTGCGAGATGACAGCCTCGCAGAAGGCGGCGACGGCGTCCCAGTTCCTGACGCTGTCGACCATCGCTTTCGCGACAGCCGGCAGTGTCAGGTCAGCACCGATAACAGCGACGAGGTCACGGCGCTGCCCATCCCAGCTTGGACATACCTCGAGCGTGTGTTGCGCCGTGTCCTCGTCACTACTGCAATGGTGGCAGGACGGAGTCCACTCCCTATACGCGACCGTGTGCAAGTACAAGCCGAAGCAACCGTGCCCCGACAATACCTGCACCAGCCGGAAGGAGAGGATTCCGTGCCACCGCTCCATCCATTCCATCAGTACGAGCCGGAGGGCCTCAACGGTAACAACACCGTGTCTAGGCCTCTCCAGCCGGGTAACCCAACGGGCGATGACGTCTGACGATGACTGAATAAGGCCGAGCTTTAAAAAATATGTAATTTTACAAGCTCTTTTTGAAGTGCAACTTCTTTGCGCGCCATGCGGGTAAAATTTTTACAGATGTAACGCAATATTAGTGACACGAAAATGAGGGACTTTTTGTCCAAGGAGAGGGATAGAGTAATTGAGACCGATTGAGAAAGGGCGAACATAGCATGAAGCACAGGCCATGGAGCGAGAGTAGGGAGCAAGCGAGTGAGAAAGATCGAGAGAGAGTGAGATAGAGCGAACGTCGCATCACGAACAGTGCCATGGAGCGAAAGGTGGGAGAGAGCTAATGAGAAAGGTTGAGAGAGAGTAAGATAGGACGAACGTCGCATAACGCACATAGCCATGGAGCGAGAGGAGGGATAGAGAAAAGGAGAACGAGAAAAAAATCACGCTATTGGCACGTATGTATGTAAACGAGCTGAAGAGAGAGAGAGGGAGAAGAGTAAAGAGAACGAGAGACTGGTACAGATCTTGACGGGGCATGGTTGCTTCAGGAAATACCTGCTCATGGTCGTGAGGAGGGAGAGGACACCGTCCTGCCACCACTGCGATTGCAACGAGGACCATCGCTAAGGCGATGCTTGACAGAGTTAGGAACCGGGACACGGTCGCCACCTTCTGGGACAGTCGTCTCGCGGAAAGAGGCGGCAGCGGGGCTCTGAGAGGAAAACCTCTTGTGTGACATGCTCTACCACCGGTACCTTAGGCGGCGCCGACGCAAGTACCTGCGCTTCATGCCGCCCTAGCTAAGGCCGCGAGTGACTGGACTAAGGAATAGTCAGGGCGTCGAAAAGGGATGGTACCCGAAAGGGTAACCCGCCGGGCTGGCTATGGATGGCAAGGAAGCGGTACCAGTGGCTGGCGCAATGGCGATTGGGAGGATACGGTGGTTTATGGGGCCACGCGCTGCTCTTCCGTCACCCCGGACGAAACGGGAGGCGTGTGTCCGGACCACAGCCTACCCAAAAAGAAAAGTATAGAAAGCCAGAATTGTATATAGGTTAGAAAGCTAAAATCACAAATAGCCGGTAGGAGCAGGTCTGCTCCTGATCTTGTTTCTAGGTTTGCTTTTGATGGATTTTAAAAATGTTGTGTCGGCTGTAATGTTTTGATCTTGATGAAATTATGAAGCTACTAAGCACATTTTCATGGTCTTGTTTAGGATTTGATCAGGGGAACGCGGACGCATTGGGGGCCCCCCAAGACAGAGGCCCGGGGCGGGACGCCCCTTCCACACCCCTGTTAGTCCGCCACTGCAAACTCGTACATCCTTTCACTAGTGCATGGACACATATGTTCTATATAGTTTGTATATGAATTATAAGTAAAGCATATAATATAAATAATTTGGAAAATTCAAAAGTGCACGCCTCATAATTTTTATATTATTTATCATTTACTATTAGTCAATGCCATAAATGAAAATGAAAGACAAAACTACTTTTCCCTTTGCCTGTCCGAATGGACAAACAAAAAAAATGTAAACAAACCCAATTTTCATAAGGTACACATACACTAATGACTAAGCAGTCGGACTGGACTTAGACAATGAACCGACATGACTCGATGACTAAAATATAAATCTATTATAATTTTTTAAGCTTATTTTACTTGACATTGGCGAAGTTGTGGTTAATCACTCACAGAGGCCATTCATTAAGAAGAAGAAGAAGACTAAGCAGTCTAGTTTTATATTAATTGCAATTAAACGACAAAGAATTACCAAGCCATTTTCGAAAAGAAACAGCGCGTTGCAATTACGAAGCTTTTAAAAAAAGAAATATTTTGATACATTAATTTTTATGGTCGTGGTTGGGCCAGATCCAGGATATTTTATCCGACGTCCTCGTAGATACACCTTTTTTATTCAACTATTTTCTTACTTTAAACAGACTAATTGCTTTTTAAAAATATCAAATAAGTTTAAACGAATGTTTCTTCTTGACATATGTATGATAATATTATCCTATAAGTGCAATGTAAGAAAAATACAATCATTTTTAGGTTTGAAAAATGCTTGATTTTCATATATTGCGAGTAGAGCAAGACCTCAACGCTTCGCTTATGAGGCGTGCAATATTGGTTTGCACGTTTTCAATACATTTGTTATGTCACGAAAACGTTGCATTTATTAGAACCTTTTTTTCGGCTAATAAATTATAATAAAATCCCTGCATTTCATTTGTACTTTGATATTTTTTTACAAATATGGATTTGATTTTACACTTGCAAAAATTACTTTTGTAATGCACTGGCACTATCAGAGACAATCGAGTCAAATCTTTACTAATATTATAAATGCGAAAGTATCTCTGTGTCTGTCGCTCTTTCACGCCAAAACTACTGAAGGGATCTAAATGAAATTTGCTACACAGATGGTCTAGAGCCTGACAAAGGACATAGGCTACTTTTTTATGCAAAAAAGTGGTGTAAAGGGGGATGAAAAGAGAAGATGTAAGGATGTATCGTCATTTTTAAAGCCAGAAACTTGAAACTTATTTTTAAGCTATTGATTAGATATAAATAAATATGACATTAAAATTTTGTAAAAAATTTACCCTTAAGGGTTAAAATAAAAATAGGGGATTAAAAACTTTAGGAAAATAACCTTTTACGCGGGCGAAGCCGCGGGCAGAAGCTAGTAAAGAATATACTCGATAAAAAATTTCTACGAGGTACTTATGTTGTAAAACATGATCAAAATAGTGGTATAAATTTCACCACTATTACGGATTCGAAGCCCGTTTCAATAGCTTCAACTGCTGCAGGTGTAAGTCCACTATCAACTTCGAGAAGATATAGTTCAGAAGCTCGATCCAAAACTGATATACCTTTTCCGCAAGCTTTTTATTTGTACAACAAATTTATGGGCGATGTTGACGTGCATGATGGACACCGCCATAATGTAAGTATACGTGCCAAAAAATGGACATTGAAAAATTAAAAATTGTTCAAATGAAAAATGTCTGATAAGCACAAGGATCTATTGTGAAAAATGCAATCTATATGTATACAATATACGTTGGGCAAAAAAGCACTGATAAAAGAAATGTTAAAATGAGAGGCAAGGGGACTCACGAAAAAAAGTATCCCGAAATGTGAGAGGCAAGGGGACTCACAAAAAAAAGCACACGGAAACGTGAGAGGCAAGGATACACAAGAAAAAAAAGCACCCTAAAACATGAGAGGCAAGGGGACTTGCGAAAAGCAAAACTCCCCCAAATACGAGTAACTCGCGCGCGAAGGATTCCGTACCATAATATATACCAAAATAAAATTCGCCAAGTGCGAGTAACTCGCACGCGAAGGGTTCCGTACCATAATATATAAAAAAAAATATGTGATGTAACTAAAAATTTAAGGTTTTCAGATTTTTTTCTTTATATGTGCTATAAATTATTGCTACATGCCAAATTTCAAAATTCTAGTACCACTGGAAGATCCCTTTAGGTTTTAATTCCCTTGCGAGTTTGAAAATATGCGGCTTAAATTGCTGTTTCTTTTGATTGCGTTGTCATAGAAGTTTGATTTTGTTACAGCTTAAAGGTCTTATAGATCTGAGTATATGATATGAATTTCAATTTAATAATACCTTTACGCGTTCACGAGGAAAGGGGTAGTAAGTTTAAAATTATTAAAAATATTTTTATTATATGATGTGATTTTTTCTTTATCTGTGCTATAAGACGTTGCTTTGTAGCAAATTTCAAGATTCTTGGTTCACGGAAAGTAACCGTGTAGGTTTTGATTCCCTTGTGAGTGTCGAAAATTTGCGGCAATTTGCGGCATAAACGCCTGTATCTTTTGATGGAAATGGTTTAGCTCTAAAGGACAGTAGACTTGAGTATTTGATATAAATTTCAGCTTGATACCTCCACGCGCTCCTGAGAAAAAGGGTCTAGACAGATAGACAGACGGACGGACAACAAAGTGGTCCTATAAGGGTTCAGTTTTTTTCCTTTTGAGGTACGGAACCCTAAAAAGCACCCCAAAAGAGACATAGTTGTACCACGTCCACGCCGTTACCTCTGGGTAATGCTAAGAGTAGAAAAAAAAAAACAATTTATATGCACAGAATCAGCGAAGAACTAGTCAAGGAACAATCTCAATTTTTTCCAAAATATTTTAGGTATTTTTGAAAATTCGATTTTGAAATTTTGACAATCTGAAATTGCCTTTAAATATTTTGAAAATAATTGAGACTGCTTTTTAACTAATTTTAAGACATTTTTGTTATAAGTTTTTTTTTCCAAAGTTTATAGTTTTTAAGAAAACGATAGATTAAAATTTTTATATATTTTTTTCATTCCCGCCGCCATTTTGGAATACCGCGTTGATGATTTTTCTAAAATAAAATCCTCTTAATGTTCGAGTGCTGTGAGCACCTCTGATCATAGTAAAAGTTAATTTGCTGTATCATTGTGAAAAAAATGAGAAAATTTTTATTTTCGAATATTTTCACGTTTAAATCGGCCTTATTTTTCTCGGTGTCTAATCGAAATTTTAAGCTCAATCTGAGCATCAAATTTTGCGTAGGAATAGAGGTATTGCTTTATTTTTTTTTTAGTCCGATAACATAAATAAACACGTTGAAAACTTAAGTAAAAAATTCTGATCATCTCGGCGTTAATGGGATAAGACTTCTAAGATAGCTGTTGCAGGATGACGGGTTGAGAGCCTTCGGGCTCGCCCGCTCCGGTTCAGCTGTAAAAGCCCCTTCGGCTAACAGCTCGCAGTTGGTGTTTTAGTGGGTATTCAGTGTCCCCTTCAGGGCCTGCGAGTCCCACATACCCCGTACGGGCGGGTATGTGAAAAATGCATTTTTAGCCACTGCGTTACCAAAAAAAAAAGTTGCAGGATGCAGACTTCTGGTGATCTACCAACCAGTGTTTACTAACATCTACTGTGCAAGTGGTGATACATGGTTTTCTATAACAGATCACACAGAAAGAAAAGTCTACTAATGAGAAAAAAAATACGAGTTTATAGGCAAACCCAAAGCCTATGAAGAAATTTAAAAAAATAATGGATCACATAAATACAGCATATTGTTATGGAACACGACAATAAAATAACAAACAGAAAACATTACACGCTTATATAACATCGGAAGAGAAATATTTTGAAAATCTCGGTAAAAGCGGTAACTCTAGTACATTCAATTATGACTTAGCTCTGATAAAGCCTATTTTCCCATGTTCGTTAGTAAAGCGTGTGGCGACTATCCGCCACTACCTCATATTGGACCGCAACCCAACAATTCGAAACAATCAGCTCCGCTAATGTATATTGGACCATACCGTAACATCACTTGATATATCACCTGATGTATCAACTGATGTACCTACGGGGAGGCGCGCGGCGCGCGCCCCGCCGCCGACACTCGCTTCTCGTAAACGCTACGATTAACCCGCTTATCTGCTATTATATTATTCGCTCGCATATTTCATATCATTGTATTTAGTTTTATAATAATTCATTGTATATAGTATTCAGTTCATTAAATCATTAATCTAAATAATAACAGTCTTCACTCTTGTTCATCTTCTTCTTTCATCTTCCTGCTTAAATATAATATAAAGACTTGGAAAATACAATAGTAGGATAGTCAATTACTACACGCCATCCTACAAGCGCGTTGCAAATAGCACTTATAATCCTTAAAATATAGCATGATCTCTGTGACAGATAGCGACAAAACCGATGAAGTAATTAGGAATACGCGTCATGTTTATAATTTTATTTTATATCGCCTATATTTTCATTCTTTACGTGCCAGTTATATCTCAACTGAACTATGAATAAAAAAAGTTTATATATTTACACCAAAACTTGTACCTCATCATCATCACAGCCCATAAATGTCCCACTATTGGGCTCGGGCCTGCTCCGTAATGGGAGGGAAATTAACCTACTATACCGCGCTAGTCAGACGTGTTGGTATTGGGTTTTGTTTCGAGTTTTCCTTCTCTCGCATAGATGTTATATGTGTTTTATATCCCTTAGTCGTCTCGTACGATCACCCACAGGTAAGATATGGGCGGTGAATAGTATTCTTACTCCGTCACCACACGGAAATTGTACCTCATATGTTTTAAAATACTTACTAACCATTTCATAAAAATATGATGCTAACGCAAGTACAAGGTCATACTGGACTGAAAATAAGATAGAGATGGGACAATCGATAAACGTAAATCGATAACATTCTTATTAATTATTTATAAAACAAGTAAAACCAATACATTAGCTATATAAACCACATGGTAACTCTATAAAATAAGTAAATTGCGTTAATTTAATATTCAGACATCAGTTATAACATTAATAAGACCATTTCTTTTATATTAAAATGATAATTTCTTTTATAAAATAAACATGATTATTCATTCAATAATCTGTGACCAAGAACTCATCATCAACCTACAGGAGTGCGCCAGCGATGATGATAATAGTGACGATGAACTTGGGATGTATTCCTTTCAAATAATAAAAAGAATTAATTAACAACTTTAGTTTAAATTAAATAAAATCCATTAATTTAAATTTAATAAAATTTTCATAGATTGTTTTAAATTTATAATCGATTCATCCATCCATTTGATTGAAATTCAATAAGATTTTCATACATTGTTTTTCAATTGCAGCAGCAAATATCTTTAAAAATAAGGAATTATATCGACAAAAACATGGACATTGCATCGCAAGCGTGCGGCACTAGTGAGAACTGTCACAGAGATCATGCTATATTTTATAGACTATAAGTCAGATACTTGGGTCTTATTTGTACGTAAAAGATATTTTGGAGTCTGCGGTCACTGGGTAAAAATTCCACAGGCAGTTTATTTGAGTTTTTTATCGCTTCAACGAATATGTATGAAATGTAGGTGTCATACCTAAAGGTCAAATAGATGGTGGGAAAGAATAATATCAAACCTTGAAGATAAACATTCATAATTCTCTTCAAGCACGCTCGCAAAAAAATACGGGTTGAGAGCCCTCAGCGCTCACGCAGAGTCCGGGTAAAGTTGTCATAGCCATCTGAGGCTAACAACTAAGTCACACAAAAAAAAATCTTATTAAAACAGATCGATCAGGTCATGAATGAGAAATTCAGGCAACAGTTGCAGTCGTTAGCATCTGGTGGTTGCGCCATAATCGGAAGGGCTCACTGGGACTCTCTATGATAAGAATAGAGCACTGCATTCGGTGCCTACGGTCATATATGTATATTAATTTATATTTTTACCTATTAAACATGTTCTTTAAGATATTCATGTTTTTTAAAAGGACCGGACTGGGCATACTCGTTTTGGATCAGGCAAGATATATAACGCAGATGATTGATTTGATTCCGATCAGTAAAATTTCATTCGGACCCGATCAGGAACGCCTGATCTGGACCCGATCAGGAGTGCCTGATCTGGACCCGATAAGGTTTTCCTGATCGGGTCCAGATATATCTTCTGCGTTACATACCTTATCTGGTCCAGATCGGGCATGCCCGGTCCGGTCCTGCTAAGGAAGACGAAAAAATTTCTAGTCGGGTCGGAGAGGAATGATTTAAGCAAAATATGATAAAACAAGTTAAGAGAGATTTTTAATTAGAAATGTCTTGGTGATTTGACCTGAACTACAATTTCAAGGTATTTTACAATAAACCTTGCGTTTTAAAATAGGAACTCTTATTTTCGACACTGAAAATGGAAAGAGCAAGAATATTTACGTAGGTACAAATATGTATCTAAGAAACCAGAAACCTCGTGGTTGCCCCCTGGTGGTCTTGGACTTCTGGGGTTGAAAAGGCGTTTATAAAATACCATTTAAAAAAAGTTAACTCAGAAATAACGTTCAAACTGAAGTTCAAGCTCTAATATAAGGATACCATGATATTCTACCTGACTTTACATTTTGTTTGAAATCAATTCAAAATAATCTACCACCGGATCGGAACGCGGCAGCAAACTGAATAGATCCGGCAAGAAACTCAGCGTACGTTTCTGCTCATACGTTTTCAGACATGAATTGTGATATTACTGTAAGAATGTTTATTTTCCTAAATTTCTTCCAGAATAAAACTGTTGGGTTTAGGTTATAAATAGAATGGACAGCACGTTTTTTGAGAAACTAAGATCATAAGATGTTACTCAAATCCGCTGAACAATCCTCAAAGCAATATGCCATAAGGCATAAAGCTGTGAAAGTAAACGAAACAAACAATTCTAGCCGTACCAATATTTATAAAAACTTGATTACGAGCGAAAAATTATTGTCACACATGGTATCAATATTGCTTAAAATTTGTCACGAATTCTAATTTTAAAAATATAAATTGTACTTGAAATTACCTAGGAATTGAATTCCAAGGTCAAACGTAAGGACATATTTTTTATGTGTTATTTTTTTCATATTATGCTAGGGCCGCACCTGGGTGTATCATCACGAAGCTTCGTGCAATGAGACGATAGACGATACACGCAGATCTGACCGGTCATCATCGGCTATCGTCGCGAACATTCGGGCTTCGTGTGTGTTATCGCTTGGTTGGCGATAAATCGAAGGGTATTAGCGCATTAATATATCGCGCTCTGTGGTCACACTAGCGTTTTTCGTTTCGGCGGAAATTTTCACGTGTTTAGACGCGTTTGAGGATCTCCAGTTAATCAATAAATATGGGAGTGGAGCGATGAAATACTGTTAGAATTTTTACACCATTATGAAGCTGAACCCATGAAGGGATCCAAAAAATCATTATGTAATTAATAACATAATATAGCTATAAAAGTAAAGTAATTCGTCATCCATAGTTAAATGCATGAAAAGGATTTCGGGCATCTTTAATTATTGCACGATATTTCGTGTAAAATACCGAAGTCGCTAATGTGACCACAGTTTTATCGCGATAACTTTCTAATGTACAAAACGTACGAAGCTTCGCTACACATTATTTCGAAACGATACACGCAGGTGCGGCCCTAGTATTATGATTAATTTATCCCTCGCCGAGAAGAGTAGTAGTTAGTATTGAATAGTTGTGCTGGTGTAATTTAATACAGATATAATGCTGAAGTGTAATGAATATGATCTATTTTTATTTTAGTAGTTTTACGTGTATTTTCATGTTCTGCTAAAATGCCCAGACAAATCATAGTTTGATTTTTAGCGTCCAAATAATGGTAACCAATTGATTTAATATTCTGTGAAAGTTATTCAATATGAAGTGTTAAATGATATGTGAAAAAACTTGTAAAAACTAAGCTGTTTGAGCCAGTATCCAGTATAATATTATAATCTATGGTTTGAGCTTTATTCCCTTTGCTTTATGAACGGATGAAAAAAAAATTGTTAAATAATTAGGTTATATAAATGTATTTGTAAAATCTAGCCGATTTTCTTATCTATACAATTGGAATGCCTAATTTTTAAAATAAATAAATTAAAACAAATATGATCCACAAATGGTGGCATACATTTGTACGGAAACGAACGAGGCCTATTGACGAACATACTGCTGTACTCTGGAAAAGACGATTAAGCATAGCTTATGGACTATTAGCTTGGAATGCTATTGGTTTAGTGATATATAGTGCATATAAAGGGAAGTCTGATTGGGCTAATTATTATGGCCTCAAAACCGACGAAGAAGTTGCTACTCCACCAGGTAACTAGTAAATATACTGTACCTGTTTACTACTTAACTGCTACATGGTATAGCGCTTTTTAACATGTATAGAAAACTAATATTTCATAATTATAACCATTCAGCTTTTATTCGCCCATTGACCTAAGCCTCCCTATAGATGAGGGCAGTGCCAGAATCGCTATACTTAACAGACAGGTTGGATTATAAGTATCCCAAAAGAGAGAACTACTGCCCACTCTCCTAGTGTTACCCTTAGCCAATTTTTACGACTTCTACAGGCAAGTAAGCAATGATTGCTTATCATAATGCCACCATAAAGAACTAATATTTACATAATGTATATCTTAGTCTATATATGGGCTATATCATGACTACAAATTTTCTTAATCATTGATCAGAAATTCACCTAACATTGGAGTGTAATGTGGAATTAGCCAGATAATTAGGTATATGGTTTCTTTTTCTTCTTTTGTGATTCTCTATAAGAATATCTACATATTCTTGCTTATGCTTGGGCAAGTAAATTCTCTTGACGGTGACTGACAAACCAATACATACATTTGTATTATTTTGCTACATAGGTGATTAATAATAAGCTTATTTATGCAATCATATATTTGACATTTCCAGGTAAAGCATGGGCAAATACATTAGGCATCAAGAATGCGAAAGTTTTCAGAATATCAGGCTTCAGAAAGGTTGATGAATATGATATTGTAGATGGGGAATTAGAGTATGCCAAAGATAAATATGAGCCCGATACAACAGAAATGAATGAATAACATTAAATAACTTGTATTAATTGTTGTGTAAATAAATAAGAAACATTAAAAATAATTCTTTTATTATTATTCAGAGTTCACTAGGACATTTTTCTTTTATAAATATAAATATGTCAGTAATGTTATTTTTTACTATAGCAGATATAATTAAAAACATTTCATATAAAAAAGCAAATATACATAGGTAAATATATATCCATAAATATGAATTCCTTAGCTTAAATATTTAAATACAACTATGTTTTCATAGGATCACAGTATAAAAAGGCAAATCATTTGAGATCACAATATTAACAATTGGAGTGTGTATGATATGTAATGGCAGCTTGGCGCCTCCGTTCAATTTCTTGCAATACAGCAGATCTATAATGTAAAAGTTATGATAAATTTAGTTAATTTTTCTAGCATATAATTATATCTTAAAATATGAATTTGAAATAAAACTAGTTTTACAGATTCTATCATGTTTGTATTTAATTTTTAATTGCCCGACGTTTCGAAGATTTTACAGTGATCATAGTCCCGGCAGGACTGAGTCCTTGACTGTGATCACAGTAAAGTATATGAAACGTTAGAAAATTAAAAATCAAATACAAACGTAATAGAATCCTTAAAACTAGTTTATTTTCAAATGTGTAATACCCACATAAAACTTAGAAATCGTTTTGCAAAATTTGAAATCTTCTGAAATGTAAAATCTACTATGACTTTCACCAATAACCCCTCTCCTTCCATTATGCGGGCGAATTAGTGTACTCATGGCCCTGCAACGCAACCGCACGTCGTCGTAGTCAAGAATTCATTGAATTTCTCAGTGTATTTGTTGTTTAAAATAAATTGGTGTAACTATTTTTCATGTTTACCTATTTAAAATAAAACTATACTGATTTTTTACGCTTGCGTATTTTATGAAAACTATACAAAACTATGGACAATACAAACGGTAAAATATGTAAAAATAGTTTTATTTGAAATAAATGCTATTTTATTTTAAATAACTTGCATTGTTTATAACACCTGATTACGAAGCAAGTGTTATAAATAATTAAGCATATTAAATGCTAATTTCAATAATTTGAACAACTTGCATTGGTTACTTACAAATGTTTATAGAGAGAAAATGACATAGTTTTTAGATAAGGTACTTGCCTGTAGCGTTCATACTTCATGACAACAAGTTGAAGCTCCTGCTTATACAACCGTGTCAGCATATCAGAGTAACAGTCCAGTTCGGTCAATCTGAACATGTTCCAGCGTAACTTGTGGTCAAGCTCCTGGTCAGCTATGAAGATATAATAGAAACCAACATCAAAATCTTATAATTTATATAATCAATATTGGCTATAAATAAAAATTTAACTATGGGTCTGATATAATTTATTATTATTATTAAGTGTGTGTTATCAGCGACGACTTATTGCACTGGGACGTGGTCTCTAAATGGCGGCCTAATAAAAGGTTCAAAGTCGCATAGCATGCTAGGGAGAGGGCTATGTTCTGTATTTTTCTACGTAATTAAATCGTATGCAATCAGTAGAGGAACGGTTGTAACCGACATAGCCCGTAGAATTGCCATGTCGAAATAACGATGGGCGGGCCACATCGCTCTTCGATCGGACAACCGTTGAGGAAAAAGACTCTTGAGTGGTGACCACAAAACGGACGAGACAGCGTAGGACGACTTCTTACTAGGTGGAGACATTTTATGAGTCGCAGGAAGTCGTTGGATGCAAGTGGCACAATACCGTTCTGAGTGGCATTCTCGTAGGGAGACTTATGTCCAATAATGGACAAGCTGAAGGATTATTAGATACAAACTAATAGTAATAAAATTTCTGGGTGGTACCAGGTCAAATATACAATGTTTTACCATCCAGTTAGATGCTTGTGACGTTGTAAAAGGTAGCTATATAATTACAAAAGAACTACCACGGGCTTGCGCAACAGCCGTCTTTTGAGAAACTCATAATACCAACTGCGATCGCTTACCCGCCCGCCAAGTATAGCCATATAACTTTACCCTCCTCGTGAGGAGGTTTATGTTCAACAGTGGACATTGATAGACTAATGCAGGGGTCGGCAACCTGCGGTTCGCGAGCCACATGCGGCTCTTTGGATGTGAAGTTGCGGCTCTTTAGTTCTACACGTAAAAAAAAATATTTTATAAAGAAAACATTTAAAATTGGTTCTGAATTGATTAGGCACAAATTATTGTTGGCAAAAAAAAATGTGACTCTTTAATAACTTTAAGCCCTTATAATTTCTAATTTTTGGCTCTTCAGACTCAAAAAGTTGCCGACCCCTGGACTAATGGGTGGCTATAGTTATATTTTATCTCTAAACAAATATTAATCACATAGGTATGTACGAATGCCATATTTCATTTTTTTTTCGTCTGTCATATAAGGATAAGATTGTGGGTGATGCTGCACGGAGTGTTTTTTGGATCAATATTCTATAGTCTCCTTAGCATATTTAGAATTTGAATGAAATATTGCAACAAACTGTCGCTTTATAAGGGAAAGTGGAATCTAAAAAATTAATAATTTTTTTTTAGTCCATGACAAAGTAAATAATAACCCATGACAAAGTAGATCGAAATCCGTACAAGAACGGGTGTAGCCAACATAACTGGAAGAATTAGCATTCAATAGTGTTAGGACCTCACTGTTGACAGTTTTCTGTCTACAACCGCGGGCCAGTCCGTCCGGGGTAGTACCACACTCTCGCAGATAATCGACGCCTGAGCAGTGCATATTGCATGCAGCTGCGCTTCGTTGATGAGCAAGAAAAACGGCAACTCAACGTTCTGGGTGTGTTTGGGGTTTTCAATAGTGGGCAGCGACCTAGCTGTACCACTGGTATTGCAAAGGTCCATGGGCGGCAGTACCACTTAGCATCAGCAATAAAAAAAATGTTGAAGCGGCAATGGGCAGGCCACATCGTCGAACAACAGGCAAGTACTCGAGTGACGACAATGAATCGGACGACGCAGCATAGGACGTCCTCCGACTAGGTGCACTGAGAACTTCACAAAAGTCGCAACAAGCCGTTGAATTCTAGTGACACAAGTCTGTTCTGAATGGCATTCTAATGGGGAGGCCTATCTCTAACAGTAGACGTCTAGAGGCTGATGGATGGATGGGTGATATTTTATCTAATGTACTTTTAATATAAGTTTACATACCTTTTGAATAAACAATCAGCCAATGAGGTATCTCCTCAAGTAGGTAGGGCGGCACTAGAGTAGGAACATATGGACTAACTAAGTAGCATCCGCCAACCAAACAAGGATGAGCATATGTAGTTTGATGAGTAATTTCACTGAAACATTTAATAACTGCTTTAATTTGTCTGTACTATACAATTTTCTTAACAAGCAAACAAAAATATTATAGTATTTCAATACCTACTTACACAATTTTATAAGGTAATAATGAAGGTGTAATAAAAGTAATAATAAAGGTGTTAATCTCAGTTTTTTAGTGTATATTAATTTGCAAGCAAGCAGTTTACTGGTGGAGAGAATACTACGACAATTCGTATGTGTAAACAACCAATAATTTAAGAAAATTTCTTTATTAAAACTATTTCATATTAGAAATTATGAATTTTGCTAGTAGTTTTAAACTTTCAAATTCCACCTGGGCTTACATTATATTTATTTATTTTCATTTCAGCTCACATAATTCTGCTGTTGGACCTGGGCTTCTCCACAATAGGTGGAAAATTGACCTACTATACCACGCTGGTCAGTGTTTTGTATCGAGATTTCCTTCTCTTAGCTCCTAGATGTGCTTTGGTTGTCTTTTACGACATCCATGGGCAAGAAAGTGGATGGTCAATTTGTATTCTTACTCCGTCACCACAAGAATAATATATGTGTTATCTAATTGAAAACAATACTTATTTCTTGATCTGTAAATTAATTATGATGATGTAATTACATTAAATATGCATAGTTAAAACATAATACATAATTCTTACAGCTGCAAATTAATTATGGTAATTAATTACAATACCATAATTAATTTGCAGATACGAGAATTCTGTATTAAATTTTTAACTACTAGTTAATATACGCTAAGCAAAAGTTAGTAAACATACTTAAAATAGTACACGCCATGGTGTGGAGTCGAGACTCTCTGCCACGGCTGCGGCACACTTTCGAGTGGATGAGTCCAGTGTGTCGTCTGCGTGTTATGGTCCATGTAATAGCGTCGTCCACGTAATGTTCTATCTGCAGACCATCCCGGTGGCAGTGGCAGCTCGCATTCATCAGAACCTAGTATCAAAAATTAAGTCAACATCTGTAGTTGTTATTGATACTTCTATTCTATAAAATATTGCGATGCGTAGGTCGTCGCATATTGTGGTGGTATATACTTATTAAAAAGCGGTGGATGCCGCGCTGGCCTGTCTATAGGGCAGTCTCAAACTATACCGGGTTCTTTGGACACGCAAACTTTCATATATGCTGCAAATATGAAATGGTTACGATTAATTCATAGTGAATATTACTGATCTTCAGGGCCCTCTTTAGAATATTGGAACCTTGGGCAAGGACTCGACGTGCACTTATGGTAAAGACAGCACTAATTATACATATATGTTTATACCCGTGGCGGACTAAACTCTTTGAAGGCTAGGCGCATCCTCCGCGACCACATACCGTACAGTGTAAGAAAAGAGGAGTGGTAAATCAGATGATTACGTCATATAGTTGTGATATCGTTATAAGACATCACCTCACGCTTACAGAAAAAATTATCATACAAGAATTCTACCATAAAGTATGAGGCTTTAGAACTAAAAAACTGCTTCTGAATAGCCATCTGAATATATTTTGATTGTGTTGGAAAATGCTCGCCCACTGTTTGCTTGCCTTACGCCCGCGCTCCCTTTAATTTGCCACCGGACCGATCATTTCATCCTCAAGTCACTGCCCGGTTCAGAAAGCCTTAACCTAATATCTTCAGAACAGGAAATCATGTTTCTAATTCTTTTTTCATTTACCTGACCATATAGATTCGGCTATAAGACACTTTTACAATTAGAGCAAAATTGCTATTATACCACACCAGTTAAATGGTTTATTTTCGGCTTACGCTGGATAAGAGAAGGAGAATAAAGATGGTTAATCGAAAGAGCGGCTCGCGATAGTATGCACCGCCTACTATGTTGGAAATGAAGATGTCCGCTTATTTATAAATTTTATATTTTACTATTGTTACATTATCCATCTATACTTATTAAAACCTAATATACAACTTATTTATATTACATATTTAATTATCGTCTGTGATAATGTCACAAAACATTTATTTTATTTGAATAACATACACATTAATTTTAATCATTTAAAATATCAATAAATCTTTTACATAAAATTGGTATGTAAAAAAATTACTAACCTTGCGTACTAGAAATAATTTTACTGCCGTGAGATTTATTGTAGGAAAGTCCTGATGTGTTAACATAATTGGAGTATATGGGCGAAGACTGGCTGGCTGTTGCATACGCTAAAAATTGATTTTATTACATCAATAAACAAGTTCTCTATTTTACTGTACAGATACAATTAATTTTAATGGTCATTATTAACTACATATGACTGAAAAATTACATCTACGGGCACCAGCTAAAATTTCCGTGTTCATAACTTATTGCACAACATGGGGGCAATATTCTAAATAAATCTATTGTCGACACGGCTATTTTAGGTAGGTAAATTATCGCCGTGGCGGAGGCCGACGTCAAACAAGTCTCCATAACGGGGCTGGGCAGAGAACTGGAAGTGGCCTGAAGAGGAGTCATCCGGCGGTGGAGAGAACTGGAGTCCCCCGCCCTGTTGCGAGGGACTGTGGAGGCGGTTGCGCCGCATCTCCATCGCTGGATTAATAGAAGGCAAAGCAGCCTAAGCTTTAGGATGGTGTAGGTACTTACCGGACACGGGGTCTTCGGTAAGTATCTGCACAAAATTGGAAAAGAAGGTGCCAATAGACATTGCGCATCATACTCTGGAGACATGTCCCGCCTGGGAACCCCAGTGCTACGTCCTGTCGGCGATAATTGGGAGAGACCTGTCGCTGTCGACCACCATTTCGAAGATGCAAGTATCTTCATCATAATTCATCTCAAACAGCGACAGGTGCTGGTCGTCGATGGCCTCCTTTTGCGAGGCCTTTCGCGGGAACACGAGGCGCTTGCGCCTGCTCAGTCGCTCCGCCGCCGGCGGCCGGGGAGGTGGCGTCGTTTTGTACACCTCCTCCTACCGCTTTAAGGGACGATAGGACGTGGCCAGAAAGCCAAGCGTTGGGGTACCGGGGATCGAATGTCAGTAGACGATCTCTCCGGCGCCCCGCAAAAGCGCGGAAGAGGCGCTGTAGTTTTAGTGGGTATTCCGTTCGGACTTTAGCTGGCCGGCGAATCCCACACTAACCCCCGCCCTTCCCCTTCGACTATCAGCGACGGAGGATAGCGCGTAAATGCGTTTCCACAGCGAAAACAAAAATTAGGTAAGTTATTAACTTTATCTTGGTCAAGTTATTAAGTCTCGAAAAGAGTTCTTGAACAATAGGTCTTGTAGCACTGCCACATTATATGGTTAATCTGTGACCAGCAGCACAGAACTATTTTGAGTGGCATTCTAATGGAGAGACCTATGTTTTGGTTAATGGAAGTTTGGATGGATAGATAGCTGGATGAATGTATGGATAGACGGGTGGACGAATGGAAGGATGGATGGTTGACCAACATATGAAATAGCCCTCTGATCACTTTAAATTTAGTACTTTAAATACATAGGTAATATTAACAATAACGGTACTTACTGGTAATATTAACAATAAAGTATATAATCTACTAAAGTATATAGAAATTAAGTTTCCACTAAAATTGTTTTTATATGTATAAACATGATTAATGTTTGCTTACAATCAGTACAATTGTGAAGACGTATTGAATGTGGAGATGGAGGATGTAGTCTAGGTGTCAGACTCATATTGGAAGACAATCTCGGCATGCTAGACTCTCTAGAGCCATATTGCTGTTGCTTCTGTTGCTGAACCTGGAATAATTTAAAATTTGTAAAAAATATATAAATATATATTAACATTCAGTACAGTAATTATATTATTAATTATTCTAAACTTAATTTCCACAATCTCAAAATTTAAGAAAGATGTTGTTGTGCATGCATGTTAGTGTGTTCTTTACTTCCATATGACAAATTTGTAATTCCTGAACATGAGGCTTTTTGAGTAGTGCTTTTTTTCATATGTTGACATCAACAATGATATATTATCTCAGTTTTATATACATACTAGCAGGCCCGGCCATGCGTTGCTATGGCTAAGGTAGCCTCAGTAACACATGGTGGTTATGCTAATAAATTTTAGCTTATATGAAACGTTTGTACGTTTAACATAGCACCATCTATTAAATACTTACTCAATCCAGTCACCAGATAACGCCATCTGTTAGAATCGTTTGGAGATAACAGATAATTGTGACTGTCAAATAATAGACAAATAATTAGCAATAAAATAATATTACAGCTATTATTTGAGATGGAAGTTATCCTATCTTTTAATTTGGGTCAAACTACACATGCTGTGCAAATTTGATTAAAATCGATTAAGTATATTAAGATTTGCTACCTGGACTTTTTTTATTATATTATTATAATACTAAATACCTATACACTAAATAATCATGCACAATTATGAAAGATTGTCTCACTTGCTGTTGATTCTGATAGATTGGATCTTCCTGTTGTTGTTGTCTGTAGTATCTGTAGCTAGCCTGTCTACTAAATGACTCATCAATCTCATTTAAAGTAGCATGAGATGCCTACAATGTAGCAAAACACCAGACACTTATATTAACAAATGAAAGAAATGATCCATATATTTATTGGAAATTATATAAAACCAGATGAGCAATTCAAATACAAATATGATGCAGCTCTTTTGAAGTCAAGCTTTTAGAAAAATACATATAATATTTTTTAAATGACAGAAATAGAGCTTTTAAGCCAGTTGTGCAGATAAAAAAGGATATAGTCACAAGTCTTTTTAATCAAGTTAATATAAAAAACAACAAACTTAATAATTACTCTAATAACATTACTTACCACATTAGAATCTACAAGATATTGAGAATTATAACAGTTTGATGTACTTGCTGTGTCACTAGTGGATAAGCTGGCAAACCTGCAATTACAATGGTACAATATGTTCAAAGACTAAAATGCATTCCATATTTATTGCAACTAAACACAATGTTGAATTTCTCTACTTGCCTATGTGCTAAATTTGGTACTGACTCACTAGGGGTATATTTCCCAGCATGACCACTCATAGTCTGTGCCTTGCCAAATTTATTTTCATGGCTTTGGGAGACACCATCATTTGTACCAAATGGCTGACTGCGAGGTCTTTTGTTATGACCAGTTGTCCATACATTTATAACTGAGGAATAAAACCACTATAGCCATAACAAATATAAATATGTCAATGTTAAAATTAAAATACAATAAAGCATCAGCTCTGACAGACAACAATGTTAAGGAGACGATAGCATGGTAAGAAAATTAGATTATTGTAAATTTTCTTGTTAGGTTTAGACACGAATTTCTGACTTTTCAAAGTTAGCTGTAAAATAAATTTGTAAATAAAGAATATCATAAATGAACGTTTTTCTTGATCGCTTGTGAAGTCTGTCGAGGCGCAATGGGTCAGGATGACACACCTTAATTTTTAGAAGAGATCCTTATTCAAAGTGAAAGAAGTTTTCTGGCAAAACTTATAAAAAAAAAAACTTTGTACAATCAAAGAAGTAAACTTACTAGGTAAATCTGGCGGTGTATCTTTCTTTATGTACTTTCCTACCACGCCTTCGTTAATAGCTTTCTGACCTTTTCTGGATATCATGGTCAGAAAATTACAAACTCTTGTAGTAATTTACAATGTTCGCAAATCTTTTCTTGTAGCAATTATTATAGTCTGTATCACAGGTCTGTATTTGCTATTTTATAAAAAAAGGTCTTTCGTAATTTTTACGGCATGGTTACAAAGATCTTTAAGCTAGCTAAGTATAAAATCACTTACCATTCATTTAGTTCAAATCATCGTCTTAATAACGCGACGACTACAGCATTATGATTTTTTCATAAAAACATACGTAAAGCCCATATCATATTTACTATATGGTATTAGTAGCAGTAATAGCAAAATTGATTAAAATACACATTTTCTGTGTTACATTAATTTAAATGTAACTTAGCATAAATAGTTGTGGTTTAAATGATTATTGTTTCGATGAGAATTTCATGTGTAGTCTTAAATTATACTCAATATTTCAATGTTTTAGGGTGTTGCATTGAATAAATTAGTTGACTTTTTTTGCAATGTATAGCAAAAATCCATTGGAAATGATGAAATCACTAAATCCTAGGTTTGTGGTAACTGCAAACATAGCCCGCGAGACATATCAATTACTTTGTAATATTAATATAGATCTATATTATTCAAAATTAACTCATGTCTAATGAAAATATGTTCTTTACGTATTCGTTAAGAATCAGACATCTAATGACATATAATAAATGAACACAATGTTCTGAAATTTAAAAGAGTAAATCGAAAAAGTGGCTCGTTACATATCATGATAATAGAGAAAAGATAAAATTAAGTATGTAGCCATATCCCACACTTATCAGTAAAAGTAAAAAAATAAAATACCCTTTTTAACATGTTATTGAGTACAGCTAAGGATAAGTAAGCTAAGTTTTTGAATAACACTTGGGATAAAATTAGCTATGCCTGTACCTAAGCTACCCTAGGCAGTTATGTGAATAAAACAAAAAATATTAAATTCCGATTTTCTTGACAGAAATATCGATTTTCCGAATCGATTCAGCACGAGCATTTCAAAACCGATATTTTTTGATCCCAAATCGATTCTTTGATTAATCTTTCTTAAGATTCCTATCTGTTGCCCAAAGAGTAAAGTTATTAAACTGAAAAAGAGTGGCAACTCGATGATAAAATATGCATGTACGGAAAGTGCTGCCAGTCAGAGTTTAGGCGGTGAACTAAAGTTGAAGTAATATATATCACTATAATACATATCTACATGTGTATGTATAATTACATAGAATTTTCTTTTACTATGAAAGCTACCCTGAAATATAAAAAAAAAACATATCAGCTGATAACTAAACAATAATATTATCAGCTTAACAATGAAACTTGAGATAATTTTCAGAAAGAATATCAATAACCGAAAATAGATCGATGACAATAAGTACCTACGCTAGGAACAAAAAATAACAATTCTCAGTTGTCAAACGTTTGACAGGCAGGACTAAATGGCAGCTGTTAAGTTTGTACAACCAATCTGTAGGCGGCGCGACGGTCAGTAAAAATAAGTAATGTTTTAAGTGTGCCCCCCCAGCTGTTGCCGTAGAATCCATAGATAATATATTATAAACTAGAAATTTGTTGCTAATTTGCTATCCCTATCTGTATTATACAAAATACACATGTTCATGTTTTAGTTATTTATTTCATGTGTTTATTTATTTACAATTGACATGCTGAATTAATTATATTACTGCTTAACACTATATTTACACCATGTTCTATTTGATAGGCCTAGGGCTAGGTGATGCTAAAGATATCACCGTAAAAGGCCTAGAAGTTGTTAGAAAATGTGATAAAGTTTTATTAGAAGGTTATACTTCAATACTCACTGTGGGAAAAGATATTTTGGTAAGTTTTTCAATTTATGTTTAGTTTTACATATTATTTATCTTCAACTTTTGTCAACATAGTTTTAATTGTAATTTAGATGAGTCCAAAATTTATTATAAAAGCCAATCATTAAACACTACATGCATACATGTATTTGGAATTAGGCTATTATTGATTTTAAGTTTTATATTATATAAATATTATATTTATTTATCAAAAATAGCTAAATTTGATAATCTCATCTCAGCACATATATGTTCCACTGTTGGGCTTGAGCCCCCTCCGTAATGGGAGGGAAATTAACCTACTATACCACGCTGGTCAAACATGTTGCTTTAAGGTTTTTTTGTAGAGTTTTTCTTCTCCTGCATATATGTTATATGCATTTTATATCCCTTAGTCATCTCTTACAATCCCTCATGGGTAAGATAGGGGATGGTGAATCGTATTCTTACTCCGTCACCACACAGATAATATATTATAGATATTAATATTGTCATATTTATTTAGATTTATTTAACAAGTGCATACTTATCTTTTTCAGGAAGACTATTATGGCATACCGTTGATATTAGCAGATCGTGAGCTATGTGAAAGTGCTATAGATGATATTCTAATGGAAGCTAAAGATAAAGATATTGCTTTACTAGTTGTTGGAGATCCGCTTGGTGCTACTACTCATACTGACATGTTGCTAAGAGCTAAACAATTTGGTGTTCAAACACAGGTACACAGGATTTAATAATAAAGTAGGCATGATTATATTCTAACTACTGAATGAATACCTTCAACTGCTAGCATAGAAGAAAAGCTGTATGAAGTTATTCTTATTATAAAATGGAGGAGAGGAAGGAAGACTTACCACTTTCCCACGTTTAATCAATATACCGTACACCTCAAGAAAAGAAGGAATACGGGATGGGATCAAGGTGGAATAGGATATAAGGAAATCTTACTCCTGCGATGAGCACCACCCTCCAGAACTCCAACTTTGCAATTTGCCGCAAAACCCATCCCGGATTCCTTCCTTTCTTGAGGTGTATGGTATATTGATTAACTCTGGGAAAGTGTTGGATCTTCCTTCCTCTCCTCCATTTTATATTAATAATGGATTTCCGCCATGTATCGCCTAATTCAATCAATTATATAAAGTCATTCTATTTTAATAGAATTTACTATTGATTATTAGCGATTTTTGTTGATTGAAATTATTAGGTATATATGTATATAAAGGGCAATTAATTCATCTATCAAAGGTAACCCATTCTATTACCTCCCCATTACCATGGAGCCAGCCACTAGTACCGATTCCCTGACATCCATGGCCACAAGGGATACTCTATCAGGTACCATTCTTTGTCAACACTCCTGCAACAACTGATGGTGTTGCTGGGTTCGCCTTCGTGGTCGGCCTCTTTGCGGTGATCTGTCTCTCTACAATAATTGCATGGAGGTCATGACCAGCTGTGCCTAGGCCACACAGACCTTGAGCTTGTACTGCACTATGTCGTCGTATCAATCATAGCGGTGGCAAGATGGTATTCACTTCCTCCTCACGACCGTATGCAGGTACTTACCGAAGATCTCTCGCTGGTCGAGATAATGCCGCCTCTTGCCAACGTCGCCAATACTCACCGATAACGGGGCCGCGAGCATTTGTGCCTCCAACTCCCACGGGGAGGTCTAGTCAACTACTACGTACTGCCTTCGTCGCCACTGCGGTATCCACGTATGACCCTGACCATCATGTCACTCTGTGGTCGCCACTAAAGTGCCTCAATACGTGCGGTCAGGGACCTCGTCTACATGGGTGCGCCGTAGGCCGGGCCATGGGTCGAATCCTGCGTCTTATTCCGGGCCTCCGTTAGTCCCAGCGTTGCGACCAGCTTGATAATCTCCTCGGTGTCAAGAATTACCATACGTGCCGGCTCCTCTATCGTTCTACCCCTAGTCGTGAGGAGCCGAGCAGATTACGCGGAGCCCGCATCGTTCAGCAGCACAATGGGCCCGTAAGTCGCAGTAGAGTCTGGAGACCGTCCCGACTTCCGCAGGAGTACCAGTCTTCCCTACATCCGTTTATTCTCGCAGCCTCTTAAATTAGGTCTTGAGGAATCTTTCAATTTAATATTCTAGCGATTATTTGGGTTTTCATCGTATTCACTGCTGATATCAAAATTTATTGACAAAATTTAACACATGTGTAGTAATAATTTAGCTACGATTGAAATCTTCTGATTTTAAATCTGATTTAATTTTTTGCCCGTAGATTATTCATAATGCATCAATAATGAATGCTGTCAGTTGCTGCGGATTGCAGTTATACAACTTTGGTGAGACTGTTTCAATACCCTACTGGACTGACACGTGGAAACCTGATAGCTTCTTTGAAAAGATATTAGGCAATTTCTCAAGAAATTTACATACATTGTGTTTATTAGGTTAGTGAGTATTCGTCGTCATCATCTTAACTCATATGCGTCCCAATGTTGAGCTCAAGCCCTCTTCACAATAGGAAATTGACTTACTATACCACCCTGGTCAGACAGGGTGGTATAGTGGCCTGCTTTTATTTTGAGGTTTTCTTTTCTTCCATAGATGTTATATGTATTTTATATCCCTTGGAGGTCTTTTACGACACCCATGGGCAGGAGAAGGGGTTGTATTCTTACTCCGTCACCACACCGCAATGTTCGACTATTATTGCGACTTAAGCAACGGTCCTTTTCTTTGGTATAGTACGGTCTGGTCACACCCTGTCCAAACCACACACGCAGAAGGTACGGAATGCAGTTGCACTCCAACCCTATAGAAAGACAAGATATGGAGTTCCATATCTTGTCTTTCTATAGCCATATGGGCCGACCACCGATACCGCATCGTTGTTTGCTGTTGATTTGAATTTTCATTTCAATTTGATTTCAATTTTCTTAAGTCACGTCATGACCTATAATCCTTAAAATATAGCATGATCTCTGTGACAGATAGCGACAAAACCGATGAAGTAATTATGAATACGCGTCATGTTTATAATTTTATTTTATATCGCCTATATTTTCATTCTTTACGTGCCAGGTATATCTCAACTGAATTATGAATAAAAAAAGTTTATATATTTACAACAAAACTTGTACCTCATCATCATCACAGCCCATAAATGTCCCACTATTGGGCTCGGGCCTGCTCCGTAATGGGAGGGAAATTAACCTACTATACCGCGCTGGTCAGACGTGTTGATATTGGGTTTAGTTTCGAGTTTTCCTTCTCTCGCATAGATGTTATATGCGTTTTATATCCCTTAGTCGTCTCGTACGATCACCCACAGGTAAGATATGGGCGGTGAATAGTATTCTTACTCCGTCACCACACGGAAATTATACATCATATGTTTTAAAATACTTACTAACCATTTCATAAAAATATGATGCCAACGCAAGTACAAGGTCGTACTGGACTGAGAATAAGATAGAGATGGGACAATCGATAAACGTAAATCGATAACATTCTTATTAATTATTTATAAAACAAGTAAAACCAATACATTAGCTGTATAAACCACATGGTAACTCTATAAAATAAGTAAATAAGTAAACTCTATAAAATAAGTAAATTTAATTTAATATTCAGACATCAGTTATAGCATTAATAAGACCATTTCTTTTATATTAAAATGATAATTTCTTTTATAAAATAAACATGATTATTCATTAAATAATCTGTGACCAAGAACTCATCATCAACCTACAGGAATGCGCCAGCGATGATGATAATAGTGACGATGAACTTGGAATGTATTCCTTTCGAATAATAAAAAGAATTAATTAACAACTTTTGTTTAAATTAAATAAAATCCATTAATTTTAATTTAATAAAATTTTCATAGATTGTTTTAAAGGGGAATGCCCATTTTCGGTATCGCTAGATGCATCTAATTTTAAACTGTGACACGAGTTCATGACATGGAAAATCTTAGTTTATTATTAAAATAATTTTATCACGTATTGTGGAGTCTCACATTTGCCGGGTTTATGCACGTGTAATACATAATAGTCTTTTTTTGTATCGTAGTTTTCCGTTGAATAGATTTTTGTTGTAGCAACATTATTACACAGATAATTATGATTAATCGATCAATCGATGTTCTACTGATCTAATAAAGTATCGATTAAACATAATTATTTATGATTATTAACAGTTCATAACTTACTAACTAATATTTTTATACAACGAAAAAAATGTATTTATTAGAATATAATTTATTTTATCGACTGTACGAAACTAAACACAGCTTTTTGTTAGCCAATGTAACAAAATATTAGCTTTGAAACATTAAAAACTAGGTGAAATATGAGATCGTATTTATCATAAACAGAAAAACACAAAAATATTTCGCCTTCTTTCTTATTGTGAGTGAATACTCGTGTTTGTATATCAGTATGAAAAATCGAAGTAATAAGCGTTATCGATTTTTGATGTAAATCTTTTTATTTTAGTAACACTGTAACCGTACTTGTCAATCTTATTATGTTTGTTGTTCGCGGCTAAACAGATTGGATCGTTCAGTTTGTTTTTTTGTTACTGTTGATTTGTGTATTGTTACATTAACTGCACGTATTTTGAGAAAAGACTCTTTAAATATATACTTTTTTACTAATTGTGAGATAGAGACTCCTTGTAAAAAGTGATTGTGAGTGTGTAGTGTACAACATCACCGCTATGGCAAGCTCCGTTCGTCGGTGTATTAACTGTTTCCTTCGACTACAGCATGGAAGTTGGCAGTCGTTGAGAGAAGTGAACGATGATATCTACACTATTCTATCAGCTTGGATTTCACCCAGTTTGGTAAGTCATTTTTATGACTATGTATGCGCCATTTGTATACTACACAATGCTGGTTTTGTTGGGTACGAAGGCTAATGTATGTTGTTTTTTTCAGATTTCACGTGATGGCATTATTTGTAATGAATGCTTTGCTGCTCTCCAAGCCGCACTTTCATCTGGCTCAGGCCAAACTCCTGTGTTGGGCCATCGAAGCGTATGTTTTGTATGTGGAACATCAATACTTCGTGTGAGATCAATTAGAATACCTGCCAATAGTGAAGAAAGGAATATCATTCTTAATCGGATATCTCCACATCTGGTATGTAAACAAATCAAATGATTAAGTATTTATATGTATATGCCAGCTTTGTTTATCAATTATCCCTTTGCTTTAAACATCCTCTCCTAATTAGATATCATTTGAAATGATATATAGTACAGTTTCAATACTTTTGTGATTAATTATCAGTAATCTAGTTTAAAGTTTTATTTGATAATTTTATTAGTTTTTAAATAAATTAAACACCTATTCTCCTAAATAATATTGTATATACAAGACAATAGATTTATTTACAAAATCTTGCATAACTGTAGTGTTGACAAGTAATTGCTGTCAATAGGCAAGTGTCTGTATTATATTTGTATATATATATATATATATAAGTTACATATTAATCCTTACTGTTAACCAATCCTAACTTTTAATTTTTCTTGTTCAGATACATCATTTGGATAGAGTATGCCGAGCATGTTGGATGGCAGCTAAGAGGACCATACAACGGCATTTGCAATATGATGCTCATCATATGAATCAGCCTGATGATGAACCTGTACCCAATATTGATGTTCCTGCACCAAATGCTGATGAACCTGTACCTATTGTGGAAGTTGCTGCACCTGATGTAGCAGTACCTGTAGAAAATATTGATCCACCCGTACATGGTGACGAAGACATTGCTGTACATATTCCTGACCCACCAGCATTACCACAGCACAACCTATACTAGCCCCAAAGAAGGCAACAACTGCCAAAAATAACATCACAGACATATAAACGTGCAGCTGCATCAACTAGACATTGTGTTTTTACTAACTGTGGAAATACTGAAAGGCTATTAATACCTAGAGCATTGAAAGAAGAAGTTTTGAGCCGCTATCGAATTTATGTACCCCAAAGTGCTCGGATCTGTAACTTTCATTTGGATAATGACTGCTGGAATGAGTTACAAGTCAATTATTCTGACTTCACTGGTCCTCAAATGGATAACCTACTACTTATGTTGGAAGGACTGTCAACAAAGCAGATTAATTTTAGTAATGTCCACATGATCCAACCTAACTTATGTCATTACTGGTTAGGTCTAAATGCTGTACAGTTTTATGAACTAATGATCAATATTCCACAATTACACAATGAAGTGCCAGATGCTAGTGTAGCACTGTGTATTTATTTAACTAAGCTAAGAAGTGGAGACAGCAATGAGAGGTTGTGTGGCCTATTTAATATGCCGAGAAGTACACTCGAGCGGTACATGAATAAAGTGCGAGATGTTATGACATTGCATTTAGTACCTCATTATTTGGGTCTCAGTCATATGACTGTTCAAGAAGTGGCAGCAATCAATACACTAATACCTGAGGGGTTCTATGGAAACCTAGCGATGCCTGCAGAGACCAAACCAGCCATTACTATATGTAATGCTACATATATCTATGTCCAAAGTAGTAGCAACTATTTGTTCCAGAAACAGACATACAGTTTGCATAAATATACCAACCTAGTGAAACCATTCATGATTGTATGCTGTAACGGTCACATATTAGATTGTTTGGGACCATATAAAGCAACAACCAATGATGCTACAATTATGAGAATAGAATTTAGCAGGTCCGATGGACCTATGCGTCAATATTTTAGAGAAGGAGATATTTTTATCCTTGACAGAGGCTTTAGAGATGTAGTGGCACACCTACAGGAATATGGATATCAAACACATCTACCTGAATCCTTATTGGAGGGCCACCACCAACTGACTACAGAGCAAGCCAACAAATCACGTTGTGTCACAATGTGTAGATGGGTTGTTGAGATTGTTAATGGCAGATTGAAACAAGATTTTAAATTGTTCAGACAGGAGTATTTCAATACAGCTATAAAACATCTCATGGAGGATTTCAGGATTGGTTGTGCTCTTGTTAACAAGTTTCGCCCTGTCCTTGAAGACAAACCTGTACACAGGGAATATTTAGAAATAGCCCAGCAGAGATTAAATGTTCCTAATCATCTAGCTGATGTAGTTGAAGCAGAACATTTGAACAGGAGACGCATAGGATTTATTAATATAGATGAGAACCATCCTCACTTGAATGATTTTCCAAGGCTAACAATAGATGACTTAAAAAAATTAGCTCTTGGCACATACCAGCTCAAGCAGGCAAGATCATACTACGGAGAACATGTACGACAAAATGGCATATACACTGTGCAAATAAATAATGTCATAGAAGACGACATACCGCTTGTTCTGGGTGTGAACAATTATATAATTCGTGGGAGAATCAAATCCAGACACGTAAGCAGCCGTTCATACTACACATATCTGTTAATAAATAGAAATGAAGACACAGTTAATACACTGAGAGCCATCTCTGGCTACTATTGTAGCTGTTTGGTGGGCAGGCGTACAGTTGGCTGTTGTGCTCATGTGATGACCATTGCCTGGTATTTGAGCTGGGGACGGCATAATGATATCACTGCACCAGCGCCATTTTTAGATGACATTTTTGAAGAATACACCTACGAAAATATAGAATAAACCATGTTGTTTTAATAAAGCTTTGTTTTGATTAAAATGAGTATTTATTTGATTGTGACTAATTATACCTACACAACCGTAATGTATAGGCTATTTTTCGACAGTTCTTTTAGCAAAATATAGGTAGGTACTTAGTTTCTTCCTACTGGAATACTTGTTACTATAAATAACTTTGTAGCGTGTAACGCACACACCTACACTATGCTGACATTAGCATTTTATTATGTACTAGTTAATAAGTAAGAACGCTAACGAAATGAAATCAGTCAGTCGGACACAGTCGGTCTTGTGACTCATTAGAATAAAGAGTGCTTTGAGAACTCGTCGTCGTTGGTATTTCCTTCCTGACGTTCACCCTTAAAAATAGAGGCTTAGAACCCCATATCCTCTAAAACTTCTTAAAATATGTAGTAATAATGCATTTCATGCATATCTATTTATATTTTATAAGTAATAGCATAGATGCTAATCTTCATATTATTTAAAAGATAAGTAATACGTTTTTAACTACAAAGTTCACCCCTCGATTTCTCAGAAACCCGGCAAATTACCCATATGATGTTTATTTTTATTTAAACTACATACTAATACGAATCTTAGACAGTGGTTTTCATCTTGTCACTGTAATATTTATACCGATACTATTTTCCTTAGTCACTTGGGCATTCCCCTTTATAATCGATTCATCCATCCATTTGATTGAAATTCACTAAGATTTTCATACATTGTTTTTCAATTGCAGTAGCAAATAACTTTAAAAATAAGGAGTGAAAAAAATGTAACTTCGTCTGCGTTATTTCAATTCATACTTTCAATTTTATTTCTTAATAAAACTTGATTTCATAATCTGATTAATAACATAATAGTACCTAGTTAACTCGTGATCGGGTGCCGTTTGTGGGATCTTGTCCAGCCATAATCTTTTATACTGTATTTGTATTTTATATTACATCGTGGGTCGAAGAGCTAATTCTTGTAACATGTACTATTTTTAATAAAAAGTTCAGTTCAGAACAACACTTTGTGGATCGCACAAAGTATTGTCCTGCGTGGGAATCGAGCCCACGACACTGGCCCGGAAGGTAAGTATCTTAACCACTACGACATCTGTGCAGTCAATGTACACTATGAATAGAAATTATTGTAAAAAATAATAATATTTGTAAGTTTAATAAAATAGAAAACCGTCTATAAAAATAAAAAAAATAAAAACATTTTAAAGTAAGTCTAACGTATCGTTGTCACTAGATTCTTACGAGTAGTAAGAACCCGGTGAATTTTGGAGCGCTCAATAACCCACATAAATACCCAAAACCGTAAAAAATTATAGGTCAAAGTGTTTGTCCAGAGAGCCTCTACAAGATTGTTCTGAGGTAATTTTGTCGTAAAATAACAATTAACAAAAAAGAAAATTTGAAATTTGCTTACATTTTTGTTAATAACTTTTATTTGTAATTTTATTGAAAAAAGTTAAATAAACAAAATTTTGCTACAAATTATGTCTTTATATTTTTTTATCAGTTTCAAAGATATGGCGAAAAAGGCGTTTGCCCCACTTCTTCTAATATGGCGGTTGCGAGACAAGGGTTGCAACCCCACAAACGCGGGGGTTAAGCTCTTACTGGGGTCAGTAAGAGCTTAACTCCACACATCCCAACAATAAAATTGCGTAGAGAAACGCAAGGTTCAATGTAACTTTTTAATGGACTAAATGTTAAAGTTGACAATATGTAAGTGCCCCATGGTTTATACACAATTCAATCAAAATACTGTTCATATTTCTTAATTATCAATAACTGGGTCGCTGGCGGCTATGTTCTGTCAAAATATTAAAAATCTCTCACAGCCTTCTATCTAATTCACTCACTATACAGGGTGTCCCAAAATTCAACGATAAGCTGGCACCAGCAGGTGGACCTACATATGACTACTCGAGAACAGAAAAGAAAAAAATTCTACCTTGATTTTTTTTTTCATTACGACAAAAAAACCAAAATCTTTAAAAATGGACATCCTTTATTATATTATTAAGTGCTATTGCTACAGTTTTACAAGTAATTCTGTGTTTTTTTTTGTATTGGCAAGGTAAGTAGCACTACTATCGATCACAACCATTAAAAATTCCAGAATATCTATAGTTTTTACACAAAAATCAATCAAAACTATGTTTTTTTCATAAATTATGTAAGATTTTGACTTTCAGCTCACTTTCACTCATCATAGTGAAAAAAAAAAGTATGGACGCTACTGTGGCAAATAGTATTAAAAATTGGCGCATCTAACTACAATTCTAAAATGGTATAACATTCTAGACAAACTAGCTACAAAAATATACTTAGGTGTACTATTTCAAAATAACAACCATATTTCGAAAATTGTTAGTGTTGATAGTAATCACTTTTACTATGTAGCCAAAATGTTTTTGTAGCAAGTTCTCAGAATTTTAATGAGACATGTGCGTAGTCCATAAGTCCATAAAATAAGTTAGACAGAGATAGAGAGATTATACGTTAGAGGGAGATAGATAGATGCTAATTGTTTAGTAACATTAATGCAGGTGGAGAAGTAATTAATGTCCTCAGCAGCACAGCAAGTCAGTATGCTCTACTTCTTTGTTTACTGCACACCGTTCTGTTTTAATTAAAGTGGCTCTGGTACTGACGACTTTTGGATTGAATTAAGTGACCTGGAAATTGACCTGACTTGGCATTATTTTCGACTGTGATTTTGTGTTTTTTTTAAAGAAGTTTTGCCTTATTTTCAAGTGTTTAGCATTCATCATGCCGCTACCATACACAGCATTAGAATACGCTAATATGCACCTAATTTATGGAGAATGCCGATGCAATGCCAACGCTGCTAGCAGATTATATCGAGCAAGGTACCCTAATCTTCAAAGGTATCCGGATTATCGCGTATTTATTAACGTGTATCAAGCTTTTTCGGAGGGTCGTATACCATCTGACAGGCGAAACGCTGGAAAACCTAGATCGGAACACGATGAAGAAGTTCTCAATGAAATAGAAAACGATTCAACTACCTCTGTACGTGCTGTACAAGCAGCAACGGGAATCCCAAAAAGTACTGCACATAGAATTTTAAAACGTCACGTCGTCGTGTTCACAATCTTCATAGCTGGAACAATGAAAATCTGCACCTGGTGAGAGAAGACAATCCCAATACCAATTTAAGGTTAACCTATGGACTGGCATAATAAATGGCAAAGTGATAGGGCCCTTTGAGTTACAAGGAAACATAGATGGCAATAGTTATTTAAACTTCTTACAAAATGAGTTGCCAGGATTATTAGAAGATGTGCCCTTAAGTGATTTGCAAACCATGTGGTTTCAAAACGATGGTTGCCCAGCTCACTATGCCCGTCCTGTGCGAGAGTACTTAGACCAAGAGTACCCAGGGCGTTGGATCGGGCGACTTGGTCCTATCTTGTGGCCACCCCGTTCACCCGATCTAAATCCCCTGGACTTTTTCTATTGGGGTTGTCTAAAGGACAGAGTCTGCACAAAACCGATTGCAACCTTGGACGAGCTTCGCCATAAAATAATTCAGACTGTGGATCTACGGACTACGCACATATCTCATTCAAATTCTGGGAACTTGCTACAAAAACATTTTGGCTACTTAGTAAAAGTGATTACTATCAACACTAACAATTTTCGAAATATGGTTGTTATTTTGAAATAGTACACCTAAGTATATTTTTGAGGCTAGTTTGCCTTGAATGTTATACCATTTTAGAATTGTAGTTAGTTGCGCCAATTTTTAATACTATTTGCCACAGTAGTGTCCATACTTTTTTTTTTCACTATGATGAGTGAAAGTGAGCTGAAAGTCAAAATCTTACATAATTTATGAAAAAAACATAGTTTTGATTGATTTTTGTGTAAAAACTATAGATATTCTGGAATTTTTAATGGTTGTGATCGATAGTAGTGCTACTTACCTTGCCAATACAAAAAAAATCACAGAATTACTTGTAAAACTGTAGCAATAGCACTTAATAATATAATAAAGGATGTCAATTTTTAAAGATTTTGGTTTTTTTGTCGTAATGAAAAAAAAAATCAAGGTAGAATTTTTTTCTTTTCTGTTCTCGAGTAGTCATATGTAGGTCCACCTGCTGGTGCCAGCTTATCGTTGAATTTTGGGACACCCTGTATATTATGAGAATAAAAAAAATCTGCTAGTATTTTTAAATTTTCTTTTATAAAACGTAGTCCCGACAATAACGAACACATAAAAAAGAGAATTATCGAATTAGGTACACTCGTTAAAAGTTATGCGCGTACATACATTTCAGCTATTCATTTTTATAGATGTACAATGTACATACATCCATCTTTGAACCAATAAACGTCAGCTGTTGTATACATATAAGATTCGTTTGGATGGGATATTGTAACTGCCACATTTAGCAATGGGTTTAGCGATCGCAGTTGCTGTTCCCAAGGGTGCTACCTATTCAGGTAGTGATGAGTCAATTTTTACAACTGCCACAGGAAAGTGGTGACATAATGTAATAGGTCATCACGCAACGAAACAATTACAAACATTCACATTACTAATGTTAGTAGGATGTCACTTAATTAACCGGTATTATTCGCGAAAAAAGTATATTTTATGCAATTTATTTATTAACGTTGTTTTTTTTACAGATATAAAAGTGAAGGAACCGACTGAGGAGTCGTTGACCAAAAAAGTGCGTCAATACATGGATCCCAAATTCATGTCTGTTAAAGAAGCTGCCTCTCAATTGGTTCAAATCATTGAAAACAAACAAGAAACAGGTTACGTTTTAATTATTGAAGTACACAAAGAGCGCGTATTGGTCTAAGTAGCGACTCACCACTGCTATGGTCGTAGGTTCGAACTCTACGCAGTACTGTTCTTTGTGCGATTTACAAATGGTTGTTTTGAGTCTAGGTGTTATTTGTATCCATTTAATTATGTTTGTAAAGTTCATCGCAGCCCAAGAATCATGTTCCTTAGTGCGTAAAGAGTTTTGAAAATTAAAAATAAATAAATTTAATAAAAATCCGTGTGGTGACGGAGTAAGAATACTATTCACCACCCCATATCTTACCCGTGGGTGATCGTACGAGACGGCTGAGGGATATAAAATGCTTATAACATCTATGCGAGAGAAGGGGGACTCGAAACAAAACTCTATACCAACGCGTCTGACCAGCGCGGTATAGTAGGTTAATTTCCCTCCCATTACGGAGGAGGCCCGAGCCCAACAATGGGACATTTATGGGCTGTGATGATGATGATGAAATTTAAAAAGAAGCAAGAACTTGAGAGTAAATCAATCCATACGCGTTGGGTACGAATCTTTTCTTTCTTGTAATGGGAAGAAAATTGATCTACTATTCCATGTTGGTGAGATAGTTTGGCATTTTTTCCTTCTCTTAAATTGAAACGTTTCATTCTTTTATCGTCTTTTATAAGGGCCCCGCTAGAAATAGAGGCAATTACAATAAAACTCTTTGAAATGGCATTGCATTTCAGTTTGTATTGTCTATTTTGCGCCTCCTGGGCTAGATTTGTCTGATAAAATTTCGATAAATCTCTCTCGCTCTCGATAAATTATTTCGGCTTAAAAGTCTCATGGGCATTAATAAATAGAGAATAGAAGAGTTCTTCTCTTGAAACTTGAAACATCATAGGAAATAAAGTTATTTTTATGGATTTTATCACGTCTCTATTTGATTTTTAATTGCCTGACTTTACAAACACGCTTAAATCTGTAAATAATTTTATTTCATACTGTAGTATACAAGCTATTGTATGCATATGGTATTAGTTGTATTTTGTAAAGTACAACTAACTACCAACTACCATATGCATACAATAGCTTGCTATTAGTGTATTTTATGTATGACAGATATATTTTTTAAAGACAAACATCCTGCACTAAGTGAATAATCCTTGTATTACGGAGAACTTTACAAACGTGTAATTAACGTACACAACCTGACTCAGAAATACAATTTGTCAATCATAAAAAGTATTGTCTTGATTGGGAATCGAACTCACAGAATTGGCACGGTAGTAACTATCTTAACCACTACGCCCGCAGTGCAATCTATTTATGCTTACCTGTTACTAGAAAGGAAATCCAACTGAGACAACTACTTACTATAATCATGAAAATATACGCGCCCTTTGATATTTTTACCTCATGTAACTAACGCCGTGTGGTAATGGACTAAGAATACAATTTATTATACTACTCATTCCCGTGGTGGTCATAACAGATGACTAGAGGAGTTGAGTAGATATGACTATTGTAAGCGAAAGAGAATTTAAAACAAAACCATATTCAAAATCGTCTGGTTTGCATGGTATTTTTTTTTGGCAAGCTAAGGGCTGGATACTCGCCATCCGTTCTAATGGAAGGGCGACGTGCGGCCCTATTTCCCGTCGTTGTCCTCCTTTAGCCATTAGGTCGAGCACTGGTACCGATTCCTTGACATTTGTGGCCGACCCGGCGGGTTACTTTTTTAGGTACCATCCCATCGTCGCCGCAGCAATAAATAAACTAGCGTTGCTGGGGCGTCAACCTTCTACGGACGGCTTCTCTGCGGATGGGGGACTCATTTCCGGTCCGTCTACGCATGGCAGACTAATATTCCACCCATTGTAGGGAAGCTCGTGCCCAATGATGACCTTAAATAAACTGACAAAGAGGACTTAGACACTTTTATATTTTTGCATATTGGTTTTTGCTGCTGCTCTTCAGTGTTGTTAACCACTTTCTGCCTGTGTTTGTCTATTACGTCACAAGCGCCAAAGGAAATTGTGGTAACGCATTGTATTCCTATTTAGGCTGCTATCTCGGGAATCGTTGAGTTTTATACTTCCAATTAATTGAAAGCCCAATCAATGTCACTAGCATTAATTAATAATATAATGACCTTCAATACCTTTATGTTATTAGACAGAGTAATTATAATAGGTTGCTCGTTTCGTAATTGCTTGTATCATTTAAAACTCCAGTACGTTGGCCGATTCATCGATCGTCCTGGTCGGCTCTCATACGGAAATGAGGGTCAAGTTGTGTTAATAAAGTCGTGGTTGTACTATCAATCTTGATAGGACATCATTGCTTTTGGTGGCAAACAAATCAGGAGTACACTTGTTGTTAAGTGTTACTGCCGCCCATGGATCTTTACCATGCCAGGGCTACAGCTAGGCTGCTGCCTACAAAAAATAACCTACCCAGAAATTTGAGCTGCCCATTTCGCTCACCAAACGAAGCGCAATAGCATATTGCCACTGCTCAGACGTCGATTTTCTGTGAAAGTGTGGTACTACCCCGGACGATCTGGCCGTGACATAAAATTGTCAACAGTATGGCCTTACCACTAAAAACCAACCCAAATAGTGTATCAGAATTCCACATACGGCCCTGTGCATTATTTTGTTTTTTAAAAAGACATCATAAAGCGTTGTCTAAGGGCATAATCATTGTATTGCGATGAATATTACGCAAACGTATAACCACCGACATGAATTTAATCCAGATTCAGAACAATTTGTGTATTTAAGCCCTGCGTAGTAGGTATGAAAGAGAGTATTGGTGTAAAGATGCGAAAGGGAATGCTCCGATGGTTCGGACATGTGGAAAGAATGCCGAACGAACGTCTGGTTAAGAAGATATACAATGCGAAAGTGGAAGGATGTAGGTACCGATGGAGACCGAGACTAACCTACCTAGACCAGATCGGTCATGTACTGAAGGAAGGTGGAGTCAAGAGTCTCCGAAACCGACGAGCGTGTATGAAGAGAATTATGAATGTTGAGGAAGCGAGTGAAGTATGCAGAGATAGAGTTCTCTGGCACTCTGTTCTCTCTGCCTACCCTGCAAGGGATATGGCGTGATGATATGTATGTATGTATGTAAGCCCTGCGTGGGAATAGAACCAGCGACACTTGGCACGGCAGGTCGCTATTTTAGCCGCTACACCATCTTCGCTTAGCTTCTTTATGTGTTTAAACATCGTCTCGATATATCATCATTCTCCTACTCTTATCCCAATTACTTGGAGTCGATACAATATGTACTCTTCTTTCATAGTACATATTGTAAAAGTTATTGGCAATATTTTTATGACCGGCCGTCTGCCAGACTTCAACCCTCCTTGGGAATGTAATTGTTGACCAAAGGGCATCAGGTGGAATTGGCCCAGGTCGATATAAGGCTCTTAGTCGTCTTTTACGACATCCACGAGCGAAGTAAGGGTTGGTAGTATTCTTAGCCGTTACCACACAGCTTATCGTCTCGATATATATAGGCACCAATTACATTGCTCAAAAAATTTGTAATATCCTAAGTAATAATTCATTAGTCTATTCCTATTTTTAATCGGAATTGATAATTATTAAAAATGTTGGTGGAACATCTCAAAACGAAATGCAAAGGGCGTTGTACAAAGTTGAGGAGGTTAATACGTACATATTAAAACATAACAATCGAGTAAATTCCACTAACAAATGCTATTTATGGACTGGTTGTAATAAATTTCAATGAATAATTTTAATAGCCTTGTGTTAAATACCTACCATATGAACACTACGCAGTGTTTTATTTTTTAATTTTTGCATGTTTTGCGTAGCTTGACCATGTACCTATTTCAAATAATTCGTGCGACTGGGTGGATAAAAGCGACTTTTGTATTCTACACGAGTACTTATTATACTTTTCCTTTTACAGAAATAACTAAAAACAGTAAAGCAGTGGGACTTTCTAGGGTTGGCTCTATAGATCAACGCATAGCTGTAATGTCACTTGACGCAATGCAAGACTTTGACCTCGGCCCGCCCCTCCACAGCCTTGTCATCCCTGCTCCCAATTTACATCCGGTGGAACTAGATTATCTTGCACAATTTCAACCAGTTAGTTGAGTTTCTTTGGATGTATATTGTTGTAATACAAATGAAATAAAATTGAGTATTTAATTAATATATTTTTATTTACAATTATGATAATAATAGTTTAATCCATGATATTAACAGAATCTGATACGACCATAAGAAACCACATTCAAACCCATTATTGGTCCACAAAGCTACCACAAAATACATACTACAACAAAATTATGTTCAAATATAATTGTTAAAAGGTACATTAATTATTATTTGGTCTAAGTTTCACAATTATAAATAATGAAAACTATTATAATAAAATATACAAATAACGGAATGTAGATATACCAACGTGTCATAAAATACTTCACCAAAAATTGGTATACATCAAACATCTCTAGATAAAACTGGAAAATGGGTGGGTCACATTATTATAATTAATAGGTAGAAGCTTATTATATGGAATTTTACATAACACTAGCTTAATTCCTTAAAAATAATTATACAGTCTTTAGACCTAGTTATAAAGGGTTCATACACGATTTTAATAATATATTAAGACGAATTCAGATAACCCGTGCTTTCTATTTATGTATCATTGTGAGATTACAAAACAGGAAACTATATAAATAGACATTGATTTAGAGTATTAAAACTTAGACAGCTGACACTTGTTGATCATCGTCATCGTCATCAGGTGTATCATGATAATAATCATAAGGTCGCGTAACCCCTTCGTGCGAATGAGCTCGGCTGAGGCGCTCTAAACGCGCCACTTGTGCGGCTAGTGTGTATGGGGCCTGCGGCATCCGCGGCGGCGGCACAGGACGGACACAGCTCGCCGCCGTACACGACCCGTGCCCGCTGTCGCTCGACGTAGCTGATCCGGTCTTTCTGAGTGGCAAGTTCACTAATGACGTCACACTACTACTTTCTGCCGAAAGGTCCACTGGTAACGGTGTTGGAGTGTCCGAATGTGACCTTTCGTGTGCTGTACGAGGGCAACAAATTCCTGGACCTGGACCATCACGTCGATGTGAACAAGGCGAAGGTCCTGAAGGTGGCGGTGGTCGAGGTTGATGAGGCCTCGTTTTGGCTGGTTCAGATAAAGCTAATAGTTTTCTTACTGCTTGAGGGGATGCAGTACCGAATTTATTCCCCGCAAAGTTTTTTTTACTCTCACTGGCTGATGAGGCACTACTTGTTGTTGATAATGATGGTGATGGGTGACGACGGCGCGGTATTGCAGGGGCCGGCCCGGCTCCCTCGCATTCAAGGGATAATGTATGTAGACGCTCCTCATCTGTTTCTACATGCATTCTATTTAAATATGCTTTCACACGTCTTACCATTTGTGCTTCTTCAAACATCTTTTTAGGATTAGGGACATTAGATGATTTCTTCCTTCTTTTGACAGTAACTTGACCTTGTTGTACACCTGTTGTTAATTGATTCAAAGCTACCATAGCATTTGAGGGAGGCTGCTTACCAAGCTCCAACAATGTCAGCAAATCATAAGGTGCACTGCACATATTTGTAAGTGTTCTAACTTCTTTAGCAATCATTCGTAATTTTTCAAAATTAACCATTCCTTCTACTTTAGTATCATTACCTAAATGAATGAATGTAAGATCTTTTTTAACCACTGGATAAAAAGGTATAACTGGTGACCTACCTTGTTCAGTAATAACAAGCTGTCTATATTTGGACATATTTCTGGAGGGGTCCATTAACATTTGCAAATCTGTAAATAGTTTCAAGTATTTTGTGGGTAGTTTTTCCCAGGTTACTCTTAGCCTTGAGACTGCACCATGTCCCAAGCCCGAAATTATTGCAAACATTGAATTGAAATTTTTACACTCCTTGCAATGCCGTGCAACTTTAATAAACTGCTTTATAATTTTTGAACGGCGTACAAGATTTTGTTCATTTACAACTTCTGTAACTACCCAAAACATTTCTTTGTTCACAAGCTCAGCAAACTGGGATAACATTGGTATACCATACCTACTTTTTAATTCAAATAAATCATCAACATATTCAGTGCTTTCTATTTGCCGGAAGATGCAAAAGTCCTGTAAAGTTAGCTGCACTGCAACTTCTACTGCATTTAACTGTAGAAAATGCACAACACTCTCTCTAAGAAGTTCAGGAGCCATATCATCAGGTACTAAAGTTTCACTGATTCCATTAGTCTTCAAGTAATATCTAGAGCTTAGCCCAATACGTTCAGCTAGATTCTGTAACTGATCTGGCAAGCGATGCTGTTTAATTATACCACCTTGTGCGACGGACACTTCACACAGTGAAAAGTTAGAGCTAGGGTCACTAATGCCAAATTCTTGCAAAGTAAGCATTACAACTTCCCTTGCTGTTGTTTCTTTGTGCACTAATAGATACTTGCAAGTTTGATCTGATTTGTATACTTTGAGTACATGTTCTGGATAATCAGATGAGTGGAAATCCTCATAACAAATTGATATTAAATCAGGATTACTGTGTGAAGTGTAAAATGAAGTACTAGAGTTCCCTTTATTTAACGATTCAGAATTTGAAAGAATACTGTCATCAGTTGGTAAACCATCAGTAATAGTATTTTTTGGAAGAAGATTCATTTTCATCAAAGCTTTTTGAAGTTTTTTCTTGGGTCCTAAAGTCATAAAACCCTTCTGAGGTTCCTTTTTGATGCTTAGTTGTGGTTTCTTAGTGGGAGACTGAAAAACTGGTGTTAGTGTAATGGGATCATCACTGAGTAGTTCTGCAGTTGAGAGTCTAGCTCTAGGATCAGTTTGCCAATGAACTCTATTAGTACATCCTCTTTGTCTCGGTGAATTTTCTGGTAAATTGCTTAACTGCTTAAAGGCTAATAAATTACTTTTTACTGTGATGCTTAGATGTGTTGATCCTGTTATTATTTCCATAGCTTTTGCATTACTCACATGTTGAAAAGATTGACCATTTACTTCTAAAACTTGATCACCTCGTTTCAAACCAACATCTTCAGCCTTAGAATGTTTTTCAACTTTAAATATGAATATTCCATATCCCCTCTCATATCCTCCCAAGATTGTAAAGTTAAGAGGTTCATCTCTGGTAGGGCGAGACAATGTGACACTTCTCGTTCTGGCTTTGGCAGAACAAGCTATGTTTAGCAGCCTTAATTGACTCTCCATTTTCTCTCGATCTAAAGCTAATTCAAAATTCTCAAGAAACTCCATCATATTTGGGTCTGTTTCAAAGTCAGTAAAATGATTGTTCACCCAGAGCAATACAACTCTCGTAACTTTATCACGGACAGAAGGTTCAGAGAACCAGGCAAGCAATTGTTTTGCAACAACCAAAGGACTTTCAATAAATGTTCTGTGAGTCAAAAGGAAATCTTCTACATATGTAGAATCACGTGAGTTGTCTTCCACAAGTTGTAACATCAATTGCTCTGGAGTGCCCCTAATCACAACATGACCTTGTTGACGGCCAGACTCTCCAGCAGTGCCTCTGTATTCTGTGACCAAGACTACAACACCATTCTCATTCTCATGCCTTCTTATGTTCTCTTCACCTTGGTGTAGTATTCGGTAATAATCAGTCTGTGTGATACATACAAACTGACAGTCATCACATTTTGTTGTCATCACACCTCTGTGATATAATTTTTCAAGGGTTGCCTCAGCCATGCCAAAACTATCACCCACATTTAAATGTTCCATATCACCATTTTGATGTTCAATACTAACATGGCCATTGATAAGAACGGACCATGAGTCATGTTCTTCTCCATCATTCATAACAACTGTCCCAGCTTTTTCAACAACTGCAAAGACCATTACAGCACATAATGCTCGACGCACAGTCAATGTCATATTAGTAAACGCTTTCAAATGTTGGGTAAACTCCAATAATATTTCAATATCATCTTCTGTTCTTTCACTTGGATCTTTTTCAAGGCATTCTCGAACAGCATCACGAACTGTGAGACTATCCATGGTATCTTCCAGGTCTTCTTCTTCATCAGAGTCAACAATCGACTCCAGAAGACCAGACAAGTCCACCTCCATGTCCATATCCAGAGAACTGTGTACCGACGTCATTGTGTCACTCCCACTATATGCAGAACTGGTGTCACTAGCGTTGGAGCACTTCAGTGTATGGGGATACAGCTCTGGACTGTGACGGCCTCCACGCCCACCTCTCAACATTGTGAAGTTTCTAACCTTTCGAACAACGTCCAGCCCCTGAAATATTATAAAGATTTTGTAAAACACAAAAATCAATAACACAACAATGTTTTGTATACACCCTTTCGATCTCATGATATGTACTATAATATACTTCTAAAATAAGTACTACTCTATGGGAACCTTCTAAAGGTAATACTTTGTCAAATGCATAAATAAACTACCATTGAGAAATACAGGAGACTTTTATGTCTTTGTAATAAACATTATAAGAAGTCTTTAACGTTACGATAGTATCATCACTGGTTGTTTATTAAGTGAGACTACCACAATAGGTATACGTATACAATTAAGTAAATAAGTAAGTTTCAAACCTTCACAATTTCTATTTATTTTGCATTCATGGCGGAACTGTCAGCGCTTCCATGTTGCTTTCTAAATTAATTACCCTTCTCTACAAATTCAGAGAAGTTACAGTAGTTTTCGCACTTCCTAAAGCACTGCGTGTGGCAATTAAGATATATTGACAATATTCAAATGAATTAAAAATGGCATAGATAGCGCATCGCGAAAATATTTAGTTAGAAAGCTATGTAAAAAGGTAGGTGGTTTTCTCCAATAATCTAAAATATATATCTATGTAGTTTGACGATTTTTAAACTCTATTGGTCCAATAGGGCAAGCTAAGGTAGCATATATCATACAGCCATAACCATAGAGGCAAACATTTTGTTTTAATATTTGTTGTCTAATTTATTTGGTTTATTATAAATATTAAGAAATTAAATTAATTGTTTGAAAATCTGTAGAGTTAGGCTGACCGATCGCATTCGTAACGACGACTTAAGAGAGCGAGTAGGTAGGGAAGAGAATATTTGGTGTAAAGATGCGAAAGGGAATGCTGCGATGGTTCGGACATGTGGAAAGCATGCCAAACGAACGTCTGGTTAAGAAGATATACAATGCGAAAGTGGAAGGATGTAGGTACCGGGGGAGACCGAGACTAACCTACCTAGACCAGATTGGTCACGTACTGAAGGAAGGTGGAATCAAGAGTCTCCGAAACCGGCGAGCGTGTGTGAAAAGAATTATGAATGTTGAGGACGCGAGTAAAGTATGCAAGGATAGAGTTCTCTGGCACTCTGTTCCCTCTGCCTACCCTGCAAGGGATATGGGGTGATGATATGTATGTAAATTAATTGGTAGAAGAGTGAATGCGGGAAATAGAGTGAACGGAGCGTTGGGGCAACTTCTCGGCAGCCACCACCTCAGCCAGAAGGCACGTGTAGCAATACATAACGCAGTGCTTGTCCCAACATTACTGTATGGAAGCGAGAGTTGGGTATGCAGAAAAGAGTATGAAAGTAAAATTAATGCGGTCGAAATGCGATCTCAGTGGAAAATCTGTGGAGTTAGGCTGACCGACCGCATTCGTAACGACGACGTAAGAGAGCGAGTAGGTATGAAAGAGAGTATTGGTGCGAAAGGGAATGCTCCGATGGTTCGGACATGTGGAAAGAATGCCGAACGAACGTCTGGTTAAGAAGATATACAATGCGAAAGTGGAAGGATGTAGGTACCGAGGGAGAGACTAACCTACCTAGACCAGATCGGTCATGTACTGAAGGAAGGTGGAGTCAAGAGTCTTTGAAACCGGCGAGCGTGTATGAAGAGAATTATGAATGTTGAGGAAGCGAGTGAAGTATGCAGAGATAGAGTTCTCTGGCACTCTGTTCTCTCTGCCTACCCTGCAAGGGATATGGCGTGATGATATGTATGTATGTATGTATTAATTAGTAGAATTCACTTGAACTTAAGAAATAAAGTTAATAATGATAGATTAATCTTTCATATTTTTTTTGTCTGAGATTGAGACAAAAGATCGTTCAACGTTTTTGCAATCATTAATTCTTATAAAAGTTAGTAATTAACATTATTTATTCGTGTCAATTAATATTTAATGCTTTTTTTGCAGGGAAGGAAAATATGAGTAGGAATCTCTTTACCGTTGACTAAAATAAAGCATTCCTCGAAGATGCGTCAATTATGCTTTGAAAAAAGTCGTTATAAATATTTATAATAATATTCAAATAGATCTCTATTCATTCATTTTCCTGTTCTTATCCCAATTACTTGGGGTCGGCTCAATATGTACTCCTCTTCCTTCCTACATAATTATTACAAAAGTTATTGGCAATAGTTTTCCGATCGGCCGCCTGCCTGACGTCAACTCTCCTTGGGAATGTATTTGTTGATCAAACGGCATCAGGTGGTGTTGGCTCAGGTCGATATAAGGTTCTTAGTCGTCTTTTACGTCATCCGCGAGCAAAGTAAGGGTTAGTAGTATTCGTAGCCACTACCACATAGCGAATAGATCCCTATTATCTGGTGTAATACTAGAATATTGTTATGTTGTTTGCTGAAAAATAATATTCTACTGAAACTAGATGCAATATTAAGCTGACTTTGACATGAATAGTAAAATAAATGCTACAAAAATATAGAACTTTATCAAAAGTTCTATATTATTGTAGCATTTATTTTCAAAGTCACATATTTTTTATAGGCATCAATCTTTAAACTTTTATGCAACACTAAGTTTACCTTAATTAGTTACCTACTAACTGTCTCCCTATTAGAGTGTTACTCTTCTACAAGTTTGGGTTAAATATACGTTAATTATGGATAATTTAAACAATTGTTATCGTTGCTATTACTAGGCTTAATTTGATGGTTCAAATCATCCCAGCTTGTATAGGTCCCTCTGCTGAGCTTGTGCCTCCATTATGCTAGGGCCGCACCTGCGTGTATCGTCACGAAGCTTTGTGCAATGCGACGATATACGCAGATTTGAACGGTCATTATTGGCTATCGTCACGAACATTCGGGCTTCGTGTGCGTTATCGCTTGGGTGGCGATAAGTCAAAGGGTTTTAGCGCACCAGCGTGGTCAGACTAGCATTTTTCATTTCGGCGAAATTTTCGATGTGTTTAGACGCGTTCGAGGATCTCCAGTTAATCAATAAATATGGAGTGGAGCGATGATATGGTGTTAGAATTTTTACACCATTATGAAGCTGAACCCATGAAGGAATTCAAAAAGGTCATTATGTAATTATTAGCATAATATAGCTGTAAAAGCAAAGCAATTTGTCATCTATAGTTAAATGAATGAAAATGATTTTGGCCATCAGTAATTATTGCTCGATACTTCGTGTAAAATACCGAAGTCGCTAAGATGACCACAGTATTCTCGCGATAACTTTTTAGTGTACAAAACGTACGCAGCTGTTTCGCTACATATTATTTTGGGACGATACATGCAGGTGCGGCCCTAGCATTAGGGAGGGAGGGAAATTGCTCTACTTTAGCACACTGTTTAGATGGGTTTGTACAGGGTTTTTTTCGAATTTTCCTCTCCTGTTATCTGTTTGCGTTCATAGTTATACTTTATGATCACCTATGAAAAAGAAAAGGGCGGTGTTGATGACCGCTGTTTTCTTACTCCGTTACCACAAGGACAGTAATAATTTGGGTTTAGTAATAGTAGTAATTTGGGTTTAATAGGATGTTTAAATTTTAGCTGCCATACAAATAAATGAAAATTTCTAAGGAGAGAGCTTCGTAATAACATAAAGTATTCTAATTTTACATAGAATATATTCAATAGTCTTCTTTGAGATACCTGTGTAATCTGTACTGTCAGTTATAATGCAGTATAGTCTGTATTGTAGTTCTGCGTTCTATAAGCGGAATACATAAGTGCGTTTCACTAATTATTATTATTATATCCCATAATTGTCTTTAATAATTCTTACATGAAATGCTGTTTATCTTATTTTTTTAATTTATAATTATTTTGAGACTTTATTGATACAGTTATGGTTTATACATTTTAAAAGTATTCTCATTGGACAACTGAACCTTTTCCATCTCCATCTATTTTCAGAAATAGGTACTTTTGTATGGAGTGTAGCGTTTTGCAGCGATCTAGTGATGTTAATCTTTTAGTTGAAAATTTGTAAATTGGTTGCTTCGCGTTGTGCAAAAAGTCGCATATACGTTTGATTGGTCTTGTGAAAGTGCAACATCTAAAAATAATCTTGTGTACAACGCTAAAATGCGACTAGTTTTAGAGCCAGAACGGATGGTGTGCGATGGCGAGAATACGGTGATAGATTTTTGGTGTTAAATTTTGCTCCGTGTCATCATCGCTACAGTTTTAAGTTAAAGTCTAGGACAGACTATAACCGTTCTAATCAGTTATTTTATGTGATAATAAACGCAAATCTTTAAATCTCTCGCGATTATTGTTGGAAAATAATTGTCATTGACTGACCGGCTGATATTACACGAGGCTTGTATGTATATGCGACTTCTGCCTTCAGCTATTCGTGACACGCCTCAGAAAATAAATCTAAATTAGTGAATCGGATTATTTTTTTCTGTATTTGTGTAATTTTAGTGCTACAGACGGTTTTAAATTACGTAACTGTTGTGGAATTTTGAAGTGTATAAAGAATGGCCTGAGTGCGACTACTCCATTACCGTCATGTATGACGAAGGAATGTTTGTTTAGGCTCTAATATTGTAAATCTTACGGAAAGTGCGCGTTCAACTCGTGGACTGGGCCAGATCATGACACTGCTTGGATCAAAACAGTTTATGCATTGATCACAGTCTACTAATCGTCATTTGGGACACTTTCTTATTACCAAAATGTCTTCGGGAACTTTTGTGGACAGAATTGACCCTTTCGCCAAGCGGTCTTTGAAGAAAAAGACCAAGAAGTCACAGGGGTCTTCTCGATACCGTAATACACAGGATGTTGAGCTACAGGCACTGCCCTTGCTCAAAGGTGGGTCCATCTCATTTCATTGAGCTCCAAAAATAGATTATTCATATTCGTCTAGTGTATATTTGTAGTGATTTTACATATTGCCATTTATTTAATATTATAAACTTAAATATCTCAATTTTAAATGAAGAAATCTGTAAAGGTTAGGTATAGAATGGTTGACGTAAGATTTTAACAAATTTCATATAGTACTCTGATAGTGTATTAGATATAATGATAATAAGCCTAATGCACAGATTTCCTGAATTCTTCATGGCCTCAAAACTCATATAAAATTCATTGACTATTAATAGTCACATCATTGCTTGTCACTGTTTACACGGCAAACAAGATCATAATAAACACATTTTCTTTAAAATTATCATGAACATTTTAAATTATGTCATTACTTACTATATGGATATGTTTTTTAAACTATACTTTGGGTAATCAATGTAGTGAATAAGGTATTTATGATACAATTACATATGAACTACTTTCTTGAAAGATATACATAAGTCTATTGTTTAATGAGTTTTGTTATTAGACAATATCTGTAGTTGCTTGCAATATGAAAATATGATCTTGCTTGTATATATATGCATCATAGAATAAGCTATAGTTTTACTTTTGATTCTGACACCAGTCTTCGATCATTAATATCAATAACTTATTAGATTCTCATAATTAAAATTGTAGCATCTTAATAGAATTATAGTAATTTGTTGGTTGGATAATATATTAATCTGCATCTCTGGAGGTTATCAGATAACACTTCAACTTGCGCTAGCTCCACATATTATTAATATGATTATTTTCTTCATACTTTTTATTGTGTATAAGTATTATTAATGTTCTTCAAATGTTGTTAATTAGTGAAACAAACAGGTCACCATCTATAATTATAGATGTGATTATCTGAAATTGCTTTCTGGAAGATGTTTGTAATAATAACTATATTTCATTGCGGCCACCACTTATAAATCTTATATAGGTACTAATAATATAAAAAACCTTGAAAGGGTGGTTTTACTATATAATATAATCAATCATTAATTCAGTTTACATCTAAAACACTAATCAGTTTGTTTTAAAACAATGTTTGATAACATTTTAAAGATAGTAGCCTAACTTATTCTGTTACTGTATTAAAAAAATTGAACACAGGAAGAATATAATTTAGAAGGTATCAAGTAATTATAGAAAGATTAACTTATTTTCAGATGTTCCGAGTAGTGAGCAGGAGGAGCTATTTATCCGCAAGTTACGACAGTGCTGTGTGGCATTTGACTTTATGGATCCTGTTGCTGACTTGAAGGGCAAGGAGATCAAACGTGCTACCCTCAACGAGCTTGTTGAGTACATCACTGGAGGCCGTGGAGTGCTCACTGAGCCTGTTTATCCAGAGATTATTAAAATGGTATGGATAATATATATCTATATATAATTTTTCATATGAATTCATATGCAATCAATACTTAGCAAATATAGGTCATGAGGTAAAAGTAATACATGATTCTATTCAAGGGTAATATGTAAAGAAACAGTAAGATAACAATAAATGCAACTTGTTTATAATATGCTAGGTACGTTAATAAAGTTATATAAGTTTGATTTCATATAAATTCTTAGTAATTTGTTACTTTAGCAAGTGTAATGTTTCTTGTCATTTGCTGATACATGTAGTATTTGTCAGTGTGTCACTTAATGACTACTTATAGGATACAATTACACTTATTCTTATATTTATTAACACAAAGATAACTTAAATATGTTGATGCATTAGCATAAGTAATGTATTAGTCAAATACTGCTCCATTTCAGGTAAATCTATTGATAATACAAAAATATTTATTATATAGATATACTTAAGAAATAGTCTTTTAGGGGTAAGGGAAGACCGAAGAAAAGATGGATGGATTGCGTGAAGCATGATATGGATAGGAAGGGTGTGACCGCAAATATGACTTTGAATAGGATTGTGTGGAAGAAAAGAACATGTTGCGTCGATACCAAGTAGTTGGGATAAGAGCAGGGTAATGATGATGACTTTAGAAATAGTCTCTCATTGCCTGATATTAGGTTAAAATATAGATTTATTTAACTTGTATAGGAATCAATGTGACAGTATAAAAAAATCTAGTAGGTATATAAAATATAATTTAAACAAATATGGTTTTTGTTAATAATATTGAAGCCTGTCATAAATGGTAATTGTTAATATAAATATATTACATAACATATTAATGGTTATATTTATATATACAAATAAATAAGGATTTTTCATGCTATTAGTAACTATATTTTTTTTATAAGAGACTAGATGTAATGTGAGTTATTGAAGAAGATTAACAAGTCTACAATTTTTTATCTTGTATTATCTAGAGTTATACAATGTTCATAACGCAGTTAAGTAAATGTGATATTAATACTATCATTTGTGCCACAGACAAGTGACTAAATTCTTCATATATTTCTATGAATCAATGACAAGTGTCATGAATTTAAGTTAATTAGATGTGTTGTGTTTAAATGCGTAAAGAATAGCTTAACAGGCATTTTTATACAGTTATAAAGAAAAGGGATGAAATTATGTCATTAATTTGAAAATAATGAATAACAACTTGAGTATAGGTAATACATATATAGTATATACTTACAATAATAATGTTAAATTATGTCTTATAGCTTCACTAATATATTTTTTTATATTACTAAGGTATATATATAAAAATATCATCAAGTGCAGTGCATATTTTTATCATTGTCCATGTTTACATTAAATCATTAATAGTCAGATACTTTTTTAGTGTTGAAATTATCATGAGTGTCAAACTTTAGACAAATGTTATTTATGGCAATACTCATGCGTTAGAGTCGATTATGTCAACCTGGTATTCAACCGTATCCAACGCTCATCATCAGGGTGCGCAGCTGTGTCTGCTACTTGCAAAATACTTGTAAGGCCAGTTTAGACAGTATGCAATGTGCGCAAAGTGCCTTAATCCTAAAAACTTATAGAAAATGATGTACCTATTTGTGACATAAGGCTAAGTTCAGATGACCGCGCGGCGACGCGCGGTTGGCTCGGCGCGCGGTTTAAGATTATAGCAAATCAATGTTGTTGTGTACATGACCGCGCGTCACCGCGCGTGACCGCGCGCACCGCCATGCACCGCGCGCAAGATCTTGAACCGCGCGTCATCGCGCGGCGACGCGCGGTTTGAGATCTACAATCCTGTATGGACCTGTTCAGTTGACCCGCGCGGTTTTAGGGGGACGGACACATGGAGCCACGAAAATGGAGGACGATATTATTTTGGTGATATGCAATATCTTACAGCACCATCTGCAGGTTGCATATCCTTTTCAACGCAATCATACAAAAACTCAAAGGAATCAATCGTCATCCTAAAGTAGTTGAAAAATCGATCTTCGTGTAGTCTGTGTGGTATATAAAGTCACAAAAAGACTTAAAGAAAGTCTTTGACTGAAAATAGGGTACACCCAGTATTATCTTTGCTTTCCACCACTACGTCGCAATTTGCGGTATAAAACCCACAACCAAATAGCCTCCTCCACGTCCATTATCGCTGAATGGTCATGCTAGATTGCCGCTCGCAAGCCGCCTCCATCTGAACAGCTAAATCGCGCGGCAACGCGCGTCGCCGCGCTGTCATCTGAACTTAGCCTAATTGTGCATTATGATTAAGTTCAAAGCAGGCAGAATCAGTCCAGGGGGACATAATCACATTATTATTAAAGTATTAAAAATAACTGAGTACCTATCATGATATTGTAACATTCATATCATTATTGGCAGTTATGCTTATTCTGCTATTCTCTCAGCTACGGCTCATACCTTTATCTTGTATGTAGGGTATCTTATTATGTGACATATTTTTGCCTGAATATAATTTTCTATCTCAAAGTTGTTTATAATACAGTTTTTATATTAATGCCAGTGTATTGATGACTTATGTGTTTGTTGTTAAAGCACAAATTCCATACTTAGCCTTTTGTTCTTGTGGAACCTTCAGATATACAGATAATCTCTGTGTATTCCTTTATTCACAAAGTATGCGATTATTATTAATTTACAATTTTATCATTATCGATAAGGTGCGAACACCTGCTTTTCCCTTCACCAATGCCTTCAGTCAAGTTCAGTATTCCACAGGTATAATCTCTGTTGCTTAGATGTTCTGGGTTCAGAATTGTCGACTCTCATAATTAAACCTTGTAAATATGAAATCTAAAGCTTACATTAATAATCTACCAAAATAATACAATTTTATTAGACCTATTACTATTTAGCCGAGATGGAAGGTACACCACTGATATAGAGCGAAGAGTGAATGCAGGAAATAGAGTGAACGGAGCGTTGGGGCAACTTCTCGGCAGCCACCACCTCAGCCAGAAGGCACGTGTAGCAATACATAACGCAGTGCTTGTCCCAACATTACTGTATGGAAGCGAGAGTTGGGTATGCAGAAAAGAGTATGATAGTAAAATTAATGCGGTCGAAATGCGATCTCTGCGGAAAATCTGTGGAGTTAGGCTGACCGACCGCATTCGTAACGACGACGTAAGAGAGCGAGTAGGTATGAAAGAGAGTATTGGTGTAAAGATGCGAAAGGGAATGCTCCGATGGTTCGGACATGTGGAAAGAATGCCGAACGAACGCCTGGTTAAGAAGATATACAATGCGAAAGTGGAAGGATGTAGGTACCGAGGGAGACCGAGACTAACCTACCTAGACCAGATCGGTCATGTACTGAAGGAAGGTGGAGTCAAGAGTCTCCGAAACCGGCGAGCGTGTATGAAGAGAATTATGAATGTTGAGGAAGCGAGTGAAGTATGCAGAGATAGAGTTCTCTGGCACTCTGTTCTCTCTGCATACCCTGCAAGGGATATGGCGTGATGATATGTATGTATGTACTATATTAATACACAAATCCAAAAAAGGTCAGAGGTGTACGAGCCTTCTTTTTTATGGTAAAGAAGTTCATACCCTAGGCTATGTCTGGACGAAGACATGAAAAACCTTCACATATTAGTATTTATATTTATCTATAATAAAAGTAGTTTCTCAATATCTTGATATAACTGACGTGACATCATTTTCTATTCTTCATTTTGTGTATAACATATTATTCATAGAAACTATAAACCGCATCAGGTGGCTGAATTGGTTATGTTGGAATTCTAAACTAAGTTACTATATATATGTAAAATATGCCAGTGGTCTCTCAGACAACCATTTGCTAATATCTGATTTAAAAGAACTACTTCTCCATCTTAGATAGGTGTGGTCTGTAGTCTATTTATAGAGAGGGTTAATGCTCTAGATTCGTCTGTAGCATAAGAAAGCTTGGAGTTTATGATAGAAAATAATCTATGGAGCAACATTAATTATATTTTCTTTCGTGACTGCGTAAGTTCAATGTCATAAGCTGCAGACTGCAAATTATAAGGTTCCCCCGATTTTAATACTGAGTTTCTGTAGCTAACATCAAGTCTTAGCTAACATCATAGTTATACATCATAGTCTGTCTGTAGCTAACATCATAGTTGTGATTGAATGGCAACAGGAGCGGCATACACCTACTCTTGAGCTCATATACACATTATACCAAAATGATCATCTTTTCCTATTTATTAAATTCTAGGAAAAGTAGTTTATTCCAACTGGGTGGGTTTGATGTTTATATTGGTAGGCAGCTGCCAGTAGCCGGCAGTAGGTAGTTATACTCTTGGTATAGCAAAGGTCCATGGGCAGCAGTAACACTTACCATTAGTGCGCTGCTTGCTCATTTGCCACCAAAAGAAAAAAAAAAGAAGACTACAGAATGACTTTGGCTTTTATTTCAACTTTTGCTTTTCTTCTAGTGATGTTATCCTTTCGTGTTAACCTTTAGTTGGTTTTTACAAGAACAGAAGCTGTGGTGAAATGACTTCAATTTTCTCTGTCACCGCCATGCTTAGGATTAAGAACTAATAACTGCACAGACGGCGTAGCTATTAAAGTACCGACCTACCGTACCAAGTGTCGCGGCTTTGATTCCCACACAGGACAATACATTTGCGACCCATGAATTGTTATCTTGAGTCTGGGTGTAATTTGTGTCCGTTAATTATGTTTGTAAAGTCACCCCCTATGCTAGGATTATTTCCTTAGTGCAGTTTGTGGTCTCTAAAAAAATTTAAGATGCAAGTGTGCTACTTATCTCTATGGTAATAATGATCTTTGAAAAAAATAAAAGAAACGCAAGTTACGTGTGTGTCCGACGTATGTACCTACGTGTTTATCACAGATGGATTAGTTTTCTTATTCGAGATCTTATTTCATTTGCTTGCTGACACAGTTTATGGAGAATTAGATATTTCATATTACAAGTGTGGGATAGTTTTGAATTGTTGCGATTATTTCGTTCTCAGGTACGTTTAATCATTTCAAATTCAATTATATTCGACATATGTATTAGTATAATGAAAAAGGTAATTAATATATCTAGTTTTTTAAATATTCAGAGTCAACAGGTTATCGTTAAAAGATTATTTACCACATATTTTTTTTTGCATGTAATTGAGCCTCTTTCCATTATTCAACACTTGCACAAACTATGTGTATATAGGCATATATGATACTTTTCGGTTTGCTAGTGATATCTTAAAGAAACTTCATACACAGGGTGAAAGGAGGTTAAGTGTTATTATATTATTAAAGAAGGTTAAGTGATATTATATTGGCGTATAAAAGAGAGTAATTATTTAATAGTATAGATATTATTTTCATTATCTATTTATTCATCATCCCTTTGACGTCGACTGTTTAACGTGAGAGCATAAAAATACCGCTACCGCACCGCTAAGGGATCGTACTCATAATACGTTATCCATTTTTTACAATTTTTAATTACCCCAATATCATTGAACTGCTCTGCTTAAATCCATAATATTTCAGCATTAAACTAGACAGTGCTACCTTTGCAGTCAATTACTTTTTTTATTGCTTATGGTGGCAAAAGAGCAAGCAGCACACCTGATGGTAAGTGTCACTGCCGCCCATGAACTTTTGCAATACCAAGAGTATAGCTTAGGCCGCTGCCTATCAATAAAATCCCTAAACCCACCCAGTTGGGCTTCCGGCTTACTTCAATATAGTTAAATATTTTCTTCTCCACCCATACACGTCCCACTGTTACTCTCGTGAGGCCTGCACTATAGGAGGGAAAATAGCCTACTACGCTGGTCAGACGTGTTGGCATAGGTTTTTGTGTCAAGTATTTACATACATACATACATATCATCACGCCATATCCCTTGCAGGGTAGGCAGAGAGAACAGAGTGCCAGAGAACTCTATCTCAGCATACTTCACTCGCTTCCTCAACATTCATAATTCTCTTCATACACGCTCGCCGGTTTCGGAGACTCTTGACTCCACCTTCCTTCAGTACCTGACCGATCTGGTCTAAGTAGGTTAGTCTCGGTCTCCCTCGGTACCTACATCCTTCCACTTTCGCATTGTATATCTTCTTAACCAGACGTTCGTTCGTTTTCGTCAAGTTTTTCTTATCTGCATATCCCCAATCGTCTTTTACGATACGCAAGAGTGGTGCATTGTTTTTTATTTCATCCATATATGGCTATCCAATGGTTACACACACTAGAGCTACGAAGAACACTTTAACTAGGGGTCGTCCATTAATCACGTGAAGTTTGAAAGGGAGGGGTTTGACAAAAATCACGAAGTCCTAAACCTTCATTGTCTTAAACCTCACCACGTATCACCAAGGGGGAGTGGGTTAAAAAATGCTAAAAAAAAGATCACGTGATTAATGGACGTCCCTCTAGGTACATATATTGAAGTATTTCATTATACGTAGTTTAAATGTTTTTCGTGCATCTTTTGATTTCATTCTATCTATTTTTATGTGAAGAAATTCGGTTGTCCTCATGATTCTCAATATTTATGACTTCTTTGAAGAGAGAAATTGGTTTTCTGAAATGAGGAAATAGCCTATTTATTTAAATCGTTTTACTTTTATTAATGTCGATCTTATAGGTTAACTTTCGTTTCATTATCATAAGGTGTAAATCGTAAATATACGTTACGGGTCTGCCTTTTCGATATCATTACGCTATCTGATTAGACGAAAATAAACTAACAATGAAATAAATATAATTAATTCGTATTCAGGTTTGGGGTTTCAGGTTTATTAGATTTGTCATTTAATTATGAATAATGTGACACGCCCATCAGCAGTTAATACAATCATGATTCATCCTTGAGGATACTAATATATTCCTCATATATTTAAAAATGAATATTTGTATGTTCGCTCCCTCACTATTTACTAATTGTAGCCACTTGCTATAGAGTAACAAAAACATTTGTGCACTAGCCAGTCATAGTATCTATTTTATATAAAAAAAAAACATTTAAAAAAGAAATGCGGTGGTTTATCATGTTATTATTGTACATGTACAAATAGAGAATTAATTATAACTATTTAAATATACAAATATGGTGATTTCCATGTGGTATCGGAGTAAGATTACAAATACGGATAAATTACAAAAGGGATAGTCCCTTTTAATGCCCGTAGTCGTAATGGATATAGTAAAAAACGACTATGGGATATGCAGATAACATCGATGCGAGAGGAAAAAAAAACTCGCCATATAAATATGCCATTCCGTCTGATCAGCCTTAATAGGTATAATAGTTCAACTTTTCTGTCAACGACGCTAGATCTACAGTGAGATCTATATGAGCTGAGATGACGAAGGAGAAAAATAAGTGGTATTTATCGACTAAATATAGCCGGGATGTCTCCGTAGTTAATAAATCGACTGCACAGATGGCGTAGTGGTTATGATACCCACCTTCCGCGACAGTGTCGTGGGTTCGATTCCTACGCAGGACAATAATTTGTGCGGTCCACAGGTTGTGTTTTGAGTTTGGGTGTAATTTATCTGCGTTAATTATATGTTTGTAAAATCCTCCGCAATACAAAGATTATTTCCTTAATGCAAGGTAGTGTTTTTTTATTATATTAAAATAAGTATTAAATTAAATATTGATTTCATTTGTCATAGATATCGGCCAACTTATTCCGCACTCTACCGCCAAGTGAAAATCCCGATTTTGATCCAGAGGAAGATGATCCAACTTTAGAGGCTTCGTGGCCGCATCTTCAACTAGTCTACGAATTCTTCCTGCGCTTCCTTGAGTCAACTGACTTTCAGCCCACTATTGGCAAAAAAGTTATCGACCAAAAGTTTGTACTGCAGGTAAACATTTTCAACAGTATATTTTTTTACCTAATTATAGTTATTTGTATTTGTACATAATGTGCCAAAAATATCAGTGATCGAGTATGGTATGAATTATTATGATTTTGATAAATTTTAAGTTTATTTATATTTAGTTTGAATATTTGTACGTATAAAAATATGAATATTTGTACGCATAAAAATATTTATCAAGTTGCTGCCAGTATCAAATATATACCTTTTTTTATAAAAGTAAACACTTATTGCTGACAACAATTCACGATAATAATCCCAAGTCCTCCAATTTCATATCATGTTTGCAGGATGTACTTTCTGTTATTGTTTTGCGATGTTAGCTTTCGTTACTGATAATAATTACCAAGTGCTTTTTATTCTAGATCCATATTTTTTAATCGTAATAACACATATGGATTTGGAATGGTAAGGTAACCAAACCCACCTAATAGTGGTAGGTAGCTGTGGACTGTTCTTTGTCTACAGCTACGGGCCGGTCCGTCCGGGGTAGTACCACATTCTCGCAGAACATCGACGTCTGAGTAATGTGCTATTGCGCTTTGTTCGATGATCGAGAGTCGGCAGCCCAACTGGGGTGGGTTTGGGGATTGTATTGGTAGGCAGCGGCCTAGCTATCTCTTGGTATTGTAGGGGTCCATGGGCGGCAGTGACACTTACCATCAGGTGTACTGCCTGCTCGTTTGCCACCATAAGCAATAAAAAAAAACCTCTTATCATTTCTGCATTATAATATTAATGCTACATAATCTAAATAAACAGTCCATCATTATCATCCAGCTCTTATCCCAATTACTTGAGGTCGATACATTATGAATCCTTCTTTCATCGTACATCTTGCAAAAGTTTTATGACCTGTCGCTAGCCTGTCGTCCACCCTCTTTGGGTATGTAATTGTTGACCAAACGGCATCAGTAGTTGGCACAGACTTATTTAAAGCTCTTAATCGTCTTTTACGACACCCACGATCAATGTAAGGTTTCGTAGCTGCCGCCATTAAGCAGGAGTAGGCAACAAAACGAACTTTGTACCAATTCAATTGTTTAGCATGGTAGTAATAAAATCTTGAAATAAGGTCAAGGTCATATTTGCTTTAGAACAGATATTACAAATAACCATATATATGAATGGATACCGAGATAGTTTTTATCACATGTTTTCAGGAGAAAGAGAGTACAATCTAAGCTTCTATTAGCCTATCGCGTCCACTGTTGAATATATACTTCAATATAAAAAGCACAGAGACTGGTAATCACAGTTAGTGTTATTAATTTCCCAGGAAAATGCTGTTTACTAATCTACTGATGATCCCTCGGACGTTTATTACGAGTCTCACAAGGAAGTAAGGGACGGTGACAGATTGTATTCTTAACCCACCACTACATAATAAAAAAGAGAATATACGATACAAGACCTTTTTTATATAGAAAATATTGTACGAAATTTCTTCTGTTTAATGGTAAAGTGGTGTTGGGTGTTAAATAGTATGTGCTAAAGTTAGATTTCACCTAAATTTGGAGGCATCGGTTCCTAAGTGATGAGTCGCGACTAACCTTCGACCTCTTTGTTGTGTCGACATACAAACATATCTGTCAAAAAATCGCGTTCTATATATTGTTGAATGTTAAATGTTGCTCCCTGTTAACAAATCGTCTTAAGTCTATTTTGGAATCCGTAATAATATGTTTGTTATCTAGATCAGATTTTATATACAGTTAAATTCAACTTGTCATTTTTGTCTTATTCGAATAACATATGCAGACAGGCGACGGATGATATTGTGATCTCGACATAGGATCAGGGTTGAACCAAATGTGTCATTGGATTTTTCTGAAGTAATTCAAAATTTAATAGCTAACAGAAATTTTGAATTTATACACGGTAGTCATTATTCTTAGTATACATAGACTATGACGTGGGATTAAAAAAAAAAAATGTCAATGCGTGGGTGTACAACACCGCGCCGAGGCTATAAATAAAAAAAAAAATTCGAGACTAAATAAAAGAAATATAATTTACTAGCTCACGTTTAATGTCTTATTAAATTCTAGTCTATATATATTTTTTCCTGAATGAATGTTATTTATAGAATATTTAATTTAAAGCTTTTAGATTTGTTCGATTCGGAGGATCCTCGTGAGCGGGACTTTCTTAAAACGGTGCTTCATCGCATCTATGGCAAGTTTCTGGGATTGCGCGCCTTTATACGAAAGCAGATTAATAACATATTTCTACGATTTGTTTATGAAACAGAACATTTTAATGGTGTTGGCGAACTTTTGGAAATATTGGGAAGGTTTGTATTAACATATAAATAACCATTTAATTATTATCAATAACTGTTGTCGTTATATTGCGTTTCTTCTATTTATGTTTTCAGTATAATCAATGGATTTGCACTCCCACTAAAGAGTGAGCATAAACAGTTTTTGGTGAAAGTGTTGCTACCGCTGCATAAGGTGAAGTGCTTGTCGCTATACCATGCGCAACTCGCGTACTGTGTGGTACAGTTCCTGGAGAAAGATGCCACCCTGACGGAGCATGTTGTGCGTGGCCTCCTCAAATTTTGGCCAAAGACATGCTCACAAAAAGAGGTTTGTAACAACACCTATTAATTTGTGTTCTATATTGATTTTCAATTTATGGGAATTTATATAATTCGCCTTATTGGATTATGTGCAATAATATTTTTTTTATTCATAGGTCATGTTTTTGGGCGAAATTGAAGAAATATTGGATGTCATTGAACCAGCACAGTTTGTGAAGATACAAGAACCATTATTTAGGCAAATAGCGAAATGTGTATCTAGTCCACATTTTCAAGTAAGTTATCCTCAAAATCATGTGTGTACTAGGGATGTTATGGTTATAGTTTATTATGATTTTCCTTGTGGTGACGGAGTAAGAATACAATTCACCGCTTATCTTACACGTGAGTGATCGTAAGAGATGAATAAGGGATATAAAACACATATAACATCTATGCAAGAGAAGGAAAACTCGAAACAAAACTCTATACCATCACGTTTGATCAGCGTGGTTTAGTGAGTCAATATTTCTCCCATTCTGGAGGAGGCTTCAGCCCAACAGTGGGACATATATGAGCTGAGATTATGATGATGAATATAAAGTTATGCATCTGGATACGAATATTAGAATAAAAACCGATTTAATTGTAATTTTTGGTATATACACACACTCTTTGCGTCATGCGGCAAATACTATATTTATAAAGACAATTTGAGCCAAATTAATCATTTTTATAATTATCCGAGTGGGTGGAGGGGGTAAGAAAGGGATCATGTAGTATAGTATACGTTCCCCTTGTTATAATGGTATAAATAAACATTAAAACCTTTAAATTAGTATTAAGTAGTAAACCTATTTAGGACTATCAGTGACACGTCTAAGTTGATGGAAATACGTGATTTACGCAATCATGCATGTTTTAGTATAAATATGAGAACTTGTAACAACCCACTTACAGAGGAAGTATGTCAGGGCATCGCAAAATAGCAGACATGAAAGTTATTTATGCGTTTTATGTGCTTTAAGCACATAAATAACTTTCATGACTGATGGCTAACAAATCTTTAAAATTCAGGGAATTGTTCTAATGTCTTATGGTCTTTCTGTACTTCGCCAGTGATTCATACTTGTAGATGACTCATAGTCTGCAAATGAACGTGGACAAGACGAAAGTCATTTCTAATCCCATGTAATTTTTATACTGGTCCTCGCTGGGAATGCGAATTTCGAAGTTGTCGATCACTATGTTTATTTAGGACAAACAGTTCAATTACGTAGAACCAACTTCGAGAAGTAAAGTAAAGTAAAAGTAAAGTAAAAATTTATTTGTGAAACATTTGTATACATACAAACATTAATGTGCATGCAAGATGTTACAGTTGAGATGTTCAGACATGTTTGCCGACTGTGTGGCGTACAAATGTAGGTACTTATCATAATATTTTGGCTAGGTATTAAAAATAGAATTAAACAAAGTGGTCAAAATAATAACAGCCAATATGAATATCAAATAAAAACACAATAATCAATGCAAACAGAATAATAATAATAATAAGCAATTGTCAAGTAATATAATAGCATAATAAAACAACATAAATGAAAAAAAAAAAAAAAATCATAATAGTCAATGTAAGGTCAATTAGAATATATGTATGTACGAGTCAAAATAAGTTAATATATTATATAAGCAAAAATAGTAATACAAGCAATGTTTAATTTAAATTTGGATCTCCCAGAAATTCCGCTATGTCATAATATGATTTGCCAGTTAAATACGATTTTAGTTTCACCTTTAAGTCATTTGTACTTAATTCCCTCCACTTTTTTGGCAATCTATTATAAATTATGGGAGCCATGCAGAAGATACTCTTGCCCATAAGTGCAGTCCTTGATGAATGCAATCGCAGTTTTGTGTTGTCTCGTCTGTTTCGGACTACGGTATCATCTAAGCGAGGGAATAAGTTTGGATTGCTTTTAACAAAAAGCACCATTTCCAGTATGTAAAGCGAGGGCAAAGTTAGAATTTTGTACTGTTTGAAGAAAGGTACGCAACTGTCAGTACTTTTTAATAAAAACATGCTTCTAAGGCATCTTTTCTGACCTTTAAAGATAATGTTTCTATCAGTCGAGTTACCCCAGAATATGATACCGTACCTGAGTGTGGATTCCACTAAACCATAGTAAGCAGCAAGCATCGCATCTGTATTTATTACTCCTGATAATGTGTATAACGCATATGCACTACTACAAATTTTTTTACTTGTGATGTCTATATGGGATTTCCAGTTCAAATTTCTGTCGATTGTAAGTCCCAAAAATTTCGTGGCATTAACTGCCTGAATGGTAAGGTTATTATGCTTAATGTCAAATTCAAATGGTAATAATCGTTGATTAAAATGCATAATTACAGTTTTATTAAAGTTAATTTTTAAATTATTGTTGTTTAACCATATTACGGTGCTCGTCAATGTGCTATTAATATCACGTTTATATGTGTCCTTACTTCTACATGGTATTATAACCGTACTGTCATCAGCAAAGAGTGTCATTGGATGCTCTACAGATCTAGGAAAGTCATTAATATATATTGTGAAGAGTAGAGGTCCCAGAACGCTTCCTTGTGGGACGCCGTTATTAACTGTACGATCTTGGGATGAATAGACTTCATTCCGTTTAGTAAAAGATAGGTAGAACCAATTTCGAGAAAGGTCAGACGAAATATCCAACTCGGCTGGGTAGCATTCGGAGATCTTCTTGTCCAATATTGCGCAGTATGTCAAAACTCAGGTTTATAACCACTCGTCATCTTCATCATCATCTCAGCCCACATATGTCCCACTGTTGGGCTCGGGCCTTCTCCACAATGGAAGGGAAGTTGACCACGTTGGTCAGATGTGTTGGTATAGGATTTTATTTCGAGTTGTCCTTCTCTTGTACAGATGCCATATGCATATTATATCCCTTAATCGTCTTTTACGATCACCCATGGGTAAGATAGGGGGTGGTGAATTTTATTCTTATTTTTACACTGACTTGTTTAAATTCCACCTAATTATCAGCGATTGCGTTCTCAAGGGTTAATGTCAAGCAGGTGGCAGTTCGTAAGATTTAGTCACAACCTATGTAGCGTGTATTGACCTACTATGTCCAATCTTTTATTATCGGGATAAGAGCAGGATCTTCATTATCATTATCCAAATTACTTGAAGGCCATGCGATATTTATGATTCTTGCATCATATAGTATATTGCAAATGTTTTGGCAATAGTTTTATGATTGGCCGCCTGTGAGACGTCAATCCTCTTTGGGAATGGAAATTGTTAACTAGACGGCATCGTATGAAGTTGGCGCAGTTCGATGTAATACTCTCGGTCGTCTTTTACAACACCCTCAAGCACCTTAATGTAAAGGTTAATAGTACTCGTAGCCCACCACTACACAAGTATATGGATATAGGAAGGAATAAGTGTAGGATAAAGATGATTTATTACCGTATATATTTGTTGATACAAATATATTGACAAAAGAACATTATACTCGTTCCAACCATTTATTTTACTTTTGACACATGCTTTAGGACGTAACTGTTTCATTATACGCAATTATTAACTTTGAAACGAGTGAACAGAGAAATATATAAACTGCCCAATAATATTTATATATCTTAATTATTACCCACTAAATACATTAATATGCCGTAAATAGCTCTATAAAATTTAAGTGATAATTCATTTCCGTTATAAAAAAGGTTACGTTCTAGCGCATCTAGTGACTGTCACTAGATGCGATAGAACGTAACTTTTTTATTTGATTGAAATTCTATAAGATTTTCATACATTGTTTTTCAATTGCAGTAGCAAATAACTTTAAAAAATAAGGAATTATATCGACAAAAATACGGACTGCATCGTAAGCGTGCGGCACTAGTGAGAACTGTCACATTGATCATGCTATATTTTATAGACTATAGATCACGCCACGGTATGTATAAATACCGCCGGTTAGAATATCTTAGGTCATTCTTGTTCGTATTCGATTCCGTGTCGTAATTATTATAAGGTGCAATATAAATTGAAAAGTACAGCGTGTATTCATTGTCGCTACCACTCTCACTATCGACATTCTACAGTACAGTATTAACGAATCTTGATAATAAATGAAAAATAAATTAACATTTTCGTCAGGATTTAAGATATATAATAAGTACCCTTCTTCTGGACCTGCAGAAGGTTTATTCTGGACTCCCTGTGCAAGTTGCCTTGTTTATCTGCTAAAAACTCGATGTTTTTCTGCAGCCTATGTTTTATAGCCTGTAGAAAATTTTAAATATAGTCTAAATAAAAATATTTCTCTTAATAAAAATGTGTCGATTAGCTTATAATAATAAGTAAAATATAAAACGGTAATCATTTAATTCAAATCATTGCATTTTATGTATAGCGTATTTTATTGTGCTTGTGTGTAAATCAATCAATGGTGGGTTCGGCCCAATTGGGCACAGCTATACCAAACTGTCCGAATAGTATAAGTCCTTTCCCTACCACTCTGTAAGAGACCTACGCCTAATGCTGAGGCATACGTTAAAAAAAAGCATGGTCTTAAGACCATATATAAGAAAGTAAATGTAAGTAAGACGAAAGTAATGGTCTTTGAAAAGAATAAATGTATGACGGAATGTAATATTTCTATAAATGGTGAGGGATTGGAACAGGTGAAAGAATTTATATACTTGGGTGTACTGTTTACTAGTGATGGTGAAAATGATGATGATGTTGAAAGACGAGTTAATGCTGGCAATCAAGTGAATGGGGCATTGTACGCTTTTATGAAGAGTAGGAATGTGTCTAAAAAGGCACGCCTAGCTGTACATAGGGGAGTGTTAGTGCCCACTCTCATGTATGGTAGTGAAAGTTGGATTTGGCAGGGAAGACATGAAAGTAGAATAAATGCTGTAGAGATGAGAGCTCTTCGTAGTATGTGTGGTGTAAGTCTGAAAGATAGAATTAGGAATAGTGTTATAAGACAGCGCTGTGGTGTGAATGAAGAAGTAGCGGCAAAGATAAAAAAGGGAATGCTGAGGTGGTTTGGCCACGTGGAAAGAATGAGAGAAGAAAGGTTGACAAAGCAAGTATACAAAGCGAGTGTGAGTGGGACGTTTACAAGGGGAAGACCACGTCGTACCTTTCTGGATCAAATTGAAGATGTATTGGCGAAAGGTCAGGTTAAGAGTACGCGTAACCGTAGAGCATGCATGAAGACTGTGATGAGTGTGAATGAAGCGATGGAGGTATGTCAGGATCGTGGTTTGTGGCAATCCGTAGTCTCTGCCTACCCCTCTGGGAAACAGGCGTGAGGCTATGTATGTATGTCTTAAGACCTTTTTTTAACGTATGTCCTACAGTAACCAGCCAGCTTTGCTGTGAGATTCCTTTTGGTGTTTGCGTAGGAAATTATTTAATTCCTCTATCCTCTTTCGTTATTATAGAACTAGTTGAAGGTAGACATAGTTGAAGGTTGGGTTGTTGAGGAATTTTTGACGTCAGTCTTTTGGAACTAAGTATTATTTAACTAAAACCTTAAGAATGGGTCTTAAGGTTTTAGTTTTTATTATTTCTGTTCCTTATATCCTCTCTTCCTCTAATTGTGCTAAAGAGTTATGCTTCATAAACTTTTCATATAAGACGAGATACGTTGTAGATGAAATAATACTTAATCCGAATTTTCTCCCCGTCATTGTCTTTTGAAGCTAAATTACGTAATATATATATAATAAAGTGCTTATGAATGTAATCTTAAATTTTAAACGAAACATTGTTTCAGGTGGCTGAAAGAGCACTATACTTTTGGAACAACGAATATATAATGTCGCTGATGGAGGAGAATAATCACGTGATAATGCCTATAATGTTCCCAGCATTATACCGAATCAGCAAGGAGCATTGGAATCAAACTATAGTGGCGCTCGTTTATAACGTGTTGAAGACGTTCATGGAAATGAATTCCAAACTGTTTGACGAGCTCACTGCTAGCTATAAAGCGGAAAGGCAGAAGTGAGTATTGACAAGATATTTAATAAAATTAATGGGTTGTTTTCCGCATGGTGACGTATCCAAAATATAATATGGCGCTAACTTTTCCTTCCCAGTAGATATCGTGAGTAATGGCTGGGACATAAACAGATAAACGTAAGATTCTCTTGCTAGAACAATTAGAAATCAAACCTTATTTTCATACGTCTTGTCTCATGTGGTATAGTAAATAGGCCAGTTTCTCTCTCATCGTTGAGATTGTTCGTGTCCAAATTTCTATTAACACGTTGAACGCCGTATGAAAAATAATGATTTTCCGTTCAAGTCACAGGGTTCACCGGTGAGTCTTTCCTTACTGTACCGTTCAAGCCATGTGGGTCACACGTTAGCCGCATGACGGGTCCAACGAAAACGATTCCTACAAGCTATAGATTGCAGCTATCAAATAAAACGTATATAGAAATGAGCCACGTGGCCATTTAGTGTAGCCGGCATAAGATTTTTTCAAGGTTACTTAAAGATGCTAGGGCTGCCTTACGATTCAAATGAAATTATTATTTTGATTATATAGTGGAAGTTAAACCAATAAATAATTATGAATATTTATTAATTAAAACACAAAATAAACTAACATTATCTTCTTTATCAAATAAAAATCTCGCATTGAACGTTCACAAAGTTTTATATTACAATCTAAACTCTTAACATTCACAATTATGGCACTTTTTTTTATTATCACATTGACAATACTTGAACTAGACATAATACGTAAAAAATACAATGATGAATCTTGTTAAAACAAGGTAAACAAAGTTCCGGCGTCTGCAAGTCGTCTAACTTGCGCGCGAGTCGGGTCGTTATGACTCTTGAAAACAATTTGTAGACATGGCTCAGGATAGGTTTGTAATTACTTGAGCACAACAACACTCTCGTCCACGACTCTGGAACTTCGTCTCTGAGAACGAAAGAATTAAACAGCTGTAGAGTTTTCAAACCCGGCTTGCCGCCTGCCCTCAGGGCTCTAAGGTAATTTCGTGATCTACCGGTGCCTTTCCGTTCTTTAATTGTTTCAGAGGCATTTTGATCTCATACAAGCTAACATCCGGAATTTCTTAGGTATAGTTAGCCAGTTAGCTTAGACCTGAGGAGATGATTTGCGCTATGTTACCTGTAAAATAAACATAGACCTACACAATAAAACTCATAACAAATTGACCTGAGAAAAATGTCAAAGCAGTGATATTTTATTCTTAACAAGTAGTTGACTCGAAATCACAGTCGATTGCTGACTCTTTGGCAGTCTCAAATTGTATTTTCTCGTCATCATAAGTCTTCAGATATGATATACCTATGACATAGACACTGATTAATTTATAAACGCATTACAAAGTTTACTTCGGGTAATTATCTACAGCGGTTTGTAATTCTAGAGTAAATTTAGTCATTTAAGACTGGAGCCAAAATAAGCGCGTTTGCAGGTACTCAGGTATCAAACGAAAATGAAATAGGCAATTCGTGGCTAATAGATAATCAAAAATAAAAGTAACGATGACTTATCTACCAACAGTATCGCCAATGACCCTTGAAGTTTCATTGTCACTATTATCACTTTCTGACACAATAATCCGCCAGGATCTCCTTTTTGTTATTTGGTCGTGTTCATCTGTAGCTACTTGAAAACTTTGATTTAACAAATATATTTCAATATTCTCCAACTTTTCAATTTTTTCAATATTCTCCAACTTTTCAATTTTCAAACTCATCCCTATTTGCATTCAAACTGTAACGTAACTTATCGACGCAATACTGACCGACCGAAGTTCGTCGCTCCAGACGAAGTGCGCGTGGGTAGGTGAGCCACGGCGTGACCCCGTGGGCCCCGTCAGCGGACATTCGGTATTCCTTTCTAAGAGGCTACAGGACCCACCGGTGAGCCTTTGGCTATATCACTAAAACTAGACGGTAAAAGTCGCTAGTTTTTATTTTCTCTACATATTATCGCATTTTATAAACTTTGGGATAAAAATCTGTTAAAAATTTGCGATTTCATGATTTTAGCATAGCTCAAACGGAATAGTATGCTAGGCTCACCGGTGGGCCGTATGGCATTTAACCTGTTAAGCCATATAGTGTCAATAACGACTGACTGGAAACGCGGCTTTTGTTTCAGAGAGAAGAAACGCGAGAAAGAACGCGACGAGTTGTGGAAGAGGTTGGGCGAGCTGGAGATCAGCCACAAGAGACAACAGGCAGCACCGCTGGCCAAGTGATGCCGTTCTCGGCGACAACCACCATCCGCGACCGACGAATAATGCGATTCAATTTGTTTTCAGCTATGTATTAATATTTTCTATTCGATTACATTTTTGTTAATGACATAATTAATTTTTAATAACGCTTACTGTCGGTCGTCCGGTAACAGCGGCGTGTCTCGACCGCGCGCATCGGTTAGCACGTTGTGCTGTCGCCCTGCGGCTCGTAACGCGTTCGGTGTCATTACAAATTACTAATAGTGCTAAATGTTAATATGTCCGCATCCCCTACGCGATACTGTCATAATGATTATTACTATTTTATATACGTTTACATAGGTCTCTAGTTTACTTTTAGGATTTTTGAATATTGTTAAATTGTTTAAATAAGTTAAAGTTGTATGTATTATTGATGCATGATCGATTGTAACGATTTCGGTTCACCGTTATCTGTATTAATCGGGCACCCAGCTTTGGCTGAATATGATTGTACAAAAGTGAATAAGGAAAATTTACGATGTAATTTGTTTAGTATACGCGGTTTGGGTCATGTCGCCGTCGCCGGGCCCCAACCGTGCTCTTTAGTATATTGGATGAAATTTTCATTTAAATTAGATGCTCCATTCAATAATGTATGTCGTCGTACTATCATTTTGTATAGTAACATAGTGTAAATAGGCATTTATTTATTATAAATTTATAGCAGTGTGGTTTCTATACATAGCTATGGGAGTGGAACATTTTAACTGGGCAAAATCGTTTTGAGCGAACTGGAGACTATTCATGTATCATGCATACAGCTCTTTAAAAAATAAAACGTTAATTTGGATTATATTGGAGTAGAACAATGCTAAAAGTAGATATAATAATTTGTAAGGGAATAGTCATTAATTTGTATGATATTATTGTAGCAATTAATTTTTTCTATCATCACTTTGTAGAGGGCCGCAGGTTACGGCTAGCCGCACCCGCGCCTCTGTATATACCGATACGCGCCGCGACTTAGCGCCACTGCGTGTGTATGTACACTATGGAGATGTTTGTTATGTAAAATGTATTAACATTGCAAAAATTATATATGATCTTATATAAATTACTATTATAGAACACAGTATGGAAATAAAAAGTTGACTCACATGAATTGAATTCTTTAAGCAAACATGTAAGCATAGGCCTCCCGCCGTGATTAGTAAGCAATTAGCGCCGGATTCGCTCGCCTGTCAAACGTACTGTTCATTGGAGAAAACGTTTCCCTAATGGTGATTCAGTTGCGCAAACTACATTGGAAATACACAAGAAATTTTCACATTACTCAGTTTTTCATTTATTAAGGAAGCCCAGATTTAAGAAATATAATTACTAATTATTAATAGCAAAAAGAATATTACCTGTACGAGTTTGACATTGAGCATAACTATTGACAAGTTCAGCATGGGATAAGTTCATTGAACTTGATTTTGTGAGATCGATACCCGACGCGTAATTCAAGTTCAAGTTAGTACATTGCTATGACTACCACAACACAAACAGTTCAGTCTTTTGATACTGTGCCACTACTATTCATTTGTTCTTCGTTATACAGTCCAAACGTGATACAGTCCACCACTTGATCCAAAGATATTTTAGATTTCATTGGTTTTGTGTTTGTAATATATATTATTTTAAGGAGTACAAACGAAAAGGATTTTCTTTTAAGTATTTACAATGAGACTTAGGGGTTCACGAGCTTATTATAGACCATCGCCACCCAAAATGCCTCCGGGCTTGGTAGAGTTAATGGAAGGCTTAACAAAAGAAGTTCTTAAAAGCAATCCGAGCGAAATTTATGAATTTTGTGCCAATCATATGGAACAATTACTGGAGAAAAGAGATGGCCCATGTAAGTTAAACTTCATTGCTTTAAAGTGTTGATTTTATGACTAAAATCGTACATTTTATGATTCCCTATTGCAAATTATAATTAAAGCAATCTTATTTACACAATTTTGGTGTTGTACTGCACCCTCTTTAAAAGGATTTTAGTCGAAATATTTACAAACTGATTTATTATATTTTAATCAAATAATATTATCTAACGTTATCTGAATGTGTAAGGTTTAAAGAGATATATATGCCATTATAGGTAAAATAGTTTATGACGTTACAGCACCCAAAAAATCATTATCATTACAAGAAAAAATTGCTAGAGCTCAACAGAAAATTAGACAAAGAGCAGACAAGCGTAGCCAGGAATTTGATAAGAAGTTTCTTCAGCATCAAAGTGGTAACTCAACTAATACAGAAACAGTTGATGATTTGAAATTACTTGCTTCATCTGCTGCATCTGTCTCTGACAATATTACTCTCGATTCCAATAAAGACGACCTCAATGAATTGCCTGAACAACAAATTAAGGAAATTATTAAAGGTCATCACAAACTTGATTTGAAAGAAAATATACAACTGGAGATTGCCGAGCATCCTAGTCCAGATAGTTACGCACAAAAAGAGAGTAACTTAAAAGTAATTGAAACAAGTTCAGAGGAGTTACTGGAAAACTGCGATAGCATAAAAGCGAATAGAATCGAGCAAGATGCTCTGTCTTTGGATTTAAAAAGAGTTATCGAAAGTACTGACATAGACGTGAAACGCGTTAACAACGATGAGTTGTTTAACAATGAAGCCTTGTCAAGCATCGCGACGTTATTAGTTCCTGTTGAACACAATATTGAACACATAGCAGTTGACAAGCTTGCCAATAGGGAGTCTTTGTTAGATCAAGAACAAGCTATTACTTCTATGGAGCCAAATCAAATCTTAATGCCTGACACTGATCGAAGTGTTGAAAACGATAAAGAAGAACTTAATGAATTCACAATCGTAAATGATGTATCAAATGCACACTTAGTACCTGACACTGATCGAAGTGATAAAAACAATAAAGAAGAACTTAATGAATTCTCAATTGTAAGTGATGTATCAAATGCAAAATTGGTACCTGCCACTGATAGCAGTAATGAAGACGATAAAGAAAAAGCTCATGGATCCGCAATTGTAAAAGAAGCCAAAGTATTAGAACAAACCTTAACTGATGCTGATCGAAATTATGAAAATGATAAAGAACACAATGTATCTCCAATTATTAATGAAGTTAATGCTACCGGCGAAATAATTGGAGAGCAAAATGATTTAAACATGTTCCATGTTGAAGGTGTGGATACTTCAAAATATAATAGTAACACGCCTGATATCAGTACTAAAAACATCCAAATGAAATATAAAGAACCAGAAATAGCTCTTGCAAGCGATAAATTCGAGCCGTTGTATATAGAACAACTGGATGATGTAAATTCTAAGGAATCGCAAGTTTCGCCCCTTACAGAAAAACTAAATGCTGAAAATTTTCATAATCTACATACAGATAATATTCAAGTTTCAGAGAATTCTGCAATAGTAATGCCTACAAATGACGCTAATGATATTCAACAGTTAGAGGACATTCTCGCCATTGAGTCTAATTCTGATATTTTGCAGAAAAATATTGAATCAATATTTCTTATTAATAACAACCCAATTGATATTTCCAATACTGACAATGAACACAGCAAAGAACAAAACACAATTGGAAATTTATGTTTAAACCATAATGTAACGACACTTAACACACCAGTAAATGGCGTGGATACAGATATTAAATCTTATTTTAATGTAAATACGACGTGTGGGGGCAGTAATTTAACTACACCAAGGCTGGAAGACTCCACGAACGATGAACAACAAATTACAATTTTTTTACCATCTGAAATAAAAGATGAAATACCATTTGAAGATGGTGATAAAGTTGATACACAAGACGTTAATGAAATAATTTCAGACATTATCAAACCTTGCCATTCTCAACAGAATACTGACGATAATGCCACAGATTTGGGTATAAATTCTAGTAGCATTACTACACAAGATTCAATGACTAGCAATGACTGCAATAGTAACGCAGGAAGGATGTCTCATATAAATGAACATACTCAAAACGATAATCTTAATACTACTAATATGGATTTAGAAACGGCGGCTATAACTATACAGAAAGTATTTCGTAACTTTCTATTTAAAAGCAGAGGTGGCACTTTTGATGACACAGCTAATGATGATGGAGCAAATTTTTTGGATGACGATGTTAAAAATAAGGTAAAATATTTACATAATATTCTCTTCATAGTTCTATGAAATATTATGTAACGAATTAGTAAATTTTTCTTTCAGGCAGAATGTGCTTTTGCTATAGAAAGTGCTTTAAATAAAGACCGAAGGGCGCATGGTATGACAAGAACAGATACAATATTGCAAACAGTAAATGAAGAAAAGTCACTATCCTTGTCAACTGATGATTCATCTACACTTTCTAGTGCTGCTACTACTATTCAGGCTCATGTAAGAGGATTCTTAGTTAGAAATAGGCTCAGTTCAAATAAAACTGTGTCAACCAATTCTTTACCTGCTTGTAATTCAAATGAACCATCACTTGCGTCACTTGAAACTGACAATGAACAAAATAAGAGTAAAACAGTTTTGAATATACATATTGTACCCGAAGGCGGAGATTACTTAAGTAGAGACGAAAGCTTGATAAATTCTATGGACTTTTCTCTGGATAGTCCAACTTCATCTATAAATTTACATCCTTTAAGTGACGATAAAAGCGAGAGAAGAAGGCGTTTAAAAAGAGAGGATGCTATACAGTCTATCTCTCCGCCTAGTAATAACAGTGGAAAATTAAGCGATGATTTTGATTCTGTTAAAGAAATTCCATTTATTGAACATGCGGTTGGTGTGAATGACCTAATAACAGATAATCACATTAAAGATAATTTGGATATTAACGAAATCAAGCCTGAGAATGGGTTAATCCTGTCTGGCAATAAAGTTAATACAGAGGTTGTAGATAATAAAGAAAATAATACTAAGGATCCTGATACACGTTTAGAAAATAAAATTAAATATTTAACTAAAATGAATTCTGATGAAAGAGATGTCGTAACGCCTTTTCCATCCGACGATGATAACCGATTAATGCACTCCGGCGAATTTCATGACGTTGTGCTTCCAACCAAGGTGTCGCGCTGCGACACATCAGTCGTCAGGGGTGAGTGAAGACATCTATTATCAGGTGATAATTATTTCCGTAATATCAAGGCCATCGCATGTACTGCTATTCGGTAACTTGTCGCCGCTTGCCTTGTATTATCACGTAGAATACGGAACGTAGAAACTATAATTTTATAAATAATCGGCGGGTATACCCAAACTATATGAGAACATATAAAATACACACATTATGTATAAATGTAGATAATATTAGTATAAATTCATCTGAGTAGACAAAATTGTTACATTTGTGTAGGGTCTTAGTTATTAAGGCCGTTATTTACAAATGTTTGTAACGTTAACATTAAACGATAACGTTGTGTGTAGTTTTGTTGCAGTACCATTATTAGTAATAGTGTATTTTTAATTTAAACAGCCTGGAATTTCCTTTGATGATGCCCGAGAATATTCGATGGACTTGTAAATAGTAATCTAATTTGCCTAATAAAATCACCTGGACAAAACCCAGATTTAGTTAAAGCTAAAAAAGGCTCTTATTGTATTGTAATTGGATTGAATTTTAATTGTTATAATTTTCTTTTCAGAATTCAAGAATGTACTGGTGTATTTTTTGCTTTGGAATCATTCATAATAGTTAACTGTGAATGTATCTAACATTGTCACTGTATTTATAAGGGAAGTAATAAAGCACACTATATAACAATGTATTTTTAGTCATTTAACTTTAAAATAAGTTGCTTTTTATTTCGGAATTTGACACGAGACAAATTGATGGTAAGTTTTTACAAACGCTCAAGAACTAAGAGAATCAAATCAAACAGGCTACAATTAGTCTACGTATCGTGAAGATACATCTATTATACAGCCATTTAAGAGAGGAGTGGAATCGAGAAATCGAGCGAGTTGTATTTGGTGATTCTATGAAGCTGAAAATCTGTTGCAGATGTGAAATACAATCACTGAAGTGGTGATAGATTTATTGGGTCGATTATGTTTAACCCTCACCTCTCCCAATTATACTGGGGGCTAGGGTTAATAAACCGCTTTATACTGCATGTCCCCGTCTATCGAGCGAGGTCATCGGTATCACTGCCTTCGGTGGACCGCACCTTTGTTTTAAGGTGTCAGCAACAAACGTTAAGAATGTCCTTGAAGTTTGTTTTTGTAGATGTGTACAGTGGTGGCAGCATGGCATGGGTGCCCTCCTCGTTTTCGTATACTTACCCAAACAACTACGCCCCGATAAGGCATGACCCTATCCACTCCGACATTAAAGTAAAATTCTTAATTTAACGTATACATATCATATTATAATTGAAAAATAAATGAAATAAGGGCAAAAGTCTTCCTAAATGCTTATAGTCGCACTTACGAGTTCAATGCAATGGGAGAGAAGGGAGGTTGCCGAGTTGCTTGAGAACAAAATTACAGATAGGCGAGTAACGTAAAGGTTCGAGATTCTGTTATTAGATTTGCTAGGTGTGATTGATGAATCTTATAGCACTCCTCGCTGCTGATACCGCTACTACGAAAAAGACATTCAGTGAGAGTCGTCATTTAACGCTATTTTGAGAGGGATAAGGTTATATTCACTAAGTTTGGCAGGTGGGTTGACGATTGCAATAAGAGTGTTATGCATTTTCCAGGAGTACTGCTGGCCATTATTGGCGCACCCTTAGTCGGTTTTTTTGGACAACATTCGTTAAGTAAGGGAGCGCACCGTTTTATCACATTACTTCAAGCAGAGAAACATTTTCTATTTTCTGGACAAATTTTGGTAGGCTTGATTTCGCTGTAAATATTGATTTATAGATCAAAATTTGAGTACACATGTAGAAAACGAATGTGTAATTGCAATAAAAATTTGAAACTAGATTTATTTTATATAGTGGAAGAAATGAATGGAACCAAAAAAAAAAACCTATTTGGCTGTATTAGCGTCAAGCATAAGCTTGTAGTTTTACGCCTAAGCAAAGTTTGTGACGACATCAGTGACGAACACTATATATGTATATGTAGATGCCCACTATCTAACTGTGATTTAGTGCATGACAATGAAGTAAGAGAATTCCATTATATAATAATATTGACATAATTTCGTGGAATAAATTTTACATAATATAATTACGTGGTCCACGGCTCCTAGAGATATTATAGTTCCACTATATGTATAAAAATATAATTTTATAAATCAACGATAGTCGTACGCAAAGTACTTAATAGTGTACCTACATTGCTAACTAGTACTAGTTTAACTAGGCTTAGCTGCTAATTTGTTTGAATAGATTATATCATCATCATCTCAGCTCATATATGTCCCGCTGTTGGGCTCGAGCCTCCTCCATAACGGGAGGGAAATTGACCTACTACACCACGCTAGTCAGACGTGAGGTATAGGATTTAGTTTCGAGTTTTCCTTTATTATGTTATATGCGTTTTTTATATCCCTTAGCCCTTACCCAGGGGTAAGATAGGGGGTGTTGAATTGTATTCTTACTCCGTCACCACACGGAACACTAGATTATATACGGTTTTATAAAATGTTGATAATTGATTAGACGTTTTTTAAGTTACATTTTCCTTGAGATTTGTACTCCAAATGGCCCTAGATAAGTCTAAATATTTTATTAGTGACAGAGCAACGCTGCATGTATTACCATTGCAGGATAACGAAGTGCGAACGCGTGTTTGGTTTTATCGAATTGATGTCATTTATTATAAGCGTAGATGACTATGTGTGCTTTCCATTTAATACAAAAAGTGACGCAGTGTTCGATAAAGCGCTTTCCATCAACGACACTGTTGAACACAGCCGTACACTGTTCGACACTCGAAAAAGTGGTGTTTGACAGATGCTTACCTACTTTCATAGAGTACTTTAAATATATAGGTACTACTTTGCTTATTATATTATTTTATTTATTTACGGCATATTCTAGTAGTATTATTTGAGATTATTAAATTGAGCTTGTCTCTTACTGCTAATTAAAATTTAATAAAATGTTCAAATGTAAATATTGCACTATTGAAGTGAGCCCTGATAATGTGGTTATGTTTATAAATTATTGAGCCAAGACTTTGTCGAGGAACTTGCATTTAGGTATACGACGCCCAGAATTTTGCGATATTGATGCACTCTAGTGTTATTTTGAGACAACTAGCTGTTTCATTTAAACTTTTACACAGTGTTTGGCAGTGTTTCACAATGTACCGCAGAGTCCCTCTGTGTTAACTAAATGGAAAGCAACCTATGATTAAAAAATCGATACAGCCAGTTATACTTTAATAATCGGTTAAAACTATTTTTAAGTAATATATGATGTAATAATATTTGAAGTGAGGATATTATTACCCATTAAACTAAACAATTTGCCTTAAGGAAAAAAGTTAAGAAGGTATTTAATAAGTACGCACGAAATAAAGTAAGAAATAATTGAAAGCATATTATACTTCGTGTGGACCACACTATCTCAGTTATATCAAAGATCTGGATATAACTTAAAAAAAGTAGTTCTCAATAGTTTTCAATTTAAAAATGGTTTTAAACCAGCTTTATATCTATAATCTCGGTGTACGTATACATATTGGGGCTGGCGATTCTTTCCGAAAAATATCATTTGGACTCGTTATCCAAACAATCGATGAACAGAAAGTTGATTTCCGATAAATCAATACACTCACTTTTAGTTTTGAAAAGTCCTTGATTTTCATATATTGACAGTAGAGCATCACCTCAACGCTTCGCTTATGAGGCGTGCAATAGACGGGACCTTAAGAGTAAAGGTAGCATTCCGATCTTTGCGACTGCGAATGGGTCGCGCGACCCACTGCTCAGTTTGAATTTAAATGGAGGACTAAACAAAGCCCGTGACCGCGGCGCTCGAGCGGTGAGCGTGGCCAGAGAGTCGCGCGGCTTCCGCGACCCGGTCGCGCCAGAGGCAGTGCAGTCACGCGACACAGGCGAGAAATTTATAAAAATGCCAGCTTTTCATGAATGTTTGAAAACAACCCTCGTCTTCATGCTATGTAAAAATTGATTGGATCTTCTTCCTCTCTGCCGAAAGAATAGACACTAACATATCTTCAAATCATACTAACATATCATTGCATCATCTTCGTCTTGCAATAGCCGCATAATTGTTTTTCTAGCTGTGGAGAAATTATCCAACATATCGCTACAATAGGACAAAATCACCCATAAAACTATAGGAAGAGTGGCAAGTCGAGGTCGCGTCGCTGACATCGTAATGCTACCTTAAGGAACATACATACCTAATATACTTATTACCCAATAAGATCAGCTACCCTCTGAGATAGCGATATTTATAATCTGGACATTTTTGATTCTCCTTGTTTAAAAGTAACTTTAAGCAACCAAGCTAAAGGTTAGTTAGGTTAATTAATAATAGAGAAAACTACTTTTATGTTTTTGTAGAATATTATACATTTCATCATCATCTCAGCTCATATATGTATGTCTCCCTGTTGGGCTTGAGCCTCCTCCGTAATCGGAGGGAATTTAACTTACTATAACACGCTGATCAGGCGTGTTGGTATAGAGGATTTTTTTTCGAGCTTACCTTCTCTTGCATAGATATTGTATGTGTTTTATATACCTTGTCGTCCCTTACGATCACCCACGGGTAAGATATGGGATGGTGAATTATACATTTGCAAAGGCAAAAATAAATATAATGCTTCATAACACCACAATCAAAAATTTATTCGTGGCAGAGCGCAAAAGTATGGTGTTCTTATTCGTTTGCTTATATCCGTGTTTTCTTTATGAGTAGTAGATTACATGATTATCTATTAATATTATTATTGTCCGGAGGCATAGTCCGGAGCGTGCTGGGGGGCATAGTCCGGAGCGTGTTCGTTCGCGTCCCCTGCCAGTCTAATTAGACAGCTAATCCGGCTCGATATGCGTACCGCAATGCGGGTTAGGGCGTCCCCCGGAGGCGATGCGTACCGACCCGCCCCCGTCGGTACGAACATCGGCAGTTGCGGCGATGGGGGCCGCCACCCATCACGCCTTGCCCAGTTAGGCGAGTCGAGGAGAGCAGAGTGCCGGGTGGGCACGTGGAATGTAAGAGGTTGTGTGGAAGGTAAGTTGCACGAGCTGATATCCGTCATGGCGGACAAACAGCTAGACGTGCTCTGTGTAACAGAGACCAAGCGAAGGGGCAGCGACGCCTGCGATCTTCCTGGTGGCGGGATGGCTCTGTGGTCTGGTGTACCACAGAGCGATCGAGCCAGCATGGGGGTAGGAGTGCTGTTGTCCTCTCGCTTGGCCTCAGGTGTGAAGGATTACGGAATGTATGATCCCAGACTTCTCTGGGTCCATATAAAACTAGGTGTCACCAAGGTATTCATGGTTGTAGCATATGCTCCCGTAGGATCCTCGGTGGCATCAGACCTAGAGAAGTTTTGGGACAATGTTAGGGAAGTTCTGGATATGTCAGAAACCAGTGAACGCGTGATTGTATGCGGAGATTTGAACGGATGGGTGGGGACCAAGCGTCCCGACTATAAGGACGTACTTGGTCCATTTGGTGATAAGAGAGTGAACGACGCAGGTAGGCTCATAGCGGATGTATGCATGGAGAGAAACCTTATTGTGTCAAACACATTTTTCCACCATAAGGACATCCATATGTATACATGGAGAAGGAATGAACAGAAAAGCATAATAGATTTAATTTTGGTAGACAGTCGCCTCCGAAGCAAAATATTGGACGCAAGAGCCTACAGGGGCCCCACAGTCGATACGGACCACTATCTCGTTATTGCGAGATTTAGTGGTCTGTTCAGAAAGTGGAGGCACTGGCGAGAGCGTGTCCACTTCGGAGGGCTTGAAAGAATAAAGGTTGAAAGGTTGCAAGAAGAGTGTGTAAGAGAAAAGTATGCAGAAGGTGTCCGAGAAGGGCTGCAATGGCAAGCCAGCCGCAAACGGAGATTGAAGAATGCTGGAGAGTATTGAAAGAGAGTATGGTAGATACAGCGAAAGAAGTATGTGGAACTTCAAAGAAGCATAGAAAAACAAATGGTGATGCATGGTGGGATGCGGCAGTGGCAGCTTCCGTAGAGCAAAAGAAGAAAGCGTGGCTGGACTATGTCTCTTCTTTGAATCGGAATGACAGTATGACTGAACAGAAGAAAGAAATATATCGGCAATGTAAGAATGACACCAAGGCCTTAGTGAAAGAGAAACGTTATAGAGCAAGTATGAGTGCAGAAGATAGGCTGACTAAAAACTTCGAGGGTAACATCAAACTCTTTTGGAGGGAGGTGAAGAAGTCTCGGGGTGGTTGGTCAGCCTTCAGAATGAATAAAATAAGGTCTAAAGGTGGAGACATTCTTACATAAACACAAGACGTGTTAAGCCGATGGAGTGAATATTTTGGCCATATGTATGCGGATGCTACGGTTGGCGCCGGTGTTGGATGTGGTTTATTAGATCAACATTCGACAACGGCGTCCTCCGATGGCATCAGTATCGATGAAGTTGAATGGGCGATAAGAAGTTTGAAAAATGGTAAGGCAGCGGGCATTGATATGGGTCTGCCGAGATGATCAAGCTTGGTGGCTCTTGTGTCTGGGAGGCGTTCCTGTTGCTCCTCAATTTATGTTGGAGCTCGGGAATGGTTCCCAGGGACTGGAATAGCGCAGTCATCGTGCCTTTGTTTAAAAACAAGGGTTCACGTTATGACTGCGCAAATTACAGAGCCATAAGCTTGACCAGTTTGGCAGCAAAAGTGTATGGTAAAATTATTGAAAGGAGAATGAGGATGGTGTCCGATGGTTTACTGTGTGAGACACAAGGAGGTTTCAGGAGTGGAAGGGGATGCATGGATCAAGTGTTCTCTCTGCGCAACATTGTGGAGAAGCATCTGGCTCTAGGTCAGAGGGTTTTCTGCAGTTTTGCGGATCTGGAGAGAGCATTTGACACGGTTGTACGAAATGAACTTTGGGACATTTTACCGGAGTATGGTATATATTAGCGGTAAACTGCTACAGGCTGTGCAGTCCAGTTACATGGGCTGTAGAGCCTGTGTGCGGCTGGATGATGGAATGTCGCCTTGGTTTGACGTCAATATCGGCGTTAAGCAGGGGTGCGTTCTGTCAGCCAGGCTGTTTATCATATATCTGGATAAATGTCTCCAAAGGTTGAACGATATGAATGTGGGAGTCCAGATGGGCGACTCAGTGGTCACTGCTCTGCTTTATGCATATGATGCAGTCCTGCTGGCACAGTCAGCGACTGACCTGCAGACCCTAGTCGACACAATGACAGAAGATTGTAAGAAAAGGGGTCTACGCGTGAATGTGAGCAAAACCAAAATAATGGTCTTTGAAAGAGATAAAACCAGAACAGATGTAAGAGTAACAATAGGTAATGATGTACTAGAGCAAGTGGATGAATTTGTATATCTTGGATGTGGATTTAGCCGAGATGGAAGGTACACCACTGATATAGAGCGAAGAGTGAATGCGGGAAATAGAGTGAACGGAGCGTTGGGGCAACTTCTCGGCAGCCACCACCTCAGCCAGAAGGCACGTGTAGCAATACATAACGCAGTTCTTGTCCCAACATTACTGTATGGAAGCGAGAGTTGGGTATGCAGAAAAGAGTATGATAGTAAAATTAATGCGGTCGAAATGCGATCTCTGCGGAAAATCTGTGGAGTTAGGCTGACCGACCGCATTCGTAACGACGACGTAAGAGAGCGAGTAGGTATGAAAGAGAGTATTGGTGTAAAGATGCGAAAGGGAATGCTCCGATGGTTCGGACATGTGGAAAGAAAGCCGAACGAACGCCTGGTTAAGAAGATATACAATGCGAAAGTTGAAGGATGTAGGTACCGAGGGAGGGATGTAGGTACCGAGGGAGACCGAGACTAACCTACCTAGACCAGATTGTTGTTGATTGTCAAGTACTGAAGGAAGGTGGAGTCAAGAGTCTCCGAAACCGTGTATGAAGAGAAAGTTCATCGACGAAGCTCCAGGTAGCAGCACTTTCCATACATGCATATTTTACCATCGAGTTGCCATTCTTCAATTGATATAATTTTACTCTTTGCCTATAACCCTTATAGGGATATATAGGAGTAATAGTTTAACTTGACTACGTCCATTTACGCAGGCAAAGTCGCGCCCGGAAGCTTGGACTTTATAAAAAGGTTTAGTATAACTTGTGACTGCAAGTTATATCATGCCTACAACTCTAGGCATGATATAACTTGTGAATACTCGACTTGACTCTATGGATTTTGTTCCTTTTGCTTGTCCGAACGAACTAGTGATGGCGGATGTTGGCTTAATAACATAACAATCGAATTATTTGAATGATTTTTCACTTAATATTTGAATAATAATTTTTTGTATGATATTAATTCATTAGTAAGGCAAGAGAATTATAAAACTACATAAATAACTACAGACTGCTATTGTAACTTGTTTTTAAAATTACTGTTTTGATTATATAAAGTACCTAAGTACAAGTACCTAGTTAAAATTGATTGCTAGTAATTCATTGTTAAGCTGATTAAAAGACTTAAAAATTATTTCATTTCTTCTATATATTACTTATTATACCCATGTATCTTCCAATTTTAATACAGAATAAAGTTTTATTTACGAATACAATATTTTTTTATTATATTATTAATTTCGAAAGTTTAATAATAAGTACCTAATCTGTAGTTTATAATTAAATCTCAAAATACAGAATTGGATAATGTCTAAATAAATTTATTTGAAAGGACACCCGCAAGCGAATTATTCGTTGCTTTCTGCATCCGAACGGTTATTCGAATTAATCATTATCCGCATTCGCCCATCACTAGAATGAAGGAACAAAACAAAAAAAAAAAACTAATCTAGGAAACACACTAGGAAAACAAAACTAGTTTTTGTTATTATAGTTTTAATTATTTTGCTTTACTCTGTCCGTGTGATTTTTTAGGCATCTATAAACAATGCCGCTACCACCAGCTTTAGCAGCACGTTTAGCCAAGAGAGGTATTCTGAAACCGAAAGCTGATAATGAAACTAACAACGAAAGTCCTGTTGTTCAAGCGAATGAAGAAATTATTGCTGAAGATTATGACAGTAAACCTGACGAACGCGCTAGTAAAGAACATTTTTGGGAAGGTATAGAAGGAGTTAATGTTGACCCTATAAAAGGTCATAAAGGTTGTCCAAACAAAAGTAATATTTACCATGAATGTTCGAAATCTTGTGTAAAAAGATGGAAATGCGGCAAATTAGTGCCTGATGAAACATATTTAGAGAACAAGAAAAAGGCTTTAGAATTGTGGCCTCTGCCACCCGGCTGGGAAGAAGTATACGACGAAGGTTATGGTCAACATTATTTCTGGAATGTTCATAATAATTTGGTATCTTGGTTACCACCTGCACATCCGCGAGCCGTGCCTACAGAAAGCGCAGCGCATTTGCGAGAGGAACGATTATTAATGGAGGGTGATGAAAGCGAAGAAGAGAGTGAAGTTTCTGATCAAGAAGTACCACAGCAATCTCACAAAGAAAAGAAAACTGAACGCAAAGAAAAGGAGAAAGATTCAGTGCACCACAGAAGTAAAAAGCCAAGAGTCAAAGATAACGATTTAGATCCAATGGATCCTGCATCATATTCTGATATACCACGTGGTAATTGGACATCTGGGCTGGACTCACATGCAAAGACAGGAGTAGATACTACTGCATCAGGTTCTTTATATCAAATGAGACCTTATCCAGCTCCTGGTGCAATTCTTGCAGCAAATGCAAAACAGTCATCACCATAATAAACTTTTATAATACATTTGGGTATATCTTTTACAATAGATACAACTTGAATTTGTGTCGTATTCTGGAAACTTATATTGTTCATTAACAATTACCCATCAACTTTTGAATGGCAAGTCATATTATTTGCCTGTCCTTATCTCAACTACTTAGTGTCGACGCAATATGTACTCCTCCTTTATCATATGTATTGCAAGTTATTGGCAATAGCTTTATGACCAACCAACTGATTGATGTGAATCCTCCTTGAAAATATAATTGTTGACCAAACAACACCGGGTAGAGTTGGCTTAGGTTGAAATAAAACTCTTAGTAAAATTTTGCGATTTCCACAAGCAAAGCGAGTGTTGGTAGTATTTGTAGCAGATATCACAGAGTATGCAAAATAAGTAGGATATACCTTGCCTAGTTATTGCAGTAACTATGCTCAAATGTTATATAAAAATTTTAGCCATAAGAACTTGACATCATAACACTTATTTTTAAAGAAATTTGAATACTTCATTTACACTTATACTCAATAACAAAAGTGACTTGTCACTTTTCTTGTGTTCCTCTATTATCCTATAAATATTTAGTGAACCATCTCTTCAAAAGTGTTTCTCCTACAGAAGTATACATATATTTCATTGAATGTTTCTATTCTGATTATATTTGGTGGCGGATGATCTGCTTATCAGGAAATCCAACTGAGATAAGAAGAGAAAGGCAAAAATAGTAACTTTCCTGTCTTTTAGATGTGAAACTATTCATATTCATTTTACAGTTATAAACATAACAAAGAGATTTGTAATTGAACTGTTATTAAAACGAAATATCTACCATACACATTATCTTTAAATTTTATGTATTTACATAATAAAAAAGCAACCAAAGCCACCACATAATTTAAATGATATACCAATTAGCTGCATAGATAATATACTATAAATTAGAAAATTAGCTGTTCCAAATGAATGTTGATTTTTTTAGTATTTAAAGAAAAAAAAAACATTGTTTTTTAATGGTTTCTGAAGATTTGTTTTTCAGATGTTTTCAATATGGAATAATTAAACATTTTGTGGGTTGTTGGTTACAAAGGAAAAAATACGTATAAAATGTATATTATATAATCTAATTTAATAATATCCAAAAAAAAAATGTTAACATATAAATAAAACTCTGTAATAACGATAACTCGTTGGAGGTGAGATACCGTAGTGCTCCTGTCACTATGAACACTGTAGTGTTAAAATCGTCAGGAAATTAAAAATTGAATAAAAACGCGATAGAATCCATAAAAATAGTTTAATTTCAAATGTGTAATATTCGACGAGTATTTATCACCTCTTTACTGAGGATCTCCATATGTAATGGGTTAAGAACATAATGTCGTCACCTCTGTGGTATCTGGTGGTAGGAATGAAAACCGATTGAGGGAACGTTATGGGAGTGGGCGTCTTTCTTGCAAACTCGTAACACACTTCAATCGCCAACCCATCCATTAAGTGATAATTATGCATTGTACCTCGCTTGTGGGGACGCTCATGTACGAAAATGAACGTCGATAGGCCGATGCATGTGCGCCGTGGAGTGGATTTAGCCTGATTTTTTTATTACTTATGGTGGCAAATCAGCAAGCAGAACACCTGGTGATAAGTGTAATTGCCGTCCATGGACTTTTATAATACCAGGGGTACAGCTAGCTGCCTACCAATAGAAACCCACCCACAATGTTGGGCTGCCGGCTATCGCTCACTGCCACTGCTTCTGCGAGTGTGGTACAACCACGGGCAAATCGGCCTGCGGCTGTAGACAGAAAATTGTCAACAGAGTGGCCTTACCACTATTAAAAATGTCATGTTTTTTATGACTATCTATTTGCTTGCGGTATTATACCTACCATCAGGAGCGGCTCTAGTACATGTAGCGCCCGGGTGCAATCAATAACCTGGCGCCCTCTTGTATCAAAATGCGTAAACAAAATGGAATAGGCTGGTACTTACAACACGTTGGACTAAACTCCAAACTTTGCTAGAATGCATTGTCGCATGCTTAATCTCATTGTTTTGACACGAAACCAGGTAATCGCGATCGGATTATAAAGTTATAGTAAGCATGACGACAAAGCAACCTACCCAAACCTATCAAATATCGTACAACGTAGTAGGTGGGTGCATTATATGACAAGTTTAGGTAGGTTGCTTTGTCGTCATGCTTACTATAACTTTATAATCCGATCGCGTTTACTTGGTTTCGTGTCAAAACAACAAGACTAAGCATGCGACAACGCATTCCAGCGAGGTTCGGAGTTCAGTTTAGTCGAACGTGTTGTTAGAATCAACCTATTCCATTTTATTGACGCATTCTGATACAAGAGGGCGCCAGGTTATTGATTGCACCCGGGCACTATATGTGTTAGAGCCGCTTCTGAAACAAAACATACATTAAACCATCGGTCTCATCATTCTCGTACTCTTGTCCCAATTATTTGGGGTCGATACAATATGTACTCTTCTTTCATAGTACATATTGTAAAAGTTATTGTCAATAGTTTTATGACCGGCCGCCTGCCAGACGTAAACCCTCCTTGGGAATGTAATTGTTGACCAAACGGCATCACATGGAGTTGACCGAGGTTGTTATAAGGCTCTTATAGTCGTCTTTTACGACATCCACGAGCAAAGTAAGGGTTGGTAGTATTCGTAGCCGCTACCACCTACCACACAGCTTTTAATAAATTAAACCGTCGGTCTATACTTAATAAATGTAAAGTATTGAATTGGCGGTACCGGCAGCAATATTGTGAACTTGGCTATATACTCCTATCAACTTAAGCCTATATTTCTTTCGCTGCTAGCACAAGCTACTACCAAAATTAAATTTCGCCTACTATAGCACACTGGTTGACAGATTTCAGATTGGCTGAAAGATTTAGCGTTCCCTATTCTTAGAGTGCTGCTATATTTAAAATGTGCTTCTATTTCCTTATTTAGATAATGGCTTGTTTTTTTTTCTACTCGCTTATAACATTAGACGTTGGTAGACTCGGTAGATATTGATTGATTGGTTGTTCTTAAAGAAAGACCAATGGCGTTATCTGCCCACTAACTAATATACGAGTATAAGTGTTGTTGATATATGAATGCATATACTCGTATACTTCGTGTTGCAAAGTAGATTCAAATCCAAGATTTTCTGGCAGGCATGAGGTTTTGTGCCCGTATTGCCTAATTTGAAAAAACGTATAGTCGGTTAAATTTAAATGACATCTTTCAAAAAATTTGAAAATTCCTATTATTGTTTAAAACGTTTGGTTATAGTTTGTATTTTAGTAAAAAAATTAAAAATCATCAAATTAAATGTATTAAACTGTGCTGACAGAGGTGTTATTCTATGTTAAGTTGCACGAAAAAATCGTTGAATGTGTAGGTACTGTAAAATTTGGTGCTTTTGATTAATGTCACTTTCTATTTAACCGACGATATGTCAATTTCTGTTTTTTCTTCTTTGGCGGCGGGCTATGGAGTGGTCACACCCCGCTAAATCGGTCCGGGGCGACCGAAGAAGTGGCGCGCGCCCCATCAACCCGCCCTACATGTACCTCTCTACGCCAAGCGAGCGGGCCACCGGAACCTGGTCTTTGTCTTCGGTGGCCCGCCCGGCGGATTACCCTCACGGGTATCCTCTCGAGTCGATGCCTCGGCAGCTTTCGCCGTCGGGATCTCAATTTCTGTACGATCAAGTTCGCCAAGTGGTGACGCTACGCATTTTTATTTTTTTTAACATAATCCACTATTTGATTAAATTCGCATTAAATACATAATGGGAATGTATTTGTTTTAAAGATTGAAATTTTTTATTTTGAAGATTGTAAGAAAAGGGGTCTACGCGTGTTTGTGAGCAAAACCAAAATAATGGTCTTCGAACGAGATGAAGCCAGAACAGATGTAAGAGTAACAATAGGTAATGATGTACTAGAGCAGCTATACTCTAAGTGTGTTCCGCGGAACCCTAGGGTTCAGCGATACCTCTGTAGGAGTTCCGCAAGAATTTAGAAAAAAAATCAAAACACCTCTCTCTGGTCGAACGTTTTGACTCCGCGGCCGCGCGTAGGTATATTTATTTATTTGTATAAACATGTGTCACAATAGCTGGTACAATATCTCATAAGTTTGGTATCAACGGTAGTTTTCCAATTACAGCACTAGAGCGCATTATGCGGCATAATGCTTAACGTTGAATGTTCCAACTACAGCAACGCTTCGCACAATCGAGCACTCTTAAAAGTCGTGCTTTCGTCTGATGCGTGCAATCGATACCAACTTAGTGACTGAAAATTAACAAGTGTTTTTTCTTTAAGTTGACATAATAATTCTTTAAGTTGATTGTATACACATTGTATGTGTATACATATTGATCGAAATGCTTTATTTATATTATCGTTAGTAATATTATTTATTGGTGAAATATTTTTTAAAGCTTTCGTTTCGTTGTAGTTTTTTGGAAATAATCAAAGTTAATTCAACCTGTGTTAAAAAGAAATATAATTATGAATGAAGGTACAAACATTGACTTTTTTAAATATTCCACATTTAAAATGTGAATACAATTTTATTTTAGAATTTATTTTAGAATCTGGGTAAGATGATTTAATTAAAAAGTATTTAATTCTTTTAGAACTCATTTTAAAAAATAAAAAAAATTACTCAAAACAAAAAAATGTTTATTAAATATGTAATCAAAATCTAAATTACTTAAAATAACCGTATATAGTTTTCAACCAATTATTATGTATACCACTTTATTTACAGATTAATTAGGTTATTGCTAACTCTGAGATTATTTTTTTTTCAACGCTGAACTTAGCGCACTCTGCTGGTGCATTTAAAAACTAATTCACGTTCCAATTAAGCATCAGCATAATTCGGCATTGTGCGCCACTGAGTCGCATAATGCTCTGTAATTGGAAAACTACCAACATGTATACTTGTGAGCGCGCAGTCCCTTTGATAAAAGCCGCCTCTGAATTAGACGCTATACCTAGTTGTCAACAAGCAACTTTCGACTCTAACGTCAAAAATAAAGTCGAGATTGTTTACAACGCAATTTTTATATTTCTCTTTTTATTTTTGCTTTTTGTTTATCAAAGGCGCCGACTCGAGTATTTTCGAGAATATTCGAGATTGAGTCTAGGACTAAGTATAAAAGCGGCGATCGCGCGTCGCGCCTCGCACAGTCCGGTTTTTCTAATTTATAGTATATTATCTATGATCTTCCCTACGGAAGATCCCGTGAATAAAATGGAGATACAAATAATAATAACAATTGCATTGACATTTGTACAGATGGGGCCAAGGCGATGACAGGTAAAACAGCAGGAGCAGTGTCACTAATAAAAAATAAAGCGCCTAATTGTAGTTTCAGCCATTGTATTCTGCATAGACAAGTACTTGCGATGAAGCAAATGACGTCAAATCTAAAATTAGCTATGGATGAAGCGGAAGAAATAATTAATTTTATCAAATCACGACCACTACAATCACGCTTGTTCTCATTATTGTGTGAAGATTATGGCAGCAAACATAAAACACTGCTGCTCCATACAGAAGTGCGATGGCTGTCTCGGGGTAAAACTTTAACAAGGCTATTTCAACTTAGAGCCGAGTTACAAATGTTTCTTTCAGCAGATACTTCTTTTAATTTGAAGGACCGTTTGTATGATAAAACTTGGTTGTTTCGATTGTCTTTTATGGCGGATATCTTTCAAAACTGAACGAATTGAATTTATCATTGCAAGGTAAACAGACAACAGTGTTTCAGGCCTATAACAAAATAACTGCCTTCAGAAGAAAATTAGATTTTTGGATTATTTGCGTTGGTAAGAATGAAATAGAAAGCTTTACGTTACTCAGTGAGTTTGTTAGCGATAACGACTCAGAAATGTTTCAAGATGATGTGTTTGAAGAATTGGTCCAATATCTCAGTTCGATGCGCGCATCTTTTGAAAAGTATTTTCCCGAAAACAGAATACAAAAATGAAACTGAATTCATGAATTCATAATCCTTTTTTACCCAACTTGCAAAAGCCCGAAAGTATGTCAAACGAGATATATGAATCTCTTTTAGAAATGTCATCAGACACAAGTATGGAGTCACTGTTCAAAACGACGCCTCAACGATTTTTGGTGCAGAATCCGTGATGAATATCCGATGCTTGGCAAAATGGTTCTGAATATTCTTCTCCCGTTCCCAACAACATATTTGTGCGAAACAGGATTCTCAACTTATGCAGCCACGAAAACAAAATATCGCAATAGACTGGACGTCGAACCTGATATGAGATTTCAACTGTCTTCTGTCAAACCTGATATCAACCAATTGATGAAAAATAAAAAACAGTTTCATACCTCCCATTAGTTAGATTTTTTCTTTTTTAATATCTTCTATTATTGTACTTGCCATGTGGTAAAGTAAGTAATAATTAGTAACTGTTACATTGTACTTTTATTATGCTTATTAATAAAGAATACACTTTTAAAAACTATTGTTTTATTGTAGGGTTCCATCAAGTATTCTGCTTCCCAAAAGGGTTCCGTCACAAAAAAAGTTTGAGAACCACTGTACTAGAGCAAGTGGATGAATTTGTATATCTTGGATGTGGATTTAGCCGAGATGGAAGGTACACCACTGATATAGAGCGAAGAGAGAATGCGGGTAATAGAGTGAACGGAGCGGTCGGACAACTTCTCGGTAGCCACCACCTCAGCCAGAAGGCACGTGTAGCACTACATAATGCAGTGCTTGTCTTAACATTACTATATCGAAGCGAGAGTTGGGTATGCAGAAAAGAGCATGAAAGTAAAATTAATGCGGTCGAAATGCGATCTTTACGGAAAATCTGTGGAGTTAGGCTGACCGATCGCATTCGTAACGACGACGTTAGAGAGCGAGTAGGTATGAAAGAGAGTATTGGTTTAAAGATGCGAAAGGGAATGCTCCGATGGTTCGGACATGTGGAGAGAATGCCGAACGAACGTCTGGTTAAGAAGTTATACAATGCGAAAGTGGAAGGATGTAGATACCGGGGGAGACCGAGGCTAACCTACCTAGATCAGATTGGTCACGTACTGAAGGAAGGTGGAGTCAAGAGTCTCCGAAACCGGCGAGCTTGTATCAAGAGAATTATGAATGTTGAGGAAGCGAGTGAACTATGCAAGGATAGAGTTCTCTGGCACTCTGTTCTCTCTGCCTACCCTGCAAGGGATATGGTGTGATGATATGTATGTTTGTATGTATGTATTTGTTTTATTGCCTCTGGTGGCAAACAAGCATGCAGCACACCTGATGGTAGGTGGCACGGCTGCACATGGGCCATAGCAACACCAGGGGCACGTCCTAGCCGTTGCCTACCTTGAAGAAGTGCTCTTCTGAAACCTCATTTCAAGAAGGACATGTCATAGCGCTCTGACAATAGCAGCGGGTACCTAGTTCATTCCAAATCTTGCAAATATATACATGGCAGAAATTATCGCTCAAAACGTACAGTCGAGGACCGTATCGTTTCCAGGTGAAATAGACGAATCTTGCTGTGGCATCGGTGGTACCAAGTCATACAGTTCCTCTGAGCACTCCCCGGTAAAGTAGACAGAGAGTAACCCAAAGTCTCTCCGCCGCTCCAGCGACTCCAATCTATTCGTGAGATTGGGATCACCGACGATTCGAGCAGCACACATTTGCAGGCCGTCAAGTGGGTCTGATTTTTAAGCGCGCCTGCCCGGTGATGAGAGCAATACTCCACGTGAGGATGAACTTGTACTTTGCGTTGTCTTAGCGCGTAATACCGCCTAGACCTGCTCAGCACGCCTAATAATTTGCTTGCTAATATAAATTCGCCTAATATTTATTTGCTTTGGGTTTGTCCTCCAAATGACTCCCAAACAGGACTTTACTCGACAGTTCGACACTGAGGATCCCAATACTCTCGGAAATTTTAAGAGTTACTCCTTAGAACTGTGGCGCCATCATAAACAGATTCTTTTTCGAAGTGAACGGGGATCGGGTTGAGAGCCTTCAGCGCTCACCCATAGTCCGGGTAAAGTTGTAATAGCCATGTGAGGCCAACAACTAAGACACACAAAACAAAAGCAGTGAATGTGTAATGTAATCCTGTCACTTCGTTTTAATAGTGTGACAGTAATGTCATGTGCAAATAAAAACACTATTGAGATTTTAGTAGTTTTATTTTTATTATAATAAATATTTAATTGTTAATATTATAATTAATTACTGAAATAAATGATATAGGTTTACTATGTTATATAAAAATACTTATGCTTAGTAGATTGTATACAAATCTAAATTATATCTTATTGTGTAAAAGTAATTATAACCTTTTATTTACCTATGGGGTTATCCATTAATCACGTGATGTTTTTGGCATTTCTTTAATGTGGTAAGCCTCCATTTCCAATAGGTGGTTTATTTTTACTGCCTAGTGGTAAGTACAATGCAAATATATTACATTTTTTTTATTCAAAAAGTTAGCGAAAAACTTGTAAGTTTATATGACGTACGCCACATAATTGATATTATCTCGTTAAATCATTTTGATTGATGACAAAGGACGAAGTCTAAGACGATATCTGATGTAATGATGCCTTTGGGAATAGAACCTGGAAATAAAATAAAAATAATTAGATTTTTGTAATGGAACGTACCCATTTTTCGTGTGGAGACGGAGTAAGAATATAATTCACCACCCCCTATTTTACCCGTGGGTGATCGTACGAGACGACTATGGGATATAAAAGGCATATAACATCTATGCGAGAGAAGCAAAACTAGAAACAAAACCCTATACCAACACGTCTGTGATTTCTGATCAGCGTAGTATAGTAGGTCAATTGCCCGCCCAGTATGGAGGAGGCTCGAGCCCTACAGTGGGACGTGTATGAGCTGAGATGATAATGATGATGACGTACCTATACAAAAATATTAAACTGGATAGTAGAAACAGAAAATATAAATTTGTGGGAGTGACGAGGAATAAATTGGGTAACTTCAGGTCTTTCATAAAAGATTTTCCCACCCATCTATTCTTTGGTCTTTACCCCTAAAGACTTCAACATTCATTCACACTTAAAACTTTCCTCATAACCTGTACATGGAATGAGACAGGATGAAAATAATTTCATCCTGTCTCATTACATGTCCAGACATACTATGTCAACAGTTCGCTCCTTAGCTTTTCCATCAATGGCGCAACATTCAAACTTCCTCTAATATTCTTTACTTATTGACTGCCTCATCAATTTTGTATTTTATCTCCCGCATTGCTTAGGAAGTGGAATTATTCTTTTCCAAGTCCTTTTTAAATTATCTATTTAATTTTGTTGCGAAACATCTCCCGGGACTGCCTGAGGGTCAATCTTGGTGTTATTTATAGAGACTATTGTGGATACTGGCTTACACGAGCTACAATCATGGTAATGTGTAGTGGAATTGGTTATAATTAAAAAAAAATCCCTTAAGGATCCTTTTATTTTAAGGGAATAAAAAGATATCTTAAATAATTAAAGCCGAGCCTAAACAATTCGAGATATATAAATAAAGCAGTTATACACATATAAGATAGATCGCCGGCGTAAATGATTTTTTTGCCCATACGGATTTTGAGACTGATTACGAAATTTTAATATTGCAATACTTTTATTGTACTTTTAATTTTCTCAGTTTTAATATGTTGATTAATGAGCGAGTTAGCCAATTTGAATATTATTCCCTTACAGTGAAATCATTCACTTACGGTCCGTCAAGAGACAGTGTGGGTCAAAAATCGGTTAGTATTATTCGATTAATCAGTTTTTAAAATTAGAATTCGTCATCGTGCTGCAGCACCTTTAGTGCGGAGTGGAATGGATTCAATTGGAAATGGTATTCCAAGGACAATACTTTATGCGATCTTAAGTACTGTTCATGAGTATTGTTTCGATTTCGACATTCGAGTCAACTAATTATGTTTTTAAAGCGACGAAATATTTTTTATTTTAGTTTGTGTTTCTAAAAAAAGGCTTTTATACATTCTCGTAGAAAAACAGAAGGATAGAAAGAATTATCATTACTCCGCTCTTATCCCAATTATTTGGACTCTCCGCAATATGTACTCCTCTTCAATCTTACATATTACAAAAGTTATTAGAAGAAGGGAATGCACTTATTCACCAGACGGCATCAGGTGGAGTTGGCCCAGGTCGATGTAAAGCTCTTAGTCGTCTTACGGCATCTACGAGCGAAGTAACCCTTACTTCGCTCGTGTATGGACATAGTAAAACTTAGTAAAATATATACATATATAAGAAAGATAATAAGATATATAATTAAAAAATGCACCTGAGACATTGTTATTGCTATTTAGGTATTCTTCCACAACAACTACGAATGGTGTTATATCTAATATTCTGGATGCCAAACCGACTGTAGAAGATTCATTGTTTTCAGCGATTTTATAATACTTCTTCATAACATGATGAATAACAGGTTCGTTAAAGTCGAGAGCTCCTTTCTTTTTGGGATTTGTGGCTTCAGATCTTAAACTGTCTTTGGTGACAACTCCTCGGAGGAATCTGAAATAATTAAAAACAATAATTAAGAGGTGATTCATAATAGCTTTGATTTAGAGCAAAGCTATTTAGAAGTTAGTAGCAGGAGATATATCTCCTACTAAATATAAAAAGGAACTATATTGACACATTGATACTGATTTTTGTAACTAGGTGAACTAGTGAATGGAGAACGATAATTTCAATTCTTAATTTAAGGCAGAATGCCTTCCATAGAAATAAATATCTGTCACTCACACATTTTTCTATCTACCACCCTTTCTTTAGAAAGGGCAGTAAATATAAACGTCTATAACATCATTTAGACGGTTCCTAAGTTCAGGAGGAATTTAGTCAAAACTCAAGATAATGAAAAAAAAATACATTTTGGTAAAGTTTGAGCTCTTAATATTAATTAGGGTGATGCTTCTTCACAATGTTTGATTACCGATTCAAATAACATAGTATTTCTATTTAGAAATATAATGAGTACTAACGAATTACGTGTTGTTGAAAGCAATATATATTTTAGTAGGAAATTAACTCATTTACAAAAGCGTTCTGATATGTTTTTTCATGATGTCGACTTGTTTAAAAGTGATAAATGGTTATAGTTCCAAGTTTAACGAATCGAATATGATCTCACGTGTCGATTAAATTTCATCAGGTTATTAACTTTAAAATGTTCAGTATACATACCCATCCTCATTTATGACGAACGCTACTTTGTTGTCACGTCCCATGACAGATAAAGCGTCGAAACACGATTGATCTTCTCTAACAGCCGACACTGAGCGATCAATCTTTAAACTTGAGATAGGTCGGTCCCACCATCTAAATAATATAGGTTGTAATTAAAATATTATTATTATATTTTTTTATTGTTTATGGTGGCAAACGAACAAGTAGCATACCTGATGGTAAGTGTCACTGCTACCCATGGACCTTTGTTATACCAAGGGCTAGCTAGCTACTATAGCTAGGCCGCTGCCTACCATTATAACAGCCAAAACCGACCCAGTTGGGCTACCGACTCTCTCGCCCACTGAACGAAGTGCAATAGCACATTGCCATTACTCAGACGTCGATCTTTTGCGAGAGTGTGGTACTACCCCGGACGGACCGGCCCGCGGCTGTAGACAGAGAACTGTCAACAGCATGGTCCTAGCACTACACTATTTGGGTTGACCTGTGATGGAGCGTATGTTAAGTCAAAAACAGTGAAGAATAGCGTCCAGTCCGATAGCGTCCTGACGCCCTTATATGTAATATAGTAATGATTTTTTTATCACTTATTTGTTAAATATTTTAAATTTTATTACCTATAATATGATTAATCATTTTAACAAAATAATCCTAACTTTAAAATTTTTATCTCATAAGTTTCTAAAAAAAAGAGAGGCAGCTATAATGTTTAGTCTTAGAGTTAATAAAAAAAAAGAAGCTTCGTCGTCTCTAAGTATTTGGCGGCCTAGACTCATGGATATAAGCTTAAATCCATCACTGGTTAAAAGTTATCACTTTATCTATCCAGTGGTCCACTACAACATTAGACTTAAGCCCATCTACGAAGGGGGGAGGGCGATTTACAATAAAGCCATGATTGCCACGCTTGGTGGAAGCATTAGTTATCGTAGTTATTGTTATGAGTTTCCCAGAAGAGCTTCTGTTTAAAGGCAAAGCAATAAAAAAGGCAAATTTTAAAACTCACACAGGCAAAAATGACTGATGACGACTTATTAAATCTTAAACTTTCAACAACATACAGGCCAGCACTTTAAATAGTTCTTTAAAAAAATACTAATCTTTAATTGCTTTGTAAGTCTCTTCAAAGTTAATTTTAATAATTTTGATTTTTGCCCTTTTTATTGATCGAATTTTACAAATGCAAACCTTGATTATATAAATGTAATAATCATAAAAATTATGACATTTTTGACATGACACATAAGGATTAGGATAATCTAATCCTTTTGTTTCAATAGTTTTGAGAGTTGTCAAAATAAGATCAAATAGATTTATGGAATAATAAACACCGTTTTAGAATTTCCATCTGCATGATTTAGAAGTTGTACATTGTGCAGCGTTGTGCTGTATTCTAACAATTAGCTATTTATTCAAACTGCTTGATTTCTAATATAAGTGAACGAAATCAATTACCTATTAAATATTTGGTCAAAGATCCCGCGTAAGGGAGTTATTTAATTAGCATAGTGTCATACTACTAGTAAGAATTCAAACCCAATAATCCTGGATTTATACTCGCGGTATTACAGTCAGTATTCACATGCTTATCGCATTAGATCAACTAAGTAAATATATAGCAAGTTCTTACGTGAATCCTCGTTGTGGTGGTTCTTTAAACAAATGCGCCTCCATCCACTGGTCGCTCACGAATTTCGTCATGTAGTTACGAATCCCGTCAGGTAGAATGACTACTACCTTTTTACCGGCGCCGAGGTTCATTTCTTTAGCGGCTTGTATTGCTGAATATGTTATGGCTCCGCTACTGCCACCTATTGATATATTTGTACTTATAAATTACTGGATATAATAACTATATATCCGTGTGGTGACGGGGTAAGAATACAATTCACCACTCCATATCGTGCTCGTGGGTGTCGCAAAAGACGATTAAGGGCTTTAGTATGCATATAACATCTGTGCAAGAGAAGGAAAACTCGAAATAAAACCTTATACCAATCTGTCTTACCAGCGTCGTACTTAGGTCAATGCACCTCTTATTGTGGAGGATGTTCCAATGAGAGTTATATGAGCCGAAATGATGATGACGACGATAATAAAATAATAAAATTACCATTCATTTATTAGCTTTACTTACAGTGTTTCTTATTCAAGTATTAAGTTTATTAATGTGGGTTTTTTTCTTATAGGAGTATATGGTTAAAGGGAATAACACCATACAATTTTGATAATAGCATAAAAATAATTATGATGGTGGATAAAAAATATGTCTCAATCCATCCATCCATCAGCCTGTAAACGTCCACTGTTGGACATAGGCCTCCCCACGAGAATGCCATCTATAACGGTCCTGTGCCACCTGCATCCAGCGGTTTCCTGCGACCTTGATGAGGTCATCAGTCCACCGAGTGGGGGGTCGTCCTACGCTGCGTCGTCCGATTCGTGGTCGCCACTCGAGAACCTTTTTTCCCCAACGGTTGTCGGTTCGTCGAGCGATGTGGTCTGCCCATTGCCACTTCAACGTGCTAATCCTTAGGGCTATGTCGGTTACACCCGTTCTTCTACGGATTTCCGTATTTCGGATTTTATCACGTAGAGAAATACCGAGCATAGCCCTCTCCATAGCACGCTGAGCGACTTTGAGCCTTGTTATGAGGCCGACATTTAGAGACCACGTTTCAGTGCCGTAAGTCATCGCTGGTAACACACACTGGTTATAAATCTTTGTTTACAGACACTGCGGAATATTAGACGAGAAGATCCTCCTAAGTTTCCCGAACGCTGCCCAGCCGAGTTGGATTCGTCGGCTGACCTCTTTCTCGAAATTGGATCTACCTAATTGAACTGTTTGTCCTAGGTAAACATAGTGATCGACAACTTCGAGAATCGCATTCCCAACCAGGACCGGTACAGAAATGACATGGGCATTAGACATGATTTTCGTCTTGTCCATGTTCATTTGCAGCCCTACTATTTGGGAGACCTTGCTGAGGTCATTGAGCATGGTGCTAAGGTCCTCCAGGGATTCTGCCATGACTACGATATCATCTGCGAATCGAAGGTGAGTGATGTATTCGCCATTGATATTGATGCCGAGTCCGGTCCAGTCTAAGAGCTTGAAGACATCTTCCAGCGCAGTGGTGAACAGTTTCGGAGAGATAACGTCTCCCTGTCTCACGCCTTTCTGCAGCTGGATCGGTTTCGTACTCTTATCCTGGATGCGGACTGACATAGTAGCGTCTTTATACAAACACTTCAGCACTTCGATATATCGATAGTCAATTTGGCACCTCTGAAGGGACTGCAGCACTGCCCAAGTTTCGACAGAATCAAAGGCTTTCTCATAGTCCACAAACGCCAGACACAGAGGCCGATTATACTCCTCGGTCTTCTGTATAATCTGGCGTAGCGTGTGGATGTGGTCTATGGTACTATAACCTTTTCGGAAACCGGCTTGTTCGGGCGGCTGGAAGTCGTCTAGCTTGCGCGCGAGTCGGTTCGTAATGACTCTTGAAAACAATTTGTACACGTGGCTCAGGAGTGAGATGGGTCTGTTATTCTTTAAGAGCGTTTTATCGCCCTTCTTGAAAAACAGCAGCACCACACTCCTGGTCCACGACTCTGGAACGTCGCCCCCGAGAATGACAGAATTAAACAGCTTCTGTAGGGCTTTTAAAACTGGCTTGCCGCCTGCCCTCAGGAGCTCTGTGGTAATTCCGTCATCTCCCGGTGCCTTTCTGTTCTTTAATTGTTTTAGAGCCATTCTGATCTCGTACAAGCTGACGTCCGGGATTTCTTCGGTATAGTGCCGAGTTAGCTTGGATCTGGGGTCTTGGACCAAGCTGACAACAGGATTCAGGGATGATTTGTACAACTGCCCATAGAACCTTTCGACCTCTCCCAAGATCTCACTCTGGGATGAAATGACAGTACCGTCATCGGTCTTCAGCTTAGTCATTTGGCTCTGCCCAATAGACAAATCTCGTGCGAACACTTTGGAGCCTCGATTTCGCTCTATCGCCTCTTCAATACGCAGTGTATTGAATCGGCGAATATCGCGTCGCATAGATTTAGAGATTTGTCTATTAAGCTGCCTGAGTTTGGACCAATCGGCTGAAGACTGTACCGTCATTTCCTTTCTCCTCTCCATGAGTTGAAGAGTCTGGTCAGAAAGCTTTTTTGTTCTAGTAGCGCGATGGGCCTTAAAGAATTTTGACCCGACCGCGTGGACAGTTTCCACGAACCTGTTATTCATATCGTTCGAAGATTCGCACTCTTCCAGGCATTGGAAGCGATTATGTAATTCGAGTTGAAAGCTATCGGGGTTCTGGTATTGGACAGGTGTAGGTCGGAGTGTAGACTTCATCAAGCGGGACCGCTCGACTTTCGTACGAAGATTCAATGTGCCTCGAACCATGCGGTGATCACTCCCAGTTTTAATCCTGCTGATCACAGAGACATCATTGAATATTTGTCGTTTGTCCGTCAAGATGAAGTCTATCTCATTTTTAGTGGATCCATCAGGGCTAATCCAGGTCCACTTCCTTTGTGGCCGTTTCTTGAAGAAGGAATTCATCATAAAGAAGCCTTCCTTCTCCAAAAAGTCGGCCAGTTTTTGGCCCCTTTGGTTTCTCTGTCCAAATCCATATTGCCCCACTATCAACTCATCGTCTGTCCTTTTGCCTAGTTTTGCGTTGAAGTCTCCCATAACTACCGTGAAGTGGGTTTTGGACGTGTGGATGGCTTTCGAGATATCCTCGTATAAGGCCTCCACTACGTCGTCGGAGTATGTCGAAGTCGGTGCGTAAACCTGTATGACCTTCAACGAATACCGTTTGGTAATTCTGAGTATAAGGTACGCTACCCTTGTTGACACACTTGTCATGTCTCAATAATGGAATAAAATTAAATCTGCATTTTCTCTTTTCTGCAAGTGTCCATACTACACGCTTAAGTTCTAAACAGGGTTTAAATTAGCTAACATCATTGCAAGAAAAAGTACCTCAAACATAACCTGTTTTTGGTTCATCTAGGTAGCTTGGTAAAGTAACCGAGTTTTATTACTTGTACTCTGATTACTGAAGAAGTTTATGCTCAACAGTAGGCAGTTAAGCTATAGAAAAAAAAAAACAACAAATGCTTCACTGATCAATTAGCATATTTACATTAAATTGTTATTCATTTCAAGCATATAGTGATAAACGGTATTTAAATATTAATACTTGATTAACACTTTAATTGAATTATAAAAAATAAGCCAGTCCTATTAAGGTACAAACAATAATATTATAAATAAACGTGCGAGGTCGCTATCTAATCAAGATTTACTCAAAACGTGTCTTACCGCATAATAATCCTTCTTTTCTTATAATCTCCCTTGACATGTTAAAAGCCTGATAATCATTAGGTTTTATAACTTTATCGATCACTGATTTATCTAGTACATCAGGCACGAAATCACCTCCAATACCTTCCACCTGAAAACGTAGAAATACTGTAAAATGCGGGGAAATATTTGTTTCATTTTGTGCTTTCAGAAATAGACCTCTGGGTTTTATTTTTTCATCATCATCATCATCATCATCACAGGCCATATATGTCCCACTGTTGGGCTCGGGCCTTCTCCTTAATGGGAGGGAAATTAACCTACTATATCGCGCTGGTCAGACGTGTTGGTATAGGGTTTTGTTTCGAGTTTTCCTTCTCTTGCATATAAATGTCATATGCGTTTTATATTCCTTAGTCGTCTCTTACGATCACCCACGGGTAAGATAGGGGGGTGGTGAATAGTATTCTTACTCCGTCACCACAAGGATAAAACGGATTGCTTTTTACTTTGAATTAATAAGAATAATGATTTCAGTAGATTCTTCCGTTCCAAATACTCAATTTCGTATATATTCTCTATCTTCTTCCGATTTTTAAACGATGATAATATGTAATTTTTAACGTATTTATATATACGTATGAAAGCTATCATCAAGGTTTTTTAATCCATATCTATTCACTACAAACAATTCGATCGTACCGATGTAGGCAAGCAACGCATAGCATGGTTAGGATACAATGCAAAATGACTCCTGACAAGTATAAACGAGTAGGTAAAGGAAATGATTCGTCGATAAATTTAAGTAACGTCTTGCGTCACTCTTGCTTAATACAGCAACATTTAGCTTCAGGTCTTGTTACCTAAATACGATTCTTTATTTAATTTTTTTTTGGGCATGCTATGATCGGGGCACACGCCGTCCATTCCGTCCGGGGCGACGGAAGTGTCGCGCGTGGCCCCATAACCCACCGTATTGCTTGCCCATTGCCATTGGGTCGGCCACTGGTAGCACTTCCTTAAGCTCCATGACTACCTGACTAAGATGACGCTAAATGTAATTTTATAAGTTTGACTGGTACATATGTATGTATATTCACGAGTTTCCTCATAACTTCGAATGTAAACTTTTGGTTCAAAATTACAAATGAGGCGTCATTTAAAACATATTAATCCGCCGATATTTATTGTTTATGTAACGAGTAATTTAATATGTATTATGTCGTCTACTAAACGATACAAAGTTTTTTAAATTCTTAATTTAAAAAAATACCCATTTTTAAAAGTACCATATTGGGTGCCAATTGAAAAGGCTGAATTAGCACATTCTAAGTATACATATTACTATAAATACCCGATTACGAAAAGAAAAATGATATCACAAGCGGGGTTCGAACCCGCACCTATTGGGAGTCCAGCCCAATCGTGCTGCCACTTACACCACCGTGAACTACTGTAGGACATGCAAATCTCGCTTCGTATCATATTTACGTCTTCAAGGTGACGTCAAGGTTCGAACCCTGCTTGTGACATCATTTTTCGTTTCGTAATCGGGTATTTATAAATAATTAAGCATATTAAATGCTAAAAATTTCAGTAATTTGTATACATATTACTAGTTATTGTTCGCTGCTTTGCATTGAATTTGATCAATAATTATATTATAATAATATTAATATTCATTATTCTGTTTATATCAGTTAAAAGGAAAAATAATTTTAGGTAGGTACTCATAGTTTTGTCCGTGTGGTGACGGAGTAAGAATACTATTCACCACCCCATATCGTAGCCGTGGGTGATCGTACGAGACGACTAAGGGATATAAAACGCATATAACATCTATTCGAGCGAAGGAAAACTCGAAACGAAACCCTATACCAACACATCTGACCAGCGCGGTATAGTAGGTTAATTTCCCTCCCATTACGGAGGAGGCCAGAGCCCAACAGCGGGACATTTATGGGCTGTGATGATGATGATGACTCATAGTTTTATGTGTACTCCGTGTAATATATATGAATTGTACTCACAAAGAATAGAACGGGTTTTCCTTCTCCGAATATGATCGAACCTTTTGGATCAACAGTAACAATTATGCAATTTGGATTCCGTTCTCTTAATTTACGAGCTACTCCAGTGACCGTTCCTCCAGTGCCGGAGCCCATGACGAACATGTCAATAGTACCGAGAGCGTCTAAGATTTCTTCAGCTGTATAGTCGTAATGTGTTTGTGGGTTCACTTCGTTCTTATACTGAAAATAAAAAGAAATATATTGTTCGGCTATTGCTTATGTTATTCATGAAAATAAGCTTCACAAATCTTATTGTTTAGTTTCACGTTCATTTATAAACTGGATTTTATGGAAGAAAAATCATACACTGAAAACATGGTCGATTAAAATAAATTATAAATGACGGTGAAAGATAATTTAAAAAACGTGACTGGGAAAGATAATTTAGAGACAATAACTCTGTCACTATTCGACGATAGCGCTCTATCTGTAATTTCAGATAGACGTCACAATAATAAATCTTACTTTTCTTTTGATATAGAATAATAGTAATTAATAATCGGCCAACACCTAAAGAGGCTCGTGTTAGGTTGTTGTATTGGGGGTTTGATGCAGAAGGCGGTTTTACTGGACACGGCACGCATAGTGAGAGAGTTTCTCTCTTTGGACCCCAAACTACCGGTGGCTGTGGGTCCCTGCATTCGCGGCCGGTGGATCAATACGTTTTCTACATTTTTGAATCTATTATTTTCTTATATTATATTTAGAAACTAGCTTTTGCCCGCGACTTCGTCCACGCAGAAGTCATCTCTGACAGAGTTAAATAGAAAAAGCAATGCAAGGTGTTAAAGGTTGTCGCTAGGACGATAATCAACAGCGTCAGAAACTGGGATGCGGTCGCGCCTTCTGCGAGTTAGTTGTCTAACGGAATTAGGCAATAGGGTGGGTCCAAGAGAAAATATTCTAGGTCAACCTAGAAGTGGCTGAACACTCTACCGTCAGTGCTTTGGGCGGTGCAAGCGTAAGTACCTGTATTGAGGTTCACTGCATGAGGGCTTCGACTCGAGACGATACCCGGTTACGGTGGCCCGCCCGCATAACGTAGATGTACGTGTACGGTGCGCGTGTGTCTATATACCATAGCCGGTCACTAAAGAAAAAGGTGGTTCAAAGTTCTATTCATTCTACAAATTATATTGCCATTAATATACTATTTAAGGTATGACCGTGGGATAAAAATATAATTTTCGCCACCCTTTAATTGACTGTTTTGTTTCACCAGCAGAGTTGCGACCTCGTTAGATATGATTTATTATTTGAGTTATAGAGTGAACATTTTTGAAGTTAAACTTAACCTGCATCTTAAACCATTAGGCAAGAACCTATTGCCGTCTACTATGTGTATCGTGTGAGCTGTCACGCCGGCACTGGCCGCCACAACGGCACTGTTGCGGTGTTGATGGAGAGGGAGAGAGAAACACATGTTTATTTATTTTTATCGAGGAATATTTGTACATAATTTGAAAAGAATCGATAAAGAAATTTTCTCCCCATACACACTTTGCCGTTTTGTTATACCCCCTTAGGGGCGGAATTCATAAAATCCTTTCATATTGAATCTCTATGTCATAAATAAAAAAGTGCTTCAAAATTTAATGTTTCTAGCTTTAATAATTTCGGCTTGGCGGTAATGAGTCGATCAACCCGTTTCACAGGCCTAATTTACACAACCAGAGGATGAAATTGACAAATGCCGGATATTATCCTAGAATAATTAATTGATTCGACTCGTAATTTGAAAAGAATCAATAAAGATTTTTTTCTCTCCATACAAACTTTGCCACTCTGCTACACCCCCTTAAGGGGTATAATTTCGTAAAATCCTTTCTTATTAAATCTCTACGTCATATAAAGAAACCACTGTCAACATTTCAAGTTGCCAGCTTCAATAATATCGGCTTGGCGCTAATGATTTAATTAGTCGTCCAACCCGCTTTGCAGGCCTAATTTACACCCCCAGAGGGTGAAAATCAACAAATGCTGAAACACGTGTTTATTTATTTTTACTGAAGATAATTTGTACGTAGTTTGAAAAGAATCGATAAAGATTTTTTTCTCCGAACATTTTTTAAATTGACATAACTTTTTTATTTATAAACCAATTTACATAAAATAACACACACACAATTTGCCTAAATGTTAAGTGAAGCTTACCATAATATATTAGTGAAAACCGCGTTTAAATGGGATAAGCCGTTTCTGAGATTAGCGTGCACAAACACACAGACAAACAGATAAACAGACAAAAAAATTAATAATCATTGTTTTGGGTTCTGTTAGTGTTGATAAAAGTCCCAGTAATATTTTTTCTCATATATCTTCCATGTACAGACAGCGATTCGTTACATTTTTATTATATGTAATAGATGTATAGATGTATTAGCTGTGTGGCAGCGGCTTCGAATACTACCAATCCTTACTTTACTCGTGGATGTCGTAAAAGACGACTAAGAGCCTTATAACGACCTAGGCTAACTCCATCTGATGCCGTTTGGTCAACCTTTACATTCCCAAGGATGGTTGACGTCTGGCAGGCGGCCGGTCTTAAGACTATTGCCAATAACTTTTACAATATGTACTATGAAAGAAGAGTACATATTGTATCGACCCCAAGTAATGAATGAATGAATGAATGAAGGAATAAGAGTAGGAGAATGAATGAAGCAAGTTACTGTTAGATGTTTTATAGCCAATCATAATTATCTTTCTGTTGTTCCCCAATTGTTTGGGGTCTACGCAATATGTATCTTTTTTTTCATTAATCGTACAAGTAAAAGTTTTGGCAATATTTTTATGATCGTCCACCAGCCTTTTGTCAAGCCTTCTTAGGAGTGTAATTATTGACTAGATGACATTAAAGTTAATGGTTCAGGTCATTGTAAGCGTTTTTACGACACCCACGAGCTCTGTAAGGGTTGGTAGTATTCCTAGGCACTACCACACAGCGCATGTCTATTACATGTATATGTATATCCTATTTAATTAGATAGCCGTGTGGTGTCGGAGTTAGAATACCATTCACCATCCCTTGTCTTACCCATGGGTGATCTTAAAAAACGTCTAAGGGATATTAAAAGCATGCTCAGATGTTATACATCTGAGCAAAAGAAGGAAAACTCGAAAGAAAACCCTATATCAACACGTCTGACCAGCGTGGTATAGTAAGCCAACTTCCCTCCCATTATGGAGGAGGCTTGAACCCAACAGTGGGACATATATGGGCTGAGGTGAATTAGATATATGTGTACATTATAATCTATTACTATTCGTATTAAAAATGTAAGTTGTACATTTTATAATTGATTTTTTACGACTTCGTTGACTCAAGCGAAATAATTATGCTACTGTATTTGTGAGGCTCTGGAGTAGAGTTAGGTCAAAAGTAAGTATGCCGGGATTTCCTAAGGATTTCTAAGGATAGTATTTCAACACCAAGAATCTGTAATGTATGTGGGTATCTTAGCAGAAATACGTTTATCTTATCCCTTATAATATTACGTGAGACTATAATTATATGGTGAAATGTGGTTAGTTCTGGGTGATTGCTTAGCTCTTAGAAGATAACATTGGTGAGCGCTCATAAAATATTTATATACCAGAATTTAAATTTACCTGATCTAAAGATACTCCATTGGGGTTTTCCCCTAGCAATTTTCTCGTGACAGATACAAAACTCTCTGGATCTTCAAAGTGGGCCATGGCAGGTGTTTGTACAATATCAGATCCCAGTAGACTCATTGTGCTCATTTTCTCATCGGAATTTTTGTCAGGTGTTACTATAGTACAGCCGTATCCTGTTCAAATAAATAACTTAAAATATGTGCTATATATACATACATCTAGTTGTATAGAGTAGTTGTACATTGTTATTTTCAGTTGCATCTTTAATTTCTTTTTTATTACATTGTATTATTTCGCCAAATATCGAAATAAAAACTAAAGTAAAAATTGTAACTTGAACGAGTAAATAAACATGGAGGCGTTGGGTTTTTTAATTTTATAGAGCAAGCATCACACCTGATTGTGTGTGTTACTGCTGCCTATGGACTTTTACAATACCAAGGGTATAGCCAGGCCGCTGCCTACCAATATAAACCCAAACCCACCGATTGGGTTTCCCACTGTCTCACTCACCGAACGAAGCGCAATAGCACATTGCCATTACTCAGACGTCAATCTTCTGCGAGATTATTGCACTACCCCGGACGGACCGGCCCGCAGCTGTAGACAGAAAACTCTACAGCGTGCTCCTACTACTAAAAATCTCTTTATATTCTTAGTCCTTTACTATACCGAGAAACTATAAATAATGCAAACAATAAGAAATTTGGACTTAATTGCAAACTCACCTCGTACTGCACACGTTAGGGATACTCCAATTCCTGTGTTACCAGATGTTGGTTCTATAAGTCTAGTGCCAGGTTTGACGATCCCATCCTTTTCACCTTCAAGCACCATAGTGTAGGAAATTCGATCCTTTATTGATCCACCAGGGTTTAAGAACTCGCATTTTGCATCTGCAATAGTAATTCCATTGTTATTATATTGTTAAATATGAACGGTTATATTACTTGAAGTTTTTTTAATATTACTAGTAGGTATTGAGTAATTTTCCGTGTAGTGACGCCGTAAAAATATAATTTACTACCCCCTATCTTGGTTGTGGGTGTCGTACAATATGACTAAGCGATATATTATTCATATAACATCTATGCGAGCGAAGGAAATTCGAAATAAAACCCATGGATATACCTATAATGGACTAATTTTCATTCGATTGTGGAGAAGGTTAGAGCTGAGATGAGATAATGACGGATGAAATATTAAAAAGAATTTCATGATTGCAATTGGCACTGCCCTGCCTTTAATTAATTAATATGTTTAGTTCAACATATTAATTAAATGATTTACTATTAGGAGTCTAAAAAGATGTCCAAGACAAGTTATGATTTTATATCATCATCATCATCATCACAGCCCATAAATGTCCCACTGTTGGGCTCGGGCCTCCTCCAAAATGGCAGGGAAATTAACCTACTATTCCGCGCTGGTCAGACGTGTTGGCATAGGGTTTTGTTTCGAGTTTTCCTTCTCTCGCATAGATGTTATATGCGTTTTATATCCCTTAGTCGTCTCGTACGACCACGGGTAAGATATGGGGTGGTGATTAGTATTCTTATTCCGTCACCACACAGAAAATGATTTTATATGACTTCTTTAATATCACAGCCTACATAGTAGTGATTTAAATAGTTACTAGTTGCGCCATGTTTTGTAGTTTCTTTGCCCACGCAAGACAATTCTATATGCAATGAAAAGAAGACAATCCAAATATAATTTGTATGTTAATTATTGTATAGTGCCTCATGCCATAAGAGTATATACCTTTCAGGAATTATGCTTTAATCTAAGGTTTCGTTCCAAAAAGGAAATCTTATTTGATCTTAATGGTGTACTATTTTAATAAAAATGCGTTATCATTCAATCGAGAAATTATTCCGATGATGATGGTACATGAGCTTGCGAGTTGTTTCTGAGTGTTTAAACTCTAACCATAAGTGAACAATTTGAAAATACGTAATTGACCTTTGAATATCTTTAAGTCAGCATATCATTAATCTTTAACTCTTTAATAATATCTTTAACTCTTGTGCATATCTTTAACTCTTGTGTATTTCTATATATTGAGAATCTCGGAAACGGCTCCAACGATTTACATGAAATTTAGTATGCGGGTGGTTTCGTGGGCGATGATCGACGAAATCAAACCATGATTACATTTACTAAAAATATTTTTGTCAGTATTTTGAATTAATAAATAAAAATATAAATAGTATTTGAAGGTTTAGCCACTGTCATCAAGAATAAAAATAACATCGTTGGGAAATCGAGTAGTCGTTTAATCCCGACAGCAATTTTGTCAATTCTTGGTTTTACCTTTTTTTATTATTTATCCTTTTTTAATTGTATATAATTTTTATTTTATATTATTTCATCAATTATTATTATTTTTTTTTAAATTTAAATAACCGGTTTTTATTCTTTTTTTTGTCTATAGGATATAAAAATATTCATATTTCATGAGCATATTATTTGTATCCAAATATTCTCCGAAATTCCTTCACAATCTTTTGTATAAATATATTTTCCAAACAAACACAAAGTACAAAAAATACGAACTAAGTTCGATAATGGCGCTGATTGATACATTTATCTGCTTTAATAATTTCCATATTTATCTCTAACCATGATAATTTCTAAATAAAGCGTGATACGCTCGGTTCCATGCCAGTTCTTTGAAAAAAAAAAATGATTACATGCGTTTCGTAAACAAAGATTCTCTATATCTACATAAATTAATCAGCTTCCCGATGACCTTGTATATAATTATGATGTAGAAACAACGTAGAATGCATTATCAATATGTCATTCGAACTTTATGAGTTATGTCACTAAAATTAATCATATCAAAGATAATTACCGCGCAATACAAATATGATTGATGCCTTTGATTAAAGATTTGTTCTTTATACCTAAATATTGACAAAATATAATAAATATTGATTAGTTGAATAGGTATTATATTGAAATCTGATTTTATTACGATGTATTGCATTAAGCTGTTTAATAAGTATGTATTTCTGTGTGGCGATGGGATACGAATACAATTGTCATCAGCCTTGGCTCTTTGGAGCCAAGAGAAAAAATCGGTTAAAGGTGAATCAGGGGAGCGAACAGCAGCTCTCTCCTGACAAACCTATTACACCTGACTGCGATCACAAATCCATTTGCCAAGCGCGGCGATTATGTTACTATCCCATTATATGAGTGTAGGAGAGAGACCTACGTCCAGTAGTGAACGGCAAAGGGATTAAATGATGATAGCTATGATGATGACCAACCTCCTAATTTTTATTAAATTTTAAGTCTTTTTGCTGAATACTTATAAGAATATTAGCGGATCTGACAAACTTCGTTCCGCCTAACAGTCAATGTACGAAAAGTAAAAGTCCCAAAACTCAATCGCAGTGCCACCCTACCGGGTCCAATTACAAATCTAAACCAACTTCGAATCCACTTAAACACACAAAAAATTTCAACAAAATCCGTCCAGCCGTTTAGGAGTTCAGTGACATACACACGTACATAAGCATTATATATATATATATATATATATATATATATATATATATATATATATATATAAAGAAGATAAGGTGTTCTATCTTATAAGGCTGTATTCTGCAAATGAGAAAGACTTTACTAATAAATATGTTTAACAACCAATAGATAATTAAACTTATTTATTGGTAAATTCGTTCTCACTCAAACAATTTGCCGTTATTGGGGTAAAGGGTTATAATAATAATTATAATTAGTTATTGTTAGTCATCATCATCATCATCATCTCAGTTTATATACATACGTCCCCTGTTGGGCTCGAGCCTCCTCCACACTAGGACGGAAATTGATCTACTACATCACGATGGTCAGACGTGTTGGTTTTATTTCAAATTTTCCATCTCTTGCATAGTTTACTCCTAAGTCGTCTTTTATGATCATCCACGGGTAAGATAGGGGTGGTGAATAGTATTTTTACTATGTCACCGTATGGAAAGTTATTGTTAGCGTCATATTAATATTAAACCTGATAGATGACTGATAATTTTAAGCAATATTAATGTAGGTATTACAAGCACGCAAGCATGTATTTACATATGTACATATAAACATACGCACACGCATATATAATTATGTGTGAGTTATTATATGTAAATACATATTATTCATATAGACACTAGTTAAATATATTACATACTTCTTTTATTTATTTTTTTATTGCTAGTGGTGGCAAACCAGCAAGAAGCACATCATGATGGTAAGTGTCACTGCCGCCCATAGACCTTTGCAATACCAAAGGTATAGCTAGGCCGCTACCTACCAATACAAATCCTAAACCCACCCAGTTGGACTCCCGGCTCTCTCGCTCACCGAACGAAGCGCAATAGTCCATTGCCATTACTCAGACGTCGATCTTCTGCGAGAGTGTGGTACTACCCCGGACGGACCGGTCCGCGGCTGTAGACAGAGAACTGTCAACGGCGTGGTTCTACCACTACTAAATATTTATACTTATATTTATGTAGCTTCTCTATAGGTAATGGATAATGCGTAAAACGTATTATCCCTACTAATATATAAATGTGAATGTAAGTTTGTTTGTTACACTTTCACGCTAAAACTACTCAACCGATCATCATGAAACATTGTACACATATTCTTGGAGGTATTAAAAGTAACATAGGATACTACTTATTAAAAAAAAATCAAAATTTTTATATGAAAAATAAAAAAAATGTTTGTCAAATAATCTCAAAGTCTAGCTTCTTCAACGCCATCTAGCAGTCCAGTAATGAAGTTCCAACCCTGAGTATTGTAATACCGTTGCACTGTATTGCCGACGGTTAAAAATAAAAATAGGGGATCAAAAACTTTAGGAAAGTAACCTTTTACGCGGGCGAAGCCGCGGGCAGAAGCTAGTAGTCTATAAAATATAGCTTGATCTTTGTGACAGTTGTCACTAGTGCTGCATGCTTACGACGTAGTGCGTATTTTTGTCGATATAATTCCTTATTTTTTAAAGTTATTTGTTACTGCAAATGAAAAACAATGTATGAAAATCTTATTAAATTGCAATCAAATGGATGGATGAATCGATCATAAATGTAAAACAATCTATGAAAATCTAATTGAATTTAAATTAATGGATTTTATTTAATTTAAACTAAAGCTATTAATTAATTCTTTTTATTATTCGAAAGGAATACATACAAGTTCATCGTCACTATTATCATCATCGCTGGAGCATTCCTGTAGGTTGATGATGAGTTCTTGGTCACAGATTATTTCATGAATATAATCATGTTTATTTTATAAAAGAAATTATCTTTTTAATTTAAAAGAAATGGTCTTATTAATATTATAACTGATGTCTGAATACTAAATTAACACAATTTACTTATTTTATAGCGTAACCATGTGGTTTATATAGGTAATATATTGGTTTTACTTGATTTATAAATAATTAATAAAAATGTTATCGATTTACGTTTATCGATTATCCCATATCTGTTCTCAGTCCAGTAAGACCTTATACTTGCGTAAGCATCAATTTTTATAAAATAGTCACTAAGTATTTAAAAACATATGAGGTACAAGTTTTGGTATAAATATTCATATTTTTATATTCATAATTCAGTTGAGATATAAGTGGCATGTAAAGAATGAAAATATAAGCGATACAAAATTAAATTGTAAACATTACGCGAATTCAAAATTACTTCATGGTTTTGTAGCTATCTGTCACAGAGATCAACCTATATTTTAAGGACTATAGTTATAACGAAGAGACTAATGCCTCTTTTTCTCCAACGTCACTTTTATTTTAGATAATACCAAAGATAATTTAAGCATTAATGTGAATGTTGAATGCATGTTGAATGACACATAACATTAATTAATCGTTGATATTATTTATCATATAGATTACCTTAGCTATAATCTAAGATTTAGTTGTCATTGGTAAAAATGGTATATAACTTATAACACAGGGGCTAGGCTTTACGCGAAACAGCACTTAGTAAAGAGATTGGTCATTTTATGAAATTAAATAAACTATAAACTCTTCTAAATAAATTTGCTATATATCAATTCTATAATTTAATGTAGATAAGTTTTAAATATGTAAATATTGAAACTTATAGGCTGCCAAGATTATCCTTAACTTTTAATAACATAGCGACGTCATCATGTTAATAATCGGAACTAAGGCGATCTTATTATATTGACTACTATATAAACTTCTAGAGTAAATTTCTTTTTCTCAAACATGCTTGGAAATTTGAGCATTATTTTGACAACCTTCTTCGAGATAAATCGAAATTGCTGTACTGAGCGAGCAGCGGCCGGCAATAAATGTATGAAAATCCATATCTGTCGTGTTTTAGCGGCCAAATAAATAAATATATATGTAAATTCATATCTGTCGTATATTTTGAAAATGGAACGATTTGTTACTTCAAAATATTGCAACCAAATAGGCAACTTATCAGAGTTTCATTTAAATTTCGAAATGGCTTTAAAAAGAAACTTGTTTGATAATGAAAAAAAAACAAATGAAACCTTTAGCACGTGCACATACAGTTCTACTTAGTACTACTTAGTTTTAATTTCCGCTCATTATTTGAGAAAAGCACTATTCAAGCCTTGGCCACACCTAGAAATTGATGGACTTACTTATGTGTACCTCGGCTACGCCTCGGCCCACATTTACACGTTCGTCCATCAATTGCTCGTTTGCTGGCCGCTGCAGTAATGTAGGTACTATAAAATATCCACTATGGGTTTATGGTTTAAGGAGGTGCGCCGTTCTTTCTGTTGCCCCGGGCGTAGTTGACGGAGTCGGAAAACACCAAAGCACGCCGGCAAAAAAAAAAATTAACCCAGACGCCTCGTTTATTATCTTATAGTAGCAACTGATTTAATATTGTATATATGTACGTTTTGCTGGTCTACAGAAATATAGTATGCTGTTGAGACAGTTTAGTATATGATTTTACTTCAATCGTTGCTTCTCTTGCTTGTTATTATAACAGCATTTAGTTCTAAATTTCGACATCGTCTAATAAAGGAAGGGATTGTAAATTCAATTCTTACATATTACAGTATATGTACATCATATAGACTTTTTAGCTACAGAGCAATGTTGTGTTCATTTTATTTCATCTCAGCTCATATATGTTCCACCGTTGGGCTCGAGCCTCCTGCATGATGGTAGGGAAATTGACCTACTATATCACGCTGGTCAGATGTTTTGGTATAGGGTTTTGTTTCGAGTTTTCCTTATCTTACATAGATGTTTTATGCGTTTTATATACCTTAGTCGTCTCGTACGATCACCTACGATTAAGATATGAGGTGGTGAATTGTATTCTTAGTCCGTCATCACACGGAAAATGTTGTGTTCACGTTGCTTATAATATAAAAACACATGTAAAAATAATATATAATATTGTTATCATATAAATGAGATAATGCCTAGATTATTAATGTTCATCACTCGTCTTTTACACGCGGGTGTTGTGACATATGAGCATATTAACTGTAAGAGTTAAAGAAATTTTCAGTTGCAGAGGAATGAAACTATTTTTACGGATTCTATCGCGTTTGTATTTAGTTATTAATTGCCGTTTCGAACACTTTACAGCTTTCATGGTCACGGGAGGACCTTATTTCAAACGCGTAATATTCCCCTTAACATCAGAAATCATTATGCAGAGGAATGAATATGACGAACGCAGTCTAAGATTAAGACCTTAAGTTGCATGTTACATACATGCAATTTGGTGTGTTATATAGATATTTTCATATCATTATATGATACATAAGATAATATAAATATTATCAATATTAATTCATAATGATAATAAATGACTTCCAGATAAAGCGTAAAAAGATTTTATTTAGTTTTGTATTTATTGAGATCGATTTTTTTTTTATCAGCCATATATGACTATATTTTACTGGTGGTCTACCGCCGCTAGGGAAGTCGGTAGCAGCGCTTTCTTGGCAAACTTAATAAACTATTTACGATCCATCTACGCTGCGTAGGGCTTATAGCAATATCGCTATTCGTTGGGAGGACTATGTTTAATAGTGAACCTTGATGAGCTTATCGACAGATGTGTGTTTGGTAGCTAGTTAGATAGCACTGGTCGTAATGAGGCACCGTATAATGAGGTGTGGCGTTTGATTTCTAGTTCAAGATCTGAAGTTATCTGAAGGCGCTGTCAAATTTACAAACAATGTTTAAGTTATAGTAAAAAAAGGCTCTATTTTTTACTTAATCCGTCTACGGCGGCTTTTGCATTTAAATTATTATCACTCTGCTAAACCTATACTCTATATATGTATGTATATATGTATATACTCTATATATGATACCAAATTTCAAGAAATCTGATACAATTTTTTTTTACATCATTTTTGAACAAATTACAGTGAGTCAAAACTTTTAAATACATAATATATATTATTTTATATAACAATAAAAAACATGAGTCCTTTCAGCTAAAATTGTTATATTTTTAAATATTTAAGGGAAGCGGAAATTTAATGATTGTTTGTATCATTTTCGTCAATAAGATAGCTGAACTGTAATCACATTTTTTTTGTTTTTCGATGAATAAAACATAAGCTTCTACGTTGAAATTCCGAACCCATTAAATATAATTTATTTAGAACCGCTATTAGTATTTGAATTAAAAATAATTAGTTTGTATTACTTATAATATAATTCTTAAAATTCGAAGGGAAAAAAGGAACAAAAACAATGAGAGAATGATTGATGGGTCGGTAAGTTACACTACAATTGTTAACAAAAACGTGTTTTTTATAAATGTGATCACGAGAAAAACATTTTATTTTATTGCTTATGGTAGCAAACCAGCAAGCAATTCACCTGATGGTAAGTGTTATTGCCGCCCATGGACCTTCGCAATACCAAGGGTATAGCTAGACCACTGCCTACCAATACAAACCCCAAACCCACTCAGTTGGGCTTCCGGCTCTCTCGCTCACGGAACGAAGCGCAATAGCACATTACCATTACTCAGACGTCGATCTTCTGTGAGAGGGTGGTACTACCCCGGATGGACCGGCCCATGGCTGTAGACAAAGAACTGTCAACAGTGTGTTTCTACCACTTTTGATAGGACCACGCACATCTCCTCAAACCAATTTTCATTAAATTAATTAAAATCCAGGGATATTATTTTTCTAAATAAATATCTTGGTGTATGTAAAAAAGAGGGGGAGGGATACATTTTTTTGGATTCCGTTAATAAGGATGACAGCATTAATTTTCGAACGTCAGTTTAAACACGCACACATATACACATAGATATACATATAGACATTACTAGAGTTTAGAGATTAGAAGCGATACAATCGAGTATTGACTCACGATCCTAATGTCCATCATTGGTTATGACTGACAGATGTTAAGAATAAAATCTCCTCTCTCTCTCTTTAGTATGGTACCTCATATCTATTTGAGGTACCTTACTAAAGGGCTGCTGGTGGTTCAAGATTGAATTCTTAACGTCTGTCAGTCTCACTCACTCACTCTAGTGAGTAAATACAACTACGGTAATAATCATTCATTTAAATTTATTATTCATGTCCAAATTATTTGAAGGTTCTATAAACGATATTCATGAGGAAACGCGATGTTTGTTATCGTATAAATTAGTTATGGTTAAAAACATGTTATTTTTAACATTATGTTTTTCCATTATATTTAAATTAACGCGACGGAAATAGGATCGCTACCCATAAATGGAAGATTTTAACTTAATTTGAATAAAAATAGCTGTTTTAATACATAGTGACTGATATGTTTTTAAGATATTCTTTATGAATAGCGTTGTCTTTTCATGTAAAGTCGACTAAATGAAGAAAGGAATGTCATAACAAATAATATAAAATAGGTCTTTTAAAGTAGCTATTGGATATGTATTTAACAATTTATTATATTCCTCTCTCATTTTCTATACAGTGACGGAGTAAAAATACAATTCACCACACTTATCATGTCTGTAGGTGTGATAAAATACGACTAAACGATATAATATCTGTGCAAGAGAAGGAAAATTGGAAATAAAACCCTGGATAACCGTTCTAACCCATCTAACTAGCGTCGTATACTAGATTAATGACCCTACTATTGCAAAAGCAGCTCGAGCCCAACAGTGGGGTATAGTAGCTGGGATGATGATGATAATGATGTTGGAATTTTCTTCCTCAGTCCATATACGCTACATTATAGGGTGTATAATATAGCCCTATGTTGTCTTCTATAATTGGAGGGAAATCCTATACTGGTCAGACGATCTGCTGTAGGATTTTGTTTTAAGAAGTGTTTTTGTTTACTTGCATTCCTTAGTAATACGATAACGATACTCGTTGGAAAGGAAAGGCGAACTATATTGTTACGCCTTTTTTTTTAAAGCTTATGGTGGCAAACAAGCAGACAGGACACCTGATGGTAAGTGTCACTGCCGCCCATGGACCTTTGCAATACCAATAGCTAGGCCGCTGCCTACCAATACAAATCCCAAACCCACCCCAGTTGGGCTTTTCTAGCCTTCGTCTTCACTAGACTAGGGAACTGTGTAACAGAAAAATATTTAAATTAGATAGAATATAAGTACTTACACATTTCACATTCAAGTCCATGGTCTTTTGGTATTCTGTTGAGTCGCACCATAGGTGTGTTGCCAATACATTGTAGTATGTTGTCGTAGACTTTAGTTCCTCTGAAAATAGTACAACTATAAGTATGCATATATGTAATTATTACGTTCATACTAGTCATTGTTATCAAATAAAAATAGTTTCTTACAGAAATATGTTGTACAAATAAAGAAATAAAATCTATAAATATAATATATTTTTTTTTTGTTATGGCGGACTTAATGCTAGATTCATTCTCTACCTATGAACCACGGGTGACGCGGAGATGTTAAAAGGTAGGTGCATGTATTGAGAAAGTTATTTGAAAAAACTTAAAGGAGTTATTACGGCAAACATAGATATATTACAAGAATATATAATACATATTAAAATCCAATAATACACAATAATATATATAATAATAATAATAATAATTCTTTATTCGACTTAAGACTTAATTTTATACAAAATATTTCGAGTTCCCTGGTTCCTTCGCTAGTTGCATACTGTGTTGCAGAAACCAGTGTACTATTTGATGTCATGTTTATCATTAACAACTAGACAGTAGTGGTAAATATATATATATATATATATATATATATATATATATATATATATATATATATATATATATATATATATATATATATATATATAGCATAGCTGTGTGCTAGCTACGAATACTACCAACCCTTAAGTTGCACGTGGATGTCGTAAAAGACGACTAAGAGCCATATAACGACCTGGGCCAACTACATCTGATGCCGTTTGGTCAACAGTTACGTTCCCAAGGAGGGTTGACGTCTGGCAGGCGGCCGGTCATAAAACTATTGCCAATAACTTTTACAATATGTACAAAAAGATTAAAATATAATAATAAGAGAAAAAAGATAAATAAAATAAATATGAGAATAATATAAATATTATATATATTTACTACATATACAATTACAATTATCCTTGTCGTAAAGGTTTTTAGTCAATTGTTTGTATTACATATTAGGTACTTTACGTCACTGAGATGAGTCAAGTCCTGCCATTTGTTGAGTACACATGACGTACTTGCTTTTACGTGTAATAGAGTTATAAGGTGTTAAGGTTCCGTTGCAATAGAATGGAACTATAATAGTATTTCGATGAGTATGGAATATTTGCAAAGCTTTTAATAATAAAAGTAAAAGATTAGCAATTAAGGGGTTTTATGATTAAGTCACTACATGTTTACTCTCTAAAAACCCGATTACGAAACGAAAAATGATATCACAAGTGGGATTGCTAAATTTCAGTAATTTGAATAACAACGTTGTGTCATTCTTTAATACAATTCCAACTGCAAAGTTTGAAGTCTTAAGCCCATACAATGTGTAAACATTGTCGGGTAGATGGCACTCGTAAATATATCACGAAGCGAGATTTGTATGTTCTACAATACAATAGTTCAAGGTGGTGTAAGTGACAGCACGATTGGGACGGATTTCCAATAGGTGAGTGGGTTCGAATCCCACTTTTGACATCATTTTTCGCTTCGTAATGGGGTTTTTATAAATAATTAAACATATTAAATGCTAAATTTCAGTAATTTGAATGTTTACTCTCTCCCAAAATTTGAACTACATACATATCATCACGCCATATCCCTTGCAGAGTAGGCAGAGAGAACAGAGTGCCAGAGAACTCTATCTCTGCATCCTTCACTCGCTTCCTCAACATTCATAATTCTCTTCATACACGCTCGCCGGTTTCGGAGACTCTTGACTCCACCTTCCTTCAGTACATGACCGATCTGGTCTAGGTAGGTTAGTCTCGGTCTCCCTCGGTACCTACATCCTTCCACTTTCGCATTGTATATCTTCTTAACCAGGCGTTCGTTCGGCATTCTTTCCACATGTCCGAACCATCGGAGCATTCCCTTTCGCATCTTTACACCAATACTCTCTTTCATACCTACTCGCTCTCTTACGTCGTCGTTACGAATGCGGTCGGTCAGCCTAACTCCACAGATTTTCCGCAGAGATCGCATTTCGACCGCATTAATTTTACTATCATACTCTTTTCTGCATACCCAACTCTCGCTTCCATACAGTAATGTTGGGACAAGCACTGCGTTATGTATGTTATGTACACGTGCCTTCTGGCTGAGGTGGTGGCTGCCGAGAAGTTGCCCCAACGCTCCGTTCACTCTATTTCCCGCATTCACTCTTCGCTCTATATCAGTGGTGTACCTTCCATCTCGGCTAAATCCACATCCAAGATATACAAATTCATCCACTTGCTCTAGCACATCATTACCTATTGTTACTCTTACATCTGTTCTGGTTTTATCTCTTTCAAAGACCATTATTTTGGTTTTGCTCACATTCACGCGTAGACCCCTTTTTAACTATAAATTTTAACTATATGTATGAAAATCACATATAACGATAAACCCTTATGATATAGATTACAAAAAACTGTCATAATAAAAAGTAAATACTAGTTCGATATTGTGGCGTATAACATATATAAATACGGGTGTTTTTAAGTTTTGTCAAGAAAATAAAAACTAAAGCTATGGCTGATAGACAGCGAAAGTTTACTCATCATTCTTCTACTCTTATTCCAATTACTTGGGGTCGATACAATATGTACTCTTCTTTCATAGTACATATTGTAAAAGTTATTGGCAATAGTTTTATGACCGGCCGCCTGCCAGACGTCAACCCTCCTTGGGAATGTAATCGTTGACCAAACGGCATCAGATAAAGTTGGCCCAGGTCGTTATAAGGCTCTTAGTCGTCTTTTACGACATTCACGAGTAACGTAAGGGTTGGTAGTATTCGTAGCCGCTACCGCACAGCAAAGATGGCGAAAGTTTACTATACCCTTTTTTACGTTCGTTTTAATAGTTTCATAACCAAATATGTGTTGACGTTATTTTTAATTATAAATGTAAGCTTTCTCGGACAAAGCAGTAATAATTAATGAGTGCTGTAAATTGATATTATGGATTATAAAGGCAGTTGGAATGTTTAATGGCTTATAAAAAGTTACAATTATATAAATTTTAGGTTATATGAAGTTCACCGTGTCATCATTAGTGATAGGACCACGCTGTTAACAGTTTTCTGTCTACAGCCGCGGGCCGGTCCGTCCGGGGTAGTACCACACTCTCGCAGAAGATCGACTTCTGAGTAATCGCAATGTGCTATTGCGTTTCGTTCGGTGAGCGAGAGAGCTGGAAGCCCAACTGGGTGGGTTTGGGGTTTTTATTGGTAGGCAGTGGCCTAAGCTATACCCTTGGTATTGCAAAGGTCCATGGGCGGCAGTGACACTTACCATCAGATTTGCTGCTTGCTCGTTTGCCACCATAAGCCATAAAAAAAATTTAGGTAGATTTGTTAATGTGAGATTGCGTTCAATATCTAATAGGAGGCCAAGATCACTATTTACAATCGTAGCACGATTACCTTTGTATGAATCATTACACACGTATCTAATTGATTTAAGTTTTTTCTCTTGCTCTTGTTGCTATATTTGTATTGATTTAGTACAGATAATATTTACATCTATTATACGTTGAAATAGAGTAACACTGTGTGTCAGTAATGCATATTATTTAAAATAAAAAATACACTTGCTTTACATTAATATATCGTACGATGGTGAACGGCTATAAAGATTTTTGTTAGAGTTAATAATTGTATCCATGTCCAGCGGTTACTAAAAATTAAAAACAAAACGAAGCTTGCAAATTAGTGCGAGATGTATCTAATGTTATTTCATTCATTCGCAGTTTATAAATTTAAAGATGGATTTTCTTGAGGAAATATTTCGATAATTTAGAAAATCTCCTGCAAATTTTAATAGCAATCCTTCTTGGTTGTCTCATGCGTCAATCCCAGGACCTCTAGGTAGTAGCACTTGTGCTACTATAGCAAAGAGACTACTTGTATGAACATAAAGATTAAGCGTTATATTATCACCGTTATTTCTCATCACATACAATTATGGCTATAAAGTAATATTATTTTTATAATCTAAATAGATTATTAATTATTTATCTATAAAAATTGTCATAATGATTTAATTTTCTTTTTTGATTTTTGGTTTATTAATGATTCTATAAGTCGTTGTTTTGAATTATGTTTATTACTTTAGTTAAAACTAAAGGATGTGATTACTAGTGATATTATGGAGGTCCATGGTAGTCGAAATTATTGGATATCCGAAACCGTTGCTAAAAAACATCATCATTGCCCTAATCATATCCCAATTACTTGGGGTCGATACATTATCTACTCTTCTTTCATAGTATATATTGTAAAAGTTATTAGCAATAGTTTTATGACCGGCGCCTGACAGACGTCAAGCCTCCTTGGGAATGTAATTGTTGACCAAGCGGCATTAGATGGAGTTGGCCCAGGTCGTTATAAGTCTCTCAGTCGTCTTTTACGACATTCACGAGCAAAGTAAGGGTTGGTAGTATTCGTAGCCGCTACCACACAGCATGAAAAACATAAAACTTTAAATATATATATATATACCTATATATATTTCTGATAGGATCAATGTGCGTATATTACGACAGATTTTACTTTCAATCTGTCAAACTAACTTTATGCTAAACATAAGGATCTCTAAAGGGTAATAATACAATAATATCCGTGATCGAAACTATCGGATCATATAAATAATTTCATATCCGTAATCATATAATCGTATTTGAAACCGGTATAATGATATTTTATTCGTATCCAGACACGAAAATTAATATTACAAAAATCTCTAGTAGGTAATTAACTTTTAAATTTTAATGTTATTAGCTCGCTGAGGCAAGTTAGAAGTGCGTGCTTTATCTTCTAATACAATATTGACACCGATTCTGCTAAATATTTTAAACACACCATGTACCACCTCCAGAATATAAATTTAAAAATAAGGGAAATTAGCCTATGTCTACCAAGTTGACCAGCCTTCTTTAGTTAGGATTTTATGACTTTCTTTGTTTAGCATAGATTTTGTTTAATTATATCACTTAGTTGTTTCATACGACACCCACGGATAAGGGTGAGATGTTGATTCATTATATTCTAAGCTTGTAACAACATTATTTATATCACTTATTATCACGGTGAATATAATTTAATAATACTTTGAGTTATATCATATCCATTTAATTTAAATTAACTCGCAGTGTACCTAATAATAGCTATTATATATAATATATAGGTATATATATATATATATATATATATATATATATATATATATATATATATATATATATATATATTATTTTATTTTATTTTATTTTATTTTATTTTATTCAGCACACCAACAGCACAATTACAGCAATTGCATAAATACAACAGAGTTAACATATATAGCTTAGTTAACATATATAGATTAAAGACTATATTAATTTAGTATATTATTATAATTATTTGTAACAGATTATCCGTAAAAAAGAAAAAAAAAAAACACCAAGTAAAACCAAGGAATCACTACTCGCCTTTTAAAAGGCAGTGTATGTATGCTGCATATGTCATTGAATATATATATATATATATATATATATATATATATATATATATATATATATATATATATATATATATATATATATATATATATATATATTGTATTACGAGGAGGATATTGTATTGAGAGGATCTTCTAAAATCTACAATTAAAAAATACAAATTACACCTACACTCGGTAAAACAGTTTGTGGATAGTGAAAATTATTGCCCGACGTGGTAATTGAACGCATGACACTGGCATGTGTCGCTGTTGTACCATCTGTGTGTCATCTGTTGTTGTGCGGAGTTTATTAACAAAACCGTTAATAACCACTTTAACATTTACGAATTCGAACCCGTGCGCTCACGTCAGCGGCAGCACATTTAATTCATCACTAACAGTTTATTAGCAAACAAAGTAAATTATAAGTACCTATATTCACTAAATATTGACTTAATTAATCCTTGAATTTGTTGAACACTAGTACGGTAAATATTATAAGTCTTTCGATATTGACAGATGTATTGTCATCACTAGTGGCAAATAGTTTTGTGAGGCAATATCGATGATGTGCGACCTTAAATTTCCATTTACACTAAAATATTCCATATAATATATGTTAATGCCCTCAAAGAGACGTTTTGAAATTATTTAGCAACTATCTCACCCGGGCTGTGACGTCTTAAGATTACAATTGTCATAACTCCTTGATTTCCTGTAGGTACCGTAAAGCGATTAGGGGATGGAAGCAGGTAACATCAATGATGTTACCTGCTTCTATCCCTAATCGTTGCAATGGCAAAAAAGGAAAACTCGAAACTAAATTCAACGTCCGCTCGTCAGGTCTGATACACCACTAGGAAAATTTGCCTCATTTGAAGTTGCTCTGTGACCATCTGTGGGACGTATGTTGGCTGAGAAGAAGAAGTAAATATCAAAAACAATGCGCTGAAAGGTGACTGAACTTCTAGAAGATAATACAGATTGATAAATAAAGTAACAAAAATGTTGTAAGTGAAAAGGCTTTCGAAAAGTTTAATACAACAATTTAAATTATCATGATCATCATCATAGTCCATATATGTCCCACTGTTGGGCTCGGGCCTCTTCCGTAAGGGGAGGGCAATTAACCTACTATACCACTCTGGTCAAACGTGTAAGTATAGGGTTTTGTTTCGAGTTTTCCTTCTCTTGCATAGATGTTATATGCATTTTATATCCCTTAATCGTCTCTAAGAATCACTCATGGGTAAGATAGGGGGTGGTGAATTGTGTTCTTACTCCATCACCACACGGATAGTGTAATTTTACATCATAGATTACTAACTAGTAGGAAGGTAGAATAGATATAATATTGTATTACCTATACCTATTCCAATCTAAATGTATCTATTATATCTGCAATATGTCAAAAAAATTCAACATTAAATTTAATAGAACCGAATTTAAAGAAAAGATCGATTTCTATAATTCTTATTAATAACAAAAATTCTAATGTTTTAATATAGGTACTTATTTGTAACGCGATGGCACTAGAATGATTGAAGAATTCGGAATGAAATTTAGTGCAAAAATAGATTGTGGTCTGAAATAACACATACTAGCTACTTTTTATCTCTTGTGGAATAGATTTCGTTGACGAATTTTGCAATAAATCGAGAATAAGTTTGCATTTTTTAAACGTTGAGTTGATAACAAAAAATAATATTAAAGAGGAATAAAAATTTATTCGAAAAGAGTTTCGTGATTTTTTTGTCTGTGTTGATTTTCATAAATGAACTATGCGGTGTTATTATTTTTTTGTTATGTTTCAAAAAAAAAATCGGGATATAAAAGTATGTACACTAATTTTATAAAAAAAAATCTTTAATATTTTTGATATTTTCTATATTTTATATTATATATGATTTTATTAATATTTAGAGTATCGAAACATTTTGTTTTGAGAAAATTGGCATTGCAGTTTTTTGAGCAAATTGTACACCCACGTTGCATGGTATTGTGAAGCGTGCTACTTAATAGTATTATTCAAAAAATATTTAATAATTAAATGTAGGTAATTGATTAGGTATTAAAAATACTGTCTTTTTAATTACTAAAATCATCAAACAAAAATCAAGTTATACTTATTATTATTTTCTTACAATTTTCATTAAACTTGTGAGTTATATTTCTTAAAAATTACCTAAATACAATTATAATGACGAAGCACTAACTGAAATATTATTTTCTTTAAAGATAAAATTTGCACAATAATTATGTATTTATATGTTGTTCTTTATATTTTTTTACGTGACATAAATAAATATTTTCATTAAGATTTAATTTAATTTATTTGTACTCATATTAACTCACCGTTCTTTGCTGCTCATTTCTGATATGTTCCTTAGTCACTTTGAACCAACGTGAAGGCGTAGCATATATCTATATAAGACTGACCAGCTGCAAGGCTTTGATAGAATTTATAAACTTTAACACGGGGAACGCTGCATATATATCAATTCATAGATATATTCGATAATGGTTTTTTTTTTATCACAAATCAAAACGTTGATAATGTATTTCTTATCTCCTAGATATAAGTAATACTTCACGGCACAAGTATAGCTATAAACTCTGATTTATCAACACGATCAACTACCATTACTAATAGAATAAAGAGATTGAGCTTGGCGTTCGTTCTAAGGTATATTACCGTTGTATATTCATAGCATTTTATGTATGCTTGTCAGTTAGCGGTTCTTATTAACCACAGGGTCACACGACTTCATCACATGATTTACTTGATGAAAACTTTGTTGCATGTAAGTATGTTGCACACGTGTATTTTCTAGACACTAAAAGCGTGTGCATGTTTGCGACTGCTGATAAATTCTGCTATATTATACAGTCATACAGACTTGCATAAGTGTTTAAAGTAGTAATAACGATCTCCTAATATTGCATCTAATTTAAAATTAGTTTTATTAATCATATATTTCAGGAAATATTTTTGAATAATTCAAATCTTTTTAACTAAAAACGTGTGCGATAGTGGCTAACACGAAAATAATTTCAAACTTATATAAAGCACAGGCGCGATTATATGTGAGATATCTAATTACAATTTAATATGATAAAAGTATATCTTTCCGTGTGGTAACGGCGTAGTATAAATACAAGCCACCATAATAATACAAGCCACTTTCCCCTACGGTGTTCATAAGTATAGTTAAATTTGATTAAGGGATATGATATCCCTATAACTTCTGTGCAAGAGAGGGAAGGCTTTAAATACAATCCAGTCAAAAAGTGTAAGTCTGTCCAGCGTGGTATAGTAGATCAATTTCCGTCATTTTGTGGAGGAAGTTTAAGTCCAGTAGTGGATTGTATATGAGCTGCGATGAAGCGTAATGTATATGTACAATCTAACAATTTAATGTAATTAAAACAAGAATAGAGATCCCGGTTAATATGCGTTCAACATCTGGTCCTTTCTCTTTCGTATCTTAAGTAGGTACTTCAGCCACCTTTTTAAAATAATGCAGTATATTTTTTATTAAATTTGGTGGCACACCTAATGATGAATGGTAAGTATCACTCATGGATTTCAGTAATATCCCTGATATTATTGTACTCATATGATACATCTAAGTTCTGGATTAGAGGTTTCGGAGACTCTTGACTCCACCTTCCTTCAGTACATGACCGATCTGGTCTAGGTAGGTTAGTCTCGGTCTTCCCCAGTACCTATATCCTTCCACTTTCGCATTGTATATCTTCTTAACTAGACGTTCATTCGGCATTCTTTCCACATGTCCGAACCATCGGAGCATTCCTTTTCGCATCTTTACACCAATACTCTCTTTCATACCTACTCGGTCTCTTACGCCGTCGTTACGAATGCGATCGATCAACCTAACTCCACAGATTTACTGTAGAGATCGCATTTCGACCGCATTAATTTTACTTTCATACTCTTTTCTGCATACCCAACTCTCGCTTCCATACAGTAATGTTGGGACAAGCACTGCGTTATGTATTGCTACACGTGCCTTCTGGCTGAGATGGTGGCTACCGAGAAATTGTCCCAACGCTCCGTTCACTCTATTTCCCACATTCACTCTTCGCTCTATATCAGTGGTGTACCTTCCATCTTGGCTAAATCCACATCAAGATAAACAAATTCATCCACTTGCTCCAGTACATCATTACCTATTGTTACTCTTACATCTGTTTCAGCTTCATCTCTTTCAAAGACCATTATTTTGGTTTTGCTCACATTCATGCGTAGACCCCTTTTCTTACAATCTTCTGTCATTGTGTCGACTAGGGTCTGCAGGTCAGTCGCTGACTATGCCAGCAGAACTGCATCATCTGCATAGAGCAGAGCAGTGACCACTGAGTCGCCCATCTGGACTCCCACATTCATATCGTTCAACCTTTGGAGACATTGATCCAGATATATGATAAACAGCCTGGCTGACAGAACGCACCCTTGCTTAACGCCGATATTGACGTCAAACCAAGGCGACATTCCATCATTCAGTCGCACACAGGCTCTACAGCACATGTAACTGGACTGCACAGCCTGTAGCAGTTTACCGTTAATACCATACTCCGGTAAAATGTCCCAAAGTTCCTTTCGTACAACCGTGTCAAATGCTCTCTTCAGATCCACAAAACTGCAGAAAACCTTCTGACCTAGAGCCAGATGCTTCTCGACAATGTTGCGCAGAGAGAACACTTGATCCATGCATCCCCTTCCACTCCTGAAACCTCCTTGTGTCTCATACAGTAAACCATCGGACACCATCCTCATTCTCCTTTCAATAATTTTACCGTACACTTTTGCTGCCAAACTGGTCAAGCTTATGGCTCTGTAATTTGCGCAGTCATAACGTGAACCCTTGGTTTTAAACAAGGGCACGATGACTGCGCTATTCCAGTCCCCGGGAACCATTACCGAGCTCCAACATAAATTGAGGAGCAACAGGAATGCCTCTCAGACACAGGAGCCACCAAGCTTGATCATCTCGGCAGACACCATATCAATGCCCGCTGCCTTACCATTTTTCAAACTTCTTATCGCCCATTCAACTTCATCCATACTGATGCCATCGGAGGACGTCGGTGCCGAATGTTGTTCTACTAAACCACATGCGACACCGGCGCCAACTCGAGTATCCGCATACATATCGCCAAAATATTCACTCCATCGGCTTAACAGGTCTTGTGTTTGTGTAAGAATGTCTCCACCTTTAGACCTTATTTTATTCATTCTGAAGGCTGACCAACAACACCGATACTTCTTCACCTCCCTCCAAAAGAGTATGGTGTTACCCTCAAAGTTTTTAGTCAGCCTATCTTCTGCACTCATATTTGCTATATCACGTTTCTCTTTCACTAAGGTCTTGGTGTCATTCTTACATTGCCGATATATTTTTTTCTTCTATTCAGTCATACTGTCATTCAGATTCAAAGAAGAGACATAGTCCAGCCACGTTTTCTTCTTTTGCTCTACGGAAGCTGCCACTTCCGCATCCCACCATGCATCACCATTTGTTTTTCTATGCTTCTTTGAACTTCCACCTACTTCTTTCGCTGTATTTACCATACTCTCTTTCAATACTTTCCAGCATTCTTCAATGTCCGATTGCGGCTGGCTTACCATCGTCAGCCGTTCTCAGACACCCTCTGCATACTTTTCTCTTACACACTCTTCTTGCAACCTTTCAACCTTTATTCTTTCAAGCCCTCCGAAGTGGACACGCTCTCGCTAGTGCCATCTTTCTGAACAGTACCTAAATCCCGCAATAACGTGATAGTGGTCCGTATCGACTGTGGGGCCCCTGTAGGCTCTTGCGTCCAATGTTTTGCTTTGGAGGCGACTGTCTACCAAAATTAAATCTATTATACTTTTCTGTTCATTCCTTCTCCATGTATACATATGGATGTCCTTATGTTGGAAAAATGTGTTTGACACAATAAGGTTTCTGTCCATGCATACATCCGCTATGAGCCTAACTGCGTCGTTCACTCTCTTATCACCAAATGGATCAAGTACGTCCTCATAGTCGGGACGCTTGGTCCCCGCCCATCCGTTCAAATCTCGGCATACAATCACGCGTTCACTGGTTTCTGCCATATCCAGAACTTCCCTAACATTATCCCAAAACTTCTCTAGATCTGATGCCACCGAGGATCCTACAGGAGCATATGCTACAACTATGAATACCTTGGTGACACCTAGTTTTATACGGACAAAGAAGTCTGGGATCATACATTTCGTAATCCTTCACACCTGAGGCCAAGCGAGAGGACAACAGCACTCCTACACTCATGCTGGCTCAATCGCTCGCTCGGTACGCCAGACCACAGAGCCATCCCGCCACCTGGAAGATCGCAGGTGTCGCTGCTCCTTCGCTTGGTCTCTGTTACACAGAGCACGTCTAGCTGTTTGTCCGCCATGACGGTTATCAGCTCGTGCAACTTACCTTCCACACAACCTCTTACATTCCACGTGCCCACCCGGCACTCTGCTCTCCTCAACTCGCCTGACTGGGCATGGCGTGATAGGTGGCGGCCCCCATCGCCGCACCTACTATTACACTTACTATATTATACATACATACATATCATCACGCCATATCCCTTGCAGGGTAGGCAGAGAGAACAGGGTGCCAGAAAACTCTATCCTTGCATACTTTACTCGCTTCCTCAACATTCATAATTCTCTTCATATACGCTCGTCGGTTTCGGAGACTTTTGACTCCACCTACTATATTATATTACTAGCACTTTAGCAATACCAGGAGCACAGCTACCATGTAACTTACTGTAATGAAACTGTTCTTCATAAATCTTGTTTAAAGAAGGAAATGTTATAGCGCTATCACACCATGGATGATATTGTGTGCCAGGTCTCGCGTCCAAAGTGGAGTCACAAGCAACGAATTGACCCAGAAGATCTGCCTTCTTCAACGTAAGAACGTTGTGGACTAGACTACCATCGTGTTTCTGTAGTAGTGATTGCACTGGCGGTAGTTGCCTTAGACAGCTTTGGCGAGCGACCAAAATGCACAGCACCCAGCGGAATAGCTCTCCAATCGCTTGCTAATTCTGATAACGTTCCGCCTTGGCTCTGGTAATAGCTTCTCTCAATCTTACAGCATCTAGCGCCATTAAATTTTTGTTCCACTAATTTGGCTTTCGGGTCCTAACATTTTTTGTCCTTATTCCAAGCCTCATACGCGAACTGCTGTTGTATTCGCTTCCATGGTTCAACAAAATCTTCAAGACGGTTGCGGCCACCTACGGGTATTTTGGTGTTGGGGATGAAAAATTATATCCTTGTAATAAATGTTTCGGTAACACAGTTTGCACAAACGCCAGGATCACCAAAAGCAAAGTAATACCGCTTCCATGTGTAGGATGCGTAAAACTCGTGAAGTCCACCCCGATCTGCTGACTTATATTACCAGATAGAGTCCTGCGAGTCCCAGTAGCCGTAGAGTGATTAGGTCTCGCAATAGAGGCTCTGCTACAGACCGAGCAATGCTCAGATGACCCAAGAGCGGCTTCGACCACTACCCGGTATCCATACTTATGAGTAATCATCAGAAGATGCGGTAAAGATAAGTGAGAGACCATAGTTTGAGATTATATTGAAGATCTATCTTGGAGGTCAATGATTCGGAAACCCAACCATTCTTTATGATGAGCGCACAAGTCTCTAAGTATCACCAGCTCCACCGATGGACATTGTTCCAATATTTCGTCAATCCCGCATTGCACATCCTCAAATAATTGAATTGAGCCCGAATTACTACCGTGGAACCTATAGCGGCACGCGTAGATGTGGGATAACCTTGCCAGTCTACTCGCAACCATAAGATTGACATGACATCATGATTGAGGGCTTGAAGGTGCCAACAGTAGATCTCACCCCGAATGATCATGCACACCCCGGTTTTATAATTATTGGTAATTTCAATACGAAGCATCCTCCGGGGCACCCATCTGCGTCTATATTAAAGGCGGGCTGTATCCCATCCATCTCAAGAAAGTGGTGGACGGCATCGAGTATGCTATGTAATGCCCTAATATTGCAAAAAGCCCCATCAAATGTGGATCGGTGGTCCACTGTAAAAAAACTTTCTCTTTTTTATAATATCTGCCTGTTCATTGGGTTTTTATCTTTAAAAGAAGAAAAAGGTACTGTGGATGTAACCAATGAGGTTCGGTGGTACCAAAAAAAAGTGTGAGGCACAGGGCATGGCTGGAAGGTGAGTTTTATGAATAGCTGACACGAAGCATGGAAGGGCACCGGGTGCCACCCCGCGTGTAGACGCCGAGGTCCACACCGGTTTCCCCATTTCAGCACGGTGACTACACGACAGGATTATTGACAGTTGGCGGGACAGATACCCAGTGAGGATAATCCTGGGTTCCAATCCCCTGTTGGCAGGCAGGTGGATGGCGGTGATCATTCCCAACGTCTGCCCTGCACTCTTAATGCTCGAACCAGGACTTTGTTCACCACCGCAAGTGCCAGGCATAATTAGAGCTCATCACACGCAAAACATCCAGAAAATTGGGTTTCGGCTCTCACGTTCACCGAATGAAATGCAACAATTTACTGCAACTGCTCAAACGTCGATTTTCTGCGACACTGTTTGAAAAATATATTCACTACTTTCGAAATAAAACTAATTTTCAGATTTAATCGTGTTTCGGAGGGAGGAACTCCTATGGCTATAAACGCTGAATTGTTCGAAACTGAGGAAAATTATAAATCAAATACAAACGATTAAATCCTTATAAAATAGTTTTATTTCAAATCTATACATATAATAAAAATGTAACGGATCGCTGTACATGGAAGATATATGAGAAAAAATATTACTGGGACCTTTATCAACACGAATAGAACCCAAAACAATGATATTTAAAATTTTTGTCTGTTTATCTGTTTGTCTGTGTGTTTGTGCACGCTAATCTCAGAAACGGCTTATCCGATTTAGACGCGGTTCACTAATATATTGTGGTAAGCTTCACTTAACATATAGGCTTTATTTTATTTCAATTAGTTTATAAATAAAACAGTTATGTCAATTTAAAAAATGGTCGGCGAAAAAATCTTTATCGATTCTTTTCAAATTACGTACAAATTATCTTCAGTAAAAATAAATAAACATGTATTTCAGCGTTTGTTGATTTTCACCCTCTGGCGGTGTAAATTAGACCTGCAAAGCGGGTTGGACGACTCATTAAGTCATTAGCGCCAAGCCGATATTATTGAAGCTGGCAACTTGAAATGTTGACAGTGGTTTCTTTCTATGACGTAGAGATTTACTAAGAAAGGATTTTACGAAATTATACCCATAAGGGGGTGGAACAGAGTGGCAAAGTTTGTATGGGGAGAAAAAAAATCTTTATTGATTCTTTTCAAATTACGAGTCGAATCAAATATTCTATGGTAATATCCGGCATTTATCAATTCTCACCCTCTGGTTGTGTAAATTAGGCTTGTGAAGTGGGTTGAAGGACTCATTACCGCCAAGCCGAAACTATTAAAGCTAGAAACATTAAATTTTGAAGCACGTTTCTATTTATGACATAGAGATTCAATATGAAAGGTTTTTATAAATTCCGCCCCTAAAGGGGTGTAACAAAGCGGCAAAGTGTGTATGGGGAGAAAATTTCTTTATCGATTCTTTTCAAATTACGTACAAATATTCTTCGGTAAAAATAAATAAACACGTGTTTCTCTCTCCCTCTCCATCAACCCCGCACCAGTGCCGGCGTGAGAGCTCACACGATATACGTAGTAGACAGCAATAAGTTCTTGTCTAATGGTTTAAGATACAGGTTAAGTTTAGCTTCAAAAATGTTCACTTTATAACTCAAATAATAAATCATATCTAACGAGATCGCAACTCTGCTGGTGAAACAAAACAGTCAAACAAAGGGCGATAATTAATGGCATATATTAATGGCAATATAATTTGTAGAATGAATAGAACTTTGAACCACCTTTTTCTTTAGTGACCGGCTATGGTATATAGACACACGCGCGCCGTACACGTACATCTACGTTGTGCGGGCGGGACACCGCAACCAGGTATCATCTCGGGTCGAAGCCGGACGGTAAAGCGTGTCAACCTAGAGTATTTTCTCTCAGACCCACCCTATTGCCTAATTCCGTTAGACAACTAACTCGCAGAAGGCGGCGACTGCATCCCAGTTTCTGACGCTGTCGATTATCGTCCTAGCGACAAACCTTCAACACCTTGCATTGCTTTTTCTATTTAACTCTGTCAGAGATGACTTCTGCGTGGACGAAGTCGCGGGCAAAAGCTAGTGTGTAATATCAATGTGTAAAACTTCTGTAATCAGAAATAATTATATTTTTGAACTGATTCGATAAATCGAAAAGTTACTCTAGAACTATCCTTCATTTTTCGCTCACTCTACTCTATCCGTGTAGTAATTGAGCGAGAATTTAATTTAAATTACTGAAATTTAGCATTTAATATGCTTAATTATTTATAAAATCCGATTACGAAATGAAAAGCATATTAAATGCTAAATTTCAGTAATTTAAATAACAAGGTTGTGTCATCGTTTAATACAATTCTAACTGTAAAGTTTGAAGTATTAAGCCTATAACAATGTGTAAACATTGTCGGGTAGATAGCACACCGTCACCTTAAGGCGTAAATACAATACGAAATGAAATTTGCATGTCCTACAATTAGTCGCGGTAGTGTAGTGGCAGCACGATTGGACCGGAATCCCACGAGAATTTAATGTTCATTAGTCCTTATTTTTCTGTAGATATTTTAAAAATGGATTAAGTGATATAAATAAATAACACCGCTGCTAAAAAATGAAAACTCAAAGAAAAAATCTAGTCAATTCAACGTGTTATATTAGTCTACTTCTCCTTCGAACGAGATTCATGCTTCATAAAGATTGTATGTGCTAAGAAGAAACAGTTCATTCACCATGTCATCCGTGGTGGCACCAAGGCAGAGTAAGCAGCTATAGACAGGTATGCAGCCGGTCCTCTATTTTTGCGGACCTTTATCAATCTATGTATTTGATTTCAGAAAAACTATTGCCTGTTTCGTTATCTTAGCCTGGCGTAATTGAAAATTCTCACTCGTAGTATTACTCATGGCCTTGCTTCATCTCATTCGTCATGGTAAAGTTCTTATAATATTAATACAGTTTTGTTTTTGGTATAGTGACCGCAATTATCAATAGGCAAATATATTATTGATATCAATATTCGTATCGTAATGATATCTAATGTTTACGCGAGTATTACACATTTGAAATAAAACTATTTTGACAGATTCTATCGCGTTTATATTTGACTTTTAATTTCCTGATGTTTCAAACATTTGCCGGGGTTCATCGTCATGGTAGGACAGTCCTCCCGTGATCATGAACGTCCAAATATAAACAAAATAGTTTTATATCAAATATTCGAGTTGAGTGAATCATCAATTCCTTCAGTTATAGAGAGCAATATTTGGAGGTAATATAGAAAAAGAGAGGTAAAACGGTGACGAACAGATGACGGGAAAATATAAGCTATACATAATAATATTCCAGCAAGGAAAAGAAAATTTCAAAGTAAACTACTCGTCAAACCAGTCTGACAAGCCTGGTAAAGTGGAACAATTTATTATTATAATGAGAAAATCGTAGACGACGAACAAGTATATGAGCTTTATATAAGAAATAAAGAAGTACTATTGTAAACATTGTATTTATCTTTAAATTTTAGGTAAAACTCTAAAAAATATAAATAACACAATCATTTTTAGTGTGGTGATGAAGTAAGTATAAAGTTCACTACCCCTATCCTGCCAATGGGCGTCGTAAAAGACGATTAAGAGATATACATATAATATCTATGCATGAGAAGGAAAACTCAAAATGAAATCCAACTAATCTGTCTGACCATAGTATAGTAGGTCAATTTCCTTCATATTGTGGAGGAAGCGTGTCAGGTGTGAGGGAAGTGAGTCAGAGAGAGAGAAAGTGAATCAGTGAGGTTAAACAAACTTTAGGTGACACCTAAAGCCATGAAAATGATGTGTACATTGATATTATACGCGTTTCCGTCGTAACTTAGTTGAGTATTAAATGGGTTTTGGTGAAAATTAAAAATGGGGTAATCTACTAACGTCGACATGCACGCCTCAAGAAAGAAAGAATATGTAATATAATCAAATTGGAATAGGATATAAGGAAATTTCTTACACCAGTATGATGAGCAGCCTTCAGAACTTCAACTTGTTATTTTTCCAAAACATTCGATTATTGATTCAACAACACGTGTTTTGCCTTTGAATGAGGCATCCTGAGGACGGTGCGGCCTCAAATGCCCCTAATAACGTATTACCGCCGTTATCGCCTAATTCAATCAATTATCACAAATCTCTAACCTCCGTTCTATTTCTTATCGATTTTATTCATTCTAAAGTAAAAATTGAGTTGCTCGTATTGATTGCAGCTGCGACATAAACCGATGTACCTACTCAAGTCAAGGCCACACTAATGTTGAGTTTCATTTTATGTTTTGTTAAATAACTGTGCATTCTGTGCAACAATTTAACATGTAAATAAATTTCAATTATTTAAGCCAGTTGTGTATATAAAATGAGTATTTGGCCCTTTCACACCATAAAGCTTAACATAGAACAATTCCCTTACGTTGCAAAGTCAATAGGCTCTTCAATTACTTTTATGAACCTACCTAAAGATTAAAAAACTATTAATTATCAGTTTATTTTTTTTTTTTTTTTTTTTTTTTTTATTGCTTATGGTGGCAAACGAGCAGACAGCACACCTGACGGTAAGTGTCACTGCCGCCCATGGACCTTTGCCAATGGTATAGCTGGGCCGCTGCCAACCAATACAAACCCCGAACCCACCCCAGTTGGGCTGCCGGCTCTCTCGCTCACCAAACGAAGCGCAATAGCACATTTCCATTACTCGGACGTCGATCTTCTGCGAGAGTGTGGTACTACCCCGGACGGACCGGCCCGCGGCTGTAGACAGAAAACTGTCCACAGCGTGGTCCTACCACAATTGCATTTATGTGTACATAAATGAAATATAATAAATTGAATTTAATATGTTTTTCATTATATGCTGAAATTAAAATTTATTACAACTTTATCTGTCTACGGAAAGCCTATCTTTACAAGAAGTAGAGCTAGAATAAAAAATATTCACATTTTAAAGAATAACTTTAAATTATTAAGAATATTAGCTTTAAAATGCAAACTATCAACAATGTATTACGTGTAGTTACAATGTTCGCATTAGAAATTGCGTACAAGGCTACATTTAGCTCCAATAGTCTAATTCGATAGATTTTTCATAGTTTTTTTTCTAGTATAATTATTATGATAACTAATTAGAACTATGATACGTATTAATATATCTCAAACTTTCATTTAAAGGTGACCTTAAAAAAACGTTATCACAAAAAGATAACGTATCCGATCAATAATTATTACGTGATTAATATTATTAAATATCATTTGACCTAATTTCAATTCAATTATTAGATATTATAAATTAGCTTCCTATTAATGGCATAAGCAAGGCACAGTCAGTCCATTGCGACGTCACAAGTTGAAAAACTAAACTACAGAAAAAATTTTTGAAGACATTTTCAGTTTTATAAGGGAGGTAGTATGTATTATTATTAGTAGGTCCGTGTGGTGACGGAGTAAGAATACAATTCACCACCCCCTATCTTACCCGTGGGTGATCGTAAGAGACGACTAAGGGATATAAGACAAATGTGACATATATGCAAGATAAGCAAAACTCGGAACAAAACCTATACCAACACGTCTGATCAGCGTGGTATAGTACGTCAATTTCCCTCCTGTTATGGATAAGGCTCGAGCCTAACAATGGGACATATATGAGCTGAGATGAGATGAGTGCATATTATTTATATGTAGAGTACATTCCGATAAACGAAAATTACCTGAGGCTAAAAATTACATGGTGAAAGGTATGGGTTTGCATCCCCCCCTTCGCGATCTCGATCTCTCTCTTGAAAATATGTATCTACGAATGTATTTTCTACTTTCATTGTGGAATACTAGCTACTAAGCCTAAAGAAGTATTATTCCGATTGATTGCTTGGATAAACATATGAGTAGGATCAATATATGTCAATGAATCTGATAAAATTAAGTTACGTGACCCAAGTAAGGACCTTTGGGGGAGCCATTTAGATATTATCGTGTACGTAACTGGAGACATGTGGAGACCTTTAATTAATATATTTTGTTCGTTAAAAATTAATCGATGTCGGTTTAGTTAGTTGGAAGCTAAAGCAGACATCTCAATGATATTCGTTTTTGATAGTAATTTTATCACTCATAGAACACTGTAGGGCAAAAATAATGAAGCAATTTGTGTTGTTAAAAGATATGTATCTCTGTGTCAAGGTTGTCAACCTGCAATACTATGATTGATTATGGCTCAACCTGACCCTAATAATTTGAGAAAATAGGAGCATTGCATAATGTAATTTTAAACGAAATTATTGCCATATTATGTATAAAAACGAAATTTTATTCGTGTTTAGTGTTTGTGAAAATAAAAGACATTATTATGGTAGATGGTATAATAAAATGATGATGATGAAAATGGTTTTAAACGCCAAAGTATAGAGATATATATAGACGACAACAGATAAATTTATGACATTCTATTCAAACGGCTATTCTGTTATTGAGTGATGAGATCTGGATTAAAATTCTGTTAAGAGACTTTAGAAATGACACATAGTATCTAAGCCCATGTTCGGGAGGCTTTACGAGGCTGCTTTCTGAGATCAATTTCATAAATATAGTCCAAAATATCATCACCGGTCACAACACTTTTGGGTTCAAAATAGACTGGAACAAAAAATAACAATATTTAGTGCGCGGTAGAGCACGCATAAGAACATATCTAATATAAATTACTGATCAGATAAAATGAAATCCAATGAGTGAGCCAACGATGGAACTTAAATAAAATAAGTCTTGAATGCATTAAATATTTCTGATTAAAATTCTAGTAAAGAGAAAAAAACAGCTCCAGCTGTTGTAGAACATTGACCAGTAATGCCACCATAAAAGTAATGTATACTTATAAGTATATACAAACCTGTATTGGTTTCGTTATCGTGTTCTTCTCTACCGATAACTACGAAAGGAGTGATATCCAATATGCGGGACAGAAGACCAATAGTTGGCATTCCCTTTTTTCCATTCTCAGCTAATCTGTAGCAATTCTTTACGAGATATCCCGACGCCAGATCATCAAAATCAAATTCTTCACTTGATTTCTTCGGGAATTTCAATGGATTTGTAACATAGTTACGAAGACTATCTTTAGAAACAGCACCAATAAAATGTCTGTAAGAATATTATGAAAATCAGTTGGTGTCTTTATATGAAAATATTATTATAAAAAAAAGTTTCTTTAGTAAATGAGTATGGTTATTTAGATAATAATCTCGTCTCGATCATATTCAACCGTTGTGATAAGACGTAAGGGACACCAGTTATTAGCGCAATAATTTTCTCACTCTGCCCTATAGGAGAATATACATATATATACGTGGATGAAGTAGACTAAAAATATAGTCATGATAAATCTTATATTCTTCTCATAATTCTCATTTCTGACTCATTGGTCAGTTAGCTTAATTATACTGCAGTTACTAGGATTGTGTATAACGTAATAGACGTGAATTTGAGGTGAGAAAAGAAATCGTTGTAATTTTTTGCAGATTTACTCAGACACAAGTTTGCAGTTTAACGTTGGAAGCTTGAAGTTTTCCGTATAGTAGTTCAGCTTAAGAATACAATTTGTTACCACTCGTTATATGAGAATAGTAAAAACTGGCTATAGGATTACTTGGAGAATGGGCAACAGCAGACCCTCTTAGGAAAATTATAGTACCAACTGAGGTCGATAACCCGTGTTAAACGTGTTGATAATGTCACTATTCTCCCTTAAGCAGGCCTATTTCTAATAGTGAACATCTACACATTGGTGGAGATTTAAACTGCATAGATGGCGTGGTGGATAAGATAGAGACCTTCCGCCAGTGCCGTGGGTTTGCTTGCTACGCAGGTAATGGCGTGTTTGTAGAGTCACCCGCAATACAAAGATTATTTCCTTAGTGCAGGTTAGCGTTAAAAAATACATAGATGGAATGATGAATAGATTATATTATATATATAGATTATATAATAGATTATATGAATAGATTAGATACATACCCCTTGTCATCAGTAATCACGGCAACATTGGCATCTTCCATAGCACGCAAGGCTTGTTTGCATGTGGCAGTTTTCTTCAAAATCGGATGCTTGCGATTCAAAGTTAAGTCTGTAATAGGTGCTCTCCACCATCTGAAAAGTAATATGGTTTTATTAAACAAAAATACTAACAAAAAATCTTAAATTATAAAGAAATAAAATGTTAATCGTCATAAAATCATTTGAAATGATTTTTTTATCGTCGTCATGATCATCCTGTTCTTATTCCAATTACTTTGAGTCGATTCCATACTATTTTTTTTATTGCTTATGGTGGCAAACGAGCAAGCAGCGTACCTGATGGTAAGTGTCACTGCCGGCCATAGATCTTTGTTATAACCAAGAATAGTCTTGTTAGCAAGAATAGTCTAGCTAGCTATAGAGCTAGGCCACTGCCTACCATTACAAACGCCAAACGCACACCAGTAGGGCTTACGGCTCTCTCGCTCACCGAATGAAGCGCAATAGCACATTGCCATTACTCAGATGTCGATCTTCTACGAGTGGGTGGTACTACCCCGGACGGAGCGGCCCGCGGCTGTAGACAGAGAACTGTCAACAGTGTGGTCCTAACACTCTCAAACACAAAATTTTTGGCAATAAGTTTATGATCGGCCGTCTGTCTAATAACTCTAACTAACTAACTCTCCTTGGGTAAGTAATTTGTTGATCAAACGGCATCAGATGATGTTAGTAAAGGGCGATGCAAAGCGTTTAGCCCTCATTTACCACATTTACGAATAGTTTAACTGGCAGCTACGAACTACCAATCCTTAAGATTGGTAGTTCGTAGCTGCCATCGCACAGCATGATTTTTTATTAATTTATAATCTTATTAATTTTTTACATACATACATATCATCACGCCATATCCCTTGCAGGGTAGGCAGAGAGAACAGAGTGCCAGAGAACTCCATCTTTGCATACTTCACTCGCTTCCTCAACATTCATAATTCTCTTCATACACGCTCGCCGGTTTCAGAGACTCTTGACTCCAATTTAATTAATTTTTTGGATCATTTATATCCCATAGTTGCGATGAGTTTACTCCAAAACTGGAGGAAATTGGTCTATTATACCACATTCACCAGAAGGATTACCATAAGTTTTTCCCAGTCATATTATCCAATTAAATCCTTTATATGTACGTATTATAAGACAGCCGTGAAAGGGAGGCATGGTGACGTGTGTGACGACTATGATGATCACTCTCAATCAATTACCAAACGGATATCAATCAGATATATGAATCAATGAACAAATATTACGTCATAGTACGAATATTACAACATTCCCCATGTGGTTAAGAATATATTGTATCGCCAACCCTTGCTTTTCTATTCACGTCGTAAAAATAATAGTGAACACCATGAGAGCGAGCACTAGCGCGCTCCTAGACAACATAATATAACACCAACTGCAATAGAGAACCCGCTTATTAAGTGTGAAGATTATCACATGTTCCTTTATTTATGGGGAAGCTATATCCAAAAGTGGACGAGGATAAGTTTATGGTAGGATAGATTACTTCATAGTGTGTTCAGGTGGGTCCATGAATAGATGCGCCTCCATCCACTGGTCGTTTACAAACTTGGACATGTAGTTACGTATCCCGTCTGGTAAGATAACGACTATTTGTTTGCCGGCACCCAAGTTTAATGTCTTCGCGGCTCTTATTGCCGCTGCCATGGCTGCTCCACTGCTTCCACCTGTCACAAATTGCAATAAAATTTAGTAAAATTATTAGTCTGCTTGATATCATATTGAGGATACTGTTAGCGCTGCCCCGCACCCTGCGCACCAGGGATACGCACCGCTTACGCATTGTTGAATAGAAACAATCAACATGCGCGTCCGCGAACATCCCCGATGCACTACAGTAGCGAGGCAAATGCAAGCACCCTGAACGCATTATTATATTGAACGCGGAGGGCACTATACGATTTTTGCGCATACGCCGCCCACAGGCTACATGTGTAAAAAGCTGTACAGTAGGCACGAAACAAAGTTATTTTCACATTCTGTATACAGTGAGCAAACCTGTGAGCGAGCATATTCACTCGAACCGACAATGCCCTCCGTTCTCTTTCAATATCCTCATCATCTTTGAGGCTAGGAGTCAATATGTGGCCTAGATATTTGAATTTATAAGTTCTCTGTAACGGCGTGCCATTAAGCTATACAGGTGGTACAAGATTGGGATATTTACTCCCAGCCCCGAAGACCACGAGATCCCCTTTAACACTGTTATATGTCAGTCCGTGTAATTTAGCATACCGTTCGCAACGTCCGATAAGCGTCCGCAGACCACAGATCGACGCACTCAGCAGCACCATGTCATCTGTGTAACTGATGTTGTTCACGTTCACTCCATCAATGTGACAACCAAATTTGGTGCCGCTGAGCTCGCCGTTCAGGTCATTTATATAAAGATTAAAGAGTGTGGGGGAAGTCAGACCCACCTGTCTTACCCCACAACCTAACTTATAGGAACACCAGAGTGTTCCTGCCCATCGTAAGTTATTTATCTGGTTTCCACACCAATATTTTAAAATGTTTACCACTTCCGGTGGTGCTTGAGCATTTTCTAGTTTTTCCCGTAGTAGATCATATGAAACCAGCTCAAACGCCTTGGACAATATATCGTCATTGCGCGGTTTATTTAACTGTGGGATGTTTACACAGAAATTTAATTTAAATCAAACCACAGATAACAAATGTGGCATAAAAATAAATAAATAAATAAGGAGAAATATGTCAGTAATTACCACATAGCAATCCTTCTTTCCTTGCTAGTTCCCTTGCCATTAAAAATGCTTCTTCATCCGTGATCACTTCAACATGATCAACTATTGATTTATTGAATACCATTGGCACCCAAGATCCTCCTACACCCTCCACCTAAAAAAATATCACTTATAATTTATAATCAAAATACCTATTTGCTGGCAAAAGTAATTAATATTGTTACTAGTTTTCTCTTTCCGTCCATATAATATTAAGTTTACAAACCATATCTTCTCCTCAAATTACTGAAATGTAGTATTTAATATGCTAGCTTATTTTATAAAAACTTAATTACGAGCGAAAAATGAATGTCACACGTGGGACTCGAACCTACACCTATTGGAACACCGGTCCAATCATCCTACCACTTGGAGAGCTGACAGCTCATTCTTGTCCAAGAGATAGGACGATTGGACCAGTGTTCCAATAGGCGTGGATTCAAGTCCCACGTGTGACATTCATTTTTTGCTCGTAATCAAGTTTTCATATCTTCTCTTCTAATATTTACTCTTTATGGGCAAACATCTTATTAATATTTAATACAGTCTTGTAAGAAATCTCTCCTAATAAAGATACGAAGAATGTTCCGAGAAACGCTAACATATTAAAGGTAGAGGAATTTTAAAAAGCGAGTCCTTATCAACAGTGAAAATCTAAACGTCACGGTTGTGTTAATATCCAATTCATATAGATGATGTACGCGATACCTAGTCATGATTTTATTCATAAGAAACTGCTCGCATCTAAAATCGATACACAAAGAAGCATTCATGAGAATGTTTAATATGAACATCTATATTATCGAACTAATAAGCAAACGGCTCACGCAACTGGCTTAGACGAGCACGTAATGTTTACATAAATAATAATTTATATACATACATGAATAGATTACGACACACTTAATCAGACGACCCATCTTTTCGATAACAAGAAAGCTATTCCTGCGCATTAAAAAGACCGCTCTTCGGCTTCGTACAGACTGTTATAAGCGGAAGAATGAAAATGATTATATCTACATACATACGTAGGCATTGGGAATGTTTGTTATATCATCAGGTATAATGTGCTTATAAAACGTAAAGTCTTTACATGTTTTTAATTGAACTAAATATACAACTCATTTTTAGAAAGAACCGTGTTCATAATGGTGGAAAAATTGATCTGTCGACCACGTGATTTGAGCGATTGGTGGTGCTTTATTTCGAGATTCCCTTCTGCAGTGATTTTATCTGACATAGTCAACTTTTACAATAGGAAAAGGGAACAAAGTTGTAAGTATAAAATATGAATGTATTAAAATTACTCTTATGTCTTCGGTTATAAAAACGTGGAATTATAAAAGTATGGTTACCAAAAACGGATGAAATTTGCCGTTACTGCTGATCATTGTGGAGCCCTCAGGTTCTGCTGCGACTACTACACAGTTAGCGTGTTTTTCTTTTAGCCGGCGTCCTACACCAGTCATGGTACCTCCTGTGCCAGCTCCCATAACTACCATATCTACTTTATCTAGTGCAGATAGTATTTCCACGCTGGTAGTGTTATAATGAATTTCTGGATTTACTTCGTTTTCAAACTGAAATTGAATGAAGATTAGATAGTATTTCACATCAAGTCCACAAGGCATATACTTATTGTAAAAATAATAAAAAATAAATATGGAATAGTCGAAATAACCATTCTTTGAACTTTATCTGTCGAGCAACACCTGATGGTAAGTGAAATTGTTGCTCAGGTACTTTAGCTCATTAGCAATACCAGGGCACAGTTAGCTGCCTACCGTGAAGAAAGCGCTTTTCTTAAACCTCGTTTAAAGAAGGACATGTCATACTGCTCGGGAAACACAGCAGCATGTAGTTCATTCCAGATCCTGGACCGACCATGATAAGAGTCATATTGGCAATCACTGATCAGCTTACGATCCTCAAGGAACTACACGAGCTGGTGCTTTATTATTTTCTCCGTTACTTTGAAGAGCAAGAATGTTATCGCAAGCTGCCCGTAATTCAGTAGGGCCATCTGGTCTCCACCTTTAGGGATCGGGTAGACTTCGGCTAGGTTCTATGACGATAGCACCCTGTTAGTGTCATATGAAAGTCGGTATAGGCATGTTATGGCATTCGAATCAGTCATATTATTACACTAGCCTGAAAGTGAATTTCATAAAACTCCTGTCACACAAGGCCATATTACCTGATTAAGTATGACTCCTGTGTCAGGACTTTCATATTTCAGTTGGCGTGCAATCATTCTATCTTTGCCGTTGACTTGAATGACTTCTGCGCCTAATAGTCGCATAGTGTCTACTTTTTCGGCTGAATTTTTCACGTCCATCACAATAGTACATTTCTTATCTGAAAAGGAAGCACGTCAGTCATTTCTTACCTATCGGCTTAATGCTTGGCCTCATCATAATTCTATTGTTTTACCATGCAATATAATCTTATAAGTAAACATTCAATTATATTATATAGGCTGACTTTTAATGTGTATATACACGCTAAAAGTATGTATATAAGTATATACACACTAAAATCTTAAATAGCTATTGAAATATTTACAATTCTATTGTAATAGAATCGTAAATCGTTCTAAGCTATTTAAGATAAATAAGTATATAGCTCTATAGCTATTTAAGATACGTAAGTATCGATAAGATAATTTATTAATTGATACAAATAAAAAATGTATTAACTTTATCGTCATCAGCTTCTCATTTCATGTTCAGGTTTCTTGGGTTACTTCGAGTATTCTCCTCAGTTGGAGAGAAATGGACCTACTATACCATACTGGTTAGATGGATTGGTATAGTATTATATTTCAAATCTTCTTCTCTTATAGTGATGTGACAGCATCACTATAAGGGAAGCAAGCAGACATGCTTGCTTCCCTTTGTCAACTTTTATGATCATCTACGGGAAAATAAAGGGGATGGCGAATTGTATTCTGACCACACAGATAATATTAACTTTTTTAGGTAATACTACCAAATATAGTGGTCGATCAGCGTGTCTTGATAGAATAAAAATAACAAGATCACACCACTTTTATTTTCCAATGGGTACAGTAAAAATCGATTAAGAGATAGATTATTGATATACGATAATAACATCACTGAAAGAGAAAGAAAATTTAAAATATCACCTACGCCAGCCGGTCTGGTCGGTGTGTTGCATGTAGTAGGCTAATTTACCTTATTTAGAATCACTCGTCATTCAGGTAAAATTACTTAATATATTTTTAAATCTAGATTTTGGAAGGCAAATTAAGTAGAAGAAGAATAATATATATAGTCTTGATTGATTGAAAGACAGACAACAACGAGCTTCTACACCATAATATGTACACCATAAATTTGTTTTACTTAATGTTTACAAAACTACATGCGTTTAGTCTATTACCTAAAAATGTATCCAAAAACGAATCATTAAATATTAATTATCGTCCTGTATTTATTGTGTACTTAGTTGAATTAATATTGATAAGATAAATGGAACCTGCTATTTTTTATATTATCTTTATATTTATCAGATATACAAATGTTTCATGCTTTAAAGTATTTTAGTTTAATCTAAAATAACTATTTAAGGTTAAGATTAAAATTCCAACTGTAAAAAAAAAGCAATACTTTTTACGCCAATTAATAATCTTGTAAAATTATAAATAAAAATATTCTATACTTATTCGCCAACATGATTAGGTATACAAATAGATTATATGAAATTAAAATTAAAATAAATTTGTTTGGCGAACATAAAATTTTGTATAATCTGATTGATACCTTTAATATATCTTATATAGTTGACTTAATAATTGTAAGATAATAACGCCACATTTGACATTACCTGTGTAAAACCTTATGTGAGCTATTTATACTAAGAATTACAATTATGTTTCCTTTTTATTTTTGGCGGCGGGCTACGGTACATCACACCCACAATTATGTATACCTGGGGGCTTACTTTGTAAGCAATGAACTTCAGAGTAAAATGTCAAACTACTTAAGAAATCTGTTTTAATCTGTTAAGTTATACCACTCTATGTGCAAAATATAAATACAGATATATGTATCATCACCATCATCCTACTCTTATCCCAATTATTTAGGGTCGATGCAATATGTCCTTCTTTCTATATACCCTATCAACCTCCTCTCTGTCGTAATTCCCTGTCTATCCATGTCATACTTCACACAGTCTGTCCACTTTATCTTTCCCTTTTTTTTTCATTCCTATACTCCTAAAGCTTCAACATTCATACTTAAAACTTTCCTTACAACATTACTTAGATCCCTTTTTATGTTATGTCCATACCCCGTCAAGCGTTCACTCTTTATTTCTCCGTCACTGGTGTAACTTTTAATTTATAAAGGTTCAGTTCTTTTTTTATCTATATTCTCATCACGCAGCATATCCATCTCAACATTCGCATTTCTGTTACATGCAGTCGCTTCTTATCGGTCCCTTTTGCAGCCTAATATGCAGATACATAGAGTACAGCCTTATTAGGGTTTATAACTTTTCCCCTTAGTTTAAGGGGTACTCGGATGTTATGAGTCAGGATAACTTTGGTATAACAAATATACATACATACATACATATCATCACGCCATATCCCTTGCAGGGTAGGCAGAGAGAACAGAGTGCCAGAGAACTCTATCTCTGCATACTTCACTAACAACTATACATATAACAAATATACATGCACATATTATTTAAATATTGGTACCATTTTAGAAATTAAAGAAATTTCCATCCATCCAACCAGGTATCCATCAGACTATCGACGTCCACTGAATACAAGCTGCCCCACGAAGTGGAAAATCTCAAAGCCCATAATCGTTATGCTTAATTGTCGGTTTGACGATCGCAGTTACTATAATACAGTCAGAAGACTGCGGTTGCCCATTTTCCTGGTTATCCCTTAACTAATTTTCGTTGCCAACAGACAAGTAAGTGACTCATTGTATTTATAACCTGTTACATGTAGTAATAGTCTAAAAACAGGGCAAAGACAATTGAATAAAAATACTTGACTAAAAATTCCAAGTTGTGAAATTAATTTACCCATAAGTGCAGCATTAAATGCAATGCCTATACCAGTATTTCCAGATGTAGGTTCAATGAATTCAGTGTTTTCGTTGATTAATCCCGCTTTTTTTGCATCTTCAAGCATAGCCAATGCGACTCTATCTTTTATGGAGCCCGCTGGATTCAGGAACTCACATTTTGCGTCTGAAATCAATAGCATTTTATAAGATATATAATTTTTAAATCGTCATCACATTGGAGAAAGAAAAAAGTGATTAGTTTAACGATGTTTAATGTTTGACATAGGCCTCCCTAAAGAGGATAACGCCAGAAATACTTCGCTTGATAAGCCAGTTGGCGATTGCAGTTGATATAAATATTCCAGGAGAACTGTTTTTATAAAAAAGCACCAACCTGCACTGAGGAAATAATCCTTGTATTGCCCGCAATCCCTCCAGGGACTTCACTAAAATGCAATTAACGCAGAGAAATTACACCCAGACTCGAAACAATACTTTCTGGATCGAACAAAGTATTATCCTGCGTGGGAATTGAACCCAAGGCACTGGCACGGAAGATCGGTATCTTAACTACTATGCCATTTATGCAATCAAAAAAATACCAGGTGAGTGCTACAGCCCCTTCTCCAAGTAACGCCTTAATTGATTAACGCCTAATGGTTATTACGCCAATTGATTAACGCCTAATTTTATATATATATATCATCATCATCATCATCAACCTGCTCTTATCCCAATTTATTTGGGGTCGACGCAATATGTCTTCTCCTTCCATACAACTCTATCAGACGTCATCTCTGTGGTCACTCCTTGTCTATCCATGTCATGTTTCACGCAGTTCATCCATCCAATTTTATATATATATATCTATATATATAATTTTAATAACCATTAGGGGTGTGGCATATCTTATTCTTATTCTGTTAACTCGCAGAGAAGTATAAAGCGAACAAATGGAAAAAGAACTTACAGATATCGCAGGTCAGTCCATGTTGCTGCGGTATTTTATTTAATCGAACAAGCGGTGTGTTACCCACCAATTCGAGAATGCTCTTATATACTCTGTTGTTAGAGCTAAAAAGAAATAATTTATTACTTTATATTTGTTTAACAAACTAAAAATGATATTATGGTATGATTGCCCTTATTTACCTTCAGCGATCTATTAGAATTAGGTAAATTCTAATTATTATTATTATTATTTAGAAATGAAGTAATGCTAGCGTAGGAACAGTTCTTTAAATATTTGTGTCATGGGTAGGAATTGCATTACGAAAAACCGGATCCGGTAATCCGGCGGATCCGGCAACATTAAACGTTCACCGGCTCCGGTACCAGTATACCGGATCCGGTGTTAGCAATTTTTGGCAAAATAATAGGGCTTGTTGCATGGGTAGGCACTTCAAACGCTTTACGTCTGGTGTTCATGCGTGCGAGTCGTTGGACGCTGAGACGCCCCAGCCCACTATGTTGCGCCAGTACTGCGCCACTTCCCCGCATCCCGCATTCGTATATATCCTTATAATCCACAAATTTATAAAGTTATTTACTAAAATAATTGATCTACCTATGAAAGTGAAATCTAGGAAGACTGAGCTACTCGTTACATAGTTAAAATTTTACTAGTTACCTACACTACTAGATTTTAATTGTTTGCTCGTTGTGTAATCTTAACATTGGATTGGAAGTAAAATTGATATTATACATATAAGTTTTATTTTTTATAAACTACCTATATATTAACTACAATAACACTTTATTGGCTCACTAACAGCTCATTTTGAGCCGTAAAGGGAAAATCATCCTGACTTGATCAATCCAGCCGGTTATCATTATAATTTTAGGACTCAATCCATAAGGAAATAATCCTTATTAATATTTTATACAAATATTTGAATTGTATGCTTTCTAGGCATTAATATTTTTTAACGCTAATACCTCAGCATAATAACCTATGAAATCTGTAATGAACTGTATAAGACATTATAGGCATAATGTTTCAAATAATTGCAAGATTAGATTCGACTTATTTAATTAATTATTTAATACTGTATTTTTTTTCTTATTAAAAAAATAGTCACCATCCTACCCTAAGGAAATAATCCTTGTATTGCGGGTTTATATTCCTTGTATAATCCTTGTCCAGCGCAGGAATCGTACCCACGGCACTGGCACTGGCATCATAACCATTACGCCATTTGTGCAGTCACAGTGTTTATTTAGACAAAAATTTTTAGAAGTCACTGACCCAATGTATATTTCATTTATGGATCTCTCAAGAAATTTGCATTAGATGTATGTAATGTACATTTTATATTCATTTATTACATGGCATTACAGGGATCGGTCCTATTAATATTTTGCTAGAAGTTCTTCTGACATTATATAAATATTTTTGCATCTTGGAATAAATTCAAGTAAAGTTATTTTTCAAGTCTGGATGAAAATTTAATATTGTCTCTGGTAATTTGCCATCGCTTGTGATCTCGACTATTAGTTTTCTTAGAAGTCAACTTACCTCAATTTCCCGCCACATTTATTTACTTCGAGTAAACTTGTTCCGACACTTATTAAGTTATCCATTTTGAAACAAATATATTTGGTGATCCACGATCAGAAAAACCACACAAAGTGTGTCCTGAGTATGTGGCAGATGTTCAGAAACGTCGATCGTTCCTCTATCCTTATTGGTTTATATATATTAAGAGAGAGTTTGTGGTTTATGTTTAAAAATAACGGTGTGACATATATGGAGGTAATACAGTAATACAATTACGCATTAAACTTTTTACTAAACGCTTAGTTATAACGTCAATTCAAAACTTTAGATGTACGTAACCAAGCCATTGTGACGTTATAAGATATGTTGCAGATTTGAAAGTTGATTCAGGTGAAAATTTAAATAGCGTAGAGCTGCTAAGAAAATCCCAATAGCAACATGACGTTTGGAACTCATCACCATTCTCCTACTCTTATCCCAATTACTTGGGGTCGATACAATATGTACTCTTCGTTCATAGTACATATATAGTTTTATGAACGGCCGCCTGCTAGACGTCAACCCTTCTTGGGAAAGTAATTGTTGACCAATCGGCATCAGATGGAGTTGGTTTAGGTCGTTATAAGGCTCTTAGTCGTCGTTTATGACATCCACGAGCAAAGTAAGGGTTGGTAGTATTCTTAGCCGCTTCGTCTCGTTCAGCATCTCGAGGTTGTTGGGCCGAGACTGTCAGATAAACAGTACGGATTCAGATGCGGCCGGTCAACAATTGGCGCACTGGCCGCCCTAAAGACCCTGGCTACTGAAGCGGTGGCCAGGAAAGGAGTGTTACTGGCAGTCTCGCTCGACATTAAGAATGCCTTCAATAGTCTCCCACACGAGACATTGAAGGAGGCACTCCAATATCATGGAGTGCCTCTGTACCTCCGGAGGCTGTTGGAGGCATACCTCGAGGGAAGGCACGTGCTCTGGGAGGGGGACGACGGGCGCATACGTTACCACAGGGTGGAATGCGGCGTTCCACAGGGCTCGGTCCTCGGTCCGACCCTGTGGAACGTTGGGTTCGACTGGCTTTTACGGGGCCAGCTCCTTCCCGGGATGGGAGTTATTTGTTATGCAGATGACACTCTCATCACGGTGGAGAGGGCTGACTTCCGGGAGGCCGCCCGAGTGGCAGAGGTTGGTGTAGCGCTCGTCGTGGACCGGATAGGCAAGCTGGGTCTCAGAGTCTCTCTCGAGAAGACGGAGGCCCTCCTATTCTATGGCCGGTGCCAAGGTCTCCCCCGAGGAGCACAGATCAGGGTGTCTGGAGTTGCCGTGCCGGTGCAGACCCGGATGAAGTACCTGGGTCTGCACCTAGATAGTAAATGGAGCTTCGGGCCGCACTTTGCCCATTTAGTCCCCAGGCTCGTCGGAGCAGCTGCGGCGCTGGGTAGGCTTCTGCCAAATACTGGTGGTCCCGGATCGTCCTGCCGGCGTCTATATGCGGGTATTTTGCGGTCCATGGCATTGTACGGTGCCCCAATTTGGTCGGAGTCTCTCACCGCCCCTAATAAGGCTTTGCTGCGTAAAGCACAAAGAACCATGGCGGTGAGGACTATAAGGGGCTACCGAACGGTATCCTGGACCGCAGCCACATTGCTGGCAGGTGATCCACCCTGGCTGCTCCAGGCTAGGGCACAAGCGGAGGTCTACCGATTTTGCGCTGCGGCGCGGGAAAGCGGCGAGCATATTACCGTGGGGGAATTGATTAGGGCAAGAGAAGCGGCTCAAGCGGCAATTATACGGCGGTGGAGGGAGGAATTAGAGTCCCCTGTAGCAGGTCGGGGGACCGTTGAGGCAATTGCGCCCCACCTCCACCGCTGGATGAAGAGAAGGCACGGCAACTTGTCCTTCAGGATGACGCAGGTACTTACCGGACACGGGGTCTTCGGTAAGTACCTGCACAGAATCGGACGGGAAGAGGCCCCTGGATGCCATGAGTGTGGCGCGCTAACTGATGATGCGCGTCACACCTTAGAGGTATGTCCCGCCTGGGGGCCTCAGCGCCACGACCTGTCGGCGGTGATAGGAATAGACCTGTCGTTGTTGACCATCATATCTAAGATGCTTGACAGCGACAGGTGCTGGTCGTCGATGGCCTCCTTCTGTGAGGAGGTCATCTCTTCGAAGGAGGCCGCGGAGCGGATACGTGAGGCATTTGCTTCTGCAGACTCGCTCCGTAGGCGGCGGCCAGGAAGGCGGAGGCGCCGTTACGCGCATCTCCTCCCGCCGCCTTGACTGTCGACTGGACGTGGCCAGATGGCCTAGCGTTGGGGTGTCGGGGATAGAATGTCAATAGACGATCTCTCCGGCATCCCGTAAAAGCGCGGAAGGGACCGCTGTGGTTTTAGTGGGTATTTCGGTCGAACCAGCTGACCGGCGAGTCCCACACACCCCCTCGTCTGTCACCGGCGAGGGCTAGTGCGCAAATGCATTTCCACAGCGTGAACAAAAAAAAAAAAAAAAAAAAAAAGTATTCTTAGCCGCTACCACATAGCTTTGGAACTATGACGTTGGACGTTTGGAACTATGGTGTTTGAAAAGATATCTAATATTTGATCTAGATCGGTATGACACGTCATCAATTATTACTCATCTAAACAGAATATATGTCTTAGAAAATATTAGTGTTTTAACATATATGACCTTAGCACAGCGATGTCAATGTCTAAAATAAATTACCAGGTAAAGTTGTAACAATATAAAAAGTACAATTCTAAAGAATTTATTATCCGTGTGATGATGGAGTAAGAATACACTTCGCCACCCCCTATCTTACCCGTGGTTGATCGTACGAGACAACTAAGGGATATAAAACGCATATAACATCTATGCGAGAGAAGGAAAACTCGAAACAGATAATACCAACACGTCTGACCAGACGTCTATAAAGCTAGCATGACAAAGTAAGCAGAATCGCTTAAAGTAAAATGCAAAAATTAGCGCTTATTTAGTGCTAATTTAGTGCCAAAAACTTAAATTTGATGCTCTTATAGATTCGCAAAAAATGAGAACACTGCTAGCTTGTAATTAAGCTAGCAGTGTATTCCCTAAAACGCATATATTAACGCGGTATAGGACTAAAGCAATGTGTAGGGAATTTAGTGCTCGATTAGTGCTGGCAGTATGTGATGAAAAAATTGGCAAAATTTTTTTTTTAATTTTTCTATCAAAACTGCCTGTATGACAGTTTGAGCAAGTGACCGGATTGAATACGTCAATCAGGATTAAAAATCTATGATTGTCACCGGTTAATAATTAAGTGCCCGATTCTATCTTTGCATACTTCACTCGCTTCCTCAACATTCATAATTCTCTTCATACACGCTCGCCGGTTTCGGAGACTCTTGACTCCACCTTCCTTCAGTACATGACAATGTAATGTAATTAGTAATTTGTGTGTAATGTTTATGTGGAGAAGTGATCCACTACGGTTAAAACTTTTTGATAGTAATAAAAATCAATTTACTCAATTTTTTCACATTAGAACTCATTTGAAAAATATAAACAAATTCAAATTTGGAAAGTTATTATGATTCCAATTCTATTCAGTCTGCTGACTTCACTCTTACACGAAGAGAAATTTAGAGGAATTATTATTCCACATTACATTGCATTGGGAATGGTTCAGATAATAAATGTCAATTATAGGTATGATTATAGCATTCACTATAGAAACGATTCCTATAATTATAGGAGCTATTACTATAATTATGGTGATGGTTGCTATATAGTATGAAAACCATTTCTATGTTGTCATAGAAACGATTTCTATATAATTATGGGAACCATTCCTATAATAAATTCGTAATTAATTCCATTCGTAACGACGACGTAAGAGAGCGAGTAGGTATGAAAGAGAGTATTGGTGTAAAGATGCGAAAGGGAATGCTCCGATGGTTCGGACATGTGGAAAGAATGCCGAACGAACGTTTGGTTAAGAAGATATACAATGCGAAAGTGGAAGGATGTAGGTACCGAGGGAGACCGAGACTAACCTACCTAGACCAGATCGGTCATGTACTGAAGGAAGGTGGAGTCAAGAGTCTCCGAAACCGGCGAGCGTGTATGATGAGAATTATGAATGTTGAGGAAGCGAGTGAAGTATGCAGAGATAGAGTTCTCTGGCACTCTGTTCTCTCTGCCTACCCTGCAAGGGATATGGCGTGATGATATGTATGTATTTATATAATATTATAACAATAGTTCCTATTTTATTGTGGGAATGGTTCCCAAAATATTATTGGAATTGATCCCATACTTTCCTGTGAATGGTTCCAGCAATCGCATTGGAATATTTATTTATATAAAAACAAAGGAACCACTTAGATAATATACAGAGATTTTGATGTAGCTTCTTCAATAGTAATATGTCTCTGTGATTCTATCTTTCATTTAAATAAAAAAATCATTAATATGTAAAATGTGGCTGTGGCTACAGGTATGGCGAACTGACAATAAAAGGTTTGAAAATAAATTGAATGAATCTGTTAGATATATAGCTAAATTAATAACTTTTGATAATCTTCTTCTTCTTCTTATATATTGGCAATCAGCTACATATACGAGCTATTGGTGCCAGTGTCAAGTTATAAATATTTTCACGTTTTTAGTCTTTCAAGTTTGTCATTGTCTAAGTCAAATTGTCGCCATTAACAGTGCAATGGCCACACTGTTAATGGTATCTTGTGGGCATTTTGATGGAAAACGAAAACGTTGTAAAGCACTTTTATATGATATTCACTACAGCCCAGTAGTTCCGCTGCTTTATATTACATAAAATGCCATTAAAATTATCTAATATAATACATTAAAACACTAAGATATCGAATATAATACAAGAGCACCACATGACGTTTTCAAATTCCCGTCAAAAGTCAACTTTTGATAATCATTAATAACTAATTCAGATTGACGTATTCAACCCGGCCATTTGCTCAGACTGTCATATCGGCAGTTTTGATTGACAAAAATATATATAGGTATATATATTTTTCATATTACTAATTATATACTGCCAGCACTAATCGAGCACTAAATTATTAACCATTGACAATCATAGATTTTTGATCCAGATTGACGTATTCAATCCGGTCACTTGCTCAGACTGTCATACTGGCAGTTTTGATTGACAAAAATTAAAAAAAAAAAATTGCCAAATTTTTTATCACATATTGCCAGGACTAATCGAGCACTAAATTCCGTATACATTGCTTTAGTCCTATACCGTGTTAATATAGGCGTTTTAGGGAATACACTGCTAGCTTAATTACAAGCTAGCAGTGTTCTCATTTTTTGCGAATCTATGAGAACATCAAATTTAAGTTTTTGGCACTAAATTAGAGCACTAAATAAGCACTAATTTTTGCACTTTTCTTTAAGCGATTCTGCTCACTTTGTCATGCTAGCTTTATAGACGTTCTGACCAGCATGGTATAGTAGGTCAATTACCCTTCCATTATGTGGGAGACCCAAGCCCAACAGTGGGACATGTATGGGCTGAGATGATGATAATGATGCTGAATCCTAAAGAATATAAAATACTTTTTAAAAATTTGGCCATCTCGTTATTTTCTCTCAGATTGACCTCATTAGTGGTAGGATCACGCTGTTGATAGTCTATAGCCGCGGGCCGGTCCCTCCGGGGTAGAACAACACTCTCGCAGTAGATCGACATCGGAGTAATGGCAATGTGCTATTGCGTTACGTTAGGTGATCGAGAGAGCCGAAAGCCCAACTGGGTAGATTTGGGGTTTGTATTGGTAGACAGCTGCATAGCTATACCCTTGGTTTTATAAATGTCCATGAGCGGCAGTAACATTTATCATTAGGTGTGCTGCTTGCTCGTTTGCCACCATAAGCAATTAAAAAATCTCATCCCTCAATTACTATTAAGACAGTAGTAAGTAGCAGTAATGTAGTTGCTTTCTGATTCCATATAATACTGGAATATATAACAAATGAATAATTTATTTAACAAGCTAAGTGTAATTGAAATGTAGCCCACGTAATTTTCTTGCATAAGTGGTGTATAATCTACAACAATGTTAGTGTTCAAGTGTCGTATATTTGTATGTTTTTCTATTGTTTGTAAAATATATCTATTTGAAGTGACTTTGTTACGAATACAGTTAGGTAAATATTATACTAATAGATTTATCGTCCATTATCGTTCATTAGCCTTTATTTCTTTCATAATACTTGTGTACTGCGTTTAGTCATCTCGACTTTGATAATGAGCATTAATTATCTAATTACAATCATAATGAATACTTAAAGGCTCTCCAAACGTAAAACATATGTGAAATAACATAAAATAATATAACAATTACATACTGACAGTTTACAAAAAAGATTAATAAACTGACAACAAAGATATGATTAATCATATGAGTCTTTATAATTGGATATTTACAAGATTAGGTATTATTAGTATATCAATAGAAAAGGGTCTGGTCCTGGCAATTCACCCACGTGGCCATATGGAGACACGTTTACCACATAAATATTACGCGGATTTTTTTTTTCTTATTTGTGTGTCTTAGTTGTTAGCCTCAGATGGTTATGACGACTTTACTCAGGACTGTGGGTGAGCACCGAGGGCTCTCAAACCAAAGATATTATGGGGTTGTACGTCACCCTTTATATTGCCTCGAGCGGTCTGACCGGGTGTAAATAGCTTGTTCTGAATAAAAAGGTGTTACCATAAATGAAAACTGTATTGTTTTAATGGGTTTTTGTAATTGAACTGGCTGTCAAAGTCGATATTAGTAGGTAATACCTGCTGGTTACTAAGGTATCTAAGGTGTATAAGGAGTATAAATATTATGTTTTTTAGTTTATTTAATTTATAGTGAATTCTATTTCCATGAAAGGCTGTTGTTGGATGAAATAAGCTCGTAAAAGTGTTACCGCCATATTCTGATTTGCTAATAATAATTCTAATGTCTAATGATGCTTTTTTTTTATTGACGTTCAGTGTAAATGATTACCACGCAGAAAACTGAAAATTGACGTACCGTGCCTAGCGTTACAGGTGCGATTCCCATGTAGGACAAAACTATGTGCAATTCAAAAATTGTTGTTATAAGTCTGAGTGTAATTTATGTCCGTTATTACAAAAAAGTCTCTCGTAATAAAAGGATTAATTCCTTCGATCTAGGGTATTGTGATTTAAAAAAAAAACAACAAAACGTGCATAGGACAGAAATGTAGATGGAAGAATTGTCACAATTACAAGTTCAGACGCAGTACGGGTGGTTCCCATTCCCATTATCTACCATTAATTTCCTTGGAAATCTAAAAACTTTTAATTAATATATTTTTTTAATTCTTTTTGTTAATCAACTTTTAACTGTTTGCCTGCTAGGTGTAGTGGTCTAAATAGGGACCTCCCATATCGAGATCTGAGTTCGATTGCCATGCAAACACGTTCTTTATGTGATCCACGTATGATTGTCCTATATCTATTCTAGTGATACTAGGATTTATTATTTATGATTAGATTTATTATTTATGCTGTGTGGTAGCAGCTGCGAATACTACCAAACCTTACTTTGCTCGTGGATGTCGTAAAATAGGACTAAGAGCTTTATAACGACATAGGCCAACTCCATCTGATGCCGTTTGGTCAACAATTACATTCCTAGGAGGATTGACGTCTGGCAGGCGGCTGGTCATAAAATTATTGCCAATAACTTTGGCAATATGTACGAAGAGGAGAGCATATTGCGTCGACCCCAAGTAATTGGGATAATAGCAGGAGAATGATGATGATGATGATGCCAGTCATAAGACTAATATCAATAACTTTTGCAATAGGTATATACTATATACTATATTATATGTGACCTTGCACTAAATAATAAATCCTTCATCATCATCATTCTCCTGCTCTTATCCCAATTACTTGGGGTCGACGCAATATGTACTCCTTTTCCATTATATATATGGCATAAGTCATTGACATTGTTTTACTACCATCTTGGAATAATAATAAGTGATACAAATATCGATTGCCTTAATAATTTTCTGGGTGATTTTGGATAAAGTTTTCTTCTCTATCCTAATTTTACTTAAGTGCCTAGAGGATACTAATAAATAATCTATTCATAGTACTGAAATACCCAATCCCATAATGACATTCCCATAATGACGAGCACTCAATATGCCAAAAAACAGGAAAATAACAATTTTAATGATTAATTTGGAGCCTAGTTTTCCCTATTGCCCATTATAGGTAAAGTGGGGAAGTCGTTAAACGATTCTAGGTTAACTTGTTAACTTACGGTGACTGAATAGTAAAATAAACGCACATGAACAATGACTCTTTGAACGTATTTAAGCTGGCTAATTGAGTCTTTTAGTTTTTGCAAGAAAAGGTTAAATTTTCAAATATGAATTATTAAATTTGAACTATGTCCAATAGAATAAAATTACTAATATCTTTTTAGAAGTAAAGTATACAAAGGGACTTTCAAAATACGTCAGTAGATAATGTTAGTAGCAACAAGAGATCATCATTTTCCTACTCTTATTCCAATTACTTTGGGTCGATACAATATGTTTTCTTCTTTCATAGAACATATTGTAAAAGTTTTATGACCGGCCACCTGCCAGACGTCAACCCTCCTTGGGAATGTATTTGTTGACCAAATGGCATCAGATAGAATTGATCCAGGTCGTTATAAGGCTTTTAGTCGTCTTTTACGATATCCACGAGCAAAGTAAGCGTTGGTAGTATTCGTAACCGCTACCACACAGTACCAAGAGATGTGAAACTTAATCCGTGTCGTTAGTATAATGCATTCGGCCAACTATGGGTGAATCTCCTATAATGACTAAGTGAAATAAGAGGCAGAGATATATTAAAGAGTTAATAAGATTGATAGATTGTGTTTCTATTCATTATAAACATCCTGGAGCTGTTTGGTCAAATTCAAATTAATTTATTATGCATAAATCCTGCGAGGGCACTTACATATTGTAATTTTTTTTTTACATTTAAAGTTAATCTAATAAACTACCACCGGATCGGAATGAGACCGCTACTGAGAAGATCCGGCAAGAAACTCAGTGGGTTTGTCTATTTATATTTTATCTATGTTATTATATTTTTTTTTCATTTTTTATATAAAAATAAAATGGTACATGTTTATTATTTAATTAGCTTCAGTGCGATGCCCTTCGAACGCAATAGTTAAAATACAATAAAGAAAGACCATGGCTGGACCGGATCCCACAAGCGGCACCCGATCACGAGTTAACTACTAGAGCAGCCATCACTTCCCTCAACCACCTTGGAGGGAAGGGAGAGACCCGCTCCACGCAGCTACCGCAAGCGGACCTTTCAGTGAGCATGACCAATACCATGATGTACTATAAATGCAAAAAAGTCAAAATTCGTCAGGTAACACACGCTACGCTTTACAAGTATGTATAATTATTAAAAAGAAATAGTAACTAAACAGTTTAAAAAAGATAATGTAATTACTGAAAGAGAAACTGCTCATCATGGAGTCTAGCATCTATAGTGATGCCTAGAAAAACGGTTGATTCCACAAGGTCTAGAGCCACACCATTCATTTGAACATTGGTTCCCACTTGCCTTACATTAGGTGTGGTAAATTTAATACATTTTGTTTTGTTCTCATTAAGAACTAGATTATTTGTGTTGAACCAATGAACAACGTTAGACAGTGCGTTGTTCACATCGTCAAAATTAAGCATTTGTCTTTTAATTTTAAATAACAAAGATGTGTCATCTGCGAACAACACAATGTTTTGATTGTCTCCTATATAGTAGGGTAAGTCATTAATATATACAAGGAACAGAAATGGCCCCAGAATGGAACCTTGCGGAACGCCCATTTCAATAACAGAACCAGGTGATCGTGCACCATTAATATCGACCCTCTGAATTCTGTTGCTTAGGTAAGAAATTAAAAGCTTATGAGCGTTATTCCTGATATAATTTTCTGATAAGTGTTTCTTGGTGCACACAATCAAATGCCTTAGATAAATCGCAAAATATACCCAAGGCATCATGCGATTCCTCCCAGGCTGCAAAGATATTCTTTAACAATTCGACACCCGCATCAGTAGTAGAGGAATTATTAGTAAAACCAAATTGATTTTTATGGAAAATACTATGTTTGTTAAAATGACTCAACATCTGATTAAGCTAAATTTTCTCAAATACTTTACTAAGTGTTGGTAGTATGTAACTAGGGCGAAAATTGTTAACATCTAACATACTACCAGATTTGTGCAAAGGAATTACTCTACTAAATTTCATGAGTTCAGGAAACACACCTCGAGCTACACAACCATTAAACACATATTCCAGGTGGGGAGCAATAATAGATATTATAAAATTAACCGTCTTTACAGATTAGCCCCACAAATCTGCTGTCTTTTTAATATTAAGAGTTTTAAAAGACTTTAAAATATCATTCACACTGACATCTGAAAATTTAAAGGAAGTGTTACATTTCACAATGCATTGTTTAAGGAGCGATTCAGCTAAATTAGGAGATGACGCGAAAGATTTAGTCACTAGTACCAGCACATTTGTAAAATAGTTTTCAAATTCTGTCGCCACTTCGTTATCCGCTTTCACAATTTTATCACCTATTTTTTTATTAAAATCCTTTTTCCGTACAATTTTTCTACCGGTTTTACTATTTATCACTTTCCATGTCATTTTAATTATATCACTCGATTGTATAATTTTGCTTCTCAGATAAATAGATTTAGCACAGGAACAGGCACGTTTAAATATTTTTGAATAATTCTTAACATATAGGTATTCCCTCGGATTGATTTGCAATTGTTATCCGATGGTCATCAGCCCCGTAGATTTATGTTAAGAAATAATAATTTAACTACAGATTTTTTTTACTTATATAAACCATAACAAAGGTTGGCTCCTTACTGGTAATCTACAGGTAGATAAAAGGCCGTCATTAATTTTAAGGCCAGTCATATGAATGATGTCAACCGTAACTGGGAAAGTACCTATATTAATTTACTGATAACAAAGTCTTACGCGTATATTCATATTACTCTAGTTTATCATTAAGTGTACAATCATTGTATTTTTTTTTTCAATTAATTTATACCCCTGTGTGATCAGGAATTATAGTTAGAACACAATATGTCATCACTTCTTATTATGACCTTGGTCCCCTTAGCCGATGTTTATAACTTCCACGTTCAAGGTGCTGCTTGTTCTTCTGCCACCATAAGCAATAAAAAATATTTAGTTATATGTAGTTTAAATAAATAAATAGTGTTAGGGCACGCTATTAACAGTTTTCTGTCTATAGCCATGGGCCGGTCCAGCCGGATTAGTACCACACTCTCGTAGAAAATGACGTCTAAACAGTGGCAATGTGCTGTGCTTCGTTCGGTGAGCGAGAGAGCTGGCAACACAACTTTCTCAGTGGGTTTGGGGTTTTCATTGGTAGGCAGCTGTCTGCCTGTAGCCCACGGTATTGCAAAGGTCCATAGGCGGCAGTAACACTTACCATCATAATATAATCCAAGTCTATTTTCATGTCAAATTAAAAGACGACGGCTCTTCTTTCATTTTGAATATGAATAACAATATATTCAATGGCACTGTTTATATTTTGACTATATTCTAGCTACAAAATGTGTTTTGGGCAAAGCTTAACGGCGATTGAGGACGTATGCGATGAGAGAAGTCAATTCCTGAGTAGTTGATACCAAACAATGAAAAACAATAAAAGGATTGAAGTAAGGTTAAGCCTCTTCATTGCTAGAGAGAAAAACGATGTAGATGAAAAAGAAGTGTTAGAAAACACGTAATTCGTTGGTAATTTCCATCTAACGTACCCCACAATTTCAATAATGAAAGGGATGATATAAAGCTAGGTGTTGTATAATATAATCTTTAAAGTTGTATTCGTCATTTATTATATTTGGAAAATGTACCGACAATTATTGTAAAGCTACGGAGCTTATCCTTAGAAAAAGCCCGCATAACCTGACTCTTACCACGTTAAATTTGATTCAAAGACTATTTAAATAAACCGGTGATAACTTAGATCATTTAGATATCAATCTAGGGCAAATAAAACAGTGAATGGAGTGAAGTAACCAATGTAAATCTACTACACTATATTTCAGGTGTCGTGATTGTTGATTATTAGATTTATTAGGGACCGAATATGCATTTACATATTAAAGCTATCCTTAGCGGTAATAGCTTTTATTTCTCTTAAGATTACGATGCATATTATCGGTACACTTACTTATTTAGCTGTGTGGTAGCGGCTATGAATACTACCAACCCTTACTTTACTCGTGGATATCGTAAAAGACAACTAAGAGCCTTATAACGACCTGGGCCAACTCCATCTGATGCCGTTTGGTTAACAATTGCATTCCTAAGGAGTTTTATGACCAGCCGCCTGCCAGACTGATATCTAATTGAAACTATTTCCAATAACTTTTACAGTATGTACTATGAAAGAAGACTACATATTGTATCGACCCCAAGTAATTGGGATGAGAGTAGAAGAATGATGATGATGATTATCGGTACATATACAATATTTTATCGAGTGCAGTGTATTCACCCTGTGTTCCGAAATGCCATAAGAGTGATAATATCACGAATCCAACCAAAATTAATAGTCACAAAACGTAAGAGCAATTGTGTAATAATAGTGACTGTGGTCAGCTTTGCGATATTTTGACTTTTCGATATTATCGCATTTCGGAACGCGTGTTAGTAACATTGGCTGCAACCCTCTTCAAGCAGCGCGATAATTTTGGTAGCTTTTACCACTTTATCTACCATTTTTGATACAGCCAAACAGCATTAAATAAAGCTTTGACAGTCAAGGATATGAAATTAATCGATAAAAATTGAATAAAAGTTATGAAAGTCGATGTTAACTTCTGGAACTTCGCGCCAAAAATGTAGAATAAAAAGGGGTTTTCTGTAAAAATGAACATCAAATGAAAAATTGAATTTAGAACGTACTTTTTTAAATACCACAGCATTTTTAAAACCGGCCAGTAACGTGTACAAACGATTGAAACCTTTTTGGTATTGTATCTTTTTAAATATGAATGAAAATCAAAACCGCCCGTTTTTTTTGCAAATGAGTTTATTTTGTTTTGGCAGATAAGATTATCTCAGTGGGTGTGGAGCGAACCTATTCAACGTAAAAAATATTTTAAATGACCGAAGACACAATTTTACCACTGAACATTTGGAACAAGACTTGACTATTTACAAAAATATTAAATTATTTTAATATCATATAATATTATTGTACGTATCGCTTATTAAAGAATTATTTAGGTACTAAATATATGCTGATTTTTGAATAAAAAGATAAGAAATTGATTTTCTTTTTTCTTTGGGTTCTTAAAATTTATAATTTAATTTTGCTTATTCTGCTAATTTTCGTGCATATTTCAAGCATTTTTCATGTATATTTGCATACATAAAAAAGCTTTTTATGTGCCATATAATTCGGTGCCTATTGATTATTATTAATATATTCTGTAACTCTTACATTTCGTCTGGCGATGGAATAAAGATAGCAATGTTTTTACAAATAGAAAGTATAAATACATACTAATATATTCTTTTCTCACGGTTGTCGTATGAGACGCTAAGTAAGACAAAGATTGTGACAATCATCCATACCAAACCGTCTAGCTATAGCACTTTTGTATCATAAATTCTCTCATTGTAAAGATTACTTCCAGCCAATAGCTGAACGTAAATGGCGGTTACGAAAAATAATCCATAATCCAATCCACTGTGACTGTAATTGCCGCTGTATCGGGGGCGTTATGAAAGCATACTAAGTGATATAAATAGGTAAAATCACTGCAAGAGAAAGAAATTCCAATCCAAGCCAACGTCGAATAGTAAAAAACTTTTCCTCCTTTCGTGGAAGAGCCTTGTGATCATTCAATATCATTATCATCATCTCAAATCATATACGCCCTCTTTATTTTTTCTCTTGCGGTTGTCTATGGATGTGGTCGCGCCCCGCCAAGTCGGTCGGGGATGACGGAAGAGGCGGCGCGCAACCCCATAGACTCACTCTGCAAGCACCTCTCTTTGACATGCGAGCGGGCCACCGGTACCCCAACTTTGTCATCGGTGGCCCGCCTGGCAAATCATATACGCCCTGCTGTTATGCTCTAACCTCCTCCACAGTGGGAGGGAAATTGACCGACTGACTAACGTTATTCAGTCGGTCTACTTTAGGATCTTATTTCTCTTGCGTAAATGCTATCTGCATATTATATTCCCTACTTTTCTTTTACGCGCTTTTTCTCCTAAAGTGGGTGATGAATTGTATTCTTACTCCAGCACCACACAGAGAATGTCTTAAGTAGGGAGAATATGGGTTGAAAAGAAGAGTACTGAAGTAAATGCCGGAATTATATACTTAAGTTTAGAAACTTCTAATTAGTAACAAAGTGATCTCCTTCAATGTTTAATACGTAATTAATTTATGACGTTAATCATAACATATTGCGCAGCAGTATTATATCGCCTGACATAATATAATTAGATACATGTCGTATACAAAATATATTGATATAATATCATTGATCTGCTTAATAGATTAATATTGACGTCCTTGTCCGTGCCCTTTTCAAATTACAAGGATTCCTACAAGTTTGAATACGAGACTTAATTAAATTCTTAATCATTTACATTGTATTAATTTATAAAAGACGGTAGTAACCATAAGCATACCTATAATAAATGTATGTAAACCAGCGATGTCAAGGAAATAATCAAGCGCCAATAAATTGCAAAATTATATGACAGATGGCTAAGAAGAATAAGTAGGTACAGAGAGTACCATCATTATCAACATTAATGTGGTTAAGCAGTAAATTAGTACCTTATGGCCACAATACCGTATATCAACTCGCCTGCCCGAGTAATAAACAATAATCTACATATGCAGTAACCTGTCAATGAAGCCAAGTTGTTTATTTAAATGCACCATTTCGAGCCACTTTTGATCCTGCATAACTTAAAAACTATTCAACACAAACGCACCAAATTTAATTAGCTATGTGTTGTATGTAAACAAAGGTAACAACCCGAAAACAGTGAATTTATAATACTAAAAAAACCAATCAGTCAAACTTATTAGGTAAAACTTATGGGCATACATAATTATAAAATCAAAACTTCTTTCTTTTTCGTAGAAAAATATATTCCATCATGGAAGGTTATTTCATCGTTTTATAGCTACTTTAATACAAATTATTTATAAAATTTATTTATACATATTTGATAACCTAAGTATCGCATTCATTAGAACTAAAGTAGCATAATATATTCAATACAATGTCTATGAGAATACTACAAAATAATAATAAAACTATACAAGTTAATATTTTTAAGTGGGTTACTTTTATATTATCATCATCATCATCACAGCCCATAATGTCCCACTGTTGAGCTCGGGCCTCCTCCGTAATGGGAGGGAAATTAATCTACTATACCGCGCTGGTCAGACGTGTTGGTATAGGATTTTGTTTCGAGTTTTCCTTCTCTAGCATAGATGTTATATGCATTTTATATCCCTTAGTCGTCTCGTACGATCACCCACGGGTATGATATGGGGTGGTGAATAGTATTTTTACTCCGTCACCACACGGAAATTTATATAATAATAAATATTATTTGAAAAGGTAATGATAATTTTTAAATACATATCCATGTACTGCGGGAGACTTTACAAACATGCAATTAACGTAGATAAGTTACACAGAATCAGCACATCACTTTGTGGATCGCATAAAGTATTGTCCTGAATAGAAATCGAACCCACAGTACTGGCACGGAAAGTCAGTATCATAACCACTACGCCATCTGTGCAGTCGAAATAAAACTATTTTTACGAATTCTATCGCGTTTGCGTTTGATTTTGAAATTTCTCAACATTTGGAAGATACATTTCATAGTCACAGGAGGACTCATGACCATAAACACTGTAAATTGTTCGTAACGTTGGGAATTTAAAAATCAAATACAAAAACGATAGAATCCGTAAAAATATATCTCAAATCTTTTGTTTGGTGAAGTCGATAACTCGACAATAATTATTATAGTATTGAACTTGGCTCCCATTTTCACATTCATATTTTGATCGAATAATAAATTATTTCTATCTTCCAACTGTATAATACAAATATTGTTAATTAGTATTATATAAATTATGACTGCATCTGATGTCTATCCTGAGCATAGCTTAAGTTGAGTAGCTTTGTAGTCCAAAATGATTTGAGGCCTAAAGTGAATAGTTAGTGTTTCAGTTGATTAGGCTTTGGTTCTACAATGTGGTAAATGTAGTCGAGTACGTCATCGCCCGTAACTACACCTTTAGGCACGAAATAATCTGAAAACAAAATAGGTAATGATAATAGATTTGATATTTGTATAGGTCACATTATGTACATTTTCATAATTTCATTTCAATGAATTACTAAAAAATATATTAAATTATATATCTATCTATCTATCTGTTCTCTCTGCCTACCCTGCAAGGGATATGGCGTGATGATATGTATGTATATTAAATTAATTAATGAATTATCATTATTAACGTCTATTATTGGTCATAGTATAGGTACTCTTAGTAGTATTCTTCATAAGAGGAATAATATCATAATCGTCACGCTTGGTAGGCATTTTGACGATAGGGTAAACCGCCGGGCGGGCCACCGAAGACAAAGATCGGGTACCGGTGGCCCGCTCGCACGGCGCAGAGAGGTGTTTGCAGAGTGGGGGCTATGGGGTTGCGCGCCGCCTCTTCCGTCGCCCCGGACCGATTGGGTGGGGCACGACCACGTCCATAGCCCAACGCAAAAAAAAAGGCATTTTGACGATCGATTAGTGTTATGATTTGCTAAGAAAAGCGCACCTTATTCTTCTGTTTATCTCTCAGCTAGTTTTTAAGACTCCTACTAAAAGTAAGGGGTAGCGACAAATCGTATTCTACCCTGTCACCATACGAGATTTATACATACACATACATACATATCATCACGTCATATCCCTTGCAGGGTAAGCAGAGAGAACAGAGTGCCAGAGAACTCTATCCTTGCATACTTCACTTGCTTCCTCAAAATTCATAATTCTCTTCATACACACTCGCCGGTTTCGGAGACTCTTGACTCCACCTTTCTTCAGTACGTGACCAATCTGGTCTAGGTAGGTTAGTCTCGGTCTCCCCCGGTACCTACATCCTTCATCCTTTACGGGATTTATTTAGGGTATATAAGCTATATAGTACTTATTTTAAAAGTGATTGTTGTTAACAAATGGAAAAACAGATCAGACTTAAATATACTACCAGTATCTACATTTTTACTGGTTTATTTCTTGTAATCATATCATCACAAGCACAAATAATTATCATCAAAAATTAGTAGATATTTCGTTAAATAATTTATCAATTCTTGGAGGAAAGAGCCAGCAGATTATAAAATTATCCTACGTGTTAATTATACATATATATATATATATATATATATATATATATATATATATATATATATATATATATATATATATATATATATATATATATATATATATATATATATATATATATATATATATATATATATATATATATATATATATATATATATATATATATATATATATATATATATATATATATATATATATATATATATATATATATATATATATATATATATATATATATATACATATATATATATATATATATATATATATTCTTACCTTTAATATCATGAACTTCCTTCCCTATTATGACAAAAGGTGTAATGTCCAGTATACGGGACAGCAAACCAATCGTAGGCATCCCCAACTTCCCGTTCTCAGCCAACGTGTAGCATTCTTTAACGAGATGTTCTATTGCTAAATCCTTAAAATTGAGCTCTTCAGATTCATCTGATGATTTTACTGGATTTGTCGCAGCGTTTCGTAGACTGTCCTTAGAAACAGCACCCACAAAGTATCTAAGGGAGAGCAATATGAATATACTTTTATATTCTTGTTCTATTTCTAACTTTTTTTTTTTTTTTTTTTTTTTAATGGCGTTTACAAGATTTCGCCAACAACTAGTTATAAATATCTTCAGTCTTTCAGGTTAGTCATAGTCTAAGTCAAATTGTCGCCATCAACAGTGCTATGGCCACACTGTTGATGGTATCTTGTTGGAATTTTGATGGAAAATGAAAACGTTGTAAAACACTTTTATATGATATTCACGACATCCCAGTAGTTCCACGCATCACATTACATAAAATTCCATCAAAATTATCTAATATAACACGTTAAAACACTAAAATATTGAATATAATACAAGAGCACCACATGACGTTTTCAAATTCCCGTCAAAAGTCGATTTCTAATCTTCTTCTTCTTCTTATATATTAGCAATCAACTACATATACGAGCTATTGGTGCCAGTGTCAAGTTATAAATATTTTCACGTTTTTAGTCTTTCGGGTTAGTCATTGTCTATTATAAGTCAAATTGTCGCCATTAACAGTGCAATGGCCACACTGTTAATGGTATCTTGTGGGAATTTTTATGGAAAACGAAAACGTTGTAAAGCACTTTTATATGATATTCACTGCATCCCAGTAGTTCCGCCGCTTCATATTACATAAAATGCCATCAAAATTATCTAATATAACACGTTAAAACACTAAGATATCGAATATAATACAAGAGCACCACATGACGTTTTCAAATTGCCGTCAAAAGTCCTATTTCTAATCTAGTTGCATAGTATTAAGCAAGCCTTCATTGTGGAAGGAGTGATGTATCATGTCAGTCAGATCGCATAGAGGTTTTCCTTTTTTATATTTTATACTATAATAAAAGAAGCAAAAGTAATAGAAACATTTAGGAAAGCTAAAAAAGAAGGGTTTATATTTACCCACTGTCATCAACAATTACTGCAATGTTCGTATTCTTCATAGCATCAAGAACTTGTCTACAACTGGCGGATTTATTTACTAGAGGATATGTGCGATTCAATTTTAATTCCGTGATTGATTTACTCCACCATCTAAAAAATAATTATATTTTAATTTTTGTTTATCACAGATTTATGGTCAATGAAGTGCTGACAAGTATAATAAAATGATCCATGAATTTTTTTTTAAACACCACCCTGCACTAGGGAATAATCCTTGTATCGTGGCGGACTTTACAAACATGCAATTAACGTAGACAAATTACACCCAGACTCACAACAAAACTTTGTGGAGCGCACAAAGTATTGTCCCACGTGGGAATCGAACCCACGGAATTTGCACGGAAGGTCGGTATCTTAACCATTGCGTCATCTGTGCAGTCAGTTGAAGTAACATGAAAAAAAAAAAGAATTAAATTGCGTTAATTTGAATTTGCATTATGGGCAAGTCTGTCGCCAATAAGAATTTGAAGCAGCGAACTTCTATCACCATTTAAGTGGACCGTCCGAACTGAGTCTGAGCCTTCAGTTACCCTTTTGAATATTATCGCCTGTCACCTTTGCGTCATTTAAAAAAAATATCAGGGTCTCGCCCTCACGCCATTAGTGTCTACCTTACGTGTGGGGGAATAATCCCCGGTCCAGCCATCCGCGGTCTTGACTAGAATTTGTTTTCTTTAGAGCTTTGAAATTAGTCAAATGTGAAAATATCCCTAGTCCTAACACATTTGACTTGCTTGGTCAATCAAATAAGTCTCGAACGTCGAAATTCGACTGAATTCCTTTTCTCCATTCTAAGTAGTCCGATTACATTACTATAGAACATGTGCTTTTTTGACTATATTTTAAATGACCTAGAAGTCAACCCGAAAATTTTAGGTCTATGCATGTTTATACAACTGTAATAATAATTAGACAATCAGCTCCATACATTTTATTGCAAATTTATATTTTCTTCATTTAATTATGTCTTAAATAAAAAGTTAGTTACTTCATTGTATGTTTAGGAGGATCCAAGAATCCGTGTGCCTCCATCCATTGATCGTTTACAAACTTGGTCATATAATTGCGAATGCCATCTGGTAAAATCACAACAATACGTTTCCCTGTTCCAAATTTTAATGTTTTTGCAGCCTTAATGGCAGCGGCTACAACTGTCCCACTACTTCCACCTGCAAATAAAAGTAAATCAATAATCTTATGTGTGTTGATAAAAAACGCATCTGATGTAAAAATATGAATGTCAATTACAGATTGATTATTACTAGTATCTACGTTACCATGCCAGCTAAATATTACACTTCTTCAGTGCAATATATCTGACTATCGGTAACCTCTCCTACATGAGGAGGGAAATATCATGATGGTTGAACGGTTTAGTATAGGGTTTTATTTCGAACTTTCTTTCTCTTGCAGTGATGTTATTTAATTTAGTCGTCCTTTACGGCATCTGCGAGGCAGTGGAGTGAAAGGAAGTATATTGCATTTTTATTCCGTCACCACAAGAAAAAAATGTTGTAGCAATTTAAATAATGAAGTAAATCAGATTTGTTAGATTGCATAATAAATAATTTAGTGGTTCTAAAAATTTAACATACATCCAAAACTGCTCAGATCAGATTATAGTGGAACAATTTCTCAATCAGATTATAGTGGAACAATTTCTCTCTTTGTCGTTTGTTCAAATTCCCTGCAATAGAATCATTTCTTAAATATTTGTTCTAGAGAAGTTAGATGTAATCTGTGTCTACTATTTGTATATTCGTGAAGTTACTTGCGATGTACGGGTTTAGTTCTTAATGCGAAGTGTTATATATAAGGAAAATAATCGTGAGTCGTCTGGTCACCCACCCCCTGCTCTCTTAAAACTATCGGCATAGTAAATAAAGTTAATTATATTTACCACACAACAATCCTTCTTTCTTTGCAAGTTCTCTAGCTGTCAGGAATGATTCTTTGTCAGTAACCACTTCAACATGGTCGACGACAGATTTATCTAACACCTTCGGTGCCCAAGTACCGCCCACTCCTTCCACCTGTTAACATGAAGTTTTGACAATAAAAAGGTTTTTCATACACGCATTTCATAAGCCTAAGAACATTCAAACTAAAAGATATAGTGTTAATAATGCATCATACGCGTGCTCGGAACATTAAAAAATCGAGCAAAAAATTATAATAAATTAAAAATTTAAATAAGGTAATTTAATATATCGAATATATTTTAGTTATAAGAAACATTAGGTATGGAAAAAAAGAACAGTAAAGTTCAAGGGCTCCATACTGTGTGGCATTTTGCTGTTGTGGAAAAATTTGCCATAAACATCTTCCATAATTTAGGTGTAATCGATTACACCTCTCTATGGAGTGAACAAAGGGTTTTGTTTCAAGTATTCTTTCTCTGCGATGATGATGTTCATAATGACGTCCATTGGGTGCAGTTTCAAACTTGGTATTTGGCATTGTGAATTTCTTGGCGGACAACACCAATTACCCCTTTTACTCAACCCAGGAATTGAAGCCTAGTTCTGACATTGCAGAGACGCATGCTTATGCTATTGATCAATGAAGCAATCATTAACGACTTACCAAAAATGAGTGCTCCTTCCCCTTTGTATTCAGTAATGTAGAACCTTCCGGCTCTGCAGCAACTATTACACAATCTGGATAAGCCTGTTTTATTCTATGTCCTACACCACTCATTGTTCCTCCAGTTCCCGCTCCCATAACGACCATATCCACTTTACCCAATGCGGACAAAATTTCTGTTCCAGTTATTTCAAAATGAGTCAAAGGATTTAGTACATTTTTGAACTGCAATATAATTTCAATAAACATTGTTTTAGACACAAATTTGATATTGCTCTGCTGTAGCTGTACTGTATGGTGGCGGCTATCAATCCTTACATTGGTCGCTGGTGTCGCAAAAGACGACTAAGAGCTTTACATCGACCTGGGTCGAGCGCATCTGATGTATCGTCTGGTTAACAATTACGTTACCAAGGAGGGTTGATGTCAGACGGTTGGTCGGCCATAAAACTATTGTCAATAACTTTGGCAATATGTACGATGGAAAAAGTATATATTGTGTCGATCCCAAGTAATTGGGATAAGAACATGATCATGATGATTATGAGACAAAAATTTCATACAAGTAATATTTTATTGTTTATAATTAGTATTAACTCATTACTCCGAAAGGTTACTTGTCTGTGTGCAGATAGAAGAATACTAAGAATGCAGTACCTGATACAATAGACTAATTTCGCTTCTAATGTTAATATTTCTCGTGTCTGCTAGTGGAACGTCTAAGAAAATAAGGTTTTAATCCTAATTAAAAGAAAAGAAAAAAATACTAAATAGTCACCTGATTCATTATCATAACAGTATCAGGATTGTCGCGTTTTATCTGCTGTGCTTCTTCTATTTCGTCATATTTGGCTGCGATCACTTCAGCTCCCAACAAACGCATCGTACTCACTTTCTCAGAGGAGGCTTTGTCGCCTGTTAAGATAGTACATTTGTTTCCTGCAAATCAACAACAAGGTCTTTTAGGATGAACCTTCATATTATTCAAAATGCTTACTGAATAAATATTTTACATGTTGTTAAGCACTGTTGAAAATATTTTCAAACGTTGTCAACAAAAAAAGAAGCTATATTAAGTTTAATATTTTGTTAACTGTACTGTCTCATTTATTACATCTAAATAGCAGCAAATTCGATGCTAGCTAGCTATTACGTTAGTACATACATATTTTTAATGAAAACAATTAAAATAAACTTAGTCTGACTACTGATTCTAATTAATAATTTCAATACGAGAAAGATCTCCAAGATCTTGCGTGGCGGTATCTTTTTTAATTTGATATTTTGGAATGAGTTATCAATGCTTTAAAATAAGGGAACTCAATGGTCAGGAATATATGTAGATAGAAAACAATTGTTATTTGATACCTAAAAGTGCGGTGTTCATAGCAATACCTATACCAGTATTGCCGGACGTCGGTTCTACAAAATGAGTTTCACTAGTTACAGCGCCATTTTTTCTCGCGTCTTCAATCATTGATAATGCTATTCTATCTTTTATAGAGCCACCAGGATTCATGAACTCACATTTTGCATCTAAAACATATCAATATTTAAAAGAGAAACTCATATTTATAAGTAAATGAATAAACATATTTCAGCGTGATTTTATACATACAAATTTCACAAGAAAGTCCATACTTTTGTGGTATTTTATTCAATCTAACCATCGGTGTATTACCAACTAATTCAAGAATGTTATTGTATACCGGATATTTATCATTGTTGCATCTGTAAAAAATAATACCAAATATTCAAATTATGCAGACACATGCAAATTGCAACATTTCAAAGGCAGATATCAAATCTCGCAAGAGTTTTATAACTACAACTGGGTTTTTTATTAGAGAGGTGGTAAGCGCAGGCTGCAAAACACGTTTTTACTTAATGCCCGCTAGTTTCATCCTTTTACTATCTTAGACTTAGCTTACTGGCTTAGAGCAAAGGAAGCTCGAATCGCGGGCACTTAACGTGATCTATACACAAATCAGGTGATCAGTTACTTTAATCGTTTCTTAGAAGATGAATGTTTGAAGTACCTATAAGAATATTTTGACTCGACATCACGCTAATAATTTGTACGCAGCAGCTACTCTTAAAACATATGTAATTTTTAAAGCGTCACCGTTTTAGTTAAATAAAATTGTTAATCATTCACACTTCAGCACAATAGTTTAACTGTTTTAGGAAAATGTTAACATTTTCTAATTATCCAAATATGTTACAATAATATTCTCAGATTGACTTCAAGCACTATATCTGAGGGATGGTAACCCGGCGAGCTGGTTACGGACATCAAGTATTGCTACCAATGGCTAGTCCAATGGCGATGGAGAGGGAATACGGTGGGTTATAAGGCCACGTACCGCCCTTTTGTCACCCCAGACGGAACATACGGTGTGTGTCTAGCTATACCAATCAACCATAGCCTCACAAAAAAATGTGCTATCTCTAACGTATCAAACAGTCAAAGTATTTTCTTTATTATTTTTAACAATTTGTAAAAGCGTCTCAAGGAAGTGGTAAAACTACATTTTCGAGTGCTAGAACTGTAATAGTTTTCTACCTGCCTGTTCGGGGTACTATCGCAGAAAATTGACTTCAACAAAGATTTACTGCACTTCATTCGCCGCGCAAGAGAGCCGGAGGCCTAAACACCTTTCGGTAGGCACCAACCTGACTGTGCTCCTGTGATTGCAGAGGTCCATGCACGACAGTTACCACTTACCATCAGATAGGCTATTTGGTTATCAGTTACGAAAAGCAATAAACAGTTAATAAATAGAGAGTTAAGCTTTATATTTAGTAGTTTTTTTCTTACCTTAATTTCTTATTACTTTCAGTCCTTTCTAGTAAGCTCATTCTAACATTCACTAAATTATACATTTTAAAGGTTTACAATAAGTTTGCTCTTAAAAAAATAAATGAAACTTTTAAATTTTCTGTTCATTCAATCAGTGTTTAGAATAAAACAGGTAACTGAAATTTTTAGCATTTAATATGCTTAATTATTTATAAATACCCGATACGAAACGAAAAATGATGTCACAAGCGGGGTTCGAACCCGCACCTATTGGGAATCCGGCCCAACCGTGCTCAATCCGGCCCAAGCACGGTTGGGCCGGATTCCCAATAGGTGCGGGTTCGAACCCCGCTTGTGACATCATTTTTCGTTTCGTATCGGGTATTTATAAATAATTAAGCATATTAAATGCTAAAAATTTCAGTAATTTGAAACAAGGTTGTGTCATCGTTTAATACAATTCTAACTGTAAAGTTTGAAGTATTAAGTCTATACAATGTGTAAACATTGTCCGATAGATGGCATACGTCACCTTGAAGACGTAAGATATAATATGATTCGAAATTTGCATGTCCTAAAATAGTTCACAATGGTGTAAGTGGCAGCACGGTTGGGCCGGATTCCCAATAGGTGCGGGTTCGAACCCCGCTTGTGACATCATTTTTCGTTTCGTATCGGGTATTTATAAATAAAACAGGTATTCATAAACTGATTCCTAGATCATCTTGCTTTCTATATAAGTAATGAAGGGCTTCGTGGTTTCTAGTTTCTTGACGTGTTTTCTATGACAAATGGGATTAAGTTTTTACATCTTTCCTATACTATGACGTTATGGTAATTACTTAATTTCAAATACTTTTGTAATTATTTTAAAAGCAAAGAAAATACGTAACATGAAACGTATAGAATAACGTCATCATAAACATGAGTAATTTTGATTTGCATTTACCTTATGCAAAGATTGAAGCGTCATCTTTTTGATGAACTAATCTTATGTTGACAAGAAAACTCTGTTCTTCTTTCCATATATGACTTATAAGTTTGGGTTTATTTAATTTACTGCCTTCTGCCCGCGATTTCGTTTGCACAATATATTGCATGCAATTTTTATTCGCGCATCTTCCTTCATCACATCTTTTGTTGTACCAAAATTCGTCAATATCGGTTTGGTTTTGGCATGAAAACGCAGCACAGATAAAACTCACGTTCGAATTTACTAAGAATAGAGATTCAGAGATAATCTATATTTTATTTTCTGATGCTCACTTTCACCAACTACAACTAAATTTTGAGTGCTTCCTAAGTCAATTTAAACATCAATATTATCCACCTTCATGTTTAATGACGCAATATCAGTGCCTTAGGTGTTGCCTTAATTTTAGGTGTCGTTGGTGAATAGGGCTATCAATTAAATATCGCCCTTCACTACCCCGCTCAGCTCGCGTGTGCTATGTGGTAGCGGCTACGAATACTACCAACCCTAAATTTGCTCGTGGACGTCGTACATGTGGACCTGGGCCAATATCATCTGATGTCGTTTGGTCAACAATTACATTCCCAAGGAGGGTTGACGTCAGGCTGGCGGCCGGTCATAAAACTATTGCCAATATATACAATATAACTTTTGCAATATTTAGGAAGTGGAGTATATATTGCGTTGACCCCAAATAATTGGGATAAGAGCAGGAGAATGATGATGATGATGGCTACCCCACTCCCCTCACCGCCTATCGTGCCAAACGTTGGCCGATAGATAAATTACGTTTAGACTTGTTTTCATTTTGCATTACCTACTTAATCAATCAACGTGCAGTTGTAAAAAGAAACTTTATGTTCATGAACTTTCCTTTTTGTTTAAAGTGTTTTTTATACAATTTCATAGAGTATTTTCAAAAATTGCACCCAAAAATTCAATGTTGTATTTTTTTTGCACTTTTACCATAAAACTATTTTTGTAGCTAAAATATTAAATTAAAGGTAAATCATTTTTTTTTTGTAAAAGTAATATAAACTAATATTTTTGTAGTACATTTTGTTTCTTTATCTCATACCGTTTAGGCAGCGTACGCAAATATATGAACCAGTCGGATTGTTTTTTTCTGACTTCAACAACATTATTGTGATTTACAATTAAAAAAAACATGTCTTTATCAATGTACTAGCTGACCCGTGCCCACTTCGTTGGGCTGTAAACATTTTTATTTGTGAAGAAATTATGACTGTTATTCAGTTAGTGGGTACTTTTCCTTGGTGATAAAGCAATAGAAAAATCGTCTAATACATGTATCACTCAATAGATTATGACACGGTCGCGGGTCCATACCTATGTCGCATTATCTCTTTAACGACACATTAACACATTTCCATTGTTCGTGCGACACCCGTACGGGCTAGTCGCGTGATATGTTTGATTTGCAACATTCTTATCAAGTGAGCCACAGCGGTGCATTCCTGCGGTTTAGCGACGTAATGTCGAGCAACCGTTTTTTTTTATATAGATTTTAATGGATAAACAAGTATACGAACTAAGCGAAGATAATAATAATTTATTGCATAATGATTTATTAAATGAGAGAGAAATGGATGAAATCGAAGAAAGTTATTCAGAAGAACGTACACAATTAAACACAATGGAGGAATCTAGACAAATAAGACCAGCAAAAAGATACTTAGAAGACGATGGAGAATGGACGGTTGTGGGTAGAAAAGAAAAAAGAAGGAAAGAAGATCTTATACAAATATACATCTCATGTAATGATAAATTGCCTAAACAATTCGCCTTAGCCAAACTTTTACACGAACATGAAATCACCGACATAGTGAAGGTAAAATACCACAACCACCACAAAATTAGATTGGATGTGTCATGTGAAGCTAGTGCAGTGAAACTGATAACCTGTGAATCTTTTATAGAAAAGGGATGGCGAATACAAAAAGTCATGGAGAACCATATATCCTACGGAGTCATCAGGGATATTGAGCAAGAGATATCGGTGGAGGAGCTTATGAAGCACATCACATGCCCTAGTCCTGCTGAACTAATAACGGTTAAGCGCTTAATGCGTAGAAATATAGACAAGAATAGTTGGACAGATAGCGAATGCATTCGGCTTGGTTTTAAGGGTCTGCCATCACACGTTTTCCTAAATAGCTTTCGTGTAAAGTTTGAACCATATAATATATATTTCCGGTGTCACAGTGTTCAAAATGTTGGAAGTTTGGACATACTGCGAAGTTCTGCCCATCCACAAAATTTGTGTGCCCGAAGTGTGGCAGTAACGAAGAAAAGAAGTAAATTTTGAAGAACTTCTTACGAAGTTGAGAGATATTATATTTTTAAATGGAAACACTTTCAAAGAAAAAGTACATTACATAATAAAAACGTGTGTAGAATGGTTAATTTTAGTGGCAGTAGAAAATATAGGGGATTGGTCTGTCTTAAAAAATATATTAGATTACTTTAATGGCTAATAATCGTAATACAATATTACGACTAAATATTATTCAATGGAATGCACAGAGTATCCGTCCCAAGATATTATTATTAGAAAGTCTATTATGCCAGTAGAAAATTCACATAGCTGCTATTAGTGAGACATGGCTGGAACCTGCTCGTAATATAAAGTTAAATAGTTACAATATTTTTCGTAAGGACAGAGGTGATGATTATGGCGGGGTTGCACTCCTTACTCACAAATCCATCAGATCACACGAGATATCGGTAAGATGTTCTAATTCTGGTATCGAAATTATAGGTATTAGGATTTACAACTGTGATTTCATAGAAAACATCATTTCTCTGTATTGTTCACCCTCAGTAAGTACTGCACTGAGCGATTGGGATAATTTATTTTCTGAGTTTGGTAGTAAATCGTTGATACTAGGCGACTTTAACGGTCACCATACGAATTGGTCTACAAAAATCGATCAACGAGGTATTCAAATTTTTGACGCATTAGTAGACAATTCATTAGTTACCTTAAATGATGGCAATAATACCTGTCTGAAATTAGTAAACAGACTATTACAACAATCTTCGCCTGACCTATCACTAGCATCGCCAGATATTGCTCTAAGAATGGACTGGTTCATTCTCAATGAGAGTTTAGGCAGCGATCATCAAATTATTAAAATTACGTCTCACATTACACAATATTGTAATTGGGTACCAAAAAGAAATTTTAAAAAGGCTGACTGGACAGGCTACACCTCTTTACTTCGGGATTTATTTTCCAATATAGAAGTAAATAATAATCTACAAAATTGTTATGATATGTTTTTAGATTACATTAATTTGGCAGCAGACTTACATATTCCCTATACAAAATTGAATACAAATCCTAATAATAATTTATCACCTAAAGGGTATTGGTCGCCTGAGCTTTCTAAAGCAGTAGCGGAACGTCGGTTACCACTCAAAACTTTTCGCCGTAATCCTATCCCCCAAAATTTACAAAATTTAAAAAATAAAATTCGAACTACATAAAAATTAATCCGTAACGCAAAAACTAAATGTTGGCAATTGTTTTGTTCCTCTGTAGATCAATCTTGTTCATATAAACAAGTATGGGATAAAATGAAGTGCCTTAAAGGTTATAAATACAAGTCTCAATACGTTGACCCAAAATTAGCCAAAGAATTACTAAATAACCTAACCCCTGACTTCGTCTCCCCTGATACACCTACATTTTCCTCAGAGAACCATACATTAGAAATAACCCTAAACAATGGAGAGATATAATGGTTATACCTATCCCTAAGTCTGGCAAAAATTCACACAATATATCGTCGTTACGACCAATTTCAATGATCTCATGTGTGTGCAAAGTTTTTCATGGCATTTTACTCAATAGATTAGAATGGTACATAGAAAAAAATATATTATTATCCAACCACACAACAGGTTTTAGAAAAAACCGATCCACACTCGACAATATTACCAGTTTAACAACTAGAATTCAGCTGGGTTTCTGCATGAAATACACAACCGTAGGCTGCTTTTTAGACATAGATAATGCATACAACAATGTAGATATAACCAGTCTAGTAAACATTTTAGATAATCTTGAAACGGGATCAAAATTTTGCAGTTATATATGGAATTTCCTTAAGGCAAGAAATTTATATGTGAAGGTGGATAATGTAGTGCACTGCCGAACTACTGGTCGAGGCCTAGCTCAGGGCGATCCGTTGTCCCCGTTGTTGTTCAATATCGTCACCATATTTGTCAACCACCATCAATATTTGTAAAACCATGAATTCAAATTCAATATTTATTTCACAATATGCCGACGATTACGTTATGTATACTTTTGGCAGACATATCTCAATTATTAAGAATAATTTACAATTAGCTTTAGTAAAACTTTTCCACTTATTACGAGACATCGGTTTGGACATCTCAGTGTCAAAGAGTAAAGTACCTTAAAAATAAATACACAATATTGCAATGGATCCCCGCGCACATCGGTTTGAAGGGTAATACTGTAGTAGATCAGTTGGCAAAATAGGCTATGTCGACGGGTATTCCGCTACCACGCGCGCCTTATTATACAGATGTACTGTATTCAGTCAAAAAGAAGTGTGTTCAAATGTGGAGTGAATACTTCGATGAAAGATCTCGCACTGTAGGCATATGGTATAAAACCTTACAACCACATCCTTTCAATTATCTGTGGTTTGCAGACTCCAATCTGTCCAGACAGGATATAGTAACTGCCCTTAGACTTCGTTCCGGACACATACCTTTGAACAGCTTTATCCACATGATGAATAGAGGTTCTTCACCTGACTGTACTATATGCACAGTTAGGGAAGACGTCTACCACATCCTGGTGGAGTGTGTACGGAACGAAGTTGAAAGAAAACAGTTTGAGCATCAGAAAAATATTTGTCTAAGAACGATTGGAGCCTGTAACAGTATTCTATCTTCGCCTTTGTCTGAAGAAGCAATATTGTTATATAATATTGTAAACATAGGGTTAAAACGTAGAAATAATTAGATTTTAATTTTAACTATTCATTTGTAATTCTAGATTTTAATTATTAATTTGTAATTTTCAACAAGGGTGACATGATCGCTTTGTGATCAAACCCTACCTTTTGGTAAATAAAGAAAAAAAAATTAACACAAGTCGTCCAAATTATATACAGTAAAAGGGAACAGACTTTTATTTTAAACACTCAAATGTCCATCCATACATCTATACAAACTTTCGCGTTTATAATATTAGTAGTATTTCATTTAGATTGACATTTTTAAACTCGTAATATCTTTTGAATGCAATGGCCGATTTTAATAATTCAAAAAGTAATTTTCAGGTACTGAAACAGTCTTAAATGTCAAATAATTTATTTGGATAAGGATTAATACAAAGATTTAGAAGAAGAATTTTTCGTTCTACTATTCATAGTTTCCGCAGCGCATATGATCAAAGACGTTTTATAGCAAGTTTTTTCATACCTTGGTTTACATTATTGAAGTTTTAGTAAGAACCTGTATTTTTTTTTATAAAATAATAGTCTATATCACTCACAAATGACGTAGCTTTTTATTGGTAAAAAAATTTTCAAAATCGGTTTAATATATCCAGAGATTACCCCCTGCAACGTCACAAACTCACAAAGTTTACCTCTTTATAATATAATATTAGTATAGATAAAATAGACCATAACAATTATTTACTTATTTATTATAAATCATCAATACTGAAACTATCATTACAGGGTCTTAACCTAATGCGATAGTAAAGCATTATTCTATTGTACATTAACTACTTATTCCATAAGAAATGAAAGACAAAGTGGCTCTCTCGAAATCATTCAACGAGCAAGAGAAAATATCAACACGTTCGGCAATAGAACTAAGCGTGTGTATTGCACGTGTCAATGGCGCCCTCTGCAGCAAGTTTATACGTGCAATCGGGACCGCCAGTAGCTTCGGTCACCGTCGTCGGTTCACAAATTCATTACGCACGTTTAACTAGAACATACCAAGGATTGCTGGGTTATGGATCCTTCCTCGTAGCACCTTAAGCAAATATGTGGTCAAGGCTGCCTCCCATCTAACTTCCAATTTATAATATCCTACCATGCCGAGCAGAAACAATGTTGGGTATATTGTTGGATACCCAGAGTACACTCCATATAACTTAAAGTATAAGAATCTTAGGAATTTATTTTGAATTCGTTCTAACAGTTCTTTATACTTAACTTCGTTAGGGCTCCAAACATTAGCATTATATTCGAGATGACATTTTACTAATGCCTCATATAAATCCTTTATTGCGGTGATGTTAGTGAACTCATTTGCTTGACGTAAAACCAAACCAAGATTGCGGTATGCCTTTTTACACACTTCCATAATGTACATACATACATACATATCATCACGCCATATCCCTTACAGGGTAGGCAAAGAGAACAGAGTGCCAGAGAACTCTATCCTTGCATAATGTGATTTTTAAAAGACAAGTTTGCAGTAAACCGAATTCTCAAGTCTTTAACTTCTGTGACTCGCTGAAGCGGTTGGCCTTCTATGCTATAAAAATAATAACCCGGGCTCCTAGCCCGAGAGAATGACACCACCGAACATTTCATAGTATTATAGCAAAGTTTGTTTTTTATACTCCACTGGAAAGCGCTATCAATGTCCTCTTGTAATAAGCTAAAATCCATGTCATCTTCTCGTACCATAAGTACCTTAACATCATCGGCAAACAATAGGCATGAGGCATTGTTAAATGATTATCTTCGAAAAATCATTTATCATCGTAATAAAGAGAAAAGGCCCTAAATTACTCCCTTGGCTGACGCCAGACCTGCTAAAGTAGGGCTCAGACTGGTAGCCACCGTAGTCAACAAACTGGCGCCTGTCACGTAAGTAATTTGCAAAAAATAATTAATGTGTGGGCTGTGAAGCCCATGTTAGCTAATTTTAGTAAGAGGATGTCATTATCTACTGTATCGAACGCTTTTTTAAAGTCTAAATATGTTACATCAACTTGCCGCCCAACGTCAATAGATGGCACTAATGTATTCATCAAATGCAGCAAATTGCCAGTTGTTCCCTTTCCTGTACGGAACCCGTACTGAGCATCCGATAAATGTGCACTTATCTGTATACATAAACAATTGTGTATAGCAGCTTCAAACACTTTCGCTGGAGGACATAAAATCGCAATAGGTCTATAGTCACTGCCATCCTCGATTTTCTGGCCTTTTGGTACAGGGATTACTCGTGTAAGCTTCAAACGGTCAGGAAACCGTGCATTTGTGATTCATAGATTGAATATGTGCAGTAAAAGTTCCCCCAAACATACCCGACAATCCTTGAGTATGAAGGGTGGTATACTACCATCCTGCAGAACTTTTGGGGGAAAGGCGGGCAAGCGCGCAAATTACCTACGGCCATTCAAGTAGGCCGATATTAGCCCACGTGCTGCTTGGTATCGCCGAAACGTTCGCTACAGCCACGTTTAGCTTAGGTGGCTTCGAGTTATATATCGAGTGAAAGTATCTCGCAAACTCCTTAGTACAATCGTAGGCTGACAATACACCATACACGTTCTTGATCAATTTACATTGGTTCAAGGTACATTTTTTTGCTCTCACATAGCTCCAGAAAGCTCTTGGGTTTGTTGTCAGCCCACTCTGCACCCGGTCACAATAACATTGACGCGCTAAATCAATCTCTGCTTTGATTCGGGCCCTACACCGGGAAAACGCCCCATAGTTACTACTCAATTTACTTTTTTTTATACTTTTTATGTAAATTGTATGTTAGAGTTACTTCTTTAATAATATTTGAAGTATACCAAACGGGATATATATATTTGGTATTAGAGATAATGTGGTGTTCTAATAGGTAAAGTATTATTTAAATCTAACCAGTATTTTCTCAGATTACTCCTAACATCCAAACTTACAAACTCACAAACTCTAACTCTTTATAATATTAGTAAGTATATAGATTATTATAGTATGTATGCCTATAGCATCAAATGTTACGAGACTCTAGAAATATATAATACTTTCACAAGTATCACTCTGTAATATAATGGTTAGATTACATGTTCAAATCTTGTGTTTTTGAAGTGAATATTACTTTTAGCGAACTGCACACAGTTTTTTTCGTAGGCTATAAGTGAGGCTGATCCGTCACGCTCTGAGGTGAAAGACTCGATCGGGTGAACTCGGGACCGTCGAGTGTACACGATCGGAAAAAATACAATCAGCTGCTCTTCATTGTTATATCACTGTGTTTACTATATTCAATTTATATATAATAAATAGTAGACTCGTCCACGCGTTGCTGTGGCTAAGGTAGCCTCAGTAACACGTGGTGGTTAGGCTAATAAATTGTAGCTTATAAGAAACGTTTGTACGTTTAACATAGCGCCATCTATTAAATACTTACTCAATCCAGTCAACAGATACCGCCATCTGTTAGAATCGTTTAGAGACAACAGATAATTGTGACTATCAAATAATAGACAAATAATTTACAATAAAATAATATTGCGACTATAAAATGAGATAGAAGCTATCCTATCTTTCAACTTGGATCAAACTACACATGCTGTGCAAATTAGATTAAAATCGGTTAAGTACTATAGGAGTCCATCGCGGTCAAACAACGTGACGCGTAATTTATATATATTAAGTTAGTTATTATTAATTATTCAATAGTTTTTTTTCATAGGTTTAAGCTTTCACTTCTGTCGGCAGGCCTCATGACTGCTTTGTGTTTTTTTTATCTTCTTCTTTTTTATGTTGGCAGTCTACTTATATGAGCTATTTTTACCAGTGTTGAGTCACAATTTACTTTGCGTCTTTAGTCTCCTCATGTTAGTCATTGTCTGTCAGTAAGTCAAATCTTCGTCATCAACAGTGCTATGACCACACTATTTTATTGGTATTATCCGGGAATTTATGTGGAAAACAAAAACGTTGTAAATCACTTTTATATAACACTAGCTTCTGCCAGTGACTTCGTCCGCGTGGAACAGTTACTTCAGGCTAATGCTAACTTTGATCCGCGACTTTGACTACATAAAAAGAAAATGTTATATAAAAAGAAAATGAAAATATTTTTAAATAATACGTACATTAAGGAGCTGTTTAGGTATCTACATAACGGTTATATAAGCTGTATGGTAGCGGCTACGAATACTACCAACCCTTATTTTGCTGGTGGATGTCGTACCGACCGTGTATCGACCCCAAGTAATTGGGATAAGAGTAGGAGAATGATGATTTCAATCAGAATATCTTGACTTTTATAACATGGACTATGAAAGAAGAGAGATAGAGAGAGATATATAAAGGGAAGTAGGTAATGATGGTAGGAATCCATAACAAACATTTGAAGGGAAAGGGATTTTAGTGGTAGGACCACGTTGTTGATAGTTCTCTGTCTACAGCCGCAGGCCGGTTCGCCCGAGGTAGTGCCACACTTTTGCAGAAAATCGACGTTTGAGTAATGGCAATGTGCTATTGCGCTTCGTTCGGTGAGCGAGAGAGCCGGAAGCCCAACTGGGTGGGTGTGGGGATTGTAATGGGCCTACCATTCGGCCTAGCTATACTCTTGGTATAGCAAAGGTCCATGGGCAGCAGTGACACTTAACATCAGGTGTGTTGCTTGCTCGTTTGCCACCATAAGCAATAAAAAAAAAACAAGTATCATATTTTTTAATATTTATTTTATAATATTTGTAAATCTTAAACTAATTATTAGAAAAGTTATTGATTAAAAGATACAATAGGACGTATAGAATATACAGTTAACGAACGCTTACTATTTACACTTTAAGTTCATAAAATGTTTTAAAATGAAGTATAATTAAGCAGCTAATTGCCCATTCCTGTAAACGGAATTGGAACAAGCTATTGCGAAAAGGAGATTCTAAAATTTTACATGAAACAAGTATGAAAACTCGTTTGGAGGAGGTCCTTGCCCAACATTGCAACACATAAGGACTGGTAAGAAATATGTAGTTCTAATAGCTTTTTTTTTATCACAACACAGTTCAATGTTCTATGTGGTACTAAATTGTGCCGCTTGCAGTCAATTCTTGAGATCACAAATAGTCAATTTGACACCAAATTTAGTTCAACACTATGAGATTGGTGACCGCTCAATCACATTACGACCAAGAAGCGCAATAAGCAACGACTTTTCATTTCACAAAAATAACGTTTTCATTCGTTAAATTTCGTTGTATTTACTTCTAATTTATTTTCATAATTTTCATACAACCAATTCCAATATTTGATTCTTTTTGCCTCAGGATCTGTTCTTATTGTAAAGTTGCCCGTAATATCGAGATAAGTTATTGCATCTGTGTCGTTTACTCGTGGCCATGTGAAGTCTGTAACAGACTCGTAGTCCACAGGGGGTGTGGGGTTTCTGAAACATATTTTATTATATGTATTATATTTTTATTATATGTAAGGTATTTGAAGATTGTAAAATATTTATCATTTGTTGTTCGTATTTCAATCAGAATACAATTAAACACTTAGTCTTTTGCCGCAAGTGTCGTAAAGCAGGCATTAAGATTGAAGCAAATAACATTATTACAAGAATGAAAATCTCGAAACAATACACTATATATATATATATATATATATATATATATATATATATATATATATATATATATATATATATATATATATATATATATATATATATATATATATATTTATTTTTATTTTTATTCCTTTGTGATATATAATAATACTAGCTGTCCCGGCAGACGTCGTCCTGCCCGTAAAAGCTTTAAGCGATATGCTGACAGCAGCGCCACCTACCGAGTCCAATTGTGTTTTGAAATTTTGAAATCATCCAGAGACCCATTGGAATATAAATTAAAAATTTCATCCCAGTCGGTCCAATCGTATGACATACCGACAACGGCGCCACCTACGGGGTCCAGTTGCGAATTTAAACCATTCTCAAATCCCCTCGAACACACAAAAAATTTTAAGAAAATCTATCCTGCCGTTTAGGAGGAGTTCACTGTCAACGTGTGTATGTGTACGTGTGTACAGAAGAATTATATATAGGTATAAAGATGCTATTTTATAGCTATTTTGGTATAATATACCTACCTACCTTTTTTACTATATATGTTTATAGTGACAAATGTGAGTGTGTGATAGTGACAAAAGTGATGATTTAAGATTACAATATGTACCTCTTACTATCCCCTAGAAGTCGTAAAAGCCATCAGTTGTGTGGGTATTAATCTCTTGGGTAATTCATAATATGAAGAGTGGTTCTTAAATCTGGTGGTGGTGGTGTGTTCTTAAGTGGTTCTTAAGACTGGCAATTATAACAATATCATGCTTTATGTGACCAGACTTTTGATGTTCCGTGACTTGACCAGACTTTTGAACATCAATAGTCTGTTGGATGGATATATGAATATGATGACTTAATTGAGTGACTGCATTTAATCAATTTGAGTTCATCATTATTATTTTGCTACATGAACAGAATTTCAGTACTTACCCAGTCTTAGCAAAATTCGTCCACATTTGTATCATTCGCCTTGAGACTGCTAACTCAGGTGAATCGTCATCCAATCTATAGTTCAACCTAGAGAAGTAGAACAGGTAGCCCATCTCATCGCCGTGACAAGCCCCAGGGTGTGTAATACCCAACATTCGCTTGAACAATCCTAACGCACCGTCGAATGCAAATCGGTACAAATATGTGGCACTTGTGCGATTACTTTGTACTTGTTGACGTACTGTATCTAAAACTGGTCGCAGGAACATTACATCTGTAAATAACTATAAAACAATATATTAATATAAATCTTTCTTTTTTATCAATTCATTATATTAATACGCCTAGCTTATGGGGCCGCACGCCGCCGCACGTTTAGGCAGAATGTGAAAGATATATATAAAGATATATATATAGTTGAAAGATAGTCTTAAATAAAACTTAAAATGGAGACTTGGGGACTTTTGGCGGGAATCTAAAACGTCATGTGGTGCTCTTGTATTATATTCGATATCTTAGTGTTTTAACGTGTTATATTAGATAATTTTTATGGTATTTTATGTAATATGATGTGACAGAACAGCTGGGATGTAGTGAATATCATATAAAAGTGCTTTACAACGTTTTCGTTTTCCATCAAAATTCCTACAACATACCATTAACAGTGTCACTATAGCACTGTTGATGGCGATAATTCCACTGACTGACAGACAATGACTAACCTGAAGAGATTAAGAACGTGAAGATAATTATAACTCGACACTGGCAAAAATGGCTCGTATAAGTAGCTGATTGCCAACACATAATAAGAAGAAGAAGAAGAATGGAGACTTTTGGCGGGAATCTAAAACGTCATGTGGTGCTCTTGTATTATATTCGATATTTTAGTGTTTTAACGTGTTATATTAGATATTTTTTATGGTATTTTATGTAATGTGATGTGACTGACTTTCCGTGTGGTGACGGAGTAAGAATACTATTCACCACCCCATATCTTACTCGTGGGTGATCGTACGAGACGACTAAGGGATATACAACGCATATAACATCTATGCGAGAGAAGGAAAACTCGAAACAAAACCCTATACCAATACGTCTGACCAGCGCGGTATAGTAGGTTAATTTCCCTCCCATTACGGAGGAGGCCCGAGCCCAACAGTGGGACATTTATAGGCTGTGATGATGATGATAATGATGTGACTGAACTGCTGAGATGTAGTGAATATCATATAAAAGTGTTTTACAACGTTTTCGTTTTCCATCAAAATTCTCACAAGATACCATTAACAGCGTGGCCATAGAGTGCTATGGCCACACTGTTAATGGTATTGTTGTCGCCATCAATAGTGGTTGATGGCGACAATTTGACTTACTGACGGATAATGACTAATCTGAAGACACTAAAAACTTGAAGATAATTATAACTCGACACTGGCAACAATGGCTCATTTAAGTAGCTGATTGCCAATACATAAAAAGAAGAAGAAGAAGAAAACTTAAAATCCACTTTTATTTACAAATTTTTTTTGTTCATTCCAGGACATATGTTTTCCGGTACCTTCCGCATCATTTTATCTATGGAAACCATTGTCTTATCTTGCAGGAAATACACACATTCGTGTGGTGGGATTAGTCTAAGAGAAACAAAAACTTTAATCCACCTTAGGTAGCATCAGCCTTTGCTATTTATTCCTGATATTGTTAAACCCGATGAGTGATAATCACCACTTAGAATTAGCTATGTTACAAATAGTTAGCGACTATGGTATTATCGTAAGAAGAATTCGAAAGGTCTATTTTCAAGAGTAAACTTCTATAAGATAATCAATAGATGGATATCTTACATCTATGAGGCTGTCAATATTTCTTAAGTCTACAGTTCGTTGCTGGAAGTAAAACGCCCTGATGGATTCTGTTATCTTGTTGGTGATTGTCTCGTTGTCTCCCAGCAACTCTGGTGGCACTACGCGTCTAAACTTTTGGTCAAGCTCAGTGAGCAACTTTGGGTATCGTTGCAAGCCTGAAAAAGAAAAATAATCTGCTACAGTAAAGTATAAAAATGACGCAATTAATGTTTTATCGAAAATATTTAGTTAAATTTGTTTCAAATATTTATTTTATAGACGTATTAAACGTTTTTATTTTTATTATTCTCTGAATAAATTGTAAATCTCAATATAAATATCAACAATAATTTCTTTTAGCTTCATATATTATACGTCTTACTGTAGAGCTCGAAACACTTCTACATCTGCAGTTTTAAGTACTATACCACCTTGGTCAAGTGCATTAACTTATGTTTACTTTTCATTCTGTCAACCACCTTTAAGAACGGAGTCATGATTTGTATTTTATTCCGTAAAATTACAGGAATGATTATAACTACATACGTCAAAAAAATAGCAACTTCAGTCAAATATAACGAATAACTAGATCTTAGCACAGAAATAAATACTAGTACATATATATCTAACATACTCTTAGCATAACTGCGGTCAACGTGAAACTACTTTGTCGGTAAAGTCGAACGAAGTTAGATTGCAACGTTACTTAATAAGTTACATAATACAACTATTGCTTTGTTTTTAATTACACTAAACAATAATATACTTCTCAATATGTTTGAGCTACTTTTAAATGAACTTGTAACGAATTTGCTACAGTGATATGTTTGTTTGGGTGTTTCTCAGAGTATTCTATGTTGTATAAGATATGAATATATTTGCTTATAATGTTTTATCATTCAAAATTTAATTAAGAAATATTTATTATATAAAAACTTTTACTTATTAGTTGACTAGTCATTTCGTTTTCCTGTCTCCCGCTTTGCCTAGGAGGGAAGTGGAATCATTCGTTCCAACTCTATATCAGCTGAGACAGTAATAGTGATGGTGAGTACAAAAAAACAGTTTACTTGTAGGAATATGCGGTTTAGGCTATATGCGGATTACTAATTCTCAGAACGGAAACTATAATTCTTGGATAGTGAAGCGGCTAAGAGGGCAAGTCTTATTCGCTTACCCAATCTGCAATTATAATATCGTTGATATTTCATATTCGATACGGTACCCTTCATAGCTTAGAAGTTTGTTAAAGTAAATTGCTTAACCTGCGGTTAGTTTGAGTAGCCATTAATGTTTTGTAAGACAAGCCCTGCGTAAAAGGGCACTGTATTCAATTTTTATCTTGCAAGGTAGGCCTTGCAGATAAAAATTATTTACCGTTACGCCCTATATATGCATATAATGCGAATTACAGAAGTCAATTTAAAATACAATTGCCAATTTAATGAACATTTCAGTTTATAGGAACAAAGTGGAAGTAAGAAGTAGAGAAAATGCTGCATTTTACTATTAGAAAAACTGTAGAATACTCTCTCTAAAGTTGTCTTGCGGGGTAATCCGACACTGACATTTTTATAGGAGGAAAGAAAGAAAGAAGAAAGAAAAGATCTTTATTTTTGTTTTTACAAAAAAGTCATTATAAAAATTAAACATAATAATAAATAAGTAATAAAAGTAAACTTTCCGTGTGATGACGGAGTAAGAATACAATTCACCACCCACTATCTTACCCGTGGGTGACCGTATGAGACGACTAAGTGATATAAAACGCATATAACATCTATGCGAGAGAAGGAAAACTCGAAATAAAACCCTATACCAACACGTGTGACCAGCGTGGTATAGTAGGTCAATTACCCTCCCATTATGTAGGAGGCTAGAGCTCAACAGTGGGAAATATGTGAGCTGAGATGATGATTACGAATAAAAGTAAAAACAAAATGATATTGTGCTCCACTTGCTGGGAATGCAGGTGCGCCCCGGCCGTTTATATTCAGCCCAAACCAAGCGTTATTACTAGGAAAGGAATTATATTAGGAAAGAAAATTGCTAATTATATTAATATGTCAATTGATATAGTTTGTAATAAAGTGACAAAACTACTTACGTCGAAATAAGATGAGACCTTCTTGAGCATTGTATCCTGTAAGGAATGGCACGTCAGCTCCGTGAGCAGTAGATTTAGGTGATTGTGTGAGGAATGCTTCCGGCACATCAGGCTCCACAGCTGGTAGGAAAGGTAATGCCACGGTACTTTGTAGGTCTGCGGTACTTCCTTGAACGCCGACAAGACGTGCGCCTGCTTTAACTAAAAGTTCACTGGGCGTTGCTCGGAGATAACCTACAATGAAAAATAGCACGGTAAATTGTGGTTTTATTTTTTTCACAAAATACATTAATATAACGATAAGGAAGAAATTCCTACAATAGATGCAATTACACAATGAACATACATACACATACATATCATCACGCCATATCCCTTGCAGGGTAGGCAGAGAGAACAGAGTGCCAGAGAACTCTATCTTTGCATACTTCACTCGCTTCCTCAACATTCATAATTCTCTTCATACATGCTCGCCGGTTTCGGAGACTCTTGTCTCCACCTTCCTTCAGTACATGACCGATCTGGTCTAGGTAGGTTAGTCTCGGTCTCCCTCGGTACCTACATCCTTCCACTTTCGCATTGTATATCTTCTTAACCAGGCGTTCGTTCGGCATTCTTTCCACATGTCCGAACCATCGGAGCATTCCCTTTCGCATCTTTACACCAATACTCTCTTTCATACCTACTCGCTCTCTTACGTCGTCGTTACGAATGCGGTCGGTCAGCCTAACTCCACAGATTTTCCGCAGAGATCGCATTTCGACCGCATTAATTTTACTATCATACTCTTTTTTGCATACCCAACTCTCGCTTGTACAACATACAGTAATGTTGGGACAAGCACTGCGTTATGTATTGCTACACGTGCCTTCTGGCTGAGGTGGTGGCTGCCGAGAAGTTGCCCCAACGCTCCGTTCACTCTATTTCCCGCATTCACTCTTCGCTCTATATCAGTGGTGTACCTTCCATCTCGGCTAAATCCACATCCAAGATATACAAATATACAAATATTATTACAAATATTATTATATTACACAATGAAGCACACAATTAACTGAATTGTAATAATTCTATAATAAAATTTGATAATTTTTACTATTAATTACTATTAGAAAGCTATAATAACCTTTACTACTATCTCTATCTTTCCTATGCCTTTTTTTAAATAATCAAATAGCCTTTAGGTACTGTTACATAAAATCAACAATTACTCCGTAATTTTTTGTGTGGTGACGGAATAAGAATACATATCATCACCTCACCTTTTGCCCGTGGGTATTGTAAAGGACGGCTAAGGGTATATGCAGATAACAGCTACGCAAAAGAAGGAATACTAAATATCCTATACCAACCAGCCTTCTTTTTTTTTTTTTTTTTTTTTACCCCGCCAAGTCGGTCCGGGGTGACGGAAGAGGCGGCGCGCAACCCCATTGACCCCACCCTGCAAGCACATCTTCTTCGCCGTGCGAGCGGGCCACCGGTACCCGATTTTTGTCTTCGGTGGCCCGCTCGGCCAATCAGCCTGACTAGCGTGGTATAATAGATAAATTTTCGGCATTGTGACATATGAGCTGAAATGTTGATGAGATGAGTTTATAAATACGCTTTTTTATAGTTTTAAATTAACTATGTCATCGTTAGCGCCCTATTTTGTAGGTCTGAGATGTGTTTATTAGCAACGGTATTAATTGGCGATTATTAGCTATGTTTTATATTTATGTGCCGGAGGCGTTGTTAAATAATAATAGAATTAAACATGATTGCTTTCTGCTTCCACGCAGCATCAACATGCCGTTAATCTTATGTCCGGGTCTATCTAGTAATTTTTTATCGCTACATATAGAAGAAGGTAAAGACTATATCTTACTCCAAGGATTTCTAATTACGATGGTCATTTGGCTGATCTCATTTCTATTTGATAACGTAATTATCAATTACATATTTTTTTAAACACTACCCTGCATTTAATTCTTATATTGCGCGGTACTTCACAAACATAATTAATCCATACAAATTACACCCAGACAGACAGAACAACAATTTGTCCTTAAAATATTGTCATCGTGGGAATGAGACCCGAGCCACTGGCACGGTTGGTGGGCAGTATCATAACTAATTAAGTTATTTGTGCAGTATTGTATTGTGTTGTCACCCGACATTAATATAAGGTAAAGAATATTTAAACTGTCACTATAGCACCATGCATGGCCAATATGAGATAGTCATTTTCTCTTGTAAAATGAGAGATGCTGTACACAAAAGTTGGACGTATACCTACTAATAAAAAGGAAGAATGAAAATCTTTTATGTATACTGAAATGTTTTACATAATGAATCATTTGCAGAATACGTTAAGTAAGTACGTAACTTATAATTCTAGCAATCTATAAAAACACTTAACTGTTGAATAAAGTACACAATTAAATTTAAAGATTACAAATCTTTAAATAAAAATACCACTAGTTTGTAACAAAATTTCCGTGTGGTGACGGAGTAAGAATGCAATTCACCACTCCCTATCTTACCCGTGGGTGATCGTGCGAGACTACTAAGTGATATAAAACGCATATAACATCTATGTGAGAGAAGGAAAATTCGAAACAAAACCCTATACCAACACGTCTGACCAGCGTGGTATAGTAAGTTAATTACCCTTCCATTCTGGAGGAGGCCGGAGTCCAACTGTAGGACATATATGGGCTGAGATGAGATGATGATGATGTAATAAAAAATACAAAAAATTACAAACAATACAAATATTATTTAGCACGTATATTGCTTATAAATGGGTTGAATTTATGCGTACCTAAAAGTTCAGCTGTGCTGTTAGTATCGATGCCCAGTTCCCTTCCAAGTTCAAAGGCACGTTCTCGCGGCTCATGAGCCAGGGCCCAAGGAGCTAAAGCCACGCCACTCTGTGCAATCGCTGCGTGGAACAAACCCTAGAACAATAAATCAGTAACAAAATTATAACAAAAATTCTAACAATTAGTCTATAATGTTGTTTATGATGATGAAATATAAATACGTATATCACTCTTTCTTTCTTGCAGGTATGAAGTAAGCAAGACATCAACATCGACCCCTTACTCCAAATTACCTGGGGTCGAAGTAGTATGTATTCTTCTCACGGCCGGGTCGCGCGGCCCACATTTCCACCCTTGGATTAATGGAAGGCACGGCAGCCTAAGCTTTAGGATGATGCAAGTGCTTACCAGACACGGGATCTTTGGTAAGTACATGCACAGAATTGGAAGAGAAGGGGCCCCAGGATGTCACGACTGTTGTGCGCCAGTAGACGATGTGCGTCACAATCTGAAGGTATGCCCCACCTGGAGTCCCCAGTGCCACGTCCTATCGGCGGTCGTTGGGAGAGACTTGTCGTTGTCGACCATCATCTTGAAGATGCTTGTCAGTGACAGGTGCTGGTCGTCGATGGCCTCCTTTTGTAAGGCCATCATGAAAAGGAAGGAGGCCACGGAGCGGGAACGCGTGGCGCTTGCGTCCACCGACTTGCTCCGCTGGGGAGGAGGAGGCGCCGTTATGCGCACCTCCTCCCACCGCCTTGAGGGACGATAGGACCTGGCCAGAAGGCCAAACGTGGGGGTGCCAATGATCGAATGTCAGTAGACGATCTCGCCGGCGCCCCGTAAAAGCGCAGAAGGGGCCGCTGTGGTTTTAGTGGGTATTTCGTTCGGGCTTCAGCTGGTCGGTGAGTCCCACACTCCCCCTCATCTGTCACCGACAGAGGATAGCGCATAAATGCATTTCCACAGCGAGAACAAAAAAGAAATAATGGGGTCGCGCCGGTGCTTCTTCCGTAGCACCGGACGGATTACCGGGGTGTCACCACACCATCATCATCATTCTGCTACTCTTATCCGGATTACTTGGGGTCAATACAATATATTCATAGTACGTATTGTAGAAGTTATTGGCAATAGTTTTATGACCGGCCGCCTGCCTGACGTCAACCCTCCTTGGAAATGTATTTGTTGACCAAACGGCATCAGATGGAGTTGGCCTAGGTCGTTATAAGGCTCTCAGTCGTCTTTTATGACATCCACAAGCAAAGTAAGGGTTGGTAGTATTCGAAGCTGCTACCACACAGCTGGGGTGTGACCACAACATAGCAAATAAAAAAGGATGTACTCTTCTGTAATAGTTTTATGATCGACCGCCAGTTTAACGTCAACCTTCATTGTCAATGTAATTATTGACAGACGGCATTAGATAGAGTTAGCCCAGCTAAATGTAAAGCTCTTATTTGTTTTATTACGAACATTGTAAGGGTTGGTAGTACAAGTAGCTGTCCCCACACAGCTTATGTAAGCAGATAGTATTACTAAAAATAAAAAGTTAAACCTGTTCAAATAGTACAACATATTAGGTCAATTCATTATGAAAAGTGAGTACGCGACACTTTTACTTACTTTTTCCGAGCTTACAGTGCCCAAAAGTATTTGTGATTGTATTGAGAATTTAAGATTGATGTATTTTTTTTTAAGTGATTTGATTTCTTCATCATCATCATCACAGTCCACGCATGTCCCACTGTTGGGCTCGGGCCTCCTCCACAAAGGGAGGGAAATTAACCTACTATACCGCGCTGGTCAAACGTGTTGGTATAGGGTTTTGTTTCGAGTTTTCCTTTTCTTGTATAGATGTTATATGTATTTCATTTTCCTTAGTCGTCTCGTACGATCACCCACGGTTAAGATAGGGGGTGGTGAATTGTATTCTTACTCCGTCACCACACGGATAATTCGATTCGATTTCTTAATATCTTAATATTTAGAAGAGATGGTACTTACATACCTGCTTTTTCATTTTATTTCATAAATAAAACTAGCAATACATATTCCGAAATCCAATTAACAAGAAGGTTGCCAAAATGACTGAAGTGAATCATTGTATATCTATATAGGAATGTAGGTATGTCAACAGAACTACAAGGCATTTCATCACAATTGTATGCTTTTACGTCATATTTGCCGGAGTCCCTCATACACATTTATGTCAGGGATACGATGATACATCATTAATATATCCGCATAAATTATGTAATCGGATATGTAATTTCCAAAATCCATTTAAACAAAGGTTTCTATCGACATTATCAGCACATGTTCGTTGTTGCGGATATGTGACTACGTATTACAAACGTTGATTAGATGTAATTATCAATCACAACCGATGTTATTGGCTACGCCTCTTTTATGATCAATGATTAATTTCATTTGTTTAATAATCCCTTTGCTATATTAGTGATGTGAAACGCCTATCAATTTATGTGATGGCTGATTTAAAATATAATATTCCATTCTTTTGACGTGCTGGCGGCCTTGTCGAAGTCTATGTGTAAGCGTATAAAACTACCACAAAAGAAGTAAAGCTCTAAATAAAAGATTATCAATCCGTCTGATTAGCATTTTATAATTAGCCAATAATATTATGGAGGCTTTTGCAGTGAGTTATAGTATGAAAAAGAAGAAGAAATATCTGCCAACTTATTAGTACTAAATCTAAAACTGTAACGTAGTGAATGGAACATGTATTTACCTAATAAATATTACATATTTGTCAAATATTAACAATTATTAAGTAGCAAAGTTATGCAATTGTTTCATTAATAGTTTACGAAGTCTTGCTTGCTCTTTATAATGTAAGGTTAAAAAAGTTGAACAGACACAATACGCCCATTCCTCCGGAGTAAAATTATGACGTAATAATAAAAAATGTAACGTGTAAGTTCGATGTCTGTAACCATAAAAATAATTGTCATGTAAAATATAAAATAAGCGAAGCGATAAATGAACGCATCGCGTCAAAATAGGGACAGCATAATTTTATTAATATTTATATTGATTTATGAAATTGTGTCACATAAATTATATAATATAAAAATATATTGCTGCCATTATGAAGCATTGTAACCGACGCACGTATACTATGATAATTTGGACATAATATATACACCTCTCTGTATTAAATATGAAAATGTCACGGCTAACTGCACAATATATCGAATTCTCTCTTTGTTAACACTGAATTTCGCACACTATTTCAATGTGGACTATACATAAAAACGATCTTTAAAGATTTAACTCCAAAAAATCAATAGACACTATATGGAAAAATATAGAGTACAATAAAATTATGTTTTAACATATTTCTAATAGTGGTAGGGCCACGCTGTTAACTGTTTTCGGTCTACAGTCACGGGCTGGTCCGTTCGGGGTAGTACCACACTCTCGCAGAAGATCTACGTCTGAGCAATGGCAATGTGCTATTGCGCTTCGTTCGGTGAGCGAGAGAGCCGGAAGCCCAACTGGTTAGGTTAGGGGATTTTATTGGTAGGCAGCGGCTTAGCTATATACCTTTGATATTGCAAAGGTCCATGGGCGGTAGTGACACTTACCATCAGGTGTGCTGCTTGCTCGTTTGCCACCATAAGCAATACAAAAAAAATTACTTCGGAATCATGGTAGGTATAATGTGGATTAATCTGTATATACTAGATCATTATTCTCCTTCTCTTATCCCAATTACTTGGGGTCGATACAATATGTACTCTTCTTTCATAGTAGATACATATTGTAAATTTATTGGCAATAGTTTTATGATCGGCCGCCTGCCAGACGTCAACCATCCTTGGGAATGTAATTGTTGACCATACGGCATCAGATGGAGTTGGCCCAGGTCGTTAAAAGGCTCTTAGTCCTCTTTTACGACATCCACGAGCAAAGTAAGGGTTGGTAGTATTCGTCGCCGCTACCACACAGCAACTGTATATACTAGGTATCATGGCTGAAGTACGGTTAAGAGGACGAGAAATAACTATGTAAATAAAACTATATAAGTTTGTGTAATACTATCTACAATATTATTTCGTATCCATTTCTTAAACGATTATTCAAATAGTCGCTAACTTTTAGTAACACCTTATATAACACAGAAAACATTTTAAACGGTTTTTATACGAGTATGTTATATTTTGTAATTCACAACACCATTTTAATGTTAACTTATTGCTATAACTATATGAACCCTGTTATAGCGGATACAGTGTATGTATTAGTTAAGTTTCTGTGTAGTAACGGAGTAAGAATACAATTCACAACCCCCTATCTTACCCGTGGGTGATCGTAAGAGTAAGGGATATAAGACACATGTGACATATGTATATGCAAAATAAGGAAAATTCGGAACAAAAACCTATACTAACGTATAGTAGGTAAATTTTCCTCTCATTATAGAGAAGGCTTGAGCCCAACAGTGGGACATATATGAGCTGAGATCAGTGAAGCATAATTTGAATTCGACGAGATTAGGGTTCATAATTCCCATTGCCTCTGGGTATATCTAAGATCTCTTGCTCTTGACTGAAGTTTCTGGTTCAATTTTGTTCGAAATTCAAAATTGGAGGATGTTTTTTATTCTTATTAAAGAAGGTGGAAATTTGTATATAATATATTTATTTACATATATTTGTGGAAGGAATGAAATTTGTATACGGAAATAAATACTTTCCCTTTTTATTGGACTTAAAATATTCATCCTTCATCATCATTTCAGCCTATTGCCGTCCACTGCTGAACGTAGGCCTCCCTCATTTTACGCCACAGAGTGCGGTCCTGTGCCGCCTGTATCCAACGACGCCCAGCAACCTTCACTAGGTCGTCTGTCCACCTAGTGGGGGGGCGTCCCACACTGCGTCGTCCGGTACGTGGTCGCCACTCTAGAACCTTTCTTCCCCAGCGGTTGTCGGTTCTTCGAGCGATGTGGCCTGCCCATTGCCACTTCAGCATGCTAATTCTTCGTGCTATGTCGGTTACACCCGTTCGTCTGCGGATTTCCGTATTTCGGATTCTATCTCGCAGAGAAATCCCGAGCATAGCCCGCTCCATAGTACGCTGAGCGACTTTGAGCCTGGTTATGAGGCCTACATTAAAATATTACATAATAGAAAAGTAGGTGTGTTAAAGAGAAGAAAGAAAGAAAATACATTGATTTTGGTACAATAGATGACACATAAAGGTAAGAAGTATGTGATAGAAATGTATGTGTTATGATGTTACAGTTATCTACGATATAAATGTACCATATGCTATCCATGAATGAAAAGGTAACCATTCCAGCTTCTTGCTGGATGAAGGTGAATGTGAAACCCTTATTTTCAATAGGTTATTTGTGAAATATGACCATTGTTAAGGCGCACACTTGCGTCTGTTCATATTCACATACGTTTATATGTATGTGTAGGTGTAAATTTGTTCATTATCATGAAATACTGGCATAGAATTTAAGAATTTTTTAATTCAAATGTTCCAAAGAGTACACCTCTTTGGGGATAAAGTAAAAGAGGTTTAATATTTGAAAGCATTTTGCTGTAATTTTATATAATTTAAGTATTAATTTGTTATTATTATTATTATAAATAAGAAATGAAAAATAATTATACTAACTTGTGAAGCAGGTGATAGCATATGTAAGTGCACGGAGGCGGCTCCCGCTGACTCGCCAAAGATGGTGACCCTATCGGGGTCACCGCCGAATGCTGCGATGTTGTCACGAACCCACTTCAGCGCCATTACTTGGTCCTTTACACAATAACATACATTTTGGTACATTACTCAATCTTATCCACTTCATATATATATATACAGTTATACTTATTATGTTTTATAAAAAAATACAGATTAACCGTGTAGCAGGCAATACATCTGCGAAACTTAAAAGCGTCTTAGAACTTATGGTGGCAAAGTCAGACTAGACTAGAATTAGCAGCCTTTCGTACTGCACACACGGGTGGTTTTTTTACTCAGTGCAGACTCTGCAGGTATTGTACAGATAATTGCAAAAGAAGTAAATTTCCTTCCACCCCTTTCAACTTACACCGGAAAAGAAAAGTTACGACTAATAAATAGGATATGAAGAACTAATAATAAGTTAGGCTTACAAAATTTATAAAAATCCATTAGTTATTGTAATATATAACATTGATGTAACTTATATCCAGCATTTCTAAAAATTCTTATGCCAAATATGTTAAATATATTGCGAACTTGGCCGAAATGTTACCATACCATGACTAAAAATTTCCAAATAGCGACTATTTCTTTTTCATTATAATATAATAGAAAATATTATTTATTACTAATTAAGTACTTATAGAGTCGCTTACTAATACTAATTGATCACAAAAAAATATGTATATCCGAATTATAATATAATAAAAAGAATTGATGAAAAAAAAAACAAAGAATTGATTATTAAATTATATTACGCTATAACTAAAAACAAATTATTTGTGTAGAGTACACGCAGTAGAAATAAAGGGTTCAATAAATAAACTACGAAAGAATTGACATCCTCGAGGCAATATCCGTGTCATTAGATCAAACAAAATATTTAAATGTGAACGTTTCCACATAGCAGCGACCGAAAAACGATGTCGAAGAAGAAAGATAATGAGAACTGATAAAAATCTTTCAGTTGTGTAATATGTGTCCATTGCTCGCATATTTATAAAGGCTCCCACGACACAAGGAATTTTACTTAATGCAGGGATGAAAGATAGACCTGCAGTATATGCAACTTTAATAATATACATATATTTGTTGCAATCCACGGCTTGCATGTAAATATTACTTGTTATGTAGATAGTATGGTAAATCATCATCATCATAATCATCATCATCACAGCTCATATATGTCCCACTGCTGGGACCGAGCCTCCTCCATAATGGGAGAGAAATTGACTTACTATACCACGCGGGTCAGACGTGTTGGTATAGGGTTTTGTTTCGAGTGTTCCTTCTCTTGCCTAGATGTTATATGCGTTTTATATCGCTTAGTCGTCTCTTACGATCACCCACGGGTAAGATAAGGGATAGTGAAATGTATTCTTACTCCGTCACCACAAGGATAAGTAGAAGATATAGTAAATACAATGAAATATTCACTATTATGAGAATTCAAAAGCAAGTATCTACTATTATTTACAAAGAGCGTTAAAGATATAATTGAACTGCTAATAAATTGCAATAAATGTACCTATATCTATTGTCACATTAAACTCCAGTTGAAGATACATACTTTGTTTATTGTGTATTGACAACTTGCGCAAAAAATATCAAAAACTTATCTCTATACATCGTATTACAAATGTTATGAAAGATGTTTATTACAAAACGCAGAACATAATATATAAAGGTTAACATCGCTCAAAACATCGCACGTTAATATTTTTTTAATAATTTCTTTTAAAAGTTATTTTCTTTTTTATTATAAACGGTATCAAGCGAAATAACGCTCCATTTAGTGTATATAGTAAAGCTGATACATTATGTTAAGGTTTTACCTAAATCGCTAATCATGATAAAGTTTCTTTACGACACTCGTGAAAAGAGGGTCACAAAAAATATTGGCAATCAATTTAGCACTATCAGACATATGACTGAGTTGAAATTTGATAGAGTTATGCAACTCTCGACAATGCAATCATATGTTACTAATGATGGACACAGATAGGTTCAGGGTTACGTCAAGAGGTAACATAGGGCTTCTAATCTAACTTAATCGATGGAAACTTATCGATTATCTATATTACAATATCTCTAGCTGATGATTACGTCCATCGTAGACTCAGATGTAAGGTATGACAACGCCTGAATTAAAAATAATAGACGCATCGTGTTTAAGCTCGTTAAATGCTATTCTTATTATAAACTTTTGCAATGACTATAATATATGAAATTAGAAACTACATAGATAAAAGTTCATACTTTAACTGAATTCGTCTTTTAAGACACTTTTAAAATATTATTGGAGTTTATTTGTAAGTAAATTAATTATTATAAAACTACTGTTTATTTGTTATTTATCATTGATGAGAGCTTTGTAACTAAGCAAATTATTAAAAAGTACCTTTAGTCCCATGTTTCCAGAAACTTCATCATTCTCAAGGCTTAGAAAGCCAAGAGCCCCGAGTCTGTAATTTAGCGTTACTAACACCACACCAGCGCTGATTAAATGGTCGGGACCGTATAAGAACGCATTACCAGAACCCATTGCGAATGCACCACCATGGATCCAGACCATCACTGCTAGTTTGGGATCGTACCTGAAATAGAAAATATAGTTAAACCTTTTTATTTTCACTTCTATACCAGCTGCCGGTATTGTGCTATCTAGCCAAATCTTCATGTCCAGATAAACAAATTGACCTTCTCTGTCTTGAGACACGTCTTGAGACGGTGGTTTAGCATAACGCTTTATTTTCAGATTTCCTTCATTTGCAATGATGTTGACTTCTCCCCACACACAGTCAACTCTTAATACATTAGTGAGAAATAATCAGATTTGGACACACTATTTAGTTGACATTATATTTATATAACAAGCACAAAATGTGGAACTGTACCGGATCCTTGTTCGTTCTTACAAAATATATGATTACGATTATCTTACCCTGATGTCTTATCTGGTAATGCGGGTGTGTAAACATTAAGGAATAGACAATCCTCATCTCCTTTGTAAGTGTCGAAAAGCATGAATCTATGTGGACATACTGCACCCTCTTCCAATGCATCGCGGATACCTGACCAAGGCTCTAGGGATACTGGTGGTCGAAACCGCAGGGATCCACGTGGTGGCTGCGCATACCTAGATCACATGAGTCAACATTATGTAAATGTATACATTGCGTGTATATATTTATTATTTTCACATAAATAAACCTGCCATATTAACCAAGTCTGGTTATGAAGGCAGTTAAATACAAATAGGTAAATTATTAAATCTCAACATTCAAAACTTTAAAAAATGAATAAATTATTATTAAAATCCTTTTTTATTATTTTCCCCCTTTATATTTTTATAGTATTTTATTACTTTTTTATATCTAAATATGTTTTTCAAAAAAGAAACAATATATTTAAAAAATACCAAATTAAACTCGACCATTCAGATATTTCTAAATATATGTATTATGAGATCCATTTTTAATCATCATTTGTTTAATAACTTAATAGAAAATATCTTACCGAATGCCTTTAAAGCTATAATAAGGTGTTTGTGTCGTGGTTCTCGTGAGGAGTTTCCGTCCACGTAACACGCCTAGTTGTGTAAAAACGAGGGGTCCACCTCCGACACGTATACGGTCAACCAGCGCATGCACTAGGTGCGCAGCACGTGCGGGCACCGCTTGCAGACGGCGTAGAGCATGCTTCAAGCCAACTGACTCGCTCACTGTGCTCGATAACCGCCGCCATGCACCCGTTACCTAATCAAAACACAACCTTGTTAATTTATCATCCGAATCTACGACATATACTCGCATAATGACTGGTTAAGAATATAATGAAACGTCATTCCTCATTTCTTTCCCGTGGTAACTCTGAAAACCGATTAAGGAGGTATTATGGCCAAAATGAGAAACTAAAAACCCTAACTGTGATCGCCAAGCTACTCGTTAAGAGCTACTATTTCTTTCCGTTGGGGAAAGTATGTTTGATATTATTTTTTCACCTATTCAGTAAGAGTCATGAATTAAAAAAGAAAATTCATAAGAACTTAAAATTAAGCTGATAAATAGAAAGAATGTGATATTCTTTTCTTTCTGTGGTAGTACGCTACTGTGGAAGATCGTTCGTAAACCATTACGCCATTTATGTGTTCAGTACCCTTTTGTTCTCCTGATATTTATATCGGAACGCTGGACTGAGAACAATTCTGTGCAAAGTATAGGCGTAAAAAAGAATAGACTTTTAAAAGAAGAGAACAAAATTAGCAATATGTCTTACATACATACATATCATCACGCCATATCCCTTGCAGGGTGGGCAGGGAGAACAGAGTGCCAGAGAACTCTATCTTTGCATACTTCACTCTCTTCCTCAACATTCATAATTCTCTTCATACACGCTCGCCAGTTTCGGCGACTCTTGACTCCACCTTCCTTCAGTACATGATCGATCTGGTCTAGGTAGGTTAGTCTAGGCCTCCCTCGGTACCTACATCCTTCCACTTTCGCATTGTATATCTTCTTAACCAGACGTTCGTTCGGCATTCTTTCCACATGTCCGAACCATCGGAGCATTCCCTTTCGCATCTTTACACCAATACTCTCTTTAATACCTACTCGCTCTCTTACGTCGTCGTTACGAATGCGGTCAGTCAGCCTAACTCAACAGATTTTCCGCAGAGATCGCATTTCAACCACATTAATTTTACTTTCATACTCTTTTCTGTATACCCAACTCTCGCTTCCATACAGTAATGTTGGGACAAGCACTGCGTTATGTATTGCTACACGTGCCTTCTGATTGAGGTGGTGGCTGGCGAGAAGTTGCCCCAACGCTCCGTTCACTCTATTTCCCGCATTTACTCTTCGCTCTATATCAGTGGTGTACCGTCCATCTCACCTTCCATCTTCAATATGTCTTAGAGGTAAGAAAATCTGCATATGCTTAGATACTTCTCTTTGACAGCGTAATTGGCAGCTCATAGTCAGCTATAGTAAAAAATTTATGGCATTAACGATCTTTGAAAATCTGCAGTTAAGGTGCAGACGTTTTCCGCCTTTAAGTGCTACTTTAGACGCTTATATAACTGTTAGGTATATTCATGTCACAGTAAATACCAATGTCGTATAATAACGACAAAATACTATAATTATGGCACTGTTACTAGTGCTGTCAGTACGACAGTTAACTTAATAAACCAATTCCGTGGAACGCTAATAAGTGGATTACACGCAATTCTTTCTTAATATCTACATTTAGTGATGGAATAAGTATGCAATGTATCAACTGCCTCTTAGTTTCTCACTGGTGTCGTAAGTGAGGTCAAAGTACGTCCCTTGTGGATAATACGTGTATCTACCTGAATAATATCACTGACGAAACATCACTGTGAGAAAGAAAGGTTTAAACAAAACCTATAGGGTTTTATTTAAACCTTTCTTAAATCTTTAAACCTATGATGATCTGTCTCTGTTATAATTTTGTGAAAGAGTTTTTAATAATGAAACTTATATCAATTAAGATGAAGAAGAATATATTTACAAATAACAGATAGAATTTTATTTTAGATTAATCGAAATTATAATAACAAAAAATCAGTGGACTGTGCAAATGGTGTTGCTAGGTTTTTTGCCGAGGAACGTCAATGCATAGGATAAGTATTTTTCTTATCGACAATAGTTTGTTCTAAGTTAAGCGAAATTATTTTCAATTATATTATATTTGAAATGCCTCCACGCCTCGACGAGCTATTCCTTGGCGCAAATAGTTTTCTTTTTTTAAAATAACAATTATGAGCTATAATTTGTTAATAATGAAGTTGATATGGACTTTTGGGGGACACGTGAAAGCGTTATATGGTGATATTTTATTATATACAATATTTTATTATTTTAACGACCTACATTAAAACAATTTGATGATATTTAATGTAATATGATGCGGAGGAACCGCTGGGATATAATCATCATCATTTCAGCTCATACATATCCCACTATTAGGCACGAGCCTCCTCCGTCATGGGGGGGAAATTGACCTACCATACCACGCTGGTCAGACGTGTTGGTATAGGATTTTGTTTCAAGTTTTTCTTCTCTTGCATAGATGTTATATGCGTTTCATATACCTTATACGACGTAAGAGAGCGAGTAGGTATGAAAGAGAGTATTGGTGTAAAGATGCGAAAGGGAATGCTCCGATGGTTCGGACATGTGGAAAGAATGCCGAACGAACGTCTGGTTAAGAAGATATACAATATGTAAGTGGAAGGATGTAGGTACCGGGGGAGATCGAGACTCACCTACCTAGACCAGATTGGTCACATACTGAAAGAAGGTGGAGTCAAGAGTCTCCGAAACCGGCGAGCGTGCATGAAGTGAATTATGAATGTTGAAGAAGCGAGTGAAGTATGCAAGGATAGAGTTCTCTGGCACTCTGTTCTCTCTGCCTACCCTCCAAGGGATATGGCGTGATGATATGTATGTATATACCTTAGTCGTCTCTTACGATCACGTACGGATAAGATAGGGGATGGTGAATTGTATTCTTACTCCGTCACCACACGGAAAATGTGATGTAATGGATATGTTATAACTAATGAGATGTAATGGATATATTATAAAATTCTCAGAAGATACCACTAATAGTGACCATCGCAGTGTCACTATCAGTAACGATTTAACTCACTGACGGACATTGACTAATTTGAAGAAACTAAAGATGTGAATAGTCTGATAATTTGTGAAAAATTGTATTCTACTAACAAACCCAGCCCGTTGGTTTGTTTGTAGACGTAGATATATCGTAATGCCACCTGGTGGCGAGTTACATCAATATATATATATATATATATATATATATATATATATATATATAAACATATATATATATATATATATATATATATAAACCTTATCCGTAAAAATATACCTACCTACTAATTTTCCTAATGATCGGTCAAATAGTTTCCGATTTTGGTGATGTCTTATATACAAACATCCTCTTTTATAGATATAGGTTATTATTATGTTAATAATTGTGTTAGTAGTTGATTGAAAATACAAAAAAAAAGAAGAATAGCTAGAGTTGGAAAATGGAGAGTACTTTTGAAATTGATATTTGAGATGTATTTTGAAAAAAAAAATGTATTAAAATTTTATAATGCGTCAAAATTAATAGGACAAAGTTGTCCACTAGTAAATCAAGTTGAAACATATCACTAAACTGTGAGAAGATTTAAAACATCATTCCAGAGAATAGGAATTTTTGATTTAATCAAATAATCGTAAATAGAAATAATTTTATGACCATAGCTTAAATCTAATTGTCTGGGTTTTTCTCAATGTGAAATTTCACGTGAGAAGTTAACGAAATTAGATTAGACCCGACTGGTGGCTAGATGTAACCTTATCGCGAGGAGCGTCTCCTCGACGGCGCGAGCCGCCGCCGGCGACTGGGGCGGCGCAGGCGCGATTACCTGCGCCTGATGCCGCCCTAGCCGAGGCCGCGGGTGACTGGATCGGGGAATTAGTCCGTCACCCGCCGAGAGGCCGACCGCGTGAGGAAAGACCGACATCCTACCCGAGGGGGGGATGTCGGTCGAGGAGAGGGTACTCCTCAGGAGTATTCCGTCGGGCCGACCACTGACGTCAAGTCACTCTGCTCCGGTGGTCAGCCCAACGACGAAGGCGACGTCACGGGTGGGTTACGGGTGCGCGTGCTTACGCCCCTCTGTCACCCCGGATGGAGTGGTGCGAGGAGTGCGCGGTCGGCGCCCACCCCGCAAAAAAAAAAAAAAAAAAGATGTAATCTTATACACTTTTGATCCGACAGTCGCGGAACACGTGCCCTGTAAAGATACGCTAATGGATTGATAATGATGATCGATGTGGAATTACATTATACTACGAAATATATTGATTTAAATATTGTTTGAATATATAAACAAATCTAAATTTGATAATAATACATACGAAATTGATATAAAATTTTGACATCACTGCTATTTTTGTATTTCATGATCATCTCAGCTCACATATGCTGTGTACCCACTGTTGGGCTCAAGCCTCCTCCACAATGGAAGGGGAAATTGACCTACTATACTACGCTGGTCAGACGTGTTGGTATAGGGTTTTGTTTCGAGTTTTCCTTCTCTTGCATAGATGTTATATGCGTTTTATATCCCTTCTTACGATCACCCACGGGTAAGATAGTGGGTGGTGAATTGTATTCTTACTCCGTCACCACACGGATTTTTTTTGTATTTACCTACGAAGAACTGCACGTATAACGAACCAATTTTTACAAAGTTAGTTAAAACTAACATTAACGTTTTGTAACGTGCGTCTAAAGTCTCACATTATAAGCGGTTTTTTTTAAACATTACATAACGCTTGTATTGCGGGCGACTTTACAAACATGCAATTAACGCAAACAAATTACACCCAGACTTAGAACAATACTTTGTGGACAGCACATTATATTTTCCTGCATGGGATTCGAACCTCAGCACTGGTACGGAAGGTAGATATCTTAACCACTACGCCATCTGTGCAGTCATTTATCGGATACAGTACCAAAATCAAAGACTTCTAAGCTTGGATTTGCATTTACAACCTCACACTGATCGTCAGTCGCATATACGACTACATACTACCAAATCATTACGTCTTCACCATCCACTGCTAGGTATACACCTACCTAAGAAAACACCCACCTAATTCCACCTCCAGACATCTACCTTACTTCCTTTACTAATGAAACAGTCTTTAATTTTTTATAGCTAGTATCTCGCCGGAGATTCGCATTAATTTAATTGTCTTATTACTCTTCCCATAAATAATGAAGAATAGTTATTTTGTTTCATAAATTGTAACATTATGCTTTATAACTAATTATCAATCACTTTTACCAATAAATAGGTTTAAAAAGTACATAGGTTAAATAGTATAGTATAAAAAAGATTAATTTAAATCAAATTTGTCATTTCTGTGTCTAATAATTTACAGAAGACGTTTATCTAAACGATGCCGATGGCGCCATTTATGCGTCTATATATTAATTTAGAAAAGATAAAAAATCTACTTTTAAAAGTAGAGAACATAACGAAATGTTTTAGAGGCCAAAAGATCTACACATGTGTTGATATGCTCATATTTCTCCTTTATATCGTAATTGCTAGCTCATAATCAGCTATAGTAAGCATCACAATAAAATAAATAAGGTCAACTGTACAAGAGACCTTCATCCACTTAAAAATACAATATAAATACAATAAGCCTTTTATAATATTACGCACTTATGTTGCTTCACTAAAAGTTGGAACATTAATTAATACGTAATGTCTATTCATAAATTCATTATATAGATTTCATTGAATGTGTTTACACAATGAAGTAGGCAGTAATGAATATTTTGTGAAAGTTAAACCTTTCTGTAACACCATACATAGTCGTAATTATATTTATAAATATCCGCCTTTTTAATTTTTTCTTCCGCACGAGAATCTCTGCCGTAGATACGTATCTAGTGTGTCAACATATTTTTTTTTTTTTACTTAGGATTATTTATCCAATATCAGTTTATATGCTGTATGGTAGCGGCTACAAATACTACCAATCCTTACTTTGCTTCGTGGATGTCGTAAAAGACGACGAGCTTTATAACGACCTGGGCCAAACCAAACTGATGCCGTTTGATCAACAATTACATTCCCAAGGAGGGTTGATGTCTGGCAAGCGATCGGCCATAAAACTATTGCTAATAACTTTTACAATATGTACAAGTACATATTGTGTCGACCCCTAGCTATTGGGATAAGAGTAGGAGAATGATGAATGAGTCTACATATATGATAGCAATTATATTCATATACTAACTTTTACTAGCCACTTCATGTACCTACGTAGAAATCACGTGTGACGTCCCTGTTAAATATGATTATGAAGGATTATGTTCTGTGAGGGGCTGATTTTTAGAATATTCTTTTCTAGTAGTGTTTAGTTTCTACATTATAAAAATAAAACCCTATCAAGTTAATTATGCGTGTTAATTTTTAATTCAATACTCTTAAAATTACAAGTTTCTAGTTAAAATAGTTTCAGTTTTATATTAATGAGTTGATCTATCCGATTTTTTATATTATAGACTACTTATACAGTTATAAATTATGTGTTGCGATATTTTTTAGTCTTCTAATAATACATTTACTTGACTTTTAATTTTTCCATGACCTGCAATTCAAACGGCAGTGAATTCTATTGACATTCTATTTATGCATTAAGTTTTAATTTATAACCTATAAATTCCTAGGTTGTTGCGATTCATTTAAGCTGATAACAAAAAAAAATTGACAAGAAATTTATATTGACTATAAAGTAAAAATAAACTTTTAAACGTTTCTTATTATGCAATCATTTCAACTCATCAGATCATTTCAAGTATTATAACAGTGAGTAATAAGACTTAATAGTGTCATTATTAAATATTTCACATTCATACATATCACATATATAGGTATATTACTGTTTCTACATCTTTATAAGATATAACTACCAGTTAAACCACGTGGCTTATGTCGTGAGTTATGCTATGTCCATGACTAAAATTTTCCTTGTGATCGTAGAGTAAGAATACAATTCACTTTCCCCTTATCTTATCTTACCTGTCAGTGATCGTAAGAGACGACTAAGTGATACAAAACGCATATAACATCTATGTAAGAGAAAGAAAACTCGAAACAAAACCCTATCCCAACACGTCTGACTAGCGTGGTATAGTTGCTCAAAATACCGACCTATTGTGCCAATTGCCGCGGGTTTGATTCGATTCAGGAAAATATTTTGTACGATCCACAATTTGTTGTCCCGAATTCGTGTTTTTAATTTTTTGTGAAATCCTCCATAATACAAGGATTATTTTCTTAATATTTTAAAAAAAATATGGAAATAATAATTTAGCTTTTTCTCAAAAGCAGAAAAAATATGTATCTATTAAATCACGCTCTTCAGACGTGTTGATGTAGGGTTTTATAATCAGTTTCTCTCGCAATTTTCTCATCTAAGTATAACCTTAATTAATTTTTACGATATCGTTGAAAATAGAAAAGGTTGATGACTTGTATCCATTCTTAGTGTGGCACAATTCAATGAAAAAAAAGTTTACGCGTCTAACTCACGACCGTCCCTTTCTCTTTTTCCGTTTCTTATGAAACTCGCGGAAAAGAAAGGGATGGTAGTAAATTATACCCTTATTCCGATTTACATAAAATATTGTTATCATTATTATCATCATCTAAGCTCGTGTACGTCCCACTGCTGGGCTTGAGCCTCCTCCTCAAAAGAAGGGAAATGTGACATCCTATACGCACGCTGGCCTGGGTTGGTATAGGGTTTTTATTTAATAACAATAATTTATTGCCTTCAAAACTAAAACTAAAAACAAGTATTTGTATTAAAAGAAAATTTAAACTATAAGGCAAAAGGGTTAGGCTCTGCTTTTGCTGTCACTAAGAACAGCGCTGATTTTCAGCCGCCCCTGTGTATTTATTGTATTCCGTGTGTGTGTGCGTGTTTGTTTGCTTGTGGGTGTCGCAAAAGACGACTAAGCGGTATAATACCCATATAACATCTATGCAAAAGAGAGAAAACATAGGCACACACCACAGACTTTTCTATTTTGAACGATATCGTAAAAATTGCGCGTGCGGTGTCTGTGGTGTGTGCCTATGTTTTCTCTCTTTTGCATAGATGTTATATGGGTATTATATCGCTTAGTCGTCTTTTGCGACACCCATAAGCAAGATAAGAGGTGTTAAATTATATTCTACCTCAGCACTATACGGAAAACCAAATTTGTAGATATATATGTGCATCCAACTTGAAGTTCAAACTATAAACTCTATATAAATTCGAGGTTAGCGAAAACCTGTTATATTAATTGATTTAAAACTCAAATTGTAAACAACACCGTTCAATAATTACATAATATAAACAAGTAATGACATAATACAAAAATGGTATCGTTATATAATAATGCAATCGCTAACTATGGATGAGTGAACCAGCCAAATATTACATTTAAATAATAAAACCATTAAACGCGAGAATACTTATGTCGGTCAGGGTATGGAATTTAAGCAATACGTAAAATGACAGTCGTAAAGCTACGCTACGCAATGCTAGGGTTGCCAACATTTTTTCAGCGAAATATAGTATTTTTCAAAATAAGCTATAAAAAATAATACTTTATGGCAAATTTAAAATAAAAATATTTATATTTTACTTATTTACTTTTATAAAAACTATATTTCTATTTTACTTCTTGCATTTTTAACAGTGTTTTGTCTGAAATAAATGTGTCATATGCCCTACCTTATTCACGCTCTACATTAACGACTTACTGCATCTTTCACTTACCAATGGTCAAATAATCTCCTACGCCGACGACACAGTAATCCTATTTCATGCCAAGACCTGGGAAAAAGCATACCACTATGCAGAGACGGGGCTCAAAATCGTAGCTGACAACCTAAATAGAAATATATTGACCCTAAACTTAAATAAAACTAAATTTATTAATTTTTATAAGACCGTAAAATCGAAACCGCCACATGGACTCTCTCTCAAATACCACACTTGTTTCCCGACAAACATTCAACCAAGCGACTGCTGTAATTGTGAGACAGTAAACCACACCAATTCCATTAAATATCTCGGAATCACAATTGACAGTAACTTATCTTTTAAAACCCATATACGCCTACTCTCCAGTCGCATTCGCAAACTGATCTATGTAGCAAAATCATTACGAGACTGTACACCTCTTCCAACTCTGCGAACCGTCTATTTCGCGTTATGCCAAACAATACTACAATACGGTATTGCGTTATGGGGCGGTGCAGCAAAAACAACCTTAATAGAACTAGAGAGAGCTCAAAGGGCTGTGATTAAAGTAATTTTGAAAAGACCATTTCGATATCCTACAGATCTTGTATACCAAGAATTCTCCGTCTTAAGGGTCAGACAGTTATTCATACTGAAAGCCACGCTTCTTGTGCACAAACGATTTATTAACTGCAAAGACTATCAAGAAATAATTAAGAAAAGAACACTCCGAATCCCCTGTCCGCGAATAGACTCGCTTCTAGGGAGAAGATGCCCACTATTTTTACACCCCCTCATTTATAACGCTGTACTAAAACACTGCAGTCTTATAGATCTATCTTACACTTCATGCAAAAGCCATGTAAAAAAATGGTTGCTTTCCCTCTCCTACGACTCAACTGAGAAGATTATCAATGTTTGTATATAAAGACACAGGCGACGACACACACACACACACAAACACACATACACACGCTCGCACACTTACACAGACATATGACACACAGCACGCGACTACACAAACATGCACACAGGCATAACCTGCCTGAAACTTTGACTCCAATCCCTAATACTAGTTTTTCTGTCACATTCTTTAACGACATGCTAAAACTTGTAAACTCGCAGCTCTGGCTCCTGAGATACAGGCCTTGGCCTAGTTCAGGGACTAATGTAAACTTGTTTTGTAAAATAGCATTTCTTGTTGTGAAATAAATTATTATTATTATTATTATATAAAAATTTTAGATTAATATAAATCAAAAGGATTTTTTATTAATGTGATACTACTTTTGTTACTCTCTTCTCACCATTTCGTATTCATAACTGAAAAAAATATTAGATTTCCTTTTGCTGTTGAAAATATAGTATTCTTGCGTACTATATAAATATACAAACAGTATATAGTACGCAGACCCGAAATATAGTACAATAATATATATTATAGTACGGTTGGCAACCTTATACAATGCTTATGACTCATTGTTGTATTTTTATCAAAAAATTATAATTTGATGTTGGTGAAAGTTGGAGACTTGTGATATATCAATAAACCATTTTTTTATTGCTTATGGTGTCAAACGAGCATGCAGCACACCTGATGATAAGTTGACACTTAGTACGTAGTGACCTACTTACTGCCCATGGACTTTTGCAATACCAAGGATATAGCTAGATCGCTGCCTACCGATACAAATCCCAAACCCATCCAGTTGGGCTTCCGCCTAAAGTTCTTTAAGTTATTTAATTGTGTGTTAGTGAAGAAATAATTTCTGAGAGTTCTTCAAAAATTGTTTTTTTTTATTGCCGTTGGTGGCAAACGAGCAAGCAGCACACTTGATGGTAAGTGATACTGCTGCACATGGACCTTAGCAACACCAGGGGCACAGCTAGGCTGTTTCCTACGGGAAAGAAAGTACTCTCCTTAAACCTCGTTTGAAGAAGGACATGTCATAGCACATTGGGAAACACAGCAGCCGGTAGTTCATTCCAGATCTTGCACGTACGTGGGAGAAATGTTCGCTGAAAACGTACAGTCGATGACCGTATCGTTTCCAGGTAAAATGGATGAACCCTGCTGCGGTATCGAGTGGTACGATGGTAAAACAGTGACGGTGGTACCAAGTCAAACAGTTCCCCAGAGCACTCCCCGTGAAAGAGCCGATAGAGTACACAGAGTGACCCAAAGTCTCTCCGCTGCTCCAGCGACTCCAGTCTGTCCGTGAGATTGGGATCATCGATGATTCGAACAGCACGCCTTTGCAGGGAGCCAAATGGGTCTAGCTGATACTTAGGCGCACCTGCCCAGAGATGAGAGCAGTACTCCACGTGAGGACGAACTTATGCTTTGTATAGCACAAGACGCTGTCTCGGCGTGAAGTACCGCCTAGCTCTACTCAGCACACCTAACTTTTTGCTTGCCAATTTGGCTTTGTCCTCCAAATGACTCCCAAACTGGACTTTTCTCGACAGTTCGATGCCGAGGAAGCCAATACTCTCGGAAATTTGGAGAGTTACTCCTTGGAACTGAGGCGCCATGATAAACGGATCCTTCTTCGCAGTGAACGCGCAAACTTGTGTCTTAGTGGGATTGAACTGGACTAAGTTCCGTTCACCCCATTCTGAGGCCCGCCCCAGAGAGCGCTCGACTTCAGACACAAGTTGAGCCCGTCTTTCCTGTAACATGCTCCGAGGGACATTCTGATGCTCGGTATATCGCTCGTCATCCGTGCTGTCATCCGCATAGCAACGTATACTCTCTATTGAGAGCAAGTCGTTGATATACAGAATAAACAACGTCGGGGAGAGCACCGAGCCCTGTGGTATACCAGCATTAATGGTCATGGTCTCGGAGAAGGAGCCATCGACGACTACTTTTATGCTCCGACCATCCAGAAAGCTGGTGATCCAATCGCAGAGTCCCTCGGGGATTCCATATGATGGTAGCTTCGATAGAAGGGCCCTATGCCAGACCCTGTCGAACGCCTTTGCGACATCTAGGCTGAACGCTAGCGCCTCACCCTTGCCCTCCAAGGCCTCTGCCCAACGATGTGTGAGGTACACAAGAAGATCACCAGCCGACCGGCCATGACGAAAGCCATATTATCGGTCACTGATCAGCTGGTGATCCTCAAGGTACTGCAGAAGCTGGCGGTTAATTATTTTCTCCATTATCTTGGAGAGCAAGGATGTTATCGCAATCGGTCTGTAATTCGACGGATCTGACCGGTCTCCCTTTTTCGGGATCGGGTGGACATGGGCTACCTTCCACGAAGATGGAACCCTATTAGTGTCATAGGAAAGTTGGTATAGGCGCGTAAGGACGGGGGCCAACTCGGGGGCGCATGTTTTCAAGACCACCGCAGGGATGCCATCCGGCCCACTCGACTTATGGACGTCTAAAAGCCGCAGCTCTCGCCTGACTGCTCGCTGCGTAATGCGGATTTCAGAGAGAGAGCTTTCACACCTCGGAATGGTAGGCGGTGTGGCAGCTCCCGCGTCCAAAGTCGAGTTACAGGCAAAAAATTGACCCAGAACATCGGCCTTCTCCTTTGCACTGTGGGCTAGACTGCCATCATGTTTCTGCAGTGGTGGGAGGTTGGACTGGCAGAAGTTACCTTGGGCAGCGTTGGCAAGCGACCAGAATGCACGACTCCCAGTGGGATAGCTCTCCAATCGCCCGCCAATTCTGGCGACATATGCCACCTTGGCTCTGGCCTTCCTACTAGATCCGGAAGCCGCATTAAATTTTCGCTTCTCCTCTTTGACTTTCGGATCCCGACATTTTTTGGCGCTGTTCCAGGCCTGGTATGCGGACTGCTTCTGGCGTGCAGCCATCCTGCAAGTTTTATTAAACCAAGGACGGCTACGGCCACAGATGGGTATTTTGGTGTTGGGATGAATAATTCCATCCCCTTAACAACTGTGTTAGTAACACAGTCCGCACAAATGCCAGGGTCCCCAGAGGCGAAGCAAAGCCGCTTCCATGGGTAAGACGCGTAGAATTCGCGAAGCCCGTCCCAATTTGCTGACTTATATTGCCAGACTCTGCGAGTCTCAGTCGCTTTAGAGCGATTAGACCTCGCAATAGGGGCACTGCTACGGACCAAGCAGTGGTCAGATGACCCAAGAGGGGCTTCAACCACTACCCGGTATCCGTGCTGGTGTGTAGTCAGTAAAGAAGGCTCGTGGTTCTCAATGTCTGGGACATGAGTGGGCTGTGTTACCAGTTGTGAGAGACCATAGGCCGAGACCATATTGAAGAGATGTCTACCCAGGAGGTCAGTGGTTCGGGACCCCAACCACTCTTTATGATGAGCATTGAAGTCTTCAAGGACCACCACCTACGCTGATGGACACTGCTCCAATATTTTGTCAATCCCCCATAAAACGTTCTCAAATAACTGAGTTGACCCCAAATCACTGCTATGGGACCTGTAGAGACACGCGTAGATGCGGGTATTCCCTCCATAGTCTACGCGTAAACATAAAGTTGACAAGTCACCATGTTCGAGGGCCCGAAGGCGGTGACAACAGATATCGCTCCGGACGAATACGCACACCCCAGCTTTACGACGGAAGGAGTGCTCCAACTCGTAGCCGGGGTAATTTAGGTACGAACTATCATCCGGGACACCTATCTGCGTCTCCGTTAAAAAGAGCAGTGCAGGCCGCGCCGTCTCGAGATGGTGGTGGACGGCGCCGAGATTGCTGTGTAATCCCCTGATGTTGCAAAAATCCACATCGAAAGTGGATAAAGGGACCGCCGTGTAAAAACTTCTCTTATTGTATTTCCTTCTCATTATGGGTTTGTGTTAAGAAGAGGAAGGTAGTGTGATTGCTTGCAATGCGGTTCGGTGACGCCAAAAAAAAAGGTGTGGGGCACAGTACATGGCTGAAGGGTGAGTTTTGTGAGTAGCTGACACGAAGCACAGAAGGGCCCTCGGTGCCCCCCCGCGCGTAGTCGCCGCGCTCCACACTGGTTTCCAACTCCGGCACGACGATTCCGCAACGGGATTTTCGCCGGAGGGCGGGACAGCCTCCCGGGGAGGATAATCCTGGGTTCGGGTCCCCTGCTAACCGGCAGGGGGCCGGTGCCGTTGTTCTTAATAATCTGTGAGATCTATACTTCGAAGGGATAAGCCCTCGATTCCGACAGTCATGAACATCTATGACAGTCCACATGGAAATTCACTGCTCTCAAAGTTTAGCATATTGCATCTTATCTCACACTTAATCCTAAAAAAACCATAATTGCGTTAAGTTGTGGGGGTCAGATTACACCATGAAATTCTCTAATTATAATTTTGATATATGTATATTATTCTACATCACCTAGAGAGGTTGGCAAAAGCCACTCAAATTTCACTACCGACTGACAATTTCCTGACGCAAAATTGAAAATCTCCTTTACGCGGACCTAAAAATACGTAACGCAAAACAGAGACTCTTTTTTACTTTAGGAAATGAACTTTAAAATCCTCGCGATCAGCATTCATTATAACACAAGATATTAAAATCCGCAATAACTTGTCAAATCAAATCATTTATTATGCATAAGCCCCATAGGGGCACTTACATATTGGTAATTTTACATTATTGTTTTTAAATTAAATTTAATTAATCTACCACCGGATCGGAAAGCAGCCACATACTGAGAAGATCCGGCAAGAAACTCAGTGGGCTCGACATTTTTTTTTTTAATTATATATTTTCACAAAAGAGATTGGTACATGTTTAATTTATGTTAGCTCCAGTGGCATGCCCTTCGAGTATAGATTATTTTTTTTAAATTTTGTATATAATACAAAATTAAACTAAGAATATTTATAAAACAAAAAAGAAATATAAATGTTAATGTTTAAACTTGTTGTATAAATATGGTTAGAATTTGTTAACGAAATTAGGTCAATTAATATATCTTCACGTGAAGCATATTTGCGTGTTAATAATATATTATTTCAATTCTTATTGCATTGGATAAAACGTTCAATAATTGGAATTGCATTGAGTTAAGGTAATTATTAGATATTGATGTTTATTACGAACTAAACTTCGTATATTTACTAAAGTAAGGTAACATTGCAGTTTTTTTTAGGTTAGTAAATAATATCTAACGAATATTTTTCCTCGAGAGAATTATCTAAAATATTTATCATCGTAAAATATATGAAACGAATTACAAGAAAAGTGATTAATAAAGATCTGTATATTTGTAATCGATTGACTAAATTTGAATACTTAGAATTAGAATAATTGTGATTACTAATCAAGTGATTTTGAATTTGTTAACCCGAGGCAAATTTGTTAACGGGTTTCATGTTTTTCTTCTTGACCTACTATTTATACCAAGAATTTATAATCCAATAAACTAACGTAATTAAAAAAAATATAATGTATTTACGATAATATACTAACAATACAATGTTTTACCACCTTTTTCTCTTCCGAGAATATCTTAATATTCAAAGCATGTAAGCAGATTACAACAAAAGATTATAAAATTAAAACAGAAGGAAAGCGCGACAGTAAACCATATAGCAACCTGTCTAACCAGCATGATATTGCAAGGCGATTTGATTCTTCTTATAGAGAACAGCCAAATGGATGATGAATAATTCATGGAAGGATGGACCGATATACCTCGAACACGCAGAGGAATCATTTCTGATGATTCCTCTGCGTGTTCGCATGATATAATGATGATCGAGTATCATCATATTATAGTGTATTATAGTCTTTAAAATATAGCTTGATCTCTGTGACAGATAGATACAAAACCGATGAAGTAATTTTGAATACGCGTCATTTTTACAATTTTATTTTGTATTTTTTTTATTGCTTATGATGGCAAACGAGCAAGCAGCACACCTAATGGTAAGTGTCACTGCCGCCCATGGACTTTTGCAATACTAAGCGTAGCTTAGGCCGTAGGTAGGTAGGCAGCGGCCTACCAATAAAATCCCCAAACCCACCCAGTTGGGCTACCGGCTCTCTCGCTCACCGAACGAAGCGCAATAGCACATTGCCATTACTCAGCCGTCGATCTTCTGCGAGTTGTGGTACTACCCCGAACGGTCCGGCCCGCGGCTGTAGACAGAAAACTGTCAAAAGCGTGGTCCTACCAGTATGATCGCTTATATTTTCACTCTTTACGTGCCAGTTATATCTCAACTAAATTATGAATATAAAAATATGAATATTTACACCAAAACTTGTACCTCATATATTTTAAAATATTTAGTTACCATTTTATAAAAATATAATGCTTACGTAAATACAAGGTCATGCTGGACTGAGAAAAAGATAGAGATGGGACAATCGATAAACGTAAATCGATAACATTCTTATTAATTATTTATAAAACAAGTAAAACCAAATCATTACATATATAAACCACTTGGTTACTCTATAAAATAAGAAAATTGTGTTAATTTAGTATTCAGGCATCAGTTATAATATTAATAAGACCATTTCTTTTATATTAAAAATATAAATTCTTTTATAAAATAAACATGATCATTCATTAAATAATCAGTGACCAAGAACTCGTGATCAACCTACAGGAATGCCCTAGCGATAACGATAATAGTGACGATGAACTTTTATGCACTCCTTTCGAATAATAAAAATAAATAATTAACAGCTTTAGTTTAAATTAAATAAAATCCATTGATTTCAATTCAATAAGATTATCATAGATTGTTTTACATTTTTGATCGATTCACCCATCCATTTGATTGAAATTCAATAAGATTTATATATATTGTTTTCCAATTGTAGTAGCAAATAACTTTAAAAAATAAGGAATTATATCGACAAAAATACGGACTGCATCGTAAGCGTGCGGCACTAGTGAGAACTGTCACAGAGATCATGCTATATTTTATAGACTATAATTCTCGGTGTTACCCAATATTTTAATGAATTTCAAGTATATAATATTTTTTTTTACTTTATTCACATATTTGAAATAACGTTTTAAACGACGTTTGGAACACTTTATAACTTTCATAGTCACGGGAGGACGTCGGAAAACTAAAAATCAAATACAAACGCGATAGAGTCCATGAAATAGTTTTATTTCATACATACATATCATCACGCCATATCCCTTGCAGGGTAGGCAGAGAGAACAGAGTGCCAGAAAACTCTATCCTTGCATACTTCACTCGCTTCCTCAACATTCATAATTCTCTTCATACACGCTCGCCGGTTTCGGAGACTCTTGACTCCATCTTCCTTCAGTACATGACCGATCTGGTCTAGGAAGGTTAGTCTCGGTCTCCCCCGGTACCTACATCCTTCCACTTTCGCATTGTATATCTTCTTAACCAGACGTTCGTTCGGCATTCTTTCCACATGTCCGAACCATCGGAGCATTCCCTTTCGCATCTGTACACCGATACTCTCTTTCATACCTACTCGCTCTCTTACGTCGTCGTTACGAATGCGGTCGGTCAGCCTAACTCCACAGATTTGCCGTAGAGATCGCATTTCGACCGCATTATTATATTACTTTCATACTCTTTTCTGCATACCCAACTCTCGCTTCCATACAGTAATGTTGGGACAAGCACTGCGTTATGTATTGCTACACGTGCCGTCTGGCTGAGGTGGTGGCTACCGAGAAGTTGCCCCAACGCTCCATTCGCTCTATTTCCCGCATTCACTCTTCGCACTATATCAGTGGTGTACCTTCCATCTCGGCTAAATCCACATCCAAGATATACAAGTTTCCAAGATATACAAATTTGTTTTATTTCAAATGTGCAATACTCGCGTAAACATCAGAAATTTTATTCACGTAGCAAAATCATCATGCCCAAATATGTGAAAAGCATAGATAATATAAACCATATAAATGCGATTCAATTCTTATTGCTTCATTTGGGCTTACTTGCAAACTTAAACTGGATTATAGTGCAATGGTATTCAGTGCAATAATAGTTGTTGAAATTAAACGTGGACAGATTAAAAATCTATTTTTTTAGTGGCAAAATGCCTTTACCAAATGTTGTTCCGCAATCCTGCCCCTCCATTTTTTTGTAGGCTTCGTCATCACTACTCGTTGGTTTTTACAAATAAAGATTGCCTTAACAAAGTTAAAGTGAAATTGTTTCAAGGGCCTTTGCAACTGTGGTCACTAAAAATAGAAAATATACTTAACGATTAAATATCATAGCTTTGTACCGATGCTTGTAAAAATACTAATACCATGTCGTACTATGATGGTAATAGTTAACTAATTTATATATAATATCATCTATGGTTCCTCATAGTTCTCAGTCTGGTGACAGGTTGAGCATACAAACTATTATCAACCTTAATTTGTCCCTGAATGACGTAAAAATCAGCTCAGTGATTACTGGAAGATCAGACCGCTACAACTCTCCTAAGAAACACTATTTGCGTTCGCCAGCCTACTTCCTTAATTAATACTGCAATATGGTATATTTAAGGGAGTTTTAAGTCTTAAACTGGACGTTAATAGGCTACTGGATAGGTCATTTATGGTTACCATTGCGATAGGTATATTTGTAGCTTTTGATCCATTTCCAATTGAAAGTCTGAGTCATCTATATAGGCTTCTATTATGCTTTATTTTTACAAAGAGAGCTGACATGTATATATGTTAAACATAAATAAGTTTTATGAGTATTTTAAATATGTAAATTTATTTATGTGAAATTAGTATTATTAGAATCGAATTGCAAAATGTTTAATTATTTTTTTTAACTGCATATGCATTTCTAATAAAAATTCCAGCTGTCTACCTATACAGTGTAGTATATTATACTACCCGCGGAGTGGCAAATAGCTAGATAAGCAGCGCAGCTTAGTTATATAGCCCTATGGGTAAACTTTCACGGGCCACCGAAGACAAAAATCGGGTACCGGTGGCCCGCTCGCACGGCGAAGAGAGAGGCGCTTTTACGGTGGGTCTATGGGGTCACGCGCCGCCTTTCCGTCACCCCGGACCGATTTGGCGGGGCGGGACGCATCCATAGTCCGCCAAAAAAAAAAATGGGTAATCTTTCACCGAAGACAAAGACCGGGTTCCGGTGACCCGCTCGCTCGGTGTAGAGAGGTACATGTAGGGCGGGTCTATGGGGTCGCACGCCACTTCTTCTGTCGCCCTGGACGGATTTGGTGGGGTGTGACTACTCCATAGCCCGCCGTCAAAAAAAAAAAAGGAATGAGTAAACTTTGAGTATAAAACTCTTAAAATATAACGATGGATAACATTCTAGTTGACTTGAATATTAGTGGAAATTTGAACAATAAACACACAGCTTTAAATTTCGAGTTACATTTTATTTTCGACAATCTGTCCATCCCATGAGCTACCCTTCGCCGCCAAATCAAGGGGGTACCAAATCCTTGACACCGATAGTGAATTTGTTGCATTACACCTAAGTATAATAATAAATAATATGCAATACACATAATCTACTTCATCTGGTGGTATTGCTGTTTTATTGACAACATTTTGAATAACTTAATTTTTATGCGTTATATATATATATTTGAACATTGTACAAATAGCCAGTATAATAAAAAGAAAAATAAAACCTGTTAAAATCCATTAAATTACTTTCATTTCGCAGTTGTGATAGTCGCGTAAGCGTAAAAAATCACTTACCTTCATAGAGTTGAGGCTTGAAGCAGCATTAGCAACAACGTCGCCGAGTGTCGCAGGTGGCAGCGCGTTGCTCCTCAACACAAGCGCGCACGCACACAAAAGGGCGGCACGCCACCAGCGAACGCGCATTCTGTGCTGCACTTCTCTTCCAATTTAATCTACACCACCCACTAAATTTTGGGAAAGGCACCACAGTTCCAGTTTTCATCTATCGAAACATTGTCGATGTTCGCTGGAAGATTATTGCTTGAATTTTTGACTTTTAATTTTCTTCCTAAAAAGAAAATAATATATAAGATATCTTATCAAGGAATCTTTAAGTAAAACATGTGACTAAAGTAATGTTATTTTCGATTCTTAAAATAAATGTTTAAATTTGATGATGTCTTGTGTTGTTCAAATCAAAATGGCTACAAAATTAATGTTGTTAGTTATCTGAAACTACGAGTATACTGCAAAAGGACTAGTTATAAACTTATTTAAAATTTTTACTAAGTTTAAGTTCAGTTCGATTAGTGAGGAATATTTTTTTTAATTTTTAAAGAAATCCGTTATTTGGATTTTAGTTAAATCTGTTGAAACATACAACAAATTTTCACCATCATTATCATCTTGCTCTTATCCCAATTACTTGGGGTCGACGCAATATGTCATCTTCCTCCATACAGTCCTATCAGACGTCATCTCTGCAGTCACTCCCTGTCTATCCATGTCATACCTCACGCAGTCCATCCATCTTTTCTTTGGTCTTCCTTTACCCCTAAAGCCTTCAACATTCATATTTAAAACTTTCCTCACAACATTTCTTTCATCCCGTCTCATCACATGTCCATACCATGTTAACCTTTCACTCCTTAACTTTTCCGTCACTGGCGCAACTTTCAAACTTCCTCTTATATGCTCATTTCTTATTTTATCTAATCTCGTCACACCACACATCCATCTCAACATTCGCATCTCCGCTACATGCAGTCGTCTCTCATCCGTCGCTTTTATCGCCCAACATGCTGATCCATACAGTACAGCAGGTCTTATTAGGGTTTTATATATTTTACCCTTTAATTTAGGGGGTACTTTGGGGTCGCATGTTGTACCCGTGACCTTACAACAAATTTTCACCATTACTAATTAAATCCACAGCTATACTTACAAGTAATGGTTTAGATAGTTATTAACATCTTTATCATGGGAAAAGTTAAATATTTTGAATAATTTTTTAAAGCAGCTTATGTGATAAATCATCGCATTTTTAGAAATACACCGCCCGTCCTATTCGAAGCGATGTAATAACCGGATGCAGCCACATAACTGACCGTTTTCCCTCCCCGTCAAGCATTTGTACCATTGATATCCATGGCCCGCCCAGCGAATTAACCTTTACGATACCATCGTCATTCCCCAGCAACAAATTATTTGGGATGTTATTTAGGCTAAGATATCATATATTGGGAGCTTCCTCCTTTTCTTCTATAGAATGGAGAGCTTGTAAATAATTATTATAGTTAACTACTAGGTGTCTAAATTGCTGTAAATAGTAAGTTGTGTGTGAATTTTCTCATTGATAGCTATTCTTTCAGCTAGATAGTTGTTGTTATCGCATGTTTATAAATGCAACGTTATATTATAATTTTTAAGTATTTAAAATATGATTTACTTGTTATTTTTTACTATTAGTAGTTTATTTATTAGTAGTGCCGTGAAATCTAATCTAGTGAGATTATAATATGGTCGCAAGACAAGACAGTCTTCACTGTTAATTGAGTTAGAATACCAGTATGTCTGAACTTGAATATACAGAACGCACCATTTTTTCCGACCCTAAACTCAAAACTAGCAACTCATATTCAAGCAGACGCGACTTATTCCACTGAATTAAAGCGTCAGTAAAAGGAACAAAAAGAGTGAGAGATAATTTTCTAAAATTAATATGAATTCTTCTAAAAATAATGTAAATTAAATCGATCATCGCTCGGTGTTTTAATTTCTTTGGTCTTAAAATACAGAGAAGTATGGATAATAGGACTATAGTATGATTTACACTTATATATAGTAAGATGTTAAAGTTTGTAGCTAAATTAAAAAAGCAACACTTCAACTTATCCAAAATAAGTCCGCAATTAAATAGAAGTTGCTCGTCTAAATTCATTATTAATTTTAAAATTTATATTGAATTATATTGTAGATATAAATATCTGTGCCGTATGTAAACTTTATCATGAATAATACTGGATTAATTTTCGGCAAATAATTACGAGGTTAAGTAATCTTTATCGCGGTCAGCATGTCTGTGAATGTTTTAGCACATATAAGTACATATCCTTAGTGTACAAACAAATTGTTTGTTCGATTCGTTGTAGTCCACTATCAAAAAAAATCATTTTTAACACATTAATTCAAAGAATCTTATAACTTAATTAATATCTATACAATCCCAACTCTACTTGCGATAGTTCTGAATAGACTCCGGGCTGGTGAAAATCTGACAATGAATTCATAATTCAGACAATGTGATAAATAAAAATATATTTTCAAATCAGTCCAGATGATTTCGAGTAATAAAAGGAACACTCATAGAAAAATGCAACAAGACCTCGTCCTTTTGTGAATCGATTAAAAGGTTATTTAATAGGCAGCCTTTAAAGTCAAAATATCAAAAATATCAATAAGTACTATACAGCACAAGGTCTTAAGTTTAATTCAAATTTAATCCACTGATGATTTAAATATTTGAGTAAACGTGCCAAAGAGCAAAAGCAATAATTGTGCAATGATTACAATTTGCCGCTTCAGTAAGTATTTGCTCAAATAATTGAGAAAGGTGTAAGATGAGATATTAATGAGAAACTATTTTGTTAGTATATTTTAATATGCACAATAAAATAGTTATAATGTCAGATGCAATTTTTATATACGGTTCTAATTTGGCTTTTTGTAAGATATTTTTATTTTGGAATGAAATATATTCTAATCTCGTTTTATATATTGAAATCAAACTGTTGATAAATCTTAAGTGGTGAAATAGACTTTCTTAGTAAAACATACTGCATACATACATCCTTCTTTTAAGTGCTTGTATGATACGCTGTTGGATTCAAGCCTTCTCTACAATGGAGAAGAAATATTAAGCATAGTTGCTTAATTCCACACGGGTCACTATTTTAGTCCGATCTCTATTATCCATCCATCCATCACCCGTAGATGACGGTTAGACATCACCTTCTCATTCTCCCATCTCCCGAATGCACAGATGGTTATTAAATATGTGGTGGTTAAGATACCGACCTACTATACGAGATGTCGCGGATTGAATTCTCATGCACTTTATTTATTATTATATAGTATTGACATACTTTGTGCGTTCCACATATTGTTCTGAGTCTGGGTGTAATTTATATCTGTTAATAATATGAAAAAGTCTCTCGCAATACAAGGATTACTTCCCTAGTACCACCTTTCAGTGCTATATATCATGACCAGTAACACACATTGGTCTTAGACCTTTGTTTTTAGAAGCTGCGGCAAAAAAAAAAATGCAGAAAATTCTTCTTCTCTAAGAACTAATAAACATCTGTTTAGTGAATTAATGTGATCAGCTCTTATGTAAATATTCATAAAATAAGGATAAATATATAATTGCGTATAAAAAATACTCTTACACTCATCATTCGCCTACTCTTATACCAATTAATTGGGGTCGATACAATATGTACTCTTCTTTCATAGTACATATTATAAAAGTTATTGGCAATAGTTTTATGACCGACCGCCTGCAAGACGTCAACCCACTTTGGCAATGTAATTGTTGACCAAATGGCATGTAGGGTTGGCCCAGGTCGTTATAAGGCTCTCAGTCGTCTTTTACGACCTCCACGAGCAAAGTAAGGGTTGGTAGTATTCGTAGCCGCTACCATACACTAAAGTACTCTTACACTACAAGTCCGAAAAACACTTTTGTATACTTAAAAGCCGATTCACTGTAAAAAAATGAGTTAGAATGATTGCACAGATGGCGTAGTGATTAAGCTACATTTCTACCGTTCCAAGTATCATAAGTTCGATTCTCACGCAAGAAAATACTTTTAAGGATCCACATATTCTTGTCCTAATTCTAATCCTAATTTTTGTTCATTTGTAAAGTCTCCCGCAATATAAGGTTTCTTAGTGCAGAGTGTTGTCTTAAAAAAAAAGATTAATAAAATAGCGATGTTATTTTTTAAACTATTTAGATTACTCAATAGTATTTTAGATTAGTAACAAGAACACTTAGCGTGATTAACGGCTATACTAATCAGTGGGATATTATCTAATCCACTGTGACGTAATATTATGTCGGATTCGATGTTGTCATCGCTCACATGTAGTTGTTGTCGAGAACATTCAACGCGTGACGTCACGGTCCACTACTTACCGGGATGTACTTGCGCTCTCGTTATTATTCAACTTGCACTTTCACTCGCTGTACTCGTAAGGTATTTTCACACATTTGAGTTGCAGTTACAATGGTTAACAAAGGTTTATTGTCTGCAGAAGTAACATTTTGACATCTTATATTGCGTAGTCTTCTAAGTTGCGACCTTCTATGTCAGGAATTGTGGGGTCAAATAATAAATAGTTGTTATAAATATGAACATTATTAATAGTTTGCTATTTATCTCCATGTTAAGTGTGCAGAGAATGAATAGAATAGCAGTTTATACTTTTCACAAAGCATAGACTTTACATACAAAAGACATCAACGAGCTTTATATTATAAGCTCATTAATTGTTGTTGTTGTTCTCTAGTGTTAAAAATAACTTTATAATTTGGTTTAAATGGATTGAAATCATATTTAAATATTAAATGAAACATGAATTTTACAGTATTATGTAGTATATATAAAATTAAGTTAATATTTTAAAATTAATTGCACGAGCCCTCTAGTTATAATGTAATACACAATGCAATGTTTACATTTTCAGTTTTTTTTTTATTTATTTTTTTAAATACAATAGAATTTTTTGAGTGATGAAACCGGAGTTCATAGACATCACAGTGACTATTCATTTTAAATTGCATTACATGTACTCTAAACAACTGTCTGTGTGGTGACAGTGTAAAATACAATTTATCCCGTCCTCACTTATCCATGGGTGTCCTAGAAAACGATTAAGATATATAACATGCAGATGACAGATATGGAAGGAAAGGAAAACTTAAAATAAAACTATATACCAAAATGTCTGACCAGGAATATATTCGATTACCCTCTCGTTGTGGTAGGGACTCGAGCTTAGTAATGGGACATATATTAACCAAGATGATAAAGCAATGGTCAAGTCACATTTATTAAATTAGTAATTTTTTCTCTACATATATATAAAACTAAAAATACTTAAACTAATTCCACGTTCTACTTGCACAAGGAAGCAGTAAATAATTAACAATTAAATACAAATGAATGTAACTGCGAGTTAATATTAATTTTGTAAAATATTATTACACGAATATTACAAATTCAAAATTTTTGTGAGCGTACTTTTGCATAACGAAATAGAGAGATTTCTGAAATTTAAACCAGCATTCATCAAACATCTATTTACAAATTTTATCGCAATTTATCTGTACTACTATTAAAATCTGAAGAATTTATATGTTTGAATCAAACTCTGGCACTACTAATTGGATTCCAAAAATCTTATCTCTTATAAGCAAAAAATAAGTGTGGAAACAGTATATATTTTAAAATTTTTAAAAATTGGAGCAAAATATGCTAACGATGAGATATTTCGCAATGACCGTTATCATGATAACTGCTAGCATAACAAAAATGGTGAATATTAATATAATATTATTATGATGCCACAAAATCATTGGTATTTAAACAAAATAATAGATTTGACACCCACGAAAACGAAATTAACTTAAACTAAGAGTTATACTTCGTTCTGGGCCAACTCCTGATGCCGTCAGGTCAATAATTTACTTTATTTATTTCCGAGTATTCCGATATTTAATTTATATATTTCCGAGGAGGATTGATGTCAGTTAGGCGGCCGGTCATAAAACTATTGCATATTTCGTCTACCCCAAGTAATATAGTTGGGATCAGAACAGGCGAATGATGATAACCCATGTAAACGAAATTGCTGGCACAGTTAGTTAATTATAATTTTGATATAAATAGATTATAATTTTGTTTTCCTATCCTAACGCTTTGAACAATTTATAGCAGCCATGATTACGGTGGAAATTTCTTAATCTTATGGCTCAAGCTAAAAGCTCTAAAGCTTAAGTTTTAATTATAAGAAATATTTTAGAATTTTTCTTTGAATGAATTGAATGTTCGTAAATGCTTATTCATCAGCTTTATATCAATTTATTAATATCAACTGTTGAACATAGATAATGGACATCATACATAACGATCAAGTACCACCTACATCCAACGGCGATCTTTTATAAAATTATCTATTCCTTCGTGATCGCTAAACGAGAACATTTCTGCTCCAACGGTGCATCGAGCGTTGCAATTGAATGTATGTAATAAGTATGTATTCTGTGTCAGCTAAACCCCGAGTTCAATAGTGTATTTTAATTCCAGCCAATTAATATCTATCTATAAATAAAATCAAAAGCCCGGCACCGATATTATATAACTGCAGCATGCAATAATTTCAGGCAAGATTACGTTACACGAAAATAACATCCCTAAATATAGGAAGTAAGTGTGATTGCTATCGATTACTGCGGCGAGTGGTGTTACCGGAGTCTATGCGATAGTTGTTATATTACGTAATGAAAAATTATATATTATCATCCATTGTTTTTTTATTGATAGACGAGTAAATAGTGCACTTAATAATAAAGATGTAGTGGTATACTGTTGACAGTGGTTCTGCCACAGCCGTAAACCGATCCATTCTTAGTAGTACTATACAATCTGGCAGAAAATCGCGCAAGCCAACCCATTTGTAGTAGTACACAATCTGTAAATCGACGTCTGACTAATGGTAATGCGCTGTTGCTATTTGCGTCCGGTAAGTGAAAGAGCCAGCTGCCGCACTTTCTAGGTGGGTTTTGGATGATAAGCAGCTGCTTAGCTATACTCCTGTGCCTGATCGTTTGCCATTACATACAGACATACATATCATCACGCCATATCCCTTGCAGGGTAGACAGAGAGAACAGAGTGCCAGAGAACTCTATCCTTGCATACTTCACTCGCTCACTACTGCTACTTGCTACTTCACTCGTTTGCCATTATAAGTAATAAAAAGAAAAAACGCTTATAGACCTCTATTATGTCAGTAATACAGCCACTAAGAATTTATTCTTTAATACATACATACATACATATCATCACGCCATATCCCTTGCAGGGTAGGCAGAGAGAACAGAGTGCCAGAGAACTCTATCCTTGCATACGTCACTCGCTTCCTCAACATTCATAATTCTCTTCATACACGCTCGCCGGTTTTCGGCAACTCTTAACTCCAACTTCCTTCACCTCGTGCACCTCTATTTGCAAAGTGCACTGTACGAGGTTTCTACAGCACACTATTTATCAATTCTATTTAACCTTACAGTCATAATTATTTAGTATAAATGACATTAAATTAAGTTGAGCTACATGAAAAATAGATCAAAAAGCATAATCTCAAAGCAGATCGTTAATCGGCAATATATGAATATAACAATAAATTAGTTTGACAATCGTCCGTTATACGAACCACACATCATGATATGAACTAATAATAAAACGGGATAAAGGCACTATTTTCTTTAACCTGTACACGCCATTCTACTTAGCACATATCTTTTTACTTATGAGGATTTAATTTTTGTACTTTACCACAGTTGCCATTGACATAATGTTTTGTTATGAGATTTCCTTCTTTCACTGTAATTGTTATCTGCTTATATCTCTTATTTATCTTCTATAACACCTGGATTAGAGGTAGCGATAATAAATTATAGTCTTATTCCGTTATCTCGAGAATCGGTTTTAGAGGTAGAGCGAGAATCTATAATAACTATTCCAAATATAATATCGACAGCAAGCTATACCGTTGTGTGTGGAAGATGCAAGCTTGTTAAACTGACGCGAAGTTATTAGGACGAGGATAGATAGATAGATGGTAATAGCCCCCTTTTTTTAAAAGACACCGCCTTGTACTAAGGAAATAATCCTTGTGTCCTGAGTGATATACAATTAACGCATACAAATTACACCCAGACCCAGAATAACAGTTTATGGACACAAAGCATTGTCCTAGGTAGTAATCGAACCTACTGGCAACAGTACGGCAAATCGATATCTTAACCACTACGCCCTCTGTGCATTACATTGATGATGATTGGCTAGATCCTGTAGCATGAGTATCAGTCTGTATTAGACCATTATTATAAAATATGTACTAAAGACCATTTTGCTTTACGGTAGTGACTACGAATACTACCAACCTTTACTTTGGTCGTGGATATAGTAAAAGGCGACTAAGAGCTTTATATCGCCCTGTGTCAACTCCACCTGATGGTCAATAATTGCATCTTTTTTTTATTGGTTATGGTGGCAAACTGCAACTGATAGTAAGTGTTACTGCCGCTCGTGGACCTTTCCTATTGGAATTGGTATTCCAAGTTATAGGAAGGCCGCTGTTTATCAACCAAAACCAACCCAAGTTGGGCTTCCGACTCTCTAACTCACCGAACGAAGCGCAACAGCACATTGCCACTACTCCAACTTCTATATTCTGCGAGAGAGTGATACTACCCTGGACGGACCAGCCGCGGCTGTAGACAGAAAACTGTCAACATTGTGGCCCTATCACTATAGTCTATGGCCGTATTACATTGCTGTTACTACATTGTCAAGTATTATTGACGTCAGGCCAGACCAGTTTTAAAACTACTGCCAATAACTTTTGCAATATGTACGACGGAAGAGTAGATATTACATCAAACCTAAGTGATTAGGATAAGAACAAGATAATGATGATTAGCTAGAGACAATTAAACAATCAAACTACCTACCACTAATAATGATCCCATGTAGTAAAGGTCTAAGAATACAATATATCTTCAGTTCTTACTTTTGTGTGATCACTATCAGAATAAAACAAATAATCACCAAGTATGGCAAATATATAACATCAACTGTAATCGCTAACTCTTCTACCAAACATGAAGATTCTGGTTTATTTTCCTCTTCGAGGGGACGCTTTCCCCTAAGATTGGACGTCGACAGGCTGATAGTAAACATATACATATATGCATATAACTTCTATGCAAGAGAAGGACAACTCGACATAAAATCCTATACCAACCCGTCTGATCTATGTTGTATAGTAGTTCAAGTTGCCTGATACTACAGAGGAGGCTCGAGTTCAGCAAGGACCGTGTTAGATCTGAACTAAACTAATTTGGAATGAAGGACTTCCATTAGCAATCCATCTTTTCTTTGGCATATCAACCAAAATGTAAGCAACCTCATATTAATGAAAATCAATTTTAATGCGAAATTCTTAGAAAGATAGTTACGTAAATAATCTTTTTCGTTAAACCGAATAGCTAATTGAAAAAAAAAATCTTATTATCGTTATCATCAAAATCTATAAAACTAATTAACATACCCTAAAGCACCGAAAAATATTTATGTAATAATACAAAGTCATATGTAGAATACTGTAATGTAGAACGAATTCATACCACATATTATGTAATTTTATGCATAAAGTGATTTGTAAACATTACCTAGATACACAATCGAGTATAGGGTATTAGTTGTTTAGATGAATACACAGATACACTTCACTTCCTGATCGTATTAATGGTTTTGTTATAATAAACGAAGTAATTCGGGCGATGCCAAATTGCTTGTATATATTTTAGTTGCAGTTTAATGCAAGTTTTATTTACGTAAATTCGAATTTGGTGAGCGTACGCGCTCGATTCACGAGTTTGCGTCGTGTAAACTGGCGCATGCCGACTTCGCCGTAACAGGCTTGAGAACAGTTACCCAACATCGCCACCACCCCAGTGCAACATACAAGACTTATTATTACTATACGGGCCCATCTACCTATATTTTCGGAATTGATATCTGCAAATTGCTTAATTAAATTAACTTTAGTTATTTATTAGTTCAGTTTGAGCTTTTTAAATAAGTATGCTACACTTTTAAAAGTTACAACATTCATTGGATTATTAAGATAATTATTGTTTAGATGTAAAAGCATGCATTTACAGCTTGGCTACGGCAAGTAAAATCATAAACCTTCATCTAGTGCGCCGGCGTGTTGAAATGTGCCCTCAACAATATTTATTTAATTGCATGGTAGGTCTTTTTGACCCACCAGTACTAGGTTAGATTAAAATGCTAAAGCTTTGCGAAAACTTGATGTAAGTATACCACTTTTATTTAAGCTGATATCAGACGGTTCACTCGAGCGATTGTTCACTCGAGTGATGGTTCATTTTTCTTTCATTCTATGTTCACACGGCTAAAAGACCATTCACTATTCATTTCTTTCAATATGTCATCGAATGAAGTCGTGCTTCTTGGAATTATTGGAGTTTACTCCTTAAGAATCGATTTTCATATAAGGCGCCCGGTATGAGAAAAAAATAAGGAGTAAAATCTAGTGATCGAATGACCTCGTTACGTTTTTGGTGCGCAACCTATTCTGCGCACCTTTCACTTTCTGACGTGAGATAATACTTCACTGAACAGTTTTAATAAATGTAGATAAAAAAAATATATATTATTTTTAGTCAAATGAGGTTTTTTTGCGCCTTTTTTGATAATCGTACTTAAGGAGTAAACTCCAGTCGTGCGTCGGAGCTGACACACACTTTTTTTTTAATTTATGTCCATTTCATCAATTTTTAGTGGTAATTTTTTTAATGGTAGGTCCACGCTGTTGACAATTTTATGCCTATAGCCGCGGGCCGGTGCAATCCAGATATAACCACAATCTCGCAGAAAATTGAGGCCTGAGCAGTGGCAATATGCTGCTGTGTTTCGTTCCGTGAGCGAGAGAACCAGAAGCCCATCTTTCTGGGTGGGTTTGGGATTATTGGTAGGCAACGGTCTAGCTATACCTCTGGTGTGGCAAAAATCCATGGACAGCAGTAACACTTAACATCAGGTGTGCTGCTTGCTCGTTTGCCACCAGAGCACTAAAAAAATCAAAGAGTTGACAAAAAAGAAGCAAAGAAAACGTCAATGGTGATGGGTGCGGACCATGGATTGAAAGAAGAAATGTATTAGGAACATCAAATACATTGTTGAGAGAACGAGCAGTTGAAGATCCTGATTCATATTGTAATTATCTTTTTAAAGTTCTCCAAAAAAAGCAATGTATTTTGATCGTTGCACTTAAACACCATTATGCCGCGTGAGACCAGTGCAACAACGCAGATGAAACATCAACACGGGACGTCCTTCGGCTACAGAACTCGAAACAAAATGGCCAAACCCGAATGAACGTTCTCTCAATGTTCAGACCGTTCATTTCTCGTTCATTCGGAGTGCGGATGACAATATCCAACACTGTTGGATCGGTTCACTAATGAATTTATTCGGCACTAATGTTCCATTTTGTGTTTAGATGCATCACTTCGAGTGAAAGATGCAAAATGAAAGACAAAAATGAACAAGAAATGACTCGTCTGATATCAGCTTAAATAGTATTTTTAGTAGAGTAATGTACGGATAGAAAATATCGAAAATAAAACAGAATTATCGTAGAAGAAATGATAAAAGGTTTTTTATTTACTTATTTAAGCCTTTGCCTGTCTTTAAAATATGACAAGCAAGGGTTTTGTTGCATTTACTGCATTTCTTTTTTATTATTTTAACTTATTTTATGCCTGGCTACTATTAAAGGTACTCCGCAGTCTCTCGTAGCACTCAGCGCACTTTCTCTGTTTAGCGCTCATCTCAAGGACATAATCTTTTAGAATTACTTGATTTTCTGAAATGACTTTTCTTTTATTTCTGTGTGATTTATTTACTATATGAATTTTACCACATTGTTGCTGTATGGTAGCGGCTACGAATACTACCCACCCTTACTTTGCTCGTGGATGTCGTAAAAGACGACTAAGACCCTTATAACCTGGGCCAACTCCATCTGATCCCGTTTGGTCAACAATTACATTCCCAAGGGGAGTTGACGTCTGGCAGGCGGCTGGTCATAAAACTATTGCCAATAACTTTTACAATATGTACTATGAAAAGTACATGGCTGATTCTCAAAAAAAGTCGAAAATGGCTTTATCGAGTTCATCAGTTTTTTTTAACTCGTGATCGATTTTTTTTTGCTCAACACGTAATATATGTCTTGTTTGAGTAAAATATTATAGTGGTCCCCAACTGTTTTGAGTTTGAATTGAATATAAAAAAAATTAAAGGTTTGAAAATGAGGGAAAGACAGATTCGTGAGGGAATGATTCTTAATATGATTCTACAATAATTAAAAACTTTATAATGCACCAATCATTTGTTTTATTGCAAAAATATAATAATTACATCCATACTGTAACAATTTAATTGTTACAAACTTTTTTTTCGCTTCGCTTTCTGTCATACTCCTTTTTTTTAGCCTTGTTTCTGCAGCGGTTGATTTTTTACTTCTCGACATTATAGACGTTCAAGGTACTGAAACCAATCAAACAAACATAAGTATTCTATATTTATTACAAAATAAATCATTCCTTCACTGAGATCATTCCCTGATTTAAAAAAAATTGTGAGGGAATGACGATGAGGGAATGACAAAATGAAACAAAATTGCTACAAACTTAGGAAAATAACCTTACTTTCTTACGAATTGTAAACATTACTTTATTACTACCGAAAACATATAAAAATATGCTATGATTATTAAATAAAAAAATGCTTACCTTTTGATAATATTACATGAGGGAATGACATTAAAAAATGTAATACTCAAAAAACTTTTTGACAAATTGATTTTAGGAAAATATCCTTTCTTCAATTGTCCACTCTAGTGTATGTTCTCAAGGGCAATGTTGCCAACTACAAAAAAAAATAAGGTGGAACTTGGTAGGCCTTGAAGTATTGCTCCAATCACATTGTTACAAAACGGTGAGGGAATGCTACTTTTTTTATGGACAATTTTTGAATTATATTTCAAAATATTTTCATTCGCATTTATGAAACTATGGGCTCATATAGGTATACTCAAAACTATCCTATATAAGTAAAAAATATGATAATAAACAATTGTTAGGAATTTTACGTTTTAAGTTAATGATTATCTTCAAATTTAGCGCTTGGGACATAGTGAGGGAATGATTTTCAGGGTACTTTCTTGGACATAAATATCTTTGTTGTTTATCATATAAAAAATAAATTTGTTTCATAGATTTGTAGATCTAGTAAAGTCGTTTTGTTAAAAAAAAAACCTTTCATAATTGACGATTCTGGTTTATAAAAATGATCACGGACATCAATTTCGATTTTTTTTGAGAATCAGCCACATATTGTATCGACCGCAAGTAGTTGGGCTAAGAGTATGAGAATAATGATGATGAATTTTACCACTGGACTAACTGTTGAGAACTAATGAATAGGTTCTAAAATAAAATTAAAAAGTTAAGATAGCACGCCTGGAACTATGTGTCCGTTTACCTGCTCTTATACAAGGAAGTCGTAGTTTTTTTTTGTGCCTGAATAAACTTTACGTCAGAGCAGATAGCACAACACTAAATGACGGGGCGCGCCCTCTGTGCGGCATCAGGTCGCCGGAAGCCTGTTGTGACAGCGGGCCGAAATAGGCCCACCATCTCACTGCACGGATGTGTTTCACCGTCAGGATGTGGTAGGCTAAAAAGGGCCTGCCATGATGTTTTGGTGGGGAACACCTATCATTTTTACTACAATCTGAAATATATTTATGTCTATTGAACTCTTAAAAATACACGACATAATCGTTCCACATCAGCGGGAGGGATATTGTGATGGCGCCCTTATGCCAATTCAAAGACCAACTGGGTGGATTAGGGATTTGTATTGGTAGGGTAGCTATGCCCTCGGTATTACAGAGGTCCATGGGCGGCGGTAACCTCTTACCATCAGTTGTGCTGCTTGCCCATTTAATACACTAAGCAATAAAAAAAATTCTTCCGACCAGTTTATAAGAGGTCAATTTCCATCCTGTTAGAGAATAGGCTCAAAGTCAGCAGTGAGACGTATAAGAGCTATCTCAGCTCTTTAGATTTCGATTGAGTAATGGCATATTGCATGAAAACAATGAACCGCCACGCAACGGAACTGCGAGTTCGATCCTACGACGTCAATATATAACTCAAAGGAGTTCTATGCTCATTAAATTAATAATTATAATTATCGCTTGCTTTAACAATGAAGCAAAAGATCGTGACCTGCATGCCTCAGAGATTTTAATGATGACATGTGCAGCCTACCAGCCTTCATTATATCACTAATGCGAGGACAGTGATCGGTAGAGCAGGCAAGTCCTTGAGTAAAGACCGCGAACCGACAAAAGTACGATCACTACTTAGGTATTCTAACCTTAAAGCATCCAGCTGTAGACCGATTGATAGCTAAATATTTTCTTTTTCTTCTTTTCACCACGAATTTCTTGTGCAAATTAATGACAATTAACATACTATCCTATTGTATGGATTAGCTAAGGGTTTAATTTCCAAGATGTTACCTACTTACGAGTACGTGAATTAGGTGTTGCTCACGGCTCTCACTGTAAAACATACAATGTTTTCTGTACCCAAACAGAAGGAACTACACTACGTACTTGTCAGATGTGGGTTTGCAGATATGCAACCTAGACATACTAGATCAAAGGGGGCAGTAAGAGTTAACGCTTAACAATTTGAACGGATAATTTGTAATTCCAATTTAAATGTAGTGACCGGTTGTAGCTAGTAATTTATTAATGTAACCATTTGACAATTTTGACAAACTACATGCATTATTTAATTAGAGTATCTGACAATAAATGCTAAAAAGAGTCACAGTTTAATACGTGTATGCAATCATACTAATAAGTAATATAGAAATGTTTACTTGTGTGGTAGCGGCTACGAATACTACCAACTCCTACTTTGCTCGTGGATGTCGTAAAAGGTAAGTAAGAGCCTTATAACAACATGGGCCAACTCCACCTGATGCTGTTTGATCGACAATTACATTCCCAAGGAGGGTTGACGTCTGGCAGGTGGCCGGTCATAAAACTATTGCCAATAACTTATACAATATGTACCATGAAAGAAGAATACATATTGTATCAGCCCCAAGTTATTGGGATAAAAGTAGGAGAACGATGATGATGTGATATAGAAATTTTGTACATAATGTTGTAAATCTCTGAAATCTTTACAGATTATTTAATGAAACTTCAATGTATATTTAATATTACTGGTAATGATTGATTAATTTAAATCACCGATTAAGGAATACTATTTACGAAGACCGGAGCCAACTCCATCTGATGCCTTCTGCTCAACAATTACATTCCCAAGGAGGGTTGATGTCATGCAACGGACGACTTTTACAATAGGTATCTTCGATAGAAAAGAGATGTGATGCATATTGCGTCGAACTCAAATATTTAATATAAGAGCATGCTGATAAGTAAGCTTCAAAATTAGATATTAGAATTTGTAAGCACTACTTTTAATCTAACTTGCTGATATACTGCAAGTTTAGAATAATAACTCAAAATGTGTTATTATTCTAAAACTGAAAGATCCTATTAACTTTGTATAGTTTAAAATTTAGTGCTCTCAACCCGGAAAAGCCTTAAGCGACATCGCCCAACGGCTCTCCCCAAAGAGTAAAGTTATTAAACTGAAAAAGAGCCACTCTTTTTCAGTTAACTCGATGATAAAATATGCATGTATGGAAAGTGCTGCTACCCAGAGTTTAAGCGGTGAACTAAAGTTGAAGTGAATATACATATCTACATGTGTATGTGTAATTATACAGAATATTCTTTTACTATGAGATCTACCCTGAAATATAAAAAAAACCATATCAGCTGATATCGAAACAATAATAATATAAGTTTAACAATGAAAATTGATATAATTTTCAGAAAGTACATCAATAATCGAAAATAGATCGATGACAATAACTACCTACACTATGAACAAAAAATAACAATTCTCAGTTGTCAAACGTTTGACAGACAGGACAAAATGGCAGCTGCTAAGTTTGTACAACCAGTCTGTAGGCGACGCGACGGTCAGTAAAAAAAAGTAATGGTTTAAGTGTGCCCCCCCAGGCTCTCCCTATGGAGAACGGACCTCAATAAATTACGCATCTTTTGAATACTTTTTATAGATAATAGATATATGTTGTAAAAAAATATTTTTTTTTTCAATGAACGTTTATTTTTTTACATCAAAATCACGTTGATCGTGCAAACATGATCCAATATGATATTAAATTTTTAAAGTTTTAATTGAGATTTTAGTAAAGAAGTTTTCCGTGTAGTGATGGATTAAGAATACAATTCATCACCCATATCTTACCCGTGGGTTATCGTTAGAGACGACTAAGGAATATAAAACGCATATAAAATCGATGTAAGATGAGTAAAACTTGAAACAATTAACCCTACACCAACATGCCTGACCAGCATTAACATGCTATACTATAACTACACTACTGGAAAAAATTAAGGGATCAAAAAAAAGATCCTTATTTATGGGCAATTTTTAACAGGCCATAACTTCGAGAGAAATGGTCGTACAGGAAATCAAAAAAAAGGAAATTGTAGCTCCAAATCTCTAGTTTTTAGATTGGAAGTTTAAAATTTTGTAACCTCCGCGGTTTTTGGGTAATCGTAGAAAAACCAGCAACAAAAAAAACTGAAATTTTTTTTGTTTTTTTTTTCGGTCTACGGGCGTAGAAAAAATTTTTCCAACTTAACTGCTATATCTATCAGATAACTTGTTTATTCAGCTTGAATTTGCTTTTTCAAAAAGTTCAATACAATCATTTCTCGCTGAGATATCGAACTTTGAATGGAAAAGGATCGTATTGTCTTCAACCATCAAATATCTCAGCAACCAATGATCGCACAGAAAGTTAAAGGTGGGTTTGAAGAACTTGAATAAATTCTCCTTAACGACTAGCCATTGCTTTACCGAAAAAAAAGTTTTGAGCAAAAATGTGGAAAAATCTCGGAAAAACAATTATTTTCTCATTTTTAAAAATTATAAGCTTTTCAGAGCAAAAAACGTGATCCTTTAATTTTTTAAAATTTCGACCGTTTGAAACAAAAAACCGGCTGGCTGGATTAATTTGGTTTTTTGTAGGGTTTTTGTGGACATATTGAACTGTAAAAGGTACACTTAACATTAGTGGTTTACTCAATATTTTCGATCTAGCGCTTGATTTTCCAAAAAACCACCAAAAGCCCTTTTTTTCTTGCATTTTCAAATTAATGTGACAAAAAGAAAAAATTTTTCCAGATATGCAACGGCTAGTCGTTAAGGAGAATTCATTCAAGTTCTTGATTCATTCAAGACCTTTAACTTTCTATGCGATCATTGCTTGCTGAGATATTGATGGTTAAAGACAATTAGATCCTTTTCCATTCAAAGTTTGATATCTCAGCGAGAAATGATCGTATCGAACTTTTTTAGTTAAGTGGAAATATTTTTTTCTACGCCCGTAGACTGAAAAAAAAATCAAAAAATTTTGACATTTTTTTTGATGCTGCTTTTCTACGATTTCTCAAAAACCGCAGAGGTTACAAAATTTTAAACTTCCAGTCCAAAAACTAGACACTTAGAGCTACAATTTCCTTTTTTTTTTATTTCCTGTACGACCTTTTCTCTCGAAGTTACTGCTTGTTGAAAATTGCCCAAAAATTTGGATTTTTTTTTTTGATCCCTTAATTTTTTCCCTTAGTTTAGTAGGGTAATATTCCTTACGTTCGGAGAAGGCTTAAGCCCCATAGGGGGGCTGTATTAGCTAAGATGAAGGAATAAGTAAAACCAGTTCTTCAAACAGCATATCACACATTTTTCTTAATGAGTCCTTATGATCATGCCTCCAAATGAGAAGAGTCATTCTACGGGGGCAAAATTGGCAAGCAAGTGTTGTATTTGAAAAATATTTTTTTTATTGTAGGATAAGCATTTAAGCTCTTTATGATAGTATCTTTATTATTTAAGTATTGCAATATTTCGCCAGTGCTGCCAGTAGATGCTGTGTTTTCGGCACTTATAGATCATTTAATAAGATTCATATTTAGACTTTTTTATATCACCTTCAATATGGCGTAAAGCCTCCGATATTGATTCAATGGCGCGTTCAGTGTTATGTACGATGTCATTAACATTTAAAATCAATGTAACCACAGATTCAGTTATTAGTAAAAGTGTTTTAGCAAACATAGTATTTAGAAAATACTAAGATACCAAAGGTATTTAAATATAATACATACATACATACATATCATCACGCCATATCCCTTGCAGGGTAGGCAGAGAGAACAGAGTGCCAGAGAACTCTATCTCTGCATACTTCACTCGCTTCCTCAACATTCATAATTCTCTTCATACACGCTCGCCGGTTTCGGAGACTCTTGACTCCACCTTCCTTCAGTATATGACCGATCTGGTCTAGGTAGGTTAGTCTCGGTCTCCCTCGGTACCTACATCCTTCCACTTTCGCATTGTATATCTTCTTAACCAGACGTTCGTTCGGCATTCTTTCCACATGTCCGAACCATCGGAGCATTCCCTTTCGCATCTTTACACCAATACTCTCTTTCATACCTACTAGCTCTCTTACGTCGTCATTACGAATGCGGTCGGTCAGCCTAACTCCACAGATTTTCCGCAGAGATCGCATTTCGACCGCATTAATTTTACTTTCATACTCTTTTCTGCATACCCAACTCTCGCTTCCATACAGTAATGTTGGGACAAGCACTGCGTTATGTATTGCTACACGTGCTTTCGGGCTGAGGTGGTGGCCGCCGAGAAGTTGCCCCAACGCTCCGTTCACTCTATTTCCCGCATTCACTCTTCGCTCTATATCAGTGGTGTATCTTCCATCTCGGCTAAATCCACATCCAAGATATACAAATTCATCCACTTGCTCTAGTACATCATTACCTATTGTTACTCTTACATCTGTTCTGGCTTCATCTCTTTCAAAAACCATTATTTTGGTTTTGCTCACATTCACGCGTAGACCCCTTTTCTTACAATCTTCTGTCATTGTGTCGACTAGGGTCTGCAGGTCAGTCGCTGACTGTGCCAGCAGGACTGCATCATCTGCATAAAGCAGAGCAGTGACCACTGAGTCGCCTATCTGGACTCCCACATTCATATCGTTCAACCTTTGGAGACATTTATCCAGATATATGATAAACAGCCTGGCTGACAGAACGCACCCCTGCTTAATTTAAATATAAAATGAATTTTAAAAATTATTTCTAGATACAAGATGAAAATACGTATTTTGTATCTTGTATTTCAGATACTTGTATCTTAGATAAGTTATATCAGTGGCTATAACGACTGTAACGCTCGCAAATTGATGGAATGGCAAATTGCTATTTAGTCTGTGAATGTCAAATCATGTTCACGAGCGTGAGCGTTGCGAGCGTTTAATGGAACGTAGTTTAAAATAATTCCACCTCAGACTACCGATTTCGGTGAAATGTTATTGTCAAACACTGAAGAGATCATCTATACGTATTATATAGCAGAAAATTATTCAATATAATCGCCATGTCTAGCAAAGTTTGTGAGGACTGTGATTTAACGCATTCCCTTTCGCTGTGATTTACAATCGTTCTTCTTCTTCTTCTTCTTTTTATGTATTGGCAATCAGCTACTTAAATGAGCCATTGTTGCCAGTGTCGAGTTATAATTATCTTCAAGTTTTTAGTGTTTTTAGATTAGTCATTGTCCGTCAGTAAGTCAAATTGTCGCCATCAACAGTGCTATGGCCACACTGTTAATGGTATCTTGTGGGAATTTTGATGGAAAACGAAAACGTTGTAAAGCACTTTTATATGATATTCACTACATCTCAGCAGTTCAGTCACATCACATTACATAAAATACCATAAAAAATATCTAATATAACACGTTAAACACTAAAATATCGAATGTATAACGAGAACCACATGACGTTTTAGATTCCCCATTTACAATCGTTATCGTAAGTGAATTGGAATATTTAGTCTATCCTTGCAGATAGCTCCTTATGAGCCTGACGTGAGCAAATATAATGACGACGTAAGTGACGTTTACACTGCAACCACAAAGAAGAAGGTGTTGGTTATCACAGCTTACGAGCTTTGTGGTCGTTCTGTAGAACGGCTGGAGGGGTATTTTGAGTATTGTGAATGCTGAGTGGAATATAGCATAAGAATACAGAAACCATCGTTACTAATGTGGAGTGAATTTAATTCTCGAGTTTAATTTACACTTAGATTTGCAATATTTTTCTTCTTTTAGTTTAGAGCAGCAACTATTAATACGAGCTCATTGGTGCCAGTGGTGAGTAATATCATTTCTTAAGTCTACTTTGTTAGTCTTTATCTTATAGTACCTCACGTCACCGATTTAGTAATCAACAGCTCTATATAGATAGATATTTTAAGGAGTTTTGTCAGTATGTGAAAATACTCTTAAGCACTGTTTTTAATATTATCACACTTTAGCAGTTTCCCAGCATTATATTACATAAAATAACATCAAAATTATGTAATTTTATCACTAAATTATCCCAAGAGAAAACAGTGAAAAAAGTATCCTATGTGTTAACCCAGGTAATAGTCAACACGTGGTAGTGAACACGTGATTCAGTAACAAACATCCAAATATCTTCACAAACTTTTACATTAATAATATTAGTAAGATTATCCGCTAAAACAATAAAATGTTGAATATAATTTAAAACTGAGTGTTACACTATATAAGCTTTCCTACTAAAACTCGAAAAATCTTTAATTTTGTTTTTAATGAATATTTATGGCTTGGTTGCAGAAGCCTTTAAGCCAAATCTTTCCTTTTTAGGATGTACTTTACAGGATTTTTGATGGATAACTTGGGCCTTTTGTGATGGCTAATATTTTATTCAAAAGTTATCATAAGAGCCATGACAAAAATTACAGAAAACAGCTTACTATATAATCAGGAGATTGATAGGTTTTATTTGTTAATTAACTAGTCCTAACCCTAATAGATGAAGGACTGGAAATAGGTAAAGGAACACTGAGTTTTCTTATGTTGGTCAAGCTGTTTGATTGCTTTGTTTTTCATTACATATGACATTGACACATGTATGACGTCACGATATGTGTTTTACTTTTTTATATCTAATGAGTTATTGTGCTGTTTCTTAAATTTCCATAAATTTTAGTATACAAACATTTCTGTGGTCGTAGTTTATTTTTCTACATAGCTAATACAGACACTTTACTATTTTGCATCGCATAGAAAAAAGTGTGATGGCAACTACACAGGGTCCAGGAACAGGAGCGTCTGCGCCTACTGACGATCTTCCTCCTCCATACGCTGCAGTAGTCGGAAATCCACAGTATGGTTTCGTTGCACCTGGAGGAGAAGTATTTACTCCTGTTGCAGGACCATATCAACCGCCGAAACAATTCACAGCAACGGGCGTGTATCCGCATCCGACCATTACAGTAACCAGTACGCAGCCTCAATCTGTTGATCTAGGAATGATTGGAGCACCGCCCCAAGGAGTACCAGTTGGAATTGTTCTCCCACCTGCAGTAGGCACTGAGCCCACCACAGTAACTTGTTTCAATTGTAACAAAGTTGTTACAACAAGAGTTACATACACAACAGCATGGCACACTCATTTAGTCGCTGGATCTGTTTGTGTTATTACTATGTAAGTATTGCTTTCTACAATAATTTGTTTGTTAAAGCTTATTTTAAATTTTATCATGTGATATATGTCACAACTTTTACTTTCCTGTTTATATCTAAGCAGCGCTCTGCACTCAGCTTACCGAGTGTGGCTTTTGTGGTATTATGCCACCATTCCTAGTAGTAGTGGATGGCTTGCTTTAAATAGATCACTTATTTGTACCTGTCATGTCATGCCAGAAACATCTCTTTGTTTTGTTTTTGTTTGTTCTCAGAACATGAACATCTCTTTGATTAAACATCATCATCGTCTCAGCTAATATACACCCCATTAATGACCTACTATAGCCACATTGGTTAGGGTTTTACATTTTCTTTCTCTTATTAATTACACTTATTATTTGTATATCACATCCAATAGTCATTTTCTTTATGAAGATTACATTTAGTAGAAATAAAAAAAAAAATATTGAAAGATTTTATTGACTAGAAATTCATATTATTTGAAATATACAAGGAGCTTATAATTAAATTTCATCAACCCACATACATCAGCAACTATAAAGCACAAGCCTCCATATTGAAAATAAATTGACTTACTATACTTTTGGCTATGAATTCTTATTTTCAGTTTTAATATGGTACATTAATATCATTGTCCTACACAATTTAAAAAAATATTTATTTCAAATTGTCACAAAAGTCATAGGAAAGGAAGGTGTGGTGAATTGTATTCTTCCATTGTGCTGAAATACTGTATAATGTTTAAAAGCAATGCAAATTTTAAACAGATTAAGAAAAATTGTAAAGTAATTTTTAAATTTATATTTACATAGTAGGATATTTATATATTATCAATTAAGTGTTGTTTTATTTTTTTGTTTCAGGGTATGCTCTCTCTGTTGTCTTGGTCTCATCCCATATTGCTTTGACACTTTCAAGGATGCCGAACACTATTGCCCCAGTTGTAATACTTTTATTGGTAAAAGTAGTAAATGTTAAATATTTTGGGGCAAACAACCATAGTAAGTCCACCTTAAAAATATTTAAACTTTTAAATTATGAAAAAGGATAAAAAAATTAAAAAACTTTGCTACTGTTAATATGTTAAACAATTGAGGTAATATGATAAAAATTAATGGTCTATGTATCTCCACTAATTGCTAAATTATTCCAGTATCATAAGATTATATTACATAATGCTATTTTACTATTATAGCTTTTGTCTTTTATAACAATCTGCTGGGTGAGCAATTAAGGTATAGCCAGCTCACTAGAACGAAAAACATCATGTGTATTATACACAGTATAATTATTTGTCACCTATTTATGCACACATTTTCATACTAATAAAATAAATACTAAATAAATAATAGTAACTCTTAAAAGGATTTTACAAATATTTGAACAGTTCTAAAATGTTGTTGATCTGAACTTCTGTATCTGGATACAAATATGGATATTAAAATAACATTATATCACTTTCCAATATGAATATAACATTATTTTTGGTTTATATGAGAGTTTGGGATAGTTTCAGTTTTACTATTGCAATATGTACATTCATATACATATAATATGTTTACAAATATTTAATTTTTAGAGAATTATAACAGGACAATATTATATGTGGTGATTATCGTATTATTTGCCTTTGAAGAGGCTTATCTCTAAGCTGTCAATTTGGCTGGTTGATAAACCTGTCATAATGTATCTCGTAGAGATACTGGCCCAAGATTATCTGAAACTTCATAAGTGTTAGTTACGATCATGGGGCTACATAACATTCCTAATAAAATGTTCATGGTCATGTATTTAGTGATATATAAACATAAGTATAAGGTAGTTTGGGGTAGTCAATCTGAGGTAGATATTTGATTGAAATTTCAATTGTTGATGTTAAACAAATTATAATTTAACGACTAACAAGTTCTCTGGATTGTTTCAGTAACTAGGGCCCCAGATTGACTACCAATTGCGTAATAAAGACACGAAGTTAACAATTGATACTTTCAACAATAATTAATAATAGTTTATAATATACTTTTATTCAAATGGCAATTTGTTGCACATATTTGATATAATTTTAAACTAATGTGCAAATAAAACAACACCTTTTATGTAAATTACCATTTACACAAAATTTATGTACCTTAAAATGTATAGATATAAATATTTTTCTCCTGAACTAGTATATAAGATGTTATAATCTTCTTAACTCAACTATTTATTAATTATCAAACAGGATTTTCTTTTTAATATAATTTATAATCAATACCTGAATAAGAAATTAAGCTAGTGAATGCATGAAGTTCAGCATTTTAATAGCTCTAAAACATTAGATTTTAAGAATAGAAAATGTAACATAATATAAAGATTTTTCTGATGAATTTATTTGTTTACTGTGATTTATTGCTCCCTTGAAGAGAAATATTAATGTCAAGCTTGTAACTGAAATTAGACTGAATATATGTTATAGTCACCTAATAATGATGTGGCAATTGGCGAGTAATAATATTTTAGTATTGACATATTATTTTTATTAGCAAAAAAAGTAGTTTTAAAATGAAATAAAAAAAAATGGTTACAATTTTTAAGGCCATAAAATTATATTTTCTTAATGTAAATTAAAATTATTTTCCATTAGTATTTTTTTGTTTGAAAAATCTTAGTTTTTATATACTTAGTACTTTTACGGTTTATAATTTTGTAGTTAGAAATAAATTATTATAAAAGTATGATTTGCCTTTTTAAAGACGGTTGCGTATTAGAATGACATTATTGATATACGTGCATTAATATTTAATGTTAAGGTCGCACTGAGCTCTACGTCAGCGCGATAACCTATGTATTTTCCTCCCAAGAACTACTGTCCAGTAATCTATTCATTTCTTCCAACTTCCTGGACCACTGCTAACTTTTACATTAATACCTACATAACACTACGGACAATATTTCACTGTTGATGTAGTTATTAAAACGCCTCTTGATAAATTCCATGTGGTGACGGAGTAAGAATACATACAATTCGTCCCTATCTTACCCGCGGGGTATCGTAAAAGACTAAGGGATATAGCATGCATATAACATCTATGCAACAGAAGGAAAATATGAAACAAAACCCTATACCAACACGTCTGACCAGCGTGGTATGGTAGGTCAATTTCCCTTCCATTATCCATTATGAAGGAGGTTCGAGCCCAACAGTGGGGCATAAGTTGATGATTTAAGATCAGATGATAGATACCTGGCGTGCCAGATCACATGCAGAACAATGCTTTGTGATATCAACAAATTGTTAATCTATAGTCCATAAAATATAGCATGATCTCTGTGACAGTTCTCACTAGTTCCGCAACGCTTACGATGCAGTCCGTATTTTTGTCGATGTAATTCTTTATTTTTTAAAGTTATCTGCTAATGCAATTGAAAAACAATGTTTGACAATCTTATTGAATTTCAATCAAATAGATGGATGAATCGATTATAAATTTAAAACAATCTATGAAAATCTTATTGAATTTATATTAATGGATTTTATTTAATTTAAACTAAAGCTGTTAATTAATTCTTTTTATTATTCGAAAGGTATACATCCAAGTTCATCGTCACTATTATCATCATCGCTGGCGCATTCCTGTATGTCGATGATAAGTTCTTGGTCACAGATTATTTCATGAATAATCATGCTTATTTTATAAAAAAAATTATCTTTTTAATATAAAAGAAATGATCTTATTAATATTACAGCTGATGTCTGAATATTAAATTAACACAATTTATTTATTTTATAAAGTAACCATGTGGTTTATATACACTACCGTCCAAAAGTTTGGAAGCAGCAAGGTAAAATCGAATAAAACCAAACTAAGTCATTTAAATTTAAATGTATCGATAAAAAAATAAAGAACAAACAGAAACTAACTTAAACAAAATAAAAAAATAATATACAATGGTAAATTAGATTAAATTTTAGCTTCATCAAAGTGTCCACCTTTCTCCTTTATAATCTTCTCACATATTCTGGGCATTCTATTAATCAATTTTTTAAAATAATCTTTATCTAATTTGTTCCATTCGTTCTCTAATAGCTGCCACAAATGTTCTGAGCTCGTAGGACAACGACTTTTCACCCTCCTGTCAAGTTCATCCCAAACAAGTTCAATGGGAGAAAGATCAGGGGATTGAGATGGCCATTGCATGATGTTTAAAATGTTTTCAGCTTTTTTCTTCTTTAAAAAGTTCTGGCACAATTTAGACGAATGCTTAGGATCATTATCCTGTTGAAAAATGAATCCAGAACCAATGAGACTTAGTCCACTGGGTATGGCAGAATCTTGGAGAATTTTTAAATAGCCTTCCTTGTTTAATTTTCCGGTTATCCTCACAAGATTGCCGGGTTTACTGTTGCCAAAACACCCCCAAACCATGACATTACCACCACCATGTTTGATGGTAGGCACTGTACATGCCTCTGAAGCCCTCTCTTCTTTTGACCGGCGTACAAAGACACGTCTATTGGATCCGAAAATCTGAAATTTTGATTCGTCACTCCAAAGGACATTTTCCCATTGTTCTATAGTCCAGTTTTTATGCGCTTTTGCTCATTCTAGTCTATTTTTCTTATGTCGATTTGTTAGTTTGGGTTTTTTAGCAGCAACACATCCTCTTAATCCCGCAGACAGTAAGCGTCTTTTAACAGTAGTTGTTGAAATGGGTGTTTCTCGCGTATCATTCAGAGCTGCAGTGATCTGTGGTGCAGTTAAGCGTCGATTCCGTTTAGAAAGAACTCTAATGAAGTTGTCCTCTTGATTTGTTGTGGATTTGGGCCTACCAGATCTCTTTCTATCTTCATTTTTCCCCGTTTCTTGTTTTCTAGCAAGGGTATAGTGGACACCTTTACAAGAAATTCCGAGCCTTTCTGCGATTTGACGTTCACTGTATCCTTCCTCGCGTAGAGTGCAAATAGCGCTTCGCTGTTCAAGCGTGATTTGCTTGCGTTTTGCCATTTTCAGAAGAAAAAATACGGTCAAAGTAGTAGCCGATATCTTTCGAATACAGACAATGTTAATATCACAACTTTCACGTGCCAATGCTCAAGTGCGACTGAATAAGGTCTAAAAAAGTTAAAACCAGCAAATATTATCAATAAAACTACACCATTGCATAGGATAAAGTAGCCGACGGATTAAGTCATAAAACACGTGTTTCGTCAATATTAAGGAATGCCATAAAACTTGATGAATGTAGGATAATAATCCTTTTGTGTTTGTGTAGACAGTCGTAAAAGGTTGTAAAACTTAAGATTATTGCTAATTTTTACCGCTATTAGTCGGCATTTATTTGTTTTGTTTGAAAACAGGTGTGCTTCCAAACTTTTGGACGGTAGTGTATGTAATGTATTGGTTTTACTTGTTTTATAAATAATGTTATCGGTTTACGTTTATCGATTGCCCCATCTCTATCTTATTCTCAGTCCAGTATGACCTTGTACTTGCGTAAGTATCATATTTTTATAAAATGGTTACTAAATATTTTATATATACAGGATGGAAGGGGACCGCTCCCGAAAACAAAGGCAGGTAACCCTACTAATCCTACTTGTAATGATAGGCTAGAAAAAAAATCGATTCGGATGAAAAAACAATATTTTACTGTATACAGGATGAAAGAGGACCGCTCAAAAAAAATTTTTTTTTCCACCGAATCGATTTTTTTTTCTAGCCTATCATTACAAGTAGGACTAGTAGGGTAACCTGTCTTTGTTTTCGGGAGCGGTCTCCTTCCACCCTGTATATAGCTTATATTTTATAGTATAAGCTGTGTGGTAGCGGCAACGAATACTACCAACTCTTACTCTGTTTGTGGATGTCGTAAAAGACAATTAAGAGCTCCATATTGACCTGGGCCAACACCACCTGATGCCGTTTGGTCAACAATTACATTCCCAATGAGGGTTGACGTCAGGCAGGCGGCCAGTCATAAAATTATTGCCAAAAACTTTTGCAATAAGTGGGAAGAGGAGTACATATTGCGTCGACCCCAAGTAATTGGGATAAAAGTAGGAGAATGATGATGGTTACTAAATATTTTAAAACATACGAGGTACAAGTTTTGGTTTAAATATGTATAATAAATATAAGCGGTAGTAAACAATGAAAATATAGGCGATACAAAATAAAAATGTAAACATGACGCGTATTCATAATTACTTCACCGGTTTTGTCGCTATCTGTCACAGAGATCGAGCTATATTTTAAGGACTATAAGTCTGGGTGAAGTTTCTGTTAATGTTATAAACACATTTAGCTTGACATATTTGTTACAGGGATTATTTCTCTCATGCAAGGTGTCGTCTTTAAAAAAAAATATGAGCGCGTACAAAGTACACATATCAGAAGTGAAACTTTGGCAAACTAATTTTTAAATCTCGTTTATGTAAATGTATGTACATCAACCAATAGCGTGTATTCTCTCTCTCGTACTGCCTTTCTCGTGTCACGTTTCATCTGTAAATATTTTACCCTCGCGCGCAAAGAAATTTCACTTCAAAATAAATATGGTGCGTAACGGCAAATGTGACTTAGAAATAAAGATGGCGCTTAACAGAAAAACGTTACAATATAAAATTTCTCCCATACGTCGATAAAAAAATTTCACTTCAATAAAATTAAAAATCTTTCTTTTATTCTATCTCATGATATAAGTACTCGTAACTAGGAAAAATTATTACGATTCTCAAGCAGACGCTGTGTAACAATCAATCTAATTTGCCGCCTTTTTTTATTGAAATGTATTATCATTACCTACTCTCCTCTTGTAATTCTCAACGTGAGGGTTTATAATTTACTACCTGTGCAGTCTGGAGCATCGTCCTCACGCGTTGGTCTCACTCCGGGCAACCAGACTAATCCCCGGTCCGGTTACCCGATGCCTCGGCTAGGGCGGCAGAGATTCAGATACTCACACCAGCGCCACCCGATGCGCCGAGAGTAGTGCTATGCTACTCTACAGCTAACCTACAAGAAGAGCATTAATATGATTACCAAAACAAGGATCTATTCAGTTTGGATCTTATTATTCAGAATATAATCTTGTTTGTGTAATGGAAATTCCAAACGCTTCCTACTATTGGATGTTATAATCACCTAAAGCTTTAACTTTGATTAATTCATTGAATCTAATGGGCAAGTGTCTGCGATGAATATTAGCACCGTTGCCAAAGTGCATCAGTAGTTATTTATGCTGGACCAATTTTTTGTTAAAAGACACCACCCTGCACTAAGAAAATAGTCCTTGTATTGTGGGGGACTTTACAAACAAGCAAATAACGCAGACAAATTCCACCCAGAATCAGAACAACAGTTTGTGGATCGCACAATGTATTGTCCTGTGTGGGAGTCGAACCCATGGCACTAGCACGGAAGGTCGGTATCATTACTTAGATTAGACTAGATTAGGCCATCTGTGCAGTCAAATTTTGAACACTATTTTTAAAAAGAAATCTAAATGCTATTTCTCTCGGCTGTATTTTGGAGTGTTTGCTATAACGAGGTAATTCATTCAAACCCGCTTTATTATCGCAGAAGCAAACGAAAGACGTGATTCAATTATTATGTCGTAATATTAAACCATTTCCTTAAATGAAACGGTTAGTGTTTTCATAAAATCTTGATTACGAGCGAAAAATGACTGGCACACGTGGGACTCAAACCCACGCCTATTGGAAATCCATTCCAATCGTCCTACCACTTAGACAAATGTGAGCTGTCGTAGGTATGATATTCAATTTGCGGCTCGTATTATTTTATCGTATTTATAGGAGACATGTGCAATCTGCCTGACAACGATAGACTTTATTACTTTAATGTTACAATTAGAATTGTATTAAACGATGTTTTTTTTATTGCTTATGATGGCAAACGAGAAAAAAAATAATTAAAGTAATCAAAAACCCGACTGTATAAAAAGTAACCAAAACTACGTGCATAATAAAAAAACTGAAAAGAAAAAAAAACAAGCACTTAGAATTCCATAATATATTATTGAATAAATACTATTGCAGAAAATAAAATATACTTTAATAATAGAACATGGCAACTGAACAGACGGGATCCATTATTCGACAGTAAATCTAATTTTTCAGTGGAGCCCGTCTGTTCAGTTGCCATGTTCTATTATTAAAGTATATTTTATTTTCTGCAATAGTATTTATTCAATAATAAAAACCACCGTCCAGTAGTCGCCATATTAATATAAATTAAGAGGAATCGATTGACGTGCGAATCATAAAAATCGGCCCAGGCGTTTGGTCTATATAGTGCTTCAAAGGAACATACATACATACATAGACTGTTAAACACAATACCACTCCTTTGCGTTGCGCAGTCGGGTAAAAAGAACACACCTGATAGTAAGTGTCACTGCCGCCCATGGACCTTTGCAATACCAAAGGTACAGCTAGGCCGCTGCCTACCAATATAAATCCCAAACCCACCCCAGTTGGGCTTCCCGCTCTCTCGCTAACCGAACGAAGCGCAATAGCACATTGCCATTACTCAGACGTTGATCTTCTGCGAGAGTGTGAGTACTACACCCAACGGACCGGCCCGCTGTAGACAGAACTGTCCACAGCGTGGTCCTACTACTATTAAAGTTAGTGTCTTCTTTTGTAATACTATATCTATTGCGCAAAAATAATTTTATTGGTAATAGATTAATTTAGCTTCAAAGCAAGAATGAATAAGCTTTCAAAAATATAATTGCTGCGCTGAGCTCCATTATACAAGATTACATTCTACTTTCCATCAGGCTTTACATCAACATAGCCGTGTGAACTAACTGCATCGCTCTATGAACCAATCCCCGTTTGGAATGAAAACTTCTCGAGTCAGACGTAGTAAAGGGCAGTTCACCATCAGGTGAGCTAACGATATGTAAAAGTCGCAGAGTTGTGTTAGTTGCACGTGGCATTCTTTTGGAAAGACCTATGTCGAAAAGTGAACTTCGATTGATTGGTGTATAGATTTATGAAGTCTAATGTAGTCAAGCACTGGTGTTTTTTTTTATAGCTTATGGTGGCAAACGAGCAGGCAGCACACCTGGTGATAAGTGTCTGCCGCCCATGGACCTGCAATACCAAGGGTATAGCTAGGACGCTGCCTATCAATAGAGACCCCAAACCCACCCAGTTGAGCTTCCGATATATATTAAATTTATAAAAAGAAAACATGTGCGACACGGGATGCCAAACAGAAGTGATAAATTAAACTAGTCTAGGTTGAACTATCTATTTAATATCGAAATTGTTTAACCTGAGAAATAACCTAATTGATACTTAAATTTTAAGTATATTAAAATGACAATGTAAGGAAAGGTACACACTTGGTTGTTTATTTGTAAAATCTTTTAACATCACATCTTAGCTTAGTCAGCTAGATAGACTCGAGGCGTTACGTAATGACGCGGTTTACTTTCCCAAATAAAGTTATAACTTCAAAATAAAACAATAATTAAGGTATTTCTCATACATTGCTAGTACTTCGACACAAATAACATAAAGGATATATGCTTAAACTAAAAACCTCAATATATCTGATGAAATGTCTAGTGATAAGATAACTACAATCGCTGATGATAACAGGCAAATGTTTAGTTTATTCGTAATGAATATGGTGTTCAAACAACTCTTTCTAGTTTAGTTGCAAATAAAGTTTTTATTAATATGGATATGAATAACAGTGTGAATCCATCACAGAGTGGACCAAGTGAATTCACAGAGAGAGAAAGTGTTGCATTTCAAAGAGAACCGCCACCGCCCTATACGAGTGAACGACCAATCACTGAACAACCAATTATACACCAAACTGTTATAATACAAGCTCCATTAAAGAATAAGCCAACATTGTATCATTGTCATAAATGTCAAGAAAGAGTTCAAACAGAAGTGCAATATGTAAATTCAAATAAAACACATCTTATTGCTGGTTTTATTTGTGGTTTCACACTGTAAGTATTATACTGTATTTTTTGTACACTCTATACATACATACATATCATCACGCCATATCCCTTGCAGGGTAGGCAGAGAGAACAGAGTGCCAGAGAACTCTATCTCTGCACTCTACACTCTATATAGTTTGATTAATTGAGATACACCTGTTGGCTTCAAATAAGTTGCACATAAACAAGGTCGTCTTAAGTAGACATGCGCGAAACAGTATTTCGCGAGGTAATGTTATATGGCATTACATTTCGTGCCGAGTAATATTACATTTAGCCATCACTCCAAACATCACACATGACATTTCATGTCATGTGTGATGCGTAATGCGATAGCGCTCTATACATATGGCGGGCGGCGTTAAGAAATATGAGCCTTAACGTTCTGAAAATAAAGCTCAAAATAAATATTGAATTGCCAGACACCGAACATTGCAGAAATGCAGAACAGTACACGGGTGTTTGCGTCATGTTTAATGTGATGTTATGTTTAGTCGCGTAATGTGTAATGGGTAGTACACGGTCGGGTAATATTACGTGTGATACATCACTCGCATTACTTACACATGTCTAGTCTTAAGCCATTCTGGGGACCTCGGATAATACAATTTGTGGACCCACTGGGAAAATAGAACTTAAAAGAATAACAATTAAATATCTTTTACAGTTAGTTTTATATTGGTTATGATAAACCAAAAAAAAATGTATATTGTTAATTAGATATACTGTAGATTTGAATTATTTTCAGTTAATCCTTTCTTTAACTAAAATCTAATCTAAAAAAGAAATAACATTGTACATTGTAATTGACGTATGGGAACTAGAGCCGCTACAGCGGGCTTTCGAGGAGGAGTAAAGAATATACAGTAAAACCCCGCGCAGGATGCATTCCATCAAAGTAGAGCGTAATGCGAAACAGCGCTAAATGAGGCTATTTTAACATGTAAATAATGGGGTTAGGAGAAGAGAGATAGAAAATTGGTTAGGTCCTAAATTTAATAATTATGTTTTTTTTTTAATAAAAATAAAACCAAACATTTATTTCTTACAAAAATAAAAAATATATAAACGAATATACTTATAAAAACAAATAAAATTCTAAGTCAGATAATTCAGTCTATTTTGTGTTTCCAATTTTCCCCTTTTTTGTCAAGAAGGCATCTAATGTAGTTTGCGTTTTCCTTTTGCGTTCTGTTAAAAGTTGTTATAGTATTTTATAAATTAATACTTATGTACAATAATGTCAATAAATGTTTCAAATGATAAAAATGCATCCGTACCTACAGCACCGCACCAAACAAGAAACATAACTACACTGTTTCGGATATGTTATGTATACATATTTAGAAACCTAGCACTGCGCACTATTTCGGGTAATACCCGGGCTGTAATAAAAGAGGGCTAAACCGAAACAGCGCTATACGAAACAGCGTTAAGCGAGGTCTTACTGTATATATAAATTCGTATAAAACTCGGAGCCGTTTATAAGTAGTTAGTTAATAAACCTAGTTCAATGAACTAGGTTTATTGGCTTATTACTGCTAGTAACAATACTATAAGAAGTAACACATGCAATTGAATAAAATCCTATTTAATACAAGTAGTACCTACCGCCATCTAAAGATTAAATTCTTTAGATTGAATAACTATAGTAGAACAATTTTTATTCCGGTTAATAAGTAACTACCTAACTTATTTGCTTGCCTAATTATCATACTTGACAAATATTTTGTTTCAGCTGGTGCCTACTGTGTTGTTTAGCTGCAATACCGTATGCAACAAAGCCGTGTAAGACAACTAATCATTACTGTCCAAATTGTAAATCATTTTTAGGTGCCTATTCAAGATTTTGATACTATCAACTTTTGTGTGGTTTTTGACTTGGTGTAAAATAACTTAATTAAATCTCTGATAGAGTTAATTGGTTTTTTTTATCGAATATTAATCCGACATTGACAGTTGTTCAATAACTAATTATTTTTTTTTGTACCTAGGTACCTATTAATTTAATATACCTATGTACCTATTCAAAAGCAATTGCTAGATCATGACTTAATAGAGATCGTTTTTGTTTTTATATTTTGTATTTTTATTTCACTCCTTTAGCTTATTAAATGCGCTGTCACAAATATGGCGATTCGTTTTGCGGAATTACCCAGTGCAAACCACACCTTGCCACGTACGGCTAGTTGGGGCGTATTTTATCATAATTTTAATTTGTTTTTACCGTTCACGTAACCTGTGGCGGACTAAGGAGGACTAATCCATTCCTGGAGCTTAACCTAGGCGAGCCTCCAAATTGGGGCGATGAGATGCTTATGAGGGTTTGTTAAACTTTAAGATCCAAATAATTTGTTAACTATTCTCCAACAAAATCAGAATATATACAGAGTTAGTTGTAAGTCCCTAAAATTTGTATGTTAATGATTCGTATAAACACGAATTAATATTTTTATGGTGATATCAAAACGGTGTCATCATGTCAATTAGAACACATCTTTGCCTTCACTTTGTATCTACGGCTAGACAGAATATCGGGCCCCGTTTAGCCTTGCCATCTCGAGCCCTATATTTTCAAATATTGAATAAAATCATTCAAATCTTTTAGGTACTTGAGATTCCATTTGGTGACGGAGCGTTAATACAATTCACCACCTCCTATCTTCCCCGTGGTGTTATAAAAGACTAAGGAATATAATTTACATGTTACATCTATGCAAGAGAAGGAAAACTTATATAGCAAGCTGTCTGACCAGCGTGGTATAGTAGGTCAATTTCTTTCCTATTGTAGAGGAGACTCGACTCTAACAGTGAGATGTATATGAGCTGAGATGAAGATAATGATGATGATAACTTGAGACATAAATTTTGGTGTGACAGTTTATGTTGTATTGAGTTGTATTATTACTAGCTATGTAGTAGCGGCTACGAATACTACCAACCCGTGCTTTGCTAGTGGATGACATAAAAGACGACTAAGAGCTTTGTAACGACCTGGGCTAATTCCATCTGATGCCGTTTGGCCAACAATTTCATTTCCCATGAGTGTTGATATCAGGCAGGCGGCCGGTCATAAAATGATTGCCCATTATTTTGCAATAAGTATCTTTAACATATAGCGTCGATCCCAAGTAGGTAATTGGGATAAGAGCAGGAGAATGGTGATCTCTGGGAGGGGGGCGACGGGCGCATTCATCGTCATCGGGTGGAGTGCGGCGTTCCACAGGGATCGGTCCTTGGCCCGATCCTGTGGAACGTCGGATTCGACTGGCTCCTACGGGGTCGGCTTCTTTCCGGGATGGGGGTCATCTGCTATGCTGATGATACCCTCATCACGGTGAGGAGGCCTGACTTCCTGGGGGCTGCTCGATTGGCAGAAGAGGGGGTTGCGCTCGTCGTGGGCCGGATCAGCATGTTGGGCCTGAGGGTCGCGGTGGAGAAAACCGAGGCCCTCCTATTTCATGGCCCGGGTCGAGGTCCCCCCCGAGGAGCACACATCAGCGTGTCTGGGGTTGCTGTGTCGGTGCGGGCCCAGATGAAATATCTGGGTCTGCACCTTGATTCTAGGTGGAGTTTCGGGCCGCACTTTGCCCAGCTCGTTCCGAGGCTCATCAAGACAGCCGCGGCGTTAGGTAGGCTTCTGCCAAACACAGGCAGTCCTGGGTCGTCCTGTCGGCATTTATACGCCGGAGTGGTGCGGTCCATGGCGCTGTATGGTGCCCCTATTTGGGCGGACTCTCTCACCGTCCGCAACAGGGCCCTTCTGCGACGCCCTCAGAGGGCCATGGCGGTGAGGGCTGTCAGGGGCTATCGTACGGTGTCATGGACCGCAGCGACGTTGCTGGCGGGCGACCCACCTTGGCCACTTGTGGCCGAGGCCCTGGCTGAGGTCTACCGGCTCCGTGTCGCGGTGCGGGCCAACGACGAGCAGGTCTCTGTAAGGAGACTGGGCAGAGTACTGGAAGTGGCCCGAAGGGGAGTCACTCAGCGGTGGAGAGAAGATCTGGAGCCCCCGTAGCAGGGCGGGGGACTGTGGAGGCGGTTGCGCCACATCTCCACCGCTGGATTAGTAGAAGGCACGGCAGCCTAAGCTTTAGGATGGTGCAGGTGCTTACCGGGCATGGGGTCTTTGGTAAGTACCTGCACAGAATTGGAAGAGAAGGGGCCCCAGGATGTCACGAGTGTGGTGCGCCAGTAGATGATGCGCGTCACACTCTGGAGGTATGCCCTGCCTGGGGACCCCAGCGCCACGTCCTATCGGCGGTCGTTGGGAGAGACCTGTCGTTGTCGACCATCATCTCGAAGATGCTTGACAGCGACAGGTGCTGGTCGTCGATGGCCTCCTTTTGCGAGGTCATCATGAAAAGGAAAGAGGCCGCGGAGCGAGAACGCGAGGCGTTTGCGACAGCTGACTCGCTTCGCCGCCGGCGACCGGGAAGGAGGAGGCGCCGTTATGCGCACCTCCTCCCACCGCTTCGAGGGACGATAGGACGTGGCCAGAAAGCCAAGCGTGGGGGTGCCGGGGATCGAATGTCAGTAGACGATCTCTCCGGCTCCCCGTAAAAGCGCGGAAGGGGCCGCTGTGGTTTTAGTGGGTATTCCCCTCGTCTGTCACCGGCGAGGGATAGCGCGTAAATGCGTTTCCTCAGCGAAAAAAAAAAAAAAAAAAAAAGGAGAATGGTGATGAATGTTGAGTTGTATTATTACTGGGGGACACAGAGATATCACCTTATGGCTCGAGAGTTAAAACATGCAGATTTTGTTCAATATTCAAATAATAATGATGATGACAAAATACTAATGAAAATACAGGCAGATAACAAAAATACGTACATCGAAACTTTTAGCAGTATTTTGAAGATCATCAGCAGTAAGTATATGGTATAGGCAATCATCTCTCGAGGTTATAGCGGCTTTCGTAAATGACATCCATCTCAACTTCCAACAGCATATAATTGGACACAAATTCTTTGCACAAATCTTTGATGATTACCTGTAATGCAAATTGTATAGGTTTTGTATACTTAACATAACTTTAAGATTTTACTCCCTTTAGGGAACACTAACTACATTACTAGTACACGTAGTATGGGTTCCTCGTAGTTCGAAAATCTATCTGTGTAGTGACAGAGTAAGAATATAATTAACCACACCGTCCTTTTCATTCATGGCATCATTGAAAGAGGGCAAACTAGAATTAAAGTCTTTTTTAACACGCCTGACCAGCTTGGTATAGTACGGCAACTTCCTCTATATGTAAGGGACATTCATATTTATATTCGAGCTCAACAGACGAGCTGAGAAATGAGTAGTTAGAAAATGTATTCATATAGACATTGGTGTCGATTTTAAGAGGTATGAATTAAAAAGCACAAAGCAAAAACTCTTTTAAGTGCTGAGGTAGGATACATCCTTAAGTGACTAATCTAACTTAACTATATTATTATTTATCTGAAAAAGAATAATTCATCTGCCAAGTGGTTAAAAGATCAAAAGCCGTTATACTGCGAAATAAAGGGCATGCTGCCTTATAAGATAGATAAGCGACTTACCTATTTCCTTATTTTTCTGGCATGAAAAAAATCCCTTAGAAGGACTAACAGAGCAGAGGCATTATGTTTAAAATATTGACCTACTGTGCCAGTGTCATTGGTTTGATTCCCACGCAAGATAATACTTTGTGCTATATACGAATTAGAGACTCAGAAGTCTGGGTGTAATTTGTTTTTTATTTTTTATAAAATCCCCTGCAATACAAGAGATCCAGAGTGCAGGGTATTTCTTTAAAAAAAGAGTAGTAAGTAAAAAGAGTAGTTAGTAGTTCTACAGCTACAAGCAATAGATCAGTGACACGTTAGTTTTAGTAAACTCGTATTCAGTACATAGTATTTACTTGCTCTGTGAAGTTCAACACTATGTATGCATAAGCGTATGTTGTGTTGTTTTTCTTTATATACAATTCTTATGTACGTGTATACGTCACTGAACTCTTCCTAAACGGCTGGACGGATTTTGTTGAATTTTTTTGTGTGTGTGAAAGAGATGAAGCCAGAACAGATGTAAGAGTAACAATAGGTAATGATGTACTAGAGCAAGTGGATGAATTTGTATATCTTGGATGTGGATTTAGCCGAGATGGAAGGTACACCACTGATATAGAGCGAAGAGTGAATGCGGAAAATAGAGTGAACGGAGCGTTGGGGCAAGTTCTCGGCAGCCACCACCTCAGCCAAAAGGCACGTGTAGCAATACATAACGCAGTGCTTGTCCCAACATTACTGTATGGAAGCGAGAGTTGGGTATGCAGAAAAGAGTATGAAAGTAAAATTAATGCGGTCGAAATGCGATCTCTGCGGAGTTAGGCTGACCGACCGCATTCGTAACGACGACGTAAGAGAGCGAGTAGGTATGAAAGAGAGTATTGGTGTAAAGATGCGAAAGGGAATGCTCCGATGGTTCGGGCATGTGGAAAGAATGCCGAACGAACGTCTGGTTAAGAAGATATACAATGCGAAAGTGGAAGGATGTAGGTACCGATGGAGACGGAGACTAACCTACCTAGACCAGATCGGTCATGTACTGAAGGAAGGTGGAGTCAAGAGTCTCCGAAACCGGCGAGCGTGTATGAAGAGAATTATGAATGTTGAGGAAGCGAGTGAAGTATGCAGAGATAGAGTTCTCTGGCACTCTGTTCTCTCTGCCTACCCTGCAAGGGATATGGCGTGATGATATGTATGTATGTTTTTGTGTGTGTTCAAGTGGATTCGAGATTGGTTTAGATGTAGGCAATTGGACCCAGTTGGTAATGCTGCGATCGAGTTGTGGGGCTTTTAGTTTTCGTACATTGATTGTTAGGCGGAACCAAAGAGTAAAGTTATTAAATTGAAAAAGAGTGGCAACTCGATGATAAAATATGCATGTATGGAAAGTGCTGCCACCCAGAGTTTAGGCGGTGAACTAAAGTTGAAGTAATATATATACATATCTACATGTGTATGTGTAATTACATAGAATTTCCTTTTACTATAAAAGCTACCCTGAAATATAAAAAAAAACATATCAGCTGATAATTAAACAATAATAATATCAGCCTAACATTGAAACTTGAGATAATTTTCAGAAAAATATCAATAACCGAAAATAGATCGATGACAATAAGTACCTACGCTAGGAACAAAAAATAACAATTCTCAGTTGTCAAACGTTTGACAGGCAGGACAAAATGGCAGCAGTTAAGTTTGTACAACCAATCTGTAGGCGGCGCGACGGTCAGTAAAAATAAGTAATGTTTTAAGTGTACCCCCCCAGGGCGGAACGAAGTTTGCCAGGTCCGCTAGTATAATTATAAATAATTTGGAAAATCCAAAAGTGCACGCCTCATAATTTTTATATTATTTATCATTTACTATTAGTCAATGCCAGAAATAAAAATAAAATTAAAGAAAAAAGCCTTTTTTAAAAACAAGCTTCTATTATTTGCTAATAAAATAAAATAAAAAGTTAAAAATAAATTAACTCTAATAAGACATATGACACTTTATAAGTTCATTGTTACCCTCTAACGATAATTAAGCTTCTTCGTCTACTACAAAATAATTCCATATCATACATAATTATATATTTTTAACACTAAAACTTTACGCCATAATTATTAAATCTGCCCGTTTCTATCACAGTCCCAATTTTATAAATAAAAGCGTGTTACATTTTGATGGTATGATTAAGAACATTTAGCACCTTCTTTTTCCTATGGCCAGCTTCCAGGTCCAACATCAGACCCTGGTTACCATATAGTATCAAAATACTCGTCAAGACGAATCAAACGAGTCCAAAGTCGATGGAGTTGCGTCGTTTAATTACGGAGTTCCTATGGCCCGCTTCCAGGTCGATCGTCAGACCCTAGTTACCATATAGTATCAAAGTAACCGACAAGACAAATCAAACGAGCCTAAACTCGATAAGGTTGCGTCGTTTAATTACGGAGTAGTTAGTATGGCTAGCTTCCAGGTCCATGATCAGACCCTGGTTTCCATATAGTATTAAAGTACTCGCCAAAACGAATCAAATAAGCCCAACTTCGATGGGGTTGCGTCGTTTAATTACGGAGTTCCTATGGCCAGCTTCTAGGTCCATCGTCAGACCCTAGTTACCATATAATCTCAAAGTACTCGACAAGACAAATCAAACTAGGCTAAACTCGATGAGGTTGCGTCGTTTAATTACGGAGTTCCTATGGATAGCTTCCAGGTCCATGGTCAGTCCCTGGTTTCCATATAGTATCAAAGTTTTATTAGTTTGTCAGTTGGTATATATATAACTAATAAAAAAAACTAATCAAAGTACTTGCCAAGACGAATCAAATAAGCCCAATTTCGATGGAGTTGCGTCGTTTAATCACGGCGTTCCTATGGCCAGCTTTCAGGTCCATCGTCAGACCCTGGTTAGCATATAGTATTAAAGTACTCATCAAGACGAATCAAACGAGCCCAAACTCAATGGGGTTGCGTCGTTTAATTACGGAGTTTCTTTGGCCCGCTTCCAGGTCCATCGTCAGACTCTGGTTACCATATAGTATTAATATTAAAGTAATCGTCAAGACAAATCAAATGAGCCCAAACTCGAAAGGGTTGCGTCGTTTAATTACGGAGTTCCTATGGCCAGCATCCAGGTTCATCATCAGATCAGCTCTATGTCACAATAAAATTGCATTGTCATCCGATTTATATATGCATGCTAAATTTCAACTCAATCAGAAACCAGGAAGAGGATCAAATTTAACTTGCAAGATTTGATTATAGACAACGGGACAGGTGAAACTAAAATATAAGCTTGTAATGAAAGAAAAGAAATACTTTTGAAATTTCGTGCCATTCTCGACGTAGAGCTAAACATAGCTGTATAGGCTGAATGGAATTTATTTCCTTTGCCTGTCCGAATGGACGAACAAAAAAATGTAAACGAACCCAATTTTCATAAGGTATACATACACTAATGACTTAGCAGTTTAGTTTTTTATTAATTGCAATTAAACGACAAAGAATTACCAAGCCATTTTCGAAAGGAAACAGCGCGTTGCGATTATGAAGCTTTAAATAAAAGAAAAACTTCGATACATTCATTTTTACGGTCGTGATCCTGCCAGATACAAAATATTTTCTCCGACGTCTTCGAATTTTTTTTTTAATCAACTATTTTCTTACTTTAAACAAAATAATTGCTTTTTAAAAATATCAAATACGTTTAAACGAATGTTTTTTCTTGACATATGTATTATAATATTATCTTATAAGTGCAATGTGAGAAAATTACAATCATTTTTATGTTTGCAAAGGGGTTTATTTTCATATGTCGAGAGTAGAGCAAGACCTCAACGCTTCGCTTATGAGGCGTGCAAAATTGTCAAGTAGTACCTATTCCAAGCAAGATTCAAATATGGAAACCCTTTATGTATTTTATCTGAGGGATTAAATAAGATTAATATATGTAGATAAATACGTACGTCTTTATTCTTACTGTGTGGCAGTAGCTAGAATACTACTAACCCTTACTTTGCTTGACCTGGCCCAACTCTACCTGATGCCGTTTGGTCAACAATTACATTCCAAGGGGATTGACGTGACACCTATGTCGTGCGGTGTCCAACAGGGGTCCAACATCGGTTGCGACTGGGCGTTGAGAGGAGACTGGGGGTTGAGGGGAGACGGCAAAAGCTGCCGGGGCATCGACTCGAGAGGATACCCGTGAAGGTCAATCGCCGGTCGGGCCACCTAAGAGAAAGACCGGGTACTGGTGGCCCGCTCCCTCGACAAAGAGAGGTACATTGCAGGGCGGGTCTATGGAGTCGCGTGCCGTTCGTTTGTCGCCCCGGATGCAATCAGCTGGGCAAAAAAAGAGGTGTTGACGTCAGAAAGACGGCCGGTCACAAAAATATTACCTACCAATAACTTTTGCAATATGTATTATGGCGGAAGAAAAGTATTTGACTGCACGGTGGCGTAGTGGTTAAGATACCGACCTTCTGTGCCAGTGCCGGGGGTTGATTCCTACGAAGGTCAATACTTTGTGCAATTCACAAAGTGTTGTTCTGAGTCTGGGTGTAATTTGTCTGCGTTAATTGCATGTTTGTAAAGTCCTCCGCAATACAAGGATTATTTCCTTAGTGCGGAGTAGAGTATTTACAAAAAATAAAATAAAGAGTACGAAAAAGAGTAAGAGGGTACATATTGCGTCGACCCCAAGTAATCGAGATAAAAGCAGGCAAACGATAATGGTGAAATACTTACATTTTAGCATCTATTTTCAACACCTATTTCGGATACTTTTAAGTCCTCATTTTGACCAACGTCAGTCATAAAAAAAAAGAATAATTTATCTGCGTTAGCCTAAAAGATTAAGAATTATAGTCTATAAAATATAGCTTTTTTTTTTTTTTTTTTTTTTTTTTTTGGCATCGTCCGAAGACATTTGCCATGTACAAAAATTAGGGAAGTTAAAATATATATCGAGAATTAGCGTTTAGGAATGAGAGGATCGTGGATCAGGGAGAGGAGAATATACAAAAATATCTACAGGATAGGATTATAAATAAATATTATTACATACAATAAAGGAGATTAGACAATCGTAAATAATAGGATTTAAGGAAGATAAGAGTATAGAAATATTAGTAGGTAACGGAAGTTTAAGAGTAACAAGCGTATTATAAAAAGGAACATGGTTGTATAAGACGCAGGAAAAAAACATATGATTTAAGTCTCCAAATTCGCCACAGTTGCAGTATGGATCACTTCTTATTTTCATTTTGGCTAAATGAGCTGGTACGCATGTATGCCCTAAACGCATTCTGATTAGGACTGTAATAGCTCTTCTACCAAGTCGTAACTTGTTAAAAGCGCCACTACAGAACCAAGGTTTCGCTGGTATAAAGCACTGTATCATTCTATAGTGTGAACCCTTTGATCGGCTAGACAGTGCCCAGATCTTCTCCCAAGAATCCCTGAGATAAGCACCAGGCAATGCCAGCAGGTCCTGAGGATAAATATGATATGGAAAGATATCGCCACATTCCACAGCCTCGTTAGCTAATCTGTCAGCCCGTTCATTTCCATATATGCCGCAATGGCTTGGTAACCATGCCAAGTTGATATGCAATCCCGCACTTAAGCACAAAAGTAGCTTGTGTCTAGCTTCGTATATAAGTGGATAGTGAGTTTTAACTCTGAATGGAAATTTAGATAGAGCTTGTAGTGCGCTCTTAGAATCGCTAAAAATAATAGATCTCTCCAATTTAAAAATTAAAATATAATCTAATGCTTTTACGATTCCGAAACATTCCCCAGTGAAAACAGAGGTTTCAGAGGGAAACTTAATTTTTTGTACAATATTAAATTCTTTGTGAAATACGCCCACTCCTACTCTACCAGATTGACTGTGCTTCGAAGCATCGGTAAATATTTCATGCCAACCTTGCCATTTCTCGTTAACTATTGCTTTGAAATCGTTATTAGCATCAACAACGTTACGATTTATATTCAAATTAAAGTAAATTGTGGGAGTATGTATAAGACTATGAAAATTACAGTGAAAAATAGGTAAACGCTCGCAATTGAAAACTGGGGCTGAAAGATTATTAAATTTATTAAAACTGTTTACTAAAGAAGGTAGTTTTTTATGATTCCAGTAAGAGGATTCAGGTATTAATGCTGTTAACTGTCGAATTTTAGGCAGAAGCTCGTTGTGTGACTGACATAAACGAAATAGGTAGCGGTCAGATAAAAACTGTCGCCTCAAGTAAAGGGGCGGGTCGCCACACTCTACTTGTAAGGCATTGAGAGGGCTGGATTTCATTGCTCCCATAATTATCCGCATAGATTTAGATTGTATTCCATCTAACCTCTTCATTGCCCATACACTACAGGGTTCTAATAGAAATGTGCCATAATCTAATACACTTCTTATTAATGCATTATAAATAATTTTTAAAGAAGAAGGGTGCGCTCCCCACCAAACTCCTGTAAGACATCTGATTAAGTTTAAATTTTTCTCACACTTAGACACGACGTATTCACAGTGAGCATGGCCAGTAAGTTTAGAGTCTAATACAACTCCTAAGAATTTTGTATGCGATTTTTCAGGTATTACAGAATCGTCGTAATGAATATTTACACGTGGCTGATTACGTTGCCGACTGTACACCACGGCGGTGCTTTTAGAGGCCGATAACTCTAACCCATGCCTGTCTAACCATGCTTTTAACGACTTTAGTGCCAATGATAATTCTTGTGATGCTAAATGACTACACTTGTTAATAGAGTATATTAGTAAATCGTCTGCATATTGTAATACATTCACAGAATTGCCAACGGATGCTCTCAAGTCATAGGTATAAATATTATAAAGAAGTGGGCTTAAAACAGAACCCTGAGGTAGACCTTGCCATGATATTCTTTCTAGGCCAGTAGAATCTAGAAGTATTTTTCGTCCACAAAGCATATTTTTAATGAAGGTAACTAATAACAACGGAACTTTAATTTGAATTAATTTGATACATAATATATCTATGAGAACATTATCGTATGCGGACTTAATATCTAAAAATGTAGCCACTACAGACTTATTTTGTGAGAAGGCTAAGCGAATGTCAGTGGCAAAAAGGCTAATACCATCTATAGCACTTCTGCCTTTCCTGAAACCATATTGCGTGTTAGATAAAATATTTTGATTCTCAATGTACCATTCTATTCTATTTTTTACCAAATGTTCTGCTATTTTGCCCATAACTGGAGATAAAGCTATAGGTCGATAAGATGAAGGGTCCTTGGGATTTTTATTAGGTTTTAAAAAGGGCAACACAATTTGAGTTTTCCAAGATGTGGGGATGACACCTGTCATTATGACACAATTGATAACGTCAAGAAAATAAACTAAAGCTATGTCTCCTAAATGTGAGAAAAAAGAATATGGTATACCATCATAACCCGGTGCAGTATCAGTGGTTACTGATAAAATACCTTTTAGTTCCTCCAAGCTAAAGGGGGCGTCTAACCCGTACGGACATGCATTCGGATACTGTAGAATCGGTGTAAGAACCAAGTCTCTAACTGGTGCTGTTGGTGGAACCAATTTGTCCAGTAAGCTATCGCACAAAGAAGGTGGCATAGTCTCAAATTTTGAGTCACTAACTCCAGTTCTATAGCGTTTTATATTACGCCAAACAACTGAAGGTTTAGTATTAGGAGAAATAGTTGAGCAGAAATTTCTCCATCCTATAAGTTTCTTGTCTTTCAGGATTTTTTTAGTTTTTGATATAATGTTCATGAGTTCAGTAAAGTTTTCTTGAGACATACTTAAATTGTATTTTATTTCTGCTTCTTTTCTTTCAGCAACAACCATACTACACTCAGAATCCCACCAAGGTGGCGATGATGACTTATAAGAATATGTTTTAAGTGGGAAAGTTGCATCAGCAGCTTCAATCATAGTGTTAATTAGATTGTTAGAACTTTTAAAAATATCCTCAGAATGTTGTCTTAGTGTTTGAATTTTATCTTCTACATACTGTTTGTATTCACCCCATTTTTCCTCCAATATTTTATGCTTCATGCGAGGAGGTGGTTTAGGAATATTTTTTATTTTAAATGTTAGTAAAGTTATTAATATAGGAAAGTGGTCACTGCCATATGTGGATGATAAAATGTGCCACGAGATAGCGGAAGCTAAACTAGGAGATGTTATTGTTAAGTCTATTGCACTATCATTTTCTAAAGGGCCAGTTCTGCGAGTTGATGAACCGTCATTTATCACACATAAGTTCTGCCCATCTAGCACATCTAAAAGATCCTCACCATGGCTGTTGGTTAGAGAGCTGCCCCATACTCTATGGTGTGCATTAAAATCACCCATGACTACAATAGGTCTAGGCAGTGTAGATAGTAAACTATTTATGTGCAGAAATGTTTGATAGGAAGGTTTGGGAATGTAAATTGATAAAAAGCAGGTTTTATTTATAATACAAGCAACAGCAGAAAAGGTAGAATAGTTAACTATAGGAATCTGTGAATAAGATAAAGAGTTTTTAATTAGGAGAGCAGCTCCCCCATACCCATCAGATCTGTCATCTCTTAGGCAGGAGAAGCCATGAATTCTAAAGGCTGAACCTGGTTTTAACCAGGTCTCTACTAATGCAAATATAAAGGGATTGTATTTATTAAGTAAATATATAATATCACTTTTTTTATTAACTGCACTCCTGCAGTTCCATTGGATAGCTTTGGATCTGTGATCCATAATGAGTGTTTAAAATAGATATTACTTCTGTAAGTTTAGCTGCGTTGGTCGGTTCTATTATGTTTGAATGTACTAAATTGTTTAACAATGAAATAATGTCAGATATGGCAAAATGTGTACTATCATCACGCTTGTCAGTTAAAAGGGCTCCACCATTTGATTGAGAGAATGAAGGTTGTCTGGTTAAGTTACGATGAAGCTTCTGATCATAACCTTTAACTAGTTTAGGCACACTTTTAGGTTTAACAAAAATGGTTTTCCTATTTGAGCCCTGACCTGTCCTTATCTGAGGGTTTAGGCTACTAGGAAGTGTTTTTGGGTATTGATTTTTGGGAGTTGTTAATATCTCCGAGTATGATTTTGAAAGTGGCGGGTGGACTTTGCTAGCCTCTGCATATGAGATGGATTTTTCTGCCATGGTATATTTTATATTTTTTTGTCTACCAAATTCTGTACAATTTTTATTAGTAGCAAAGTGAATACCTCCACATAGACAACACGAAACATTATCCTCATTAGCATCACAAAGATCACCTGAGTGCTCACCACCACACTTAAAACATCGTGGTTTTGATCGGCATTGTAGCTTTGTATGACCATACCGACAGCAATTATAACATTGGATTGTAGGGTAGACGTATACTTGAACTGAAAGTGTGGTATAACACATATAAATTCGATCTGGTAGAACTTGTCCATCAAATGTTATAACTACTGTCTGTGATGGCATCCATGTCATCTCACCATCTCTCAATTGCTTTAAATTTATTCGGCGGACTTTTAAAATTTTGCCGCAACCATTTGGAAGAGTACAGTTATCTATAATATCTTCAGGTGACAAATCTGTTGGGACTCCACGTACAACACCCATTCGCGAAACATTATAGGTTGGTATGAATACCTTAAAATTGTTTTCTTTAAGACTGGGATGTTCTATAAAAGCATTAGCATCTAAATAATTATGAAAAGTTAATGAGATCTTATTTCTACCTATCCTTTTCAAACTTCCATTCAAAATATTCTTAAAACAATGTTGTTTTAGAAATTTGCCAAACATAATAGGGTGAAATGTGACGCCATCATTTGCCTGATCGCTTTGCCTCTGAATATGTACTACGAAAGGTCCTAGGTCTGTAGAATTATAAGCGGGTCTTGTAATTGGGGTTGGTAGCGATAATTGAGTATCTATTTGTGGCGTTACTGCGGAATGTAAAGCAACATTGGTGGTAGTAGTGACCGGTGTATGTCTACTTTTATCAGTACAGTCACAAGCAGTGTCCGTATTAGAGCTAGATGATTGTTTCCTGCGTTTGTTACAATGTTTGCACATTTTATGCAATCGCATGCGCTTATGGCCTTTATCTTTTTTTGCGGATGAATCAGTATCCATCCCAGATTCGGAGCAGATGGTAACATAATTCCCTGCCAGTGGAACTGTGCCTCCTGGGTCGGGTGGCTCGTTCATATTGTAAGCTACGGTATTACATAAGTTAAAAAGACTTACCAACTATTTTATATACACTAAAACTACTATAAATATGCACAAATATTAATATAACACATATATACAACTAAAATATACTCCACTGATACACGAAAAAGATATTTAAAAATTTTAAGTAAAAAACGCGGCCGCCCTCTTCGAAACTTCCCGCCTTTTTTTCAAAATATAGCTTGATCTCTGTGACAGTTCTCACTAGTCCCGCACGCTTACGATGCAGTCCGTATTTTTGTCGATATAATTCTTTATTTTTAAAGTTATTTGCTACTGCAATTGAAAAACAATACATGAAAATCTTATTGAACTTCAATCAAATGGATGGATGAATCGATTATAAATTTAAAACAATTTATGAAAATTTTATTGAATTTAAATTAATGGATTTTATTTAATTTAAACTAAAGCTGTTAATTAATTCTTTTTATTATTCGAAAGTAATACATCCAAGTTTATCGTCACTATTATCATCATCGCTGGAGCATTCCTGTAGGTTGATGAGGAGTTCTTGGTCACAGATTATTTCATGAATAATCATGTTTAATTTATAAAAGAAATTATCATTTTAAAATAATAGAAATGGTCTTAGTAATATTATAACTGATGTCTGAATACTAAATTAACACAATTTACTTATTTTATAGCGTAACCATGTGGTTTATATAGGTAATGTATTGGTTTTACTTGTTTTATAAATAATTAATAAGAATGTTATCGATTTTCGTTTATCGATTGCCCCATCTCTATCTTATTCTCAGTTCAGTATGATCCTGTACTTGCGTAAGCACCATACTTTTATAAAATGGTTGCTAAGTATTTTAAAACATATGAGGTACTAGTTTTGGTGTAAATATTTTTATATTCAGTTGAGATATAACTGGCACCTAAAGAATGAAAATATAGGCGATATAATCAATTGTGGTAGGACCACGCTGTTGACAGTTTTGTCTACAGCCGCGGGCCGGTCCGTCCGGGGTAGTACAACACTCTCGCAGAAGTTCGACGTCTGAGTAGTAGCAATGTGCTATTGCGCTTCATTCGGTGAGCGAGAGAGCCGGAAGCCCAACTGGGTGGGCTTGGGGATTTTATTGGTAGGCAGCGGCCCAAGCTATACCCTTGGTATTGCAAAGGTTCATGGGCGGCAGTGACACTTACCATCAGGTGTGCTGCTTGCTCGTTTGCCACCATAAGCAATAAAAAAAATACAAATTAAAATTGTAAACATGACGCGTATTCATAATTACTTCATCGGTTTTGTCGCTATCTGTCACAGAGATCAAGCTATATTTTAAGGACTATAGGGGTTTTTTTATAATTTATTAATAGCTTTTATAAAATAATTGTAAATAAATAATCACAATAATTACTTAAATACAACTTTTACAGACACTATCATTGTCCAGGGGCGGCTCTAGCACATGTAGCGCCCGGGTGCAATAATTAACCTGGCGCCCTCTTGTATCAAAATGCATGAACAAAATGGAACAGGTTGATAGTTACAAGTTCGACTAAACTCCAAATCTGGCTAAAATGCGTTGTTCCATGCTTCTTAGTCTCGTTGTTTTGACACGAAACCAGTTAAACACGATCGGATTATGAAGATACAGTGAACATGGTGACAAAGCAACCTACCCAAACTTGTTAAATAACGTACCCACTACTTTTATAAATGATTAAGGCACTCGCTGCGTACGGTGCTCGCGCTCCGTGCGATACAGTGGAGGCTCTATGTGTCCCGAGCAGCTCTCAGCGGCCCCTAATACCAGGCGCCCGGGTGCACCGCACCCTCTGCACTATAGGTAAAGCCGGCCCTGATCATTGATACGCAGATAACAGTTAAATATGATTGTAGGTAAATCACAAACTTTAGGGTAATCTCAGCTTATAGAAAACAAAATGTATAAATATTATGTACTCCAGCGAACATTGACGGCCACTAAGAATAAAAAAACCTGGTGATTCCCGTACAAACAGTGTCGGATCCGGGTAGACCAGATCCAGTGTAGGATCGAGTTCACAAGTAGATTTTGCAACTAAGTTCACTATTTATCACCATCGTGATGTTAGTACCTACCCTTATGTGAAATATCAAAATAACACACTGACTTAGGTATATGCCTTTTTACAAGGACTTAGGTCTCAACTTTTACTATACCTAGTTCACAATATCACTTCACAATCTATTATTAAACATAATTAGATAAAGTGGATTTACAAAATCAGAAATATATCCATAGCTATAGCAAGCTTATAATTGGCAGAGAACATCAACTTGGTTTTATTCATACTCGTAAAAAACGAGTATGGATGTTTAGTATATCATATTGAAAATATCATACCATTTTAAGATGCAGCTGGTATCAAGTCTATCGGAGTAGATGTCTTGCTTATCCCGGTGGACAAATTCTTTAGTCATTATTAGCTCTGTATTCTGAGAGGATCTCTGATAAACTGACAAAAAAAGTGTATCCACTTGTGAATAATTACAAGTTCAATGTTGATAACGCTAAGGTTAAGAATAACAGTGATTATATCATAAAGTTTTCAAAAAATATATTATTAGCCACAATGTCGAGGATATTTATCAGCAGGAGTGATGAATTGTTCATTTTTAAAAAACTATTTTTTTTTAATATGCCGGAGTTTGTCTTTTTTTAAGTAAGCATGACAATCACTTGATTTTGGGGTTTAAGTTATTAGATTTTATAAGATTTTCCTCTCAGGAATTTTTAGTGCCTATCAATACGCAGGAATGTCGATTAGATAAAGTTATATTCCAGCAGCAAACTATGACTGGATCGCAGGCTCGGGCTCTAAGGTTGCCTTCAAATCATGAGAAGCTCGTCTGGATTGAGCAGCTTCAAGATTTATATCTTCTGTTAACTATTTTCCAATTCAATCAAGTTGTATTCTAATGGTTATTCAGAGATAGTTCGAAGATTAAATCTTGGTGGTATTGTTGTCTGATAATTTCTCTAAATATCAATTCCTCTAAATATATATGAAGGAATGTCCTTAAATATGACGATATCGAAATATATCATCACCATGCCACTCACAACCCTCTTTTTCTACACTTTAAGTCCACGGCTGGATGGTATATGGGAGCCCTATTTAGCATAATTGCCGCCCGGACTCTCAAAGAGCCTAACCGTCAATATACCTATATAGTTATATAGCATTACAAAATCAAATCTTATCAGAAGTTAACGGCTGACATCGCTCGAAGGATTAGCATGCTTAAATAACAATAGATAGACCACATCGCTGATCGATATATTGGTGAAGAAGTGTTCTCGTTTGGCAATAATGTATCGAACGACGCAGACGTTTAACACGGTCTCCCACAAGTGTACTAACGACTTGACCAAAGTCGCAAGTCAGCCATTAGATGCAGATGGCTTAGGACCTCCCAGGTATGTGGGATAGTTTCAACGTATGTGGGATAGTACAAAAGTAGACGGTAAAGGACCAATGGAGGGCTAAATAAATTGAATAAGTTTTTGCGAATTTGAATATCAAAATGAAATGAATATAAAAAAAAAACTATTTAACTTAATAGAATAATAGGATGAATTGATTCATTCTTTCATCAGCCTATCGATTATTTGATTGTTTCCAGGGGTGTGCTACGGGGGCCGGCCACGGACGTCAAGGAAGCGATACCAGTGGCCAGCCCGATGGCGATGAAGAGGGAACACGGTGGAGCCACACGCCGCCCTTCCGTCACCCCGGACGGATCGGGCGGTGTGTGTACTAACCATAGCCTGTCAAAAAAAAACAGGGGTGTGCTACGGCCCATTCTCCTCGTATTTTCTCAATCAGATTTACGAGTTGAAAACGGGCAAGTAAGGGATATCCTATTACACCATACTTACCTATTTATAAAATCCGTATATAAAATTTCTAGTAGGTGTTTAAATAAAAGCATTCTCGGAACTTCCTGAGGGTCATTCCTTGTTTTTTTTTTTTGAAACCATTATTGTCAGGATGGCTTAGAGGAGTCACAGTGGTACAAATGTGTAGTGGAATTAAATAAAAAATAAATGGAAAAGCTACCTACTTTATTTAAACTTATTAGGCTTTTTTTTAAATTACTGTTATTCAAAGGTTCGCGTTAATGACTTTATTCATATCACTGGAGACAACGAAAAAAAAAAGTGCTATCAAGTGCATCATAGGCAGCACTCTCCTGGGAAACTTATAACAAATGTGATTGACAACCTGCCTGACAGGCATTATAATAACAGCATTATCCCACCTTGGAGAATTTACCTTTTTTTTTACACTCAGCACTAAAATAAACCTTATATTCCAGGGGACCTCACAAACATATAATTTAGAGGACACAAATTACACCCAGACTCAAAACAATAATTGGTGGATCACACAAAGTATGTTCTACATGGGAATGAAAACCACAGCACTGGAATGGTAGGTCAGTATCTTAACCAGTTTGCCATTGATGCAGTCAATGCATATTAACCATTTATCCTCCAAGTTTGCTATTTGATTTCATCACTAGAAGTTATAGTGATCAGAGATCAGACATTTCAAGGATAAATAATATTATGCAAATTCATAAATGTCCTCCACATACTTTTCAAGTGGTGAGAAAGTATACAACTCACTACCCCTTCCTATTCTGTATCATGAAATATGGCTGTAAGCAAATAACATCACTGCAAGAGAGGATAAACTCCAAATAAAACCCTATGCCAACTTCCCTGATCTTCGTTGCGTAATAATATAAGACATACGAGTCATAGAAAATTAAAATCGGCAATCTGTCAAATTATAATGCATTTCTTCTTCTTTCTTTAATGGCTATAGCCGCTTCAGTGAGGCGCAATTCTATCAACATTCATTGGTTAAGAATATGCTCGGTGGTTAAGAATATGCTTGGTATAAATTGCATTTCATGAATTATATTGCAATTCCCCTTTGGTGTCAAAGTCTGTAATATAGTGTCAAAAAGCCAGTCAAAATAGCAAGTCTTGGTAATTATTTGTTATGTTTTTTTTTCTAGATTTTGATTGGCTTAGAGAAAATTTCTATATAAGATAAAGGAAAAAATGACTAATAAAGGTTTAAGCAATGATTAGTAACCTATAAAAATACAAAAAAAAAAGGTTTTGAACACTGATAGAATAAAATTAATGTTATACCATAAATATTACATTTTAATAACTAATTATATGGAACTTGTAATCTAAAACAGTCTGATGCAATCTTCCATTTACCGTCGACAGCAACAATCACAAAGGTTTGTTGAAATGGCTTCTTCATTTCATCATTTTGATAGGTTACATCTCCGCAAGCTTGTATTAGATAGGATAATTTGTTAGATACCAAATTTGCTGCTATAGGTTGTGCATCTAACGTCTTTAGTATGTGATTACTAGCCGGTAATTCCATTAGAAATTTCTGAATCTTGTCACTGCCATTGATACCATTCCCGTTCCAAACAAGAAGACCGGTGTCTAGATACAATTTAGATGTTAAATGTCTATTATTATCAACTTGTTTATAGAATATTTTAGTGAATTCTTCAGCGGTTTCACATGCATTGTCAATATTTTTGGCAATAATTTCAGACATCGTTGTAGTTAGTAAATTAAACAAAAACATTTTTTTTTTTTTTTTTGGTTCTGTTCGTCCATTCGGACAGGCAAAGGGATCAAAGCCCATATAGCCAAGTCTTATTTAATATTTTTTATACATTGTTCATCATTTCTTCATATTGTGTAGCCTTAATAGTCATTGTCTGTCAGTAAGTCAAGTCGTTACCATTAATCGGGCGCTGATAACCTAATCAATGATTTTCTTTGGGAATTTTGGACCAATATGAAAATACACGTAAACCACTATTATACCATATTCACTACACTTCAGCACTTCAACTATACCATATTGCATAAAATACCAGCAAAATTATTTAATATAACACCACAAAACACTAAAGAAATGAATATAATACAAGAGCGTGACATGACATTTCTACATTCGCGCCAAAACTCTTAAACAAAAACAATAGTTGACAGTGAAATTTTTTTTTTTTTTTTTTTTTTTTAAATGGCGTTTACAAGATTTCGCCAATAACTAGTTATAAATATCTTCAGTCTCTCAGGTTAGTCATAGTCTAAGTCAAGTTGTCGCCATCAACAGTGCTATGGCCACACTGTTGATGGTATCTTGTTGGAATTTTGATGGAAAATGAAAACGTTGTAAAACACTTTTATATGATATTCACTATATCCCAGTAGTTCCGCGCATCACATTACATAAAATGCCATCAAAATTATCTAATATAATACGTTAAAACACTAAAATATTGAATATAATACAAGAGCACCACATGACGTTTTCAAATTCCCGTCAAAAGTCCGACAGTGAAATTAACATCATAATACTATCCCTGTCTGTCAAATACAAAAGAGACGTCCGAAGTAGGGGTGAGGCGTATATACTGGTACAGATCTAGAGACCCGGTATGAAGTTGGCAGTAGACGCACCCGGTATGTAGGGCAGATACCTGATAGGTATTGTGGGTATGGCCCCCGCTCGCACCTGTTAGAATCGCGTGCCAACGCCCCTCCCCGCGCGCTGCCTCACCGTGCGAAGCTGTCCCTGCGCGCCGCGGGTGCCGCGTCCTACAATAACCACGGGCCATATAGTATACAAACGAACTACGAAGTTCCTCGAATGTTAACGAGACCACCCGATCGTGCATCCATTGTAACGTACGATGGTGTGGTGATGTAAGATACCGATCTACGTGCCGGTGAGTGGGTCGTGGGTTCGATTCCTACGTAGGAAAATACTTTTTGTTTTTAAGAAGACACTCCCTGCACTGAGGAAATAATCCTTGTATTGCGGGGGACTTTACAAATACAATTAAGGTAGACGAATTACACCCAAGTAAATAACAATAATTTAAATGGGTAACATTTATAACCATGTTCCCACTCCATCATCAGGTATTGAATATAACGCAGCGGTATACTACTTACTTCATAGAGTATAAGCACGATGAGGCCATCTTGAAGCGGTCATTAATTCCTGTTACTACGATCATGTCAAACAATATATTCCCCCTTCCCCCTCTTTATCGGACCAGCCCATGGTCTCGTATTATGAAATGAATTGTCATCCAAGTAATCATATAAAGGTCAACTCTCGCATGCAAGCATACTATATTTGAATGCTGGAATTTTCTTTTTACTATAGTGCATCGCTGCTCTATCAAAATGCTATTATCCTTTAAAAACGACTAAATAATTTTTACTTAAAAAAACTATACAAAAATGGAAGTTAGAAAATTTTAATGAATAATACTTATATTATCCATATCTGAACATATACCCGTAAATACCCATACTTGAACATTCAGGTACGTATGACACCCGGTACGAAGTACGGCCAGTACATACCTGTACAAAACGTACAGGTATTTACTGGCCGTACGGGTACGTACCCAGTACGCGACGGTCTGACGTCATACCTGTTTGAGCCAGCAGGTATGACGTAGAGGCCTGCTCGACCGCGCGCTGTACAGCTAATGAAATTACCCGAACGGTTACGAATTACGACGTCCTTCAATCGTGCCCGTATTGAAACGTATGATTTAGGCTTTCTAAACGAATTTGTTTTTTATTATTTTAAATTTAAGGAAGTTAATTGCTTAATAATAGAAAGGATATATATATTTTGAGTATCTTATTTCAAGAAAATGTGTTATTTACGATTGATTATGAAGATGAAGGTAATTTTATATAGATATTTATAGAATATATATATAGTCAATAAACAATTAAATTTTGATATAATTAAGCATTAAGTAAATATCTTAAGACATTATACGATTACCTTTCACTCATATAGATGACGCTTTGGTAAATATCCGTTTATTTCATATAATTATTGGTTTATTATTATCATACCTAACATAATGAATCATACGAATTCAAAAATATATTACAGTCAATTTTAAATCAATAAATAGCATTTTAATTATTTTTATTTTGCTAAAATGTTTTTTTATACAAGTGACATCTAGCGAAGCTAGGATACATCATATACATAACTCATCATTCATAGATATGTAACGCCATCTGTAATTTTTCAATACGTTATCAAATTATATTTTGAGTGAAAATATAATATAGACCAAGATAAAAATATTCTTATGTAAAATATATTTTATTGTAAAAAAGTGAGAATGTTTATTATCAGTTATTATAAAACTTTTATCGGTAACTATTGTTAGATGTAGAATCATTTTACGAATATCTTAAAAAGTATCCCTCGCTTTATACGAGAAAATATAATTCTTTGTATAATTCTTTCTTTTTTCTTTCAATTTAGATTTAAATTTAATGAATTCTATTTTTTACTTTTTAGTTTGTTTATCTATTAAAGCTTGTTTTTAGTTTGTTTTACTAATAATATTATATTTTTAGTTCAATACTCAGAAATGATCGATTTTGGTTATGTGGTAGTGATTTCCAGTATATATTTTTTTTCTTTTTTTAAAAACTCCACCCCGCACTAAGGAAATAATCCTTGTATTGCGGGGGACTTTACAAACATGCAATTAACGCAGACAAATTACACCCAGACTCAGAACAATACTTTGTGGAGCGCACAAAGTATTGTCCCACGTGGGGATCAAACCCACGACACTGGCACGGAAGGTCGGTATCTTAACCATTGCGCCATCTGTGCAGTCAAATAATATCTATGGTTGCGATGTAGGAAATAGAGATATACCAAAGTTATAACATTACATAGTTTTCCACACGCAAAAAAGTTCGTTTCTTCTTCTTTTTTTATGTATTGGCAATCAGCTAATTATACGAGCCATTGTTGACGGAAATGTTGTAAAGCACTTTTATATGATATTCACTACATCCCAGCACTTCCATCGCATCACATTACATAAAATGTCATCAAAATTATCTAATGTAACACGTTAAAACACTAAGACAAGAGCACTACATGACCGTTTAAAATTACAGCCCAAAAATTTTTTTTTAACATTAAACATACCTATAGGTATTCAGAGCCCGGGTTTCTGCACCGCTTATTTGGCCATACCCGTACCTTCCAGACCGAGTATGGAATATTACAGGTATATCTCATACCTAGTCCGTAGTATAACAGTACTCCGTTACTCAGAATAAGGAATAGTAAAAAAGCTCAGTACAGATGAGCCGTATGTACTGAAACTGATATAAAAATCTAGTATGAAGTTGGCAGTAGACGCACCTGATAGTTATAACAGGCACCCAGTACGTACCCGATTGGTATCGTTGGACGAGCACACACAACACTACACGCAAGAAATCATATATTGGTACAGACCGTACAAGGGCGTACCCAGGATTTCAGATAGGAGGGGGCAGCTCATATGATGGTCATGATGGTCGGTCGGGTATATTGAACACTTGCCAGGAAAATTGACGTTTATTTTATCTTCTATCAGCTGCCCCCCCCTGCCCCTACCTGGGTACGCCCATGAGACCGTATGTACCATCTGATCATATTAGGTCCCGGTCGCTATTTTTGCGGTGGCGGTTGTTAACAACACTCACAATTGCTCGCCACACAATATACCAAGTTATCCGATTGGATAAGATATCTCCCAATCAAAAAGTATTCAATCAAATTAAATCTAAAATATTGCCGAAAAACTAAGTAACTGATTATACAGCACATTAATTGTAAATCCACTAGATTTATTTCAAAGCTCAGTTAGGAATATCATGGATAACATTGAAATTTTAAAACTTTTCTAAGAGTCATCAATGATGTCACCGAAACCAGATCTAAAATACCTACAGGTATTTTGATACCGCGTTTTGTATCGAGTATATAGTGATATATAGAGTATATGTATATAAAAATTATCAATTTTTTGAGACCGGGTATTGTTTGTTGCAGGTATGTCTCATGACTAACGCGGCACAGAATAATCAAGTATTTTTTTTAATATATCGCCCTTATGGGCTATAGTCGGTCTTACTGCCTTATCTTAGGTATTAATTTTCTTCATATTGTAATTAGTCCTTAATAGTCACTGGTTGCTTTTCATTAGACTTGGGTAGCTCCTGAATGAGAGATACAAATGAACTAGCTCTTTGATTTCAATCTAGCTCACTATTAGCTCAGTAGCTCAGTTAATAGTTCAACGGCTCAATCAGCTCTTTTACTCGCGTCGTCATGTCGTGTGAGCAGTCGACGACCGAAAGTGCCCGATATATGCCGATCACCGCCGAACAGTAAAAGTATTGAGCACCGATATGCATTGTGACTATTACGAGCCTAAACGTTATATGTTCAACAAAGACAAACTGTTTGAAAATAAAAAGTTATATTTAAAAAAATAATATTCATCTTTAAATAACAATATTCAATAATAATAATAGTTATCAGTGTAAGCTGTCACTGGATGCAGTCGATTCTGTCAGCCCATATGTATTTAGTGAAAAGCTGTTTTTAACCATTTCAATTACAAACAGACCTTTCAATTTTATTTATTTTTTTATATAAATATATTTTATATCTAATCCTGTGATCACCAATCAAAATTTACATGCTCATGCATATCAAGCTTATCGCTTAATGATCGCGTAGTTCAGTTTGAACTATTCAAAAGAGTTAGAGCCGTGAACGAGTTGAAATGAAATGAGCTAACTCAATAAAAGAGCTAGCTCTCTTGATGAGCTAAATGAACTCAAGATATATATGAGCTAAATGAACTAAAGAGTAGACTTGGGTAGCTCCTGAATGAGAGATACAAATGAACTAGCTCTTTGATTTCAATCTAGCTCAGTTAATAGTTCAACGGCTCAATCGGCCCTTTTACTCGCGTCGTCGTGTCGTGCGAGCAGTCGACAACCGAAAGCCAATCTATGCCGATCACCGCCAAACAGAAAAAGTATTGAGCAGGTTCCGATATGCATTGCGAGCCGATTGAGCCGTAGACGGTAAAACTAAACACGATCACTGCGGCCGTACTCCGTACATATAAATATATTTTATATCTCATCCTGCGATCACCATTCAAAATTTACATGCCCATGGACATCAAGGTTATCGCTTCATGATCGTGTAGTTCAGATTTTGAACTATTCAAAAGAGTTAGAGCCGTGAACGAGTTGAAATGAAATGAGCTAACTCAATAAGAGCTAGCTCACTTGATGAGCTAAATGAACTCAGGATATATATGAACTAAGTGAGCTAAAAGAGCTAAAGAGCTAAAAGAGTGATATAGTTCTTTTGATCAAAGGAGCTATATCTCTCTTTTCTTTTCAGTGAGCCGTTTTTCGCATCGCTACTTTTCATTTAGTTAACACAGAGGGACTCTGCGGTACATTGTGAAACACTGCCAAACACTGTGTAAAAGTTTAAATGAAACAGCTAGTTGTTTCAAAATAACACTAGAGTGCATCAATATCGCAAAATTCTGGGCGTCGTATACCTAAATGCAAGTTCCTTGACAAAGTCTTGGCTCAATAATTTATAAACATAACCACATTATCAGGGCTCACTTGAATAATGCAATATTTACATTCTACATTTTTATTAAATTTTAATTAGCAGTAAGAGACAAGCTCAATTTAATAATCTCAAATAATACTAATAGAATATGCCGTAAATAAATTGCGAGGTTAAGTAATGATACTTAATTCAAGCAAAGTAGTACCTATATATTTAAAGTACCTACTCTAAAATAAGTAGGTAAGCATCTGTCAAACACCACTTTTTCGAGTGTCGAACAGTGTACGGCTGTGTTCAACACAAGTGTGTCGTTGATGGAAAGCGCTTTATCGAACACTGCGTTACACTGCGTCACTTTTTGTATTAAATGGAAAGCACACACTGACCGTCAGTAAGTCAAGTCATTACCATTAATTGGGCGCTGATAACCAAATTAATAGTTTCTTGGAAATATTGGGCTAACACGAAAATACACGTAAACCACTATTATACCATATTCACTACACTTCGGCACTTTAACTGTTTCATATTCCATAAAATACCAACAAAATTATTCAATTTAACATAATCAAGTAATTTATTGGTTTTAGCTACGTTTTTAAAGCATTTTATAACATAGGTACATTGGGTGCGAAGTGCCAAGACTTTATTTATCACGAATTAAATCGCAGGCACTGTCCGTAAGTCAAATTGTCGCTGATACGATGAGTACGATGACCACTATTATGATTTCCTCTGAAAAAATGTTGGAACACTAAAACATATGCAAAGTTTATGACATATATAACCTATACCTTTGAATTCATTTACATAAATGCCATCTAAAATGTAGAAATCGTGATTCTCGCGTAAAAATACCTAACTTGCCCTAAGTCATACTATTATTCTAAAGGAACAAATTACCGAAAGAAAAAGAGTTAATACAGCCCAGAAAATGGTCTGTACGCCAATCTCCATCCAATCTGTTAAGCCGTCTACGCGTGATTGAGTTGATGAGAGAGATAAACATTCAATCTTCACAAACTTTCACATTTATAATATTAATAGGAATATTAGCGCTTTTCTATTGAAACGCGCTACATAGCACTTCCACGTTCCCGCCAAAAGTTGGCTGCAGTTATTGTAACGTAGGTATTGGTCTTGGAGTGTAAAATATGTATTAAAATTCGAAATAAAATCCCATAAGATGCCGTCTATTCAGTCCTGACTTGATATTGTGAGGTAATATTTAGTTGTAAGTGTAGGATGCCCATGTCCAACAATGAGACTTTAAAAGCTGTCGGAAATCTGATTATAGTTACAAGAACCCTGTTAATGATGTACTACTATATGAAAAAAGTTTAGTTTAGTTTAGTGTCACTGTAATAACCCTACTTAGCACTGCGATGAATTAAAAAAGTAATACAGACTAATTAATAGCTCTTATTATTGATATTATCACAATAAAAAGAACTTGTAGTCGCAGTTAGCTAATAATTAATTAGCGGGGGATGATATAAGGTTCCACGCTGCTAGGGGAGGCTGGAAGGAGTGTAACCAAACCATAACGGACTCAAAGATATGTCAAACAGATTTTCCTACGTTATAAAACATCTTCATGTCATGCATTGACTGGATATTGTTTGATGAATTTAAGACATTAGCTCCAGCAGTCCACTCAAACAAATGGAGATGTGAAATACGACGGGTTATGGACCCTCATATCACCACCCTTCCGTTGCCCCGGGCGTTAGACGGAATGGCGGTCAGCCAGAGGATAGTCGCTAAAGATTGTATATCAATTGACCACGTGACCATCATTATTCCTTACTATGGAAGGTAGAAACTAAGGAATACCATCTTGTATGGGGGATTAGTCAAAAAAGTGTCCACTTGTAAACAGCAAATTATTGTTCGAACACTCACCGAAATAGCGCTAGTGTAGCAAGTGGAAATGATATGAATGTAGCAGTAATAAGCAGAGTGAAGTGTGCTGAGTTACGTAGTCAACTGTGATTTGATAAATAATAACCTATGAAATTTGTGGCGCTCTTTTTAAAATGCTTCCACTTGCTACTATAGCGCCACCTTGCCACCTTAATTTGCTCCCGTTCATTGGACACTTCTTAATACACTGAGATGTTACTCCTTACTCTATTCTCCATGTTCCTTACACATAAGTTGAATATGCTATATAAAACCAACAAGTTTTTGAAGTTAAACTTTTTTATCGACGTATGGGAGAAATTTTATATTATTGTAACGTTTTTGTATTACGCGCCATCTTTATTTCTAAGTCACCAGTCCAGTTTTCCGTTACGCGCCATATTTATTTTGAAGTGAAACTTCTTGGCGCGCATGAGAGTAAATGTTTTACAGATAAAACGCGACACGAGAGAGTTAAGAGAGAATACACGCTATTGGTTGATTTATTTATGTAAACGAGATTTAAACATGAGTTTGCCAAAGTTTCACTTCTGATATGTGTACTTTGTACGCACGCATTGTTTTTTGTTGGCATGATAATTGTTACGATTTAGCCAGGCATAAGAAATTCGAAGAAAATTATTTAGGAAATAGTTTATTTGATGTCTTTCTATTATCATACAAAGTGGCTTACATATTATACAATTAGATTTTTTATTTCTACTTTTTACTATATTCTCAGAATATTTGACACAGTGATTCACTACACTTGCCATACGCTATAAAATTGAAAAATAAAATAGTTTAAAATAATAATTCTTATATTTAACAAGCATTTGATTTATTGAATTAATACAAATAAAACGAGTCTGCATTTTAATTCAAATCTTACCCTAAGGCACTGACATAAATGATTATGCACTAGATAAAAAAGATTTATAAATAATCATATTCATAATGCTAAAGAGTAAATAACATTCCTTACAATTATAGATAGAAAATGGTTAATTCGGCAAATTAAAAATCAAGAGTATGTAATCAAACAATACCTATGTGTAAGAACATTTTTTTTTTATAAATAAAAGGTCACTAATATAAACTAATATTATATTTCGCTAATTTAATGTTGCCCTAATTTAATTTTCTACTAAATTTATTATATTTAATAAATATAAATCATAATTTCAAGATCAATGATATTTTTCAAATGCCATAATAATCGTTTTAATTTACATAGTTAATCATAATTTCATGATAAAATATTTTTATATAATATCCTTAAATCACATGCCTATAAACAATTCTGTTAAATCAACAGTTTCATGTCATAAAATGCAATTTATGCATTATTAATTCATTCATACCGCCTATACAGTCCCAAAGAATTAGCCATAAGAAATTTAACACCGCAAAACTTTAGTCATTGGGTATAATTATATTATATATATAATAAATGATGTACATACATACACACAAATAGTTTCACCTTCACTTCTTGAGCTAATAAAATTTTGTGTAACATGTGTACACAATATAACTTATCATATGATTTTATGAGAAAATGCTACTTTATTATAATATAATTAAAATTAACACTAAAAATAGCTGCATTTATGATAAAGCCAACAAACATTCACAAATGACACAATTTATACGGCGTTTTAAGCAATATTTAATCGTCTATTAATCTATAGAATAGGCGGTAATATTACAATTAAAAAGACATTTTCTATTGTTAATTTGCCTATTATTTTGTGCATGTACATATTACTGATGCAGGAAAACAATAGTTTACCTATTACTTTTTCTGCTATGAAGCATTAATATAAGTAGAAGCTATGAATTCAAACGAAACCTAAATTTATTTTGAATAATAGATATCAACTTGATATACAACTCAAGAACCAAGTGTCACTTTTAAAACGAAAACGACACTATTTTTTTAAAATTTATTTCACGATTGATATAGTTTTAAATAATATAACTTAATCGCCCAAAAACCGTCACTTTCCACTTGAAAAAAAAATGTTCTATCTGTTACTTTTCATTTTAGAGATTTACGAAAGTAGCGAACTTAGCATTATTTGTGTCGTTTCCATTCTAAAGGGTGGGTTTTAATGCATTGTAATTGAATCCATAATGTATTGAACTGCAATATATTTAGGACGGTTATTTTTGTATAGAATTTACATGATCATTGTCCAAATTGTATGCTTCATATATATCAACATTTTGTTATATAACTGGATCTATGTGTGTGTGTTTTTTTTTGTGTTTCAATTTCGATTCGCGAGCCTTATTAATTATTTATTAATATAGATTAATTGTAACATAATTATGCTTGTGCGCAGCGCGACGTCTGCGTCTGTTGCATCAATGTTACCTGTGCGCACGGATACGCACTGGGCAGGAATGACACCTCGTTACTGCGTCGCCTAAGCTTGCCTCTTGTTATTTCTCTTCGAGTCCCATCTGTAACGTTTCATGTTATATTAATACATTTAAAATAAAGATCTGCGTACAATATGGCTTCCATTACGAAACTAAATATCATCATTCTCCTACTCTTATCCCAATTACTTGGGGTCGATACAATACTCCTCTTTTATAGTACATATTGTAAAAGTTATTGGCAATAGTTTTATGACGGCCGCCTGCCAGACGTCAAACCTCCTTGGCAATGTAATTGTTGACCAAACTGCATCAGATGGAGTTGGTCCAGGTCGTTATAAGGCTCTTCGTCGTATTTTAGGAAATCCACGAGCAAAGTAAGGGTTGGTAGTATTCGTAGCCCCTACCACACACCATTACAAAACTAAATATATTTAATATATTGAAATTTAATAGATATTATTTTTTATTCTAAATGATACCATATTTTGAGTTAATTCTTTAGCAATACATAAAAATGTATTCAATTTCATGCAGCGGTTATTAAATGATGAGTGTACAAACATACAGACAGGCAATACACAAAAATTCTAAAAAATATTTAGAATTTTTGTGTTTGCCTGTCTGTATGTACAACATATTATGTTGCTGTGACTTCTGTTGCTCTAATAAAGAGCCCACTTGTTAGTTTATTTCTTCAATATATATATATATATATATATATATATATATATATATATATATATATATATATATATATTGTACAGACATCAACTTATTGTGTGCGTATTATTTTTAAAGCTGACACAACATCAACTAAATTTCGATATTGTGTAGAATCTAGAGGCCCAGACGCCTTACATTTCGTCTAATTTAGTATCAATAATTACTGAATAATTGTTGTTGTTTAATTAACCCGGCGTCATTGAGGTTGGGTCAAAATGACCCAGTGTTCGTAAGAATGTTAATATTTTTTTACGTGCGCGCGCGACTTTGCCAGTCTTCTCAGTAGCTGGAGCCAACGTTGTGTTCTAAACGTTCTCGAAAAGAAATCAGTCAAGCGGTGAGAACGCTGGGAGCTCAACGCGTGTATTTGTCAAAAAGGTAAATATGACTCATCCTCACAATTATCGTAACAATTTCGTACCTTATTTTTGTATAATTTTTTATTACTGAATTTTGTTTTTTTGGTGTTTATTTAAGTTTTTCTTTTCTTATGTTCATATTTTTGATTTTATTCTTATATTACACTGAATCAACAACAATAAGCTAACAGAAAAAAGAACCTCATTTTTTGAAACGCTTAGGTCTTGCGCTCGCTAGTGATCATTTGAAAAATCGTCAGAATTTGAATCGCCTGCCACGAGAAATGCGTAAGAGAATCAGAGAGTTTACTGGTGCATCACCTGCAGAGCCTCCTGCAAAAATACCCAATACCCGCAAAAGATGCCAAGTATGCCCTGTAGAATGGGATCGTAAAACCAAAAACTCATGTCGAGGTTGTGACAAATATATTTGCTCTGAGCATATTATACCTTTCTGCAGTGATTGTGTAAATAATGAGGATTCTAATTAGATTTGTTAAACTTTTTTCTAAAGATATAAGTGCTATATGTGATTGAAAAGACTATATTTTAGAATAGTAACGTGATAAAACTCTAAGGGATCTCAATATTGTTAATTTTGCGAGAATTTAAGTAAATATTTAGATACTTTGAATAAATACTTTGTGATTAATATTTTTTCTTTTATTCCTAAGATCAGAGTGTAAATATGCATTATAATGATAAAAATTACAAATATATTAAAAAAAAACATGAAATGTAATACTTTATATACACGGGTTATATTGACCCACCTCAACATCCGTGTAACAATTTAGTACCACAATGACGCCGGGTTAAACATATACACAAATACTCCTATCGTAGTAGCGTAAGATTTGTAAGAGAAGACAAAAGGAACGCAAGCTGATAATATCGCTAGAAGAGAGCACACCCTTGAGGCAAATTATATATATGCCCACCCATCCAGCTAGGGTGGTATACACGCCAAATTCATTCTCGTTGTGGAGAAGGATCATGCCTAACCAACCGGTGAGGTTTACATCGACTTTATGTATGGACAACTTTATCTGTTGATGATTTTCGTCTTTGAAATATTAATACTAATAGATATATAATTGCAATATGTTATACCTGTAAAGGTCCGTTGCTCACATCTACGTTGTGTTTATTGGAGAGAGTACTCATAAGTCTTTCCTGTTAAAATAAAAAAAAAAGATATGATTTTTATTTCAGAACAACAATACAATCATACAATGTACGAAAATAAAGTACCATCCAAACACGAACTGACCATTTGTGGAAATATTTATTTTGTGTGTAAATCGAATACACTGCATGCATATTCAGTGAGGTCACTCCTAAGACCATGGTGTGCTATATAGGAATAAACTTTATTAAATTCCTGACAACGTGTATGCGAAATTACAAGGTGATCGGTTCAATACCTTTTTTTTGGGGCCAGGCTATAGTCCAGTCAAATCACGTCAAAATCGCTACAGGCGGCGAAGTGTATTACCATAACCAGTCTTACGAACCTCTCTATTATGAATCGGCCACGAATACCTAGCCTTTCTCTTCGCTAGTAATTGGTCTACCACTTATGTCGAGATATTGTTACAGACACATTTAGAATGTACATTTTTAATATTAGTTAGGCCTTATTTACATTTTCTGATCATTCTTTGTTTAGCTATTATGGTGTTAGTTTAATAGTTTAGTGTTGTAGGGAATTACTTGCTTGCACTTGTAGCCTTTTGAGCTAGCACGCATAATTTTTAAACGATATAACATGTATACGAACTGACCTCAGCACTCCGTTCTGCGTCGGCTAATGTGTGGTTGTGATTGGCTCCCTTTGCCTGATGAAGCTCTTCCTGCAGTGAGTCAATTTTTTTTTGCATCTGTGTGAAAAATATTCCATACTTTTATTTATATAATTTAAAATTTACCTACCTCCACCAACTATGTATTAACATTGTTCAACGCCATAATAGGAGAAATGAGGATCCAGAAACAGAAAAGATTTAAAAGAAGTACTTTGACATGAATAAATCAGATGAGGGTATGAAATATTTTCACTTTGCAAATTAGAAACTTTACAAATGATCTCAATTCTGTAATAATAGCAATTACGTTCATTTTATTGATAAAATTAAATGTCCTTTCTTAAAAACATACTTATTTTATATATAGCTTTAATATAAACAATTCTTTAATTTAATTATTTTTAATTTGTAACAACAACAAAAAATGTTTAAAATTTAAACAGCAATTATAATCATTTAAGTTACATTGAATAAGTTTTTACTAGTTATGATATTCAAAAGTGAATGATGTTGAGGTACAAAATAGAAACCTTTGAATGAATGTATAACACTTATATAAATTTTATAACAGTAAGGATATGCTATTTTTCTTATAAGTCTATTCAACAGGTCAACAGAATTGATGTTCACTGACCTAACAATAAAAACACATAAGCACACAAGTGCAAACACAATTATCAGTGTAATTTATACCTCCTCTACGATTGTGGGCAATGATTTTTCTATGCAGGAGTATGCAAACGCCAGAGGTTCCTACATAAAACAGTAAAATGCAATACATGTCGAACTACAAAAATATAATTATTTATAACATCTAAAACATATGTATATTTCAGATAGATGGTGATGAATACTAGTACTTCCTTAAGCTTTTATATCTTCATCAATATTATGGGCCACTACAGTACAGGTGTACGCTATAATAGAATTTACCAATACTACCCGTCCCGTTTTTACACTTTTTTAACCCATATTACACTCTCAGTGACTCGTAGTATACAGCCAAGGTTCAGTTTTTTAAAGCGTAGTATTTTTGAAGACAGGTCTCCTGAACAGGTCACATAGTATGGGTACTTTCCTTAATTTGTATACATTTCAAACTGCTGCATACGCAAGAAAGTCCAAAGACAACAGGAAGTTATCATTTTGAATATTTATAAATGAAAATAACAACTTCTTAGTTCATAAATGTCCCACACTATTGGGCCCAGGCCTCCTCACAACAGGCTGAAGAATGCATTTATATATATTTATGTTCGAGATTTCCCCCTTTTCGCAGTAATCAAATCTATCTGTTTACTTCGCTTAATCATTTAATACACCCACAGAATGTGTTTGTGACCAAAGTACTCTTATTCCGTCACCATGTGAATTCAAAATAGTAACTGATTTGAACAAAATACAATACGGCATTGCAGAAGACATGAATTTTCAAAATATTATGAACCACTGCAAAGTCATTTATAAATAAGTAGACTATATATCATCACAGCTCATAAGCTAGCTATTCTACTGCTAGACTCCAGCCTCCTCCATAATTGGAGGGCATTTGACTACTATATCACGTTGGTCAGACGAATTGGGTATTTCGAGATTAGGGAGCAGCACTCACCTAAGAAACTCATAATACCAACTGCGATTGTCAACTTGTATGGCAACCATGGTGATTATTCCCTCTTCCTAGGGAGGCCCATTTCTAACAGTAGACGTCGATAGCCGATAGTACGGATGAATGAACAATATGTTGAACATATCCCAAAAAGTATACTAACATCGAAATTATTTTAAATTATGCCGAGGTTCACAGACATTAAAGCTAGGCCCCAATTTTGCTACCATAGGACCCATCGAGAATCATCTCACACCAGTACATATATGACTGTGAAAAATAAAAAAAACTAATATTGATGATTACAAATGCATCTGCATCTCACCTGTAAAACAGTTCGCTGTTTAAGTTCATCTAGCTCCTGCTGTTTGTCAGCCAGTTGCTGCGCCCACTTCTGTTCTTCTAGTGCGACATTCTGTTGTAGTAGGCTTAACACTCCTTCCTGATTTAGAGATATTTATAACATAAATATATATATATATATATATATATATATATATATATATATATATCAATATTATGAGTTTGTCGCTGTACATCGTTTTGATGACTTGGCGTACGTGGAAAACTAACAAAAACAGGTTTAGTTGTTTTTAAAGAATTTAAACGACTTTGAACGCCTAAATTACTACTACAAATGTAAAATCGAACTTTCACTTTTTTATTTCTGTCAAATATGCTGTTCAGAGATTATCAATCCATTTGGTCATAGCCTCCTCATGAAATGCCACTCAAAATAATCTAGTGCCAGGTGACATACAACGATTATCAGTAGATAACCTAAGATAATAAGAGCAGCAACTCTTAAGATTGCGTTAATCCAGCTTACCACATTTTACGTGGAACTCTAAAGCATTGCAAAACGTTTAGGCTCCTACTTATCCATTTGTGGAACAAAGACATAAGAATATTCTTGTTTTTCGGCCGATATAAGTCCCACTGTAGTACACGATCCTTCTACATAATGGACAGGCGAAATGGACCTATAGTATATCCATTTCCATCACGCTGGTCAGATGGTTTCGACTATTTTATTTCAAGTTATCTCTTTTAACGTTTTTTAAATGCCTACATTAATTAGTCATCCTTTAGGACACTCGCGGGAAAGAAATCTGTAATGGATGTATATTTATTACATAAAAAAAAGAAACAGAGGCGCGCGATTAAAAAGAGAAACTTACAGTGTCCATTATGATTTTCTTGTACTTTTCCAAGAGAGCCTGGGATTGTTCATTTTGAAGCTGCAAGTCTTTGAGTCGATCTTCTGTTTCTGTCGTGTTGGTTTCAGGAGCAGGTGTCTTGCTTAGTTCACGTTTCAAGTTCTCTGCAAAGGTGAGTACCCACGTTCGGTCGACTGCGGTGGTAGGGGCAGCGGAGGGGCACACCGTTCGCAGCACATTCGCGACTTCATTATATTGAGCTTCATGAGATTTCGCTAGTGCCTCCTAAAGGAAAATAAAAACTAAATATATTTACGGTATAAAGAAATATAGGTAAACATCAAAAGCGACACTAATATAATGTATCCTGGTATAGTTTTATATACATATTTACTTTTAGGTTTAGAAAAAAAGTACTTTAATAATATTTTATAGACTATAATACCACATAATACAAACATATAACGAGAATAATAATCGGTACAATCACTTGCGCAATACACAAAGTTTTGTATAAAAATCATACCCAGCGTCACGAAGTATAGATACAAGCAGTCCGACCGTAATGTTGAACGAATGCTCTCAATTTAGGGGACAGAATTTTTGCCGGTAGAGCGCGCCACTTTTCAAGTTATACTCGTTTAAATCCTTAGGCGGGAATTTCTATTGCTATTGACTGGAATGTTTTGTTGCTATTGACAGCCCTGGAATTTTATATTTAAATTGAACATTCGCGAGCCAACGCTTGTTTACGTGTAATTATAATCCGAAACCTAGCGCAGCCAGTGGCAGAAAAGAGAACTAAGATCTGGGTTCATTATTGTGTCCATGAATACTATGGAAAAGCCTATAGCGTTCGGACTCTTTGTATTTATATTTCGTGCCCAGCGTATTCAGCGTATGAAGTTTACTTACACCAGTAAGGCGTCTGTGCATAATATTTAGTGCTTTCGATAAAATATAATTTCTTAACTTGGTTCTTTACACGCTTTATGAAAGAAAATTATATTTGAAATAAAACTACTTTTACGGATTCTATCGCGTTTGTATTTGATTTTTAATTTCCAGACGTTTCGAACACTTTACAGTGATCATGGTCACGGGAGGACAGTCCTCCCGTGACCATGATCACTGTAAAGTAAAAGTAGTTTTATTCCAAATGTGTAATACTCGCGTAAACATTAGAAGAAAATTATATATTATAGATTTTTTTCAGTCGGACAGGCATGGTACGAAAGTCTACCCGAAAAGGTAAGCTGCCGCACAGGCTACAGACCTGGTACCCGTGGCCAACCCACATGGAGCTACAGTATACGTCATCCCTTCCTTCGCCCCGGACGGATCGATCGGGGTGAGCCCATAGCTCCTACCAGAAAAGAAAGTGCGACATCCCTTACTATATCAACGGTTATAATACCAAATATATTATAATATAAAATAATATATATATTGCATAAATACATTATTAGCACATTATATACAACGAAGCGAAGCCGGCCAAAGATATTTATAGAATATAATTATGGTGTACGCTTGGCATAAATCTGTCGTGTAGAATGATAAATCGAGCACTTACGCGTAACGAGTCTTGGGCCGGCAACGCACTTGCCGATTTCATCTGTAGAGCCTTTTCGGCAGATTGTAACGCCTCCATTACCTTCCAGTTTTTAGTTCGCAACTCCTAAGCGGGACGAGTTAAAAATAAGTTAAGGAAAATTAAACAGAGATCAGCTATTATTTCGAGAGAAAGTTATACAAGAATGGTTAGTTATTTTTTATGTACTTTATTATATAAGTAAATAAAACCAAACAGAATATATATAAAAAATAACATATAAATTCCACATTCAATAGGAAACGTTATATGAAGTCATTGGCAAGGGATGCGAAAAATATAGCATTGATTTCAAAAAACAAAAAAATAATAGACGTATTTCACACGTGGTACAACTAAATTCAGAAAACTAAACTGCGAAAGTAGGAGATGAATCCAGTGTCAGAAGTGGGATAGTTATATGATTTATACTTTACAATATTGGTACAAAGTGTAATAAGTATTTTTTTTAAAATTCATAACTCGATATTGTCAATTTGTACAAGTGGCTTATGGTTAATGAACTATGAAAATTATGTATTAAGCAGGTGCAAATACGAAAAATAAATATTTGTATTTTACGTCATTCTCTTAATAACTCCTATAACATATTTATTACTTTCAGTGTCGCTTTTATGTTTTATTGTGCTTCAAATTACAGTGCTAGAGAAGTTTTCACTTCAAACACTTCTTTAAGTTAGGTTAAGACACAAATAGATTTCATAACGGTGAGGTTTCGGGATTAACTTCATGTCTAGGACTTTTTATTGAGACATGCCCACTTGAACAAATGACAATTAATTAACTGTTTGTATGTATTGTTAGTGCTGTACGGATATCTGTGATATAATACCATCTCGCTGACTATTTCAAGCGCTTACTATCCTTCACACACAATAACCATTACATATGAATACCAATCTGTCACTGTAAGCGCCCGCAGTCAAAACCTATTAAGGTAATAAATACGTGATTATCACTATGAAACACCTATTGCAAATAATATCGACTTAAATCCTGAAAGCGGAATACGGTATTAATAATAAAATGATAAACAACTCACATTATTCTTGTCCTGATACTGCGCTAACTGTTCCTGTAGACGTGTGACGTGTTCCTTCTGCTCGCGGCTGGCTCGCTGCGCCGCCGTCAGCTCATCACGAAGAGATTCCACTAAACTCTCCACTTTCGCTAACTCAGCAGCCTGCCATCACAAATGAAATTACTCATTATATACAAGACTCGAAGACGTATTTTAGTTATGCTTATAATCTAAGAAGATGAGAATGGATTTATTCTATTGCATTGATGGCAAGAATACAATATGTAGGTTTGTATACGGGTCATATAAAAAACCTTACATGACAACGTTCTCTTAATAGTAGACCTATTTCAGCATTCTCTTATCATCATCATTCTCTTACTCTTATCCCAATTACTTGGGGTCGATACAATATGCACTATTCTTTCATAGTACATATTGTAAAAGTTATTGGTAATAGTTTTATGACTGACCGCCTGCCAGACGTCAACCCTCCTTGGGAATGTACTCGTTGACCAAAAGGCATCAGATGGAGTTGACCGAGTTCGTTATAAGGCTCTTAGTCGTCTTTTACGACATCCACGAGCAAAGTAAGGGAGTTCTCTTAGTAATAATGCGGTTCAAAAGGTTTTGTAATGTGAGGTCGAAAATAAAACGAACTCTCTTAATAACTTAAATACAAAAAAAGGAATACACAATATTAGTTTATTACTAATAATGATTTAAATATTGTAAGCAGTTTAAGGACTTCTTCCTCTAGTCGTAGTAAAACCTAATTTATCCCTCTCAAGCATGCTTATTGCCGCTTATTGCACATTATAAAATTTACCAATCATGTCTAGAACAGGTTCGTAATAAGTTTGAAATGAATAAAATTGAAACAAACCTTGAGTTGCTCGTTGGCAGGTAGACCGTTCTGTGCGGGGACAGCTTTCAATAGTTTCAATTCCGACAACTCTGTCTCACGCGCAGATAACTGTTCTCGCAACAGACCCAGTTCATTTGACAACTGCAGAAAAAAAATAAGTTTCAAACTATATTGAGCTTAACTCAGGTACATGTATTTCAGTTTTTTTTCCTATATAAAACATTTTTACATTTTTGTAACTAATCATCTCAGCTCATATGCGTAACAAACGCGTTGGTTTAAAGTTTTGTTTAGTGTTTTCTTGCACTGATGTTATCCGCTTGCATCCCTTTGTCGTCTTTTACGATAACCCATATAAAAGTAAGATGTGCTGTAGCATCGCATTTTTACTGTCTCCATACGGATCACACATTATAACCAATTAAAATCGGTCAAATATACTACAAAAATATTTTTTCATAATAAAAACATAGGCTAATTATTAAAAAAAAATACACTTGGCAGTAGGTGCCGATGCGGTATAGCCAATGTTAAGCTTAGACTTTCTAATTCATTTAATAATAAAGTGATGAATATAAAAAAATGGTACGATAACTTATTCCGCGTTGAAGCCTCAAGTTAAGTAATTATATATTACGTGTATTTGTGTTATAATCTAAATTGAATTTGTAAACTGTAGAAAACTCACAGTAGCACAGTGTTGTGAGCATTTGGGACAGATTCCGGTAAGTATTTGGATTAAAAAAATATTTCTAATAATGTATTTTCTAATAGTTTGTTTGGTAACCCTGCCATACCGCTTAAAAATATAAACAAAAATCGATTGATTGACAATGATGATAAGATACAACGTTTATTTGTATTTTTTTTTTCATGTTTTTTTAAAGACACACTTGCACTAAGGAAATAATCTTTGTATTGCGGGGGACTTTACAAACGTATAATTAACGCAGACAAATTACACCCAGTCTTAGAACAACAGTTTGAGGATCGCACAAAGTATTATCCTGCGTAGGAATCGAACACAAGCTGGCACGGAAGGTATCTCAACCATTACGTCATCTGTGCAGTTAAATATATATATATATCTCCAAAAGAATGCGTAAAAATTGTTAATAGCTCCGAAATAAATGATTGTATCGCTTTTAAAGGAATCCAAAGTCAAATATGTATATATAAAAAATTGAATGTTTTAAAATTTTACGATCAATATTCATTTAATGTAAAAGAGACTCACCTGTTGTTTTACTTTCTCGTGTTCTTCTTTTATTTTGTCAGATTCAGCCTTTGATGATGCAGATACCTTCTTTAATTTCTCATATTCATCCTTTACTTTTTCAAATTCTTCTTTGATTTTCTCCGCGTTACTTTCAGCAGTCTGAGCATGATTAGCTAATCTTTGTACCTCACTTTGCAGTTCTGCCATGGCTATAATAAAAATGTTTGAATTAAAAATATTGCTTGAGTGAATATTATTCACTTATTGAAATGTTAATATTTATATTACTCATATATGTTCCACAATTTCAAACATTATAATTATAAAAATATACACAGGTTGCCGATTTAATTAGTAGAATCCTTGAAGGGGTTGTATCAGACCATGATACACTATCCAAATCAGTAAAAAAAAAATAGTACCTAAGTTTTGATTAAATTGTCATACTGATAAGCGGTCAATACACTTGTACTATAAAAATTCGATGTAGGCATATACTCATGCGTGTGACACTGAACTAGTAGGCAAATAGTCCCGCTCTCGCTGCGCTCACCGCCGCACAGCTGGTCGAAATGTACCTGCAGGTCAATGTGCGCGGACAAACCTACTATTTTGATAAGAAACAAATCACTTTATATCGGGCTTGGGCAGAGCTAGGACTCTGCAACTAACTTTAATGTTTTTTATGACGTCATTCCTACGCCTAGTTTCTAATAATAAAATCGGCACCCTGTAAATAAAATTTAAGTGTCTGTTTGTAATTCCAAAATCACAGCTGAAAGTATATACTGTACATACCTAAATAAAAAAAATATTTTAAAAGTTTTCTTTGTCTGTCTGTTTGTTCCGACTAATCTCTGAAACGGCTGGACAGATTTTAACGGAACTATTACTGCCAAGCATCTGATGTTAAAAGGAGTATCTTAGGTTACTTTTATTTTAGAAAAAAATATAGCGTTACACAAAAACTAAATAAAAACTATTGAGAGATGCCGAGGGACTGAAGCCTGGGGAAGAACATAGGCAATCTTTTTGTCAACAAATCACGCGGGCGAAAGCTAGTATCAATATATATTTAGATAATAATCCTTGGGTTTGATTTTCCTCCTTGAACTTTGACTTCTTACAACGTGGCTGTACCGTAGGTATTGAGGCGGTCCATGAGCACTAAATGCACATAAGGTATAGTGGTTAAAATATCTACTGACTGAACTAAGTGTCGTGGGCTCCCGTGCAGGACAATGCTATGCGATCCACAAATTGTTGTTCGAGTCTATGTGTAATTTGTGTCTATTAATTATTTATTTTTAAGCTCTGCGATATAAGATTAATTTCTATAAATCAATTGAAAATTATTAGATGGTGTCTTTTAAAAAAACTTCACCATCAGATGGGCTGCTTGATCGTCTGCCATCAAGGGTAATTAAAAAAAAACATCATTTAGCGGTTAGGTACGCCGCACGTGTTTATAAGCGGTTATTATTGTTTATGAGTATTTATACCTTGGAGCCGGTCGTGTTGATCAGCCCTGGCGTGCTGCTGCAGGTCGGCGAGCTGTTGCGCGAGATCAGCGGCATGCTGTTGTGCGAGGCAGGCGGCATCTCTCGCTGCGCCCGCCTCCATTCTGAGTTGACCTGCCTCTAATGCGTGAGCCGCTAGTTCCGCTTGCAACGCGCCTATCTGACCCAACAACGCCTGCTCCGTCTGTCACCACACACAATAAATCAATCTTTATAGCTAGGTTGAGGTTATGTCAACTCAATACATTATAAGACGATAATGCAAATATTTCAAAGTCACTAATAATTGCGAAATTATGGTGTATTGGTAAGTAGTGGCGTAGTGGTTAAGATAACGACCTTCCGTGTCAGTTCCGTGGGTTCGATCCCCACGCAGGAATAACACTTTGTGCAATTCACAAAGTGTTGTTCTGAGTTTGGGTGTAATTTGTCTGCGTTAATTGCATGTTTGCAAAGAACCCCCGCTCAAAACAAGGATTATTTTTTTTGTGCAGGGTGTTCGTCTCTTACGATTACCCACGGGTAAGATAAGGGATGGTGAATTGTCTTACTCTTACTCCGTCAGTACAGGGATAACGTAAAGATTTACAAATCGAGTTATACTGATACTTATTGAAATAAACATGTTTCAGCAAACGAATCATGCCATATAGTAGTATCCTATCAGTCTATCGACATCTACTATGAGACATGAACTTTGATTATAGGGCATAACCTCAAAATCGCTAATCTTGACGGGTGTGCGAGCAACCTGTCATTACTCGTGCATGTAGTAAAAGTCGAACTAAGAGTGTAACACCGACCAGGTCCATCACCTATCCTAGTGTAGTGTAATCAACAATTACTTTCCCAAAAAGATGTATGTGATCTCGTGTAAAATTTGACTACAACGCTACGAAGCCTGTTTTGGTCGTCTTCCACCTTTTACAGATAGAAGTAATATTCGAATTTCGTACACATTGTGATAAGGGATAATTACACAATCAAACTATGAAAGATATGTATTATATAGTTTACCTCGGACAATCTCTGGATATGCATTTCCATCTGTACGCGTTGCGCCTGCGCATCGCCCTCAGCGGCCAGTTTAGATTGTAGCTGCACAAACAGAACTTATATTTCACACACCGACTGCACAGGTGGCGTAGTTCTTAAGATACCGACCTACAACGCTAGTGTCATGGGTTCGATTTTCAAGCAGGCAACTACTAACTGCTAAACTAGAACCGTACCCGCCCATATGAATTATATTGGAATGAGTGTAATGACGAAGTTGGAGGATTTACTGTTCTCATTTCATTCCCTGCAAAATTAAACTTATGATATTCAACCAGGTGGCTGTATGCCTGGAGTCTAGAAGCGGCGGTTATCATTTAACATCAAACGAGTTGCTTTCTGGTGAACCATCAAAGACAAAAAAAAAATGTGTCATCATCATCAACTTGCTCTTATCCCAATTTATTTGGGGTCGACGTAATATGTCTTCTCCTTCCATACAACCCTATCAGACGTCATCTCTGTGGTCACTCCTTGTTTAAACATGTCATGTTTCACGCAGTCCAAACATCTTTTTTTCGGTCTTCCCTTACCCCTAAGTCTTCAACATTCATACTTAAAACTTTCCTCACAACATTACTTTCATTCTGTCTCATCACATGTCCATACCATGTCAATCTTTAATTCCTTAACTTTACCGTCACTAGCGCAACGTTCAAACTTCCTCTTATGAAAAAAAAATGAGTATAAAAAAATGTGTAGGTCTAGATTAATAATATTACCATGATTTTCTCCTGTGCGAGCTGGTTATTGTCTTCGGCGAGACGTGTCAGACGCGTCTGCAATGCATGAAAGTCTGCTCTGACGGCTGCAGCGGCCTGCTCGCTGGCGCGCGCCGCATTCACCGCGCTGCCCGCGCGCACTCTCTCCGCATTCAACTGCGCTCTATTTATATGAAGATGGACGTATTGAGAATTAAAATTTTCGACATATTAGTGTTTCAATACTTTGTTAAAGGATAAAATGGACATCAAGTCTCACAAAACCAACCAAGATATGTAAACGAATCGTACTTATCATAGTATTTTGTGTTTGATTAACTGGCAGAATAGTTAGCTGTTATAATACTCAATTTTTTTTGATAATAATTATCTTAATCATTGATAATAATTATCTAAATAAAAATCTTAACAGCTTTTTTAATTTCTCTCATAAAGTTAATATCCATACAGAAAATAAAATGGAGGCTGGCTCAGTTTAACATAATAAATAATATTGGTAGCTTGTTTAAACTAAAAATATCTGGATGATCGAACCCGATCTTTTCAATGTTTTTTGGCAAATATATATAAATATATAAAACTAATTGATTAAATAAAAAAAAATGTAAAAATAATAAAATGGGAGCACTAGGGATTAAACCAAAGCTAGTCTGTAAGCTGTATTCGACTGCTCAATTTACGAACTGAGCTATGCCTATACCCAATGACAGCGTCAAAATTTGCCTTCATATTCTAATAGTTTACAGTCAAAGATTTTTTTTTGTTGGCAGCAAAACGATATTTTTTAAAAATCATTGGAGCTGTTACCGAGATTCAGATTGTATATAATATATACATTATGTATATATACAGGAATTGATCGTTTAAAGGTATTAGATTAGATAACTGGGCACCTTACAATTTTATAAATTTATTTTATATACATACATATCATCACGCCATATCCCTTGCAGGGTAGGCAGAGAGAACAGAGTGCCAGAGAACTCTATCTCTGCATACTTCACTCGCTTCCTCAACATTCATAATTCTCTTCATACACGCTCGCCGGTTTCGGAGACTCTTGACTCCACCTTCCTTCAGTACATGACCAATCTGGTCTAGGTAGATTAGTCTCGCTCTCCCTCGGTACCTACATCCTTCCACTTTCGCATTGTATATCTTCTTAACCAGACGTTCGTTCGGCATTCTTTCCACATGTCCGAACCATCGGAGCATTCCCTTTCTCATCTTTACACCAATACTCTCTTTCATACCTACTCGCTCTCTTACGTCGTCGTTACGAATGCGGTCGGTCAGCCTAACTCCACAGATTTTCCGAAGAGATCGCATTTCGACCGCATTAATTTTACTTTCATACTCTTTTCTGCATACCCAACTCTCGCTTCCATACAGTAATGTTGGGACAAGCACTGCGTTATGTATTGCTACATGTGCCTTCTGGCTGAGGTGGTGGCTGCCGAGAAGTTGCCCCAACGCTCCGTTCACTCTATTTCCCGCATTCACTCTTCGCTCTATATCAGTGGTGTACCTTCCATCTCGGCTAAATCCACATCCAAGATATACAAATTCATCCACTTGCTCTAGTACATCATTACCTATTGTTACTCTTACATCTGTTCTGGCTTCATCTCTTTCAAAGACCATTGTTTTGGTTTTGCTCACATTCACGCGTAGACCTCTTTTCTTACAATCTTCTGTCATTGTGTCGACTAGGGTCTGCAGGTCAGTCGCTGACTGTGCCAGCAGGACTGCATCATCTGCATAAAGCAGAGCAGAGACCACTGAGTCACCCATCTGGACTCCCACATTCATATCATTCAACCTTTGGAGACATTTATCCAGATATATGATAAACAGCCTGGCTGATAGAACGCAGCCCTGCTTAACGCCGATATTGACGTCAAACCAAGGCGACATTCCATCATCCAGCCGCACACAGGCTCTACAGCCCATGTAACTGGATTGCACAGCCTGCAGCAGTTTACCGTTAATACCATACTCCGGTAAAATGTCCCAAAGTTCCTTTCGTACAACCGTGTCAAATGCTCTCTCCAGATCCACAAAACTGCAGAAAACCCTCTGACTTAGGGCCAGATGCTTCTCCACAATGTTGCGCAGAGAGAACACTTGATCCATGCATCCCCTTCCACTCCTGAAACCTCCTTGTGTCTCACACAGTAAACCATCGGACACCATCCTCATTCTCCTTTCAATAATTTTACCATACACTTTTGCTGCCAAACTGGTCAAGCTTATGGCTCTGTAATTTGCGCAGTCATAACGTGAACCCTTGTTTTTAAACAAAGGCACGATGACTGCGCTATTCCAGTCCCCGGGAACCATTCCCGAGCTCCAACATAAATTGAGGAGCAACAGGAACGCCTCCCGGACACAGGAGCCACCAAGCTTGATCATCTCGGCAGACACCATATCAATGCTCGCTGCCTTACCATTTTTCAAACTTCTTATCGCCCATTCAACTTCATCCATACTGATGCCATCGGAGGACGCCGACGCCGAATGTTGATCTACTAGACCACATGCGACACCGGCGCCAACCGTAGCATCCGCATACATATCGCCAAAATATTCACTCCATCGGCTTAACACGTCTTGTGTTTGTGTAAGAATGTCTCCACCTTTAGACCTTATTTTATTCATTCTGAAGGCTGACCAACCACCCCGAGACTTCTTCACCTCCCTCCAAAAGAGTTTGGTGTTACCCTCGAAGTTTTTAGTCAGCCTATCTTCTGCACTCATACTCGTGATAGATCACGTTTCTCTTTCACTAAGGCCTTGGTGTCATTCTTACATTGCCGATATATTTCTTTCTTCTGTTCAGTCATACTGTCATTCAGATTCAAATTTTATTTTATATTATTTTTATATATATCACGGACACGGAATAAAATAAATTATAATGACATCGTTGCACTAAAACAATATACAAACTATTGAATAACTTAAAACAGGAATAAATAAATATATAAATAGTAGGTATGAAAGAGAGTATTGGTGTAAAGATGCGAAAGGGAATGCTCTGATGGTTCGGACATGTGGAAAGAATGCCGAGTGAACGTCTGGTTAAGAAGATATACAATGCGAAAGTGGAAGGATGTAGGTACGGGGGGAGACCGAGACTCACCTACCTAGACCAAATTGGTCACGTGCTGAAATAAGGTGGAGTCAAGAGTCTCCGAAACCGGCGAGCGTATATGAAGAGAATTATGAATGTTGAGGAAGCGAGTGAAGTATGCAAGGATAGAGTTCTCTGGCACTCTGTTCTCTCTACGCCTACCCTGCAAGGGATATGGCGTGATGATATGTATATATGTATGTAGGAATAAATAAAGAACATATGCCTTGCTTACCTCAGCTCCTTCAATTTAGCATGAAGAGCTTGGGATGCTTCGACTTCATCTGCTAAGGCTTTCTCCTTATCGGCAAGCTGTTTCTTCATTTTTTGCATAGGATCATTGGGACCCTATAGTAAATAGAAAATATTATTTCAAAACTTAATTCGTCACTAACACACAATGTCATATAAAATTTCCAGAGAGTTCTCAGCTTTATATCTTTAATCAATACATTACCACATCTTAAAAACGCGTTGTAGACTATGACAAGAATATAATATGTGATCAACCTTTACTTTCTCTATTTTCTGTGGGAGTTGTAAAAACCGGCCGGGGTTCAAGGAGATAGGCAGCAGCACTCAGCTAGGAAACTTATAATATCAACTGCGTTCAATCAATCGTTAATCCGAATTATCCGCCTTTGGAAAATGCAAATCCTACAATGGACTTCAATAAACCGATCGATGGTTGGAAATATACAATTTGAGTAGGTTTTTAATAATTTTTTTTTGCCTTATTGGTGACAGAGTAACTATACAATTCACTAACCCTTGTTTTGCCGGTGGGGGCACGTATTAACGTATATGAGCTGACTTCCAAGACTAGTAAAAGAAAATATAAATAATGAATCAACCAAAACATTCTGTACCATATTATGCGTGACCATGATATACTATTCATGACATGATACACTAATTATAACCACCTTTTTTTTTTAATCTACCAATATTGTCATTATCATCATCATTCAACCTTTTGCCTTCCAATGTTAAATTAAACGTAGGCACCCCCTCCCCTATAGAATGCTACATGTCTTGGTCTTCCTTTGGAGGAGTTATTACTATAATCACCATGCTTGACAATTGAATTGCCAATCGTAGTACGATGTTAAACGTTTCTCGGGAGATCGCATCTGTTCATTCTACTAGTTAAACCCTTATACTCGTTCCAACCATTTATTTTACTTTTGACACATGCTTTAGGACGTAACTGTTTCATTATACGCAATTATTAACTTTGAAACGAGTGAACAGAGAAATATATAAACTGCCCAATAATATTTATATATCTTAATTATTACCCACTAAATACATTAATATGCCGTAAATAGCTCTATTCATAAAATTTAAGTGATAATTCATTTCCGTTATAAAAAAAGTTACGTTCTATCGTATCTAGTGACACTGTCACTACGTTACGTTAAAAAAGTTACGTTCTATCGCATCTAGTGACACTGTCACTACGTTACGTTAAAAAAGTTACGTTCTATCGCATCTAGTGACACTGTCACTAGATGCGATAGAACGTAACTTTTTTTATAACGGAAATGAATTATCACTTAAATTTTATGAATAGAGCTATTTACGGCATATTAATGTATTTAGTGGGTAATAATTAAGATATATAAATATTATTGGGCAGTTTATATATTTCTCTGTTCACTCGTTTCAAAGTTAATAATTGCGTATAATGAAACAGTTACGTCCTAAAGCATGTGTCAAAAGTAAAATAAATGGTTGGAACGAGTATAGTCGCTTTTTACGACTGTTAAGTAAAGGATGGCGGCAACTGTATTTTTATCCTGTTACCACGCGGTATATCTATCATATTCTTCTGAAAATACATATAAAGGATGTTTGCTATAAATTCTTCTAATTCTGTACTGTAACGTCAAAACAGGTTTGAATGAAATTTTGAAGGGTGATAAATAGTTGTTAGATTAACACGTAGACCGAGTTATCAAGATATAACTATATCTGCACGGGTAAAAATATTCACATTTTTTTTGGGGGTGGGTTACGGTCGGCGCGCTCCTCGCATCACTCCGTCCGGGGCGGCAGAGGGACGTAAGCACGCACACCCATAACCCATCCGTGACGTCGCCTTCGTCGTTGGGCCGATCACCAGAGCAGAGTGACTTGACGTCAGTGGTTGGCCCGACGGAATACCTCCTGAGGAGTACCCTCACCTCGACCAACGTCCCCACCTTGGGGAGGATGTCGGTCTTTCCTCACGCGGTCGGCCTCTCGCCGGGTGACGGACTAATTCCCCGAAAAATATTCACATTGCACCGAAGTCTAGAACTATCCGGAACAGCCATATCTAATTACTACATTTTATTTTGTACCATGCAAAGAAATATAACACCGAAGAGTTATTTGCAATATAAAATTTACATAAGCTTGCGCTTGAATGAGCCGACACCCACGCAACCATTTGAGTAAACATTTTGACAAAAACGTTGCCATTATCAGTTTAATATTTTATCTATTACAAATATATTATACATTACGAAATCTAAAAACATCGTTGAAAAGTTATCTACGTTTTTAATAATAACTGATTTATTCTCAACATTCAATGTTGCGAATAAATGTGAAATAAAAAAAAAATGAAATAATCTATATCTATAAAACAGGATGTTGGTATATATGACATCACTAAACTCAGAAACTATTTGACCGATCATTCTGAAAATTGGTATGTAGGTATATGTAACTGTAACTCGCCACTAAGTGCCGCTGCGATATATCGACTTCTACAAACAAACCAACGGGTTGGGTTTGCTAGTATAATATAATAATAAAGTATTTGTCGCGAATTTGAATAGAAAAAACTCGAAACATTTTTTTTTTCAAAAACAGGTTTTCTCAGTTTCTTCACAAATGTGTTAAATCCTTTCTTACACAAATATCAGTTACTTATAGTTTACTTTCCCGCGAGTCTTAAAAACGGCTACGGGAGTACAAGAACTCCATTTGACGGCAGTATATTGCTAAACTCATAACATCTACTGCAATTACCAACGCGCCACACCATAAATATCGATCATAACATTATCACTCCTTCGTGAACCCATATCCTACAGTGGATGTTGGTAGGCTAATGGATGGACGAGCAAGTTTAAATTTTTGATCACCTAAACTTTCTCATTGTGGACATAATAGGTGGGGACGAAAAGAATCGTATGACCAGATGACACGTCGATTAAGTCGTCCGAGGAGTCACAAGTTCTTGGAGGTCGCTGTTGGAACGTCAAAAAAGATATTCATGAGGGAAAAGTTGCATCATTAATACACTAACCCCCTCTATCCGTAGACGTGACAACACATGTTTATTTAATCGTTAGATAGGATAGGACCTCAAAAATGCAAATTATTTCATAGTTTCGTTTTAATATGTCAAAAGGTCTTTAAATGGCTTAATCGATTCTTTTATTTGAAATAAAACTATTTTAAGAGGTTCTCCCGCGACCGTGAACGCTGTAATGTTTAAAACATCGGCATCGATTAAAAATTAAATACAAAAGCTCCAAAATTCATAAAAAATAGTCTTATTTAAAACGTGTAATACTCGCGATGATTTTATCTTTTCATAAACAATTCTTCTGTACGTATGTTCATAGATAACTAGAAAACGGCCGTATATATTTTGATAAACGTTTCTGTATTTTTGAGTCAAATCTATAAATAGTTTATTTCACAACCGTAAGTAACGGTAAAGTAGATCAATTCCCTTCCTCTTGTGGAGTATCGTACATAATGTGACGTGTATATAGTTTCAAAAAGTAAATGTACCTCAGACCACTCGGAGTGCTCCGGCAGCGGATCGTGATGCTTGTTGAGCAACGCATCAGTAAGAATCTGTATCTCATTGCGACTGAGTGCTGCTTCGCGAACGACGCGTACCAACTCCGCCACATTCACACCACTGCTGTCGCTAGCTGCTAATAAAAAGCACATGTTATGACTATATTTTGCACACATTCGACTGCACAGATGGTGATATCGTGGATTCGATCTTGACGTAGGATAACTATCCAAGGTCAAGAGTCATTTGTGTTATTCAAATATTGTGCCAAATCTGGTTGTTACTTATGTCTCAATTGTATGTTTATAAAATCTCCTACGATACTAGAATTTATTCTGTGGTACGAGGAAATATATTTATAAAAAAAAATTGAATTGTTATAAATTTTCCCTCTACAAATGTACCTATTTATGGGAATATCATAAATATCTTAACAATATTACGACCTATTTATGTTTTGCCGTTGTTCCATGTTTAGTCGTGTACTTAATCCCCACGTTTCTCGCTTCCCCCAGTTCTTTGTGCCATTCCACAACTGATTTGAAATTTTGTTATATAAGTTATCGAAATTTTGTTATGTAAGTTATCGAAATTTTGTTATAAGATGTATTTTTCCGGGGGCAGGGTGTTTTACCGGGGCCACCGAAGACAAAGATCGGGTACCAGTGGCCCGCTCGCACGGCGAAGAGTAGCAATTTGCAGGGCGGGTCTATGGGGTCGCGCGCCGCCTTCGTCGCCCCGGACCGATTTGGCGGGGCGTAATTACCTCCATAGTCCACCGCCAAAAAAGGGGTGTTTTACCGGGAGATTTTTAACACAATACTAACCAGCTAACACGTAAAGTATCGGCCACTAGCAAAGAAAATACTCACCCATAAGCGAAAGAACATTGGGTTCTGCCTTCTTTTTCTTGTTCTTTCCACCAGGTGGGGATGGTGCGGCAACAGGTGACGGCGGAGCGGCTGCCAAAGCTTGCTTCAATAGTTTCTCTGTTGTTAGCTCACTAGGTTGTGGCACGTTTAGAGGAGGCACAATCTCTTCACGAACTACTTCAACGCCATCTTCCACAGGTTGCTTCTTATCAATCTTCTTAGCTACACAGGCATAGTCGTACCATATATATTTATCTCCGCTCACATACGTCCTACAACTGGGCTCGAGCCTCCATTACAAGTTAAGGGAAATTGACTTAATTTACCAAGCTGTTCAGGCAAGTTGTAATAAGGTTCTTGCAATGATATTATTTGCTTGCGTCCCTGAATCATCTTTACGATTATCCACGCGACACATAACCATACGAGTAGTCACGAATACTAAGTTTTCAGTATGCAGAAATAAGTTGAAAGAAAACTTGAAATAAACACACATACCGGGTGTATGCCGAACGAACGTCTGGTTAAGAAGATATATAATGCGAAAGTGGAAGGATGTAGGTACCGGGGGAGACCGAGACTAACCTTCCTAGACCAGATCAGTCATGTACTGAAGGAAGGTGGAGTCAAGAGCCTCCGAAACCGGCGAGCGTGTATGAAGAGAATTATGAATGTTGAGGAAGGGAGTGAAGTATGCAAGGATAGAGTTCTCTGGCACTCTGTTCTCTCTGCCTACCCTGCAAGGGATATGGCGTGATGATATGTATGTATGTGTACCGGGTGTAACTGAGAAAGGAGCAGCTGGTCAGACAGGAGGTAGGAACTCATAACAAAAATTTGAAGGGAAAATATCAAGGGTCATTGACTCATCAGCTGTCTGTAAAGACGGCGTTTGTCATATTGTAGCAAACGTAATCATTGATTTATTTAGATTCTAATGAATATTTAATAAGGTGTGAATATGTAGCAGATTATTTATCATTTACTTGGCACATTTCATTCGGTTTTAAGGAAAAAGCGATGACAAAATTTAAAGCTTTAAATGCTTTTAATTCATTAACGAATCGACACTTTCCCTTCAAATTTTTGTTATGGGTTCCTACCATCATTACCTACCACCCTTCTGACCAGCTGCTCCATTCTCTGTTACACCCGGTATATAATGTATATACATGGTTATATGATTATAAAAATTCTAGTAACTTGGGAATTACCGACTATCATCAAGATATTAATCAATCAAATCAAAATTATAAGATATCAGAAGGCAATAATGGATCGAACAAAATTAGTCATAGTTAATACACAAATAATGATAATGCTTAATAATGTTTAAAAATAATTAAGTACTGTAATGATAAAGAATGCTCATTTCACTAATGAGACGTCAGTAACATCGCGTGAGAGACAATCGTTTATAAATACCAACCCTTAACCTCATTTGGCAGTAACACCTAGTTAAATATTATTTCTATATAGTCAACTCTTAGGTAACTTACCTTTGCGCTGCTCCTTAGGGCCATCACCACTATTATGTCGCTCACGAGAGACTTCTTCCTTGGCTACTTCAACAACAGGTGAGGCAGCCTTCGCAACAGGTTTCGCGGGCTTTACCGGTTTCACCGCTTTATCTTTCTTATCAACACTTTCTTCAATTTTCTCAGATACCTAAAGACAATTGGTTATCACGTTATTTTAAATGTCAAACATCTGTAGAACACGCACATTAATTACGAAATTATAAATGGTTATATCGTTGTAAAATATTCACGCCTAAATGCCGTTACATGCGCATGCATCAATAATAAAATATTTCTTAATTGGTAATAAATTAATAGTAAAAGTAAAAACAGTGGTAAGCGTTTAAACGCGCGCGGTCGCGATGCACGTAAATTAATCTTTAAGACTGTCGCGCGCGACCGATGCGACAATAGTTAAAGTATGAAAATGTATGGTGCCGTTGCCGAGGTTCGCGGCAGTCGTATGCGACAAATGACGTAAGCTGCACCATGCAATTTTATACGTTGGCTATTGTAGCATGAGCCATGCCGTTGTATGCGATTCTTGTGCGCGATCGATCGCTAGCCAGCAATCGACCGCGATGCACAGAAATTAAGCTTAAGGTTAATTTCTGTGTATCGTGGTTTATCGCGGTCGCGCGCGTTTAAACGCTTAGGTACGACTGTCACGCGCGGCTCATGCGACAGTAGCCAATGTATGAAAATGTATACATCAGCTTACACCATTTGTCGCTAACGTCTGTCGCGAACCTCAAAAACGGCGTCATAAGTTGGCGACCATAGTCAAACAATGAATGTTTGACTATTGTCGCACGAGCCGCGCGCGACAGTCGTACCTAAGCGTTTAAACGCGCGCGGCCGCGATGCACGGAAATTAACTTTTAACAACACACTCTTGACACGTTAAGTTGCGAACAGATGAAGATACCATGATAATGTGATTCACAGTACACTTACTTAGGTGTAAGATTTGGTAGTAATTAGAATGAACGAATGTCAGTATGCAAATCTATCATGCAAAAACAAATAATACGAACAAATAACGAACAATTTTTAAATGATAGGTAATTTCAAATTAAAATATTAGTACCTACTATTAACAACAAAACATGGTTAATTATTAATGCAAATTAGATATTTTTCTAAATTCTTATAACAGTTAATGGAATGTAGTTCTAATACTATGACGGACACAACGGATTAAAAACGAAACAAAAGGAAACGTATTAACAACAAACAAAAGATCTACAGACACAGAGGTGCATAAGTTAGAAACTCACTTTTTCCGCCACGAGTGTCGAATGTAACAATTCAAAATCGTCTTTTGGGTGCATTTCCTCGAAATGGTTAGCGGCACTTGTCACCGTGGTGTCCGACAGTGCGCTCGGATCACTTACGCAACTTGGATCCTCTTTATTTATCAATATAGGTTTTACTTTAGGATCCTTGCCACGCTTTCGGATCTGTACAAACATATCGACTACCTATAGTTACTGTGACAGCGTATGCTATTTTATTTTGTAATTTAAGACTTAATTTTTTTTAGAGAACCATTACTATAATCCACATAGATTGTGTAAACTGTGATATATATATATATATATATATTATAAATCGATAATGATCTGATCCCTTTTTTATGTATGAATGCCAATTCATGCATATGGAATCTGTAGTAAAGAGCTAGCAAATTGATATTGTGTTAAAACCATTGTTCGAAACATCAGTTCCGAATCTGTGACTTCACATTGTCGAGTAAGCTATAGAGCCCAGCAATGGTACATGTGGGAACTGAGATGATAACAATAGTTACTAGGTTTTACTAGTTCAAAAACTTAAAACTAAGTACATGAAAAACTTCCTAGTTGGTCTTTATAAGTACTTACTTAAGAACTAAAAAATATGCTTTTATTAGAAAGGAAAGGCAAGTACAGAAATTCTTGAATTATGTTTAGACATGTACACCTTCCGTGTTGTAATCAAATAGGAATTTATTTCAACACTTATTATGCAGCAGAATCTATTTGGTTGGTGTAAATGAAATTTGAGCATTTTTATGAGGTTTTGCCTAAAGATTATTTTGAGAGATCTCATAATATAATTGTTATAAAAACTTGATGTGGAACTTGAACTATTCTATTAATATTCAAAACATGATACACTACGTACTAAAATACACTAGTGGCCTTACTTAGGGATGCCAGAGCCAACCCATCTGGCCTGGTTGCCATATAAGTACAAGTTTAAAAAAAAATTAGAACAATCTTTTGTGAATCACAAAGAATTATTCTGCATAAGAATTTAAAATCATAACATTTGTCACAATACTTATGCAGTCAAGTCACTTCTTAAATGATATCATAAATGTGAAATAAAAGAATGCTTACAGGTACTTTGCCTTTAAGATATGAAAGGTCATATTAGTTTTTTAATTTGTTTCGACTCAAACACTAGCAACCAGTAATTAGAATTGTAATTTGAAAAATCCAAGTCTATTTTGATTTGTTTTATATCTATAAGTAAGATGGACTTTTACATATTTCAGAAAGTCTATTTTATTATATTCTTATTATTATATGTATAGATTACTGCTAAACAACTATTTAAGGTGAAATATGTTCTTTATGGGTAGTGACACCTTGATTATAAGGAAGTGAAGCATGCCACTTCAGTTAGGTGGGCATGAGGTGCCACTTTTGATGATAAAATTGTATGAATAAATAAAATGGAAAATCCCATACACTCAGATGAAAAATCACCATAATCAAATCAAATCTACAAAAAAAGAAATTTATGCCTCCAGATAAAAAAAAACTCACCTTTACATTTGGTGGAGTATCCCTGGGCACATCAACAACAACTGCTGGGCTAAATTCTACATGAGCTTTAGCAGCAGGCACAGAATCATCATCAACGCCACTCTCTGCTGGTGCTTCACTTTCCAATTCACTTCCAGTCATTGCAGATGCATTCTCCTTTGTTTTTTCTTTCTTTGCTTGCTAAAATATGAATAAAGTTAAAGTTTTCAAAATAATTTTGTTATACAATATGCAATGTGTTGTATTTTTAAATATATTATAGGCCTTAATCTAATCTCTCAGCAAGGGTATACTGGTATATAGACCATATATAATTTGAAATGTAACTTTAAGTTAAAGATAATTCAATTTCAATAACCTTACCAGAGTGTAATAGACAATTAAGAAATGATAATTTGATGGCAGACACAAAGAACAAAATAATCAAGTCATTATTTAATAAAACAAAACCCCATTTAATTGTTTATTACTATTTATATATAGACTGAGTAAAAATGCCTAAATACTTTTCATATGAGACAAAGGATATAAAAGCATTTCCGTTTGTTGCATGCCACAGTTTTATAACTACCGCAAGATAACGGAAGCTTAAATAAAAAATAAACTTTAGCATAGTAAAGTTACCCATAATGAAGGTGGCTTACTGTCAATAGTGAGACATAGATATACACTACCGTCCAAAAGTTTGGAAGCACACCTGTTTTCAAACAAAACAAATAAATGCCGACTAATAGCGGTAAAAATTAGCAATAATCTTAAGTTTTACAACCTTTTACGACTGTCTACACAAACACAAAAGGATTATTATCCTACATTCATCAAGTTTTATGGAATTCCTTAATATTGACGAAACATGTGTTTTATGACTTAATCCGTCGGCTACTTTATCCTATGCAATGGTGTAGTTTTATTGATAATGTTTGCTGGTTTTAACTTTTTTAGACCTTATTCAGTCGCACTTGAGCATTGGCACGTGAAAGTTGTGATATTAACATTGTCTGTATTCGAAAGATATCGGCTACTACTTTGACCGTATTTTTTCTTCTGAAAATGGCAAAACGCAAGCAAATCACGCTTGAACAGCGAAGCGCTATTTGCACTCTACGCGAGGAAGGATACAGTGAACGTCAAATCGCAGAAAGGCTCGGAATTTCTTGTAAAGGTGTCCACTATACCCTTGCTAGAAAACAAGAAACGGGGAAAAATGAAGATAGAAAGAGATCTGGTAGGCCCAAATCCACAACAAATCAAGAGGACAACTTCATTAGAGTTCTTTCTAAACGGAATCGACGCTTAACTGCACCACAGATCACTGCAGCTCTGAATGATACGCGAGAAACACCCATTTCAACAACTACTGTTAAAAGACGCTTACTGTCTGCGGGATTAAGAGGATGTGTTGCTGCTAAAAAACCCAAACTAACAAATCGACATAAGAAAAATAGACTAGAATGGGCAAAAGCGCATAAAAACTGGACTATAGAACAATGGGAAAATGTCCTTTGGAGTGACGAATCAAAATTTCAGATTTTCGGATCCAATTATCGTCTTTGTACGCCGGTCAAAAGAAGAGAGGGCTTCAGAGGCATGTACAGTGCCTACCATCAAACATGGTGGTGGTAATGTCATGGTTTGGGGGTGTTTTGGCAACAGTAAACCCGGCAATCTTGTGAGGATAACCGGAAAATTAAACAAGGAAGGCTATTTAAAAATTCTCCAAGATTCTGCCATACCCAGTGGACTAAGTCTCATTGGTTCTGGATTCATTTTTCAACAGGATAATGATCCTAAGCATTCGTCTAAATTGTGCCAGAACTTTTTAAACAAGAAAAAAGCTGAAAACATTTTAAACATCATGCAATGGCCATCTCAATCCCCTGATCTTTCTCCCATTGAACTTGTTTGGGATGAACTTGACAGGAGGGTGAAAAGTCGTTGTCCTACGAGCTCAGAACATTTGTGGCAGCTATTAGAGAACGAATGGAACAAATTAGATAAAGATTATTTTAAAAAATTGATTAATAGAATGCCCAGAATATGTGAGAAGATTATAAAGGAGAAAGGTGGACACTTTGATGAAGCTAAAATTTAATCTAATTTACCATTGTATATTATTTTTTTATTTTGTTTAAGTTAGTTTCTGTTTGTTCTTTATTTTTTTATCAATACATTTAAATTTAAATGACTTAGTTTGGTTTTATTCGATTTTACCTTGCTGCTTCCAAACTTTTGGACGGTAGTGTATATGGTATATAGTTAGTTTGAAATGACAAAAAGTAAAAAAAATATGTAATTAATATTAATCATTATTTCACCAATTTAATTATCTAAGTTTTTGAATGTATTTGTAAATCAGATACCTGCCTTATTGATGTATATTAAGCCTAAAACTGTGATGAAAAAAGAAACTTACAGAAGTTTGTATGCTTGAAAATTTAACCTACCACTATATTAGGTATCATGTTAGGTAGAATATTATCAACATTACCTTTAAAAAGATGTGTGATTTTAATATATTATATTACCTTTTTATTAGCCTTCTTGTCTTTCTTTTTGGGTTTATTTTTACTTTCAGCCAAAGCAAGAAGCTCAGTGGTAGCTCTGCGTTGCTGGGCTATAGCTTCTTCATAGCTGGTACCAGAAGCCGAGAACAGGCTCATAAGCAATAACACGGCCAAGCCCGCAACTCCGACCCCACACAACACGAGCAATGCCTGCAGCTCCATTGGATCTGCAGCACGCACCTACCTGATGTAAATAAAACTACAAATTATAATCAATTACTTTCTTATTAAACTAACCATTTAACTATATAAGAACGCTATAACTCTTTATTTGTCAATTTTATATGTAATGCCGAGGTTTTTGGCACTTTGCGGCTCATTTGAATACAGTAATAGCAAACATTTCAACATTGCTCTATTAAAGTAAAATTTGAGAAAAAATGAATATGGAAAAACGCACCGTACTATGAGATTACTTGTATCGTCCTCCGTTGATAAATACTTGTGAAAATATTTGAATTTCATAAAAAGTGGGACCTATGGGCTGACACGTAAGCAGTGACACATGTCAAAGGTTATTGACAGTCCTTTCGCTCAATGAATTATTTCGTGTCAATAATTGGAATAAGTACATAATAATCACAATATAAATTAACACCACATCATATATTTGACTCAAGATATCTATTGTACTATTTCCATGTTTAGTTACAAAATTCAACTTACATTTATAAATCAACATCCACCATTTATCACAGTTAAATGAGTATAACGATAAGATAAAAATATTTACCTGAGCCAAATAAGAATACCCCGAATTCAGTAAATACGTCAAAACTTATTGTTCATAAGTATAAAACGAATAAAAGAAGACACAATTCTTAAAAAATCCTGTCAATACTTTAAATTGCTTTACTTTCAATTTTCCGAGTCGACAAAACGAAACGGGACGAAGACAGGCAAAACCGGGCACTAACTAACTTTTTTAATGATATTTATTCATAACTATGGATACAAAGTCTTTTAGTCAAATACATTGCTAGGTTAACATTTTGAATCTACCAAGACCTGCTCATTTTTTTTATAACTCTGAGCATGATATTCTACTTCCGAAATTAAGTAATTTCTTTTTATAATTATTGTACATCATTAAGTCAAGTACATACATACATACATATGATCACGCCATATCCCTTGCAGGGTAGGCAGAGAGAACCGAGTGCCAGAGAACTCTATCTCTGCATACTTCACTCGCTTCCTCAACATTCATAATTCTCTTCATACACGCTCGCCGGTTTCGGAGACTCTTGACTCCACCTTCCTTCAGTACATGACCGATCTGGTCTAGGTAGGTTAGTCTCGGTCTCCCTCGGTACCTACATCCTTCCACTTTCGCATTGTATATCTTCTTAACCAGACGTTCGTTCGGCATTCTTTCCACATGTCCGAACCATCGGAGCATTCCCTTTCGCATCTTTACACCAATACTCTCTTTCATACCTACTCGCTCTCTTACGTCGTCGTTACGAATGCGGTCGGTCAGCCTAACTCCACAGATTTTCTGCAGAGATCGCATTTCGACCGCATTAATTTTACTTTCAAACTCTTTTCTGCATACCCAACTCTCGCTTCCATACCTACAGTAATGTTGGGACAAGCACTGCGTTATGTATTTTTTTTTTTTTTTTTTTTTGTGTGTCTTAGTTGTTAGCCTCAGATGGCTATGACAACTTTACCCGGACTGTGGGTGAGCGCTGAGGGCTCTCAACCCGTTGCGTTATGTATTGCTACACGTGCCTTTTGGCTGAGGTGGTGGCTGCCGAGAAATTGCCCCAACGCTCCGTTCACTCTATTTTCCGCATTTACTCTTCGCTCTATATCAGTGGTGTACCTTCCATCTCGGCTAAATCCACATCCAAGATATACAAATTCATCCACTTGCTCTAGTACATCATTACCTATTGTTACTCTTACATCTGTTCTGGTTTTATCTCTTTCAAAGACCATTATTTTGGTTTTGCTCACATTCACGCGTAGACCCCTTTTCTTACAATCTTAAGTCAAGTCGTTACCATTAATTAGGCGCTACCATTCATCTGGTTTCTAATGAAGTGGAAGGTACGTACATTATGACTTAAGAATCAAACAATTACGGATATCAAATAATATCGTCCTTTAATCACAAAAGTCGTAAATTTAATAACACACCAAGTGTGTCGACTGTTTTTCATGCAAATAAATAAAGAGGCCTAACAAAAAGGTTCCGAACGAAATTAAATATGGTGGCAAATTGTCAATCAGGATACAAATGTCAGTAACATTCATAAGTGCATTTCTTCGTAGCAAATTTTTGTCAATTGCTAAACAGCTGTCCTAATTACGTATTTTTCAATAGTTCTTGATGTTATGTAAAATAAATTCTTGACAGTGTGGCAGAGAGTTACATTACACTAATGTAATTAATAGTGTTACTATAAAATCCTTGATCTTATTGTTTCTGTGAAAGAATGTCGATTCCTCCACTCGTTTGCAGTACTCCTCCGCCACCAGATCAGTGTGAAGACGATAAAGATCCAGAAGATTTTGATTTATCCTATAGTCGTAAGTGCAGTATAATGATATAGCATAAAATTAGGGCTTGATTATGAAATTATATTGGGTTGTCTGTTTTCCATTTACTTTGTTTTTCTGGATGTCGATACTAACTGCTGTAGCTATATTTAATATAATAATATAATATGGCATAACAGAATTTTAAATTATGTATTGAAACCAGAAGTTATGTAGTATTTTAAACTGCAAAATGATCTCCAATGTAATGGTTTTATATTAGTAATTATGTTAAATATTAAGTACAGTATCTAAATATCTATTTAAGTAAATATTTGTATATTTCAACATTAAAACAGGTATTATTTGTATTTTATTTTAATTTCAGTTTCTCAAGAGGATGAAGATTATGAAAATAATGATTATACCTATGGAGGTTTTACCACTTATAATCATTTTCAATCAGAGCCTGATGCTAATCTACAGGATATCAAGGAACATGAGATAAAAAAAAATACTAAAAGTGTATTACCAAATGAATTAGTTATAAAATATGAAAATATAGAAGGACTAGAAGATAATATCACTACACACACTGTGATTGGGACAAGTGATATAAATGAAAACAAATTAAGATGTGAAGATGACATTAATATTGAAGATTTAAATTTAAAGGTTGATAAGGAAGTAGAAAGTATTGTTGAAAATAATATTGAACAAACTGAAGTTACTGATCAAAATATTGACATTGAAAAAGATTTTAACATTCCATGTAATACTAATATTGATAGTCCAATTTGTTATACTAATACATCACCATTTGATGAAAGTTCTATAGGGGACTGCAATGTACCCAAGGAAATAAATTCAAATTTGTTTACACCACTGCCAGTTAAGCCTACAGATATTCATGATGAAGTTGAGCTTGAATCAAAACTCACTGATGCTGGTATTCCGGATAATTCTCTCAACTCTGTTAAACTAGAAGAAACTTTAATAAAATCATCTGTTAACCTAGAAGAAACTTTAATAGAATCTGTAGATACAGAAGACACTGAACAAATTAGTTTAAAATTAGAGGAAAATGTGGTGATAGATGATGATTTTGAAGACTTTCAGTCTGTTAATATTGAAAGTAATATTACAAATGTTGTTCAGAATGATAATCCTTGGCAGAATACAGAATCCAATGATTCGGCTTTTGGTGATTTTAGGGCAAATTTTGAAGAAATAAACTTTCAGAGTGCTAATTTACCTCTTGAATATAGTGTAGATGCATCAAGTAAATCAGAACTATATGAAAGTGAAACTAAAGAAATAGAAGACATTCAAAATTTACATGATACTGATGACTTTGATGATTTTCAATCATCATCTGTAATAGCCATGTCTACGGAATCAAGAAAAAATTCACAGTGTAATGAGTTGCCTGTACTGAACTTACAATCAATAGAAAATGAGCATCAAATTATGGATAGAATAGCTAAAGTATTAAGCTCTGTATTTTTAGAAGAAATAACAGAACCTGAGGTTGATTTTGATGGAAAACTAGAAACTCATCTTAGTGAAACTTGGGGCTATTTAAAAGAAACTGATGAAAGGCAACCATACATAGTTAATTGGAACAACTCATTTGGACAAAAAACTCTTCTAAAAGCATTATGCATTGATTCCAGAAACATTGTAAGTATTATAATATATTCAAAATTGAACTTAATAGTCTGAAAATGTAAATTAATTTCAGCTTTTGACAAATAAGTATTTCAGAGACTTCTTTCATTTTTATTTGAAGTGTAGTCTAACAAAAATTATAACAGCATAGTTGTAGCATAGATTATTTTTATTTCTTTCCCTGCAAACCACTTATATCTTATTAGTCAGGAATCTAGGAATCTCTTCCACAAATTACGACTTACCTAAATGGCCTACTATACTACTCTGGCTAAATAGTTAGGATAGGACATTGTGTTCCGGGGTTTTTCCCTGCTATATTATCATTACATTTGTATATAGATGTCATGCACAACATCATTTACTTAATTAAGGAAAAAGTCAAGACAATGAAAATGTTATTAAAACATGAAACACACACATGCCCAAGCATGCATCATCACAGCATCACATACACAAGCAGTGTAGAACAGAAATAGATAAACTTTAAATCTAATTTAGAGTTGTCACAAAAACAATGTTCTGGTACATATCGTGAAGTGAATGAAGATGTGGCATAGTGACTGTGGAGGATTGCGTTCCTGTGTTATTTGTCGCATGGCCCTTTTAGCAACGACTGGCAGTGATTTGAGATAGCTCTAGAAATAATATTATGTCTGCAATCTAAGCGTGTATCTTTATAATAGTGCCAACAAGGAACATGATCGCCCGCAAGGACTTCTTTCGTCCACATCCTAACTGCTGGGGATTTGCAGGGAAGAGCACTGGACCCTTGGGAGCGATCGATATTTGCTTGGAGCTTTACCATCTTAATCTTCTTCAGGATGGGGTCCTAGTTTCATATTGACTCAAGTATTCTTTTGCAATCAGTTGTAATTTCTAACTGTATGAATTTTATTTATACTATTTCAGTTATTTGGACCGAAATGGAGTAGCAACATGCCTAAATATGCAGCAAACCTAAGCAATGCACCTCTTCAACCCCAGAAACAAGTATCTGTTCCTTCAATAGTTACTCAAAATGAAACAGTCACAAGCAAAACTTCAGACAATTCTCTGTCTTGGAGAGATCCTTTCACTTCTGATGGCCAAGAATGTGAGTTAATTTTTCATTTAGATAATGTTTACAATTCAACAAAATAAACTTCAATAAGACTAATTGGCACATTAAGCAAATTGCGCAACTTCATAATAGTAAACACGCAAACTATGCACAAAGCAATTTGAAGCCAGTTACAACATAATACTTTGGGGCTCTAAAGTTTGGCGTTTGGCTAAACGTAATTAACATAATGAGGAACAATGCTTTATTAATAATTTACTCACCATGGTATTTTTTTTTGCATGTCTTGCACATGGATAAATAACATCCACCTGTAAAATATCTGCTTTATCCTAATCCTATAGTCACCTATGCAGAAGCTCTCCTCCTAGACCTTGAACACCTAATGGCTACCCTTGACCAAATGGCCCATAACCATTCTACCCTCAAGATTTCTGAATTACTTTCACATGGTAAGTTGTTTATATCTGTATTTTCTAATAAGAGTCAAGTTTGACTACTAGCGAAAATGATATACTTACTATATAATGAAGAACTCTATATTTTATTGTAGTTTTTATCAAATTTAAATTCATTTTTGTAAGATTGATACTTATGTTAATTACAGGTTATCATTTCTTGTTTAAATCAAGAACTTACTAACTTTGTTTTGTAATATCAGTCTAAATCTCTAGTTACATACAATAAATACACTATACCGTTAATAAATAGCTTATGATTAGTGTATATACTTTTTATTGCATTCAGTAGTACAGTATGCTACTTTTCAGCTAGTGCCATATAATAAAGAGCAGCCGGCATAGATTCGGCCATACCTAACAGAACCTCAACCTACTCACTTCACTATATTTGGGTGAAGGTTTGGAGACCTATCCCGTTTAAAGCTAATCATACCATGAAAGGTATTTTGATAGCTAGTTGTGTATTGCTGAGTGTTGGCGGCTTCTAATACTATCAACCCTTACATAGATCTGGGCCAATGATGATGCTGTGTGGCCAATAATTACATTTTCAACGAGGCTTGATATCAGATAGGCGGCCGGTCATAAAATTATTGCTAAAACTTATGTAGTATATAGGATAGACGAAGAATTTATATTGCCATTTATATTTTTGTTGTGTATTCAAATACTTGATGTGGCATAAAAAATATATACCCGCCCAGTTATTTGTATTATGTATACCATAAAAAAAAGTTAAAATTGCTAATGAGTTGTTATAAATGGCGTAATCGGTCTAAGTACTTGTTACATATTAATTGTGATACAATTATTACGTGGTTTCTACCGGTGCCTTAAAAAACTCCAGTGGCAGGTTATGTCGACAATTTGTGTTACATGCTAGTAGTCTAAGATAGTTACAAAGATCTACCCATATTCAGTAGTATTTTATCCCTATTTGTACCGTCCTGGCAGGGAGAAGGTACTTTTTTTTTGTCAGCGTTCTATGTAGTGGTCACACCCCGCTAAATCCGTCCGGGGCGACAGAAGAAGCGGCGTGCGACCCGATAAACCCGCCCTACATGTACCTCTCCACGCCGAGCTAGCGAGCCACCGGAACCCAGTCTTGGTCCAAATTACTGAAATTTAGCATTTAATATGCTTGATTATTTATAAAAACCTGATTACGAGCGGTCTTTGTATGTCTTTGGTCGGTCTTTGTCTTCGGTGGCCAGGAAGGAGGTACTGAGATGGTTTTTACCAAGCTAGCCCGATACAATGACATATGCTTTGTTACCAAATTTTTTCGTCTTCTAAGTCTGAGCTATATCAGTAAATTCTTTCTACAGATCTTAAATCATATAAATAAGTACACCTCACACTGAGCTGCATTAAAAAATATCATATGTCGCCCTAAATAATTCTGGTATGTTGCATCTACAAGAAGTAATTATCTCTTACAACCGATTTGATTGTATTATTATTTGTGATTACTAATCTCTTTTATAAATTTAGAGTTATTTAGTTGTGTCCCTATTCATACTAGTTTTAAACCGGAAATGTTTACGTTAAAGACTTGGATGAGTAATTTTAATTTATCACAAGTTCTAATTGACTCAATACCAACAATCGATCGGGCAAAGCGATCATATGATAATCGCACTCTCCTCAGCATGTGTACTAAGTATATAGATCAATATTATGTAAATCACTACAAAATTTTTACTGACGGATCTAAGTATGGTACTGTTGCAGGTGCTGCCTTTTTTGATCCTATTCAGAATTTAAATGTGAAGTTTAAGATTGATTCAAATATATCGATTATGCACTTTGAATTAATTGCTATAGCAGAAGCTTTGGCTTACATTCAGTCAATAAACTATAGTAAGTTTGTAGTCCTTACAGATTCTAAAAGCTCTCTGCAACACTTGGCTCGGTGTACCTCTCACGTGGCGAGAGGTGTCCCGATTGCCTACAACATATTGGAATCACTCTTAAACTTACAAGCTGAGCATAGGGAAATACGTCTGCAGTGGATTCCATCTCACATTCAGTTGCAAGAGAATGAGGTTGTTGACCTATTAGCCAGACAGGCGATTGTGGATGGCATTCCTCTGGGGGTGACTCCTTTATCCTCCGATTACGTTAGACAGATTAAAGAGTAGTGTAGAATACTTTGGCAAGAATATTTTGATAAGCGTTCTATAGAAAAAGGCATATGGTACAGGACTATCCAACCACATATGTATTCTTAAATATCCTTGGTTCGGCAACAGTGAACTAAAACGCAATGTATTAGTGACAGCTCTTAGACTTCGTTCTGGGCACATTCCATCGAATAAGTTTTCATTCTTAATGAGAAAAACAGAATCACCAAAATGCAATAGCTGTGGGGTGCTGGAAGATATGCAGCACATTCTGATGGAGTGTGTTAGGAACGAGGGATATAGAAGGCACTATTTCAATAGAAGTAAAATTTTTGATGTGGGAATATGTAATAGTATGTTGTCCCCCCCAGAGTCTGATGAAGCTATTGTTTTATACAAGTTGACGGAGTTGGGTCTGCAAAGGCCGTAATTTCGTCAACTTTAATTGTTTTTTATTTTTTTTTATTTACATATATTTTATTGTTGATCTTTGTACAGTGTCTTACAGGGCGATGTGGTCGCGTAGCGACAAAGCCCTTTAAATAAATAAAAAAATAATTAGAGTTGCTATTTGGAATCTGTATATATGATATCTATTCTATGTGTTTATAATATATAGTTGTCATATTTATTCCAGCATGCAATACAGAGAATGAAAGTGCTGCCATCACACCTGGTCCAACAGACTTAGATGTTTTCGAAGCAACCACAAAACCAGACAAGATATTTTCTACTACAATGGGTGTTCAACCACTGAGGCAAATTAACTTACCTGACACTCATATCTTCACTCCTACTGATTCTGAAATTCCAAGATCTAAAACAATACATTACGACCGTGGTCCACCTGTTCATTTACAATCTGCTAAAGATATTGAAAACGAACCAAACACTCAGAGTTCTCTCAATACTGATAGAATAATTGAAAACAATAATGAGATAGAAGATACTGAACATTGGGAGTTCCAGAATTTCAAAAGTTCAGATGCGAGTTCCGTGCAAGATGATCTTAATAATAGCATAGCAATATCACAAGGAAGGCAACATGAGATAGCTACAACAGCTGATGCTTTACCTCAACCAAGTATTGCATATCAGACAGAGTTATTACAACCAATCAAGGTAGAGCCAGTTATTCCTACACTAAACTGGCCTGATCCTGGCGAAGTTAAAGATGTGTTTGATGACTTTTCTGATTTTGTATCAACATCGTCACAGCCTACCAAACAACAAAATAATGATACCAGTCCCACGGAGACTTTGCCATCTACCGGAAAAATCAATACAACTACCATAAGTGCTAGGATTGCGCCTGAAAGTAATGTTGCAAACAAGGCGTGTAATCATGATGACTTTGATGACGATTTTGATACATTCCAATCAGCTTTACCTTCAAAGACTGTAAATGACATTATGGTTAATCTAAATAAAATATCCTCACCAGAATTAGTAAGTAGAGCTCATAAAGTTGACAGTATTCGGTCTGACATATCTTTTACACACATTCCTAAAAATGACGAAGTTTTAACTCAAAGAGTAGGTCATATAAATACAAAAGAGCTTAATACAAGTAAAAGTTTATTACCTTTAGGTAATCTGCTACAGCCAACTCCAGCAAGTTCTACGATAAACACACGAACTCAACAAAAATCTGGACAAATACTACAACCATTGTCGTTAGAAAGTTATTCGCAAATTAACTGGCCTAGTCCTGGTATAGATTTACAGGATCTCTCCAGATTCAATCCTGTTGAAACTTTACATTCGCTAAAAAGTGATGTAAGTGTTAGTGGTCCAAATAAGGGAGCATCGCCTGTTCACACCAATCAAGCCGCCGATGACGATGTATGGGGGGATTTTGTATCAAGTAAACCTAAATTATCCCAACCTAAAAAGCCATCGACATTTGTGGACGACGATGAATGGACAGACTTCATATCAAGCCCAAGTGTACAACCTCAAAATGGGTTAAATACAATAAGTTTAAATGTTTATACAAATTCAAACATTCATAAATCAGTCCAGAATAAATTAGCCAAGAAATCTAATCAACCGCCTATCGATATTCCAACGTTAAATTATATAACGCCTAAGTCTAATCATCATAAATCATACAATGACAAACACTTCCAAAATTTATAACAACACAATTTATCGTTGTTTCTCTTAATTTATTATATAACTGTACTTAATTTGAATGAATATTAAAAAAATATAATTATGTAAATAGGGTGATGGTTTAAGTATAAATTGTAATATTTATAAAAATGTTTATAGATGAAAAAATTTTGTAATTAATTAATTTTTGCACTAATTTGTAGTATAAAAAATATTCATATCCTTACTTCTCTGTATATGGAGGTCTACTAAACATTTCATTCGACATTTTGTGGTATTTCTATATCGTACTTTATAGATACAACGATGATTAACATTTCTAGTAGACTTCATAAGTAATTGTATAATGTGTCCTTACTAAGGGCGGATAATAAAAGACGTAATAAATAAAATCAGAGTAGTTTTAATGTATGATTAATAATATCATAGTGTGGCAAGAATTATTTAAAACCCGTCCTTGCTTTATGTTTTGAGATAGAAATTTTACAACTATGTATTGTAAGCCTTGTTGAAAGTTAATTTAGGTGCAAGCAATAATTATTTTTAATCAAAACATTGGTTAATCTTATATGTATATAATGTGAATTATGTATAAATTGTAAATTTGTTCAGTAATATATAAGTATTGAGGGCATTATGCCAGCAACACATCACATCAATTACTATTTATTTTAGAGTATAATTCAACGAGGCACTAAATTTTATGTAACATATGCAGGTTGAATATTATATGAAATTTGTAAATTGTCATGTTATTGTGAAAGTATTATATATATTTTTGTCAGTATTTGTTAATAGTCAATGAAATTATAAGGAGAATTAATATTTAATTTAGCAACATTTTATTCACATATATTTTCTTGTTAATCAAATGCTTTAAAGAAAAACCTTGGGGTTATTAAAATACAAATGAATTTCTCATACTGAATTTAAATAACTTAAAACACTTTAATGCAACGTAACATTTGTCGAAATGGCTCGATTGCTCGACCTATTAAGTAGTTATGCACTTACGACAAACATAGATACACACAGGTTAAACACATAACCCCCTTTAGGGCTTCTTCGCAGTCGGATGAAAGGCGCATATTTTGCAATTATCGAGCAATAAATTAATTAATGGATACCCTGGAGAAATTCTATTGTAGGTACATTATTCAGTTTAAGAATTATTTATAATAGAATGTAAATAATGAGACTTATATCCTTATAAATTGTAGTTTTATTAAGTTTCATTTTCTGTTCTATTTCTTCTATGTGTGTGCCTAAATATTTTTATCGTAGGGTGTGATGAACTTTAGAAGATTATTTTCCATAGTAACCCTAAATTGACATTGTTCAAATTCCGGCCAGGATATAAATCTGAAAAGAAAAACAGTTATGCGTTTTATTTACACTGATTAGGAAAGTGATAACATGTAAGAGAGCAAAGTAGCACCGAGTTCCAGTTATGAGTATGTTCCCAGGAACAAGTTGTCTAATTTATAAATATATTCAGACATTTATAAATTGGACAACTTTAGAACTTATAATAATAAATTTTATTAGCCAAATTGAACTAACAAATAAAACACAACAAGGATTTAAAAACCCTAAAATTCAATCCTATTCCGTAGTTCTATCTTAATTTTATTCTAGACTTTGGAATCTGTTTGGCTCTACAATTTTGTTTTTGGCCATATGTAATATATATATATAGGCATTAGAGATGGGCGTTTTCAGATTTTTACGCAAACCGATACAAATTCGATTTCTGATATTGAAATCGATTTCCAGAGCGGTTGGTGGAGCGGATTTACATTAGTTTAGATCGATATTCGATGGGTTTAGTTATTTTAGCGTAACAAACGAAAAACGCAAACGAACGAACAAAAAATATTTTTCTATAATTTCTTTGTTGATTGGATTTAGGTGTACGATTTTCCTTCATGCTTTATCTAGGCTTAACTAGAGTACTCGACTAGCAAAAATGTTTTGTTTTGGATATGATACAAAACTTTCTGGCGTATTTAATAATCGTCATATTTACAATAATTTCATGATTATATATGTACAAGGTGGAGACGACCATACGACAATAATTTTAATCTAGTGTATCTGATGACTTGCCCAGCCTGTATACAAACTTTGAATACAATATGTCGTATAGTTTAGCCGCAGCACATTACTTTGTATTATTAACAATTTCCACACTCTGTATAAAAATTAAAATTATTCGCCTATCACTAAGAGATCAATGAGCTCCCGCGCCGCATCGGTATAAACTAATATGAAACTAGTACCTACATATCGCCATGTTTACCAGTTCAAGTCTTCCCCAAACGTAATACAAATCAATGCATATTATACCTTATTCCTAAGTCTTTATAAACCGTGTCATCAGACTTAGATGAGAAATTTAAAACTACCTAATGCGACTTAATGAAAGAAGACCTCGGTCTCATGTTCAAAACTATTATAATAGGTCTGTAGGTCAGTGTGCCATCGTGATCCTGTGACGTGAATGTGCGTAATTAGACGCTTACTTTGTGTTAGAATAGTATTTCTTTCTCATTTACAATGCCTCGTTATAATTACACAGCTTCGGGTATACAGATATGATTTTAATTTATGGAGAATATCACGGAAATGCAGCTTTAACCATACGTACGTACCGAAAGAGATATGGAAACACACGTGTTTGTACTACCAATGGCCGGACTATTGTGCAAGCTGTCCAGAGGTTACGGGATAATCAATCCTTACTGCCTCATATGGATAGTGCTCCTTCGCGTGTAAGAGTCACCCTAGATGAACAAATTTTAAATTATTTTTCTCGCAAATTTGACAGAGGTTGATAATGTGGAGAACTTAAAAAAAGGAATTGTACGATCTTTCGACAAGTTAAAATACATCGCCGTCAATGGCGACCTGTTAACAAGAGTTCGAAATAATATTTTAAGACGATATAATTTGTGCGTTCGGGTCCATGGCGCACATATCGAAAATTTAAAAGTTTAACGACGAAAAGTTTAACGACAAGTTTTTAAAAGTTTAACGACGACGAATTCACTTGGAATTATTAAAGTTATCGTGATTATTTTAATAAAATAATCGAGTGAGAATGAATAGCGCCCAAACATTAAGTGTATGTATTTACCTACGTTTCGAAGTTGTAACATATGATACCACAAGGTCACTCGCGTGTCGACCACAGGTTAGTGAACTAATATTTACAAACGGTGTTCTATTTTGTTTCAATATTTATGATAAAAAGTTTGTTTGAAAAATTGTTTTTTAAATATGCATGCGAGGACATTTTTAATAGTTTCAAAATACTCCTATACACTAGTATTGACGGTGTTTTCATTTATTGTCGTATTGACGTCTCCACTCTGTATATAATGTACATTTTTTTTGTATGGTTTTTTTCTTACCATTTTACGTTTAATAGTTACCTATTTCTTATTTATCATCAAATCGTATGTATGATACTAACATACGTTAATATAGTATTGAATCATAAAATACCTATCTAATTATATAGTTCACGAGAACACAAAAATAACATTACGCGCACGTGTCACCAAGGTCAAGTGTGCATCAAAAATCTCCAATAATTCAAAAAAACTATTTAACAAACACAAAACTTAAACTATCATTAAGTATTGTGTAATATTATCATGGAAGTAGTTGCATTCTGATATAGATCTTATTCCCTGCCCCTTGTAATTCTGTTTCGTTTCAATCTGCCATTCTTAGTTTCTTAGAAACCGCCAAAATCCAAAACTGATGACAATTCGCTTCATCTCTTTCACTGCACTAAACGATCGCTTAGTTAGAATGAAAAAAGGCGAATTTTAATGAAATTCGCTTTCGCTCATTCTAACTAGGCGATCAATTGGCGGAGTGAAAGAGTTAGTAAGTTTTTAAATATTGGTTTGGTTTGCAAAACTAGCAATAGAAAACGATTGCGCGATGATTAGATTTATATTTAGTTTGTGTTTTCGTCGTTTTGTTTTGATATGTCGTGTTGATTTAGTTTCTGTCGAGATACGTTTTCTAAAATCATTTTGTATAGTGTTGAATATCGATACGATACGATTTCTGACTGAAAACCGATTTCAGATTCGTTTTGATATATCGGACGCATACCTAATAGGCATTACTCCGCTTCTAATTGTAGCAGCGGTATATAGCATAGCTTTTTTTTCTGGTTCTGGCATCCAACTAGCATTGCCTGAGATTAGATCATTCAAATAAACAAACAAACTCTTCAGATTTATAATGGTAGTATAGATAATAATAGCTTTTAGTGACATATCTAAGACGAGGATTACCAAACAGAAATACTGTTAAAAGAAAATAATAAAAAAAAAACCCGACTGCGTAAAAAGTGAACCAAATTACGTACATAATAAAAAAAAACTGAAAAGAAAAAACAAGCACTTAAATGTCCGGTGGTCTAGAATTCTATAATATATTATTGAATGAATACTATTCAATAAAATAAAATAAAATCTAATAATGGAACATAACAACTAAACAGTCGGGATCCATTGCAAAACTAGATTTGCTGTCTATATTCTGATAATGGAACATATCAACTAAACAGTCAGGATCCATTGAAAACTAGATTTGCTGTCGAATAAAATATATTCTAATTTATTTTTTATTTATTTATTTATTCATACTAGTACATAAAGTGCTTAAATTCTATTAAAAGGTGTAGCCAAAAACCAGTTTAGGTTTATCTGTACACCTAGGAGACGTCGACAATATTTACAAGAATCACTTACCTATATATAATGTGTGCATGCAGCGCGCCCGCACCGCATCTATTTAGATATGCCCTCAAGTTATTACATATTAATAATGTGACACGGATACAGCATGTTTCCTTTTCTATTTATTTAATATACATTGATTAGTGAGTGTTATTTCTTCTATGTAATCTGCTATCCCGCCACCAGGAAGATCGCAGGCGTCGCTGCCCCTTCGCTTGGTCTCTGTTACACAGAGCACGTCTAGCTGTTTGTCCGCCATGGCGGATATCAGCTCGTGTAACTTACCTTCCACATGTTGGAAGGTCGTGATGCTGTCCACATATACTTGTCTATGATTCACTGAATTTGAATTTAAAATTATGTTCTTTTACTTTTGATGTGCGGTGTCATTATGGAATAAGACTTATATATTTTCTCATATACAAGTAAAACACAATGTTTTATTATTAACGTTTTAATTAATTGCTATAGCCGCTAGTCCACCCTATCAGTGGTAGCAGAGCGTGGTTGGATGAATATCTAGTGGCAAATGAGAAAAGAAAAATTTAAAATGAGCTCGAGTATCAGAAGCATAGAACCGTTGACAAAATCAAATTACGATACCTGGTGCTTACAAGCACAGGCGATTCTCATAAGATACGATTTGTGGGAATACGCTAGTGGTGAAAAAACGTTAGCGGCAACTGTGACTGCCGTAGAAAAGAGTGCGTTCCTAAAGGAAGACTTAAAGGCAAGGTCAGAGCTATTTTTACTTATATCTCCACCAGAACTTAAACAAATTAAAGATTTAATACATCCAAGGAGGTGTGGGATAAACTAAAGTCTGTAGTTCTGTACATCAAAGTTCAGGGCCGGCAAGAAAGGCTACGCTATTAAAGCAACTAGTATTGAAGAAAATGACTCCACAAGAAGATGTGAGAGACCATCTCAGTAATTTTATGGATGTAGTAGGTAAATTAGAAGACATGGATGTCAAAATTCATCCAGAGTTATTAAGCAAATGATGTTGTACAGTTTACCTACAAATTTCGATAGCTTCCGAACGGCAATTGAGTCGAGAGATGTTCTGCCAAGTCCTAACAATTTAAAAATAAAAATCGTAGAAGAATACGAAGCAAGAAGGCAAACCGAAGTGAGTAAACCTCAGACTTCAGAAGCATTCTACACAAAGACGAAGAAAAAGGTACAATTTTGCAAGGATTGCAATAAGAAAGGGCATTCCACAGAAGCTTGTTGGTCAAAGAAGATACCTAATAACCACAATAAAACTAAAGGTCAAGAAAAGACAAATAACATCTGTTTAACAACAGGAACGTCGAAATGTAAAGGCAATTTATGGTGTCTTGACAGTGGCTGTACACACACATATGACGGGTGATAAAAGTATACTCCATAACTTAATCCCCGCGACTGACACTCTAAAGCTAGCTTCAGAAAAGCATACGACCGAAGTTAAAGGGAAAGGAAAAGCCGAACTTTATACAAAGGATCGACGCTATAAAATTAGTCTTTCTGACACATTATATGTACCTGATTTGTCGAATAATCTAATTTCTGCAAGCAAAATTACGGATCATGGCTATAAGGTTCTATTTGAAAAGGAACAAGCTAGTGTCACAAAAGGCGGGCAAACTGTATTAAAAGCTAACAGAAGAAATGGATTATACTATATTATGTTGAATTTGATAAACCGGAAGAGACAGCAAACTTCACGCCTAGTGATGAAAGGGAAATTATGAAATGGCACAAGAAATTAGGTCACGTCAATGAAAGAGACCTAAAAGAAATGGTTAAAAATAAAATGATGCGAGGACTCGACTTTAAAGAAAAAACTTTGGGTACCTGTGAGACTTGTATCAAAGGAAAATTTTCCACTCTACCATTCCAAAGCCATGGACAAATAATCTCTACCGAAATGCTCCAGATAATTCACAGCGACGTGTGTGGCCCATTTGAGAATGAATCAATGGCCGGATCAAAGTATTTCGTAACATTTATTGACGATTATACAAGATACTGCTGTGTATATTTCTTAAAAGAAAAGAGCGAAGTAATCGATAAATTCAAGGAATATAAAAACTATGTTGAACTGTGTCATAAGAAGAAAATTCAAAATCTACAATCTGATAATGGAGGCGAATACAGGTCAAAAACGTTTGACAAATTCCTCAAAGATAACGGTATAAGCCGAAGACTATCTGTACCTTATACCCCACAGCAAAATCGCATGAATGAAAGAAAAAATCGGTTGCTGATGGATAAAGCCAGATGTTTAATGCTAGATGCCAATATTCCTGCAAAATTTTGGGCGGAAGCAGTTAATACTGCAAACTATTTGATAAATAGAAGCCCAGCAAGAGCTCTCAAAGGCAATTCCCCATATGAGAAATGGGTACAACGAACACCATCAGGAAATCACCTACACGTATTCGGAAATAGAACGTTTGTAATGAACAATAAACAAAGAGAAAAATTCACAGCCAAAGCCACAGGAGTATTCTTGGGATATGCGGAATATACAAAAGGTTTTAGAATTTATATACCCGAAAGGGATGATGTTGTTATCAGCAGAGATGTAAAAGTAATCGGAAAGATGCATTATGGCGGTACTCCTGCTGAGAAACGCGAAGATCTTTCTGCAGAACCTGAAACAGAACAAATTGAAATTGAAATTCCAGAAAAAAGAAACAAAATTAATGAGAACTTACCTTTTCAAGAACCTAACCCCCTCTATTCCAGCTCTAGTCAAGATCCTGTTGATGAACCATCTCCCTCAAGTGGAAGACCACAAAGAGACGTGAGACCACCAGCATGGACCAAAGATTATGAGTTAAGTCGCTGCGTGACCATGTTTACGTCAGAAAATAATGACGACTATGACTGCTCTTTACTCACATACAAAGAAGCTGTGACTGGCACCGACAGACGAAATTGGGAGAAGGCGATACAATCTAAAATGGTATCATTACAGAAAAATATGACCTGGGTATTAGTTGACAAGTCAGAAGCCAAAGGACATAAAATACTGTCGAACAAATGGGTATTTGGGATTAAAGATGACGGTACGTACAAGGCTAGATTAGTTGTACGTGGATGCGAGCAGAAAGGAAACCTGGATTTCGAAGATATTCATAGCCCAGTAGTAAGTCAATCTGCATTAAAAACTTTATTAGCAATTGCCGCATCTAAATCTTACTACTTCATGACATTTGACGTTAAGACAGCTTTGTTATACGGAGAGTTAACAGATGAAGTTTATATGAAATTACCTGTTGGCTATGACACTGACTGCAATACTACTGAAGCAGTTTGCCGATTAAAAAAATCGTTGTACTGATTAAAACAAGCTCCATTTACATGGAACAAAACTTTTACCCAAGTGATGTTTGATTTGGGATTCAAGACAATCAATGCAACAGATCGATGCGTTTTCATAAACGAGGATAAGTCAATAATAATCGGACTATTCGTTGATGACGGACTTGTCATAGGAAAAGACAAGAAAAAGATCGAAGTTATTTTGAAGAAACTTGAAACCAAATTTGAAATGAAAAAGAATGAAAATCCAAGTACTTATCTGGGTATGGAAATAAAAAACTCAAAAGAAGGAATAATTCTTACTCAGAGATCCTACATAAATGACGTACTGGAAAAATACAACATAAAAAATGCCAAACCTTGTGACACGCCCGCAAGCAGCGATTCAAAGTCGATACAGGAAACTGCCCAGGAGAAGGAATATCCCTATAGGGAAGCAGTGGGAAGTTTACTGTACCTGTCTACCAGAACCAGACCAGATATCGCGCAAGCGGTCAATCTAGTTAGCAGGAAGGTCGAAAACCCCACTAGAGAAGACGTCACAAAAGTCAAGAAAATATTCAAATATTTAGTGGAAACCAAAGAGAAAGGCATTTTGTTCAAACGAAACAAACCGATAGAGAACATCGATGCTTACAGCGACTCGGATTATGCTGGAGACCCATTGACGCGAAGAAGCACTTCTGGCTCCGTGCTAATCATAGCCGATGGACCAATATCATGGGCATCCAAGAGGCAGCCTATAGTAGCGCTATCGTCGACTGAAGCCGAGTACATAGCCGCAGCAGACTGTTGCAAAGAGGCATTGTATCTCAAATCTCTAGTACAAGAAATAACCGGTTTGGTCATAAAAATAAATTTGCATGTTGATAATTAAAGTTCGATTCAACTTGTGAAGTCTGGATTCTTCAACAAAAGGTCGAAGCACATAGACGTGCGGTACCATTTTATACATGAACACTTCGTGCATGGATTAATAAATATTAGCTACTGTCCCACAGAAATTCAGTTAGCTGACATAATGACAAAACCATTGTCAAAAGTAAAGTTTGAAAGACACTGTGCAAGATTAATGCATGTATAGAAACGTGTCTCGGCAACATGAGTGAACATCAGGAGAAGGTGTTGGAAGGTCGTGATGCTGTCCACATATACTTGTCTATGATGCACTGAATTTGAATTTAAAATTATGTTCTTTTACTTTTGATGTGCGGTGTCATTATGGAATAAGACTTATATTATATATTTTCTCATATACAAGTAAAACACAATGTTTTATTATTAACGTTTTAATTAATTGCTATAGCCGCTAGTCCACCCTATCACCACACAACCTCTTACATTCCACGTGCCCACCCGGCACTCTGCTCTCCTCGACTCGTCTGACTGGGCAAGGCGTGATGGGTGGCGGCCCCCATCGCCGCAACAAAAGTTTAAACAATAAAAAAAATTAATATAATTATTGTCACAAATGTTCAATCCTATTTTTAGTTCCATTTGACTAGTATTAAAATAAGATACTTAAACGAGATTCAAGAAACTAAACGGCTACGATGTGATCTTAAAAACTAAAATATAAAATAAAGCTTTCGTTAATTTTTAAATTTAAACAATAAAAGAAAAAAATAATTATTATCACAAATATTCAGACCTATTTTTATTTATGGTAGTTCCATTTGACTAGTATTAAAAAAGTACAGTCATAATAATCATTATAAAATATAATTCATGTTGCCTGTAAGACATTAGAATGTTTTCGTTCCATATGCTGTTTTAAATTTGTAGTATTAGGTACTGCAAGTTTTTAGCTCTTTGGAACAGTACTTGCATATTATTACTGTATGTTTCTTATGCTAGGGCCGCACCTGCGTGTATCGTCACGAAGCTTCAAGCTTACAAGTGCAATGAGTACACGCAGATGTGACCAGTCATTATTGGCTATTGTTGCGAACATTCGGGCTTCATGTGCGTTATCGCTTGGGTGGCGATAAGTCAAAGGGTTTTAGGGGTTTTTTAATACATCAATGGTTTTAGCGCGCTAATATATCGCGCTCTGTGGTCAGACTAGCGTTTGTCATTTCGGCGGAAATTTTCGATGTGTTTAGACGCGTTCGAGGATTTCAGTTAATCAATAAATATGGAGTGGAGTGATGAAATGGTGTTAGAATTTTTACACCTTTATGAAGCGGAACCTATGAAGGGATAAAGAAAAATCATTATGTAATTATTAGCATAATATAGCTATAATAGTAAAGTAATTCGTCATCTATAGTTAAACGCATGAAAATGATTTCGGCCATTTTTAATTATTGCACGATACTTCGTGTAAAATACCGAAGTCGCTAATGTGACCACAGTATTATCGCGATAACTTTTTAGTATAGAAAACGTACGAAGCTACGCCACACATTACTTCAGGACGATACACGCAGGTGCGGCCCTAGCATTAATGCTTCGTACGTTTTGTACACTAGAAAGTTATCGCGATAATACTGTGGTCATACTAGCGACTTCGGTATTTTACACGAAGTATCGTGCAATAATTAAAGATGGCCGAAATCATTTCGAAGTGTTCAACTATGGATGACGAGTTGCTTTACTTTTACAGTTATAATATGCAAATGATTTTTTTGGATTTCATCATGGGTTCAGCTTCATAATGGTGTAAAAATTGCAGCATCATATTATCGCTCCATTCCATATTTATTAATTAACTGGAGACCCTCGAACGCGTCTAAACACATCGAAAATTTCCACCGAAATGAACCACGCTAGTGTAACCAGAGAGCGCGATATATTAGCACGCTAAAACCCTTTGACTTATCGCCAACCAAGCGATAACGCACATGAATACCGAATGTTCACGATGATAGCCGATAATGACCGGTCACATCTGCGCGATGAGACATTTTTATTGTTTACCAACAACTACATAATATTAGGGCACTCTTAACATGTAAATAATAATGAATTTACTTCGAGTTTTATTCATCTGTTCCATAGATGGCGCTTTTCATAAAAATCGATTACAACGCATAATTTATATAATCGATTTTTAAAAAATCGATTAATATTACTATAAAAATCGATTATAAAAACGAGAGGTGTCAAGGGACACCCGGATGGAACGAAGTTCCTTTCGATTAATTAGTGAAGGAATTGTAATAAAATTTTATTTTTTTAAGTTATAATAATATTTTTGAAGTACTTAAAACTTCTTTAGGCGCGACTAGGGAGTAACTCAGATTTTTTTTCAATAGGATCATAATCTATTACTAGATGGCGCTGTAACAAAGTTAATGGATTCTAAGAAGACATGTATTAGAGTCTAAATCGCGCTATAGAAATTTTTGCAAATTTTAACTATATATATTAAAATTTATAATAGAAATGATACACAACCGGAGGTGTCAAGGGACACCCGGATGGATCGAAGTTCTATTTTAATTATATAATTTTTTTCTGCCTTAAGCGATTTTTATCGTTATATTTTAGCCAATTTGCAAAATATCTTTATAAATTATAGCCTATGTGTTATTCTGATGTGCAAGCTATATTACTATAAATTTCATCAAAATCCATTCAGTAGTTTTTACGTGAAAGAGCAACAAACATGTTCACATCCATACATTATTACAAACTTTCACGTTTATAATATTAATAATAGGATATACAATTCCACTAGACTACCAAAACTTTTCGGCCCCGAGCTCGAACGCGAGCCGGCCACGCGGCCCGGTCACGGGCGAAAATAATTTCGTTGCGCATTATTTTGATTTTGCTATATCTCTTAAGGTATTGATTTAATTTGCATGGTCTGAAGGAAAAAAAATATCTTCATGAAATGCTCAAGCCAACTAATGTATTTAAAATGATAAGGATTAATACAGTATTTGTGTAAATAGCTTTTCAATTACCGTTTTATAATAGAACATTTTTTAAAGTATTAAAATGGATATAGTATGTTATCCTTAAGAGATAGATATATACCATCGCGGACTTTTTTGTAGGCCTTTTTAAGCTGTATAATACTGTAGTACTTTATTTTCATCTATTTCGTAGTGTTCAGCCAGCGTTTGCAATGTAAGCGCAAAATAATGTGTTTATTTACGACATCACATTAGAAACCTCTAAAATTATCAGTGTTTCTCTAGTACATTATGCATATATTATACATATAAACCTTCCTCTTGAATCACTCTATCTATAAAAAAAATCGTCGCGACACCACACTGTTCAATGCGAAATAGAAATGAAAATATCTGGCTTGCTTTCTATAAGAGAGCCGACGAGCGACGCCGCACAGCTTACAATAGCTTACTATAGCAAAAAGTGTCGTGACAACTTTTCGTAAGAATTTTTTCCGTCCAGCCCCCTTTCACAACGCGCGAAAATCGATTATTAGAAAAAAATAATCGATTAAAATAAAAATCGATTATTTTTTAACATCCCTACTTCTCGGCAGCCACCACCTCAGCCAGAAGGCACGTGTAGCAATACATAACGCAGTGCTTGTCCGAACATTACTGTGTGGAAGCGAGAGTTGGGTATGCAGAAAAGAGTATGAAAGTAAAATTAATGCGGTCGAAATGCGATCTCTGCGGAAAATCTGTGGAGTTAGGCTGACCGACCGCATTCGTAACGACGACGTAAGAGAGCGAGTAGGCATGAAAGAGAGTATTGGTGTAAAGATGCGAAAGGGAATGCTCCAATGGTTCGGACATGTGGAAAGAATGCCGAACGAACGTCTGGTTAAGAAGATATACAATGCGAAAGTGGAAGGATGTAGGTACCGAGGGAGACCGAGACTAACCTATCTAGACCAGATCGGTCATGTACTGAAGGAAGGTGGAGTCAAGAGTCTCCGAAACCGGCGAGCGTGTATGAAGAGAATTATGAATGTTGAGGAAGCGAGTGAAGTATGCAGAGATAGAGTTCTCTGGCACTCTGTTCTCTCTGCCTACCCTGCAAGGGATATGGCGTGATGATATGTATGTATGTATGTATGTAAATATGGGAATCTCTGGCTCCTACGCTATTTGCAAACTGTGTTGCAGGAACCATTCTAAACCACCGGACATCTAAGTGCTTGTTTTTTTCTTTTCAGTTTTTTTTATTATTAAAAGGGGTAGTATTCTTCAATAATAAAAATGATTCCTTTTAGATTAATTTTATTCTTCCAAACTGATTTATAAACACTAGAGTTGTTCCGAATAGCACTGGCTTATACTCTTTTAACCTTTCGCTCGCCAAGCCTAGTACTGAGTGTCTTCTTCAAACGATTTTTCCTACCAAGTGCCGTAAAAGTGTGGCCAGCGCAATCAGTGTGATCTACCGACTAATTTAGAATAGATAATTCTCGCACTAATATTGCCATTATAATTATTTAATAATACCATTTTATTGTGTAATGTAATGGAACCTTACACTCGACCATCCTGACAACGTGCATGTCCCCATGTGCGTCTCTGGTGAAACCTTACACTCGGCAAAAAAAATCGCTCAAAGATTTAAATTACAATTTGTTATATAATATACAGCATTAAAATTTAAACTATCATTTTATACAACAATAATATTCGAACAAAATAAACTTATTTGCAAAAAAAACGGGCGGTTTTGATTTTCATTCATATTTAAAAAGATACAATACCAAAAAGGTTTCAATCGTTTGTACACGTTACTGGCCGGTTTTAAAAATGCTGTGGTATTTAAAAAAGTACGTTCTAAATTCAATTTTTCATTTGATGTTCATTTTTACAGAAAACCCCTTTTTATCCTACATTTTTGGCGCGAAGTTCCAGAAGTTAACATCGACTTTCATAACTTTTATTCAATTTTTATCGATTAATTTCATATCCTTGACTGTCAAAGCTTTATTTAATGCTGTTTGGCTGTATCAAAAATGGTAGATAAAGTGGTAAAAGCTACCAAAATTATCGCGCTGCTTGAAGAGGGTTGCAGCCAATGTTTCGTGGCTAGGAGGCTAAATGTTAGTCGCTCGACAGTCCAAAGGACCTGGCAGCGATATCAGGAGACTGGTTCCGTCGAGAGAAGGCCTGGTTCTGGAAGAAAACCATGTACCCAACCACGGGATGATCGTTTTCTTGTGAGTCGCGCATTGAGAAATCGCAAATCTTCGTATGTGGATCTTAAGAACAACCTCCAAGAAGTAAGAAATGTGCATATTAGTCTATGGACGGTCAGGAGGAGGCTTCTCGCTGCCAATATACGCAGTCACCGCCCGGCCCGCGGCCCCAAATTACTCCGTGAGCACAGAGTTCACAGGCTTAGGTTCGCTAGAAATTGTGAATCATGGACTCAAGACGATTGGAATAGGGTTTTGTTCTCTGATGAAGCCAGGATATCTCTGTTCGGTGAAGATCGACGTCGGCGAGTGCTAAGAAGACAAGGAGAACGCTTTGCAGAGGCATGTTTCGAAGAAATCACACCTTATGGTGGGGGCTCTGTTATGTTTTGGGCAGGAATAAATTCAATGGATCGTACAGAGTTAGTCTTCATTGAAAACGGCTCACTGACTGGGCATCGATACATAACGGAAGTTCTAATTTCTCATGCACAACCCGCATTGGCCGCTCTAGGTGAAGACTCGATTTTTATGGACGACAATGCTCGCGCCCACCGATCCCGCGATGTTAATGCGTATGTGCAAGAGGTCGGCATTCGTCGTTTGGATTGGCCAGCTCGAAGTCCCGACCTCAATCCCATAGAGCATGTCTGGGACGTTCTGAAACGGCGTGTGAGATCAGTACACCCGGCTCCGCAGACCATCAGAGAGCTGAAGAATGTGATTACTGCGGAGTGGGAACGTATTCCGCAAGCAAGTATCCGGGATATACTCGCTAGCATGCCCAGACGAATTCAAGCTGTGATTTTAGCTAGAGGGGGTCACACTCGATACTAAACATTTATCTGCTTTTACTTTATTAAAGAAAAACAAACAAAAAAACTTTTTTATTTTTACTTCATGAGCATATGCACTACTAGCGAATATACACTACTAGCGAGGTTTAGCATTATTTCCCATAAATTGTATCTAAATTTTATGAAATACTGATGAAAACGATTATTTTCTTATTAATTTACCAAATTGTGTGGATAAAACTACCTATAATTATCAAACAAAGAAATATTAACATTTGAAATGGTTCATTGCTTAGGTGCCCGTTTTTTTTGCAAATGAGTGTATATCAGACTTATGGTAAAAATATAATGTTTATAATACCCTGGAATAATATAATTTATAATATTTGACAAATAATTTTATAACCAATTATCATTCTGGACAATCTTCTTCGCACTTAGTCATATATTAAATTATCTCTGTATACAATTAGCCTTGTAACTAACAAATCTGTAAGTTTATCTATGTAGCCAATTAACCTTAACTATTATTTTAACTTATCCTCTTAATTAATCTTGACAATTTTTTTTAATCCTTAAATTATCCTTCGATCCAAATCCCCTTAAAACAAATCATCCTTCAACCAACCAATAAACCTTTAACCAATTAACCTTTAACCGATTATCCTTTAACCGATTATCCTTTAACCGATTATCCTTTAACCGATTATCCTTTAACCTATTATCCTTTAACCTATTATCCTTTAACCTATTATCCTTTAACCGATTATCCTTTAACCGATTATCCTTTAACCGATTATCCTTAAACCGATTAACCTTTAACCAATTATCCATTAACCGATTATCCTTTAACCGATTAACCTTTAACCAATTATCCATTAACCGATTATCCTTTAACCGATTAACCTTTAACCAATTATCCATTAACCGAGTATCCTTTAACCGATTATCCTTTAACCGATTAACCTTTAACCAATTATCCATTAACCGATTATCCTTTAACCGATTAACCTTAAACCAATTATCCATTAACCGATTATCCTTTAACCGATTATCCTTTAACCGATTATCCTTTTAATCCATTATCATTTTAGCCAAGGCTAAAATGATTATTTCCTTAATCTTTTAACCAATTATCCGTGTATCCAAAATTCTTGCCTGAAACAACCAAAATATATGAACAATATAAGAATTCATTAATGTCGACTTGTTTAGTTAATCACGTTTTACTATAACATAATTATCATACAGACAGAAGAGTTATAGTACATACACAGAAGAATTATAAAATAGATGTGTTGTCGTCCTCGCTCTTATCTACTTCAGTATCATTATCAGTATCATTGTCAATTTCTAAAGAATAAACATGAATCCATGGTCGTATGCGATCTGCGGCAACGGCAGTCTGTCTTGTTTTTGACTGACTGACCGACTTCTACTTTGTACCTATCATTACCTAGAATGTCAACAACTCTAAAAGGACCCTCGTCAAAAGTTTCGTACTTTGACCGTTATTTTGAAATGTCACTTTTGTGATCTCATAAAGGGCCCAAGGTGGTCGCGACCTGTAATGTGTGAAAAGGCTTTTCTATCTCTTCGATAGCGTGAAGGCAACCTTCACGCACAGAAGATTTCTTTGCATATGCGCAATCGATGCAAGATTCTACATACTTTTTTTTTTTAAATCGTTTCATTTTTGCAAACCAATAATGTCTTTTAACCCTTTTCTAAAGTTTTTTTTAAAATCCACATGATATCCTATATCATCGTGATTACTTTTACACAACTGCCATCTTGCACCCTTAGGGACCGCCCATCTCAGACATTCTTTATAGTTGCCCACATATCTCAAAAGATTATTATCCTTCAAAACATAATTATCTTTAAGGTATTCCAAGCCTTGCGGGTCTAAATCACTAGTGACAATGTCACGAATCCTACGTAATTCTGAATCTCCTAATTGTAGCGTGAGTGACTAGTCCTCTTCACTTATAGACATAATGGTGGGAACTTGATCATTTCGAGATTCCACGTCAGTTATTGGGTTTCTGGATAGTGCATCAACATGAGTCATCTTCGTACCTATCCTATATTCTATCGAACAATCAAACTCTAGTAATGCTAACCACCATCGAGCGATCCTGGGTACGAGGTCGCGCTTGGTGAAAGTGGAATGTAGTGCACTACAGTCAGTGACGATTTTAAATGCCTTACCTAAGAGGTATACCCTCAGTTTTTTTTCAGGGAACAGATAGCTGCCAACGTCTCAAATTCATAGGAATAAAAGTTCCTTTCTTCCGGCGTCATCTGACGACTAAAGTAAGCCACGGGGTGAAAGGAACTTTGGCTTCCTTCAAGGCGTTGTAAAAAGATATTGCCAATGCCCAATCTACTGGCGTCGGTACGAAGTTCAGTTTCAGCTATCGGGTCATATATAGCAAGTCCGGGCCTTTCTATAAGTTTAGCTTTCAGCATATTGAATGCTTCGTTTTGGTCGTTAATCCATTGCTATGGGATGTTCTTTTTAAGCAATTCTGTGAGAGGCCGGGCTATTTGTGCGAAACTTTGTATAAATTTTTGAAAATAGCTAACAAGGCCTAAGATTTGTCTCACACCATGCACATTAATTGGATGAAGAAATTCAACCACAGATTGGATGGGGAAAATCAATCACAGATTGAATATTCGCTTTAACAGATCATACTAGCTGAACTAATTTCAGAGCCTAAATAATTTATAGTGTTTTGTAGGAAGCTACACTGTGACAAGTTTAATCTAAGATTCGCATTTCGTAATAGAAGATGAATTTCTTCTAAGCGATCTAAACATTCCGCTGGGTTCCTACCAAAGATTAGCACGACATCAATATACATAGTGGCTTTTGTCAAATTGCGCGGGGCTTAGGGCAGGTTTCATCACACGTTGGAATACAGCGGGGGCGTTGGCCAAACCAAACGGCATTCGGTTGTACTCGTAATGATCATCCTGCTTAACGAAGGCTGTCAAGTACTTGCTGCCCTCAGAGCTGGGCACCTGATAATAACTAGAGATCAGATTAAGTGTGATGAACCAGCCCTGTCCTGACAATCTAGCTACTTCATCTTCTATTAGAAGTACGGGATATCTTTCTTTTACAGTGCCTAAATTTAGCATTCGACACACAAAAAGGCATCATCTTCCCTTTTTTGTCTAACAAAATGATTGGGCTAGCATTGTTACGATACAGACTCCCGTATAATACCTGCTTGTAACATTTCGTATACAATTATTCGAACCTTTTCACGTTAGTGGTGAGACAAGCGGTGAGGTCTGTAAACTACCGGACGTGTACTTCTCAACTCGATTTTCATTTCAGCGGCGTTTGTACCTGTTAGATCGCTTAATTTGTTAGCAAACCAGTCCTGGAATTGTTGGAGAAGTTCTAAGAGCTTGGCCCTATCACAAATTGATACTGCATCGCCTATAACTATCCGAATCTCATCAATTAATTCCTTTAATAAACTGGCTCTACTTCTGTAAGACCAAATACAGAATGTACCTTTTGAGCACGGGAGAACACAAAATTTTCGTAAAGGAACATGGTATTGAACACGGTATCACAATAACAAAAACAAACCTTGCCTCACTTCATAAATACCACCACAAACCGAAAACTGTTCATAGGGCTTCCCTACTATCTTACATATATACATAAATACATACCATCACGCCATATCCCTTGCAGGGTAGGCAGAGAGAACAGAGTGCCAGAGAAATCTATCCTTGCATACTTCACTACTATCTACTACTACACTATTATACTACTACTATCTTAGTACCCAATACTATACTACCGGTAATCGACGACGATCCTAGTTCCCCTTTGCCAGAGGTTCATATTGCTCGTCTACGCCGGGTATTCATCCATCACTAGTATGTAGGAATTGTAGTTTATTAACATCCTTATAGACAATAATGTGCAACTGCTCTGAATAAGTTTGGCCAACTAGCATTGACTTCTCTAGCAGATGATCGTCTACAACTTTGCATGGGACACTAGCAGTTACACCATCTATACTTAAGACCAAATTAATAGAACCTATAGACCACAGGAGATTATTGCCGAACCCCTTCATTATTGACGGAGTACCATCATAACTAAGCCCAAGATTCGAGAAGGTATATTGTTTTATAAGCGTACCTTCGCTGCCGAAGTCAATAAATGCCTCACGAAGTAAACTATTAACATTCACTTTTTATAAATTTACTGCTCGGGTAAAAATTCGAGAAAATGCATATCTGGAATTTACCTTAGGTTTTTACTACTACGTCGGCTTTCGTAGATTCTATATTCTGTTTGTACCTACAGACCTCAGAATTATGACCCACTTTATTGCAATGGATACATTTAGTTGATAATTGGGGACATTTGGAAAACGGATGTCCCTTTTCCTTACAATTATAGCAATGTAAAGACGGATTAATCGGATAATCAAACCTATCTTATTATTTTGTCTGCCCTATACTGTGCCGAAACTTCTATCCCTAAACAATAGTTGCTGCATAACGAATTTTCTATCGCTCCTTAACAGAAATTTCAAGATCCGATTAGTTTGTTCACAACTTAGAGCCCAAGCGCTTGATCTAAAGGTCTTATAACCGATACCGTGGATAATACAGTCGACGGCCTGCTTACCCACTATTTCACATTGATTTAATAACACTAGTTTTTCGTAAAAGTATTATACTCTTCCTTTTCGACATATCATCCAAGAGCTGACCGTAATTTTGTTCCGATGGAAAAACATCCTTTAATTTTGATTGCCATTCATCTCGGGTAAAGAGTATAGAGTTGAGGCTTTCATACCAGGTCTTAACGTTACCTGTAAGTTTTTGTCAATCAACATCAAAGTTGTACAATTGTCCTCTCGCCCTAACCATAAACTGCAGCGCATTCATTCACCTTTTTGAGCCATACATCTATACGTTGTTTTTTTTTCAGAGGGATTAAATTCAGGAATAATATTTTTGTGATCTAGGCTTCTACTAATAGCTAATGCATATCGATTAGAATGTGATGGTACAAAATCTCTAATGGACTGTATTATTTATATTAGGTTTTTAGATAAAAATGTAGGGCTACATGACCTTTTAGTGCGCTTATCCATAGATGTACGGTCGTTTGCATCACGACCACGTCGCTCGCGGCTAGCATCGGTATTTGATGAACCCTGATGTCTACTCCGTTGTCGTTGCTCCTTATTGCGTTCCCTTTGTAGGTCTACTTCCAGCTGCCGAACTCATGCCTGTTTTCTGTTTAGCGGTCGTTCCCGTTCTGTCAACAGCCGATAATAGTCCTGGCTACGACTGCGACTTCGGCTTCCTTTTTGACGTACGCTAACCTGGCTATGCCTGGAGCGCAAGCTGCCACATCGAGGTGTATTCAGGCAACGACGTCCGTCCCTTTCCTCCATTCCGGATTCAATCCCACTTCTGAGATAAAAGGGGTAGTATTCTTCAATAATAAAAATGATTCCTTTTAGATTAATTTTATTCTTCCAAACTGATTTATAAACACTAGAGTTGTTCCGAATAGCACTGGCTTATACTCTTTTAACCTTTCGCTCGCCAAGCCTAGTACTGAGTGTCTTCTTCAAACGATTTTTCCTACCAAGTGCCGTAAAAGTGTGGCCAGCGCAATCAGTGTGATCTACCGACTAATTTAGAATAGATAATTCTCGCACTAATATTGCCATTATAATTATTTAATAATACCATTTTATTGTGTAATGTAATGGAACCTTACACTATGTACGTAATTTGATTCACTTTTTACGCAGTTGGGATTCTTTATTTTTTTTTATTTTATAACTTTTTAGTTATGAATACCTAGCTAGCCGTGGATAAGCCGAGTGCGACGCAAAATGTGAATGTGTTACGTTAATTAAGTTATTTTAGTTATTCATTAGTAGGTACCTACCTTACCTACCTATATATAGTTTATCGACTGAAGTTGAGTACAAATCGTTTGAAGTTGGAGATGGGCGACCGTGTCAGACATTAGATACTTTAGGTAGTCCAATATACCTACTAGATACTTTAGTAATGCTCATCCACATTTACACGCACAGTCATACGAAGATTTCGTCTTTTCATCGTAAATCTCTACGGTCTAAAAACTTATATGTGAGAATGGTTTGCTCAGTCGAATTTAAAAATATTGATAATCAACTAAAAGTGATTTTCCAATACCTATTCAACGATACCCACTTGACCATCGATATATATCTCTATGCACTTGACATAGTTTGTTGACTTTCATTTTTTTCATTTTCACAATATGGCGTCCAGTAGTCGCCATATTGAATTTTCACTTACGTCATGTCTTTAGTGACACTCGCCGGACTAAAAGGAATCGATTGACGTATCGTATAATCATTAAAAATCAGCCCAGGCGTTTGATCTGTATAGTGCTTCAAAGGACCATACATACATAGAGTGTTAAACAGAATAACACTCCTTTGCGTCGCGCAGTCGGGTAAAAACAGTACCTATTATACTTACCTACCTACTTTATGTCACTCTCCAATACTATTTACTGTCTTAAATACCTAGGTTCAAAAAATATGTAGGTATAAAAAAGTTAGATACAAAATAGTGTTTTCATGGTCACAGGTATCCGGTACTACAATATAAAAAATATAATTAATAAAAACACATACATATATGGCATAATGGTCTAAGTCGTCGGCTAACCTCTTTCTCGAAATTGGACTTAAACTAGCTGGAGTGTTTGTCCAAGGTAAACATAATGATTGACAATTTCGGGAATCGCATTGCCAACTAGGACCGGTACAGGAATGACATGGGCATTTGGCAAGACTTTCGTCTTGTCCGTCTTCATTCGTAAACCTACTAGTTGAGATACCCTGTTGAGATTGTTAAGCATGGTGCCAAGATCCTCCATGGATTCTGCCATAACGACGATATCGTCTGCAAAATCAAAGGTGAGTGATGTCTTCGCCGTTGATGTTGATGCCGAGTCCGGTCCAATCTTGAGCGCTAGAAGACATCTTCCAGTGCAGTGGTGAACAGTTTCGGTAAGATGAGATCTCCGTCTCACGCCTTTCTGCAACTGGATCGATTTCGTACTCTTATCCCGGATACGGACTGACATTTTGGCGTTCCTATACAAACACTTAAGCACTTCGATATAAAGATGGTCGACTTGGGACCGCTGAAGGGACTGCAGCACCGCCGAAGTTTCGACTAAATCAAAGGCTTTCTCATAGTCTACAAACGCTATACACAGAGGCCGATTGTAATCCTCGATGTTCTGGATAATCCACCGAAGCGTGAGAATATAGTCTATGGTGCTATAGCCTTTTCGGCAGCTAGCTTTTTCAGGCGGCTGGAATTCATCAAGCTTGCACGTGAGTCGATTGGTAATGACCCTTGAAAACATCTTGTAGACGTGACTCAAGAGTGAGATGGGTATGTAGTTCTTTAGAAGAGCTTTGTCACCCTTCTTGAAGATCAGCACCACCTCACTCCTGGTCCACGACTCTGGAACGTCGCCCCCGAAGATAACGGAATTAAATAGCTTCTGAAGGGCTTTTAAGACCGGCTTGCCACCTGCCTTCAGGAGCTCTGCGGTGATTCCGTCATATCCAGGTGCTTTACCGTTTCTTAGTTATTCGAGAGCCATTCTGATCTCGCACAAGCTAATATCCGGGATTTCTTCTGTATAGTGTCGAGTTAGCTTGGATCTGGGATCTTGGACCAAGCTGACAACAGGATTTCGGGATGATTTTGCTCCCAAGTAGCTGAGAAGATCACCACAGGAAAAGGGTCAAGCCCTAAAATTGTTTAACGCGCCCGCAAGAGGCGTCCAGGAAATCGAACGTATCCTGGACACTATATACTGTTATGAATGTTTATAGTTCGTAGTTTTGCACTTTCATTGTATTTATCCCAGTCAAATTAGACCGAAATTCAACGTGAAATTACATTAATGCCGCACAGCATTTTTTTATTGCAATCGTTAGGGGGTCCCTCTGGTAGTTTAAATCTCGATTTTCGACCACTTAGGGGGTGTGAGTTAGCCGCCATTTTGATTTTTCCAAAAAAGGGTTTTTGACGAATAACTCGGTCATTTTTGACTTTAGGTGAAAATGCAAAAGACAAAAGTTGTAGGAAATTCAATTCTCTACAATTTTGATCTCACATTTTTTTGTAAGACCGATATTTTTTGAGTTATCAATAAAAAAAGCATTCTTCTGAAAATGTCGCTGTATTTGTTTATTTTCAACTTTAGAGAAAATATGGTCTGGTACAAAGTTATAGAGAGTTTAATTCTCTATAATTTTGATAAGTATGATTTTTTTCCTAGAAACAATATTTAAGGTCCTACGCCCAATCCAAAACTGAGCAGAGCGTCCGTGGCTGCGTACTAGAAATACTCTTTTCCACACCACCGCTAGGGTAGAGTTTCAGGCGCGGTTTTTTTAAGTGGTATCCCCAAGAGGCCTAATGCACGTAGTTTCACTTTCCGGGAATATCTGGGCGTCATTTTTCTGTCGGTTTTTTTTAAATATAACTGCGTTTCTTCAAGCTATACATTATTAAAATGCTCATTCTTTGAAAAATTATGTTTCCTTTCTCTTGCACGAGGGCCCTGCATCATCGACATCCTCAATTTCATATTGTAGAGGAGTTTTCTCAATGTCCGATGATATTAAGTTTTCACTCTCGGAAAAGGAATCATCATCATCTTCGAGAAGCTGCTGAGCAATTCTCGACAACTTTGTTTATGATCATATTTGCTTTAAAGTTTAAAATAAACAAAATACAGTTACAACAAAATACATTTTCAGAAGAATGCCTTTTTTGTTAATAACTCGAAAAATATCGATCTTAGACAAAACTATATTATTATTCATCAAAATTGTAGGGAATTTGATTTTTTACAACTTTTGTCTCTTCTCTCTTTTGTTTTCCAGCGGTGGTGTGGAAAGGAGTATTTCTAGTACGCAGCCACGGACGCTCTGCTCAGTTTTGGATTGGGCGAAGGACCTTAAATATTGTTTCTACGAAAAAAATCATACTTATCAAAATTATAGAGAATTAAACTCTCTATAACTTTGTACCAGACCATATTTTCTCTTAAGTTGAAAATAAACAAATACAGCGACATTTTCTGAAAGATGCTTTTTTTTATTGATAACTCAAAAAATATCGATCCTACAAAAAAAAAATATGAGATCAAAATTGTAGAGAATTGATTTTACTACAACTTTTGTCTTTTGCATTTTCACCTAAAGTCAAAAACTACCGAGTTATTCGCCAAAAATCCTTTTTTGGAAAATGGCGGCTAACGCACACCCCTAGGCGGTCGAAAATCGAGATTTAAACTACCAGAAGGACCCCCTGACGATTGCAAAGAAAAAATTGCTGTGCGGAATTAATGTAATTTAAAATTCTAATTTGACTGGGCTAATTGTAAAGTTGACGCGAACACCCAAGTTATCACAATTAAAAACGTACTGTATATTTTACAGCAGAAACACAACACGTTAACTTAAGTAGATACTTATTACACTGGGGGAAGCTATTCGCGTAGATTGTCACGTCAGAGCTCCTTCGTTTAAATTAGTTTGGCTGTTCGATTACGTTACAGACAGACGCAAAAATGGGACTACTCAGTGCAGTCGTCGTAAGCTTCGCTGTGCTTGCTGTTGTCACTGCTACATATGTCGACCAATGTCCATGTAAGTTTTCTAAGAAACACCAACGGTATGCGTTTAACTTTTCGTTTACGAGTATATTACTTTAGAATTTATTGGTTCGCTAAGCGAACAAATCAAATCTTTAGTGCTTCATCAGTTACACCGGCACACAAAAAAAAAAGTTCTTTGTACTTTTGACGAGACCCATATATTTTTATGTATTTTGACCCGCTGAATTCAGAATATGAGGTCCATTTAACCCGTACACCCTCAAAATTTCGAGAAAAAATCGAAAAAATTGACGAAAATCGGCGTTTACGGTGATGTAAACATTTTTTTTGACCTGAAACAGCATGATTTTTATGTATTTTGATCCGCTAAATACTTATCTGAAGTTTATTTGGACCATTAGCCGTTTAAAGTCTAATTAAATTTCAAAAAACCCTCAGAAATTGTGAAAAAAAGCCAAAAATTATTCATAGAAAATATTTTTATATTTACTATCAAAACTTAATTATCAGATTTTATTAATAATTTTATTATTAATATTTGATATATTTATTTATGATAGAGATTATAAATAATTAATACGATTGATATATACTTAACATTACATGAAAAACTTTTTTTTTTTAACCAATCAACACTAAAGTTATCTACAGCTCTTTCACCTTGGGCATTTAGGCACTATGAGTAGGTATGGGCCTAACACAGATAAATAAAATTAGCATAAATATATATATATATATATAATTATATATATACAGGATGTATCAGAGAATGGAGCAGCTGGTCAGAAGGGTGGTAGGTAATGATGGTAGGAACCCATAACAAAAATTTGAAGGGAAAATTTCAAGGTCATTGACTCGTCAGCTATTTGTAAAGGTGACGTTTGTTATACTGTAGCAAACGTAATCATTGATTTATTTAGGTACTAATGAATATTTAAGAAAGTATGAGTATGTAGCAGACTATTTATCATTTACTTGGTACATTTCATTCAATTTTAAAGAAAAAGCGATGACAAAATTGAAAACTTTAAATGCTTGTAATTTATTAACGAATCGGTCAGCCTAACTCCACAGATATTCCGAAGGGTTCACGTTATGACTGCGCAAATTACAGAGCCATAAGCTTGATTAGTTTGGCAGCAAAAGTGTATGGTAAAATTATTGAAAGGAGAATGAGGATGGTGTCCGATGGTTTACTGTGTGAGACACAAGGAGGTTTCAGGAGTGGAAGGGGATGCATGGATCAAGTGTTCTCTCTGCGCAACATTGTGGAGAAGCATCTGGCCCTAGGTCAGAGGGTTTTCTGCAGTTTCGTGGATCTGGAGAGAGCATTTGACACGGTTGTACAACCGAAAGGAACTTTGGGACATTTTACCGGAGTTTGGTATTAACGGTAAAATGCTGCCGGCTGTGCAGTCCAGTTACATGGGTTGTAGAGCCTGTGTGCGGCTGGATGATGGAATGTCGCCTTGGTTTGACGTCAATATCGGCGTTAAGCAGGGGTGCGTTCTGTCAGCCAGGCCGTTTATCATATATCTGGATAAATGTCTCCAAAGGTTGAACGATATGAATGTGGGAGTCCAGATGGGTGACTCAGTGGTCTCTGCTCTGCTTTATGCAGATGATGCAGTTCTGCTGGCACAGTCAGCGACTGACCTGCAGACCCTAGTCGACAAAATGACAGAAAATTGTAAGAAAAGGGGTCTACGCGTGAATGTGAGAAAAACCAAAATAATGGTCTTTGAAAGAGATGAAGCCAGAACAGATGTAAGAGTAACAATAGGTAATGATGTACTAGAGCAAGTGGATGAATTTGTATATCTTGGATGTGGATTTAGCCGAGATGGAAGGTACACCACTGATATAGAGCGAAGAGTGAATGCGGGAAATAGAGTGAACGGAGCGTTGGGGCAACTTCTCGGCAGCCACCACCTCAGCCAGAAGGCACGTGTAGCAATACATAATGCAGTGCTTGTCCCAACATTACTGTATGGAAGCGAGAGTTGGTTATGCAGAAAAGAGTAGGAAAGTAAAATTAATGCGGTCGAAATGCGATCTCTGCGGAAACTTTGTGGAGTTAGGCTGACCGACCGCATTCGTAACGACGACGTAAGAGAGCGAGTAAGTATGAAAGAGAGTATTGGTGTAAAGATGCGAAAGGGAATGCTCCGATGGTTCGGACATGTAGAAAGAATGCCGAACGAACGTCTGGTTAAAAAGATATACAATGCGAAAGTGGAAGGATGTAGGTACCGAGGGAGACCGAGACTAACCTACCTAGACCAGATCGGTCATGTACCGAAGGAAGGTGGAGTCAAGAGTCTCCGAAACCGGCGAGCGTGTATGAAGAGAATTATGAATGTTGAGGAAGCGAGTGAAGTATGCAGAGATAGAGTTCTCTGACACTCTGTTCTCTCTGCCTACCCTGCAAGGGATATGGCGTGATGATATGTATGTATATATATATATATACACCATCACACATAATCGATTCTTATTATACCTATAGCAAAGGAGGTGATTACATTTTTTTTGTGATGACATTTTTTGAAATGAGGAGGTGGTTAAATTTTTTTTATTCTTTCCTCCCCATTCAGAGATTAAAATAATAGCGAAAAGAATATATAAATAAAATACAATTTTATTTGTCTCAATATGTGTACAATGAAATGTTATAGACATAGGTAATGAATTGATATAGACTGTTATTTAACCAACATGTTCATTATATTTAATTTTAAGGACATGCAAAATTATGACTATAAGCTATTACAAATAATCTATTAATGGATTTATTCTTAAAGCACTAAGGAAATAATCCATGTATTGCGGGGTGGTAATTAAAATCATAGAAATAATTAAAATGGCAGTGACTGAATTATGTGCCATATAATAATTAAATAAATACGTAATCTAAATGACATTAAACGTAAATAGATGACAACATACATAATAGTAATCTAAACTAATATTATAAAGCTGAATTTCTGTATGTTTGAACGCGCTAATCTCAGAAACTACTTGTCCGATTCAAGAAAAATATCAGTGTTGGATAGCCTATTTAACGAGGACGGTTACATATCATTACACTAAGATCAAAAGACGTAGAACAGCAATGAAGAATAGCGAATAGAGCTTCCGACGCGTGCGCTGCGCAAACGGTTAAAGTTTCATAAAAAGAATATGATATAATCTTCTTCTTAATATATATAAATTCCGCGTCACGCTGTTTGTCCGCGATGGACTCCTAAAGTACTTAACCGATTTTAATCAAATTTGCACGCATGTGTAGTTTGAGCCAACTTAAAAGATAGGATAGCTTCCATCTCAATTTATAGTCGCAATATTCTTTTGTCTATTATTTGACAGTCACAATTATCTGTTATTTCCAAACAATTCTAACAGACTGGCTGTTGACTGGATTGAGTAGGTAAGTATTTAATAGATGGCGCTGTGTTAAACGAACAAACGTTTCATATACATACATACATATCATCACGCCATATCCCTTGCAGGGTAGGCAGAGAGAACAGAGTGCCAGAGAGCTCTATCTCTGCATACTTCACTCGCTTCCTCAACATTCATAATTCTCTTCATACGCGCTCGCCGGTTTCGGAGACTCTTGACTCCACCTTCCTTCAGTACCTGACCGATCTGGTCTAGGTAGGTTAGTCTCGGTCTCCCTCGGTACCTACATCCTTCCACTTTCGCATTGTATATCTTCTTAACCAGACGTTCGTTCGGCATTCTTTCCACATGTCCGAACCATCGGAGCATTCCCTTTCGCATCTTTACACCAATACTCTCTTTCATACCTACTCGCTCTCTTACGTCGTCGTTACGAATGTGGTCGGTCAGCCTAACTCCACAGATTTTCCGAAGAGATCGCATTTCGACCGCATTAATTTTACTTTCATACTCTTTTCTGCATACCCAACTCTCGCTTCCATACAGTAATGTTGGGACAAGCACTGCGTTATGTATTGCTACACGTGCCTTCTGGCTGAGGTGGTGGCTGCCGAGAAGTTGCCCCAACGCTCCGTTCACTCTATTTCCCGCATTCACTCTTCGCTCTATATCAGTGGTGTACCGTCCATCTCGGCTAAATCCACATCCAAGATATACAAATTCATCCACTTGCTCTAGTACATCATTACCTATTGTTACTCTTACATCTGTTCTGGCTTCATCTCTTTCAAAGACCATTATTTTGGTTTTGCTCACATTCACGCGTAGACCCCTTTTCTTACAATCTTCTGTCATTGTGTCGACTAGGGTCTGCAGGTCAGTCGCTGACTGTGCCAGCAGGACTGCATCATCTGCATAAAGCAGAGCAGAGACCACTGAGTCACCCATCTGGACTCCCACATTCATATCGTTCAACCTTTGGAGACATTTATCCAGATATATGATAAATAGCCTGGCTGATAGAACGCAGCCCTGCTTAACGCCGATATTGACGTCAAACCAAGGCGACATTCCATCATCCAGCCGCACACAGGCTCTACAGCCCATGTAACTGGATTGCACAGCCTGCAGCAGTTTACCGTTAATACCATACTCCGGTAAAATGTCGCAAAGTTCCTTTCGTACAACCGTGTCAAATGCTCTCTCCAGATCCACAAAACTGCAGAAAACCCTCTGACTTAGAGCCAGATGCTTCTCCACAATGTTGCGCAGAGAGAACACTTGATCCATGCATCCCCTTCCACTCCTGAAACCTCCTTGTGTCTCACACAGTAAACCATCGGACACCATCCTCATTCTCCTTTCAATAATTTTACCATACACTTTTGCTGCCAAACTGGTCAAGCTTATGGCTCTGTAATTTGCGCAGTCATAACGTGAACCCTTGTTTTTAAACAAAGGCACGATGATTGCGCCATTCCAGTCCCCGGGAACCATTCCCGAGCTCCAACATAAATTGAGGAGCAACAGGAACGCCTCCCGGACACAGGAGCCACCAAGCTTGATCATCTCGGCAGACACCATATCAATGCCCGCTGCCTTACCAATTCTCAAACTTCTTATCGCCCATTCAACTTCATCCATACTGATGCCATCGGAGGACGCCATCGCCGAATGTTGATCTACTAGACCACATGCGACACCGGCGCCAACCGTAGCATCCGCATACATATCGCCAAAATATTCACTCCATCGGCTTAACACGTTTTGTGTTTGTGTAAGAATGTCTCCACCTTTAGACCTTATTTTATTCATTCTGAAGGCTGACCAACCACCCCGAGACTTCTTCACCTCCCTCCAAAAGAGTTTGGTGTTACCCTCGAAGTTTTTGGTCAGCCTATCTTCTGCACTCATACTTGCTCTATCACGTTTCTCTTTCACTAAGGCCTTGGTGTCATTCTTACATTGCCGATATATTTCTTTCTTCTGTTCAGTCATACTGTCATTCAGATTCAAAGAAGAGACATAGTCCAGCCACGCTTTCTTCTTTTGCTCTACGGAAGCTGCCACTTCCGCATCCCACCATGCATCACCATTTGTGTTTCTATGCTTCTTTGAACTTCCACATACTTCTTTCGCTGTGTCTACCATACTCTCTTTCAATACTCTCCAGCATTCTTCAATGTCCGATTGCGGCTGGCTTGCCATTGTCAGTCGTTCTCGGACACCCTCTGCATACTTTTCTCTTACACACTCTTCTTGCAACCTTTCAACCTTTATTCTTTCAAGCCCTCCGAAGTGGACACGCTCTCGCCAGTGCCTCCACTTTCTGAACAGACCACTAAATCTCGCAATAACGAGATAGTGGTCCGTGTCGACTGTGGGGCCCCTGTAGGCTCTTGCGTCCAATATTTTGCTTCGGAGGCGACTGTCTATCAAAATTAAATCTATTATACTTTTCTGTTCATTCCTTCTCCATGTATACATATGGATGTCCTTATGTTGGAAAAATGTGTTTGACACAATAAGGTTTCTCTCCATGCATACATCCGCTATGAGCCTACCTGCGTCGTTCACTCTCTTATCACCAAATGGACCAAGTACGTCCTCATAGTCAGGACGCTTGGTCCCCACCAATCCGTTCAAATCTCCGCATACAATCACGCGTTCACTGGTTTCTGCCATATCCAGAACTTCCCTAACATTATCCCAAAACTACGGGAGCATATGCTACAACCATGAATACCTTGGTGACACCAAGTTTTATACGGACCCAAAGAAGTCTGGGATCATACATTCCGTAATCCTTCACACCTGAGGCCAAGCGAGAGGACAGCAGTACTCCTACCCCCATGCTGGCTCGATCGCTCTGTGGTACACCAGACCACAGAGCCATCCCGCCACCAGGAAGATCGCAGGCGTCGCTGCCCCTTCGCTTGGTCTCTGTTACACAGAGCACGTCTAGCTGTTTGTCCGCCATGACGGATATCAGCTCGTGCAACTTACCTTCCACACAACCTCTTACATTCCACGTGCCCACCCGGCACTCTCTGCTCTCCTCGACTCGCCTGACTGGGCAAGGCGTGATGGGTGGCGGCCCCCATCGCCGCAACTGCCGAAGTTCGTACCGACGGGGGCGGGTCGGTACGCGTCGCCTCCGGGGGACGCCCTAACCCGCATTGCGGTACGCATTTCGAGCCGGATTAGCAGTCTAATTAGACTGGCAGGGGACGCGAACGAGCACGCTCCGGACTATGCCTCCCATTTCACGTTTCATATAAGCTACAAATTATTAGCATAACCACCACGTGTTACCTTACCCACAGCAACGCGTGACCATGTATGACAGAGTTATTCTGCTTTTAAAGTTCTAAAAAAAGCGACAGCATATGTCTATCACTAAGGGTCGTCTCACTATAATCTTTTTTATGCTAATCAAATTTATTTTAAAATAATGCGATATTTGTGAAGGTGTTTTTATAAACATGATATTAATCTTTATCCAAATAAATACTTTATTCATCATAAGTATTTAATTTAAAACAAAATTGCCCTTTACATCATTCGATTTCAATGAACACCTTAGGAGATATCGCAGATTTAAAATAACATCACAGCAGGTACTGCGTGCGTATTTATGACTAGCATCTCTTTGCGACTTTGTCCGCGTGGAATAGTTACTAAGTTAGTGTTACCCCAAGCTAACACTAACTTTAAGTTGCAACTATTTCATGCGGACGAAATCGCGAGCAGAAACTAATATTAGTAATACAATGGAAACTCGACCTTGCGTGTCGTGATTGTAAACTGTATTAACACCACAATGGAATATTTTATTATTCTTGGTGTTTGTATTCTTTATTACGTTTTTGTTTTTTTTTACATTGTACTGTATATACGTAACTAATGCGATATCTGTCTCATGAATACAACAATAAACGCTTTGGTATTCCTATGTACGATTAGATCTTCTAAACTACACAACGAATTTTGACGCGATTTTCACTATCTGTAATTTTTTGCTCTTTCTTTAGCAATATTCATATATCAATATCATGAACTATGGAATAGAGTATATTAAAAATATCAACAAAAAATCTATGTCATATGTTTATCAAAATATCCTCCAGAGGGACCTGGCTACGCCGAGGAGTCCCTTGCTGAGTTGACATCAGGGCGCGTTTCGGGAACGCCTTCTGCTCCAGCCGCCGGGGGCCTGGCTAAATATTTTGTCCCTAATTTAAAGATTAAAAAGAAAAGAGGAAGTCGCCAAAAGTGCTCCAAAAGGCGGAGCGACGCCTTCTAAGGGAGGCGGCATTGGAGAGGCGCATTTAGAACAGCGGCCCGTGAAGGAGGCGAAGAACATGGCGATCAGTGTCTCTCCGCCTAAACGCCAGTAGAGGCGCCCATCTGTGTTTCCCAGGGCTAATGTAGATAGTAGTATTAAGTCTGTAAATATTGTAGCGACGAAAGCAGCAGGTCATCTGCTGCAGACCTCCCTGTCACCTCCTCGTCGCGTTCTGCTGCGGCGAGTCTGACTGCGGCACTAGCGGTCAGGCTAGAAGCGTCCCCACGGTAAGGAGAGCTTGGGATCCGACCTTGGAGAGGGGTCTACAGAACTACGCCCACTGAATGTGGCGATTTCGTACCGTGGACGGGGGCAAGCGACGGTGACCAGGCCGGAGCCGGAGGGACAGAGGGAAGGCGGCCGCGCAGGAAGCTTCGGCTGCCAAAGATAGCCGCAGTGGTAATCATTGTGCTGCCTGAGGCAGCTGGGAAAGGCCTCAGCTAAGAAGCCTATTCGTCGAGGAGGAAGGCGTTAAAATCGCCAGGCCTGTGAAGTGCGCAGAAATGCACGTCACGGGCCTGGACGATTCCGTGACAGTGAAGGACATCCGGGAGGCCATTGCCTCGAGAACCGGGTGCACCCTCGATACTGTCCGGGTTGGTGTCATCCGCCTCGGTCCAGGTGGCGTGGGTGCTGCATGGGTGCAGTGCCCAGTGGAGTTGGTCAGGAAACTGACCGACTAAGGCAGGATCCTCGTGGGCTGGAGTTCGGCGCGGGTAACCGTGCTAGACAATCGGCCTGCGAGGTGTTATAAGTGCATGGCAGTTGGGCACAAACGACCAACGTGCACGAACTGCTTTGACTGCGGCGGCCTTTGCTTCCGCTGCGGTCAAACTGAGCACATGGCGGCATTCTGCGCTTCCCCGTCGTATGCGGCGGGCCTGCCAAGCACCGCATGGACTCTGGGGCCTGTAGGCTTCCGGCTTCTACTCCAAAAGGTCGCAGCGACCGTTTGACCACGGCTGCTCCCGCTCCTAGTGCGGCCTGACCGCCTGCTGGCAATGGAGAGGGCATGGACACGACCCATTATTGGCGGCTGAGTCCATCCACCACTGCAGGCCACGTCAACCACGCCCCTGGGGCGCAAGATCTTCTCCTGCAATCCATGGTGGAGTGGTCGATTGGTGCAATCGTAGTCGCGGGTCCGTACTGCGTGCTTGATTGATCTAATTGGGTGACCAGCCAGGACGGGCAGCCTCCACGATGCGGCATTGCCTACCCTTATCCCTTAATGATAGGGACGAAGGATTTTGGCGCGGCAGAATACAGCCATGCCCAGAGTGTAGCATCTACCTCCTAGGCAAGGGGTTTACTGTTGGTACCCAGGGCTGGCGGATCTTCGCGCGGCGTGTATTAGTGTCCGAAGATCCTAAACCCGCAGACGGCGGCGTCACCGCGATGCTGAGCGGGAGGGTAAGCTGTGCGAGGCTGAACGCAGTGCGCAGTCTACCTTCAGGCTGGCCATCCGTCTTACCAAAGCCGAGAGTTGGCGGGTGATGCTGAACGGTTTCGATTGTGATCCCTGAAGTCGCCCGTATCGTATGGTGCTGAGGAATCTCCGCGCGCAGGGCCCCCGTCACCGAGATCATTCAGCCCTACCTCCTTCACAGGGAGGTCGAGGGGCTATTTCTGCAATAGCCGGAGCACACGGCCCCGGTCATGGCTTAGCCCGATAATAAACGGGAGGCCGATGACAGTGTTCTGCCTGTGACGGAGTCACAAGTGGGGGCGGCTGTGGCGAGGATTTCTTAAATTCATCACAGACTTCATCGCGAGTCTTTCCACTGTCATAAGTGGATGTTAACTTCAGTTTTTTAACGTACTGATAACGATATGAGCCTTCCTTTCGGCATTTTTCAAATAAACAGTCGGATAATAGTTAAGCAAAACTAAAACTAAAGTTCATTGAGGTTCAAAATTAGTCAAGTGCCAAATTTGTGCATAGATTAAGAATAAGTAAAAGTAAACAAACAAAATAATGATATCTCAATTACAGAGGTTATTCATTCGCTGTCTCAGGTATAGAGATATACCTATGACGGTAAAAACAAAAGAACAAATCCCAGATATAGAGGTTTACCGAAGACAAAGATCGGGTATCGGTGGCCCGCTCGCACGGCGCAGAGAGGTGTTTGCAGGGTGGGTCTATGGGGTTGCGCGTTACCTCTTCCGTCGCCCCGGACCGATTTGGCGAGGCGCGACCACGTCCATAGTCCATAGACCTTGCGAAGAAAAAAAAAAGATTCCCTTGTGCAAAATATAAGAAAAAGGTATATTTGCGAACTGAGTATTTGGAAAATACTAGGATGTATTAACTATATTGATACCTAATGAGTCGCTTAATAACTGACTTTCATTAGTCACCAAATTATCTCAAGGCCTATTACCAGACATGTTACCGGAATAAAAGTATCCTATGTGGTATTCCAGGAAAGGGTCTGTCCGAATGCCAATTTTCATCGCAAAAAACAAATTAAGATATAGAGGTTTGCTTCCTCCCACTGACGGAGGTAATTCAGTGACAAAGTGTTGGGACCCCAGGATAAGTTCCAGTTATGGAGGCTCCTCACTTATACAGGTCCCACTTAACCAAGTTTCACTGTATTTAGATAATAAATCAGTAGAAAACCCGTGTCTGTACATTTAGTAAATTTATTAATAAAATTAATCGAGGCAGTAAGAAAACATTAACAGAGAAAAAAACATTATTGGAATTTTTCGTCTCTCTGTATATCTGTGTGTCCGTATGTCGGTATGTGTGTATACGCTAATCTCCAAAGTTACTTAACCGATTGTTGTGCAGTTTTGACAAGTAGATTAAGCCCAAGCCAGAGAGAGCTTCATTGAAAAATTTATGTCTATGAAAAAAGTTGTGGTCATTTAACATTTGTCATTTGACATCAAGTCATTTGACATTGATATTAATATTTAACTTTATGCAATTTAATTAACTTTTATTCCTTTTATACTTTGACATTTTATTATACCTACTATAAGATTAACTTATTAATATTTGTAATTGACATGTAATAATCTGTTTTATTAATTAACCTAATAAGTAAGTAGAAACAGCAAATAAACCTGTAATAGTTAAGTTTTTTATATGGACATAATAGTAAGTCTGAAATAAATGAATTATTATTATTATTATTAAGTCATTAAAATCGACGCTTGCCTTTTATGTCACTAGAAGGGTCAATTCAAAATAATTATTTAATTTATCTGTCAAGTAAGAAAATAAACTCATTTGCAAAAAAAACGGGCGGTTTTGATTTTCATTCATATTTAAAAAGATACAATACCAAAAAGGTTTCAATCGTTTGTACACGTTACTGGCCGGTTTTAAAAATGCTGTGGTATTTAAAAAAGTACGTTCTAAATTCAATTTTTCATTTGATGTTCATTTTTACAGAAAACCCCTTTTTATCCTACATTTTTGGCGCGAAGTTCCAGAAGTTAACATCGACTTTCATAACTTTGATTCAATTTTTATCGATTAATTTCATATCCTTGACTGTCAAAGCTTTATTTAATGCTGTTTGGCTGTATCAAAAATGGTAGATAAAGTGGTAAAAGCTACCAAAATTATCGCGCTGCTTGAAGAGGGTTGCAGCCAATGTTTCGTGGCTAGGAGGCTAAATGTTAGTCGCTCGACAGTCCAAAGGACCTGGCAGTGATATCAGGAGACTGGTTCCGTCGAGAGAAGGCCTGGTTCTGGAAGAAAACCATGTACCCAACCACGGGATGATCGTTTTCTTGTGAGTCGCGCATTGAGAAATCGCAAATCTTCGTATGTGGATCTTAAGAACAACCTCCAAGAAGTAAGAAATGTGCATATTAGTCTATGGACGGTCAGGAGGAGGCTTCTCGCTGCCAATATACGCAGTCACCGCCCGGCCCGCGGCCCCAAATTACTCCGTGAGCACAGAGTTCACAGGCTTAGGTTCGCTAGAAATTGTGAATCATGGACTCAAGACGATTGGAATAGGGTTTTGTTCTCTGATGAAGCCAGGATATCTCTGTTCGGTGAAGATCGACGTCGGCGAGTGCTAAGAAGACAAGGAGAACGCTTTGCAGAGGCATGTTTCGAAGAAATCACACCTTATGGTGGGGGCTCTGTTATGTTTTGGGCAGGAATAAATTCAATGGATCGTACAGAGTTAGTCTTCATTGAAAACGGCTCACTGACTGGGCATCGATACATAACGGAAGTTCTAATTTCTCATGCACAACCCGCATTGGCCGCTCTAGGTGAAGACTCGATTTTTATGGACGACAATGCTCGCGCCCACCGATCCCGCGATGTTAATGCGTATGTGCAAGAGGTCGGCATTCGTCGTTTGGATTGGCCAGCTCGAAGTCCCGACCTCAATCCCATAGAGCATGTCTGGGACGTTCTGAAACGGCGTGTGAGATCAGTACACCCGGCTCCGCAGACCATCAGAGAGCTGAAGAATGTGATTACTGCGGAGAGGGAACGTATTCCGCAAGCAAGTATCCGGGATATACTCGCTAGCATGCCCAGACGAATTCAAGCTGTGATTTTAGCTAGAGGGGGTCACACTCGATACTAAACATTTATCTGCTTTTACTTTATTAAAGAAAAACAAACAAAAAAACTTTTTTATTTTTACTTCATGAGCATATGCACTACTAGCGAATATACACTACTAGCGAGGTTTAGCATTATTTCCCATAAATTGTATCTAAATTTTATGAAATACTGATGAAAACGATTATTTTCTTATTAATTTACCAAATTGTGTGGATAAAACTACCTATAATTATCAAACAAAGAAATATTAACATTTGAAATGGTTCATTGCTTAGGTGCCCGTTTTTTTTGCAAATGAGTGTATTACTTAATACCAGTGTTGCATAAAAATCGATAGTTTGACTATCGATAGTTAACCTCAAAAAGTATTCATACTATCGATAGTACTATCGATAGTATCGTCACATATCAATACTATCGAGACTATCGATAGTATCGATAGCTCTCCACGAGCAATACTATTAATAACGGCGATACTATCGATACTATCGATAGTGATTCATTCGATAGTATCAATACTATCGATAGTATTGTTAATACCATTAGTTTTAACCTAAAACTATCGATACTATCGATAGTATCGACTATTTCGGGCTATCGATTGCCAGAAAATTTTCAATAGTATTGCTTAAAAATATAAATACCGTAGTTGTGTCCCTGTTGCTTGTTTTCAGTGAATTTTGTGGTGACTTTTCTAGTAGTAACGTGCATTTGCGTTCTTACTTTGAAGCCTAAGTTAGCTAATAATGGTTAAGATCAATAGCCATTGAAAGTTGAGTAAAATTATAATGCTCCGAGACTTCTGGACAATTGGGTCAGAATGTGAGTGTGAATGAATGTAAGTGGTACCTTGTACTTGTACCACACTTTTGACAGTTTTCTGTCAACAGCCGCGGGCCGTTGCGTCCGGGGTAGTACCACACTCTCGCAGAAGATCGACGTCTGAGTAATGGCAATGTGCTATTGCGCTTCGTTCGGTGAGCGAGAAAGCCGGCAGCCCAACTGGGTGGGTTTGGGGATTTTATTAGTAGGCAGCGGCCTAAGCTATACCTTTGGTATTGCCAAGCTCTATGGGCGGCAGTAACACTTACCATTAGGTGTGCTGCTGCTTGCTCGTTCGCCAGCATAAGCAATAAAATAAAAAAATGGTTTGTATCAGTATACTAATGAAACTCAGATTGTCTATTACTGTAAATTTTTATTGTAGTTATTAGTTTTGAAAGTTTCGGTTAAACAAAATTAAGAAAAACATAATCAAGAATTTTGAGTTACAATTCTACACAGAATTATGGCCGACACACACAGAAACACAGAATGATTAGTCATTAGATTTGTTGTATTTTTAGCAATATTAACCTTGTGAAATAAATTTAACAGGGTCCGAAAAACATAAGTTCTCCGTACGCTCGATTGCAATGTAATCCATCGAGAAGCCTCTATTAAAAATATGCTTACATATATGTAACTTCACATTATAGGGATATAGAAATATGTATCTAACTGAATCCAGTATCAATTTTCAATTGTATATTATATACCTACAATTGAAAATGAAATAAACGAGATGCAATGTTGACATCAAAAATTCCCGAATTGAAAACATTTAAACCAACTTTATGTTACTCTCTCTGACTCCACATTAGGTACATAAACGTCACAATTTTTCCACAGCTTGCGTTGCATATATCTTTTTTGTAATAAAGTTTTAAAATATGTCGAATTTCTTCATAGAATTGACTCATTTTAACAAAAATAAAATAAAATGAAAGACGACGGAAAATAACATTTTACTAAATTGTTTCTTTATTTAAATGATACTTTAATTTGTTATCAAGCCAGATATAACTAGTACAGCCAAAGAAATTGTATTAAAAGTTTATACAGACTATTTGCGAAAAGACTTTTTCTCTGTCTTAGTATATACCAATGAATGTAATATAACACTGTGTGATAGTGATAAACACACTTGAAAAATGAAATAATCCAAGAATATGACATAATACTTCCACATTCCCACCGAAACTCAAGAAATATTGACAGCAGCAAGTATTGCTATTATAATTGTTTCACTTTGTTAGTATCACACATTTAATGTTATTCACTTGACTAAAATTTGTTCTACTCTATGATGACGCAAATTTAAATAAATTTCTTTAATAATAATGTCAGTACTTGGCTTACCACATAACATAACTTGAGACAACAATACTATCGAATAGTTGCTTGCTATCGATAGTCCAAAATAGTCGATACTATCGATAGTATCGATAGTTTTAAGTTAAATCTAATGGTATTAGCGATACTATCGATAGTATTGATACTATCGAATGAATCACTATCGATAGTATCGATAGTATCGTTGTTATTGATAGTATTGCTCGTAGATAGCTATCGATACTATCGATAGTATTGACGTATTACAATACAATCGATATACTATTGATACTATTGCTTATACGTAAACTATCGATAGACAATTGATTGTCTATCGATAGTAGACTATCGATATGCAACACTACTTAATACAGTAATTTCATCAGTTCAGCTCATATTATATCCCACTGCTGCGCTCAAGCCTCTTCCAAAGTAGGAGGGAAGTTGACACATGCTATATGTATGTATATAACGTTGGCCAGGTAGTCCAAATAACTATTAAAACTATTTGTGATGCAAACATTTTTTTAATTGGTTAAGAATATATAGCTTATCTATAAAGTAATAAAATGCATAATTTATTTTGTTTGTTAAATGAACATTGTTAAATAATGATGGCTCTATAATTTTATTTAATCATTCTTTCGTTATATCTCATAGTTACTATTTCTCGAAATAATAAAGGTTCATTGAAGTTGAAAGGTACTCGGGTTGAAAGCCCTTAGCGCTTAACCAACGGTCCGTGTAACAGACGCCCACGCTAAGGCCCAAGCCGACGCCCACGCCCACACCTTTGCACACGTCGATGCCCACACCGATGTTAAGGCCCACGCCTACACCCACACCGACGTCTTCGCTCACGCCGACGCCTAGGCCCATGCTGACGCCGACGCTTAGAACCACACAGCCACCCTCGCCCACGCCCGTATCAACATCAACGCGTTGCGCGCCCAAGACCATGCCCACGCTGGCGCCTAGACCAACGCAGACGTCCACGTCAAAGCCCACGATGTTATATATATTATTTTATTTGTTGCCCTAAGTAGAAAATCTGATCCTAACAATCAACATGCGAGCAGAGCCATAGCGACCATTCACATACTCAAGAACGTGCTGATGTTTTAATGAAAATTGCAGATCGAAAAGAAGTCCTTTGATGTTTCCATTAAGGGACCTCTTGGCCAAGTAGCTGCCTAAAACTGAATTTGACGCGGATGACGTCGCGGGCATCAGCTAGTATCATATGAAAATACAACATGGCGTAAATATCTTACATCTACATTTGAAATTTAATGATTACAATGACATCAGGCTTTTATAATACGCCAAAAACTTCTTTGTCCTTCCTTTTAAATTGTATTTTGCATTTCGTGTTCGATTTCCTTGTATCTTTGTAAATTTAAATGGGTTTTATGTTTATTGGAAGGTCTCATAGTGTTTAAATAACGAATTAATCAAATTAGTCATATAGGTAGGCAAATGATGAGTCATATAGGTGTTCCTGTCCAATTATCGGTCCTGTTCTTGCCCTTTTTCAAATGCTCAACGGAGGGATAGATGGATACCGGCCACCGAAGACAAAGATCGGGTACCGGTGGCCCGCCCGCATGGCGAAGAGAGGTGTTTGCAGGGTGGGTCCATGGGGTTGCGTGCCGCCTCTTCCGTCGCCCCGGGCCGATTTGCCGGGGCGCGACCACATCCATGGTCCCACCTTGCGAAGAAAAAAAAAAGATTCCCTTGTGCAAAATATAAGAAAAAGGTATATTTGCGAACTGAGTATTTGGAAAATACTAGGATATACATCCTAGTATTTTCCAAATACTATATATATATATATATAACTATAATGATACCTAATGAGTCGCTTAATAACTGACTGTCATTAGTCACCAAATTATCTCAAGGCCTATTACCAGACATGTTACCGGAATAAAAGTATCCTATGTATTATTGGTATTCCAGGAAAGGGTCTGTCCGTATGCCAATTTTCATCGAAGTCTGTTCTACTGTTTACGTGTGATTGACTAACAATATCCAAACATTTTCACAAACTTTGACATTATTAGAATTCATTAGGATATGATGCATAGGATCAGGGCCGTCTTAAGTCTATTCTGCACCGGGGTGCAGGACTCAGCCTGCGCCCTCGTTTTTTTTACACTGCAGCGTGGCACGCGACCGACCTCACACTGCAGTATGAAAGGGGTCCTAGTCAACCAAGAAAACACAATACACGTAATTTTGATAATTTATTTATTTATTACTCTAAAAACCAAAATTAAACTTAAAACTTCGATTACTAAATATCTATTTATTACATGTACCTACATAGTGTACATACACATACATCAAACAAACTCAATTTTTCTTGCGTTTGAGCTGGCAAAGATTTTAATTAAATCATTTATTTTTATATCAATTTTGGATTCTATACTTATAATGGCTAAGTTTGTCAGTCTGTCTTGGGTCATGGTTGAACGAAGATAATTTTTTATTAATTTTAATTTTGAAAAGGATCTTTCACCTTCTGCTACTGTAACAGGCAGTGTTATACATATACGCAGAGCTGTTGAGATATTGGGAAATGAAGAAATTAAATTATTAGAATATATATAGCTTAAAATATCAGTGGGAGTACTTGTTGATGCATTGGGAAAAAATATTGGCAACAATTCTAATTCATTATATAACTCCTCCCCGTCAATATCAAATCTATTTTTAAATGTTAGTTTTTCTTGGAGCCGATAACACTGAGATTTTTTTTCATGCATCTCTAATTTATTCCAGCACTAGCTTCCGCCCGCGACTTCGTCCGCGTGGAATGGTTACTTTGGGCTAACGTTAACTTCAAGTCGCGAATTCGTTTACGTAAAAGGTGGAAATGTTTTTAAATAATACATACGTTAAAGCTGTTTTAGGTACCTACATGACCCTTTTATTAGTAAGAGTAAAACATTAAACCTTAAGTAAAAGTATTGGGTCTTATCTATACTTTCTATAGATATACCATATACAATGTATGTATATTATACATACATACATAAACTTACGCCTATTTACGATTACACATACTTTTAATGTGTATGACATCGCTGTGTGGTAGCGGCTACGAATACTACCAATCCTCACTTTGCTTGTGGATGTCGTAAAAGACGACCAAGAGCCTTATAACGACTTGGGCCAACCCCATCTGATGCCGTTGGTCAACAATTACATTCCCAATGAGGGTTGACGTCTGGCAGGCGGCCGGTCATAAAACTATTGCCAATAACTTTTATAATATGTACTATGAATGAAGAGTACTTATTGTATCGACCCCAAGTAATTGGGATAAGAGTAGGAGAATGATGATGATGATGACCTCTCGTGAACAAATCTCCAATTTGGTCCAGAAAAGTATGACGTGGTCTTCCCCTTGTATTCGTCCCATTCACGATTGCTTTATATGTTTGCTTCGTCAACCTCTGCCCACTCATTATTTCTTCCACTTCGTGTCCAACCCACCTCAGCATACCAGCGCTCTTTTATAACATTATACCTAATTTTATCTTTCAGACTTACATCACACACGTTACGAAGAGCTGTCAGCTCTACAGCATTTATTCTATTTTCATGTCTTCTCCGCCAAATCTAACTTTCACTGCCATACATGAGGGCAGGCACTAATACTTCCTATACTTATTATTATTATTTAGGATGTGTAAAGCCGACGGAAGGTCATGAGAAGAAAACAAAACTAAAAATGTAGTGTGTGCAGAAGTACTTTTTTTTTTTTTTTTTTTTTTTTTTTTTTTTGGTAGGCTATGGCCTGGTCACACGTCGCCCGTACCGTCCGGGGCAATGGAAGGGGAGCGCGTGGCCCCATAACCCACCTTATTCCCTCCCCATCGCCATTGGGCCGGCCACTGGTACCGCTTCCTTGCCTTCCGTGGTCAGCCCGGCGGGTTACCCTTTCGGGTACCATCCCCCGTCGACGCCCCAGCTAACTGCCGGAGCGTCGCCCTCACGCGGTCGGCCTCTCTGCGGGTGAAGGACTATTCCCCGGTCCAGTCACCCGCGGCCTCGGCTAGGGCGGCATTAGGCGCAGATACTCGCGCCTACGCCGCCCCAGGCGCCGGCGGTGGAGCGTCTCACCGAAGAGGATTTCCTCTCGGAGTCGCCCCGCCGCCTCCTTCCGCGAGACAACTGTCTCGCAGAAGGCGGCGACCGCGTCCCAGTTCCCGACGCTGTCGAGCATCGCCTTAGCGATGGTCGGCAGCGCCAGGTCGGCACCGATGATCGCGACGAGTTCACGGCGCTGCTCTGCCCAGGCCACACAGACCTCGAGCGTGTGCTGCGCCGTGTCCTCGTCGCAATCGCAGTGGTGGCAGGACGGTGTCCTCTCCCTCCTCACGACCGTGTGCAGGTACTTGCCGAAGCAACCATGCCCCGTCAAGACCTGCACCAGTCGGAAGGAAAGGACCCCGTGCTGTCGACCCAACCACTCCATCAGCACTGGCCGGAAGGCCTCGATGGTCCGAACACCGAACCGAGGCCTTTCCAGCCGGATTGCCCAACGAGCAATAACGTCACGGCGGGCGTCGCCCCGCCAGGCGGCCATCTCACTAAGCGAGACGGTGCCGCCCCCTGCCCGCGTCACTGACACCCGCCGGTACAGTCCGGCGAGCATCTCCGCCTCCAAGTCCCACGGGGGTATTCCGGCCAACAGGCATGCTGCCTCTGTTGCCACCGTGCGGTACCCGCGTATGGCCCTGACCGCCATGGCCCGCTGTGGCCGCCACAGCAGAGCCCTAAGTCGGACGGTCAGAGACCCCGCCCACACGGGTGCACCGTACAGGGCCATCGACCGGACCACCCCCGCGTACAGCAGTCGGCACGTAGCGCTGGGTCCGCCCACATTCGGCATAAGCCAAGATAGGGCGGACGCCGCGCCGACAAGCCGTGGAGCAAGCCGACGGAAATGCTCCCGGAACCACCATCGCCCGTCGAGCACCAGGCCCAGGTACCTCATATGGGCCCGGATGCTGATGGGAACCGAATTGACGGTGATCGAGGCGTCGGTGGGTGGACTGGTGCGGGGCCCATGAAATAATAAAGCCTCCGTCTTATCCAGGGCCACCCTTAACCCCAGCGCCTCGATCCGCCTGACAATCTCCTCGGTGCCAAGAGTTGCCAGGCGTGCCGCCTCCTCCAGCGTCCCACCCCGGGCTGTGACGAGTGTATCGTCGGCGTAACAAATTACGCCCAGCCCGGGCGGGAGGCTCCCTCTCAACGCCCAGTCGTAGCCGATGCTCCACAAAGTCGGCCCCAAGACCGACCCCTGCGGAACACCGCACGACATGGGCGTTCGCACAACATCCCCTACTCGGTTCTTATAGAGGACGCTGCGCCCCTCCAAATAGTCTGCCACCAGCCGCCTCAGGTATACAGGCACCCCGTGATACCGGAGTGCCTCCCTGACGCAGCTGAATGGCAGACTATTGAATGCGTTGGCGATGTCTAGAGACACCGCCAACAGCACCCCACCGCCAGTGACAGCCTCCGCGACTACGGCCCTCAGGCGCAGTAAGGCCGCGATCGTCGAACGCCCCTTTCGGAAACCGAATTGGGCGTCCGACAGATCGGGGCCAACCTCGCTAAGGTGCTGGCCGATACGGGCAGCCAGGATCCTCTCCAACAGCTTACCCGTATCGTCCAGCAGCACGATCGGCCTATAGGCCGAGGCCGAGTCCGGAGACCGTCCCGGCTTCGGCAGGAGTACCAGCCTCCCCTCCTTCCAACACCCAGGGAACTGCCCAGACGATAAACACGCGTTGTACAGCTCCCCGAGGCGTGGACCCAGATGCTCGAGGACCAGGGCCAGCACCCGGTCGGGTACCCCGTCTGGCCCAGGAGCGGTGGTCTTGGCACGCATTCGCACCACCGCCGCCCCCATTTCCGTCTCCGTGACGGGCGGAACACTTTCGTAGTCGGCCTCCCGGTCGCTATCCTGCAGTGCCATGACCGGGGGCGTGTGTTCCGTCCGCCGTGGGAATAGATCCTCGACAACTCTGGTGAGGAGGCTGGGCTGGAGAGTCTCAGTGAGGGGGGGGCCCCGCGCGCGGAGCTTACTCAGCGCCGCACGATAGGGGCGACCCCAGGGGTCACGCTCGAGACTGTCCAGCATCTTCTGCCGACTAACGTCCTTGGCCTGACGGATGGCCAGCCTGAAGGCAGACCGCGCACTGCGGTAAGCCTCGTATAGCTGGCCCTCCCGCTCAGCGTCGCGGTGACGCCGCCGACTGCGGGTATACGATCTCCGAGCACCTATGCACGCAGCTCGAAGCTCTGCCAACTCCCGGGACCACCAGGGAACCGCCCTCTTCGAAGGAAGACACCGTACACGGGGCATGGCCGCATCGCAAATCTGCGTTAACGCACAGCGAATGCGGCCAGCCTCGGCGTCCACCCCGTCCACCGAGGGCGGTGACGGCAGCCACGAATGCACAATGGCTGCCTCCACCAGTAGGTCCCGATCAAGTCGACCCACAGCCCACCGCGGAAAAGCGGGAGCTCCGTCTGCCGTGTGACCCCTGCTGGGCTGGCGGAGGTTCCGGGAGACCTCTATCCGAATATATCTATGGTCGGATAGGGTCTCAACCTCCTCCTGAACGTACCAGCTCCTCACACGTGGTGCGACATTGGGGCTAGCGAACGACAAGTCCACTATCGACCCACCCCGCTGCCGCACGCACGTATGCACTGAGCCCCTGTTCAGCAAACAGAGGCCCAGTGACGCCGCCCACTCTTCAACCGCCCGCCCGCGATCGTTCGTCCTGGGAGACCCCCACGCCATAGACTTGGCGTTGAAGTCCCCCATTACGAAAACTTGGCGCGGTGCCAGTCGCCGTATCGAGGCCTCCAAGTTGGTGAGGGAGGCCCCGAAATCTGCCACACTCCTGTTAGGGGAGAAGTACACGCCGTAGAACGTTACCTCTCCCCAGTCCGCCGCAACGTATCCATCACCCCTGTCCTTAAGAGACAGAGGCGGGGAAGGCCACGACGTGGAGGCGACGATTGCCACAGAGCCGTCACTGCTACCCAACCAATTAGATCGTTCGGGCACGCAATACGGCTCCGCGGCTACGGCTACACCTATCAACCACTCCGCCATAGCTTGCAGGAAAAGGTCCTGCGCACCGACGGAGTGGTTGAGGTTGGCTTGCAAGAGGTGGATGGACTCGGTAGCCATTAGTGGGCCGTGTCCATTACCTCCTCCGCGCCGGCGGGCGATTGGGTCGCGCTAGGAGCGGAAGCGGCCGGGGTCGCCGGGCCGCTCCGCCCCTTTGGAGCCGAAGCCGGGGGTCTGCACTCTCCACCCCCCATTCGATGTTTGGCGGGCTTATTACCCGCCGCACACGCGGGACAGTGGGGTGCGGCAGCACACGATGCCGCCATGTGCCCGGTTTGACCGCAACGGAAGCATAGTCCACTGCAGTCAAAGCAGTTGGTGCACGTTGGCCGGGTATGCCCGACCGCCATGCACCTAAAACACCTCGCAGGCCGGGACTCCAGCAGGGTTACCCGCGCCGAGCTCCAGCCTACGAGGATCCTGCCTGAGTCAGCCAATTTCTTGACCGACTCTACCGGACACTGCACCCAGGCAGCACCGACGCCGCCCGGTCCAGGGCGAATGGCGCCAATCCGGACAGTGTCCGAGGCGCATCCGGTTTTTGAGACAATAGCCTCCCTGATGTCCTCCACCGTCACGGAATCGTCCAGACCCGCAATGCGCATCTCTGCGCACTTGACGGGTCTGGCGATTCGAACGCCACCCTCCTGGCCAAACAGCCCCCGCAGCTTCGTGGCCACGCTATCGGCCGCCTTGGCGCCCTCGGCCCCAGGGAACTCGAGGATTCGAGCCCCTGTCCGGGCCTTGCGGGTCCTAGCTTCGACGCCCCCGATGTCGGAGACGTCTAGCTCCCGCCGGGCGCGACGTAAGACGGCCTCATAGTTGAGGCCCTTCTCCGCCGCCTCAGGCAGCACAGTGATAACCACTGCTGCTGACTTTGGCGACCGGAGCTTCCTGCGCGACCTCTTTCCCCTCTTTCCGGCTCCTGTTTGGGGAGCGGCGGCCTCAGCGGCGCTTTTGGCCGCCGCCCTCCGTCTTTGGCCGGGACTTTTCCTGCTTCGCTCAGCCACCTGCCAGCCCTGTTCGAGCATGGCAGCTGCACTGAGCGCAGCAGGCGCAGTCGTGGGCGCGCTGGCCGGTACCAGCGACACAGGTGCGGGCACCGGTTGCGGCGTGGCCTTAACAGGAGCCGGCGCCGATCTCTGCTTCTTAGCCGAAGCGAGCCCCTTGGATCCAGCCTTGGGCCCAGTCACAGCTGCGGCGAAGCTCACGCGGCCACCCTGGCAGGGTAGCGGGGTGGGTCTCGACGCTATAGTCGGCCGCGTGGTCTTGCCTCCGTCCGCAGCGAGTGGCGGCCGGAGACGTGGCTCCGGAGGCAATCTTGCCTCGAGAACCTCCATGCGCGCATTGACCATGACGCCAACAGACTCCATGATGGCGCGCATGGTTGCCTCCGGCACGCCGTCCACTACAGGCAGCGCGGGCAGCGGTACTGCCGATACTGGCTGAGCTTTCGGGGCGCGCTTCGCAGCTCGAGCCGGCGCAATTGAGGCGGCGACAGAGTCGGACGTTGTCGGCGTGGTCGGCGTCAAAAGCGCGAATTGGCTCCGCAAGTCGGCCATATCTTTGGCCAGCTTGCGGTTTTCCTTTCGCACAGCCGCTAACTCCGCCTCCAGTCGGTGGTTTTGGTCCCGCAGACCTGATACCTCGCCGCTAAGACGGGCATTTTCGGCCTGCAGGGCCTCCATCTGAGTGGCTGGGGGGTCGCCGCTCACAGCGCCCACAGCTACCGCCGCGTCGGTGGGAGGGATGTTGGATAACACCCTCACCATCCTCGCGGCGACTGCTTTATTTTCGGCACGCATGCGAGCCTCGGCCCCCCTCACTTGGCCGACCGGGGACGAAGCCGCCGATCTTGCCGCCGCCGTGGCCCCTCGCCCCCTGCGAGAGGTTGCCACCTTGGGAGGAGGCATAATAATTGCACTCCCCTCGTAGTCGGACCCTGAGCTGCCACCCTTATTTAGGGGGCGCTTCCGCACCTTCGAGGGGAGGGCCTCCTCCCTGAGCGTCAAAGCCGCCGCCATGATTGATGCCGCAGAACGCGACGACGACGCAGCGGCAGTCTCGGCAGCCGACATGCTGCCCTCCTCCATCTCCGACGGACCTGCGGCATCGCCGCCCTCGTCCTCTGTCTCCACGACAGATCTGCCGCCCTCGTCGTTGGACGGCTCTGCGACAGAACTGTCGCCCTCGTCCTTCGACGGGTGCAGAAGTACTTTGAAATAACATTAGTTTGAGTTTTTTTTTAATATAAGATTATAAGACCCAGTATTTTTATCGTAAATGCGCGCCCAGTACTTGATCATTATTTTGCTGCGATGTTATTTTTAAACTGCGATATTTCCTAAGATATTCATTGAAATCAAATAATGTAAAGAGCAATTTTGTTTTAAATTAAATACTTGTGATGAATAACTCATTTATTTGGATAAGGATTAATATTATGTTTATAAAAACACCTTCGAAAATATCACATTATTTTAAAACAAATTTGATTAGTATAAAAAAGGTTATAGTGAGCCAATCTTAAAAGATAGACATATGCTGTCGCGGACTTTTATTTAGAACTTTGAAAGAGGAACAATTATAGAGTACATAATTTTTGCGCAACTTTAACCGTTTACGCAGCGGAAGCTCTCAAAAGGAAACAAAAACCCGATTTTTATACATTCATCATTGTTGCTCTGCTCCTATTGGTCGCAGCGTAATGTTGTATAGCCTAAAGTCTTCCTCTATAAATGAACTATCCAACAAAAAAATAATTTTTCAAATCGGACCAGTAGTTCCTGAGATTAGCGCGTTTAAACAAACAAACAAACAAACTCTTGCGCTTTATAATATTAGTATAGATAGTATAGATTCAAAGTTTTGGAAGAGTGAAAAAACTGAATTGTGTTCCGTCAGCAAATCGAATCTCTCATTTAATTTCGAGACCGCAGTGTCCAGTAGAAAAAAATAAAAACATACTTTAAATTTGTTGGTTGGGTCTAAAATGGGCTCATCTACAGCCTCGTAATCAAAATGTCTTTTTCGGGGACGTGGACGAGCAGTTTCTTTAAATTCTGTTTCGCATTCTAATTCTTCAGCAATTAATTTTGCATCAGATAACAGCTGTTCAAACGCGCTATCGGTGCGGTATTTCTCCAAATCTTTTTTAACCAGATTAATCATTTCGGTAGCTTCTGAAATAATTACGTCAGATTTTTGTAAATTGTTGCTTACAATATTAATTTTTAGTAAAATATTGTACCATATAACTACTGAACATATAAATCTATAAAATTTTAATTTGGCTATTAATGAACTCGCCATGATTTTTGTGTCGCTGTCATACTTGTTATTTGTAAAAATATAGTATAATGCATCGTAAATTTTATCCATGTTAAAAGTTTAAAACGGAGTGCTCTAAGAGCATCAAACCTACTTTCCCAACGCGTATTTAAAAAAGAGGTTTTAATGTCAAAGTAGGTATCTGTTTCATAATTACATCCCAGCGTGATGTGGATGCTGAAAAAAATGCATAGATTTCTTGGACAATACAGAAAAAGTTTGTAATTTCCAATAAGCTTTCAGCGGCGTCATTTACTACTAAATTAAGGGAGTGAGCAGCATACGGTACGTAAAAAGCACGGGGATTCATGTCCAATATTTTTTTTTGGAGGCCTTTATTTTTCCCCCTCATATTGGCCCCATTATCATATACTTGGCCTCGCAAATCATCTAATTCAATATCGCATGATTTTAGAAATCTAACAAATATGTCGCCAACCCTTGTCCGGTACTATCAGTTACAGGTAAAAAACCTAAAAAATGTTCTCGTACCTCAGCACGTTTTATCGATGGATTTAAATAAATAAACCTCACAATAACAGTAAGTTGTTCTTGGTGTGAAATATCAGGTGTGCAATCTAGAATTACAGAGTAGTATTTACATTCAAATTACTGAAATTTTTAGCATTTAATATGCTTAATTATTTATAAATACCCGATACGAAACGAAAAATGATGTCACAAGCGGGGTTCGAACCCGCACCTATTGGGAATCCGGCCCAACCGTGCTGCCACTTACACCATCGTGAACTATTTTAGGACATGCAAATTTCGAATCATATTATATCTTACGTCTTCAAGGTGACGTATGCCATCTATCGGACAATGTTTACACATTGTATAGACTTAATACTTCAAACTTTACAGTTAGAATTGTATTAAACGATGACACAACCTTGTTATTCAAATTACTGAAATTTTTAGCATTTAATATGCTTAATTATTTATAAATACCCGATACGAAACGAAAAATGATGTCACAAGCGGGGTTCGAACCCGCACCTATTGGGAATCCGGCCCAACCGTGCTGCCACTTACACCATCGTGAACTATTTTAGGACATGCAAATTTCGAATCATATTATATCTTACGTCTTCAAGGTGACGTATGCCATCTATCGGACAATGTTTACACATTGTATAGACTTAATACTTCAAACTTTACAGTTAGAATTGTATTAAACGATGACACAACCTTGTTATTCAAATTACTGAAATTTTTAGCATTTAATATGCTTAATTATTTATAAATAATTAAGCATATTAAATTCAAATTACTGAAATTTTTAGCATTTTAGAAATTTTTAGCGGGTTCGAACCCCGCTTGTGACATCATTTTTCGTTTCGTATCGGGTATTTATAAATAATTAAGCATATTAAATGCTAAAAATTTCAGTAATTTGAATAACAAGGTTGTGTCATCGTTTAATACAATTCTAACTGTAAAGTTTGAAGTATTAAGTCTATACAATGTGTAAACATTGTCCGATAGATGGCATACGTCACCTTGAAGACGTAAGATATAATATGATTCGAAATTTGCATGTCCTAAAATAGTTCACGATGGTGTAAGTGGCAGCACGGTTGGGCCGGATTCCCAATAGGTGCGGGTTCGAACCCCGCTTGTGACATCATTTTTCGTTTCGTATCGGGTATTTATAAATAATTAAGCATATTAAATGCTAAAAATTTCAGTAATTTGAATAACAAGGTTGTGTCATCGTTTAATACAATTCTAACTGTAAAGTTTGAAGTATTAAGTCTATACAATGTGTAAACATTGTCCGATAGATGGCATACGTCACCTTGAAGACGTAAGATATAATATGATTCGAAATTTGCATGTCCTAAAATAGTTCACGATGGTGTAAGTGGCAGCACGGTTGGGCCGGATTCCCAATAGGTGCGGGTTCGAACCCCGCTTGTGACATCATTTTTCGTTTCGTATCGGGTATTTATAAATAATTAAGCATATTAAATGCTAAAAATTTCAGTAATTTGAATAACAAGGTTGTGTCATCGTTTAATACAATTCTAACTGTAAAGTTTGAAGTATTAAGTCTATACAATGTGTAAACATTGTCCGATAGATGGCATACGTCACCTTGAAGACGTAAGATATAATATGATTCGAAATTTGCATGTCCTAAAATAGTTCACGATGGTGTAAGTGGCAGCACGGTTGGGCCGGATTCCCAATAGGTGCGGGTTCGAACCCCGCTTGTGACATCATTTTTCGTTTCGTATCGGGTATTTATAAATAGTATTTACATTGCTTCAGAAGACTAATTATAGTTATATTCGTTTTAATTTTTCCAGCAATTATACTATCAATTCATTTTGAATGTTATGATCAAGATAATGTGGCATACAATGCTGAGCTCTTTGAATTCGAGCAATGTTTTTTGATAGTGTACTATCAAAATTAGATCCTCCACCAACTTTAAAAAATTACCATTATTTGGGTCATACAACTTCTCGGTTGTGCCCCTAAATGTTATATTTTGACCTGCCAAAAATTTTATAATTTCGATTATCATTTCCAAAACTGCCGTCCACCTCTTTCTTTCGCGGTCTATTTCAGTTTGATTTACCGAGTCCACTGTTTGCCCTTTCAATACGTTATTTTTTAGATCCAAATATTTTTTTAAAGAACATATATGCCCTGAACTTTTTTCATGTCGTTATATATTTCTCGACAAATGCCCCCAGTCTTTGTAACTAGTGGGGGCAATAAATGCAGTGACATTATTATTAAAAAGCTTACAGTGAAAACAAAATACAGAATCAGTAGATGTGGAATATACAAGCCAAACTCGATGAATAATTTCGTTGGTTTGTGACTTTTTACTGTAATATGTATCTGAAAACAACCTCATGTTACTATCTGAAGGATAGTTGGTTTTTTTTATCTGAATCGGTCCACTTTCCGACTAGAAATTTTTTCGTCTTCCTTAGCAGGACCGGACCGGGCATGCCTGATCTGGACCAGATAAGGTATGTAACGCAGAAGATATATCTGGACCCGATCAGGAAATCCTTATCGGGTCCAGATCAGGCATTCCTGATCGGGTCCAGATCAAGTATTCCTGATCGGGTCCAGATTAGGCATTCCTGATCGGGTCCGGATGAAATTTTACTGATCGGATCCAAATCAATCATCTTCGTTATATATCTTGCCTGATCCAAAACGAGTATGCCCAGTCCGGTCCTTTTAAAAAACATGAATATCTTAAAAACATGTTTAATAAATAAAAATATAAATTAATATATGACGTAGGCAGCGAATGCAGTGTTATATTCTTAACATAGAGAGTAGAGTCCCAGTGAGCTGTTCCAAATAGGGCGTAACTACCAGATGCTAACGACTTCTACTGTCGCCTGAATTTCTCATTCATGACCTGATCGATGTGTTTTGATCTGATTCGATAACAACTAATATAAAATTAGGCGATGTCATTACGCTTCGGAGAATCTTAACACCGCGATTCAGATAATGACGTCGTCGACGTAAATGTTAGAATGGTTGTTACAATATTATTATATTTATTTCTATCTATGTTTTCAAATGTACCTATTGTTTATTTTTGTTTTTACTTAAATATAAATTATTTTTATATTATTAATTAAACATTATTATTAAATAAATATGATTAATTAAAGATTTCAGATTAATCTCCTCTGATGCAAATACAATTTACACCGCGGCATAAATATGACAATCATGATATGATACTTTTTTGAATTATGATTGATATTTTTTTTTGTGTTACGAAAACTGTTTCTTGTCCTGATATTCTACATGCCTTACCATATACTTGATTATATTTTACATCAGGCTGTCCTTATTTGGTCCAGACCTGGTCCTGATCCGGTATGGCTTACCACACTTGATGATGTTTCACATCAGGCTATCCTTATTTGGTCCTGATCCGGTATGCCTTACCATACTTGATGATATTTCACATCAGGCTATCCTTATTTGGTCCTGATCTGGTCCTGATCCGGTATGCCTTACCATACTTGATGATATTTCACATCAGGCTATCCTTATTTGGTCCTGATCTGGTCCTGATCCGGTATGCCTTACCACCCTTGATGATGTTTCACATCAGGCTATCCTTATTTGGTCCTGATCTGGTCCTGATCCGGTATGCCTTACCATACTTGATGTTATTTCACATCAGGCTATCCTGATCAGGACCAGACCTGGTCCTGATAGGGTTTGCCGGATCCGGCATGCCTCATTCTGTCCTGATCGGGTCCAGATACATGATCTGGTTGAACCATACTTTTTTTCTAGTCGGGTTCTGTTAAAAATAATCTTAAATTATCGGGTATTAGGTACTTGCGGCCAGAGAGCAGGATCATTCGCGACATTTTCACAAAATCGTACATCTGGTTCTGTTGCTGGTTAGTTAACAATTGGAATTGGTTCACTTGGAGTAAGCGAGCCAGGCGAGGTATTGGTTATACTAGTATGAGCTGGAACTTGTAAAATACTCGTAGAAGTTTTCTCTTCCAAGTTGACTGTCTCTTCTAACTGTCGGGTAGATGTTGACGAAGATGTACCTAAAAAACAAAAGATAGTCAACAATTTGTGTAACCAAGTGTGGTAATAGGACCACGCAATAATATTTTAGGACATTAAAAACAGCGCCTTAAAGTTAAGGCTGGCAATCGGGCATAGTCTAATCTGTTAGTCTGGGCGAGCGCGCTCAGTGTGTAATTGCCGAGGCGCTTACGCACGCTCTATGCGCGAACAGTAAGAAATTAAAATACTTTAGTTGCGATTGGCGGATCTCACCTGCGGCTATTTCATGAAAAAACATAATTCATAATCCCCAAAAACAAATCACAAACACACAAGCCATATAAGTACCTACAGATATAAGTACAGACAGTCCAGTCCACTATTAGACATGAGCCTCCAAAACTATGGGGTTATTTATTGCCATAATCTCCACGATTGGAACGCGTGTTGGACATATCACACAATACAAAAATTTAACACAAGGTCTGAGAAGGTATGTATTTAAATAAATATTGCACCGGCCGGGATTAGTGTTGCCCAAATTCAGTCTTGGTCTTGCAGTCTTGGTCTTGTTCTTGCGTTTTTGCAAGACCAAGACCAAGAACAAGACCGCGTATTTTTAGCAAGACCAAGACTGACCGTGCAAGACTTGAGCAAGAACAAGACTAAGCCTGCAAGACTCTTGCGTCTTGCAGCTAGGACTTAGCGCTATTTCACGGAGTAGTTAGGTGTAACAGTTCGGTGTATAGGTACGCTTAGGAATTCTATGAGACGCAAAAAACTGTATCAAAGAATATGAAAAACTGGACCTATGCGCATTACGACTAATACCATAAACATACCTACATAGCGAATAAAAAAATATCCATTAAAATCAAACTGAGTGCATGCATAGTTATGTTTTAACCATCGGCACTTTGATAATGCGGCATCAAAGGTTTTGTACTTACTTCTCAAAGAAATTTGCCGCTTTTCGGAAGTACATGGTTATGATACACGCGCCGGCGGCTTCTTTTGAAATCATATACAACAATCGTTGCCGCCGCCCCTAAATCACAACATTTGACACTATTTGATTGCCGCCACAGGGCGTAGGTATACTCATGCAAAATAATTTCGAATTTTAAGAGTACCTACAGGTGTTCCAAAGAATAAATAAGTTTCAGAGTGCTTAGAATGAAAATGAATACATTATACTGATCACGCAAGTAGTATTATGATAGGAAAAAATGTTAAGGATAGGTAGTAGATGTCATAATAATTTATTCTAGTAAGTATATATTATAATATTGATTATATGGTTTTAAACTAATTACTTAGGTACTATTATTGTACATTTAGTCATTATATTTCTTAAGTTTTTACAAGAATAAATAGCAAAAAAGTGTTCAAATATCACCCGTTTGATAAATATTGTAGCCACTTTTAAATATACTTGAAACGTGTAAAAAAATTCTACAAAACTAATAAAATAATATAAAAAGCGTAGGTACTTACCTACTAATAAAATAAAAAGCCTGCGATAAGAGTTTTGTATTGCTTACCAGCCCGAATATCTCTGAGAGAGATGATGAGAGTAAGTATTTACTAGCAGTGCCCGCGACTTCGTCCACGAGGAATAGTAACTTTGGAGGTATAGTGACGTTCAGGATTTATTTATTTATTTTAAAACTTCTGTCATCAAACATACAAACAAACTCTTCAGCTTTATAATATTAGTATAGATAAGTAATACTTATCTATACTTATTAAGTATAGATGTACGCCAAAACATTCACTTATATGTAAAGAATAGTGATTGGCACTAATTCTTTACATATATTTTATTCACGCGTCGCGTCTGTACAAGTAGGTAATAATCTGTGTTTGTACGCCGCACGCGGCATCGTTTGATTTGCGGCGGCATCCTTTTAATAGAGCCGGCACGTGGCGAGGCGGCGCGTTAGAAAGCTAGGAAACGTACTATAAATAAAGGAATTATTTTAATTCCAGTCATTTCCAATTGAGCTGTGCTTCGAGTCTAACTTAATAATTGTTTTTACTAATTCTTGTTGTTTTCTAAAAACGTATCACGTGTACAATTTAATATGAGTGACGAAGATTCAAATTATTCTAGTCCGAGTAACGAGAGTTTGAGTCACAGATCTAAAAGACCCAAAAGCAAATTTGAGGAGTTTTTCGAAATAATTCATGCATCCCAAACTGCCTTGTGTAAATTGTGCCAACATAAAAAGATTGAAATAAAAATGAAAAACAGAAACACTTCAGGTTTAAGGAAACATCTAATATCTTTCCACAAAAAGGAATCACAAATATTTCTTCCTGTTAAACCAAAATTAAGTGGAGATATCACAAGCTTTTTAGTAACCGCTGGAAGAAGTGGACAGGTAAGAATATTTTTTTAACAATGGTCGAAGTTGTCGCTACGGGAATTTTAACTCCACGTAGCTATTCATGCGATACTTTCAAAAACGCCATTAACTTACGTAAGTATTTTTGAGTTAGTGGTGTTTTCATCTAGGGGTGCGACATATTAAGTATGTAATTATCGTCTTAAATATTTTTTATAAACACCCATATTTTCATTTGTTTTCATAATCGGCCAGTAACAACTAAGTACTTTATTTTGGTAATATAACAAATGTCAATTTAACGATTTTCTCGATTTAACAACAACAAACCTCCTCCTCCTAAACGCTCAAACCTAGTATGTTTTAAATAATAACACAATATTTATTGTTTTATTTCAGTCGGAAAACAGCAGTGACAACATCACGACAGCTACAGTTGATTGGGTGGTGAAAAAATATCTTCCCTTCTCATTTTTCGATGACGAAGCTACACAAGTATATTTTCGACGTATTTGCCCTAATATGGTGTTTCCTAAAAGGTCTACACTTAGAAGGAAAGTCAAAGAGCGATTTGAAGAGCTCCAATTGAATCTCAAGGAACGACTTCAACAATTATCATCTAAAATGTCGTTTACTATTGATGGGTGGACGTCAATTGCTGGTAGGAGTTACTACGGGGTTACTATGCATTATATAGACAACGAATGGAAGTATCGATCTGTAGTTCTTGATTTTATACCATCACGCGGTCGACATACTGGGGAAGATATTGCAACGATTTTCCATGAATGTTTATTGGAATATGACATAATTGATAATATACAAGGTATCACGGTCGACAACGCAACTGCAAATACCAAATTTATGTATGAACTGGGCAAACAGCTGCCGCCACACTTTGATTCAGACAATCAACATTTCCGGTGCTTTGCTCACATTTTAAACCTTGGTGTACAAGATTTATTAAAGACCTTAGCATTACACTATGAGTCTGACACTAACGCGCAAGATCAGCAGTATGAAGACTATGCAGACGAAACTGAGGATGAGGAAGATGAAGAATATGCACCAAATATTGCTGACTCGCGTACATCTGTAACAAAGTTACGCAGTATTTCCAGTAAAATAAAAAGAAGTGAGATAGTGAAGAAGAAGTTTCAGTCTGCTTGTGAAGCAGCTGGCGTGCCATCAAATCTAAATGCCATTCTTGACTGTCCAACGAGATGGAATTCCACACATGATATGATTGGATTTGGTTTAAAAGTGAGAGCGGGCATTAACATATTGTGCAGTTCTGTCACCGAATTGAATGATTTTCAAATCACAGCTAGTGAATGGCAGGTACTCGAAAAATTACATAAATTTCTAATAAACTTTAAACTTTTAAGTACAAAACTTGGTGGAGACAAATATGTTACATTACCGCTAGTCATTGTATCATTCAATCTCTTGCTAGATAAAATTGAATCCATGGTAAAACAGTTAGATGAGAAACCTAATCGATCTGAAGTGGATGAAAGGCTCATTCTAGCTTTCCAAGCAGCTCGAGACAAAATGCTTAAACATTATAAGAAGAGCAACTGGATTTATTGTACTTCTTTAATTTTAGACCCAAGGCATAAGGCTCAGACTTTTGACCTGACAATGTGGGGGAAGCAACTTAAAACAGAAAGTCTGCGCAAGTTCAATGAACTTTATGAAGAATATAAAAGTCTACACTCACTGAACAAATCTCTGGAATTACCAAAAAAAGAAAATAAAGTATGTGATGAAGATGAAGACGTAATAGACTTTGATAAACTCTATGAATGTCCCTCGACGTCATCTGGATCTTGTCTTCAAGGCTTAGTGATAGACGAGTTGGAGGAGTACCTGAGAAAACCAAGAACTGTCAGCTCGGAAGACATTTTAGATTGGTGGAGGACGCATGAGACAGAGTATCCGACTTTATCGAAGATGGCCCGTGATTTTCTCTCAATACCTGCAACTTCAGTACCTGCTGAGAGATTATTTTCTAAAGCATCATTAGTAATTAGAAAACATAGAAATAGGTTAAGTGATGAGTCAGCCAGATGGTTACTTTGTATTAATTCTTGGTCAAAAGAATTGATATAAAGTAACATAACCTAATGATAAAGCTGTTGTGTACTGTTATGTTTGATTTGTGTTGTATTTTATTTTTTATTGAAATAAATGATAAATCCTAAAACTCTTTTATTAAATTTCATATAAGTTGAGGGTTCAATCTCTTTCTAGACAGATATTGTTCTTTAAAATACAGTCAAGTTATTGTAATTAATTTGTTTTTTACATGTTTTAGCAAATGTAAGCTTATAAATCATAAATGTTTATTAAGAAACAGTTACTTCCATGGAAAACGACATATAGGTCAGTTGATTTTTCGAATTTCTTATCAAATCCTCAGTTATTTATTAATCTGCTTGATCTTTACTATGGCTATGTTAATTCAAGCTCACAATGTTTCAATTCTAATACGTTTTTCTAAGATTTAAAGTAAACTTTAATAAATAGTAATAGACTAATAGGTAATTGCAAGACTTGCAAGACTCTTGCTGCAAGACCAAGACCAAGACCAAGACTGGGAGCGCAAGACCAAGACCAAGACCAAGACCAGGTGTATTGGCGCAAGACCAAGACCAAGACTGGCTAAGTCTCGTCTTGTTCTTGCATTTGGGCAACACTAGCCGGGATTCGAACCCGAGACCTTTGCCACAAGAGTGAGTGTTAGTTATTAACCATTGCGCCTTCTGGTGCGCAATCCGCAAAAAACAATTAATTAGATATATTGTCATAATAATAAAAACCTACTTTATTTAAGACTCATTAGGTATACAGTTACAGGTAACTTATACAAAAAATAAGAAGTGTAATAATAATAAGTAGGTAGGAACCCAGGCAGGATACACCAGTGACTTCTGTTACTGTTTATGCCACTTCAGATGTTTTATTTATGGTACCAACTGACTGAACTTACCAGGTCGAAAGAAAGAGTCAATCGGAGAAGTTAGCTTTAACCTTAACCCCTTAACCGCACCCCCTGGTAAAGATGGCCCTGCATAGGATTAATAGGATTCAGCAGTACCATGTTAATGACGATATTCACGTATGTTGAATAGCATCTTAGCGCACTATTGGAAACACAAAGCGGCGCTAGTTTTAATTGTGACCACAGAAATATTATTTACCTAAGAAAAGCGATCGGTCTTATGGGGCGACCGCGTCTAAGTTCCTGACGCTATCATATATCGCCTTACCGATAGTCGACAGCATCAGATCGGCACCGATGATTGCAACGAGTTCATGGCGCTGCTATGCCGAGGCCACACAGACCTCAAGGATATGCCGCGCCGCCGTGTCCTCGTCGCAATTGCAGTGGTGGCAGGATGGTGTCCTTTCTCTCCTCGCGGTCGTGCGCAGGTACTTGCCGAAGCAACCATGACACATCAAGACCTGCCCCAGTCGGAAAGAAAGGACACCATGCCGCCAACCCAACCACTCCAATAGCACCGGCTGAAAGGACTCTACTGTCCGAATGATGAACAGAGGCTTCTCTAGCCGGGCTGCCCAGTGAGCAATGACGTTTCAGCACAGGACAGAAATCGACGCGCACGATTGCGCGCGCGTATTGTAATAATAGTAATAATAGCTTTTTATTTCTCTCTCACACAGAAAAGTAACAAATGGATCTTAATCTAGGATAATTAACATAAGTTCCTCTCGTTCACGAGATGAAGAGGATATAGATCTCAACTCTAGCGCCGTCAGCCTTGTCAAGCTTATGCTGATAAGCTGCATGATTTAATATCAAGCTTACCCTTAAACTGAATATTTAATGATAAATAAAATTATTAAAAGATGCGGGTTATGTCTATTTTTGTTAACATACGCGTCCCGACGAGCCTTGCTACGGCATTAATATCAAGATAACTCCATTGTTCGACTCCTGTTTAACGTTTTAAGAAACGTGGGTATCTACTAGGCACTTAACCTTAAGGGTGCCATCCGTTCTGTCCGGGGTGACGACAGGGTAGCCCATAACCTACCGTATTCCCTCCCCATCGTCGCCCCCGTTTCCGTCTCTGTAACCGGCGGAACACTTTCATAGTCAGTCTACCGGTCACTATCTCACATTGCCATTTTTTTTTGTGGCGAGCTATGGCGTGGTCACACCCTGCTAAATCCATCCGGGGCGACAGATGAAGCGGCGCGCGACCCTATAAACCCACCCACGTATATCTCCCCACGCTGTGCGAGTGGGCTACCGGAACCCGATCTTTGTCATCGATGGCCGTATCACGCATTGCCATGGGGGCGTGTGCTCCGCCCACCTTGGGTGTGGGTCCTCGAAGACAGTCGGTCCACCTGGTGAGGGTGCGACTAACACTGTTTCGCCCGATATGCTTGTGGGGTGCAACTAACATTGTATCCCCCGATAGGCAGTCGCCACTTGTGAACCTTTCTTCCCCAAAGGTTATCAGTTCATCGAGCTATGTGGCCTGCCCACGATGCTGGCCCCTGCGCCCACGCCGTCAACACGCGCCGGTATAGTTTGGTGAGTATCTGCGCCTCCAAGACCAACAGGGGAGTTCCAGCCAATAGGCACGCTACCTCCGTCGCCACACTAATGTCGCCTGCGAAATGTGGTTTCTACAGACTTATGTGTGGTTTCTTCGTGCCTCTCTACGGCGAGTCGACAGACTCGAGACGATGAGGAACGGCGGAAGCACCGAGTGTTTGGCCTCTACCTGCGGCGGCAAGAACAACGGGAAGAATAGCGGTCCTCGGGTGTTTTTTAAAATGGTCGGAAATTGGATGCGAAACATGTACAAGGTAATTCCAGTGGATGTAAGCTGTTGCGGGGTCAGCGACCGTTCTTCACATTCTCGGGGCGGACTGTCCGATCGGGGTGAGATCCCCGGTGGAGGCCCCGCTCCAAGAAACCTGCGTCCCATAGGGTGACTCAGCAGTCGCTGCACCGTTGGCGATGTATGATATCTTCTGTGGTTGGTGGTGTTCGATGTCGGTTGTTGATGCCGCGAAGCGCGCCGCAGCGAAACCCAAGGCAATGCGACACAGTCGTACTTGGTTAAGTACGCAGAGTTGTTCGGTGCAGTGGGCCGCATCGGCAGCACATCAAGGAAGCTCGAGACCAGCAGTGGGACGTATATGTGCTGAGTATGAGACTGATTATGATGATTATTGCGATGATGAATACAGCCAAATACTGGCTATCCCGTTGTTAGTTGGTACTTTAGATCGATTCTAATTGCATTTGAAATTTTCTATATTTGTGCACTTAAATTACTCCTTTAACATAAACATCTCTAGCGTGAATATAAAAATAATTATGCTTAAGTCAATATAACTATTACATTCAGTAAATACAAAACATTATAATAATACATTCTGATACCGAAATATTTATACATAATTGTATTTTTGAATCGATAGAAAAATAATCGATACACAGGTCCATCTCTATTATTTTATAAACACTATCGTTGACTTTTGGCGGGAATCTGAAACATCATGTGGTGTTCTTAGATTATATTTAAGATCTTAGTGCTTTAACGTGTTATATTAGACAATTTTGGTGCCCATTTTATGCAATGTGATGCGATGGAATTACTGTTATATAGTGGATATAATATAAAAATGCTTACAACGGTTTAGTTAGTGTTTTAGCCTATTACCTATATTAGATCATTTTGATGGCATTTTATGTGATATGACGGAACTGCTGGGATGTAGTGAATATGATATAAAAGTGCTTTACAAAGTTTTTATTTTCCATCAAAATTCCCAAAATTAACCATTAACAGTGTGACCATAGCACTGTCGATGGCCACGATTTGACTCACTGATAGATAATGACTAACATGAAGGTATTAAAGACATGAAGAAAGTTGTAACTCGACACTGGCAAAAATAGCTCGTAAAGTAGGTGATTGCGAATACGAAAAAAAGAAGAAGGAGAACACTATCGTCGACTTTCGGCGGGAATCTAAAAACGTCATGTGATGGTGTTGTATTATATTTAAGGTCTTAGTGCTTTAACGTGTTATATTAGACAATTTTGGTGCAATTTTATGTAATGTGATGCGATGGAACTGCTGTGATATAGTGAATATAATATAAAAGTGCTTACAACGGTTTTGCTACCACTAAAATTTTCAAATGGTTATTATTAACTGTGTGGCCACACTGCACACATAGCACTGTTGGTGACGACGATTTGACTACTGACTGACTGGCAATCACTAATATAAGGAGATTGAAGTGACAGACGTGAGGAAAATTGTAACTCGACACTGGCAAAAATGGCTCGTAGAAGTAGCTGAATGCCAATACAAAAAAAGGAGAAGAACACTATCGTCCAAACAACAGCGAACAACGGCGGTGAAGCTAAAATGAATAATTGACATTTTTTTTACATACATACATACATATCATCACGCCATGTCCTTTGCAGGGTAGGCAGAGAGAACAGAGTGCCAGAGAACTCTATCCTTGCATACTTCACTCGCTTCCTGAACATTCATAATTCTCTTCATACACGCTCGCCGGTTTCGGAGACTCCATTTTCCTTCAGTACATGACCGATGGACCAGATGGTCTAAGTAGGGTAGTCTCGGTCTCCCCTGGTACCTACATCCTTCCACTTTCGCATTGTATATCTTCTTAACCAGACGTTCATTCGGCATTCTTTCCACATGTCCGAACCATCGGAGCATTCCCTTTCGCATCTTTACACCAATACTCTCTTTCATACCTACTCGCTCTCTTACGTCGTCGTTACGAATGCGATCACTCAGCCTAACTCAATTGCAAAGGTATTATTATTTTTATTGCAAAGGTAATTGACAATTTTTTTATTGCAAAGATAAGTGACATTTTTTTATTATGGAATAGTTCTTGCGAGTTAAATGAAAGAATGTTTAAAATAGAAAATACAAATTGTGCTTTTGAAAGATAATTTGAATACATGAATTAATTCTATTGTAAGATATTTTCGCACATCCGGGGCAAATATTTGCCACTTCCTTTGGTGCAACTAATTACGAAAGTAAAACATCAGCCCAAAGCGAGCTTAAATATCAGCCCACCAGTATTTTATTATTAATTAAATTTTCGGAAAGAATTTGATTTAAAAATAATTGAAATTATCTATTCTATAAAATGAACGTTAGAAACTTGAAAAATCATGGTGGCCGTTGTGTGCTTGGCCGCAACTTCTTCGTAACCAAAGTTAATGACCTATATCAACGATTTACGATACATAACCAATAACGGTTGCCTATACAAAACTGGCTGTAAGGGTTGCTATTTTTTTAACTGTTTAAAATTTCTCAAAGTGAAAAAGAGTTATATCACTCGTTACGCAAGGATGGCTATAGCCCGCTATTGCGGATTTTGAAGCCATTGCGTGTGCGATAGCAAATTAATACAAAAGTTTATCTAAAGGAAACAAGCGAAACGAAGCATTAAACAATGATTAAATAAGATTTATAACTTTTGTATGCCAGAGAAGAATTTATTTTTTCGTACTTTACAACTTATTTAATTTACTAAGGATTTGTATTTATATATTAATATTTTAATGGCTAAGGAGCACAATATATTAGATATTCATTTAATTCAATCAAAGTACGAGATTGGTTAGTCACTTAATCGTATATAATTAAAGATGTGACAAACCATTTTGAATGGGTACAGGTTTTCTTATTAAATTCAGGACTATGTCTTGCTTCTTTATTTTTCAGATAAAAATATTTCTGATTTGAGCGACTCCGTGCAACTATCAGCGTGTACAGTGCCACCTTGCATACTGAAGAGAGGCACCGAGCAACACATTGAGATAAAATTTACACCAGGTTAGAAACATTAATCTATACTAATATTATAAAGAAGAAAGATTTGATTGTTTGTTTGTTTGTTTGAATTGAATAGGCTCCGAAACTACTTGACCGATTTGAAAAATTCTTTCACTGTTGGGAAGCTACACTATCCCCGGTGAACATAGGCTATATTAAATTTTCAAATAATTAGGGGCCCATAAAACTCCAATAATGAAACCCAAAGTGTGAAAAATTACCAAAAATCTTCCTTATTTATAAAACCGATTACGAAGTGAAAAATGTTGTCACAAGCGGGATTCGAACCCGCGCCTATTGGGATTCCGGCCCAATCGTGCTTTCACTTCGTAATCGGTTTTATAAATAATTAAGCATATTAAATGCTAAATTTCAGTAATTTAAATAACATCGTTTAATACAATTCTAACTGTAAAGTTTTAAGTATTAAGCCTATAACAATGTGTAAACATTGTCGGGTAGATAGCATACCGTCACCTTAAGACGTAAATATGATACGAAATGAAATTTGCATGTCCTACAATTAGTCACGGTGGTGTAGTGGCAGCACGATTGGGCCGGAATCCCAATAGGCGCGGGTTCGAATCCTGCTTGTGACATCATTTTTCACTTCGTAATCGGTTTTATAAATAATTAAGCATATTAAATGCTAAATTTCAGTAATTTAAAAAAATCTTCCTTACATCGCGTGCCATGCGAAAACTATTAATTATAGAACAAAATAATGTATTACGACTTTGCAGAACATATAATTATCTACAATAAATATTGCAACAGCATATGTCTAACTATTATATTTATGTCACAATAAGTGTTTTTTCATTTTAAATAATAAATTCAAATGCCACCGCTATAAAAGCTCTTTTATTTGTACTTTGGTATTAATCTTATATCAAAATAAATGACTTCATATTTAAGACTGCTTCAATCTATCTATATTATATAATTTAGGGTGGTCCTTATTTCGGGTTTTTTCGAATTTTTTTTCACGATAGTTCTAAATCGGTTCGAAATCTATAAAAAAAAAATCATGCCAAGTTATAGCTCTTAATTTTAATATTAACCCGCGCCCCCCGACAGTCAAAGTTTTAAAGGAAAATAACATGGGAAAACTTTAATTATTGCTTTAGAATTGTTTACGTCATGAAGTAACCAACAGATCACATTGAAAAACATTATTTCCTATGTAAAATTTAACGCTCTACAAAAAAGATCTCTTATGATTTTTCGATAACTCCAACAGTTTTGAAGTTATTCGAGATCTAAATTGAAACTATAATCATTTTCATTGTTTTTTGTGTTATTTTTTGGTCATTTAATAATTAAAAAATGATAGACGAGTTATTTTTCATATTAGATGACTTTTTTTCACTCGACATATAATTTTGACTTATAATATACGAGAAAAGTATTAGTTAATTAAAAAAATCTATTATTAATATTTCAATGAATTGAAAAAAGTAGCAAAATTATCATTTTTATTTTCAATTATAGATACTTTTATGAAATTTTTACATTCGTTTTTTTGAGTGCGTCAGGAAACATTTGACGATGATCTTTAACTAATGTAACACGTATTGCATTTGTTTTTCATCCTTAGTATAATGTTTACAAAAATCTTGCACTAGTTTAACTCCTCTCTCAGCACAGTCATTCACAACCGATAATTTTTTGACGAATCTTAATGCAGTTTTATAGTTTTCATTATCAGCCCACTCAGAAGGATGAATTGTCAAAAATTCTGTTTGTAACTCAAATCTTTCAAAAAATTTGATCGATTCTGCAGTTACGAAAAAGTCAATATCATTATTCAATAATTCGGTTTGGCTCTTACTTTGAAAGCGTTTCACACTACATTTTTCACTTGTATAATCCAGGTCTTCTTCCGGAATAGCAGTGATTTTTTCTTCTTCTGTACGTAGCTTAGCAACAATTTTTAATTTTGTTTCTAGTGAAACATCCTCATCAAAAATAGCCATGATCACTAATTCTGGTGATAAATACCATAGATGATTCATAAATCTACTAATTGCTACAGTAGTAAGATTACTGTTGATTGCCTTAAAGTTATTTAGTTCTTTTATAAATTGTAGATCATTGTACGGTGCTTTTACACTATTAGACGACGAAAACCAAGCTTTAACATAAACAGTTGTCACAAAAACACATATTTGCCGTAGTTTATTGTCTTCACCTTTTTTTAATGATAATTGTTCCCGAAACAAGTACATTTTTAATCCTTATATAGCTTTTGCCATCCATCGTGCATGATGACAAGCTCCTGGCTTACGAAAACTAAATTTTTTGGGGATGACACCGATAAAATTATTAAATTAAATATTATTAAATGACCAAAAAAAACACAAAAAACCATGAAAATGATTATAGTTTCAATTTAGATCTCGAATAACTTCAGAACCGTTGGAGTTATCGAAAAATCATAAGAGACCTTTTTTGTAGAACGTTAAATTTTACATAGGAAATAATGTTTTTCAATGTGATCTGTTGGTTACTTCATGACGTAAAAAATTCTAAAGTAATAATTTAAGTTTTCCCATGTTATTTTCCTTTAAAACTTTGACTGTCGGGGGGCGCGGGTTAATATTAAAATTAAGAGCTATAACTTGGCATGATTTTTTTTTTATAGATTTCGAACCGATTTAGAACTATCGTGAAAAAAAATTCGAAAAAACCCGAAATAAGGACCACCCTAAATTATATATATATATATGGATGGTGTCCGATGGTTTACTGTGTGAGACACAAGGAGGGTTCAGGAGTGGAAGGGGATGCATGGATCAAGTGTTCTCTCTGCGCAACATTGTGGAGAAGCATCTAGCCCTAGGTCAGAGGGTTTTCTGCAGTTTTGTGGATCTGGAGAGAGCATTTGACACGGTTGTACGAAAGGAACTTTGGGACATTTTACCGGAGTATGGTATTAACGGTAAACTGCTGCAGGCTGTGCAATCCAGTTACATGGGCTGTAGAGCCTGTGTGCGGCTGGATGATGGAATGTCGCCTTGGTTTGACGCCAATATCGGCGTTAAGCAGGGCTGCGTTCTATCAGCCAGGCTGTTTATCATATATCTGGATAAATGTCTCCAAAGGTTGAACGATATGAATGTGGGAGTCCAGATGGGTGACTCAGTGGTCTCTGCTCTGCTTTATGCAGATGATGCAGTCCTGCTGGCACAGTCAGCGACTGACCTGCAGACCCTAGTCGACACAATGACAGAAGATTGTAAGAAAAGGGGTCTACGCGTGAATATGAGCAAAACCAAAATAATGGTCTTTGAAGGAGATGAAGCCAGAACAGATGTAAGAGTAACAATAGGTAATGATGTACTAGAGCAAGTGGATGAATTTGTATATCTTGGCTGTGGATTTAGCCGAGATGGACGATACACCACTGATATAGAGCGAAGAGTGAATGCGGGAAATAGAGTGAACGGAGCGTTGGGGCAACTTCTCGGCAGCCACCACCTCAGTCTGAAGGCACGTGTAGCAATACATAACGCAGTGCTTGTCCCAACATTACTGTATGGAAGCGAGAGTTGGGTATGCAGAAAAGAGTATGAAAGTAAAATTAATGCGGTCGAAATGCGATCTCTTCGGAAAATCTGTGGAGTTAGGCTGACCGACCGTATTCGTAACGACGACGTAAGAGAGCGAGTAGGTATGAAAGAGAGTATTGGTGTAAAGATGCGAAAGAGAATGCTCCGATGGTTCGGACATGTGGAATGAATGCCGAACGAACGTCTGGTTAAGAAGATATACAATGCGAAAGTGGAAGGATGTAGGTACCGAGGGAGACCGAGACTAACCTACCTAGACCAGATCGGTCAGGTACTGAAGGAAGGTGGAGTCAAGAGTCTCCGAAACTGGCGAGCGTGTATGAAGAGAATTATGAATGTTGAGGAAGCCAGTGGAGTATGCAGAGATAGAGTTCTCTGGCACTCTGTTCTGTCTGCCTACCCTGCAAGGGATATGGCGTGATGATATGTATGTATGTATGTATATATATATATATCATCATCATCATCATGATCATTTCAGCCCATCGCCGTCCACTGCTGTACATAGGCCTCCCTCATGGTATGCCACAGAGTGCGGTTCTGTGCCGTCTGCATCCATCGACGCCCAGCAATTTTCACTAGATCGTCTGTCCACCTAGTGGGGGGGCGTCCTACACTGCGTCGTCCGGTACGTGGTCGCCACTCTAGAACCTTTTTTCCCCAGCGGTTGTCGGTTCTTCGAGCGATGTGGCCAGCCCATTGTCACTTCAGCGTGCTAATTCTTCGTGCTATGTCGGTTATACCCGTTCTTCTGCGGATTTCCGTATTACGGATTCTATCACGCAGAGAAATTCCGAGCATAGCTCGCTCCATAGCACGCTGAGCGACTTTGAGCTTGGTTATGAGGCCTACATTTAGGGACCACGTTTCCGTGCCGTAAGTCATCACTGGTAACACACACTGGTTGCAGACCTGTGTTTTCAGACACTGAGGTATGTTGGACGAGAAGATCCTCTTAAGTTTCCCGAACGTTGCCCAACCGAGTTGGATTCGTCGGCTGACCTCTTTCTCGAAATTGGATCTACCTAACTGGACTGTTTGTCCAAGGTAAACATAATGATCGACAATTTCGAGAATCGCATTGCCAACTAGGACCGGTACAGGAATGACATGGGCATTTGACATGACTTTCGTCTTGTGCATGTTCATTCGTAACCCCACCAGTTGGGATACCCTGCTGAGATCGTTGAGCATGGTGCCAAGGTCCTCCATGGATTCTGCCATAACGACGATATCGTCTGCAAATCGAAGGTGAGTGATGTATTCGCCGTTAATGTTAATACCTAGTCCGGTCCAGTCTAAGAGCTTGAAGACATCTTCCAGTGCAGTGGTGAACAGTTTCGGAGAGATGACATCTCCCTGTCTCACGCCTTTCTGCAACTGGATCGGTTTCGTACTGTTATCCCGGATACGGACTGACATTGTGGCGTTCCTATACAAACACTTCAGCACTTCTATATAACGATGGTCGATTTGGCACCGCTGAAGGGACTGCAGCACCGCCCAAGTTTCGACTGAATCAAAGCCTTTCTCATAGTCCACAAACGCTATACACAGAGGCCGATTGTACTCCTCGGTCTTCTGGATAATCTGCCGAAGCGTGAGAATATGGTCTATGGTGCTATAGCCTTTTCGGAAGCCAGCTTGTTCGGGCGGCTGGAAGTCATCAAGCTTGCACGTGAGTCGATTGGTAATGACCCTCGAAAACAACTTGTAGACGTGGTTCAAGAGTGAGATGGGTCTGTAGTTCTTTAGAAGAGCTTTGTCGCCCTTCTTGAAGAACAGCACCACCACACTCCTGGTCCACGAGTCTGGAACGTCGCCCCCGAGGATAACGGAATTAAATTACTTTTGAAGGGCTTTTAAGACCGGCTTACCGCCTGCCTTCAGTAGCTCTGCCGTAATTCCGTCATCTCCCGGTGCCTTACCGTTTCGTAGTTGTTCGAGAGCCATTCTGATCTCGCACAAGCTAATGTCCGGGATTTCTTCGGTATAGTGCCGAGTTAGCTTGGATCTGGGATCTAGGACCAAGTCGACAACAGGACTTCGGGATGATTTATATAACTGTCCATAGAACCTTTCGACCTCTCCCAAGATCTCACCCTGGGATGAAATGACAGTGCCGTCATCGGTCTTCAGCTTAGTCAATTGGCAGATCAATAGACAGATCTTGTGCGAACACTTTTGAGCCACGATTCCGCTCTATCGCTTCTTTAACACGGAGCGTATTAAATTGGCGAATATCGCGACGCACAGACCTGGAGATCTGCCTATTAAGCTGCCTGTGTTCGGACCAATCAGCTGAAGACTGTACTGTCATTTCTTTTCTCCGCTCCATGAGTCTGAGAGTCTGGTCAGAAAGTTTTTTAGGTCTATTGGCGCGGTGAGCCTTGAAAAACTTCGACCCAACCGCGTGGACAGTTTACACGAACCTGTTGTTCATATCGTTCGGAGATTCGCACTCGTCTAGACATTGGAAGCGATTGTGTAGTTCGAGTTGAAAGCTTTCGAGGTTCTGGTATTGGACAGGTGTAGGTCGGAGGGTAGACTTCATCAAGGGTTACGATGTCAGAAACCTCCACGCGGTGTACCCTGGGTGCGGGCGGCAGTCCCTCAGATCATTCTGTAGGATTGTCTTCCGTAGCGAATATCTGGCGCTTCGCTCCTAGCCTTCTATCCGTAGAAGGTGACCGGACGCGAATCCGTGACGGGCTCAGTCACTCATTCATTTGAGGGCTAGGCAGGCATGTGCCACCGTCGTCAAATCGTAAACCTGATTCTTTGCTTGTCTTGGTTTCAGGAGCGAGGGTCTTGGCTTAACCGCCCGGACCGCGAGGAAGACAACCTCTATAAAGAATTTCGAATGTACATTCGAATTCGGAAATCACCCACAATCTTAAGTTTTGGCGTGCGGCGAGAAGATGCATGGCAGATGGGTTGTTCTGTTCTTAGCACGCTCCAGCCAGGGTACCGGCTGCCCCCCTGGTTGGTAAATGTAGGCTTGCCCGGGTAAGAGATCTCTGCCCAGGTCGACGTTATAGTTTCTCCCATGCTCGTGGGATTCATCATAGAAACTCAAAATTTAAAACTTTTTTACGACGGGGATCATGATGATTCCCACCTCAAGGCCCGGTCATGCCAACGCAAAACTGACCGAAACGACGCTTCGTCCTCGGGACTCGAGGCGTCCGCCGAGGGTCCGGCACAACACACGGAGGCCCAAACAACATCGAAGCGGAGGTCGCCCAGGAGGAGCCGGGGGAAGACCTCTAGCTTCAAAAGGCGATTGGAGGAACGGCGAGCGCGCAGGAAGGCTGCCGCCGCGGAAGCGAGGCAGGACGGCGGTAGAGCCGAAACAGAGCCGTCGACGGACGAGGGCGACAGCGATGTCGCAGAGCCGTCCGGAGAAGACGGGGTGGCGGTCCTACCGCCAGAATGGACGAGGGCGGTGACATTCCCGCAGGGCCGTCCAAGAAGGATAGCGGGCCGGCTGTTGAAGCCCCTGCCAGGTCGTCAGCGCGTCTTGTGGCAAAGAGCCCGGCGGCTACAGTGACGACAGTGACGACCAAGGAGAAGGCCCTACCCTCGCAGAGGAAGCGCCGCCTGAGTAAGGGTGGCAGCTCGGGTGCCGACTCCGAGGGGAGCGTGGCCAACATGCCGCCACCTAAGGTCGCCTCCCGAAGAGGGCGAGGGGCCTCGGGAGAAGAAAAGGCGGCGGCGGTCGCTGCCCGCGCCAACGGCGACCCCCCCGACCTGCGGGCCGAAAATGCCCGCCTTAATGGCGAAATGTCGGCCATTCGGACCCGGAACCGGCAGTTGGGGGACATGCTGGCGGGGATGCGGCGGGCAAACCGCCAGTTATTGAAAGACGTGGCCGACCTAAAGGCGCAAATGGCGCTGCTCGTGCCGCCTGCGCCAGTTGCGCCACCGGCCAAGGCCGGCTACTCAGCGGCCGCTGCAGCGCCAAAGCCGCCTCGCGCTGCGGTGACGACGACGTTGGGCACTGGCGTGACTGTGACACCCGTCCCCATGGCGAGAAAGACGCCAGCCGCTGCGAAGCGCGCGTCGCTGGCTGGCGCTGGCGCAGCCGCCGCGGCGAAACTGGTCCCAGTGGTGAGGATGACGCCTCTCGCTGCGGACCGCATGCCGCCTCTCGCTGCGGACCGCATGCCGCCGGCTAGCGTCCCTGCGGCGCCAAAGCCGCCAGGCGCCGCGGCACGGGCCCCCGAAGAGGCCCAGCCGACCCCGATACTTGCGGTGGGAGGCTTACCGGACGAGGCCCTGCGCCAAATCATCGACGCAGTCGGAAAACTGGTCGATGCGCGCGTGGCCGTTCTGGAGGCAAGGTTGCCTCCAGAACCACGTGTTCGGCCGCCTCTCACCACGGACAAGCGGTCGCATGTGGCATCAGCCCCCGCCCCGCTGCCTTGTCAGGGTGGCCGCGTGGGTGGCAGCTACTTCGCGGCCGCGGGTGCGCCCAAGCCCAAGGGGCCCGCGCCAAAACCAAGGAAGAGGACGGTACCGGCTCCTGCCGTCGTCAACGACTGCGCCTTCCGCGCCTATCGCGCCTGCTGCGCCCGAGGGTTGGCAGGTGGCCGAGCGCGACCGGAAGAGTCGCGGTCAGAAGAGGAGAGCGGAGGCCAAGCGCGCCGCTGAGGTCCCCGCTCCCGCTCCACAGGCAGGAGCCGGTAAAAAGAAGAGGCCGCGCAAGGGGCTCAAGTCGCCGAAGACAGCCGCAGTGGTGATCACTGTGCTGCCTGAGGCGGCTGAGAAGGGCCTCAGCTACGAGGCCGTCTTGAGGAAGGCCCGGCGGGAGCTAGACGTCTCCGATATTGGAGGCGTCGAAGCCAGGACCCGCAAGGGCCGGACAGGGGCTCGAATCCTCGAGTTCCCCGGGGCCGAGGGCTCCAAGACGGCCGACAGCGTAGCGGACAAGCTGCGAGGTTTGTTTGCCGGGGAGGGTGGCATTAGGATCGCCAGGCCCGTCAAATGCGCCGAAATGCGCATCGCGGGTCTGGACGACTCCGTGACGGTGGAAGACATCCGGGAGGCTATTGCCTCGAGAACCGGGTGTCCCATAGACACCGTCCGGGTTGGTGCCATTCGCCCCGGTCCGGGCGGCGTAGGTGCCGCCTGGGCGCAGTGCCCGGTGGAGTCGGTCAGGCAACTGGCCGGCTCGGGCAGGCTCCTCGTGGGCTGGAGCTCGGCGCGGGTGACCGTGCTTGAACACCGGCCTGTGAGGTGCTATAAGTGCATGGCGGTCGGACATACTCGACCGACGTGCACTAATTGCTTCGACTGCGGCGGACTGTGTTTCCGCTGCGGTCAGACCGGGCACGTGGCGGCATCTTGCGCCGCCCCGCCCCACTGCCCCGCGTGTGCGGCGGGCAATAAGCCCGCCAAGCACCGCATGGGTTCTGGGGCGTGCAAACCTCCAGCTTCGGCCCCAAAGGGGCGGGGCGGCCCTCCGACCACGGCCGCTCCCGCTCCTAGCGCGGTCTGATCGCCCGCCGGCGAGGGGGAGGTCATGGATACAGCCCGTTAATGGCTACATCATCCATGCACCACCTCTTGCAAGCCAACACCAACCACTCCGCCAGTGCGCAGGATTTACTCCTGCAATCCATGGCGGAGTGGTCGATTGGTGCAGCCGTAGTCGCGGAACCGTACTGCGTGCCTGATCGCCCCAATTGGGTGGTCAGCCGAAACGGAACTGCGGCAATCGTCGTCTCAACGCAGCGGCACTTCCCGTCCTTGTCTCTTTTGGATAGGGGCGAGGAATTTGTCGCGGCGGAGTGGGGAGGGGTCACGCTCTACAGCGTATACCTCTCCCCTACCAGGAGAATGGACGATTTCGGGGCCTCCCTCACGAACCTGGAGGCCTCGATACGGCGACTGGCACCGGGCCTCGTCCTGGTTCTGGGGGACTTCAACGCCAAATCCACGGCGTGGGGGTCCCCTATGACGGACGACCGCGGGCGGGCGGTCATCGAGTGGGCGGCTTCACTGGGCCTCTGTGTTCTTAACAGGGGCTCAGTGAACACGTGTGTGCGGCAGCAGAGCGGGTCGATAGTGGACTTGTCGTTCGCTAGCCCCGCTGTCGCGCCACGTGTGAGGAACTGGAGTGTCCTGGAGGAGGCGGAGACCCTATCGGACCACCGGTACATCCGGATGGAGGTCTCCCCTCTCCGGGACCCCAGTAGGGGTCACAGGGCGGACGGAGCTCCCGCGTTTCCGCGGTGGGCTGTGGGTCGTCTTGACAGGGACCTACTGGCGGAGGCGGCCATCGTTCACACGTGGCTGTCCTCACCGCCCCCAGCGGACGGGGTGGACGCCGAGGCTGTCCGCATCCGCAGTGCGTTAACGCAGGTCTGCGATGCGGCCATGCCCAGAGTGCGGCGGCGTCTACCTCAGAGGCAGGGGGTCTACTGGTGGTCCCCAAGATTGGCGGACCTTCGTGCGGCATGTATCAGAGTCCGAAGGTCCTACACCCGCAGCCGGCGGCGTCACCGCGACGCTGAGCGGGAGGGCCAGCTGTACGAGGCGTACCGCAATGCGCGGACGGCCTTTCGGCTGGCCATCCGAGCCGCCAAGGATGCGAGTTGGCAGGAGATGTTGGACGGTCTCGACCGTGACCTCTGGGGTCGCCCGTATCGCGCGTCGCTGAACAAGCTTCGCGCGCAGGGCCCCCCCCTCACCGAGACCCTCCAGCCCGACTTCCTCTGTAGGGTGGTCGAGGAGCTGTTTCCACGGCAGTCGGAACACACGCCCCCGGTCATGGCCTCGCCAGAACAAGACCGGGAGGCTGACGACGAGAGTGTTCCGCCCGTGACGGAGACGGAAGTGGGAGCAACTGTGGCACGAATTCGTTCCGCGACCACGGCCCCCGGCCCGGACGGAATACCAGTCCGGGTGCTGACGTCGCTCCTCGAGCACCTCGAGCCTCGCCTCAGGCAGCTGTACAACGCCTGTTTGGCGTCTGGACGGTTCCCTGAGTGCTGGAAGGAGGGGAGGTTGGTTCTCCTGCCAAAGCCGGGACGGCCCCCGGATTCGCCGTCGGCCTACAGGCCCATCGTGCTCCTCGACGATGTGGGCTACTGGAGTGCATCCTCACTGCCCGCATCGTCCAGCACCTGGAGGAGGTGGGGCCCGATCTGTCGGACGCTCAATTCGGTTTTAGAAGGGGGCGTTCGACCATCGGGGCCCTGCTACGACTGAGGCAGATGGCCGCGGAGGCTGTCACCGGCGGGGGAGTGCTGTTGGCGGTGTCGCTGGACATCGCCAACGCATTCAATAGTCTGCCATTCAGCTGCATCAGGGAGGCGCTCCGATTTCATGGGGTGCCCTTGTACCTGAGGCGGCTGGTGGCGGACTATTTGGAGGGGCGCAGTGTCCTCTGCGCAAGTCCCGCAGGGGACATTGTGCGGACGTCCATGTCGTGCGGCGTTCCACAGGGGTCGGTTCTGGGGCCGACTCTGTGGGACATCGGGTACGACTGGGCGTTGAGAGGGAGTCTCCCCCCCGGGCTGAGCGTGATATGCTACGCTGACGATACGCTCGTCACAGCCCGGGGCAGGACACTCGAAGAGGCGGCGAGCCTGGCCACTCTCGGCACCGAGGAGATGGTCGGGCGAATCGAGGCGCTGGGGCTCAGGGTGGCCCTAAATAAGACGGAGGCCCTATTGTTCCATGGGCCACGCGTAAGGCCACCAATCGGCGCCTCGCTAGTCGTCAACTCCGTCCACATCACCATCCCATATGAAGTACTTGGGTCTGGTGCTCGACGGGCGATGGTGGTTCCGGGAGCATTTCCGTCGGCTTGCTCCACGGCTTGTCGGCGCGGCGTAACATACGCTTGAGGTATGTTCGGGCTGGGACGGGCACCGCCGTGACCTCGTCGCTGTCATCGGTGCCGACCTGACGCTGCCGGCTGTCGTGAAAGCGATGGTCGACAGCGTCAGGAATTGGGACGCGGTCGCCGCCTTCTGCGAGGCTGTCATCTCGCAGAAGGAGGCGGCGGAACGAGTCCGGGAGGATTCCCGTGACCCGGGCCGCCGCCCGCGGCCAGGACGGCGCATGCGCGAGTATCTGCGCCTGATGCCGCCCTAATCGAGGCTTCGGGTGATCGGACCGGGGAATTGTCCGGTCACCCGACGTGAGGCCACCGCGTGAGGGCGACGCCTCGACGGCGAAAGCTGTCGGGGCGTCGACGAGAGAGGAACCCGAGAGGGTATATCGCCGGGCGGGCCACCGAAGACAAAGATCGGGTACCGGTGGTCCGCTTGCACGGCGAAGAGAGGTGTTTGCAGGGTGGGTCCATGGGGTTGCGCGCCGCCTCTTCCGTCGCCCCGGGCCGATTTGCCGGGGCGCGACCACATCCATGGTCCCACCTTGCGAAAAAAAAAAAAAAAAAAAGGGCTGTTCTGTGGAGACTCCAGAGAGTCATGGCGGTCAGAGCCATTCGCGGGTACCGCACGGTATCGACCGAGGCGGCATGCCTACTGGCCGGGATACCGCCGTGGGACCTAGAGGCGGAGATGCTCTCCGACCTCTACCGGCGGGTGACCTCACTGCGCGACGAAGGTGGCTCCCCATCGCTGAGCGAGATAGCCACCTGGCGTGAGGATGACCGCCGAGACGTCATCGCCCGTTGGGCTACGCGGCTGGAGAGGCCTAGACACGGTGTCGTCACCGTCGAGGCCCTCCGGTCCGTACTGATGGAGTGGGTGGAGCGGCGGCACGGAGTCCTCTTCTTTCGACTGGTGCAGGTTTTGTCGGGGCACGGATGCTTCGGCTTGTACCTGCACACGGTCGCGTGTAGGGAGTGGACTTCGTTAAGAAAGAAAGAAAGAAAGAAAGTATTTATTTTATGCCACATAGGAGAGACGTTAGGAACACAGAGAAAAACAAAAATAAACCTTACAATAAATGAAAACACATAAAATCTATAAACTAAATAAAGAGAACATAATAATAAATACATCGAGTGAACGTCTAAAAAAAAGGACAAGCGGCAAAAAAAAGGATAATTGCTCAGCATTTGTTGTGATGTCAATGTAACACCACAACGCTGATTTTCAGCAATGTCCTTTTTATTTTATTTTTTCCGACGTCAGACATCAAAGCCACCAAAGTGGTGGCGCATTAGAAATAAAAACAAGAAAAAAAAAAAAAAAAAATGCATTAAATAAAAAAAAATAAATAAATAAAAAAGTATAGCTAAAAAAATACACTCTCACTTTTACATACATGATAACACAATTAACGACAGTACAGTGTTACACTACAAAAGACGGCTAAGTCTACAAACACAATTGATTTTTTACTCGTTTGTTGCTTAATGTATATAGGGCAACACTAAATCACAATGGCCAATTAGGGGTTTTTTGGCGCGAATGTGGAAATGTCATGTCACGCTCTTGTAATATATTCATTTCTTTAGTGTTTTGTGGTGTTATATTGAATAATTTTGCTGGTATTTTATGCAATATGGTACAGTTAAAGTGCTGAAGTGTAGTGAATATGGTATAATAGTGGTTTACGTGTATTTTCATATTTGCCCAAAATTCCCAAAGAAAATCATTGATTAGGTTATCAGCGCCCGATTAATGGTAACGACTTGACTTACTGACAGACAATGACTATTAAGGCTACATAATACGAAGAAATGATGAACAATATATGAAAAATAATTAAATAAGACTTGGCTGTATGGGCTTTGATCCCTTTGCCTGTCCGAATGGACGAACAGAACCAAAAAAAAAAAAATGGCCAATCAACAGAGAAGCACATTGTACATACTTTCGCATTGTAGCTGCATGCCATCAAATCAATTCTAATACAAAAAAGAAGTACATAATTAGGAAGATTATAAAATAAACATAACAAACACAAAGTGTATCTGCTGTGAGTGTGATATGAGGAAGATTAAAAATAATAATAATAACAAGTATATCTATTGTTGTATAATGTTGCTATCGCCAGATGAATGTGAATCCACATTACACATGACATTACTAATCTGTATATATATATATATACAAAAAAAAAGAAAAAGAAAGACCAACAGGAGTGTATATAGATAAATAATATACTCTATGTAGTGAAAGTGTAGTTAATAATAAGTCAATATAAGCATGAGTTGTTTTTGTCACTTCGTTCAAAGAGCATACAAAAAGCATACAAACGCAGTGCTAGCTTCTTTCGTCAAAGGATGACGCATCGTTCTGCCACCATTGCAGCAGTGACGAGGACACGGCGCAACACACGCTCGAGGTATGTCCGAGCTGGGACGGGCAGCGCCGTGACCTCGTCGCTGTTATCGGTGCCGACCTGGCGCTGCCGGCTGTCGCGAGGGCGATGGTCGACAGCGTCAGGAACTGGGACGCGGTCGCCGCCTTCTGCGAGGCTGTCATCTCGCGGAAGGAGGCGGCGGAACGAGTCCGGGAGGATTCCCACGACCCGGGCCGCCGTCAGCGGCCGGGGCGGCGCAGGCGCGAATACCTGCGCCCGATGCCGCCCTAACCGAGGCCTCGGGTGATCGGACCGGGGAATCGTCCGGTCACCCGACGTGAGGCCACCGCGCGAGGGCGACGCCCCGACGGCGAAATCTGTCGGGGCGTCGACGAGAGGAACCCGCGAGGGTAAACCGCCGGGCGGGCCACCGAAGTTAAAATCGAGTACCGGTGGTCCGCTCGCACGGCGAAGAGAGAAGGTTTTACGGTGGGTCTATGGGGTCACGCGCCACCTTGCCGTCACCCCGGACCGATTCGGCGGGGCGAGACGCATCCATAGCCCACCAATAAAAAAAATAAAAAATAAAGGGTAGACTTCATCAAGCGTGACCGTTCGACTTTTGTATAGATATTTAATGAGCCTCGTACTATTCGGTGATCGCTCCCAGTTTTAATCCTGCTGATCATTGAGACATCATTAAATATATGTCGTTTGTCCGACAAGATGAAGTCTATCTCGTTTTTTGTTGAACCATTGGGGCTAATCCAGGTCCATTTCCTTTGTAGCTGCTTTCTGAAGAAAGAATTCATCATAAAGAGGCTTTCCTTCTCCAGAAATTCAGCCAGTTTCTGGCCCCTCTGGTTTCTCTGTCCATATCCATGTTTCCCCATATATATATATATATTGTGGGCAATGAGGGTCATACAAAAATCTAGCACAAATCACAAACATAACCTTTGGCAGATTCCCACCCAGTACAATCTGCGTGAGCCCATAAACCACATGAGGTACACCTGTACCAAACCTCATTATTTCTGCCGAATTCGTTACACAGTAGACACAAATTTCCTGCATCATCAGCATCATCTAGTTCATCATCTTGACACAAATTATCAGTTCCCACGTCCGATACAGAGGTAGAATCGTTTGATTCCTGAAGAACCTTCCTCTTTACTCTTTCAGTCCCCTTCCTTGGCACTATCGTCTTCTTTCCTTTGCCCTTGGCCTTAATTATATTCTTTCCCTTTCCCCTATATTTTTCTTTGGATAGGCAGACTGTTTTCTTTCCCTTATTTTCTTTTTCTATTAGATTTTCTTTTAATGGTGTTGATGTTAAAATGGTTGCATGCATCTTCTTACGATTTAGTCTCGTATTGTGAGTATTAATTTTTTCTGGCAACTTAATTAGTTGCGACACAACATCAAGACTAGAGACTGCAGAATCAACTTGACGTGATGTGCCAGGAACTGGTGTATATACTGGGCAAGGTGCTGAGTGATCAATTGCCACTTCATTGTCTTGAATGGTCATAGGTTCTGCCGACTGGAGCAGTTCGGCTGGTAGAAAATCTTCATCACAAAATACGTCAGGATTCATCGGATAAATGCCAGTAGCTCTAAATCCTGTCTCGCCTTTACTGATGGACGCGACGTTGTTAAATGCTTTCCGCAATAAGGACACGACTTCGTAAGGTGTAATTTTCTCAGCCAGGTAACTTTTCATGTATAAGTCGCATTCCTTTTTGTATGACCCTTTCAGTGGTCCAAAAAACGAAACGTCGAGAGGTTGCAGTTTATGCGACGTATGCGGAGGTAAAGAGAGCATATGGATATGGTGGAGTTTGCAAAATTCGTGCACAAGAAGCGATATATGACTGGCATAATTGTCCACTATTAGCAGGACTGGTTCTTTAGCAGAAGGTTTAGCGTGATGATTGAAGTGCGAAAGCCATTCAAAAAAAAGCTGCTCATTTATCCAGCCATTATCCGAGCACTTATATAGAGCTCCTGCTGGTCCATCCTTTTCAAGAAGTGGAGTCAGTCTTTTCCGGGGAAAAATTAACATGGATGGGATGAATCCACCAGCAGCATTCATTGCACACATTAACATTATATTCTTTCCTCTCTCTCAGCTTGTGATTGAACCTACTCTTCTTTGCCCTTTAGCTGCTAGTATTTTTTCAGGTGGTTGGACGGTAGTGATTCCCGTTTCATCGCAATTATATGTATATATTTTTGGCTACAAATCTATGTTTTGCCATCAGTTCGCCCAGCAGCTGATAAAATAACTTCACTTCTGTTTTATTGAATGCCGTTATCCGATTTATGCTGGTGGTTTTCTAACAGATATATCATTTCTGACCATAAATAATGCTAACCAGTCACGACCAGCTATTTTAGAAAACCGATTAAAATTGTGTTTTAAGTTCATGTTTTCAGCGTACTCAAACGCCACTTTTCTTATTTGTGTAGCTGTGCATCCATAAAAAATGTTCGCCATCTTCTTTGTCAAGTCCGCCAATTGCTTTTCTTGTTCAGCGCTGAACACAGTCAGCCGTCCCAGACGTGGTGCCAAGTTATTTTTTTTATTGTATCTTTTCTGTAGACTCAAGAATGGAATATTCGAAACTTTGGCAGCTTTTCGTATTGAATATCCATTTTCTTCAATAAGTTTCACCGCTTTTTCTAAAGTATCAGCAGACCAGGAGGCCTTCGTGGTAGTTCTAACTCGTATTTTCGGCATCTAAAACAAAAATAACAAATTTATATTATACGTTTTACATGGCGGGTAATTGATGTCACAAGCGGGCAATGGGGGTCACCCGATTCTCATTACCCGCAAGTATTTAATGAAGAAAAAAAAATAAAGACAAAATATATATTAGGAACACAGGAGATTTAAGTACGAAATCATTACACTGAATGTACAAGCAAAGGGTTAAAAAAGTAACAGATAAGGAGATCAATAACTACAGCACTTACTGTTTATTTTGCGTCCGTCAAAATTTACATCAGTGAGCCGCAAAAACAAAACACACCTCTCATTAGCTTGGTTGACGCTGCACTGGCGCCACGCGCCCGCGGCGACTACGAGGGGCACAGTGGGGCGGGGACGACCGTTACCGCGTTTCTATTAGTTGTACTTTTGGAGATATGGTGGTGACTACCATTACCCGCTAACTCCCATTACCCGATCTTCCCCTATCATCAAATACAAAATAAATTGTTTTATCTAAGCACGTTTTAGTTATGTTAATAAATAGAATACTCATGTGATGATAATTGTAATATACAATGTCACTATGAGTTACTTTCACGTCGGCATCGTAAAAATTGATTGAGGGATCCAGGCGTATGACAGGAGCACTCTTTTGGTAGCTTTTGATATAGTTTTGATTGTATTTTATTTTAACAAGATTTTGACAACCGGCTTAACGTCTATTGTTTATTTAACAAATTAAATTAAATTAATTTATGACTGCGCAAACTACAGAGCCGTAAGCTTGACCAGTTTGGCAGCAAAAGTGTATGGTAAAATGACTGAAAGGAGAATGAGGATGGTGTCCGATGGTTTACTGTGTGAGACACAAGGAGGTTTCAGGAGTGGAAGGGGATGCATGGATCAAGTGTTCTCTCTGCGCAACATTGTGGAGAAGCATCTGGCCCTAGGTCAGAGGGTTTTCTGCAGTTTTGTGGATCTGGAGAGAGCATTTGACACGGTTGTACGAAAGGAACTTTGGGACATTTTACCGGAGTATGGTATTAACGGTAAACTGCTGCAGGCTGTGCAGTACAGTTACATGGGCTGTAGAGCCTGTGTGGGGCTGGATGATGGAATGTCGCCTTGGTTTGACGTCAATATCGGCGTTAAGCAGGGGTGCGTTCTGTCAGCCAGGCTGTTTATCATATATCTGGATAAATGTCTCCAAAGGTTGAACGATATGAATGTGGGAGTCCAGATGGGTGACTCAGTGGTCTCTGCTCTGCTTTATGCAGATGATGCAGTCCTGCTGGCACAGTCAGCGACTGACCTGCAGCCCCTAGTCGACACAATGACAGAAGATTGTAAGAAAAGGGGTCTACGCGTGAATGTGAGCAAAACCAAAATAATGGTCTTTGAAAGAGATGAAGCCAGAACAGATGTAAGAGTAACAATAGGTAATGATGTACTAGAGCAAGTGGATGTATTTGTATATCTTGGATGTGGATTTAGCCGAGATGGAAGGTACACCACTGATATAGAGCGAAGAGTGAATGCGGGAAATAGAGTGAACGGAGCGTTGGGGCAACTTCTCGGCAGCCACCACCTCAGCCAGAAGGCACGTGTAGCAATACATAACGCAGTGCTTGTCCCAACATTACTGTATGGAAGCGAGAGTTGGGTATGCAGAAAAGAGTATGAAAGTAAAATTAATGCGGTCGAAATGCGATCTCTTCGGAAAATCTGTGGAGTTAGGCTGACCGACCGTACTCGTAACGACGACGTAAGAGAGCGAGTAGGTATGAAAGAGAGTATTGGTGTAAAGATGCGAAAGGCAATGCTCCGATGGTTCGGACATGTGGAAAGAATGCCGAACGAACGTCTGGTTAAGAAAATATACAATGCGAAAGTGGAAGGATGTAGGTACCGCGGGAGACCGAGACTAACCTACCTAGACCAGATCGGTCAGGTACTGAAGGAAGGTGGAGTCAAGAGTCTCCGAAACCGGCGAGCGTGTATGTAGAGAATTATGAATGTTGAGGAAGCGAGTGAAGTATGCAGAGATAGAGTTCTCTGGCACTCTGTTCTGTCTGCCTACCCTGCAAGGGATATAGCGTGATGATATGTATGTACCTATGTATGAAAATTTAATGGGCCCGGTACATTCAAATATAAATACATATATACATTAATTACAGGAAAAATAGACATTATCAATTTCAAAATATTTATTAGATAGATTATTGTCCCACCGATGTCAAGGAAGCGGTACCTATCAGTGGCAGGCAGTGGCCCCATGGTGACGAGGAGGGAATAGGGTAGGTTATGGGCCACGCGCCGCACTTCCGCCGTCCGGAACGGACGGATGGCGTGTGTCACACCATAGACGGAACGGATGGCGTGTGTCACACCATAACCTGCTTTCATATTTTAACTTTAACGCATTATATTGGAAGATTTTCAATCCCTTTTTTATATAATTGACCGATACAGTATTCCTTCTTTTATTCAATTATGAAAACCTGTATTGTCTTCATTGTAGTTGCTTTAATTAGGTATGTATCTTGTAGGTACATTCGTTCTGTTTATTTCGAATCCAACTTATTTGGTCATGTGTAGGTATACACTTATTTTAAAAAGTGTTTGTAAAGTTTTACAATTAGCTGAATCGTTCGATCGATTACATTTTTTTTTTATTTACAGAGAAAGACACCAACGAGCTGATAAACAGTGTAAATACTCAACTTTTGGGTGTACCGGAGCCGCTTACTGAAGTGGATGGAGCTAATGTTTGCTATAAGATTTTCACTGAAGACAACGTAAAAACTAGCTGTCCAGTCAAGGCAGGCACTACTTACTTATACAAGGACTCCTTCCCCATCACCGACGCCTATCCTAAACTTGCACTAAGAATCCATTGGGGGATAACTGACAGAGGCGATGACATTATGTGTTTTGAAGTAAATGCTCGAATTAAGTAAAACTAAAACACATTAGGACATAAATATCTTACTATCTTTCAAATTCAAATTCTTTATTTGCTTAAAATAGGGTGTACATTGGTCTTACAAGCATTTCGAAAATAAATTCAATTTTATCGCCTATTTGGCCATTACATAATAGCATGCAAATCTATACTAATATTATAAAGAGGAAAGGTTTGTATGTATGTTTGTAATGAATTGGCTCAAAAAGTACTGGACCGATTTAAATAATTCTTTCACCATTTGAATGCAACATTATCACTGATTATTATAGGCTATTTTAATTGTAAGAAAAATATAAGGATCCCTACTAAAATTACAATAATGTTACCCAAGGTGTAAAAAAACGCCCATAAAATATCTTTCATCGCATGTGCTGCGAAAACTATTGATAATAGAACCAAAAATGTTCCACAATATTAAAGAGCATATCAATATCTACAAAAAATGTCGCGATAGCATGTGTCTAACTATTGTAGTTATGTCACTCTAACTACTTTTTAACATTTTAAAATTTAATAGAAATTTCGACCATAATCAGACCAAGTTATTTATACCTTTGCCTTAATCCTTACCTAAATAAATGATTTCTCAAGCAAGGCTGTTTAAATACCTGTAAATAACTTTTTATTTTATTAAAATCGGACACTCCATTCGAAAGATATTACGAGTTTAATAAAATTGAAATAAAATTAATTCGCCGCCGTGACGCGCCGGTGCGGCAGGGGCGGAGTGCGGGAGAGGGGCACATCTATGAAATAGGTAGCCGCGCGGCTCGCTCTGAGAAATTTAAGCCCTCCCAATATGTGTAATGGAACAAGACTTTTGGTTATGGAATTGCGAGACAATGTGATTGTAGCTACTATCATCACCGGCCCCGCGGCCGGACAGCTTGCTCACTTTCCGCGGATCCCGATGATACCGACTGATTGTCCTATATCTTTTAAAAGATTACAGTTTCCTGTAAAGATATCGTTTGCCCTTACAATAAATAAATCTCAGGGACAAACTTTTTCTATGGTTGGCATCGATCTAAGAAAAGAGTGCTTTTCTCATGGCCAACTATATGTTGCACTGCTAACATAGGGTATAGTGAAGCATTAAGGTAAAAATGGAAAATTAAAATCTAATAAAATTTAAAAGTCTTTAAAATAAAAGATGTACTGAATAAAGAAATGATAACACAAATAAAAAAAAACTACATTAAAATAAATAAAAATATAAATCAAAAAGGAAAAATAAATGTAAAAAAAAACTTAGCACTTAAGTCGGGGTGCTATATTTTTTATTCTATGAAATATATGATAATCAGTACTTATACAGTAATAGTAGGTATATAATGTATCTAATTATTATTAGTCTACCTATACTCTAAACCTCAGTGAAATGTTTTTAAAAATTACCAGTTGATGTCATTTATTCTGTTTACTTTTGTTTTCAAACATCAACCCAAGGGAAGCCAGCGATACACTATTGCTAAATACATTATTATTTAGGTATGTCCTGCATTTACTGTACGTTTATGCCAAAATGTTTAATAAATAAATGTTCACCCATGCGAAGCCGGGTCGGGCCGCTAGTATATAATAATTCTTATGAACTATGCCTCATTCCATACTACTTACTCTTTATACTCTAAATATTGCTCGACTGAGTAGAGGGCCTTTTCTAAAAGCCATATTTTTAATTTTCTATTAAATACATTTATTGCCAGTACTTTCATGCTTTCTGGGATATTGTTATAGATATTTTTGCATTCGACAACTTTTTGGAACCCCTTCTAGAACTAAGCGATTTGGATTTCTCGTGTTACTTCTAATACATCCTGCTGACGTATATATATACCTATATTTATTTTGGTGAATACTGCACATTCAAATACATTGTATATACATGGCAAGGTCAATATTTTTAATTTTATAAAATAGGGCTGGCAGGACACATCGGATGCAATCCCACACATCGAACGGATACACCTTTTTTGAACAATAAATGCTTTAACTATGTCTGTTCCATTGCCCCACATCATTACGGCATATCTTATTATGGATTCCACATATGCAGAATAAGCAGTCATAGCGGTATTTTTATTTGTCATTATTGATAATTTATATAAAGCAAAAGAAAATCTATTTATTTTATTAGTAACACTTTCTATATGTTCCTTCCAATTTAGATGTGAGTTTAAAATGATCCCGAGAAATGTTGTTTTATTTGTATTTTGTAATAATTGTCCATCAATAACTATATCTACATTATTCTATTTAAAATTGTTAAAATTCATTAAATTTGTTTTAGAAAGATTAATTTGTAAATTATTATTATGTAAAGCTGATATCAGACGGTTCATTTTTTGTTCATTTTTGTCTTTCATTTTGCATCTTTCACTCGAAGTGACGCATCTGAACACAAAATGAAACATTAGTGCCGAATGAATTCATTAGTGAAACGATCCAACAGTGTTGGATATTGGCATTCGGCATCTTTCACTCGCACTCCGAGTGAACGAGAAATGAACAGTCTGAACACTGAGAGAACTTTCATTCGGGTCCGGTCATTTTGTTTCAAGTTCTGTAGCCGAAGGACGTCCCGTGTTGATAATTTTCTGCGCTGCTTTGCACTGGTCGCACGCGGCAAATGTGTGTGTTGATCGATCGAGTGGATCGATCAAAATACATTGCACATAGGTATAACTAGGCTGCTGCCTGCCAATAATCCCAAACCCACCCAGAAAGATGGGCTTCCAGCTCTCTCGCTCACGGAACGAAGCACAGCAGCATATTGCCACTGCTCAAGCGACGATTTTCTGCGAGAGTTTGGTAATACCCCGGATGAACCGGCCCACGGCTTTAGACATAAAACTGTCAACAGCGTGGTCCTACCACTAAAAAAAATATCAGTAAAAATTGATTAAATGATCATAAATTAAAGTAATTCCAAGAAGCACGACTTCATTCGATGATATATTGAAAGAAATAAATAGTGAATGTTCATTTTTAAATCATTTCCTCTTAGCCGCGTGAACATAAAATGAAAGAAAAATGAACCATCACTCGAGTGAACAATCACTCGAGTGAACCGTCTGATATCAGCTTCTTCTTCTTCTTCTTATCTATTGGCAATCAGCTACATATACGAGCTATTGGTGCCAGTGTCAAGTTATATTTTCACGTTTTTAGTCTTTCAAGTCAGTCGTTGTCTAAGTCAAATTGTCACCATTAACAGTGCAATGGCCACACTGTTAATGGTATCTTGTGGGAATTTTGATGGAAAACGAAAATGTTGTAAAGCACTTTTATATGATATTCACTACATCCCAGTATTTCCGCACATCACATTACATAAAATGCCATCAAAATTATCTAATATAACACGTTAAAACACTAAGATATCGAATATAATACAAGAGCACCACATGACGTTTTCAAATTCCCGTCAAAAGTCCGATATCAGCTTAACCAATTTATTATTAATGTCAATGTTTTGTGGATGTCATATTTATGTTGTTCTAATGTCAATTTATTTTCTGTAGTCACGATAATCGAAGCATCATCAGCAAATAGTATAGTTTTGTGATTTATTTGATCCGGTAAATCATTTATCTATACATATAATAAAAATGTAACGGGTCGCTGTCTGTACATGGAAGATATATGAAAAAAAATATTACTGGGACCTTTATCAACACTAATAGAACCCAAAACAATACTTTTTAATTTTTTTGTCTGTTTATCTGTTTGTCTGTGTGTTTGTGCACGCTAATCTCAGAAACGGCTTATCCGATTTAGACGCGGTTTTCACTTATATATTGTGGTAAGCTTCACTTAACATTTAGGCTTATTTTTATGTCAATTGGTTTATAAAAAAAAAGTTAAGTATGTCAATTTAAAAAATGTTCGGAGAAAAAAATCTATCGATTTTTTTCAAATTACGTACATATTATCTTCAGTAAAAATAAATAAACACGTGTTTCAGCATTTGTTGATTTTCACCCTCTGGGGGTGTAAATTAGGCCCGCAAAGCGGGTTGGACGACTCATTAAATCATTAGCGCCAAGCCGATATTAGTGAAGCTGGCAACTTGAAATGTTGACAGTGGTTTCTTTATATGACGTGGAGATTCACTAAGAAAGGATTTTACGAAATTATACCCCTAGGGGGGTGGAGCAGAGTGGCAAAATTTGTATGAAGAGAAAAAAGTCTTTATTGATTCCTTTCAAATTACGAGTCGAATCAAATATTCTAGGGTAATATCCGGGGTGGGACACCCCCGTGGGACCTAGAGGCGGAGATGCTCTCCGACCTCTACCGGCGGGTTACCTCAGTGCGCGACGAAGGTGGCTCCCCATCGTTGAGCGAGATAGCCACCTGGCGCGAGGACGCCCGCCGAGACGTCATCGCCCGTTGGGTTACGCGGCTGGAGAGGCCAAGACACGGTGTCGTTACCGTCGAGGCCCCCCGGCCCGTACTGATGGAATGGATGGAGCGGCGGCACGGAGTCCTCTCCTTTCGGCTGGTGCAGGTATTGTCGGGGCACGGGTGTTTCGGTTTGTACCTGCACACTGACGCATATAAGGAGTGGACTCCGGCCTGCCACCATTGCAGCAGTGACGAGGACACGGCGAGACACACGCTGGAGGTGTGTCCGAGTTGGAACGGGCAGCGCCGTGACCTCGTCGCTGTTACCGGTGCCGACCTGACGCTGCCGGCTGTCGCGAGGGCGATGGTCGACAGCGTCAGGCACTGGGACGCGGTCGCTGCCTTCTGCGAGGCTGTCATCTCGCAGAAGGAGACGGCGGAACGAGTCCGGGAGGATTCCCGTGACCCGGGCCGCCGTCAGCGGCCGGGGCGACGCAGGCGCGAATACCTGCGCCTGATGCCGCCCTAACCGAGGCTTCGGGTGATCGGACCGGGGAATTGTCCGGTCACCCGACATAAGGCCACCGCGTGGGGACGACGCCTCGACGGCGAGGGCTGTCGGGGCGTCGACAGGAGAGGAGCCCGAGAGGACATACCGCCGGGCGGGCCACCGAAGACAAAAATCGGGTACCGGTGGCCCGCTCGCACGGCGAAGAAGAGGTGCTTGCAGGGTGGGTCAATGGGGTTGCGCGCCGCCTCTTCCGTCGCCCCGGACCGACTTGGCGGGGTGCGACGTCCATGGCCCACCGCAAAAAAAAGGGTAATATCCGGCATTTGTCAATTTTCACCCTCTGGTTGTGTAAATTAGGCCTGTGAAGCGGGTTGAACGACTCATTACCGCCGAGCCGAAACTAATAAAGCTAGAAACATTAAATTTTGAAGGACGTTTCTATTTAGGACATAGAGATTTAATATGAAAGAATTTTATGAATTCCGCCCCTAAGGGGGTGTAACAAAGCCCTAAGGGGATGGGAACAGAGTGGCAAAGTTTGTATGGGCAGAAAAAAATCTTTATTGATTCTTTTCAAATTACGAGTCGAATCAAATATTCGAGGGTCATATCCGACATTTGTCAATTTTCACCCTCTGGTTGTGTAAATTAGGCCTGTGAAGCGGGTTGAACGACTCATTACCGCCAAGCCGAAACTTTTAAAACTAGAAACATTAAATTTTGAAGCACGTTTCTATTTATGACATAGAGATTCAATATGAAAGGATTTTATGAATTCCGCCCGTAAGGGGGTGTAACAAAGCGGCAAAGTGTATATTCTTTTCAAATTACGTACAAATATTCTTCGGTAATAATAGATAAACACGTGTTTCTCTCTCTCTCTTTATCAACCCTGCACCAGTGCCGTTGTGGCGACCAGTGCTAGTAGAGCTCACACGATACACATAGTAGACGGTAATAGGTTCTTACCTAAGGGTTTAAGATACAGGTTCAGTTTAGCTTCACAAATGTTCACTCTATAACTCAAATAATAAATCATATCTAACGAGGTCGCAACTCTGCTGGTGAAACAAAACAGTCAAATAAAGGGTGGCGATAATTATATTTTATCCCATGGCCATACCGTAAATAGTATATTAATGGCAATATAATTTGTAGAATGAATCGAACTTTGAACCACCTTTTTCTTTAGTGACCGTCTGTGTTATATAGACACACGCGCGCCGTACACGTACATCTACGTTGTGCGGGCGGGCCACCGCAACCGGGTATCATCTCGAGTGGAAGCCGGACGGTAGAGCGTGTCAACCTAGAGTATTTTCTTTCGGACCCACCCTATTGCCTAATTCCGTTAGACAACTAACTCGTAGAAGGCGGCGACCACATCCCAGTTTCTGACGCAGTTGATTATCGTCCTAGCGACAAACCTTCAACACCTTGCAGTGCTTTTTCTATTTAACTCTGTCAGAGATGACTTTTGCGTGGACGAAGTCGCGGGCAAAAGCTAGTATATAATAAAAATAGCAACGGACCAAGCACGCTACCTTGAGGCACGCCAGAATTGTTTATTAGACAATTTGATCGATATGTTTGTTGTATATTTTAATTATTTAGTTGCGTCACTTCTACAGACTGAACTCTCTTTTCCAAATATGATTGTAACCAGCTTAACGCAGGTCCTCTTATACCATTTTGTTCTAGCCTGGCCAACAGTTGATGATGTGCCACGTGGTCAAAAGCTTTAGTCATATCTAGAAATAAAACTGTTGTGTTTTTTATTATTTATGCTTTGTAAAACTTCTTTAACTAAATAAAATGCTGCGTCACTTGTAGACTTATGTTTCTGAAATCCAAATTGATTTTGTTTTATAATGTTTTTTAAGTTTACAAAAGTAGTCAGCTTTTCATGCATTACTTTTTCAAAAATTTTAGAAAAGATCGGTATTAATGTAATAGGTCGATAGTTATTTACGTCGTTCATATCACCTTTCTTATAAAGAGGCTTCACTATGGAATGTTTTAATTTATTTGGGAGCAAACCAGTTTCTAGAGAGTAGTTTATTATTTGGGTTAAAATAGGGCTAAGATAATTTTTTCATAATTTAATAACCTTAGTGCATATGCAGTCATAACCCTCCGATGTCGCGTGTTTTAAGGACATTATTATCTTTTCAATGTAATACTCATCAACAGGAGTTAAAAATATAGAATTAACTTGAGTGTACTTGACATCTGTAACATCAAATTTTTTGATGTTGTTGCGCGTTTGAGTGAATGTTTCATTGAATTTATTGGCTATAAGGGAAGGGTCAGTTATAACTACATTATCTATATCTATTTTTGAAATATTAAATTTACAGTATGAGGTGTCAATTTCATTTTTTTTTAAATTTCCCAGGTGGACTTACTAATATTATCACTATTTAGAACATATTTAATGTTGCAATTTTTCTTTGCATTTATTATGCATTTTCTTAATAGTTTTGTATATCTTAAATATAAAATTTTGTCTATATTACATTTAGAAGAATAATACTTAAAACGAAGTAATCTTTTTTTATTGCAGCTTACCTTTATGCCTCTAGATAACCAGTGTAATGTCTTCAGTATATTAATTCTTACCGCTTGAATAGGAAAGCAGAGTTTATACAGAAGACAGAAGTAATCATAAAACTCATCAAAAACCAGATTAAAATTATTCATAGCAATATTTGGCTGTAATTTCAGATAGTATAAACTGTGTAAGTGTTTCTGGAATTTAGTTACATTCTCCTCACTGTAACATCTTTTATATTGAAGTATAGGTATATCTGGGGATTACATTTTTTGACTGTACATTAAAAGTCAGTACCTGTGCCGTATCATGATCCGAAAGACCAAGCGGCAGAACAGAACTCATCGAATCATTTTTACTAATATCACTGATTATTAAATCAATACATGATTTGGCCCTTGTTGGGCTACTAATATGTTGAGAAAGATTATACTGTTGCAATATATTTTCAAGCTTTTTTGTATTGATGTTTGCCTCAAGAGTGTTTATATTTAAGTCCCCAGCAATAATTATATGTTTTTTAGAGTGTTTCTGCAAATATTTATGTAGCATAAGCTCAAATTGGGAAAAAAAATATTGAAGGTCTGAATACATACTTAGATGGGATTCTGTAAAGACAAATAACTACAATATTAGGTAATATATATACAGCACAACATTCAAAATGGTATAGTGATTGTAAGACATCAAAACAGTCAAATTTTTTGAACAATAAGCCTCTTTTAACCAGAATAGGTACATACGCCACCTCTTTTATTAGGTCTCGAATAGTGAGATTCATCATCATCATCATCATCATTTCAGCCTATTGCCGTCCACTGCTGAACGTAGGCCTCCCTCATTTTACGCCACAGAGTGCGGTCCTGTGCCGCCTGTATCCAACGACGCCCAGCAACCTTCACTAGGTCGTCTGTCCACCTAGTGGGGGGGCGTCCCACACTGCGTCGTCCGGTACGTGGTCGCCACTCTAGAACCTTTCTTCCCCAGCGGTTGTCGGTTCTTCGAGCGATGTGGCCTGCCCATTGCCACTTCAGCGTGCTAATTCTTCGTGCTATGTCGGTTACACCCGTTCGTCTGCGGATTTCCGTATTTCGGATTCTATCTCGCAGAGAAATCCCTTGCATAGCCCGCTCCATAGCACGCTGAGCGACTTTGAGCCTGGTTATGAGGCCTACATTTAGGGACCACGTTTCCGTGCCGTAAGTCATCACTGGTAACACACACTGGTCATAGACCTGTGTTTTCAAGCACTGAGGTATGTTGGATGAGAAGATCTTCTTAAGTTTCCCGAACGCTGCCCAACCGAGTTGGATTCGTCGGCTGACCTCTTTCTCGAAATTGGATCTACCTAACTGGACTGTTTGTCCAAGGTAAACATAATGATCGACAATTTCGAGAATCGCATTGCCAACTAGGACGGGTACAGGAATGACATGGGCATTTGACATGACTTTCGTCTTGTCCATGTTCATTCGTAAACCCACTAGTTGGGATACCCTGCTGAGATCGTTGAGCATGGTGCCCAGGTCCTCCATGGATTCTGCCATGACGACAATATCGTCTGCGAATCGAAGGTGAGTGATGTATTCGCCATTGATGTTGATGCCAAGTCCGGTCCAGTCTAAAAGCTTGAAGACATCTTCCAGTGCAGTGGTGAACAGTTTCGGAGAGATGACGTCTCCCTGTCTCACGCCTTTCTGCAACTGGATCGGTTTCGTACTCTTATCCCGAATACGGACTGACATTGTGGCGTTCCTATAGAAACACTTCAGCACTTCGATATAATGATGGTCGATTTGGCACCGCTGAAGGGACTGCAGCACCGCCCAAGTTTCGACTGAATCAAAGGCTTTCTCATAGTCCACAAACGCTATACACAGAGGCCGATTGTACTCCTCGGTCTTCTGGATAATCTGCCGAAGCGTGAGGATATGGTCTATGGTGTTATAGCCTTTTCGGAAGCCAGCTTGTTCGGGCGGCTGGAAGTCATCAAGCTTGCACGTGAGTCGATTGGTAATGACTCTCGAAAACAACTTGTAGACGTGGCTCAAGAGTGAGATGGGTCTGTAGTTCTTTAGAAGAGCTTTGTCGCCCTTCTTGAAGAACAGCACCGCCACACTCCTGGTCCACGACTCTGGAACGTCGCCCCCGAGGATAACCGAATTAAATAGCTTCTGAAGGGCTTTTAAGACCGGCTTGCCGCCTGCCTTCAGGAGCTCTGCCGTAATTCCATCATCTCCCGGTGCCTTACCGTTTCTTAGTTGTTCGAGAGCCATTCTGATCTCGCACAAGCTAATGTCCGGGATTTCTTCGGTATAGTGCCGAGTTAGCTTGGATCTGGGATCTTGGACCAAGCCGACATCAGGATTTCGGGATGTTTTATATAACTGTCCATAGAACCTTTCGACCTCTCCCAAGATCTCACTTTGGGATGAAATGACAGTGCCGTCATCGGTCTTCAGCTTAGTCATTTGGCTTTGCCCGATAGACAGATCTTGTGCGAACACTTTTGAGCCACGATTACGCTCTATCGCTTCTTTAATACGGAGCGTATTAAATTGGCGAATATCGCGACGCACAGACCTGGAGATCTGCCTATTTAGCTGCCTGTGTTCGGACCAATCGGCTGAAGACTGTACTGTCATTTCTTTTCTCCGCTCCATGAGCTTGAGAGTCTGGTCAGAAAGTTTTTTAGGTCTATTAGCGCGGTGAGCCTTGAAAAATTTCGACCCAACCGCGTGGACAGTTTCCACGAACCTGTTGTTTATATCGTTCGGAGATTCGCACTCGTCTAGACATTCGAAGCGATTGTGTAGTTCGAGTTGAAAGTTTTCGAGGTTCTGGTATTGGACAGGTGTAGGTCGGAGGGTAGACTTAATCAAGCGTGACCGTTCGACTTTTGTGTGGATATTTAATGTGCCTCGTACTATTCGGTGATCGCTCCCAGTTTTAATCCGGCTGATCACTGAGACATCATTAAATATATGTCGTTTGTCCGACAAGATGAAGTCTATCTCGTTTTTAGTTGAACCATAGGGGCTAATCCAGGTCCATTTCCTTTGTGGCTGCTTTCTGAAGAAGGAATTCATCATAAAGAGGCTTTCCTTCTCCAGAAATTCAGCCAGTTTCTGGCCCCTCTGGTTTCTCTGTCCATATCCATGTTTCCCCACTCTCAACTCATCATCACTCCCTTTGCCTAGTTTCGCGTTAAAGTCTCCCATAACCACCGTGAAGTGGGTTTTGGACGCGTGTATGGCTTTCGAGATATCCTCATAAAAGACCTCCACCTCGTCGTCGGAGTATGCCGAGGTCGGTGCGTATACCTGTATGACCTTCAACGAATACCGTTTGGTAATTCTGAGTATAAGGTATGCTACCCTTGCCGACACACTCTCGATCCTCTCCACGTTGCCTACGAGAGACCTGCGAACGATAAACCCTATACCACCTTGGGACGGGTGATCTCCCTCCCGGTAGAAGAGCAAGTTTCCAGAACGTAGGATTATCGTGCCCTCGCCCTCTCTTCGCACTTCTGATAATCCTACAATGTCCCAGCGGATTTTGCTCAATTCCTCTTCCAGCTCGATGACCTTCTCATCGGTCCTGAGTGTCCGAATGTTGTGTGTTACCAGGGCCAAAGGTCGTTTTGATTGGTAGCCGGATCGCTGCCGCAGATTCTTCGCACCCCCTACTCCATCGCTACCAGGCCCGCTACCGCGATGAGCCTGTAGGATAGCGGAGCTGCCGTGACTGGGGGCCGTTTCTCTATTTGTGTTGCTCATAAGGGGTTAAAGCCGTAATCGCCACGCTTGGCAGGCGGGTTGGCGATCGCAGTGTGGTGTAATACGTTTCCCAGGAGAGAGCTGCTGCCCACTCTCCTGGTGAACCCTTAGTCGATTTTTACGACTCCCACGGGCAAGCAAGGGGTGGCGACACATGTATTCTATCCCGTCGCCACACGGGAAGATAGTGAGATACCAACACATATTTTTTTACATAGATGTTGTTTTCTGCGCCAGCTTTTACGAATGTCTCAGTGAAACATAATAACATCGGGACAAATACCTTCTTTAATTTCCGAAAGGGTAATTTCTATTAATTCTTTTTTTGATAATAATCCATGTATATTTTGATGAAACACAATAAATGTGTTAGTTTTGTTTGGGACGAAAAAAATTATTGGCCGAAGACTTATTTATATTACTTGTGGCATGTGTATGCTGTATTTGTTGATTTTTTATATTCGATTCAAATTCTTTTATATTTGAACGTTCTTTATACGTATTTATCCAAAAGTAGTATGGTATAGTTCCTCTTTTAATTTTAGTATTACATAATTCTGGTAGTGGTTTAATTATAATTTTAGATGAGGTATTAGTTCGAAAGTAGTATGGAATAGTGCCTTTTTTGGCTATTGTGAATGAATTTGTACAATCTTTTGAGTACGGCATATGTTTATGGAATTTATTAAATGTCAGGAATTGATTTTTGTATTGAATATAGTTAATATTTAAATTAAGTTTTTCACACATGCAAGGTAAATAGTTAAATTAATTTTTTGATTTCATATAATCAATGTCAATTAGAGAAGTATTTTTAAAATGTCTGGTCCATAATTTAATCGATTTATTTATCATATTTTCATTCAAATTTCTATTAGGTACTATTTGGATGGACAGGACATATAAATACAGAAGATACTTTAATAAACTGATGCAGAATTATACAAATATTTGAATGTAACAATTGTATATTATGATCATGGCTACCAATACCTAGTATGACAATATATTTATTTGTTATTTTTTGAGACATAGTTTCACAAAATGATGAATGCACTGGGCACATAATCATCGTTCCACTTTCCGTGACGCGATTCTATCAACTTTGCAGATAAACCTCTTAATTGTTCATCTCCAATTATAAATATTCTCGCTTTGTTTTTTTTGCGTACCAGCAGCGCCATCTAGTTTTGAAGGTGTCAACTTTAAATATTGGTTGTTATTTTCTATAAATTTATTTTGCTGTTTACTAGCGATGAGACGAATGGTTTTTTTTCCAATTCGAATCAATCGAATTAAAATTATTATTGATTCGAATCACAATTCGAATTGATTCGAATCGTCACGTGGGCGTCGTCAAATCGCCTGATGAATTCGCGAAAGCATTACAGTCGAATTCGTACTCGTATGTCGAGTCATCCGCCTATTAAGCCGAGTTGGCGAGTTATAACTCGTTTACATTATTATTCATTTTAAATGATTTATACAGTTTGTTGTATTACCAATATTTATAACTACGGGAACATAGTTTACACGAAACTGTTTCCATCTTCATTTTTATTAAAAAAACTCCCAGCTCAATTTTTTATTTCCTTTAGACGACGACGCGACGGACGATTTGCAAATGTAATAGGTACGTTAATCGAATCGAATTGTATCCAAGCAATTCGCGATTCTTAGAACATTTCATGTATTTTCGTATTTTCTCACTCGTAGAATTCATTCGTTAGATTATTCGACTCCGTATTAGAACGAGAGAACGAATCAACGAATGTCCAATTAAGCCGAGTCGACTGATCGCTGCGCCGCAGCGGTCGCTCGCGCTGCGAGTAGGTACGACACGAGTTAACGAATTGATTCGGTTTCGGTCAAAGGCGATTCGAATGAACGAGTCAATAGTGTTATTCGAGTTATTCGAATTAAATGATTCGAATTACCCATCGTTACTGTTTACGTGATTTCTCTGTATGAGGTCGGTTTCTTTCTGGTGTTACTCGTACAGATTTAAAAGGTGATTCCATTGTCACAGAGAAGTCAATTGCCTTCATGATATTCTTGTTTATTCTATCCTTTTTTGAACTGAATTTTTTGCTAGATGTGCAAATTGATGTTAATTTATTTATCTTTTTCTGTTGCTCCTGTATACTATTTTGTAGTTGTGTATTTTGAATTAGAAGATTTTGTACTTCATTGTCTGCACTATCTAAACGTAATTGTAAAGTACTTATGGTGTCTTTTAATTGCAATAATTCTTCGTTATTACATAATGGTATATCCGGTAAACTCATGTGTGACTCATACGAGGTAATACTTTCATTTAGATTGGGTAAAGAGCTGTAGCTATAAGATATGTTTTTATTTTTATTTCGTACTGTAATATTTTCATTCTCCATTATTGAATTGTAAACATGAAATGTAGTTCAGATTTGACTAGTGGCGCCTTTTTTACTCAGTGGCGAAGTAGATAAAACAATACATATAATAATTTAACACTTAAATAAGCATTTGCCTTTTCTATTATAATTCTAAGACCATAGAAACTCATGCTTTAGAGGAATAGAGTAGAAATTTTTAAAATTAGAACACAATTTTCGAATATATATACTCATATCATCATAAGTATTACTTATACTGGATACAGTAATAATGTATAATATTAGTCGCGCCTAGCATTGCGCCAAGTTTTCGTGCTGGGACATCTCAACGCCAAGTGTATGGCGTGGGGGTCCGCCAAGACGAACAATCACGCACGGGTAGCGAAGAGTGGGTGGCGTACTGCTCGGGTCGATTTCGATAGTGGACTTATCGTTCGCTAGCCTCAATATCGCAGTACGTGTGTGGAGTTGGTGCTCCAGGAGGAAGTTGAGACCCTATCAGACCGTAGAAACAATCGGATGGAGGTCTTGCGGACCTTCCGGCAACCCAGTAGAGGTCACACAGCAGACAGAACGCTCGCTTTTCCGCGGTGGGCGGAGTGTAGCTTTGATTGGGGCCTACTGGCAGATGCAGCCATCGCATATTTATTTTCTATTATTCTATGGACCCAACATCAGTCCACTCAACGGCGACTCGATCACCGTCAATTTAATAGTGGTAGGACCACGCTGTTGACAGTTTCCTGTCTACAACCGTGGGCCGGTTCGTCCGGGGTAGTACCACACTCTCGCAGAAGATCGACGTCTGAGTAATGGCAATGTGCTATTGCGCTTCGTTCGGTGAGCGAGAGAGCCGGACGCCCACCTGGGTAGGTTTGGGGATTGTAATGGTAGGCAGCGGCCTAGCTATACCCTTGGTATTGGTATTGCAAAGCAATAAAAAATGGTAATCCATGAGCGGCAGTGACACTTACCATCAGGTGTGCTGCTTGTTCGTTTGCCACCACAAGCGATAAAAAAAAATCAGTTCCAATCAGCATTCGAGCCTATATTAAATACTTGGGCTTGGTGCTCGACAGGCATTGGTGACGGATATTGAGACCGTAGCTTCCGCAGCTATTTATTTCCGAGCTATGTATGTCCTAAATGTTGTTAGAAGATTGTCTTTTTTGTTTTTTAACTCGGGCACAGTAATAACCTAGCTTCGTATCAGCAAAACGTTTCTATGAATAATTAATCTAAAAAATTAAATATAATAGAGTATATCACTGGGCATAATATCATGTGGGCAAATCAGTTGTCTTAAGTCACACGGTATTTCTTTTTTGTATTCCGCAGGCAGTTTTCTGCTTGATACAGCTCCAGGAATTTGAATGTTTTGTCAGTGCTTATGCTAGTCATTTTAACGAGTAAGTAAAAAGAAAGAACGAAAAAAGCTGCAAAAATCATGTATGCACTCTTAATTCGCTGCCTGATGAACACTGATTCGTCGCCAGATGTGTGCAAAGACCGCTCGCTTGCGCCGAACACTCGCGCTGAAACCCTTTGATCCGTGCTACAAAAACCGACAACTAACGGATTTGTTGCGGATGCATCTGCCGATGTCAAATACCTACCACAGACGAGCAAAGCACGCCCTCTACACGTCGGCGGACGCGTCCGCCGATGACATCTGCCAGATGAATCTGCCTACGTGTAGAGGCTTTATAGACGTAAACCAGGGGACTAATACTAATCTAAAGGTATCTAAACTGAGATCTCAAATATAAATTAGGAGCACGCATCAAAATAAAATTATCTCGCTATTGTATATCTAAGTACCTATATATACCTACATAAAAGTTGCCTCATACCTTTGCATTTCAATGCGTGTGTCACATTGCTGTTTTATTAGATTACGAGATCCTACACTTACCAAGTAAATAGCATCACGTACCAGAAGCACAAGCTCGCACATCTAGTCCTATCCGGCTACTTCGGTTTATACCTACATTTTGAAAAATATTAATATTTTAACAACTAAAAGCTATTGAATAATTATTATATCAAACTTGTGGTTAGATACTCAATACAAACGGCACACCATGATTACCTCCGTCGCACTCCTGTTAAAACTTAGTAGATCAAAAATGGCTACAGATGTTTTACTCGCTTCTATATTTCAGTCGCTATATATTCTACGACTGACTGCAGAAATGGGTGTGTGTGTGGGTGTGTGTGTCTGTGAAGTACACACACAGAAATATTAATTACCTTAGAAGGGCCATCGGTATTATTTTGTACTAAAACCAGTGTTGTTGCTTTACTCCCTCTAGTTAATGGTTGCTTTCCATTTAGTTAACACAGAGGGACTCTGCGGCACACTGCGAAACACCGCCAAACACTGTGTAAAAGTTTAAATGAAACAGCTAGCTGTTTCATTTACACAGTGTTTGGCAGTGCCTCACAATGCACCGCAGTCCCTCTGTGTTGTAAATGGAAAGCAACCAATGTTAACACCACGAAGTCTATACTTCGTGGTTAACACATACGCAAGGCCGGCTCACTGTATTTGGCCCCACATGTTTTGATTTTTGAATATTTTCTATTTTTAATTATTTGTTCGTCGTTTGTTCGTTATTGTTCGAATGTAAAAATCGTTTGTTCGTCTTTTATTTATTTATAATTAATTAAACAAATTTTTACCCTTAAGTTGGCCCCCCTTACTAGAAATCTTTATTTTTATCGCTCAGATTAATTAATTTTGATTAATTATCGTTTGTTCGATCACTATTGATGATTGTTCGATCATAAAAACAATTAAATTTTTAATTATTTATATGTAAAAAATAAGCCATCACCTTACGCCTACATTGCGCATGCATCTGCAGTATAATGACGACTTGGCGATACATTGTACATATCATGTAAAAATTTGTCCATATAAAAAAATGCTCCATTTCGAATATCATCAAATTTTCTTCATATGAAAAGGCTCTAGATTTTCATGCAGATATTTTTAATATTTCGTGTTCATTGTTTAAATCCGGAAAACAAACACGTTATTACACTCCCAAAGAGTACATTTTATTGAGATCTAATCCGTGAAAGTAGCAAAGAAATGTCTGGACGTACCTGTACATTAAGTGAACTTCCAACTAAAATTTCTTTGAAAGCTCAAAATAAGGATACAATTTATACTAACTTATGTTACCGGATGGTTGGCCTTATTTTAAGTATATTATTTTTACATGTATGTATTTGGAACTAAAAATTGTTATTTCATGTAAATTTTCAGATTGTCTGGAGTAGCAGTTTATGATGTCGGCCATTATTATGCGTACTGTAGGAAAATATCAGGTAATTCAAAAAAAAGTCAATGACCTGAAAGTGAAACCTGATTAGTTTTTGGAATCGATCGGTATAGCCATTTCAAAGTTATTCCACATAAATCGCATTTGAAAAAAAAATTACTTAGTTTTTTGAGATTTCTCTAAATCTACTGGTCCAAATCTAAAAAGTAGAAAAAAACATAAGAACATATTTTTTTTTACTCGTTAAAATTGAATGACTTATTGTGGTAATAATAATTATAGTAATATTTTGGTACAGTAATATTTTCCTACTGTACCTACGCATAATAACGACCGACATCATAAGTTACTACTCCAGACAATCTGAAAATTTATATAAAATATATATTTTTAATTCTAAATATATACATGTAAAAATATACTTGAAATAAAAGCAACTACACGATAATATATGTTAATATAAATTGCATCCTTATTTTAAGCTCTCAAAGAAATTTTAGCTAGTAGTTCACTTAATGTACAGATACGTCCAGACGATTTTATGCTACTTCCACGGATATCTAATTCTATATTTTTATTCTCTCTTTAGGAGTGTAATGACGCGTTTTTTTCTCTGATTTACACAATGAACACAAAATATTAAAAATGCATGAAAATCTAGAGTTTTCCCAATGAAGAGAATTTCATAATATTCGAAATGGAGATTTTTTTATAGAGACAATTTTTACATGATATGCATAATGTATCGCCAAGTCGCCATTATACTGGAAGCGCATGCGCAATGTAGGGCGTAAGGTGATGGATTTTTTATTAAATAAAAAAATATTAATATTTAAGAATTTAATTGTTGTTATGATCGAATAATCATCAATAGTGATCGAACAAACGATAATTAATCAAAATTAATTAATCTGAGCGATAAAAATAAAGATAACTATACTATTTCCATTTCTTTATTTTCTCGATGACAGCTCCTGTGGAAACTTGAACGAGCGTCTTTTTTACATTATGTATACATTATTTAATAAAAATATGACGCTTACGCGCGTACAAGGTCATAGCAGAGTCGGAGAAACTGATAGGGATGGAGCTATCGATAAACGTAACACGATAAGAGACCCGATATTTTTTTACAAAGTGTAAGGTTCTAAACTATTGCCGGATAATTTTATACAAATTTATTAACTAATATTACATTTCATTACAAGATGTAATTATATTATGTTGATTGTTCATTTATTTATTTTAATCAGAATCTGATGAATCGCCACTCTCACTCGATGAGCTCTCCTCAACATTTATTATAGGTGCCTGTATTTCTATATTATCTAATGCCACATGAATTTCCCAATCCGACGCTATAACGTTTTGGGTTCTTCTCACAATTTTTTCCCAGTGTTCGGCGGTTACTTCCTCACATGCATTTTTTAATAAATCTAACATCTTGTTTGCCGTAAAAGGGGGATGGGTATTGTTTCGAGCGGCGTATCCTTTGATTTGTGCCCATATTAGTTCTATAGCATTGTACTGGCAATAATACGGCGGAAGTCGAAGAACCCAATGACCACATTCGGCAGCTATTTCTTCGGTAATATATCTTTTAGGGAGGCTTTTTTTAGATTTTAAAATATTCACTAATTGTACTTTTAATAAAGTATCATCCACATTTTCGCCATGACGTTTGAGCCAGTCAATTATCTCTTGTTTTTTATTGGCCTGCGTCGGCATTTTATCAATTTGTCTAGAGTGATATGTAGCGTTGTCCATAATAATTATCGACGGTTCTTCCAGAGATTGCACCATTTCTTTGAACCATCCTTAGTAAATCTCCGCGTTCATTTCTTCGTGGTAGTCCACTGTTTTCTTGGATTTAAAGGCCAGTAAAGCATCTGACACGAATCCTTTCGTAGACCCTGCATGGCATATGATAAGGCGTTCACCTTTTCCCATTGGCACTGAACTAGTGGAAGCGGCGGTGTCGTCAGTCCAGTTCTTCGATACTGTGTGGTTTGCATTTAACCAAGTCTCGTCAGTGAAAATAACATTTGACCAATCTGATATCTTTTTGGCTTCGCTCAAAAATTCGCAGCGAGCCATAGCAACGTTGTGACGCTCCATCAATATTTTACGTTTGTCCGATTTTTTATAAGAAAATCCAATTTCTTTCAAAACTAAGCTTAATGACGATTTTTGGCCATGGAACAAACCACGTTCACGTAAAGAAACAACAAGTTTTTTAAGTGTTGGAATTTCTTTGCGCAAGTAATAGTCATATATATGACGACGAATAGCGTCAGCGTCGAAGTTGTCAACCGATGTCATACAACGTGGTTGGCGTTTCTTCTTCGGCGTACGAAGCTTATTTGCTTGCATGCCGCTTGTACCGTAAGCTTCGGTAGTAATTTTTGAAACAGTAGGTCCACTAATTCCTAATGCGGCCGCAACACGCTCTCGCACTTGCGACAGTGGTAATAGCGGGCCACCATTTTGATATTCTGCTTCAAAGTAATTACGAACCTTGATCACCAGTTCTCTCGCCTGACTTTTCAGAACAGATCCTTTAGGCTTTTTATAGTAGTTTCATCAATTCAGCTCATATACATCCCACTGCTGGGCTCAAACCTCCTTCAAAGTTGAAGGGAAGTTGACATGATAAGTAACATTGGTCAGGTAGTCAAAATAACTATTAAAACTATTTGTGATAAAAAAGAATGTTTTAATTAGTTAATAATATATAATTTAGTTATAAATTAATAAAATGCATGATTTATTTAGTTTATTAAATGAGCAATAGATGGCGCTATAATTTAGTTTAAATCTTTAAATCATTTTTTCGTTATATTTTCAAAAGCTATACTACATTAACTTCTTGAACTTAGTAAAGGTACTTTGGGTGGAAAGCTCTCAGCACTCACCTAACAGTCCGAGTAAAGTTGTCATAGCCATCTGCGACAAACAACTAAGTCAAACACGAAAAAGAAAAGTAAAGTCCACATCATAGAGCGTACAAAACGTACATTCTTAGTTAAGATGCTACTTTGGGGCGAGTATGCAAAGTACACCCTTTTTTGTTTTTGTTTGGTAGGCTAGGGTCTGGACACGGCCATTCCTTCCGGGGTAACAGAAGGGCGTCGCGTGGCCCCATAACTCATCGTGTTCTCTGCCCAAACCATCAGGCTGGCCTCTGGTACCGCTTACTTGACATAAGTGGCCGGTCCGGGGGTTTACCTTTCCAGGTATCGTCTTCGTCTATACCCCGGCAAAGCACAGTGTTGTATCGCCCTCACGCGGTCGGTGTCTCTGCGGGTGGTAGATTAATTCCCATGGTCCATCTACCCGCGACTTCAGTTAGGATGGCAACAGGTGCAGGTACCGCGCCTGTGACGTCCGATACGCCGGCGGCAGAGTGTGTCAGCATGGAGAGTCTCCTCTGTGACACGCTCCGCCGCCTTTTTCTGTGGGACAACTCTCTCGCAAAAGGCGGTGATCGAGTCCGAGTTCCTGACGCTATCGAGCATCGTCTTTGCGACAGTCGACAGTGCCAGTTTGGCACCGATGATTGCGATGAGTGCACGGCGCTGCTTTGCCCAGGCCACGCAAACTTTAAGCGTCTGCAGCACCGTGTCCACCTCGCAATCGCAGTAGTAGTTAGCGGTGTGCTCTTGCCTCCTTGCGACCGTGAGCAGGTACACGCCGAAGCAACCATGCTCCATCACTACACCAGTCACTTTAGCAATAGTGCTGTTCAGTAACAGCAACCGCCTGTTGCTGCATATTGTGCGAGGGCATACTTTTTTTTACATTGTTATACACTGTTGATAGCATAGAGTACGTTTCAAGCAGCTTGCAGAGCACTTGAAGGTGATCAGCGCTGAGATGACACCCTTGAGTAGGCCTGTAACAGTCATAGCAACATTCTTTTGAGTCTTTTGCTTTGAAAGATGTTATTGTTTTACAGTTTTTCAAATCCTTTGACATTATTATAGAATATAAAAGATATCCATCTGAAGATATTCTACGCTACTAAAACGCGACATGAACCAAGAAATTCATTTTTATTAATTCTTTCGTAATGAAAGCCATTTATTATATATTTATCCGTGCGGTTGCGCAGTTAGAACACAATTCACCAACCGCTTTCTTACCCGTGGGTCGATCACCCACGAGACGACTAAAGGACATCATACATATCATACATCTATGGAAGAAAAGGAAAACTCGAAACAAAACCCTATACCAACACGTCTGACCAGCGTGATATAGTAGGTCAATTTCCCTTCCATTACGGACGAGGCTTGAGCCCTATAGTGGGACGTATATAAGCAGAGATGATAGATGTCCATGACCCCAGTACGACCGATATCCTACCGAGGACAACCGCAAACGCCTGCGGAACCTCCAAAGGAAGGTCAAACACGAAATTAGTAACTTCAGACAGAGCAAATGGGACGCCACACTAGAAGAGCTAGTGCCTTCGCACACAGCCTTCTGGCAGATTTCCCGCTCTCTCAAAAAGGATATAGTGTCCACACTCCCCCCCCCCTCAACCGACCCAACCAACCGCCGGCATTCATGAACGACGACAAGTCGGAATGTCTGGCCGACAGTCTGGAGCTTCAATGTACGCCAAGTACACTATACGACCAAGACGCGGTACACCACCACCACATCAACACCGAAGTGGTCCGCCGTACCACTTTATCGCGATCGCAAATAAACGACAGTCGCGATCAACCTATTCCAGCAGTGTCCACCGACGAGGTCGAGTCGCTGGTCAAGGGCTTACAAGTTAGGAAAGACCCAGGTTCGGACGGATTAACTAATAGAGTCATTAAATTATTCCCCGCCCACCTAATATTAATACTGTGCAGTATTTTTAACGCAGCCCTCACATATAACATCTTTCCCTCACAGTGGAAGGAGGCCGTGGTAATTGGAATCCACAAACCCGGCAAAAAACGTACCGAACCTAGTAGTTATCGCCCTATCAGCCTACTAAGTAGCTTAGGTAAACTATACGAACGTATAGTACTCAGGAGGTTACGCACCTTCGCCGAGGCCAACAACCTCGTGCCTAACACACAATTCGGTTTTCGTACGCAGCACAGCTGTGTACAACAGGTATATAGATTAGTTGAATACACAAGTGGTCAGTTCGTTAGGGGCAGATACACTGGTGTATTATTCCTAGACGTAGCGAAAGCGTTCGACGAAGTATGGCATGAGGGCCTAATTTACACATTATACACTTTAAAAATCCCAGAATATTTAATTCTAATAATACATGACTATCTGAGTCATCGCAGCTTTCGCTACAGGGTGGAAGGGACGTTGTCGACCTCCTACCCTCTCAAGGCCGGCGTCCCTCAGGGATCGGTCCTCTCTCCATACCTCTTCACGCTATACACTAGCGATTTACCCGTATTCACTCGCGTACACACGGCTCTCTATGCCGATGATACCGCACTCTTCTGTGCAGGTAATACCCCGATAACCGTAGTTAAGACACTCCAGAAAGCGGTTACCGCCCTTGCCAATTGGTATAGGAAATGGAGAATAGAAATCAATCCCGAGAAGAGTCAGGCGGTCATGTTCACTAAAAGATCTGCCCGCATCTGCTCTCCGGAAGACATCCCTCGCCTCAGATTATTCAATAAGCCTGTCACTTGGTCCAGGCAAGCTAAATACCTAGGAGTGACCCTCGACAATCGACTCACCTTCATACCACACATAAGGCAAGATCGCGCGCGTGCCGCCTTTGTGATGGGCCGCCTTCATTGCTTGTTAAACGCCAAATCCAAACTGTCCTTGAAGAACAAGGTCAGATTATACACTGCCTGCATACGGCCTATAATGACCTATGCCAGCGTAGTGTTCGCACACGTTAATCCACCAAGGATCCGCAGGTTACAAACACTACAAAACCGGTTCATGCGTCGAGCCACGGGGGCACCGTGGTTCATTCGAAACGTAGACATTCACATCGACCTCGAATTGCCGACCATCAGGCAATACATGAAGCGGTGCTCCCAGAGGTTCATTGACTCTGCCATGACACACCCCAACCAATTAGTGGTTGGGGCGGCTAACTATGTCCCATCTAAAATATCCGTGATCAGACGTCCTCGACATGTACTGACCGACTCTGACGATTCAATTACAATCGCTCAAGAAAGAGCCTACACGGCCCGCGCGGCCACAACACATAAATATCCGCGCTTCCGACCCCGCCGCCGAGGTCGTAAGTTGCGACGCGTAAAAGTCATAAACTCAAACGTGGGGACGCCCACTTTGCTATCAGCGACGCCCCGAGCCGAGGTCCGTTCACCACAGGGTGAGCCCTCGGGCGTTGTCGCTTAAAATTTTACCGGGTTGAGAGCCCTCAGCGCTCACCCATAGTCCGGGTTAAGCTGTGACAGCCATCTACGGCTAACAGCTAAAAGAGACACAAAAAAAATGTCCATGTCCCCAGGTAGCCCTGAAAAGACTTATCTGAGCAGAGCAATCTTACCAAAATGAGGAGACAGCGTAAAATAACTTTGGAAGTAACTACGTCAGAAACTGCAGCTGCATTACTTCTTGGTGGTAAAAGAGCTTTGTTTAAAAACCCGATAGATTTATGCACATTGTTTATAAACCCGATAGATTTATAAAGCAATGAAACACCGAGATGTTCAATAACACGAAACTGCGACACATTCAAAGTGTTTTTTGTTTTATTGTGTACGGTGGTAAACGAGCAAGCAGCATGCACTTATTTTTTTGGCAGGCAGGTCTGGACACACGCCTTGCATTCCGTCTGCGTGGCCCCATAACCCACCGTTTTCCCTCCCCATCACCATTGGGCCTTTCAAGTACCATCCCCGATGACGCCCCGGGCCATCGGGCTTCACCCTCGCGTGGTCAGCCTCTACGCGGGTGACGGAATATTCCCCGTTCCAGTTACCCGCGGCTTCGGCTAAGGCAAGTAGACGAAGGTAATCGCGCCTGCGCCGCCTCTTACAAATGAAGCGGAAATAACACATTGCCACTGTTCACACGTTGCTTTTCTGCAAGAGTGGGGTACTAGGTCCGACTGGGGGGTCGGACCAGCCCATGGTTGTAGAAAGAATACTATCAACCGTGGCTTTACCACTATTAGTGTTTTTATTAAGGATTGCTGTCTAATCGTTTGCGTTGATTGGACAATGATAAATAAAAAAAATCATAAAGGCCGTAGATCGAGCACTACGAGATCGTAATGAAAAGTCAATAGTGCTTTTCTTTGGAGATTTTCGGCAAATCCTTCCTGTTACAACTCGAGGAAATAGAACTGATGAGATCAATGCTTCACTAAAGTATTCTTATCTGTGGCCCCAAGTAGGAAAGCTGACCGTAACCATCAACATGCAAGCAAAACCAAGGTCACCATTCACATTAGTGTTGCCCAAATGCAAGACCAAGACTTGCTGCAAGAGTTTCGCAGTGCTCCCTTAGACATGATTTTACGATTTTCTTAGCAAAGAAACATTTCGTATTCTTACGAGTAATACCAGTACACGGAAGAATAATAGCCCCACTTCCGTTTAGTGGTATGCACCTAATTATTGATAGTTGTACAGTTACTGCCTAGATGAATAGAATTTCATTAATTTAGTTGGATTTTTAATGTCTATGGGGCTTTTTTATTTCTATCAAAACAAGTGACTTTGTGTTATTCTAAAAGCAAAATTTGCAAGATTTGCGAGCCTCGCAAGAGTCTTGCATTTGGGCAACACTAATTCAGATGCTTAAGAATTTGCCGATGTTTTAAAGAAAATTGCAGAAAGCGTCCTGCTTGATGAAAATGCTCAATTGGCTGCCGGAAATACTTGGTCGAGTTTGAATTTTTAAGTTTCAAACAGGGGTGCGTAGTAAAACTGAATGTCACGCGGACGAAGTCGCGGGCATCAGCTAGTAAATTAATAAATGGATAACCTACCAGTAGGGAGACACGTTTGAGAAATTCTTTTGTACATTATTCAGTTTAAGAATTATTTATAATAGAATGTAAATAATGAGACTTATATCCTTATACATTTTAGTTTTATTAAGTTTCATTTTCTGTATCTGAATGTTCTATTTCTTCTATGTGTGTGCCTAAAGACTTTTTATCGTCGTCATCGTAGGGTGTGATGAACTTTGGAAGATTATTTTCCATAGTAACCCTAAATTGACATTGTTCAAATTCCGGCCAGGATATAAATCTGAAAAAATGGTTTTGCGTTTTATTCACACTGATTAGGAAAGTGATAACATGCAAGAGACCAACATAGCACCAAGTCAAGTCCAAGTTATAAGTAAGTTCTCAGGAGCAAGTTGTCCAATTTATAAATATGTTCAGAGATATTTATAAACAACAAGCTTTGGACAAATACAATAAGGATTTAAAAAAAACCCCTCTATTCTGTAGTTCTATCTTAATTTTATTTTAGACCTGTGGGATTTGTTTGGCTCTACAAATTTGTTTGACTGCTGAAAGTTTTAATGTGCACAGTTTTAGAATTAATACTTGTTGTGCTGTTTCACCACTGTAGCTATCTTAGTGGTAATGAGTTACAACCACAATGTTTTAGGACTACATTCCCATAAGTCAAACGCCAGCTCAGGGAGCATGAGAAAAGGTAACAGCAGTACTTTCCTGTAAAACTTATAATACCAACTACGAATACAAACCTACCTGCCAAATATATAGTGATCATAGCCTTATATCCCTGACTTCTCCTATGTCCAATAGTGGATAGCAATGAGCCGATCAACGAACAAAAGCTAAAGTTGCTTTCTTAGAATAAGCTTACAATTAGTAACAAAATTTTACCTAGCCTAGTCACATAACAGCTATTTGAGAAGTGGTTTCACATTTAAGAATTGTGTACCTACTTTTTGAACAATGTTATTTTCTGTTTAAGATTTAAGTCTCCAAATTCAGTGAATATTGTCATATGAGGTAATTTGGCGTCGTCATCTTGTGGTGATAATTCTTTATTTGTATCTGGTGGATCCTGGCCTGTAATTAACCATACTCCACAACCTGGTATCCATTGCCTGAAAGTATAAAAAAAGATAAGTGTAATAAACCTTGATCATAAATACCCAGATGCCTGCCAGAGTCTATGGAGTACCTTAAGCTACGATCTTGGCATACCTCCCTTACTGTATATGCATTCCTGTCTTCATGCATGCTCTCTACCATTACAGATACTCTTAATATAACCTATGGCTAGTGTGGCTATTGCATGACTCCAATTTGATCAAAAAACTACTTGGTCTTCGCCTTGTAATTATATCACTAACATTGATCAAGTTTATGTTATCCAGTTAACACATATGGTATTACAAATAATTGATATAACTGTTGAATATTGGTGTCCACATAAAGAGGGATGCCATAATTGCCACACTTGATGGCAGAATTGGTAATCGCAATGGGTGCTCTTTACGCCCCATTCTCTAGTGACACATACCCTATTTACACATAGCATTAGGTTTATTAAATTTTAGTTTTTTTGTCACAGATTCATAACTATTCCTCATCATTCTCCTACTCTAATCCCAATCACTTGGGGTCGATACAATATGTACTCTTCTTTCATAGCACATACTGTAGAAGTTACTGGCAATAGCTTTATGACTGGCCGTTTGCCAGACGTCAACGCTCCTAGGGAATGTAATTGTTGACCAAATGGCCTCAGGTAGAATTGGCCTAGGTTGTTATAAGGCTCTTAGTCGTCTTTTACGACATCCACGAGCAAAGTAAGGTTTGGTAGTTTTCGAAGCCGCTACCACACAGCTTAGATTCATATCTGTTCCTATAGACTTAAAATAACTATTTGTTTATAATTGTTAATTCATTTTACATTTACTTACTCCAACATGGGTATAACTCTCGTAGATTTTGAAAACATATGTGGCTTAAAGAAATACCACAGTAGAGGTAGATAATCAGATGGACAGGGTAATTTTTCTTTTTGCGTGATATTCACAAGATATAGTCTGTGTTCATCCATCTGAAATAAACAATTAATGTACAAGTTCAAATTAACATAACACATAGTTCCGTTTATATCCATTATCAGGGCCGGCTTTACCTATAGTGCAGAGGGTGCACCCGGGCGCCGGGTGTTAGGGGGCGCTGAGAGCCGCTCGGGCAACATAGAGCCTCCACTGTAATGCTCCACTCGGAGCGGGCGCACCGTACGCAGCCAGTGCCTAACCATCTATAAACGTAGTGGGTGCGTTATTTGACAGGTTTGGGTAGATTGCTTTGTCGCCATGCTCACTGTAACTTCATAATCCGATCGCGTTTATCTGGTTTCATGTTAAAACAACGAGACTAAGCATGTGACAACGCATTCCAGCGAGGTTCGGAGTTTAGTCAAAAGTGTTGTAACCATCAACCTATTCCATTTTGTTCACGCATTTTGATACAAAAGGGCGCCAGGTTACTGATTGCACCCGGGCGCTACATGTGCCAGAGCCACCCTTGTCCATTATTTACCAATGTAAATTAATATGCACCGTGACATTTATATCGTCTTACAAAAGAAGTGCCATATAAGTATCCGACCAAAGAAACATATTTAACCATAGAGTTATATGTAGAGAAGCTATCCCGAATAAATATTTTGTTCCATTTTGCTAACAGTTAAACTAAAGTCCGCTGCAGCGCTAAAAGAATAAACAGGTAATCTAACGCGAACATTGAAGCACACAGCGCTAGATCGCTTTATAGTTGTAATTTTCTCGCGACCAAAACGTCGTAAGATGTAGGCATTTCATGCGCACTGACGCGCTTCGTTCAACGTTATGTAACAAAGGTTGGTTACTATAGATTTTACACCGCAGAAGTGACACAGTTTTTGTACCTAAAAACATTCATTAGAACTAATACAGTATACTCTATTTCAAAGTGTATTGTTAAGTAGTTAAATAAATAAAAATAATAGTAAATTATAAAAGAAAATGAACTATTATATGTTTATATAAACTTTGCTTTTACATACGACAATAGTTTTGAATATCCGTGTGATGACGGAATAAGAATACGATTCATCATTACCTGTCTTGGTCGTGGATATCGTAAAAGGCGACTAAACGATATAATATGCATATAACATCTATCAAGAGAAGGAAAACTTGAAACAGAACCCTATACCAACCTGTTTGATCAGCATGGTATAGTAGGTGAATTTCCTTCCTACTATAAAGAAGGCTTGAGCCCAGACGTATTACATATATGAGCTGAGATGATGATAGTGATGAATAGTTTGAAATCAAATTAAATAAAAATCAAATATTTTTTATTCGATAAAATATAATAAATAAAGTTCCCTTCTAATATTTTCCATAATAACAATATTTGCTGACTTCTTAAGAAATTGCTTTACAGCTTTAGTTGTATAAACATCAGTAGCTTGAAAGTGTGTAGAACAGATAAACGAATATTTTGTAGGAAGACACGTGTATTCACTTGAAGATTTTCTATTTTCTGATCTTTGACAAATAAGTATTAACTGATAATATATACTAAAGGAAAAAAATATAAATAATCAAAATACTTTCTAGACACTACGTCAAGTCTGTGTTTAGTCACACATTTCTACCTCCAACCAGTGTAATTGAACATCTGCGGGCTTTAGTCTATAATCAAAGATGGTGTGACATTTAAATGTAGAATATTTTTGTTTATTGTGCTAATTCGATATTATTACCTATTTGTACACTTTAACAACAAAACATTTTACTTGTTTAAATAAAGAATTTTTAATCACATCCACATGTGCAAGTTTTGATTGGTATTATTCGAATTATCGTATTAACAACGCTGCTCTGTATACATCTACAGTCCATGATGGTCGCAGTCACACTAAAGTGAGGTGTACGGATTGCAGTACAGTTTAGTCGAACAAAGCAAGTGTTCGGAACGCGAAATCTAGTACGTAGTACATATACAGGGTGTCCCAAAATTCAACGATAAGCCGGCACCAGCAGATGGACCTACATATGACTACTCGAGAACAAAAAAGAAAAAAATTCTACCTTGATTTTTTTTTTCATTACGACAAAAAAACCGATTTCTTTAAAAATCGTCATCTTTTATTATATTATTAAGTGCCATTGCTACAATTTTACAAGTAATTCTGTGATTTTTTTTGTATTGGCAAGGTAAGTAGTACTACTATCGATCACAACCATTAAAAATTCCAGAATATCTATAGTTTTTACACAAAAATCAACCAAAACTATGTTTTTTTCATAAATTATGTAAGATTTTGACTTTCAGCTCACTTTCACTCATCACAGTGAAAAAAAAAAGTATGGACACTACTGTGGCAAATAGTATTAAAAATTGGCGCAACTAACTACAATTCTAAAATGGTATAACATTCTAGGCAAACTAGCCACAAAAATATACTTAGGTGTACTATTTCAAAATAACAACCATACTTCGAAAATTGTTAGTGTTGATAGTAATCACTTCTACTATGTAGCCAAAATGTTTTTGTTGCAAGTTCTCAGAATTTGAATGAGACATGTGCGTAGTCCATAAGATAACATAAGTTAGAAAGAGACAGATATAGAGAGATTAGAATTTACTATATTATTAAAATTACAATAAATGTTCGAATTGTTTGCCATTGGCAGTAATGCAGGCACGACATCGCCTTAAAAATGAACGTTTTATTTTTCTTGCATATCTGATTCTGTTCATGTGATCCACAGCCTGAATTATTTTTTGGCGAAGCTCGTCCAAGGTTGCAATGGGTTTTGAGTAGACTCTGTCCTTTAGACAACCCCAATAGAAAAAATCCAGGGGATTTAGATCGGGTGAACGGGGTGGCCATAAGATAGGACCAAGTCGCCCGATCCAACGCCCTGGGTACTCTTGGTCTAAGTACTCTCGCACAGGGCGGGCATAGTGAGCTGGGCAACCATCGTTTTGAAACCACATGTTTTGCAAATCACTTAAGGGCACGTCTTCTAATAATCCTGGTAACTCATTTTGTAAGAAGTTCAAATAGCTATTGCCATCTATGTTTCCTTGTAACTCAAAGGGCCCTATCACTTTTCCATTTATTATGCCCGTCCATAGGTTAACCTTAAATTGATATTGGGATTTGTCTTCTCTCACCAGGTGCGGATTTTCATTGTTCCAGCTATGAAGATTGTGAAGATTTAAATAGCCATCTTTCTTGCAGGTTGTTTCATCCGACCATAAAACTTTGTCTAAGAATTGGGGATCTTCCCTGTGTTTTTGCAGCATTACACGGCAAAATGCGACCCGCAGTGGATAGTCCCGCGGTAATAACGCCTGCACGCGCCTGTAATGATATGGATGAAACTGGTGACGTTTTAAAATTCTATGTGCAGTACTTTTTGGAATTCCCGTTGCTACTTGTATGCCACGTACAGAGGTAGTTGTATCGCTTTCTATTTCTTTGAGAACTTCTTCATCGTGTTCCGATCTAGGTCTTCCAGCGGTTCTCCTGTCAGATGGTATACGACCCTCCGAAAATGCTTGATGCACGTTAATAAATACGCGATAATCCGGATACCTTTGAAGAGTAGAGTACCTTGCTCGATATAATCTGCTAGCAGCGTTGGCATTGCATCGGCATTCTCCATAAATTAGGTGCATATTAGCGTATTCTAACGCTGTATATGGTAGCGGCATAATGAATGCTAAACACTTGAAAATAAGGCAAAACTTCTTTAAAAAAACACAAAATCACAGTCTAAAATAATGCCAAGTCAGGTCAATTTCCAGGTCACTTAATTCAATCCAAAGTCGTTAGTATCAGAGCCACTTTAATTAAAACAGAACGGTGTGCAGTAAACAAAGAAGTAGAGCGTACTGACTTGCTGTGCTGCTGAGGACATTAATTACTTCTCTACCTGCATTAATGTTACTAAACAATTAGCATCTATCTATCTCCCTCTAACGTATAATCTCTCTATCTCTGTCTAACTTATGTTATCTTATGGACTACGCACATGTCTCATTCAAATTCTGAGAACTTGCAACAAAAACATTTGGGCTACATAGTAAAAGTGATTACTATCAACACTAACAATTTTCGAAGTATGGTTGTTATTTTGAAATAGTACACCTAAGTATATTTTTGTGGCTAGTTTGCCTAGAATGTTATACCATTTTAGAATTGTAGTTAGTTGCGCCAATTTTTAATACTATTTGCCACAGTAGTGTCCATACTTTTTTTTTTCACTGTGATGAGTGAAAGTGAGCTGAAAGTCAAAATCTTACATAATTTATGAAAAAAACATAGTTTTGGTTGATTTTTGTGTAAAAACTATAGATATTCTGGAATTTTTAATGGTTGTGATCGATAGTAGTGCTACTTACCTTACCAATACAAAAAAAAACACAGAATTACTTGTAAAATTGTAGCAATGGCACTTAATAATATAATAAAAGATGTCGATTTTTAAAGAAATCGGTTTTTTTGTCGTAATGAAAAAAAAAATCAAGGTAGAATTTTTTTCTTTTTTGTTCTCGAGTAGTCATATGTAGGTCCACCTGCTGGTGCCGGCTTATCGTTGAATTTTGGGACACCCTGTATATCGATGTATTTAACATATTTAATTGTTCAATAGTGATAGTGATAAAAAAATAACAAAATAAAATAAATTAAAGTTAATATTTTGTAACAACCTGGCTATAATGTTTACATTTTAAACAAAAGAAATCATACGGCATTTCGCATGATAATGATTGGCTAACGGTAATTACTAGACATGTGTAAGTAAGGCGAGTGATGTATCACACGTAAATATTACCCGACCGCGTACTGCCCCATTACACACAGGGTTGGATTTCGTACTATAATTATAGTATTTGTACTACAATTTCATGCTTCGTAAGTTCGTACTATATACTATCCGTATCTAACGATATTACGAAAAAATACTATAATTTCAATACCTTGCCTGTATGACTAATATAAGTACTATTTAAATATAACCAGTGGCGTGCATTATGTTCAACAATACTACAGAAAAGTGAACCTTACTATGACCAAGACAAGGAACAAACTGGCAACACAATCCATAGACACCATCTTGTGGCGCTATCAAAGACAGTAGCAAAAGTGGGAATTGTACTAATTATTTATTTATTTTTCTACTGAGGATATGTTAATAAGATTAAATTCTAAGATTTCTGAGGACAACTGGATAAACTGGAAACTTGGAAACTAATATTGAAGAACTGATAAACTTGGAAGAGGACTAAATTTTATGTAAACTCCTGATTTAATGTTTAGGTATTTTAATTCAAAATAATTAAGTGTACTCATTGATGTATTAAAAAACCCAAGATACACAGTCAACGTCTCAAAAACGTCCTCATAAAAAGAGCGCACAATTTAAAATTGTGCGCTCTTTTCAAATAGTCTCGCGTCTCTGTGTACTCGTTAAAATGGCCGAAGCGTTCGTTGAGAAATTGTAAAAATATTACGTCAAGAACGTTAAAAAAGGATGGGATATCATATTTTCGGTAAGTAAAAGAGTTTATTAATTCGTTTTTGTTGTTTTTATGACTAAATACATACATACATATCATCACGCCATATCCCTTGCAGGGTAGGCAGAGAGAACAGAGTGCCAGAGAACTCTATCTCTGCATACTTCACTCGCTTCCTCAACATTCATAATTCTCTTCATACACGCTCGCCGGTTTCGGAGACTCTTGACTCCACCTTCCTTCAGTACATGACCGATCTGGTCTAGGTAGGTTAGTCTCGGTCTCCCTCGGTACCTACATCCTTCCACTTTCGCATTGTATATCTTCTTAACCAGGCGTTCGTTCGGCATTCTTTCCACATGTCCGAACCATCAGAGCATTCCCTTTCGCATCTTTACACCAATACTCTCTTTCATACCTACTCGCTCTCTTACGTCGTCGTTACGAATGCGGTCGGTCAGCCTAACTTCACAGATTTTCCGCAGAGATCGCATTTCGACCGCATTAATTTTACTATCATACTCTTTTCTACATACCCATGACTAAATATAGGAAGCGATATGTGATTTTGATTTAATTTGTCTAAAAACTTCACTCACCGGTCCAAGTATAATACGGCAAATTTCAATGGCTGCTTTTTCAGTGTAAGAACTTTTTTTTTTTTTTTTTGTGTCTTAGTTGTTAGCCTCAGATGGCTATGACAACTTTACCCGGACCGTGGGTGAGCGCTGACGGCTCTCAACCCGAAGTGTAAGAACGACTATTACACAGCCTTTTATTTTAGTCGCATAATCCTAGCGACCCTGTTCTTATTCAATGGAGTCGATTTTTTTTATTGTGTTTAATTTTTTAATTAATAAATTTATGCACTTTGAACTTTTTTGTATAATTATTATAAATAGTAGTAATAGTATAATTATTATAATAGTAGTAATAGTATAATAGTAGTATAATTATTATTATAATTTTTTGTATATAAATGCTTATTAAAAATTAAATAATTTTCAATAAGCATTTATACGTTATAAAATATATTATAATAATAATATAGTTCTTAATCGAATTCCAGAAGGAAAAGGGGTCGTCCATACGACGTTATTTTTAAAGTTCGTAGATATTTATTATTATATCGATTAATTAGGGGACAACTTATGGGTCGCGACATACTGCATGCTAATGATAGAAGTGTCGCTCTAGCCCAACACGTCACCTTGAAAACTTAGAAATTTCAATTATGTCGGAAGTCTTCATGACTGCTTAGTTTGTATGACGCTTTTTTTTAATTTAATAAGAAGGTTGTTTTCGATTTTTGTAGGTAATTTAAGTATCGTATATTAATTACGGGTGACTATTGAACATGACGGGTTGTTTTATTTGCATATTTAATTTCTATTTTTATATTTTAGTTTTCCTCGTGACCCAATACGATGCGGGAATGGTCATCAATCGTCAGTCAATAAAAGCGTGAAGATTTTTGTAAGCCGAATAGTTCAAGCGTCCCTTATACTGAGCATTTTTTGGACGAAGATATGTACCTATGTCACTGCAAAAGGCATAAAACGTCTTTTTAAAACGGCTGTTCCTAATGTAATGGTAAGAAGTCGTTAGCCAGAAAAATTAATTTATCAAATAATATCGTTCATACATTCAAATAATATTTCTGTAATCATAATTATTTTTACAGGCATATCATGTATCATATACCGCTGTGTCATAGACTATTATTTGGTATGCTAGTAAATACTTATTATTTTGATGTTGTTTAAACAGTCTAACAAAAAAGAAGAGATGTTCAAAGTATTTTAATATTATGATAATTATATTTTAAGTTGTATGGGTGATCCGTAGTATAATCAACCTGATAATTTGAATTTCGCTACGCAATCACCTTAATCTACATTACTACTTACCTATTTTTATTTAGATTAAGGAGTTTCGATAGTAATATATTACTGTGTGGTAGCGGCTACGAATACTACCAATCTTTACTTTGCTCGTGGATGTCGTAAAAGACGACTATGAGCCTTATGATGATCTGGGCCAACTCCTTCTGATGCCGTTTGGTCAACAATTGCATTCCCAAGGAGAGTTGATGTCTGGCAGGAGGCCGGTCATAAAAGTATTGCCAATAATTTTTACAATATGTACTATGAAACAGGAGTACATATTGTATCGACCCCAACTATTTGGGATAAGAGTAGGAGATTGACGATAGCAATATATATGTTCTACTACCAAAACTTTAAATAAATGATTTAACGAGTTAATATTTGTTTCATTGATGTTCACATGTTCTACCCAAAAATATATTTACGCTCAGATAAAAGTATAATTATGGGTTTAGAACACAATTTAACTAACTCCTAAAAATTAAAATACTAACTCAATGTCGTATAATAAAAAAAAATATACAAATATTCGCCTTCACTCCATGTTCTGTCCTGCCGCTTAAGTTTGGTCGTAAATTTGATTATTTATTGTACACTGCTTTGTAATAACAACTTTAAACAATGCGCGTAAGGTTGAATTTGCAAAAAATATGTTTATAGCATAACTATAACTACGTAGGTATAATTGGTGAGCGTTTAAGGGGTTAGGGGTAGTCAGGATTTTCAAAAAAGCAATTTTTTTTTTTTACATTTTCGTTAAGTGGAATGTGTGTAAAGTAATATCTTAAAAATATTCTCTGAAAATTTGAAGTTGATCAGATAATTACTTTTCGAATTATTCGACAAATAACAAAGATCGCTCGGGCACTCCAAAACGCTCGGGAGTAGGTAGCTAGCGGCAGCTGCAAGCAACCAGTTTCTTGGGTTTTATTGTCATCCATGAACTAAACCTTTGATGTATGTAGTAGTACCTAAATTTATAAATGCCACTTCCACAATGGCTGAAGAACTATTATATGGCCCAGGAATAGATGACTCGGTGTAAATGATTAAATAATTCGTATTTCTGTACGTAAATCTAGTGTGAAACTTTAAATGCGTTTTTCTCAAAACTATGTTTTTTGAACTGGTGACAACTGTAACTCGATAACCGCTCAGTAGATTTTAATGAAATTTATACAGCCTTTAGAATACATAATAAACTCGGGCCTAATCGAAGGACTTTTTCTTTTTCAAAAATTTCGATTTTTAAGACCAATTAACTGTTGATTTTTCCCGAAAATCTAGAAAAAAAATCCTGAGGCCGCCATTTTGTTAATTTTTGAAAAAAAAAAAAGCTTCGATTAGGCCCAGGATTATCTATTTATAAAACTATTTTTTTTATCCGATTCATTTTAGATGAATCTCCAAGGACTAATGATTGTCACCGCAAGGACTTTTTTTTGAAACTGGGTCAACACAGACAGCTATAACTTTGGAAATTATAATTTTTTTTTTCAAATTTTCGTGACTTCCAAGTCAAAACATTGTATAATAATGCCATATTATTACTTTTGTAAAATAACATGATTTAATAGCAAAAAAAAATACTGAAAATTCTCATTTTTTCGTGTCTCTGACTACCCCTAACCCCTTAAGGACAGTTTCGAGTGCTACTTTTGTTTGAAACTGTGCATCTTGGGTTTTTTTAATACATCAATGAGTGTACTATAATTTTTTACAAATACTATCTTTTTAAATTTTTTATGCTATCGTTTTCAGCTTCCCAAATCCAACTCTGATTACACATTACGCGACTAAACATCACATCAAACATCACATTAAATATGACGCGAACACCCGTGTACTGTTCTGCAATGTTCGGTAAATTGGTGATGGTCATCTATCTCCCAAACGCGCCGTGTGTCTTTTCGGGAGAGTGAGAGGAATAGAACGACTGGACCTTTATAAAAGTGTGGTACTTGCGCAAGTATAAGATTATACTGAACTAAGAATAAGATAGAGATGAGGCAATTGATAAACGTGAATCGATGAGGCAATCGATAAACGTGAATTGGTAACATTCTTATTATTTATTTATAAAACAAGTAAAACCAATACATTACCTATATAAACCACATGTTTACTCTATAAAATAAGTAAATTGTGTTAATTTAGTATTCAGACATCAGTTACAATATTAATAAGACCATTTCTATTATATTAAAAAGATAATTTGTTTTATAAAATAAACATGATTATTCATGAAATAATCTGTGACCAAGAACTCATCATCAACCTACAGGAATGCTCCAGCGATAATGATAATAGTGACGATGAACTTGGATGTATTCCTTTCGAATAATAAAAATAATTAATTAACAGCTTTAGTTTAAATTAAATAAAATCCATTAATTTAAATTCAATAAGATTATCATAAATTGTTTTAAGTTTAATATTGATTCATCCATCCATTTGATTGAAGTTCAATAAGGTTTTCATGCATTGTTTTTCAATTGCAGTTGCAAATAACTTTAAAAAATAAGGAATTATATCGACAAAAATACGGACTGCATCGTAAGCGGGCAGGACTAGTGACAACTGTCACAGAGATCAAGCTATATTTTATATACTACTAGCAGACCGGGCCACGCGTTGCTGTGGCTTAGGTTAGCCTCAGTAACACTTTTTGTTTAATCTCACAAATTTTAGATTATATGAAGCGTTTGTACATTTAACATAGCGCCATCTATTAAATACTTACTGAATCCAGTCAACAGATGCCGCCATCTTTTAAAATCTTTTTTTGATATAACATATGATTTTGACTGTCAAATATTAGACAAATAATTTACAATAAAATAATATTACTATAAATTGAGATTTAAGCTATCCTACCTTTTAAGTTGGATCAAACTACACATGCTGTGCAAATTTGGTTAAAATCGGTTACGTACTTTATGAGTCCATCGCGGACAAACAACGTGACACGTAATTTATATACAAGCTGGAGACGACCATACGACAATAATTTTAATCTAGTGTATCTGATGACTTGCCCAGCCTGTATACAAACTTTGAATACAATATGTCGTATAGTTTAGCCGCAGCACATTACTTTGTATTATTAACAATTTCCACACTCTGTATAAAAATTAAAATTATTCGCCTATCAATGAGCTCCCGCGCCGCATCGGTATAAACTAATATGAAACTAGTACCTACATATCGCCATGTTTACCAGTTCAAGTCTTCCCCAAACGTAATACAAATCAATGCATATTATACCTTATTCCTAAATCTTAAGATCCATACATATAAACCGTGTCATCAGACTTAGATGAGAAATTTAAAACTACCTAATGCGGCTTAATGAAAGAAGACCTCGGTCTCATGTTCAAAACTATTATAATAGGTCTGTAGGTCAGTGTGCCATCGTGATCCTGTGACGTGAATGTGCGTAATTAGACGCTTACTTTGTGTTAGAATAGTATTTCTTTCTCATTTACAATGCCTCGTTATAATTACACAGCTTCGGGTATACAGATATGATTTTAATTTATGGAGAATATCACGGAAATGCAGCTTTAACCATACGTACGTACCGAAAGAGATATGGAAACACACGTGTTTGTACTACCAATGGCCGGACTATTGTGCAAGCTGTCCAGAGGTTACGGGATAATCAATCCTTACTGCCTCATATGGATAGTGCTCCTTCGCGTGTAAGAGTCACCCTAGATGAACAAATTTTAAATTATTTTTCTCGCAAATTTGACACAGGTTGATAATGTGGAGAATTTAAAAAAAGGAATTGTACGATCTTTCGACAAGTTAAAATACATCGCCGTCAATGGCGACCTGTTAACAAGAGTTCGAAATAATATTTTAAGACGATATAATTTGTGCGTTCGGGTCCATGGCGCACATATCGAAAATTTAAGTTTAACGACCAAGTGAATTATTAAAGTTCTCGTGATTATTTTAATAAAATAATCAAGTGAGAATGAATAGCGCCCAATGTTTTTACCTACGTTTAGAAGTTGTAACATATGATACCACAAGGTCACTCGCCGCTTGCCGACCACAGGTTAGTGAACTAATATTTACAAACGGTGTTCTATTTTGTTTCAATATTTATGATAAAAAGTTTGTTTGAAAAAATTGTTTTTTAAATATGCATGCGAGGACTTTTTTAATAGTTTCAAAATACTCCTATACACTAGTATTGACGGTGTTTTCATTTATTGTCGTATTGACGTCTCCACTCTGTATATTAAGAAGATTAAGATAGTAATTACGTTAGCCAATCACAACTACGAAGTCCACGTGGACTGCTATTCCAAAGCGTACCTACGCCTAGGTAGTACCTACACAGTAGATAGGTTACGTCCAGTAGTTAGCCTACCGCTCGCTCCATGCTGTTCTCTTACTATTTTAATAAGTAATTATTTATAATAAATCAGTAAAAAATATTCCAGTAAATATTTTTTTTAACCTTTTAATTGTACAAATGAATAGTAGATACTGGATACGTTAACTGAACTGCTTTTTTAAGACGACATAAATGTCACCATGTATAAAATAAGATTACATTGGTATCTTTTATCAAGAAAACTATTGATTCAGGAATTAATGTCGGAATAAAGAGTGGAGGATTGTCGCAGTAGTGGTGCACCCCAGACTCCTTACCTAGGCGAGACATGTATTTACAAATTCATTTAACTATCTTTGGACAGTGAAGGCATTATGTATTTATTAGTTTTGTGCAAAACATTTCTATAAAAATTATTAAATATTTTAATTGGTATATCACAACATTTCAATAAGGCCTATTTTTTAAGTACTTAACTATTTACAAATTTTACAGTTGTTTTTGAGTGTACAGATATTGCTATAAAGAATTTAAAAATATTAAATTTTATTTTAGATTATCACTTAAACAGTGTCTAATGCAACATCACAAAATAATAATAAATTCTTTAAAAGCATATAAAATATGAAATCCTTTTTTAAATGATAAGTCATAAGAGAATAATATTGGCTCACCAGTGAAAGCTTTTTACTGCTTGATTTAAACATCCATGGTAAAAAATGTACTTTTGGTACACTTGTCAGTACTTTAATATCAAAAAGTATTTGAAATAGTGTGGGCACAGAGTTTAGTTGCCTCCTTTCTTTTCCATAATCTGTAAGAAGCTAAAATATTCAATAAAATAATTAAGATGAATATTTTTTTTGTTTTCAAAGGATATACATACTTCATAATGTTGTCCAGGCATGGTGATGAAAAGATCAGGTCTTCCTAATTGGTTTGTTGTATTATGGAATATTATGTTGTTAATTAAATGTCTTACAAAGGATAACCCTGGCATAGATCCAATTATGTTGACACTCCTTTCTGGAAATATTAAGAAGATTTATCAATAGAATAAATGCCATCATCCTATCATCATCTCAGGCCATATATGGCCCACTGTTGGGCTCGAGCCTCTTCCATAATGAGAGGGAAATTGACCTACTCTACCACGCTGGTCAGACATGTTGGTATAGGGTTCTACTTCAAGTTTTCCTTCTCTTGCATATGTAATACGTGTTTTATATCCCTTAGTCGTCTTGTACGATCACCCATGGGTAACATATGGGGTGGTGAATTGTATTCTTAATCCATCACCGCACAGATAACGAATAAGAATAAATGCAATATTTTTAAATTCTTACCACAGATCTGGAATAAGACAGGTTAATGTGACTCATTCTGAGATACAGAATGATTCCGCATGATGGATGGCTCAAACCATTCAACCTTTACATACTAACAGAGACCAATTTCCAAAAATAAGTGAATACCAGGTTGATGGTGATTGTCATGGTATGGACATGTGATGAGGAGGGATGTAAGGCATGTGACAAGGAGGGTTATCAATATGTTTGTAGATTGAAGGGAGAATCGTGGCAGAGCCAAAAACAGATGGATGGATTGTGTGTAAGAGGAAATGTGTATGAAAGCTGTAAGTGCAAATATGACTGCTGATCGAAGTTTATGGAAGGCTAGCATATGCTGTGCCGACTCCACTTAGCATGAAAAGAGGGCAAGTGAATGATGATTGATGGTGAATGGTATATGTAGCTCTTAAAAGTTATTATTTAATTGATTCTGCATTAATATTATAAAATAAATCATTTTGATTTTGTTATATAGGCATATTTTTACTAAGTTTAATTATCCAAAACAATTCAATAGCAAATTCATATAAGTTAAACCATTCCTCAATTATCATAAACTTAAAAGTTCCATTCCATTATTTGAGAAGTGAATGTATAAAAAAATTAGATAAGTTTTAAAATGATATTAACCTGCACTAACGGCATCTTTAACACAAAGGTCACCCAGTAACTCTTCTACTCTATTTCCTTCATCCATTTTATCCTGAAAAGCTAATTTCCAGATACCAAAGAAGTCCTCAAACTTTAATGTAATTCGTCCAGGATATTTTTCTTGCAACTTCTGTAAAGAAAGAGTTTAGATATCACTGTATTCCATATCTAAGCAAGTGGTAAGTTAAGAGGTTATAAATAAGATCCCTTATAGTTAATGCAAAAAGTATTCACTATAGTAATATTTATTTCTGCATATATTAATGAACACTACACTACACTAGTAAATATTAAGAAATTTATATCTTATGATACTTACAGACAAATGAGGAACAAATTGATTATATGTTTCATACATGTAAATAGAATTATTGTGATTCTTTAGCAACTCTTCTGTCATAAATCCAAATCCTGGATTAACTTCAATTATTGGCGAAGTGTTATTTATTTTATCTTTGATTGCATTTACTATTTCTTTTGCGGTCTTTTTGTTTATTATGTACATATTTTCTGGCGCTTTATACTTTCTAAGAAGTGGCCGAGGTATCTTGTCTCTAATCTCTTCATAGTCTGGTGAAGATTCTAAATATTTTACTACGTCTGAAGTTTCTATTAGATTTTCTTTAATTTCTGGCTTAGATTTATGAGATAAGCACACAGAATGTTTAACAGATCTTTTTGAAAAGTTGTTGAAAGTATATAGAATTTGTTTTAGCATTTTATATTACCTATAAACTTTATTTATAAACTCCGTCCTATGTCAAATACATAAAAATAATTATAATTTCTGTTTACTTTATTTATTTATTATTAGGTACAGCTTTTTCATAAATGGTTTCTGTTGGCGGTTAACCACAACTTCGATAGATTTATTATTTAAATATTAAGAAAAACAATCAGACGTGTCTGCCTAAACAAAAAAAATATGCACAATTAGGCATGTAAACAAAACATCGATGTTTCGTTCATAAAATCGATGTTATAACATCGGTGTTGAAACAAAAACATGGACGATAAATCGTTGTTTAAGAACGATGTTTTATCGTATATACAATAGAGTGAATAGCTATATGCACATAACGCGCCATCTTGCGCTCTAGCTGTGATCTACACAGATTACCTGTCTCAGTCACAAGTGTACATTTTTCAATTTAGCGTCTCGCTCACTCACTCAGTAACATAAACATATACATCTAAAGCCTCCTCTACATGTAGACAGATTCATCTGCAGATGTCATCGGCGGATGCTTCTGCCGACGTGTAGAGGGGGTGATTTGCTTCTCTGTTGTAGGTATTTGACGTCGGCAGATGCATCCGGCACAAATCCGTTAGTTATCGGTTTTTATAACACGGATCAAAGGGTTTCAGCGCGAGCGCTCGGCGTGAGTGAGCGGTCTGTCCACACGTCTGGCGACGGATCAATGTTCATCGGGCAGTGAATTGGAGGGCACGCATGATTTTTGCAGTTTGTTTTTCTGTCTTTCTTTTTTACTTGCTTCTCGTACATTTAGGACATAAATAGCTGCGGCAGCTACGGTCTAAATATCCATTTTGCGTGTGTACGTGTTGCGTCTGTCGAGAACCAACACAGACTGATCGATCTGCAGACGTGTGGACGGCTCGTGGAGATCCATCTGCAGATGCATCTGTCGACGTCTGCGGACGCATCTGCTGACGCGTAGAGGAGGCTTAAGAAAATTGACTTTTTCCCTTAGATGTATATTTATTTTAAATGGTGATAGGGATGTGTTAGTGTGTGCCTCACTGTTGATTTGTAGTGAACGTTGGGCAATAAAAATGACATAAATAGAATAAACATAGTATTTAGTAGGAATGACAGCATTGAGAAGTGTGTGTAGTACTCTCTCTCTCTCTCTCTCTCTCTCTCTCATTCTTACTTACTTGTGCTACGCTCGCCCTTTCTCACTCTCTTTTAATCGGTCTTAATCGCTCTCTGCCTCTTCTTGGACAAAAACGTCCCGCATTTTCGTCTCGCATTTCAATTTTACCCTCTTGCACGCAAAGAAGATTCCCTTCAAAAAATCATGTGTCCTTTGCATCGCAGGAACAAGCGTCCAAAGTTTATATAAATGGTGATAAAAAAAGCATCGATATGTCGTCCATAAACATCGATATATCGTTCATGAACATCGGTGCCGTGCGGCAAATGCGGTGAAGCACAGAATTGATGTGGGATGGATGAAATGGCGGCAGGTCACGGGTGCAACATGTGACCCCAAAGCAGTGGCGTAGCTAGTATGGGTGGCACCCGGGGCGGATACTGTAGTTGACACCCCTAAACTTAATCAAAACTGTTAAAATAAAAAATAAATAAACAATAATTTACATACATACATACATATCATCACGCCATATCCCTTGCAGGGTAGGCAGAGAGAACAGAGTGCCAGAGAACTCTATCTCTGCATACTTCACTCACTTCCTCAACATTCATAATTCTCTTCATACACGCTCGCCGGTTTCGGAGACTCTTGACTCCACCTTCACATACACGTACATGACCGATCTGGTCTAGGTAGGTTAGTCTCGGTCTCTCCCGGTACCTACATCCTTCCACTTTCGCATTGTATATCTTCTTAACCAACCGTTCGTTCGGTATTCTTTTCACATGTCCGAACCATCGGAGAATGCCCTTTCGCATCTTTACACCAATACTCTCTTTTATACCTACTCGCTCTCTTACGTCGTCGTTACGAATGCGGTCGGTCAGCCTAACTCCACAGATTTTCCGCAGAGATCGCATTTCGACCGCATTAATTTTACTTTCATACTCTTTTCTGCATACCCAACTCTCGCTTCCATACAGTAATGTTGAGACAAGCACTGCGTTATGTATCGCTACACGTGCCTTCTGGCTGAGGTGGTGGCTGCCGAGAAGTTGCCCCAACGCTCCGTTCACTCTATTTCACGCATTCACTCTTCGCTCTATATCAGTGGTGTACCTTCCATCTCGGCTAAATCCACATCCAAGATATACAAATTCATCCACTTGCTCTAGTATATCATTACCTATTGTTACTCTTACATCTGTTCTGGCTTCGTCTCTTTCAAAGACCATTATTTTGGTTTTGCTCACATTCACGCGTAGACCCCTTTTCTTACAGTCTTCTGTCATTGTGTCGACTAGGGTCTGCAGGTCAGTCGCTGACTGTGCCAGCAGGACTGCATCATCTGCATAAAGCAGAGCAGTGACCACTGAGTCACCCATCTGGACTCTCACATTCATATCGTTCAACCTTTGGAGACATTTATCCAGATATATGATAAACAGCCTGGCTGACAGAACGCACCCCTGCTTAACGCCGATATTGACGTCAAACCAAGGCGACATTCCATTATCCAGCCGCACACAGGCTCTACAGCCCATGTAACTGGACTGCACAGCCTGTAGCAGTTTACCGTTAATACCATACTCCGGTAAAATGTCCCAAAATTCCTTTCGTACAACCGTGTCAAATGCTCTCTCCAGATCCACAAAACTGCAGAAAACCCTCTGACCTAGAGCCAGATGCTTTTCCACAATGTTGCGCAGAGAGAACACTTGATCCATGCATCCCCTTCCACTCCTGAAACCTCCTTGTGTCTCACACAGTAAACCATTGGACACCATCCTCATTCTGCTTTCAACACAATAATTTACGTTTTATTAAAATCCGATTATTACAAATAATTTTTATATATGTGAAAGAAATTTAGTTAATAAAAATTAAATTTTCTTCTTTCTAGCTTTAGCATTTGCAAACTCTGAAATCACGTTATCAAAATTTATATTTTGTGTTTTTTCAAGTTCTATCGTTAAAGTACTAACATTGTTTAATCTATGTAGTTTCAGTCATTGTAGGCCGCAAACAATTTTTAATTAATTTCAATTTGTTGAAACTCTCTCACATAAAGCAACCGAAGTACATATTTTTTATTTTAAGTTTAGTGCGACTGTTAGATTCGGAATTCAAATAGTCCAGAGGCACTCAATTAGAAACTGTAATATTGGCCGCTTTTAAATGTTTTCTCAATCTTTGTATCTCTTAGAGGAGTTCTATTCCTGATATCTCATCGTAAAGGCCGGTAAATTTTGATATAGTAAATTTAACTGTGCCATCTATCCATCCATCAACCCGTAAACGTCCACTGTTGGACATAGGCCTCCCCACGAGAAAGCCATTCGCAACAGTCCTATGCCACCTGCATCCAACGGTTTCCTGCGACCTTGATGAGGTCATCAGTTCACCGAGTGGGGGGTCGTCCTACGCTGCGTCGTCCGATTCGTGGTGGCCACTCGAGAACCTTTCTTCCCCAACGGTTGTCGGATCGTTGAGCGATGTGGCCTGCCCATTGCCACTTCAACGTGCTAATTCTTCGGGCTATATCGGTTACACCTGTTCTTCTACGGATTTTTGTATTCCGGATTTCATCACGTAGAGAAATACCGAGCATAACGCTCTCCATAGCACGCTGAGCAACTTTGAGCCTTTTTATAAGGCCGACATTTAGAGACCACGTTTCGGTGCCGTAAGTCATCTCTAGTAACACACACTGGTTATAAACCTTTGCTTTCAAACACTGCAGAATATTAGACGAAAAAATCCTCTTAAGTTTCCCGAACACTGCCCAGCCGAGTTGGATTCGTCGGCTGATCTCTTTCTCGAAATTAGATCTACCTAATTGGACTGTTTGTTCTAGGTAAACATAGTGATCGATAACTTCGAGAATCGCCCAACTAGAACGACATGAGCATTACACATGATTTTTGTCTTGTCCATGTTCATTTGCAGCCCTACTAGTTGGGAGACCTTGCTGATGTCTTTGAGCATGGTGCCAAGGTCCTCCAAGGATTCTGCCATGACTACGATATCATCTGTGAATCGAAAGTGAGTGAGGTATTCGCCATTAATTTTGATGTCGAGTCCGGTCCAGTCTAAGAGCTTGAAGACATCTTCCAGCGCAGTGGTGAACAGTTTCAGAGAGATAACGTCTCCCTGCCTCACGCCTTTCTGCAACTAGATCAGTTTCGTACTCTTATCATGGATGCGGACCGACATAGTAGCGTTTTTATACAAACACTTCAGCACTTCGATATATCGATAGTCAGTTTGCCACCTCTGAAGGGACTGCAGCACTGCCCAAGTTTCGACAGAATCAAAGGCTTTCTCATAGTCCACAAACGCTAGACACAGAGGCCGATTATACTCCTCGGTCTTCTTTACAATATGGCGTAGCGTGTGGATAAGGTCTATGGTACCTTTTCGGAAACCGGCTTGTTCGGACATCTGAAAGTCGTCTAGCTTGCGCGTGAGTCAGTTCGTAATGACTCTTGAAAACAATTTGTACACGTGGCTCAGGAGTGAGATGGATCTGTAATTCTTTAAGAGCGTTTTATCGCCCTTCTTGAAAAACAGCCCCACCACATGCCTGGTCCACAACTCTGGAACGTCGCCCCCGAGAATAACAGAATTAAACAGCTTCTGTAGGGCTTCTAAAACCGGCTTGCCGCCCTCAGGAGTTCTGTGGTAATTCCGTCATCTCCCGGTGCCTATCCGTTCTTTAATTGTTTTAGAGCCATTCTGATCTCGTACAAGCTGACGTCTGAGATTTCTTCGGTATAGTGCTGAGATAGCTTAGATCTGGGATCTTGGACTAAGCCGACAACAGGATTCAGGGATGATTTGTACAACTGCCATAGCACATTTCGACTATTCAGTTTAACTGTTCAGTTTTTACCAAAAGCAATGTGTTTGACTGACTTTGACTGTACAACATCAAACAAAGAAGTTACGTCTTCAATGGACTGTAATCTTGTTTCAAGTTCAATATTGAATCTATCAAGACGTTCTAACATGTCCTTTTAAAGTTCCGCTCTAAGTGTAAGTCCAGCATCGGGTGTCACCCCTAAATGGGTGACACCCGGTGCGGGCCGCCCCCACCGCCCCCCCTTAGCTACGCCACTGCCCCAAAATACCCTTAAATTGAAGGGCAAAATATATAAAACCTGCTGTAGTGATGGATCAGCATGTTGGGTAACAAAAGCGATGTATGAGAGACGACTGCATGTAGCAGAGATGCGAATGTTGAGATGGATGTGTGGTGTGACAAGAATGGATAAAATAAGAAAATTAAATGAATATATAAGAGGAAGTTTGAAAGTTGCACCCAAAGAGTAAAGTTATTAAACTGAAAAAGAGTGGCAACTCGATGATAAAATATGCATGTATGGAAAGTGCTGCTACCCAGAGTTTAGGCGGTGAACTAAAGTTGAAGATATATATATATATATATATATATATATATATATATATATACATATGTACATGTGTATGTGTAATTATATAGAATTTTCTTTTACTATTATGAGATCTACCCTGAAATATAAAAAAAAACATATCAGCTGAGAACGAAACAATCATAATATCAGCTTAACAATGAAAGTTGGGATAATTTTCAGAAAATACATCAATAACCAAAAATAGATCGATGACAAAAAGTACCTACGCTAGGAACAAAAAATAACAATTCTCAGTTGTCAAACGTTTGACAAACAGGACAAAATGGCAGCAGCTAAGTTTGTACAACCAATCTGTAGGCGGCGCGACGGTCAGTAAAAATAAGTAATGTTTTAAGTGTGCCTCCCCAAGTTGCACCATTGACGGAAGAGTTAGGGAATGAAAGATTGACATGGTATGGACATGTGATGAGACGGGATGAAAGTAATGTTGTGAGGAAAGTTTTAAGTATGAATGTTGAAAGCTTTAGGGGTAAGCGAAGACCGAAGAAAAGATGGATGGACTGCGTAAACATGGCATGGATAGACAAGGAGTGACCACAGAGATGACTTCTGATAGGTTTGCATGGAATGAGAAGACATATTGCGTCGACCCCAAATAAATTGGCATAAGAGCAAGTTGATGATGATCGTTCATGAACATCGATATTTCACTTTTGATAACATTAGGTAATATCGTAACATCGATGTTTTTTCTGTTATATTTTGCATCCCTATGCACAATTGCACAGATTAATATATCGTATTATGTACAGATAGGACATTCAATTCGTATATTATATGGAGGGTAAAAACTAAGGAAAACCATCTTGTATAGGGGATTAGTCCAAAGAGTGTCCACTTGTAAACAGCAAATTATTGTTCGAACACTCACCGAAATAGCGCTAGTGTAGCAAGTGGAAATGATATGAATGTAGCAGTAATAAGCAGAGTGAAGTGTGCTGAGTTACGTAGTCAACTGTGATTTGATAAATAATAACCTATGAACCTATGAAATTTGTGGTGCTCTTTTTAAAATTCTTTCACTTGCTACTATAGCGCCACCTTAATTTGCTCCCGTTCAATGGACACTTCTTAATACACTGAGATGGTCCTCCTTAGTTTTTACCCTCCATAGTATATTATTATATATATGTATATTATTATATATGAGCTGTTGTCGCAAAATTGAAGCCGAGCGAGAGCTCAGAACTGTACCTTTTATCCCTCTCTGGCGATGGTGACCATATTGAAATATGATTTAAGGACAATAATTATAAAAAATATTTGTGATCTGACGTCAGCAGATCATTGCTTCAGATGGATTTTAATCGAAGATGCTAATTATAAACTTGCCCTTTGTGGCACTATACATTTCCTGTTTTTGCTTGCTTTTCACACTCGCGTCATATAGGTAGGTACTTATCTACTGGTCCTTGTGGGACACGACATGCAGCTGGACTGAGATAAAATTACGATAAGGTGGTGTTTGGTATATTTAAATAAGAAAAAACAGTTAAGTTTATATTTAAGTTTAATTCTAAATCAGACATTGCTAAATAAAACAGTCTTGTGAAGTTTCTGCCGCAAACCCAGCTTATTCCTTATATGTTTCATTGATTCTAATTTTGCATTGAGTTAAACGTAAATTGAGATATGAATTCGCTAACGCCTTCATCAATAGAATATCATATGGATCTTCAAATATAGATTGAGGAGGATGTACTGATTCTAACGATGTATGTAGTTTGCTATAAAATTCTCGGACGACATACCTACATGATAATTTTATTTTTGTTTACGTTTTTTAACGATTGATTTAATAATGTAATAAACAGTGTTCTATGGTGTTGTGATCCAATAACACCACACAATTTGAACAAGAAATTTTGTGAATCATCCCATTCACGATATATCCAGCAATATAAAAAATAATGTTCAGTTTAAAATCTGAAACACAAGCGTTATCTACGAGATCTAACAAATCATCTATTGATGTCGATCATATCGACTGATCTTTATTACATTCTTCCACAATAGCTTTCTTTTTGTTCCTAAATTTTCTAAAGAACTTAATGTTAAGGACATTAAGATCTTTAGGAAATTTGAAATCTAAACAAAGTTATTTTCACAAAAAAATAAAAAATACATGTATACAGGTATTTAAGTTATTTGTTCTTGAACTAGGATTGAATAGTCATGCATGGTCACCGTAATTCTTCACTAACAAATAATGTTATTATTATTATTTACGATTTCATGTGGGGTTGTCAGGTCAGGTGTCCGTATTTCATACATATAAAAGAAAACCTATACCCCAATCGCAAAATGTTTGCGTTAATAAGGTTTTACACTTAGCAACAAATAATATTGCTTTAATATGTCGGTAATAAATTATTATTTATATTTAAAAACATTTTAGAAGTAAATGTTTTTACTTCATTACATTACATCAATCGCATATTTTTCTACCAACAAGGAAAGGATTGAAATCAACTTAACTCTGGCAATTCTAAGTCCACTGTTAGAACGGGACACAGGGTACACTGGTTGCCCTCTCACTCGGCTTCATTTTTATTTTGCGCGCAACAAGACTCTTACTACCTTAGCATAAGGTTTTAATTTCTTTATTTTTGCTGCAAGATGCACAGATAGAGCTCATTCCTGTTGTACAGAGTACTTATTACTTCTATGGTGGCACTATACTTCCATGGAGTTTACAGACGAGCACCGCATCTTACACAGATAACTTATATTGTAGGAATTTGCGATATTTAAATATCGATTACTATAACTTTAAAATATCGACATATCGATATTTTTAACTTGATATCGCGTTATTCTCAGTCAGTCATTCTTGATCACGAATTCATTAATTTATTAAAAGTCAGGTCAGTGCTCAGTTCGAATAAACGCGTGTTATTAAACGTAGGTATAAGAATCTCTCCTTAAGACCCGTCTGTGCTGAAGCAAAAACAATTATACAAAACAATAAATTTTGACTATCTTATTATTTTTTAGCTTACGTGTGATTTGAATGCACGTTATCACTCAATCAACGGCTTAATTTAGCTGCATGAAACTTGAAGTTTGCTCAGTTTCTAAGTTTGCATAAAAAAACTTGATGTCTATTATTTTTTACAATATTTTTCGCACAAACTAGGGATATTCGATATACATCGATGCATCGAAAACATCGATGTTTACAATGCGATACATCGAATCGATCCGATGTTTTGAAAAGCTATCGAAATACTCGATGTATCGATGTTTTTTCATAAAACATCGAAGCGATGATAACCAGTTAATGTCACAAAAACTCAAGTTTATGTAATAAATTACAGTTTTATAAGGGATTGGAATAAGTATAAATGCCACAAAAAAAGACCTTTTTTTTTCAGAAGTCAGTTTTATAAGGGATTGGAATAGGTATAAATGCCACAAAAAGACCTTTTTTTTTTAGGAGTCAGTTTTATAAGGGATTGGAATAGGTATAAATGCCACAAAAAAGAATTTTTTTATTTTTTTTTTACAGACATGTCACTTTTGATATGACTTTAGCTTTGTAATATATTTTAGAAAAGCACTCGATGTTCACAAAACATCGATGTTTTCATCCGATACATCGAAACTCATCGATGTACAGTTTCGATTTATCGAATCGATAAAAACATCGATGTTTTTTCAAAGTGGACACCCCTAGCACAAACTGACAGTCGAGCATGGTTTCGGACCGATATTATAAAATATCGATATATTGTGGGCGATAATATCGATATTGAGCTACGATTTCAATATCGATATTTTATTAATATCGCTTATCCCGGGAGCCCAACTGGGTGGGTTTAGGGTTTCGATTGATAGGCAGCGGCCTCGGTATACCCTTGGTATCGCAAAGGTCATTGGGTGGTAGTAACACTTACCATCAGGTGTGGTGCTTGCTCGATTGCCACCATTTTTTTTTAATTTTTTATTGGTGGACTATGGATGCGTCTCACCCCGCCGAATCGGTCCGGAGTGACGGAAAGGCGGCGTGTGACCCCATAAACTCACCGTAAAACTCGTCCCTCTTCGCCGTGCGAGCGGACCACCGGTACCCGATTTTTGACTTCGGTGGCCTGCTCGATTGCCACCATAAGCAATAAAAAACTACTACATTGCAAGTATATAGGTATGTAGGTCATTATCAATAAGGTAGTGATGTACCTTTTTGTCGACGTAATGGCGAGAGTAGGTTTTTAAAGACCCCCACAATAGCCAAGGTAGTATATGTCTTAAATAAAACAAGATTGCCTCCTTTTTATCTATATTGTTTATTTTATTTACGTTTTTATTTACCCTAATAACTTTCTATTTTTATAGCATTCCCATAAAGATAAACTTTCGAAAGAAAATTAGAATTAAACAGACTGTTTTTCTTCGCAATGAGAAAAGAAAACGGAATGAAATTATAGTGAACAGCGCCACCTATGGATTTGATTAATAATTGGCACTAATAAATATACTATAGGCAACGATATATATGTGCTACTCTATGATTATAGGTATCTATTTTCACGGGTTGAGAGCCCTTAGCGCTCACCCACAGTCCGGGTAAAGTTGTCATAGCCATCTGAGGCTAACGACTAAGACATACAAAAAAAAAAAAAAAAAAAAAAAGATTATAGGTATCTATTTTCAATTCCTCTCCAGATTATCATCATCAGGCGGAAAGACCTACGCCTTAGATAATTAGTTGTTAGGAGAGACTTTGTGTAATACGAGTATGAACTGTCATGATATCAGTCGCCGCTTTAGAAATTATAGGAGCATGCCATCTCATTTTGTCTACCTTGTAAACCATGGGTTTTTAAAAGAAACTTTTAACGACGATAATCAGCTAATTTATTACGAGAATAATAAAATATCAAGCATTTTTATAGTAGGTACCTAGCAGATTTATCATTTTCTTTATGCACCATGGTTTGGTAAAATTCAAAAGCAATCATATTATTTTCGGATATAACTAGCAGAATATTTCCTAATTTTTTTAAAATAACATACACATAGTCCGAAGAATTAGCACAGTGAACCGGGAAAGGAAGGCCATACCGCTTGACAATCGTTACTGAAGAAAGGTTCTCGAAAGGCGGCTACAAATTGGATATCGCGATGTAGGAGAGGCCCGTCACCAGATAGATTAATTATGCGTTTAAGTAATTGTAGCACCTAAAATATAATGCATATACTTGCAGTGGATTTTTACGCAGGCTCTTCAACAGGAGGTCTTTATTAAAAAAAATGATGGATGGACATGCAATAGAAAACGTCAAATCTATTCTTATAGATTCTTCTCATTTTGATGGAAAGGTACTTGTTTTAACTTATTATGATACACATTGCAATTCCTTCTGTGGAGTTGGGCACTATATTTTGATTGATGCAATTTTATTATATACGACTATTACGCCCAACAAAGTTTGTACAGTAAAAAGTAACATATACCTACATTTTATTTAACGTAACCATTGTAGATCCATTACGGGAGCTAGATTAGGATTTATAATGGCCAACGTGTCAGCAGTTAAGTTCTATTTAGGATCGGGGTAGTTTAGAACTAAAATATATAGACTAACTGCTGTCGCTGATTACATTTTGCGGAATGTAAATTTTGTGCATAAAACCTTTTAAATTTATAAAAGACAAGCATAAAAGGAATACAACTTTGCTTTTTTTTATTGCATATGGTGGCAAACGAGCAAGTAGCACACCTGATGGTAAGTGTCACTGCCGCCCATGGACCTTTGCAATGCCAAGGGTATAGCTAGGCCCAGTGGCGGCTGTAGCACATGTAGCGCCCGGGTGCAATCAATAACCTGGCGCCCTCTTGTAACAAAATGGAATAGGTTGATAGTTACAACACGTTCAAATAAACTCCGAACCTCGTTAGAATGCGTTATCGCATGCTTAGTCTCGTCGTTTTAATACGAAACCAGGTAAACTCGATCGGATTATAAAGTTATAGTGAGCTTAGCGACAAAGCAACCTTTCTATGTGTCCCGAGCGGCTCTCGGCGCCCCCTAACATCCGGCGCCCAGGTGCACCGCACCCTTTGCTCTACAGGTAAAGCCGGCCCTGGCTAGGTCACTGCCTGCCAATACAAACCTCAAACCCACCCAGTTGGGCTTCCAGCTCTCTCGCTCTCCGAACGAAGCGCAATAGCACATTGCCATTACTCAGACGTCGGTCTTCTGCGAAAGTGTGGTACTACCCTGGACGGACCGGCCCGAGGGTGTAGATAAAGAACTGTCAACAGCGTCGTCCTACCACTATAGAAATGCTTTATGTGAACTACAAATGTTACGGACCCAAATTACTTCCAGAAGTTCCAGACTCAGTAGTAGGTAGTAGTTGTAGTTCACTCATAGTCTGCGCTAACCGGTACGGGATCTCATTACTTAAATTATGTGTATTATATGAAGAAACCTGCCTGATTACCTTGAGGTTATGCTAATTATCAGCCTGTTTGGACCATGATATATTAAATGGTATTAAATCCTATCTAAATATTAAGTGTTTATCATAGCCACGTCGGTACCTTAATCCTGATATAAATACTATTATCATCCCTTCTTAGCGATAGAAAGCGCCTTTTACCAATCTATCACAGTTTAAAACTAAAAATTTCATTAATGGGAGTGCCTAATGATGATACAACAACAAATTTATATATTAGCCTTATCACGATGACGTAAATATAATCTACTTATTATTTATATCCCAGCAGAATTAATTTATGGCAATCATAATTATTCATAATTAATAATCACCTATGTCCAATGCAGCTGAATTAGCAGTGGTCCGTGCTCATGTTATCAGCAGATAATAATCTCCGGTCCTTTGCGTAGTCGATATAAGTACACAAATTATAATAAATTATACTTTAGTAAACTTTCATACAATACGTATATCACATTGATTTGATTATCAAAATTAAATGTTTTAGATATGTGTTTAGTGATCATATTGTTTCAGTTCGTGCTTGTATCAGTATCCGCTTCCGTAATATACGAAGATTGCGGTGAGCATTTTTATCTACTTATAATGTACTTTAAGTTAATCATCCTGCTGCAATAAAATAAGCTAAGCTACTGTTTAGTGTTTTGTATTTTTTTATAATAAGTAGGTAAATAGATTTGCACCATTTTTGTTTCCTATTTGTTAATTTAAAGTATCTATAAAGTTTCTGGTTGCTTTCCATTTACAACACAGAGGGCCTCTGCAGTGCATTGTGAAGCACTGCCGAACACTGTAAAAGAAACAGCTAGCTGTTTCATTTAAACTTTTACACAGTGTTTGGCGGTGTTTCGCAGTGTGCCGCAGAGTCCCTCTGTGTTAACTAAATGGAAAGCAACCTCTGTCTGTCAGCAAGAGTGAGACAAGTTGTCAATAGAGATACATTGCAAGGGAAACGTATAATTATTAAACTGAAAACATTATTTTATTACAATGTAACGAATATATTGACATATTAAACCATAAATTGAAAACTAATTTTGATAAAATAGGTATATAAGGTAAGAAAAATATAGTAAATAGTTGTGCTAAAACATAGGAATAAATATCGTTTGATCATTAATTTAAAATAATATAAATTAATTTCTAACGTTACATAACTTTCACCAGAAACAAAACTAAAAAATTAAACCAAAACTAACGCTCCTCAAATTCATGAATGAGATGGACTTAGACTAAGGCTTGGCTTTTGTCAGTACCTACACATGGTCTTGGTTTTGTGCACAGTTTTATCCTTGGTCTTGTTCTTGTAGTAAGAATTTGAAAAGATTTGCAGTTATAATAATGTAACATTATTTAATTATTTTGAACATATAACATATTAAACAACAATCCAACTAAATTAATAATATTCATTTTCATTTAAACACATACATACACATCATCACGCCATATCATCGTAGGCAGAGAGAACAGAGTGCCAGAGAACTCTATCCTTGCATACTTCACTCGCTTCCTTAACTTTCATAATTCTCTTCATACACGCTCGCAGGTTTCGGAGACTCTTGACTCTTCCTTCAGTACTTTCCTCATAGAATTACTTTTATCCAGTCTCACCACATGGTCATACCATGCCAGGCACTCTTAAAACTTTCCGTCCCTGGTGGAACTTTCAAACGTTCTCTTATACATATTTTATTTATTCTCATCATGCTGCTTACCCTACTCAATATTCGTACCTCTGCCACATGTAGTCGTCTCTTATCCGTTTCTTTTATAGCCCAATATGCTGATTTATTCATCCCACATCAATTTTATGCTTAACCACCCGATCCATGTACGGATATTTGCCGAAGAATCCATGGCCCGACAAATCCTGCATCAATTGGAAAGGATGGGTTCCGTTCCGACGCTCTATCGACTCTATCAGCACCGGCCGGAGGACCTCAATAGTTTGAGCACCGAACCGATGGCTTTACAACGAGCTGCTGAACTAGCTGCCTTCATCGCTGGGAATATCGCCCTACTGCTGCCCTCTGTTTTGATCTGCTGATTTTTGAGGTTATCTTCTACAATTTACACCATGCTTTGGACCTGAAATCCACCTTCTCCGATAAAAACGATGTCATCAGCAAGCCTCTTCCTATATCTCCAAGGTTAAGCCATCCATTACCAATAGGAAGAGGATTTAACGCCGACCCTTGGTGCAAATCCACCTCAACGTTTAACTCATCTGAGTCCACCAGCCGCGATCTTACATGCGACCTACAACGCCGGTATTTAGCTCAAAGTAACCTTATATTATTTAATTCACAGGTAAACTTTTGTCTTTCAGTGCGTAAAACTTCTGAAGATCGACGAATATCTTGTACAATTTGCCATGTTCTCCATGAAATTTTTCACACAGTTGGCGCAGTGTAAATATGACATCCGATGCCTCACGACCCAACATAAATTTGAACTGGGTTTGGGTGAACTCACTTGCCTCTCACAATCGCTTCTCAATCACTTTCACACTATGTGAGTGAGGTACATTCCTCGATAATTGCAGCAGGTTTGAACATCGCCTTTATTTTTAAAAATGGGCATTTGTATACTGTTGCACCATTCACCGGGATTACTTCTTCCTGTAGCAACTTATTGAGAAATAAAGTCATCCACTCATATCCGCCTTCTCCCAAAATGTTCCAGACATCAATTGGTAAATCGTACGGCTCCACAGATTTCCCATTTCTCATATTTCTCATTGCCTTCATCTAATGTAATGTAAACGTCACTAGGCCGATCATTGATAAATCTTTTAACAATCTACTCCATACATTCTCTTCGTTCATTCATTTTTGAAAACACAATTTCAAATGCTCTTTTATTTCCTCATCTCCTATCAAAAATTGCCTCTTTCATCCGTCATATTCTTGATATGCCTAATACCCCTCTATTTATGAAAATAAATTCTATGCTGTTTTTGAACCCACATTTTAAGCTTTATTAAACTCCATTAAACTTTGTTAAAAATGACAAGTTAGATTTTAGTTAACACACTAATCTCGCACAGTAATGCGTTGTATTAGTTTTATCTTATTTATAAAATTATTAATAACAATAAACTAACACGGTCTACTAGCGCTATTAAAATAAATGATTACTGTTTTTCAATAAATACAGTGTAAATTGGCGTTTATGATAAATTGTGTGTATAGAGAGGGAGATAGAGCATAAATAAAGTCATTTAAGAGGAAAACCGTGGTTAATAGGGCATGCGCTGCTTGAGAGAGTCACTGTCTAAATTATTTATATTTAGACAATGACGAGAGAGTCATTGTCTAAATTATTTATATTTAAACAGCGACGCGAGAGTCATTGTCTAAATTATTTATATTTAGACAATGACGAGAGAGTCGTTGTCTAAATTATTTATATTTAGACAATGACGAGAGAGTCGTTGTCTAAATTATTTATATTTAGACAATGACGAGATAGTCATTGTCTAAATTATTTATATTTAGACAATGACGAGAGAGTCATTGTCTAAATTATTTCTATTTAACACTTGCTATATTAGGCTTTCTATTTATATTATTTGTAGAATTAAAAAAATTATGAGGAGTCTGTTCGAACTAGTGTTACGCTTAAACTACACGTATCTATTATCTACAAGACAGCAATGCTTGGTCATGTATCTTTGAGTCCCACGTGAGGTAATAAGAGTTACAATCGAGCTCACCATTGAGGATTTCTTTAGAAAACCTGGCAAAAAACATAGTAACATATACTTATAATAACATATATTAATGTATCTTCAGATCGTTTTGAGGTGACATTGAGGTACACGTTAATAGTTGTTTATAATATTTTTTCTTGCCTTAAAATAAATACCGCTTTTAAATACGTACTTCCTAAATGATTAACAGATTTTTGTGATAAATATTTATATAGATAACATTATTAATAGATTCTTTTACTAATAATGGTGATTGTTATCACTAAAATGATGTTATAAAAATCACAGATATGTTAAAACTAGGTATGTAATAACCCATATTTTATCAGTTTCAGTAGGTACAATATACAATTCTTAAGTTTACTTGTTAAATAGGTAGGCATTTGTAATAATCGCAAATTTGTTATATGGGTATTTCTGGTTTAATGTTAGTGTGCAAATGACGGTATAAGAATTAAAAACAAGCAAACATGATGGACAACTAACCCTAGATACTCCATCTGATTCTTAACCTTTAAGTCATGCAGGACTATTTTACCAAATTTGTTTTGTCAGGGACCACACAGTTGATTATGTACCTAACCTATATGTATAAAATCCGTGTATTGGTCTCTCTTCCTCTGCTCGTTTTGCGTTGCATTTATTCGACTCATCACGTCATATCACTTGCTTATTACGATGGTTTGGTGGACCACTTGGTATGCCTCCAGGGACCACCAGTAGTCCGCGAACCACCCGTTAAGATCCACTGATCTAGAAAGTAGATTGTGTATCAGATAACTATAATGGTCAGTTGTATTTGATTTTTAATTTCCCCACGTTTCGAACACTTTACAGTGATCATGGTCACGGAAAGACTAAGATATCTTACATCCAATATGTCATTGTTATTACAGAAATTTATATCTACCCTATTAGATATTAAATTATGACCCACATTTACAAAATCTCTCTCTCCCACCCTCTCTCTCTCTCCATTACCAGGCCATCTGCCATTGCCAGGCCATCTGCCATTGCCAGGCCATCTGCCATTGCCAGGCCATCTACCATTGCCAATACAAAAAGAACGTGTTTCTATATATAAAATTTTACATTGTTTATGATCTGTTATTATTAAAACATTTAATTTATGATTATTATTATTGTAGCAATTTACAATTTTAGAAAAACTAACAATATTTTTTAGCTACCACACTGAGAAAGATCCGGTAAGAAAACTCAGAAGGCATAATACTAATTTTATTTTTGATTTTTTGAATGGCGGCCTACTTTATCTTACTAAAATTAATTCATTTAAAATTCAACTATTGTTGTGGGTCTAGTCTATACAATAAGTGCTCACAGTGTGTTGCAGTCTTGTGGTGTTTTTTTTTTGTTTTATTTTTAATTAAGTGGATGACAGAAGACTTAGTCCTCCCGTGACCATGATCACTGTAAAGTGTTCGAAACGTCGGGAAATTAAAAATCAAATACAAATGCGATAGAATCCGTAAAAGTAGTTTTATTTCAAATGTGCAATACTCGCCTAAACATTAGAAATCAAGACGAAAAATGTGTTAAACAGAGTTTACTGTTTCCTGCTCCTAGTTAAGTTTTGTAATAAATAATTAGTGTTATGAAAAATTAGTTCGTTCTACGAAAAATTAGCTCGTTTTATGAGCAAGTCGTATGTAACCTGGCCACAATGTGTTCCGGGTGTGTTCGCTCCCGCACTAGCATACATACAACTCGATTAGTAGAACATTTATCATCAAAACAACCATTACCTTACCGAGGAACGTGATAATCACATAAGCACCAAACTTGATGTTTTGCATTCCTTCACGAACAAACACAGCTCCATATACCTACCTATATAACAAATACCCAGCCTTAGGCATGCAAAAAAATACGAAATGTTTCGTAAAGAAGAATAAGATATAACTCATTTAGTACATATATAAATTTTAGAGAAATACAGAATTAATAATAAACAAATATTTTTATTCAAATGCAACTCGAAAGGGGAATAGAATATAGTGATCTATAAATATTGAGACAATAAAACTCATAGATAGAGCTATGCTGGAAATTTCTATAAGAGACAAAATCAAATATGTAGGTACTTGGCAAATTGATAATGGTTAGAATAAATTGATAGAAAACGAATATTTCTATGTGTTTTGGGTTTCAGTGGGTGGTTAAGAATGCATGCATTGCAAATTAATACTAGGAAAAGACATGACTCATCGTCGAATACCTATTTGTATAAATTTTATTGTAGTGTTTTAGACCATGACGTACAAATTCCTAGCGATCCAATTCGCGCATTAATCGTTGGTATTGAGACGATAATACTTCTTATCTAACGATTGAATTATTATTATCTAAAATTAAAAACATATCGTCTACTTTGTTTTCTTATTTACAGTGACACATATGTATATTATATCATAAATGAAAGCTCAACTAAGGCTCATTCAAATTTTACTGGAATTTGAGAAGACTTAAAGATACTTTAAACACTAAGCATTTACTTTTATTAACGATTAATCTCTACGAACGTACAGCAAATTTGTTACGAAAAATCACTATAATTCCTACGCAGAAACTTGCACTTACATGATGAATGATGATGTCATCCGGTTGGAACTTAGCGCCCGTTCCAATCCAGGCAGACTTCTAAAAACCGCAGAATTTTTTTTAGTGTAAATAAGTATTTAAATAAAATAGATATAAAGCTCTAGGCTATAATGGCATACTATAGATTCATGTGCTTTTTCTTCACGTCACCATGTGACGGGCTGTTTTTTAATTGCACACAGCCAGGACGTCCGTGATGATAGAAGTCCATGTATATATGCTGCCATAACTCAACGACAGTTTTTCATCTTTTGACTACCGACTACCAATTCTTGCTGGATAAGCCTCACAGTTATCTTTTAGGCCATAAGTACTAACACATACCAAGAACAAGTTAGATATCGTTTGCCTATTATCGAGTGGCAACAGAATAAAATATGTACTTTGAAATTTAATGAGATGAAGTAAGCAAGTGGAAACACTTTTAAGTATATGAGAAAACTTATAAATGGCATCATCATTCACCTGAACGAACGTCTGGTTAGGAAGATATGCAATGCGAAAGTGAAAGGATGTAGGTACCGAGAGAGACCGAGACTAACCTACCTAGACCAGATCGGTCATGTACTGAAGGAAGGTGGAGTCAAGAGTCTCCGAAACCGGCGAGCGTGTATGAAGAGAATTATGAATGTTGAGGAAGCGAGTGAAGTATGCAAGGATAGAGTTCTCTGGCACTCTGTTCTCTCTGCCTACCCTGCAAGGGACATGGCGTGATGGTGTGTATGTATGTATGTATCATTCACCTGCTCTTAAGCTAATTACTTGGGATCGATGCAACATATTATTTTCTTTTCTATAAACTGTTCTTAGCCATCATCTCTGTGCTCGCCCTTTTCCGGTCCCCATATACCTTCGCATGTTTTCTTTAGTCTTCTCTATCTCTATAGCCTACCATGTTTATATCTAGTACTCTCCTAGTAATTTCTTTCTTCTGAGTTTTATATAACTCAGGCACTCAACCCTCCCGGGCGGGCCACCAAAGACAAAGAACGGGTACCGGTGGGCCGCTCGCACGGCGAAGAGAGGCGCTTTGCAGAGTGGGTCTATGGGGTCGCGCACCGCCTCTGTCGTCGCCCCGGACCGATTTGGCGGGACGTGACCACCTCCATAGTCCACCGCAAAAAGAAAAAAAGGCACTCAATCCTCAATTTTTTAGCTAAGTAAGTATTAAATAAAACTTAAATTAAATTAAACTTCTTTTTAGCAACAATTACTTACACTAAAAGCAGTAAACTCAATAGATTTTATTATTATAATAAAGAAACTTCCGCACTTTCACGTTTATGTTTATAATCATAAATAAATGCAAGTATGAGGATTTCTGATGCTTACTCGAGTATTACATATTTGAAGTGAAACTATATTTACGAGGGAATCGTCCTCCCGTTACCAGAAACGCTGAAAAGTGATCAAAACGTTAAGAAATTACACAAATTCGAAAAAATCCTCAAAAATAATTTTATGTCAAAAGTAAATATAAGGTTTTGTTTATTTGTTAGACTATGACTCTATAAATACTCAACTCATAGTACATACATACATACCATCACGCCATGTCCCTTGCAGGGTAGGCAGAGAGAACAGAGTGCCAGAGAACTCTATCCTTGCATACTTCACTCGCTTCCTCAACATTCATAATTCTCTTCATACACGCTCGTCGGTTTCGGAGACTCTTGACTCCACCTTCCTTCAGTACATGACCGATCTGGTCTAGGTAGGTTAGTCTCGGTCTCCCTCGGTACCTACATCCTTTCACTTTCGCATTGTATATCTTCTTAACCAGACGTTCGTTCGGCATTCTTTCCACATGTCCGAAACATAGGAGCATTCCCTTTCGCATCTTTACACCAATACTCTCTTTCATACCTACTCGCTCTCTTACTTCGTCATTACGATACGTTAGTTTACCTACTCATAGTTTTATAATTTTGTAAACACGTTTACAAAAACAATACAGAAGAAACTATAAATACCTGTCTTTTCGACAAAAGTAGGTACTGTTCCTGAGATAAAATCTATATTACTGGTAGACCGTAGCCAGCTAGGCCACTGCCTGTCAATGCTATTGTACTACACACAGTTGTAAGTAGGTACTATTGGTATTGCAAAGATGCATGAGCAACAATTACACTTACCATCACCTGATGGTAAGTAGACTAGAAGTACACCTGTACTGCTTGTACGTTTGCCGCTATAAGCAATAAAGATTAAAAATATTTTACGCGACTGAATCCGCGAGTATAACTAATACTAAATAAAAAACTATTAATATACTTTGTTGACACTTATTTTTTATATAGAATGTGCATTGAAATTGGAGCTAAATAACCAAATAGATAAAATCGCGACACGGCTGCATATTTTTTCAAACTGGAGTAGAACAGATTTGTTAATAGATAAACAAGGTTAAAATTAGAAATTTATCTTATCATGCAAATAAATTATTATCAATCTATTTATATCGATTAAATAAAACTATTACAACATATACTGTGTATATACTAAAATACATATACGTGCTGTGTTAGGTACACAGCAAAACAATCAGGAACTGGTGTATGAAGTAGATATTAAACCGATAAAACTATTGTATTATTCTCAGAAGTTTTATTTAAATTGTTTTGTTACTGTGACTCAAATATTGCAGCTAGATAATATGGATTACCTTGGCTTTGCAACTTGTTTTTATTATCAGATTATTGCAACGTAGGAGCATATTTATACTTGTTTGATTAGTTTAGATATTTATAGCTTGCAAATATCGCAAACTGGTGGGTGATGCACATAAGATTGAGTTCGTAAGTGGCAGTCAAAATAAACATTTAAAAGAAAATCTGTAATCTGGCTGGTAATAAAATTAACTTGAAACTCTTTCAGTGTATTCTGCAACTTATTAAGTAAAGGAAAAAAAGATACTATGCAAGTTCCACATTAACCTTTTTTTCATTTTATTTTATCACATCAACATCATCATCAACAAACTCGTTCACTTGATTCACTCAACATATATTATGATGATTTATAATTAAATTTCATTCAGAATCTTGAGATGTTTGTCATGTTGAATTTTTATATCTTAGCAAAATCTTTTATTGAAAAGCCTTTTTTTTGGCGACGGGCTATGGAGTGGTCACACCCCGCTAAATCCGCCCGGGGCGACAGAAGAAGCGGCGCGTAATTCCATAGACCCGCCCTACATGTACCTCTCCACGCCGTGCGAACGGGCCACCGGAACCCGATCTTTGTCTTCGGTGGCCGGCCGGCGTCGGCGGTTTACCCACGCGGGTATACTCTCGAGTCGACACCCCGGCAGCTCTCGCCGTCGGGGCGTCGTCCTCACGCGGTGGCCCAGCTTCGGGGCGACCAGACTAATCTTATTGAATACCCCTACCACAAAGTTACTACTAGGAACACAATATTGGATTTGAAATAGGTCATTTTATCATGAGTTTTTGTCCAAATTGCATAGTAAATATTTCAGCTCAAACTATTGGTGTCAATTGTTTTAAAATTTCAAATCTTGTAATTTGCCTGAGTGAATACGTCAACATCACGTAACCACATCGTGCGTTTTGTAACATTATCTTTGTGACACTACTACCTTGGTGACTACTACCTTGGTGACAATAATTGGTATTTGTTAATAACATTGTCTCTTTATATCTTTAGTATCGTAGTCCTGTCGTGAATTTTTTTAAAAGTGAAGAAACTTATATTTTACACGTAGCTGTATACACTATTATCATCATCGTCACAGCCCATAGATGTCCCACTGTTGGGCTCCGGTCTCCTCCGTAATGGGAGGGAAATTAACCTACTATACCACGCTGGTCAGACGTGTTGGTATAGGGTTTTGTTTCGAGTTTTCCTTCCCTCGCATAGATGTTATATGCGTTTTATATCCCTTAGTCGTCTCGTACGATCACCCACGGGTAAGGGTGGTGAATAGTATTCTTACTCCGTCACCACGCGGAAAGCTATTAAGCCTTAAGGAAATAATTATAATACTTGATTTGTGCCTTCCCTACACATCACATATATTCGCTTCGACATCTATATGCCAACCTACAGAACTTGAAAATAATTAGCTATTGAAGTAGCTTAAGAAGTCCGTGTAGATTATCCCTCTTGAGAATGATAGGAGGGTTGCATTAAGTAATTTTAAGACTCATGATAATTTTCTTTCAGGATCCGAATACCAGTTACGAACCGTCAATATCGAAGGATGCGGTATGAGGCTACCATGTTACGTTACTCTTGGCGACAACGTGCCAGTCAGATTAGAGTTTTACGCAGGTAATAAATTCTAGGATCTCAGTAAAAGTCAACTGTGAAACTTAGTTAATGTCAGCATACATTAATATTTATAGATATATTTTGTCAAATCCATCCATCCATCAACAAGATATGATTCAGTAAGATCATATTTAAACAATAGCATGAGAAATTACTTAATTTTTAAAGGGTTGGATTTCAATACTTTTGTTTAGTATATCGAATAGAGCGTTAGACCATGTAATAAACGGTTGATACATTATCTGCAGTAATTAAAAATCAATTAAAAATAAGTTTTTATTAACCAACTCTTAAACTAGTAACTTTACTAATATCATAGATGCTATAGTTTGCACTGATGAATGTAAGTGGAAGCTGGCAAGTAGGTCGAGAATAACATATAGTTAATCTTCTTTTCATACTTTTTTTTTTTTTTTGTTCACGCTGTGGAAATGCATTTACCCACCATCCCCCGTCGGTGACAGACATACAGACGAGGGAGTGTGTAGGACTCGCCGGCCAACTTCTCGACTGAAACACCCACTAAAACCACAGTAGTTCCTTTCGCGCTTCTACGGTGTGCCGGAGAGATCGTCTATTGAAATTCTAACTCCAAAATCTACTTTTCATTCTGGCAAAATATGTGGTTTCCGTAAAAGCGATTTTGTCGATCAAATCTCACTCGCATCAAGTAATTAGTAGATATATATAACTATGTCTCTTATAAATCTCTTTTAAGGAAACTTCCTTAAAAGAGATTTGGAAGAGATAAGGAAACTTCCTTAAAAGAGATTTGACCGACTAAATCTGTATTAACATAAGCATCAAGTAATTAGTAATTACAATAGGTACGCGCCAAAATTTCAAATCGATTCTCTTCATTAACTCTAACATCAAATTTAATTCCTCCTTCTTTTACTTTTGCGACTTTAAAATATTATAATCATGTAAATACTAACATTTTAAATGTCTAACAAATAGGTATTAATTTTCTTTTTCGTTAAATTTTTATTATATGTGGGGGCGGTAAATTAATTTAGGCCTAGGCCGCCATGGTAGGTACCTAAATCTGTTACTGCAGAACAATTAGCATTGAATTTTAAATTAAAGTTCTCTTCCGTAAGGGAAGATATTAAGTGAATTCGTTTCTTAATAGCTGTTAATTTGGAAAAAAGTTTAGTAATAGAAGACATAAGATGGGCATTAGGTACATATTGCATTATAAACATGTTATTCTAAAGATAATTAATCTTTTTCCAGATTTCATATCACAAAATCTAGATCAAAACGTGGTGTTAGTAATAAATCAACTAAGCTTGAGAACTCCGGTAACTCCAGGTTAGTAAAAATGTTTGTATTAGGTATATTATTAACAAATCTAACTAAAGTGTATTTCATTATGAAACGTTTTGATTTGGTTTCGATTGGAACTTGACCTCTCTTACCTTTATTCTTGAAAACATCTCGAGCAAAGCTATGCTAACTATTAAGGTTTAAAGACAAAAAATATCACGCTATATAAAACTACACTACGATAGTGTATCAAAGCTGTGGTGGTTTACCGCGCATTGAACAGAATGAAATGTCAAGCTACCAGTGAAATATGTTGTAATCAGTGAAATTGTACTATTATAAAGATAAAATATAAATACAAGGGTAACATAATAAATATATATACACATATTTATTTAATTAATAGTACTGTTTAACAGATTAGTGCAATTTCATAGCTCATTTAAAAGATCGTACCGAAGCACATTTGCTTAGTCAATGGTGTCGACCATGGTGATAATTATTCCAACGGGAGTAAATCAGCTATTCTGCAGAAGTTAAAGAACCTAATAATTAAGATCTTGGGGGCAATTCCCATCATACAAATAGAACTTACAAATTCGAACTTTGCACGAGCGGGATCGGTCCGTCCTCGAAGACTCATCGAGAACGTACCAATCCCGCTTGAAAAAAGTTTGAATTACGAAGTCAAGATAACATTTCATTAACGTGAATTGCCCTCTAATCTAATAAAATACTAAATTAAATAGTAAAAATAAAAAGTAATAAATCGCCACACAGTTGCTTGTATTATTTGCATTATTAACATTTTAAGGCAGTAAAGGATTTAGGCTTAGACCCGCGAGGCCCGGGCCTAGCACGGCAAATTTTTAGAGACGTCAAAAATTTGGAAGTGGCGAGAATTTAAAATATTTTTTTTTAATCACCAAGTTTTTTTTGCTTTTATAATTTTAAAATATCAAAATCAAAAAAAATCTTTTGTTAAGATGATTTCTTATAGTGCTAAAATTTAAACTAACAAATTGCTACTAAACAAGTTTTTTAAGATATAATATAAGGACACCTAGGGCGCCATCGAACCTAAATTTGTGACTATTTTAAGATCGGAGTAAAATCTGTTTGCCCAGTAGGTCTAGGGTAAACAAGGGTAGGAATCGTGAAAATATTAGGAAGCAGCTCTCAGTCTCAGCTCTCAGTCTTCAGCTTCAAGCCATAATATCTAAAGTAATATCAGATTTGATCCAAAACCGAGAGCACTGGGAGTCAGTACGATTTTCGCACCGACCTTTTTCTGCAATATATATTTACAATAATAAAAGTATTTTATATTGTTCCAATCAGAAATATTAATTTTTTTACGATAGAATGAACTGACTTCTGATGATGAGGTTATCAAACTTCATTAATGGATGCAACAATCAACATTAAGCCGTGATAACGTTAGATTATGATTACATAAATGAGTTTGTTTTTCATTAAGAATTGAAATTACAAATTTAATACTCCTCCATATTTTTCAGTTTGGTATAAGGGGAATATTTTTAGTACTATGCGAACCCAGGCAAATATTAAATGAAGTGTTAAAATATAATATACAATCTTTGTCTACAGAGCGCTGTGAGATCGACGATTGTGCAATAAGGACCGGTTCGGTGACATCCTTAACCAGCGTGATGTCAGTGCCAACAAGCATAGCATTGGTGAATATTTATTTTTAAAATTAACGGTATTTCGTAGTCAGAACTAGTTAAAGAAGTAATTCATTAACGTTTGTATAGAATAAATATTTTACTATGATTCTGCAATTCTTTGTTTCCGTATGATAACTAGTGTTGCCCAAATGCAAGAACAAGACGAGACTTAGCCAGTCTTGGTCTTGGTCTTGCGCCAATACACCTGGTCTTGGTCTTGGTCTTGGTCTTGCGCTCCCAGTCTTGGTCTTGGTCTTGGTCTTGCAGCAAGAGTCTTGCAAGTCTTGCAATTACCTATTAGTCTATTACTATTTATTAAAGTTTACTTTAAATTTTAGAAAAACGTATTAGAATTGAAACATTGTGAGCTTGAATTAACATAGCCATAGTAAAGATCAAGCAGATTAATAAATAACTGAGGATTTGATAAGAAATTCGAAAAATCAACTGACCTATATGTCGTTTTCCATGGAAGTAACTGTTTCTTAATAAACATTTATGATTTATAAGCTTACATTTGCTAAAACATGTAAAAAACAAATTAATTACAATAACTTGACTGTATTTTAAAGAACAATATCTGTCTAGAAAGAGATTGAACCCTCAACTTATATGAAATTTAATAAAAGAGTTTTACGATTTATCATTTATTTCAATAAAAAATAAAATACAACACAAATCAAACATAACAGTACACAACAGCTTTATCATTAGGTTATGTTACTTTATATCAATTCTTTTGACCAAGAATTAATACAAAGTAACCATCTGGCTGACTCATCACTTAACCTATTTCTATGTTTTCTAATTACTAATGATGCTTTAGAAAATAATCTCTCAGCAGGTACTGAAGTTGCAGGTATTGAGAGAAAATCACGGGCCATCTTCGATAAAGTCGGATACTCTGTCTCATGCGTCCTCCACCAATCTAAAATGTCTTCCGAGCTGACAGTTCTTGGTTTTCTCAGGTACTCCTCCAACTCGTCTATCACTAAGCCTTGAAGACAAGATCCAGATGACGTCGAGGGACATTCATAGAGTTTATCAAAGTCTATTACGTCTTCATCTTCATCACATACTTTATTTTCTTTTTTTGGTAATTCCAGAGATTTGTTCAGTGAGTGTAGACTTTTATATTCTTCATAAAGTTCATTGAACTTGCGCAGACTTTCTGTTTTAAGTTGCTGCCCCCACATTGTCAGGTCAAAAGTCTGAGCCTTATGCCTTGGGTCTAAAATTAAAGAAGTACAATAAATCCAGTTGCTCTTCTTATAATGTTTAAGCATTTTGTCTCGAGCTGCTTGGAAAGCTAGAATGAGCCTTTCATCCACTTCAGATCGATTAGGTTTCTCATCTAACTGTTTTACCATGGATTCAATTTTATCTAGCAAGAGATTGAATGATACAATGACTAGCGGTAATGTAACATATTTGTCTCCACCAAGTTTTGTACTTAAAAGTTTAAAGTTTATTAGACATTTATGTAATTTTTTGAGTACCTGCCATTCACTAGCTGTGATTTGAAAATCATTCAATTCGGTGACAGAACTGCACAATATGTTAATGCCCGCTCTCACTTTTAAACCAAATCCAATCATATCATGTGTGGAATTCCATCTCGTTGGACAGTCAAGAATGGCATTTAGATTTGATGGCACGCCAGCTGCTTCACAAGCAGACTGAAACTTCTTCTTCACTATCTCACTTCTTTTTATTTTACTGGAAATACTGCGTAACTTTGTTACAGATGTACGCGAGTCAGCAATATTTGGTGCATATTCTTCATCTTCCTCATCCTCAGTTTCGTCTGCATAGTCTTCATACTGCTGATCTTGCGCGTTAGTGTCAGACTCATAGTGTAATGCTAAGGTCTTTAATAAATCTTGTACACCAAGGTTTAAAATGTGAGCAAAGCACCGGAAATGTTGATTGTCTGAATCAAAGTGTGGCGGCAGCTGTTTGCCCAGTTCATACATAAATTTGGTATTTGCAGTTGCGTTGTCGACCGTGATACCTTGTATTTTATCAATTATGTCATATTCCAATAAACATTCATGGAAAATCGTTGCAATATCTTCCCCAGTATGTCGACCGCGTGATGGTATAAAATCAAGAACTACAGATCGATACTTCCATTCATTGTCTATATAATGCATAGTAACCCCGTAGTAACTCCTACCAGCAATTGACGTCCACCCATCAATAGTAAACGACATTTTAGATGATAATTGTTGAAGTCGTTCCTTGAGATTCAATTGGAGCTCTTCAAATCGCTCTTTGACTTTCCTTCTAAGTGTAGACCTTTTAGGAAACACCATATTAGGGCAAATACGTCGAAAATATACTTGTGTAGCTTCGTCATCGAAAAATGAGAAGGGAAGATATTTTTTCACCACCCAATCAACTGTAGCTGTCGTGATGTTGTCACTGCTGTTTTCCGACTGAAATAAAACAATAAATCTTGTGTTATTATTTAAAACATACTAGGTTTGAGCGTTTAGGAGGAGGAGGTTTGTTGTTGTTAAATCGAGAAAATCGTTAAATTGACATTTGTTATATTACCAAAATAAAGTACTTAGTTGTTACTGGCCGATTATGAAAACAAATGAAAATATGGGTGTTTATAAAAAATATTTAAGACGATAATTACATACTTAATATGTCGCACGCCTAGATGAAAACACCACTAACTCAAAAATACTTACGTAAGGACGAGGAGAGGAGGAGAAGTACGCGGAGTTAAAATTCCCGTAGCGACAACTTCGACCATTGTTAAAAAAATATTCTTACCTGTCCACTTCTTCCAGCGGTTACTAAAAAGCTTGTGATATCTCCACTTAATTTTGGTTTAACAGGAAGAGATATTTGTGATTCCTTTTTTTGGAAAGATATTAGACGTTTCCTTAAGCCTGAAGTGTTTCTGTTTTTCATTTTTATTTCAATCTTTTTATGTTGGCACAATTTACACAAGGCAGTTTGGGATGCATGAATTATTTCGAAAAACTCCTCAAATTTGCTTTTGGGTCTTTTAGATCTGTGACTCAAACTCTCGTTACTCGGACTAGAATAATTTGAATCTTCGTCACTCATATTAAATTGTACACGTGATACGTTTTTAGAAAACAACAAGAATTAGTAAAAACAATTATTAAGTTAGACTCGAAGCACAGCTCAATTGGAAATGACTGGAATTAAAATAATTCCTTTATTTATAGTAGGTACGTTTCCTTGCTTTCTACCGCGCCGCCTCGCCACGTGCCGGCTCTATTAAAAGGATGCCGCCGCAAATCAAACGATGCCGCGTGCGGCGTACAAACACAGATTATTACCTACTTGTACAGACGCGACGCGTGAATAAAATATATGTAAAGAATTAGTGCCAATCACTATTCTTTACATATAAGTGAATGTTTTGGCGTACATCTATACTTATCTATACTAATATTATAAAGCTGAAGAGTTTGTTTGTATGTTTGATGACAGAAGTTTTAAAATAAATAAATAAATCCTGAACGTCACTATACCTCCAAAGTTACTATTCCTCGTGGACGAAGTCGCGGGCACTGCTAGTAAATACTTACTCTCATCATCTCTCTCAGAGATATTCGGGCTGGTAAGCAATACAAAACTCTTATCGCAGGCTTTTTATTTTATTAGTAGGTAAGTACCTACGCTTTTTATATTATTTTATTAGTTTTGTAGAATTTTTTTACACGTTTCAAGTATATTTAAAAGTGGCTACAATATTTATCAAACGGGTGATATTTGAACACTTTTTTGCTATTTTTTCTTGTAAAAACTTAAGAAATATAATGACTAAATGTACAATAATAGTACCTAAGTAATTAGTTTAAAACCATATAATCAATATTATAATATATACTTACTAGAATAAATTATTATGACATCTACTACCTATCCTTAACATTTTTTCCTATCATAATACTACTTGCGTGATCAGTATAATGTATTCATTTTCATTCTAAGCACTCTGAAACTTATTTATTCTTTGGAACACCTGTAGGTACTCTTAAAATTCGAAATTATTTTGCATGAGTATACCTACGCCCTGTGGCGGCAATCAAATAGTGTCAAATTTTGTGATTTCGGCGCGGCGGCAACGATTGTTGTATATGATTTCAAAAGAAGCCGCCGGCGCGTGTATCATAACCATGTACTTCCGAAAAGCGGCAAATTTCTTTGAGAAGTAAGTACAAAACCTTTGATGCCGCATTATCAAAGTGCCGATGGTTAAAACATAACTATGCATGCACTCAGTTTGATTTTAATGGATATTTTTTTATTCGCTATGTAGGTATGTTTATGGTATTAGTCGTAATGCGCATAGGTCCAGTTTTTCATATTCTTTGATACAGTTTTTTGCGTCTCATAGAATTCCTAAGCGTACCTATACACCGAACTGTTACACCTAACTACTCCGTGAAATAGCGCTAAGTCCTAGCTGCAAGACGCAAGAGTCTTGCAGGCTTAGTCTTGTTCTTGCTCAAGTCTTGCACGGTCAGTCTTGGTCTTGGTCTTGCTAAAAATACGCGGTCTTGTTCTTGGTCTTGGTCTTGCAAAAACGCAAGAACAAGACCAAGACTGCAAGACCAAGACTGAATTTGGGCAACACTAATGATAACGAGATGAGTATATAATTGGGAGGTATATAATTGTACTCGACTATTATTAGAAAAATAAATTATTGTTAATATTTTATGCATTTAAAGTTGATGAAAATGTGCAATAATATTTAAAAAATATAAATAATTTCCGTGTGGTGACAGAGTAAGAATACAATTCACCATCCCTATCTTACCCGTGGGGGATCGTAAGAGACGACTAAGGGATATAAAACGCATATAACATCTATGCAAGTGAAGGAAAACTCGAAACAAAACCCTGTACCAACACCCTGCCCAACGTGGTATAGTAGAACAACGTTATGTTATTTGTATTATTCTCCTTATCCAATTAATAAAATTAAATATAACTAGCCTTTAACTTCTCCTGGTATATTCTTAGTCAGATTTTATTAAGCTCACGGAAATATAAGAGATGTGTACAGTATGTATTATTAATCTTAAACCCAAATATGAAAATAAAAATATTAAATGTAAATGCATAAGAAATTTCTGTGTAGTGATGGAGTAAGAATACAATTCACCACCCCCTATCTTACTCGTGGGTGATCGCAAGAGACGACCGGAAGCCCAATTGGATGGGTTTGGGGTTTATATTGTTAGGCAGCGGCCTAGTTATACCCTTGGTATTGCAAAGGTTCATGAGCGGCAGTGACACTTACCATCAAGTGTGCTGCTTGCTCGTTTGCCACCACTAGCAATAAAAAAAACTACTTAGGGATATAAAACGCATTTAACATATAGATGTTAAATGCGTTTTATATCCATAAGTCTTGCATAGGCAAGAGAAGGTAATCTCGAAACAAAACCCTGTACCAACACGTCTGATCAGCGCGGAATAGTAGATCAATTTCCCTCCCATTATGGAGGAGGCTCAAACCAACAGTGGGACATATATGAGCTGAGATGATGATGATACATGAGAAACAGCATATTTAATTTCAATTTTGTACACACAATAGTTTGGGAAAAATTTAATTTAGGTACGCTTCATCAATCGAATAATATAGTAGTATAAATAAAAATAATTAACTAAATGTTTTGTAAACAAAAAAAATAAATGTTTGTAAAGGTTATCATCAATCATCATCATCACCATCAATTAGATGTTTTGATACAGACAGGAATTGAATAACAAAAATAATGAATAACATATATTAATATAAAAAATAATAATGTGTGTATGTTTGAAAGGATTTAACTCGATTTATGTCTGGAATTTGATATTTTATAAGGCTATTTCATGTGATAGTGTCTATGGTGAGAAATTCAGCTTTTTAAATATTTTATTGAGATCAATATATTGAGTCCTTAATTAAGTTTTAGGGTTTCGGTAGCCTCATCCGCAGACCACTTAATATTAGCTAAGCCTTTGATTGAGTACACTTGCCTACCCATCAATGCCGATCAATGACACGTTAAAACCATTATGTTACAATACTTCGAAAATTATCAAATAATTGAAGGACATCTTCCTTTTTTTTATTTCGATTGTATATATGTATATATATATATTTATGGAAAATATATAAAATAACCTGAACTTTGCAAGCATACCTATGTAGCGTATAAATAATCCAAAACTGTAATAAATATAATAGCGCATGTTTAATTTTATATAGGGTATGGTCTTGCGGCATAAACAAGCAAGTGCCGACTGTGAGAACAACGAAATCAGCAAAGCCATTGAAAGCCAATAAAAAAAAGATATAGCCTTAATTATATTAGCAATGACCATGGCTAAACCTGTTCGTATGAGTAGATATTTTACATTTAAAGCTAATTAACAATTATTTATTAATTAAATTAAATTATTTATTAATAAATTAAATTATTAATTATTATTAATAAAACAATTTAAAAAATATAATATAATTAAAGCTTTGTAAATAATAAAATAAATAATAATTATTCATTATTTTAGCCATTAGAACAATTTTATTGACTTTTTATAGATGCTCATAATGAATTCAATAAAAAAAGCTATGTGTACAGTAGTTTTTATATCAGCCAAAAAAAATATTTGTACTTATGTATAAGAAATAATCATAGAACCATATTATAATAAGTATTTATTTTCAGAATCAACGTGGGTATCTAAGGTGGCGGATTGAGAATGAAGCGGGAAGGCAAGTTTTATGTTATTCGATACTCGTACAAACACAAAGTCCACTGCAAAAACTTCTTCGCCACATTGTCGACCCGACTATACTCAAGAAATATCTGCCATGATAGATGATCATTAATGAAATTAAAATGAAAATACAGTTTGTTTAAAATAAAATATTTTTTTCAAGATTCCAACAAAAGAAATCCATAGTTCACATAAAACGATAAATGTGATGATATTCAAATTTACTTAATATTTAAAAATTAAAATATACTCATATTTAATAATTAAAACTGAAGACTATGGTTACCTTGGTAACTATCGTTTTCCACGAGGTCATGATCTCACAAAAAGCGGTAAGTCGACGAGAATTCCCTGAACTGTCTGTTAGTGCGTGTAAACGTCATTCACCTGGTCGATATCCGAAAGGGTAACCTAACTACGCGCCTAACTTGGCGGATCACCAAAAGCAAGGTGACGGTGCCGGTAATCCGCTCAAAACTCCTACACCTATCTATAGCGCCGCACGACTGGCTGGCAACTGTATTCCAGTTGAATTATAGTCGGCCAAAAAGGGTTGCACTTGCACAACCTACCGTCTTACGTTTTGATATAGTCGGTAAAAAAAAGAAGCAAAAAGCATGTTTGATAATTCAGTTTAAGTGACAGAAGTCCAAATAATGAACTAAAAGAAATTTAGATGAATACATATAGATATCTAAGTAAAGTAAGCAGATAAATTGCTCCTAAGGGAACTCACAAGACTGTATTTTAACTCATTTTGATTTTTTAGATTTTACACATGCTAGAAACATTATTTTAGCAAGTTTATAAGGAGACTGACAATTTAATTATTATGTAGGCATATAATAATTTTGAAAGGAAATAATTATGAAATTTACATTTATCGTCTACGTATCAAGTGTTGCTGTTTTTTTATTGCGATATTTAATTGGCAATTGCAAGAACTGACCGGTTTTTTTTTAAATTATATATTTCCTTGAAATTCTTCCTGTGTTTTATTTAGAAGAAAACCTTAGCCTAGCCTAGCTGTGTAGGTGCCTGTGCCTTGCCTGTTAAAAACTGTCAACAGCTTGTGTGTTGATGATCGATGTTTGTAAGAAAGAACATTGTTCTTTGATGGTGACGGCAAGGCAAACACAGTCGCCACTTTCTGTCAGACAGTCACCTCGGGGAAGGATAGAAAGTTGATCATAATATCCTCAACCCTGACTCAATCAATTATACCGTGAAATGAAAATAAACTACAAGCCTACTTTAGTTATTGAGTATCTGCTGCGAACAATATGAAATAATGTATGGTTATTGAATCCTGTACAACTAGATCACAACAATGTACTTTAATTGTCGTACTGGTATTGTGAATCTTAGCGGGGAATAGTAATTCTTTGTACGTGTACTTGCAAACAATTTATTTTAAATATCTTACTAAAAAAGGAAATCTCTTGGGTTTTCTGATGTAGTGTCCTGTTTATAGTCTCAATATTTACATGAATAACACGGTATTGTTTTCGTACAGATTCGCGAGTTATCAGCGCTGAGTGCTCTGAAATCCTATTCCGAATAGTCTTTTCATCTACTATCCCTTAAATTACGACAATAATGAGTACCAATTCTCTATGGCTATACGAAAACTGCGTTCGCCAAAAAAAATGTAACTCATCCCTTGTTGTTTCAACTCAACAATGTTTACATCGTTATAGCAATTTAAAATAATTTGGAAAATCCAAAAGTGCACGCAGTACTATTAGTCAATGCCAGAAATAAAAATAAAATTAAAGAAAAGCCTTTTTTAAAAACATCCTTTTATTATTTGCTAATAAAAAAAAAGGTAAAAATAAATTAACTCTAATAACACATATAACACTTTATAAGTTCATTGTAACCCTTAACGATAATTAAGCTTCTTCGTCTATTACAAAATAATTCAATATCGTACATAATTATATATTTTTAACACTAAAACTTTATACCATAATTATTAAATCTTCCCGTTTCTATCACAGACCCAATTTTATAAATAAAAGCGTGTTACATTTTGATGGTAGGATTAAGAACATTTAGCACCTTCTTTTTCCTATGGCCAGCTTCCAGGTCCAACATCAGATTACCATATAGTATCAAAGTACTCGTCAAGACGAATCAAACGAGTCCAAGCTCGATGGAGTTGCGTCGTTTATTTATTTATTTATTTATTCAAAAACATAAAAGCTTACAGTTAAAACCAAAACGCTTATATGCTATACTACACAATCTAAATATCTACTTATTATATCTAATATTTAATTAACAAATAAAATAACATTAACAATACATAGACAGAGCCAAACTTAACGTAGCGCCCAATTTAAATAGATATTTATTTATTTGGTTGTTTATTGCACATGTTCTATCAGTAAATATATCTACATCTGGAATCATTTTCAACATGTTGTTCATTAGAATAATAGCCCTCCCAGTTTAATTACGGAGTTCCTATGGCCCGCTACCAGGTCGATTGTCACACCCTAGTTACCATATAGTATCAAAGTATTGGTCAAGACGAATCAAACGAGCCCGAACTCGATGAGGTTGCGTCGTTTAATTACGGAGTTCTTATGGCGAGCTTCCAAGTCCATGATCAGACCCTGGTTGCCATATAGTATCAAAGTACTCGTCAAGACAAAATAAATGATTCTTATTCTTAAAAGACGAATCAAGCGAGCCCAAACTCGGTGGAGTTGCGTTGTTTAATTACGGAGTTCCTATGGCCGGGTTTCAGGTCCATCTTCAGACCCTGGTTACCATATAGTCTCAAAGTACTCGACAAGACAAATCAAACGAGGCTAAACTCGATGAGGTTGCGTCGTTTAATTACGGAGTTACTATGGCTAGCTTCCAGGTCCATGATCAGACCCTGGTTTCCATATAGTATCAAAGTACTCACCAAGACGAATGAAATAAGCCCAATTTCGTTGGGGTTGCGTCGTTTAATTACGAAGTTTCTATGGCCAGCTTCCAGGTCCATCGTCAGACCCTGGTTACCATATAGTATCAAAGTACTCGTCAAGACGAATCAAACGAGTCCAAACTCGATGGAGTTGCGTCGTTTAATTACGAAGTTCCTATGGCCCGCTACCAGGTCGATCGTCAGACCCTAGTTACCATATAGTATCAAATTACTGGTCAAGACGAATCAAACGAGCCCGAACTCGATGAGGTTGCGTCGTTTAATTACGGAGTTCCTATGGCGAGCTTCGAAGTCCATGATCAGACCCTGGTTACCATATAGTATCAAAGTACTCGTCAAGACAAAATAAATGATTCTTATTCTTATTCTTAAAAGACGAATCAAGCGAGCCCAAACTCGATGGGGTTGCGTTGTTTAATTACGGAGTTCCTGTGGCCGGGTTTCAGGTCCACCTTCAGACCCTGGTTACCATATAGTCTCAAAGTACTCGACAAGACAAATCAAACGAGGCTAAACTCAATGAGGTTGTGTCGTTTAACTACGGAGTTCCTTTGGCTAGCTTCCAGGTCCATGATCAGACCCTGGTTTCCATATAGTATCAAAGTACTCACTAAGACGAATCAAATAAGCCCAAACTCGATGGGTTTGCGTCGTTTAATTACGGAGTTTCTTTGGCCCGCTTCCAGGTCCATCGTCAGACCCTGGTTACCATATAGTATTAAAGTAATCGTCAAGACAAATCAAATGAGGCCAAACTCGAAAGGGTTGCGTCGTTTAATTACGGAGTTCCTATGGCCAGCTTCCAGGTCCATCATCAGATCAGCTCTATGTCACAATAATATTGCATTGTCATCCGATTTATATATGCATGCAAAATTTCAGCTCAATCAGAAACCGGGAAGTGGATCAAATTTAACTTGCAAGATTTGATTACAGACAATGGGACAAGTGAAACTAAGTATAAGCTTATAATGAAAGAAAAGAAATACTTTTGAAATTTCGTGCCATTCTCTACGTAGAGCTAAACATAGCTGTATAGGCTGAATGGGATTTATTTCCTTTGCCTGTCAGAATGGTCGAACAAAAAAATGTAAACGAACCCAATTTTCATAAGGTATACATACACTAATGACTAAGCAGTTTAGTTTTTTATTAATTGCAATTAAACGACAAAGAATTACCGAGCCATTTTCGAAAGGAAACAACGCGTTGCGATTATGAAGCTTTTAAATAAATAAATATGATACATTAAGTTTTACGGTCGTAAATCCTGCCAGATACAAAAAAAAAATTATCCGACGTCCTCGAATATTTTTTTAATCAACTATTTTCTTACTTTAAACAGAATAATTGCTTTTTAAAAATATCAAATATGTTTAAACGAATGTTTTTTCTTGATATATGTATTATAATATTATCCTATAAGTGCAATGTGAGAAAAATACAATCATTTTTATGTTTGAAAAGTGCTTGATTTTCATATGTCGAGAGTAGAGCAAGACCTCAACGCTTCGCTTATGAGGCGTGCAATAACTGTTGCTAAAGCTGATATCAGACGGTTCATTTTTTGTTCATTTTTGTCTTTCATTTTGCATCTTTCACTCGAAGTGACGCATCTGAACACAAAATGAAACATTAGTGCCGAATGAATTCATTAGTGAAACGATCCAACAGTGTTGGATATTGGCATTCGGCATCTTTCACTCGCACTCCGAGTGAACAAGAAATGAACAGTCTGAACACTGAGAGAACTTTCATTCGGGTCCGGTCATTTTGTTTCAAGTTCTGTAGCCGAAGGACATCCCGTGTTGATAATTTTCTGCGCTGCTTTGCACTGGTCGCACGCGGCAAATGTGTGTGTATGTGTGTGTGTTGACAAAATGTAATGTATTTTGATCGATCCACTCGATCGATCAAAATACATTACATTTTTTGGAGAACTTTAAAAAGATTATTACAATATGAATCAGGATCTTCAACTGCTAGTTCTCTCAACAATATATTTGATGCTGCTAATATTTTTTTCTTTCAATCCATGGTAGCACCCATCACCGTCGACGTTTTCTTTACTTCTTTTTTGTCAACTCTTTGATTTTTTTTAGTGCTCTGGTGGCAAACGAGTAAGCAGCACACCTGTTGTTAAGTGTTACTGCCGTCCATGGATCTTTACCATACTAGAGGTATAACTAGGCCGCTGCCTGCCAATAATCCCAAACCCACCCAGAAAGATGGGCTTCCGGCTCTCTCGCTCACGGAACGAAGCACAGCAGCATATTGCCACTGCTCAAGCGACGATTTTCTGCGAGAGTGTGGTAATACCCCGGATGAACTGACCCACGGCTTTAGACATAAAACTGTCAACAGCGTGGTCCTACCACTAAAGAAAATATTAGTAAAAATTGATTAAATGATCATAAATTAAAGTAATTCCAAGAAGCACGACTTCATTCGATGATACATTGAAAGAAATAAATAGTGAATGTTCATTTTTAAATCATTCCCTCTTAGCCGTGTGAACATAAAATGAAAGAAAAATGAACCATCACTCGAGTGAACAATCACTCGAGTGAACCGTCTGATATCAGCTTAAGCGGACAAATACAGTCAAGGAGTTCTTATCACTCTTAATGTAATATAAGCGACCATGTGAAGCTTTTTACGTAGGCTATGGTGTGAACATCACGTTCGGGACAACGGAAGGAAAGCGTGCGGCCCCATAACACCGTGCTCCCTCCCATCGCCATTGGGCCGACCCTTTGTACCAATTTCTTGATATCCTATTACTATAATAAAACCAAAGAGTTTCTTTATTTATTTCAACGTGCTAGTGACCGAAATTAGAAATTGAATTTGGGAAAGGTCTTTACGGGTAGTTAGTAACTATATTACAAAAATACAATACTGTAACAAGTAGAAACCGACCTGTGAACATAAATGTTAGCAAATGAAAAAAAAAATGCATGTAAATACATGTATTTTTTTTTATTTCCAAAGTAATCATTTTTGCTTCAGCAATCCTCTTAATATCAAGGTCACATTAAATATCATTAAGTATATATTGCAACTTCTTTTAAAATACGTTCATAATTATGTATGTCAATGAAATGAAATCAAAATATGGAAGCACTTATGTAGGTACCTATACACTGATAAAGCTGCGGGAGCTGCTCTTAAAAGTATTTGCACGCTTATAAAATTGTTGTTTTTATATTTTGGATGGGCTACACTACTACAATTTTCTAAAGAATTTCTATTTATTTAAAAGATTTTATGGTATACCAACATGGTGAAAAATTATTAAAATCCATCAAGTAGTTTCAGTGTCTTCATTCATTACAAACAAACAAACAAAAAATCTATATTGGTATAGACCTTTAAAGGATTATAAAAGCGCGTTATTTAGTTTTGTATCGAACTTCAAACATTAACGTTTTTGTTTTAATTAAAAACAAGAAGTATCGCAATATTAGCCAGGAAATTTTAGGTGTTCGGTGAATTTAAAATTTAAAGAAACGACGTTGACTCTCAGTATTCTCAGAATCTGTCATGTATCGCTTAATATAAATAATGGTATTTTTGAGAATATGAATCATAATATTGTTGTAAGCGGTAGGTAGCTATGGGTAAAGCGCATGTAGCGACCAAATACCGATTTTTCGATTAAAACCAGTTCTTATAAGCATAATCTCTTGATAAAAAAAATGTTTTGAGCAATGGTGTTTTTCATTTGAATTATTTGCTACAGGTCGCCCAACGCCCTAGCGCGCACTATTGCGCTGTCTGTCACTAGCAGATTACACAGGTCTACAAAAAAAATCTTTTCAGCTGCATGAGATATTTTTGCTGAATAATATGTTTTAAAGTATGCTGATTTTAAAAATAACTTCTATTACATCACGTATGTTTTTTTTTTGCAATATAAGAACACAATAATGAGAAAAATTAACAATTTATTATAGCGCACAGCTTAATATTTATTAAAACGTATCAACAATTATTTTTCTTATTTAAATTTATACACAACTTTATGTTTACTCTTTTGCCTTGTGAATCCATTTCTTCTTTTCTTTGATGCTTCTTTGATTTCGTTTTTGATTTTCTTCTTTGTTTTCTCGCTTAAGCCTCCAACAATAGTCCGCTAACATACCGACATTACATTTTCCTTGGTAACGTCTCTCGATATCACGTACACACTAGTGAAATCTTTCACCTTGTTCTTCACTGTAGGCATCCAAGTTTTCAAGAAAATATTCAATATGGGAGTGTAAGAAGTGAACTTTTAAGCTCATCTTGCACCCTTGAGCTTTATATGCTGTCAGCATACGCTGTGCTGTTTTATATTCGGGATCCTTAGTGTTGCCCAAAAACTTCTGCACTACATTTTTGAAAGAAGCCTATGCTTCTTTTTCGATTTCTCCCATTGATTAAAGAAACATGGGATCAGATAAAATTTTACTTATGTCGGAACCAGTGAAAACTCTTTCTTTTAACATTGTCTCAGACAATTTCGGGAACTTGAAACATATTTATCTAAAACAATCCCCACCTTTTTGCAGCAATTTTACAAACTACTTAATTAGCCCTAATTTAATATGAACAGGCGGCAGTAAAAAAAATGATAACATTTTTCTCGCCAGGAGTTAAACCGTGTCGTGGTAGCTAATCAGTTCTTGTCCAAGGTAGCTCTACTATCCCACAAACATAGAAAATAAGGGAATTTTGTATAACCTGACTGTGACTATTGACCCAACAATATTGTTAGTATTTTAAAATAACCCAAACCACCCATTGACGTTCTTGATATTGGATTTTCTCAAAAATCTTATCTAAGTCATTGTAGTTTTCTTTCATATGAACTGAGTGTCCCATTGGAAAAGATGCAAATACATTTTCATTATACAGCAATACTGCTTTGAGGTTAATTTTGGATAAATGAATGAATAAGCGCCATTCTGACGAATCATATTCTATTTCACAGCATTTCATGAGCCCACGAAAATCATTACAATAAACTAGAATTCCCTCTTCAGTGAAATACTGAATAAATTCACTCTTGATGTCTGTACCAGGAAAATGAGGTACCAGATGATAAAAGGTTTTTGTTTTTTAGCCTTGAAGCTAGCAATTCGGCTAAAATCTTTTAAAAGAAATCTTTTGAAGGACCCAAGTCTCCTGACTGGGTCATTGAGCTAAGTCCGAGTAAAAGTTGAGGTCCCTCATCGATAGAAATATCTGAGCTAGATTTCTTCTAGAGAGTAAACGTTTCTGAGTTCTTGGCATCACTCAGAATGACATCTAAATTAAGAGCTCGGTGCAGAACTGGTATTTCAGAGCTATGGGACACTGGACAATTAGCTGAATCAAAGTTAGGGTCACATATTTTTTCTTATTTTTCGTATTAAAGGTGTAGATTGTTGGCCTGAGATATCGATTTCGAGCGACCGCAGCGCCAAAGTTTAATGTAACATCTGACGGGGCGGATGAATGACCTAGAGAGCGCGATTTTCAAAATGTTTTGCAACAAACGTTCCACGTTGAGAAATTGTTATTGAACTTGAATATTTTTTTTTTTATTTTTTTTATTATGAGTATGTTATACCACAGACTTTTTGTCCGTGCTCTTTTTATATTTAATTTAATTGTTATGGTGGTTTGTTTTTAAAATTAATGTTCTTGAAGTGGCTTTATTACAATTGGATAAAGCTTGAAGAGCGCAATTAATGTGTCATAGATGTTGAGCGACAACATGTCTTTTAGGGTTTCTTCTTGGCGCTGGTGGTCTTGTTGTTGGTGAAACCCTTCTATTTGTAGATGTTTCTGTCCTCTGTGATGTTGTGATGATGATAATAATGTCTGTGACGTTTTATTTTGTGTGACTTTGGAAGTCTATGTCTAGGTTGATAGTAATTGACTCCACGCTTGTGTTGACTTTAGTTTAATGGGGTAGTAGACCAAGCTCTTTCATTACCCTTTCGTCTCTATGTTTTACCGCCATCTTCTTGACGTATTCCAGTATAGTACCAGAATCCTGATCTATGGACTTCCTCATGAGTTTCCAGATGGCATCTTCACGGGTGTCTGTGTAGTAAGTGCAGGATCTGGTATGCCTGGAGATGGCGACCACGGCGTGTTGTATGCTGTTATGTAACTTTTGCACCGAGTCTCTAGTCTGAATTATGATGACGTTAGGTGCGCCGAGTCCCTGTGCCTCGTGGATGGTTCGCAGTTCGGAGCCCTCACCGGTGCCGTATCCCTTTTCCTTGAAGCTTTCTTTCTCTGCCTGGGTGTGTGACAGGTATAGAGTCTCGGGAAGGTCGGGTGGTATGACGGCGTCGGTGTATTTGTATATGTTCAGGGATTTTATGATCTTATTTGACGAGTATATGCCATTGTAGTTGTTCTGGAGGGCATATGCTACGTCCATGGGGCACCGATGCGTACACAGCAGTTCTTGTGTTGCCGATGGTGTGGTCAGAGGCTTGTCATGTCTCATTTTGAATAGGTTGTCCCGATCTATGAATGGGATTTGGTTTGTATCTCCAATGAGGAGGAGTTCTTTGGCCTTGACAGTTCGCATTAATAAGACTACGGAGCCGAAGTGATTTATGAACGCTTCATCTATGATTAGCCGGTGAAGCGCTTGGTTTTTGTTCGTTCTGACTCCGTTTGTCATAGCTGATGCTACTGTGTAGACGTTTTTGGCCGCCTTTTCCCCCATGCGTTGGGTAATCCTATTCTTTAGATCGTCTTTTGCTTTGAGCAGTGATGTTAAAACGACGTCGTGTGCGGGGTTGAAGTTTTCCACAATCCAGGTTGATTTGCCGCATCCGGGCATTCCGTTTACCAGGGTGATCTTGTCTGGTAAGTCCCATGTACTCGCTTCCAGATCTCTGGCTCGTTTTAGAATTTTCTCTGTGAGCCAGATTTCAGTGAATTTCGCAGTGACTACAATGGGGTCGTGTTCCGGGGTGTGGAATGTTATTCTACCGTTTTCCTTTGTGGCTTCTTCATCGATGTCTATGAAGCCTCCGGTGGCACTAAACGCGGCCATGTGGGATGAGATGGGTTTACCCACCATGACCTCGCCTGTTTGGTTGTTGTAAACGTTGGCCTCTTCTTCCTCGAGTCTGACTTTCAGCAACCCTTCGCTTTGATAGTGGTAGGCTTCGAGTATCTTGCTGGCGGTCAGGGCTTTGATAACTATTGTGCCTTCTAAAATGGCCTTGTATTCGAGGAAGGCATTCATATATAGGTCCAACGTTGTGTTCACCGGTCGGTAGTTTGGTGGTTTCACTATTCCTTTGTCGGCGTTTGTGCTTAGTTGTGGTTCTTTTTCTTTATCGATTGGGCGTTCTTTTCTAGTAAAAGCCTCGAGTGCAGATGCCAGTCGCTTACTGCTTTTTTCTTCGCCGTGTTTTTTGGTGATGGCGGAAAGAAGCGGGTTTAATAGTGCTTTTACTGTGCTGAATGGTGTTTTTATTTCTGTTTTGGTGTTTTCCCCGTTGTCGTTCTGCTCGTCTTGGCGCTGAGGCGTAGCTAGTTCGGGCTGATTTGGGTTTAATTGGCTCGATATAGAGGCTTCGTTTTGGACGTTGGCCGCAGGGCGTAGTGTGATTTTAGAGGGGGGAGCGAGTAAGAAGCTCAGATCTTGGCCTCTATTCTCGTAGGTTATAACCTTGTGGTGTTTAGAGGCCATGATACACCCCATATAATCCGCAGCTTCTCCTTTATCGAAGCCAACTGTCATTGCATCCACACTGATGGTTTTGGGGATGGAGTCGGTGTTTTCTTCACTGTTCTTTGCTATGTTTTGAAGGAGGACACTATCTTGCGCAAACTGGGTCTCGTCGGCTTTCCTGTTGAATACGAGCAGCATTTTATTGCGTGCTCGTATTAGCCGACACTCCATGTTTCCTACTTGTATAGTACTGTAGGTATTGTATACTGATGATTTCAATTTCGTTCGGCTAGTGCTTCCTTTTAATAGAACAGCTAGTCCTGGTGATATGGACACCCTATTTTTTCTGTCCACGTAACAGAAGGCGATGCCCAGTCTTTCGTGAGTGGTGGACATGAACAGGGCCACCGGGCGAGTTCTTAATCCTGGTGTTCCTGTTTCGCCATTTGCTAGCAATTGGTGTTCAGTGAGTATTTGTATTTGCCTTCGCGCTGTTATTGTTGTTTGATCGGGTTGTGTTGGAGCTGATGTTTGGGTGATGGTGTTTGACCTTGGTCTTTGGTCTTCATTGAGCGTACTATTCCTTCGTGCTGCTCTACGTATGGTATTTTCAACGTAGGTGAGGAATGTTGGTCTTATGTCTTCGTCTCCCATTAAGATGTTCAGTTGTGTATCTTTGACCTGTACTCCTGTTGCTATTTCGAGTGCACTTCGTTCGATTAGAAAGCGAGGGCAGTCGTATAGTAGGTGCCATACGGTTTCTTCGGTGTGGTCGTCGCATTCGCAGCTTGGGTTATTTTTGAGCTTAAATCGATACAGGTAAGCTGCAATGCCTCCGTGACCTGTGAACGCCTGCACTAAGGTTGGTGTCAATTTGATGGATCTCACCAGACGGTAGTTGTTGGTGACGTCTGGGAGGAATTTTTTAGTGACTTCCCCTGTTGTGGAGGCGTTGTACCGGTCCTGCCATATTTTGATTGTTTCCTCTCGGATGGTTCTCTTTACATATGACAGGGGCACTTTGTCGTAGGATGTGGCGGGTGTAGTTGCTAGTGCTGCTCTCTTTGCCAGCTCATCGGCTCGTTCATTTCCGACGGTGCCTGCGTGTGCTCTGAGCCAAAATAGTCTGACGGTTTTGCCTTGGGCACGGATGTCTTCCAGGTTTTCCCTTATGGTGTTAGTCAGGGGTGAGATGTTAATAGAATTTTTGAGTTGGTCAAGCGAAGATCTAGAGTCACTTAGTATGTTGGCTGTGGTAACATTACTACTTTTAACTTTCTCAATTGCTCTGTGAATGGCATACATCTCTGATTGGAAGACCGTGCTGTAGGCTTCTAGGCTGAACAATGAGTAGTGGACTTCCCGTTCTTTCTCCCACCATGTTAGGGCAGCGCCAGTTTTCCCATCTATTTTGCTGCCGTCCGTGTATATTTGGGGTCCGGATATTTGGTGTTCAGTGATGGTTTCGGCGTCCATATTCTCAAGTAGCTCGTATGAAATTGAGATGAGTTTGGAGGGATGAGGTAATTCATTGAATGTTACCCTCCTTTCGAGGTCTTTGTTCGGTGGTAGGTACTCAAGTGAGTGACCTTTTTTGGCTTTGTATAAGCTGGCGTGTTCTTGAACTCGCAGGTCAAGTGGTATCAGTCCTGCGAGCGCTAGGGCTGATGTCAGTGAGACGGTTCTATATGCTTTGCATATTTTTAGTGCAAAGCTTCGTTGGATGGAGTTTATATTTTTTTCTTGTTGGATTCCAACTCTATGGCTGGTGCCCACACGCTGGAAGCGTATGTAATAATCGGCTCAATCACCGCAATGTAAATAGTCCTTACAATTTCTCCATTTAGGCCCCATGTCACCTTAGCCGCGCACGCTAGTTGTTTGTAGATGGCAGTGGCTTTTTTGCAGACAGCGTCTACATGGTTGGTGAAGGTGAGCGTTTTGTTTATATGGAGGCCTAAGATCTTGATGGTGTCGACTACTTGTATCGGCTGACCGGACATGTATACCGGTATTGGGATGTCGAATTTCAGTTTTTTGGTAAGGACCATCGCCTGGGTCTTGTGCGGCGCAAAATTCAACTTGTTTTTGATTCCCCAATCCACCACTTTGGTTAGGGCTCGGTTTGCCGTGTCAGTGATGTCTTGACCGGAGTGTCCAGAAAATGTTAGGACCACGTCGTCCGCGAATGCCTGACATCGTATCCCCTCGCTTGACAGTAGTTGGAGCAGCGAGTCCAGGATGATGTTGCAGAAGGTTGGTCCTCCGATAGAGCCTTGGACGCAACCCTTCGTGGTTGACTTTTCGCTGGTTGTTCTTGCGTAGTTGACAATGATTTTGCGGTTTTTCAAGTAGGAGTCGATTATGTTGTACAGATTTCTAGGGCACTTCTTTTGAACCAGTTGGTGTTTCAGTGCTGGCCACCAGGCGTTATCGAATGCGCCTTCTATGTCTAGTGATATAACGAGCACAATCTTTTCCACGGCAATCTCCTGCCTGATGTGCTGCGTGAGGTCATAGAGTGCGTCCTCAGTGCCTCGTTGTGGCATGAATCCATACTGGTTTGTGTTGAGCGTTGGAAGGATGTGATATTGGATACGGCCTATCATCATTTTCTCGAGGGTTTTGCGGAGAACACATAATAGACCAATCGGTCTATAGGATTTTGGCTGAGTGTAGTCTTCCTTGCCGGGTTTCTTTATTATTACAACGTGGGCTATCTTCCATTGTGAGGGGAAGTATCTAAGTTTTAGGCACTGGTTGGTTATTGCCAAAAACGTCTCCCTTTCTGATTGAATGGCCACGGTGCAGATGTCGGCTGTTAACCCATCCGGGCCCGGTGCTTTCTTTGGGTTGAAAGATGAAAGCACTTTGTCAAGCTCCTCTGGTGTGAAGGGTGGGTCGTCTGCTTGCAGTTCTACCGGGTCGGTCGATGTTTGTTGCCTTAGGAAAGCGTGATGTGGCATATCGCTGTCTACGGAGTCGTCTGGGTAGAATGTTTCAGCCAGGAGTTTTGCAGAGTCTGCCGGGCTTAGGGTTTTGCCGTCGTGCCCCCTGAGTGAACGTGAACTTGAATATTTACAGCATAACAATAACGTTGAATTTTTGGAAACTAGCTGTTGATTCTTTTTAATAGATTAATAAGAGTAGTTGAGACACAATTTTTATGTTTTTCTATCATTACATTACATAGTATAAAACAAAGTCGCTATCCGCCGTCTGTCTGTCCCTATGTATGCTTAGATCTTTAAAACTACGCAACGGATTTTGATGCAGTTTTTTTTTAATAAATGGAATCATTCTTAAAGGAAGGTTTATATGTATAATACATGCATAATATAGTAGAGAAACGCTGATTAATTTAGAGGTTTCTAATGTGATGTCGTAAATAAGCACGTTTTTTTGCACTTATATTGCAAACGTTGGCTGAACCCTACGAGATAGACCAAAATAATGTACTACAGTATTATCCATCTTAAAAAGTTCAACAAAAAAGTCCACGATGGCATATGTCTATCTCTTAGGGATAACCCACCATAACCATTTTTTATCCTCTACTAAAAAATGATTATTTACTAAGTGATTTTATACAATACAGCATTAATCCTTATCCAATTAAGTACCTTAAATAAATTTTGCATTTATTATAGATCAATATGCTTTTAATAGTATGTAATTTAAGTGAATATTGCCGAAGATAGCGAGGGCGGGTTACTAGTTTATAATATAATATACAATCAAGAGCAGGTCCGAACTGACATTTTTGTATTCTACTTACCTAAAATTCCAACTATGTATTTATTTGTAATTTCACTACCAAAATTTATTCTAATTCGTAAAATATTCATTCAATAAAATAATTGCAAATTCAGTAGGAAGTGTGTTTATCTCTACGCAAGGAAATGTGCCTATTGCGTAAACTCAAATACTTACTTTTTGTTTACGATCACCTCGTCGATATCTAAAAAAAATCCTAGGGTTTTAAAAAAAATGTCAATAAATGAAACACAAGTATAAAAATGATTTATTTACTACACAATAACAAATATGAGTCGCCATTACTCGCTATCTCAAAAGCGTGCTAGGGTTGTACAAAAATTAGTAAATAATTCATTTATTTACTAATTTTAACAGAAGTTTGTAAATTATTAATATACTAATTAAAAGTATGTAATTAAACAATAACGAAATATGAGTTCAAAATTCTGATGTTTTTTCATTCGATTACGGATCAAGTTCTGATTTCTGCTAATTTGATGATAAAATCAATGGCTATCACAAAACCTATCAGAATGAAAACGTTACCAGCTGCCCGATTCACGTAAGTAATAAAAACCGTAGCGCAGTGACGTCACTTCGTTTTTTGCAAATTTAGCCCTTTTAACCGACTTAAAAAAAGGAGAATTCTCAATTCGCTGTATTTTTGAACCAATTTTTATGATTCTTTACACCAGGTAACTCAGAAATTGTATAGTAATTGAGCTATTGGAAGATTTATGACAATCCAAGACTAGATAAGTAAGTGCATTTAAAACAGAAAACCAAAAGGCGATTTCTAAGTTCCTAAGTTAAAACGACTTTTGCACTGGCGTGTTTAAGTGAATCGACTGGCTGGGTAGTTAAGTTACCTGTATCTTTCAAAATCATTAGGCGTTCTTCTCTTTCATAACACGTAAAGCTCTTTCTTTCCCCTCTTTCATAGCCTCTATGATACTGGGTGCGTCACGAATGGGCATGCTTCGTGACTGCCGAGGATCAACTAATTCTGGAAGTAGGCAATCGTAATAAAACCTAACTAATTTCATCTCCATTTTCTCCTCCCAAAATTTGTCGTCCTTTTCTATAATATAAACTTTCATAGGTACAGTAGCACCAAACCAGATGCCAAGCATGCAAACGTTTCTTTTAGTAATATGTACCTGTCCCTGAATTTGGAAATACCAGTTATGATTTTTATTTATGACATAACCCTTGGAAGCCTTGTCCTTAACCCAAAAGGTATGTTTGGCCATTGCTTCATCAAGAGTCATGCCAGCTAAAGAATGTGGGCACTTAATTTCAATTAAACCGTTTGCATAAATGCCATCTGGTGTAGTACCAAGAAATTCATATTGATCGTCGACGAACAAACTGCAACCTTGTATACTAATATTCTCTTGAATTTCTAACTGTTTAATTGCGGTTTCTTCGTTTTCGATACCGTACCGTACAGCAGGCAAACTGGAGATATTACTACCATAAACGATTTTACGAACAAGAACAGCACAACTTGTGCTCTCTCGTTTTTTACAAACTTCCCCGAACGATGATGAGGTTAGTAATTTTCTCCTTGTACTCATCCACTCAGAACTACTTCTTTGCAAATGGGTCGACCTTTCAAGCTCCTCTCTTTCAGCACAAGACAACTTTAAATCGGCTAAAAAAGATGACTTGGCTTTCTCATATAATTCTGGACTCAGATCAGGTTTTTCGCAGTTTGGTCCATAGTGAGCGTCTTTCGATACAGCGCTGTGGCTCTTTTTCAATCTTAATTTAGGTTTAGCAATTAAACGGATTCTACGATTACAATTTTCCACTTTCGCGATCAAAGGATTAGGACTAGATTTAAATATTACCTCATGAGTTTTACTATGAATCGATCCTGTATTAAAAGACACAACAGCAGCTGCGCATCGGCCCGCATAAGAACCACGGGAAGAATAATTTACACGCTTACCCCCTACTAATTTGGCAATCACTGCGTTAAAACTTTCAACTATATTACTTGTACAATTATGAATTAAACTTCTAGAATGATATGACAGTCTTTTACTTAAAATGTGTACCGCGTCCATTAATCCGCATCCAACAATTGCTGGAAGCAACCCAACAGGTTCTATTCGACGAGTATCAGGTCTACAGAAATACTCCTTGCAATATTGGTGATTACCAAATACGTGTTGTGGACCATTTAGGATATCTTCACTAAGATTTTTTATTTTTTCTTCGAGTGACTGATTTTGATCGCCCCAATATTTAATAGCGCATTTTACACCCGTTCTTAAACGCAAATACCTTTCTTTTAGGAATTTCCGCAATTCGCAAGGATACTTAGTGTCTTTCGACAGTTTCTCCAAGCTATTGCAGTAGTTTCGTAAAAGATGATTTTTGCATTCAATTTTCTCTACTGTTAAATTACCGTACGGTCGCGAATCTAATATTTTTTTATAAGTACTGGAATCGCCGTCTGCTTCAAATTTATTATAAATTACACCGTGATCAACAATGGAACGTTTAAACCCCTCAACTATTATGGTCGATTCCATACCGGTAGATGATCCCGAATAATTCTTGAAACAACGGTGTTCCGAGGTCTGACTGTCGTTCTTTGCGGCTCGTGCACAAACTACGCAGTATTTATTTTTAACTCCAAAAAACAATACTTTATTAGTTTTAATGCCAATTATCGCAGCTGCGCCGGACAAGGCGGAAAAATTCTTACCATAAGATCTCTTGCTCCAACAACCGCCAACAGCAACAGATATTAATGGTGTACCATTTTTATCAACACTACCTATAGACACTGCGTACTCCGCTTCTTCCTTGACAGCTTCTGCCATGGAATGTGCTGCTGTCTTTTCCCACCAATCGCAAACCGTATTATTAATTTCATTGTATAATGAAGGTGACATGATTGGTAGGGCTACTGCGGCAGTTAATGTTTTTAACTGATAGTAGCTCCCACCAGATGATATGATACCAGATACAATTTGATGATTCACTTCCATTCTATCTTCTTTCTTTTCAATCAAACACACAGTAAATTTCATACTACACATACTACATTTCATGATGAGTCTTGAGTCCAGACCAACTTTTACTTCACCTATTATACTGAGGTAACTTAAGTTACAATCCATTGGACCGTGGTCCCCTATGGCCTGAAGAGCTTTAAAAAAAAAAGAAACGTCTACAACTCTACGCCCAACTTCCATTTCATCCACCTTTCCCTCTTGGTCGTTTTCAATAACTAGTTCCTGTAAAGAAAGATAATGGCTTGATTTTTTTTATAAAAAATAATTAAAAATTTAAAAAAATGCAAAAGAATTAATACAATATTAGGTTCCTGATGAATAGAAATTATAATTTCTTTACGCATTAGGTATTGTTTTTTATGACGTCACCTATTTGAACGTAAATTTTCTTTTGAGAAAGTAATTGAGAAGTATTTCTTCGAAGTAGTAAAGTAATTGAGAAGTATTTCTTAGAAGTATTTCTTCGAAGTAGTAATTGAGAAAATAAATTAATTATAAAAATGTTATACTTACAGTTTTTTACAAAAAACACAAATTCACAATACGTAATTCTGCTGTCTGCAGCCGACAAGCGTAATGTCGCGTTCACTTACAGAAAGGAACTGCCGTTAGTGACCACCGAGATTGCACGAATGAAACGAACGCTTTATCCCATACATTTGTGTATGAAAAATTTACCTTAAAATATATCTAGATTTTAGGGCTTTAAAAGAGGAAGTCTTTGTTTGTAAAGGTATAAAAAGAAGTATACAGCTATACTTATTGGTTTCTTCAGTGTTCAAAAAGTGTTTCTTTTTATCAATTTGTGTTGATTTATGGGGTTAAATCTGAAAAATACGAAGTCATGTTTTTGCATTTTTACTCAATTTTGTGCGTTTGTTGACGTTTATTATATAACAACTATTAGGTTTAAGAGTTTAATATAAGCATGAACATACTTATTGGTCTTTGATTGTAATATATACAAATTATCATTGATATCAATCATATGTAAATAGGTTAAATATGAAAAATCGTAACACTCTTTTCGATGATTTTCACGATCTACACCCTTAAATCCTTTAACGTCTACCGAACAGAAATAGCAGGCAGTTGTGTGACTTTTCTGTTCACGCCATATCCTAGGAATACCAAAACGAATTGCAATTCTCTTTCCCTTAAATCACAGCCGCAGATCTTCCTCACAACTTATGAGGAGCCCATGATTTGTCTTGATCACCAATTATTAATTTGAAGTACCTAAGGCAAATAAACCTTCTTCACATAATCACTTATATATCTTTGTTGAGTTTTCCTGTCTATTCACCACAAATATAACAGAACCAGAAGCTGTCCGGAGAAATTACACAACCTCTATGAGCCATAACATACACATAAAAACAAGAGCACAGTAGCATTTCAATGCTGGATATCAACTGAGTCTGGCAAGACAGGCTCAGCAAGATAATGGACTGAGCCTGTTCGAACATAATTATTCCAACACAATGTTCACCTCTAAGAACAAGGTGAAACATGTTCAATAGTACTGGTAATGTATATACATATAGTATAGTAGTAGTATAGTAGTAGTACTGGTAATATAGTATAATACCATTATTTATCATTTCTTTATTCACGCTGTGACATTGGTTATCGTCTAACTTAACTTTTTCAGACACAATAATAATGCAACCGTCTGCCTAACATCAAAAATTATTTATACCAACCCAGACAACAACTTTATTGAGTATAACATAATAAAACTCTGATTTCAAACCTACATGCTTAGCCTGCATTCCAAATTTTACGACTAACTTATTATTTACAATATACGAAGACATATCATCTGCATAGCTCGTAAATACAGACTTATCTGTATATACAACTATTCCATCTTATACAGTATGATTTTTACTTGAGACATTAATGTGAAAACAGAATCATTATTAAAAATTTAAAGAATGTTAGCTCTTATCTAATACTGTGCATAAATAATTATTTATACACAATTATTAGTAAGATGATTGCGCCACCTACTTGAATTATATTTAAAGGTACGAAAAACTATGCTAAAATTTAATAAGTATCATTTTATAATCTAAAATAGCTCCTATACTGTTTCGAATAAGTGTCACGTTCTGAATAGCTTTATTATGCCGCCCACAAGAACTATTTTTACATTGCATTGTCTCGTTTGGTGATATTCGCTGTATTAACCCCTCAGTTCAAAGTCGTAAAAACGGCTGGAGAAACACCAGAAAAAGGACAGTCCCACTATCTTGGGAAATATAACACAAACTATGATTGGCAATCCGCCTGCCAAGCGCGGCAATTACAGAATTATATATAAACTTTGGCGAGCCCGATGTCTAATAGCGGACATCGAACTGCTGATATATGGTTGAATGTTTTCTATAATTTCTATTCTGATTCTATAAATTATAAACAATGTTATTATATAACCTAATTTTACTGCGTACCTGTTATTTTACCTCTTGGCTTCTCGCTTGCATTACCTATTTTATACTTAAATATCGGCTTGACTTCGTAGTAAGCATAAATAAATTTCTACATTATTAATTTGGTAGAATTTGTAAAGTACTAAGTTTGCTCAAAAAGTTGCTGGAGCTCTTTTGAATATGTTTTGATCAGTTCTTGGAGTAATATTAGAATTTTAATAAGAAAACAATTTTATTTTATATATGTATATTTATAAGTTCGGATTTCCTCATGTTGTCACAATTAAAACACACTGTATATTAGACAACAGAAACACAACAGGTTAACTTAAGTAAGTACTTATTACAGTTATTACACTGCAGGCAGCCATTCGCATAGGTTGTCTCACCAGCTTCCTCGTCTAAATCAGTTTGGCTGCCGATCAATTTACAGACAGACGCAAAAATGGAACTACTCCGTGCAGTCGTGTGTTTCGCCGTGCTTGCTGTCGTCACAGCTACAGAGGTAGCACAATGTCCAAGTAAGTTATCTAAGAAACACTAACACTCCGTTATAACATGACCCGCTTTCAACTCGTTTTACGTCCACTTATTTCGTTCGCGTGTTTATTTTTGTTAGTATTTATTTGTTCGCTAAACGGATTTTGTGTACGTGATTTACTTAAAATCAATATAAGCGGTAGATTTGTATTGTATGTTGTGCATATACTTTAATATGATGTTTACTCTGAAATATCTATTATATGTATAAACGATTATATAATAGTGGTATTTATAGAGAAATGTACTGCTGTACATGAAATAATAATCAAACTATTTACATTATAATTCTTGTCTAGCAGGCTAGATGTATCTGTCTACGTCATTAACAAATAACAAGTTAATTATTACTGATATCATTGCATTGCTAGCAGTTTAATATATATCTATTTTCAATGATTTCCTTAACTTTGACATAGTGATATTAATCGGTAGTGGGACACTGTTTTGTAATAAATACATTGTCTACGCTAATTACGTTACCTACTAAGTAATGAATAAAAAAAACACTTATCCAAAATGACTATCATATTATCTACCTAGATCTTATTATGTCGAATCTTGTATGGATTGCATAATTACAATACATACATGTTGTTGTTAATCTGTGCATTAGGATTAATAAATAAACACTCTCTTTTTTTTTTTTTTTTTTTTTTTTGGGGGCGGGTTACGGTCGGCACACTCCTCGCACCACTCCGTCCGGGGTGACAGAGGGGCGTAAGCATGCACACCCGTAACCCACCCGTGACGTCGCCTTCGTCGTTGGGCCAACCACCGGAGCAGAGTGACTTGACGTCAGTGGTTGGCCCGACGGAATACCCCTGAGGAGTACCCTCTCCTCGACCGACGTCCCCCCCTCGGGTAGGATGTCGGCCTTTCCTCACGCGGTCGGCCTCTCGGCGGGTGACGGACTAAATCCCCGATCCAGTCACCCGCGGCCTCGGCTAGGGCGGCATCAGGCGCAGGTAATCGCGCCTGCGCCGCCCCAGTCGCCGGCGGCGGCTCGCGTCGTCGAGGAGACGCTCCTCGCGCACGCGCTCCGCCGCCTCCTTCCGCGAGACTAAATAAACACTCTCTTATCTTATTTTTTTTTTATTATGTATATGTTCAAGTGATTAGGATCTAGACAAATATTGACGTAACGTTTCCTTTTTTAAATTCTATCTTAAATTAATTATTGTATAAAAATTTAAAATATAGTAGATATAACCAAACTATAATGTAGAAATATTTTTTTTTGTAAAAAAAGCATAGTACTTATAGTTACTTACTGATGACGGTACTTAATGATTGAAAATGCTTTAAAAATATTAAAAAAAAAAAAAAAAAAAAAAAAAAAAAAAAAACACCCTAAGCTCTTTTTCAATAAAATATATTTAAGTTAATCAATCTAGTTTTCATTTAAATTTACTATATATTCTTTTTAAATTATACAATGTTTTTTTCCTTTTTTTGTTTAATAAAACTCAAAATAAATAATTGATTTTGCTCATGTAGTTGTGATGCAAAAAAAAAAAAAAAACTGAGATAGCGTCATCTATCGAGTCCGCCAACTTCTTAGACATGGATGGCATAAACTATTTAAAATATTGCTTTGTCATCTGATAAATGTGCTAAGTTTCAAATTAATCCGAGGCTTTAGAAGTATAATATATATATATATATATATATATACACGTTGGCGTTCGCCAATTATTCGCAAAAAAAGTGGCGCACATACGGTTTATTATTTTTTATGAATTTCTCAATAGGATGTATAGAAGGGTATAGTATAATATATAATTACATTTAATAAAAATCATTGAGAGTTTGTTAATATTTTTATTTTATAATCATCTTACTCATTTGGCAATGAAGAGCATATTAACCTTTCTAATCAGTTTTTAAAAGTAGGTCCTACTAGGCGTGTACAGTAGCCATTTCTACGATATTTAGCAAACAAAATGAATTAGTATTTTCATTAACAAATAAAACAAAATAGTATATTAACATAATAAAAATATAATATCGTCGTTATGGCAGAATCCATGGAGGACCTTGGCACCATGCTCAACGATCTCAGCAGGATATTCCAACTAGTGGGTTTAAGAATGAATTATTGAACATGGACAAGACTAAAGTCATGTAAAATGTCCATGTACCGGTCCTAGTTGGCAATGCGATTCTCGAAATTGTCGATCATTATGTTTACCTTAGACAAACAGTCCAGTTAGATAGATCGCAATAAGATTTACTATAAACAATGTTAGATATTTTTTAAAAGAAAATTTTTATCGACCTTATAGTGGGGAAGATACTATGATATTTATTGCTTAGTTTTTATTTATGACTTTCTTTTTCTTCCCCAAATACTCATGGTTGTATAATGTAGCAGAATGTGTGGCATGTATGCATGTGTATACATGTATGTAGATATATGTGTGTATGCGCGTGCATAATGTAATATGTATTATGTTTGTTACCGGGAATGGATTGTAAAGTGTCACATACAAATCCGAGAGGTTTAAGTGACACTATATTCAAATTCTTTTATGTGTTTTGTTTGGTAATTAAATAAATAAATAAATATACCAATTTCGAGTAAGAGGTCAGCCGACGAATCCAATTCGGTTGGCCAGCGTTCAGGAAACTAAAGAGGATCTTCTTATCCAACATACCTCAGTGTTTGAAAACACGAGTTTACAACCAGTGTATGTTACCAGTGATGACTTACGGCACGGTACAAACGTGATCCCTAAATGTAGGCCTCATAAAAGGCTCAAAATCGCCCAGCGGGCTATGGAGCGGGCTATGCTCGAGATTTCTCTGCGAGATAGAAACCGAAATACAGAAATTCGCAGAAGAACGGGTGTAACCGACATAGCACGAAGAATTAGCACGCTCAAGTCGCAATGGGTGCCTACCCACACATCGCTCGAAGAACCGACAACCACTGGAGAAGAAAGGTTCTAGAGTGGCGACCACGTACCAGATGACGCAGTGTAGGACGTCTCCCCACTAGATGGATAGACGACCTGGTGAAGGTTGCTGGGCGTCGTTGGATGCAAGCGGCACAGAACCGCACTCTGTGGCGTCACATGAGGGAGGCCTACATCCAGCAGTGGACGGAGATAGGCTGAAATGATGAATAAAAATATGTAAAATAAACATTTGTAAACTACTAGCTCTTGAACGGGAGTATGTCCGCGTAGATATCATCTCTGATAGAGGTAAATAGAAAAAGTAATGCAAGGTGAACATTGTACAAGGTAGGTTGCATCTTGAACACCTCGCTTTCGTATATCTATTCATTCTATAAATTAAACTGCCTTTAATATTACAGTTACTCGTGTGACTATGAAATAACAATACAATTGTCGCTACCCTTTATTTGATCATAGGAGTCGGTTTCAACAGCAGAGTGGGCATCCGTTCTGCCAACCCGCCTGTTATGTGTAGCGACGTAGCACTCCTTACATCTGTAGGGTAGGCTTACGCCCCACAGTGAACGAAGACTGAATGGTTGTAATATTCTGTTTCCGTTTCCGTATAAACAGATTAACGCACATATTATTATGTCAATTTAGAATCTCAGATATTAGCTCCCGTTGCAAGAATTACCTGACTGCTGGCGAAAACCAAATTAAAATGATTTTCATTATTTATATTATAGGGTGAAAAATATCAAATCAAATTCGTTCTCTATTCACACCCTTACAGAGAAATTTATCCTCTGAGGGACTGATTTTCAGGATATTCTTTTTAGTGAGTCTCTCTATCTATGGCTGTTTGGAGTACCAAAATTACGACAAATAAGTAGATTTGGCGGATTTTTCAAGTCAATAACAGTTCAAGTAAAATATTATTACAAAATTTAATCACCTCATTCACATTCAATTTTGCAACTCTGTCTCACCCCCTTCGGGATGGGTTTTTATAAAATTCTTTCTTAGTGTGTCACTACTTCACAAGAACAAAACTAACGAAAACGAACGAAACGAACGAAACTACTTCCAAAAGTTTCATGTTTCTAGCTTCAGTGGTTTCGGCTCGGCGTTGATGAGTCTGTCAACAGCCCTAGCTCTGCGGAGTTGTCGGTTTCGCCGGATAGTAAGTCGACTAGCCGGTCGGCTAGTCGCACCAAAACTATAGTCGTCGCATCTTTAATATATATACGTATATATGCAGTTATACAATGAGTATGGGCCTAATACAGATAAAGAAAAATGGCATAGTTGCTATGCATATACATATTATATTACTCTAGGCTGAAATCTTTTCATCTCTAGCACTGTTATTATCTGTTTAGACCACATAGATTCTTATGATACCTATTGCAATGCAGGTGAGGGTGACATTCTATTTTGCACGCCAGCGTTGAGGTCTTGCTCTACTTTCGATATATGAAAATCAAGCACTTTTCAAACCTTAAAATGATTGTATTTTTCTCACATTGCACTTATAGGATAATATTATGATACATATGTCAAGAAAAAACATTCGTTTAAACGTATTTGATATTTTTAAAAAGCAATTATTTTGTTTAAAGTAAGAAAATAGTTGATTAAAAAAAATATTCAAAGACGTCGGGTAAAATATTTTGGATCTGGCAGAATCACGACCATAAAAATTAATGTGTCAAAATATTTATTTTACTCTTTCCCCGTACAGAGTTTAATATCGACATGAATATTCGAATAAGAGATAATGTTATTTGTCTCAACATGTGTACAATGAAATTAATTAACATAGAGAGTTGTTTATAGAACGACCATGTTCATTATATTCAAAGACATGCAAAATATAATAATAATAAAATATTACAATTAAAAAGCTATTCATGAAAATAATCCAAATTATAGAAATAATTAAAATGGCAGTGACTGAATTATGTGTCATATTATAAGTAATTAAATAAATACTTAATCCAAATGGCAAGCAGCGAATCCAGCCGCACACAGGCTCTACAGCCCAAGTAATTGGACTGCACAGCCTGTAGCCTGTATTTATAATATTAGTAAGGATATATTAAATCTAACCGTGTCTATACTTAAGTCATAAAGCGGTCACAACATACATAATACAGAATAGTAAGATATTAGTAACACAATGGAAACTCTCAGAATCTCGCGTGTCGTGGTTGTAAACTGTATTCACACACTAATGGAATATTTTATTATTCCTGGTGTTTCTATAAATAACGTCTTTGGATGTTTTTTTTTTTATATTGAACTGATATACCTATGCGTAATACGATATCTGCCTCATGAATATAAAGTAAATTATCATATAATATAAAACAAGCAGATACCGCTTTGTATTCCTATGTACGAGTACATGGTCTAAAATACACTTTTTTATTGCTTATGGTGGCAAACGAGCAAGCAGCACACCTGATGGTAAATGTTACTGCCGCCCATAGACCTTTGCAATATCAAGGGTATAGCTAGGCCGCTGCCTACCAATACAATCCCCAAATCCACCCAGTTGGGCTTCTGGCTCTTTCGCTCACCGAACGAAGCGCAATAGCACATTATTCAGACGTCGATCTTCTGTGAGAGTGTGGTACTAACCCGGACGGACCGGCCCGCGGCTATAGACAAAGAACTGTCAACAGCGTGGTTCTACCACTGTCAATAGACTACACAACGAATTTTGACGCAGTTTTCACTATCCGTTATTTTGTGGGCTTTTGAATTCAGTAGGTACACAATTGTGTATATTAAAAATATGTACAAAAAATTCCATGACATATGTTTGCATCTTAAATATAACCTATTCTTCAGCTTATCTAAATGTACTGAGCGACAGATCTGCACAAATGGCAAAAATATTGACCTAGAGGGTTAAAATTCCCATGAGCTGCACCGGATTTACTTCTTTTATTTTAGGCTAAAGTACCGCATCCTGTCCATCGTTTTGGACGACACTAGGAGTGCATAGAGTGCATGGGGCACTATAACCAACGATATGGTCCCCTCAAAATGCGGAGGGACTTGTTCTAAGAAGACTTATTCTAATAAGTCTTCAGCATAGACTCTATATTTGAATGAAACATGCTCATTAGCTACCAGATTAAGATTTGGTCAGGTTCAGGATGTGGTCGAGATATGACAAAGAGCGTGTGTTCTTTCCTGGATTTACCCACGCATATTTTCTTAACCCTACTGGAGATAAAATAAATAAACCATGAATAGGAGAGTCCAGGTATTATTAGTGTGGAAATAAAGAAAACTACGTGTTGCTTGTATGAATATGGAAATTATATTGTTTAATATCTAAAGTGGAACAAAGATTTTCCATGTGCTCCACTGTACAATCTTAGTATGGAAAAAATATACCTCCCCTATTGGTTTTTTTATTACTAATAATATACTGAAACGATTCATAGTAATTTAGTAGATCACTATTGTTACAATAATTAATTGTTTATTGTTATTCCAGAATGAATCAACATTTCAGGTATGATATTGCTAATGCAATATCTAACCAACAAAGAAACAATCTTATAATCCTAACACACATTTTTAACATTTAAATGGATGTGAAAGAGAAACCGTAAGGATCAAATAGATGAAACAATCATGACTAATGTAATCTAAGATTGAAAATAAGTTGTTATATATTATAAAAATGAATATAATAATTTATTAATAGATAAAACGTAAATTACGAAAAATTTTATAACCCTTCCATTTCAGATCTAAGAAAATAAAATGAAACAAAATAATCATACAAATCAAAATATTCAAACACGGGTCCAGTTGGACCAAGGATAAATCAGGTTCGATAGCTCTATAATGTTATTTTAATAAGAGAGCCAAAATGATCTTCAACAATCTAAACAAATAATGCTACTTCAAAATACGGCGTTTAGTATCTAACCAGTTAGTAAAATTAACGATGTAGTTAGCTAGTTGATTGAATTACTGCTGTACTGGGGCAGCATGCAACAATGGGCCAGGCGGCAAGTGCGCGTAGGGGCCCCCACACCGACAGCAGCTTGATAACCACAAGGTCCGCCGCCGCCAACTCTACCACCGTAGAATTTGCCGCCAAGCATCTCTTGATGGTGAGGATGCATTTGTGGGTAGTGCTGTGGTGTAGCAAAATGTGGTGGCGGTGAACCATAAGATGAGCCAGTTCCATTGCTTTTATTTTCACCATTGTTGTTATTGCGATATTGTTGTTGGCCATTTCGGATATTGTTGTATGGGCGTTGGCCATATCCATTCTGATTGTTATACCCATTTTGGTATCCATTGTTATATCCTCCTTGGTAACTACCCATGGACTCAAATACATTTGGACTGGGGAATGGTACTTGTTTCTGATAGGTGTTCTGCCTAAAACCTTGGGTCCCCTGGTTTTGGTTAGTGAATCGGGGTGCCTGTTGGCTGCCATTTCTATTTTGATACAGATTCTGGGTCTCTTCAACAGTTCCATTAGCCATTTTATTGTTCCATTGGTTGCTCTGTTGTCTTGGTGAGCTGGCACCACTGTTATTTTCCTTACGTTGTTGACAACGGTTACGTCCAGAGTTATTATTGTTATTACGTGCCATAACGTTCAACTTAGCCGGAGGATTCTGACCAGTTTCACGCAAAACAGCAAGTAAGCCGCGTGCTTGACGAGCGTCACCGCTGGTAAAGTAGGTATAAGCTGTGCCAGACTGCTGACAACGACCCGTGCGACCAATCCTATGAATGTAATCCTCAGAAGAATTAGGGTAATCAAAGTTTATAACAAACTTAACATCTTCTACATCGAGACCACGTGCAGCGACATCAGTAGCAATCAGAATACTTGTTGCTCCATTCCTAAATTCTGTCAGCACTGCATCGCGTTCAATTTGTGACTCGTCTCCATGAATAGCAAGAGCTTTGTGGCCTTTACGACGTACCGCACGAGCTATATCATCGACCTTTTTCTTTGTCTCTACAAATACTATAACTTTATTCTCTCTTTCTTGAGATATGTCTTTTAGCAAATTTGTCAATTTTGTTTCCTTTTCGTGTTCTTCACAAATCTCAACTATTTGTTTAATATTATTATTAGCAGACAAATTTAATGAGCCAATGTTTACTTTGACATAATCGTTCAGGAAATCTTCAGCAAGAACTTGTATTTCTTTTGTCCAGGTGGTAGACCACGTTAAAACTTGGCGATCTGGACGAATTTGTTCAATAATTTTTCGAATTTGGGGTTCAAAGCCAATATCCAACATTCTATCAGCTTCGTCCAAAACGAGATAAGTGCATCGCCGCAGATTAGTGGTACCTCGCTCCAAGAAATCAATCAATTTGCCAGGAGTAGCAATTACAATTTCAACACCTCTCTAAATCTCTGGCTTGTGGTCCTTTAGGTGAACCTCCAAAGAGACAAGTATTTCTAATACACCCATGTGTTATATATCTTATTTATGTAATATAATAACTTACACCTTGTAAGTGATGTATATGTATGTGTGTGTATGTATATATATATATATATATATATATATATATATATATATGTGTGTGTGTGTATGTGTATATATGTATATGTATATATATATATATATATATATAACCAAAGTTATTTTTATAATACATTATACATACATCATTTTCTACATATTTCTACATCTCTAATTGATTGTAAATTCTATTACCATATTTTTAGGGGTATAACGATTTTTATATCTTAATCTACTATTTTATAAACAAAAATATTTATATTAATGTAATCAATTAAGTCAGGTTCTATAATATTCTTATTATATAACTATTTAACAGATGGCACTACTAACAACGAAGTAATTACCGAATCTATATTTTGTCTCCCACTTCAACATAATAACAATTGTAACTAATAATCAATATTATCAGAGTAAACAATGTATTCACTCACAATCAATTCTATATTTTATTCTACTACTTTTACTATCTGCTACTGACTTCTTCTTCTTCTTTTTTGTTTTTATTACCATAAGCAAACTTAAAAAAGAAAGAAAAAAAAAGAAAAAAAATGTGAGCTATGTATATTTTTGGGACTATAGTTTATTATATTATTTTAAATTGAGCAAAATATATGTTGCCTATATTAAGTTAGTATTACCTTTTATGTCACTTTAACTCTTTATTTTTCCTTAACTTTAGCTTTCCTCAATTCTATTTTCTAATTACTATTTCCTTAATCTGTTACTTTTCTCTTCTTAACTTGATATCTCTATTGTTATTTACTCTCTTGTAGTATAATTTGTATAACTTGTCTTCACCTAAATTTTTGCTTCTTGTAGTAACATTAAGTTAGTATTATTATTTATTATTTTTATCTAATTTTAAGTTTGTACATAATAATATTTTTATTTAGCACTGCTAATTTAAGGTCCCTGATCATGTCAGGGGAACCGTATGCCCAAACGATCAGAGTTTGGAAAATAAAAAAAAAATAAAAAAAAATACACCCATGTGCACTATAACTTTGCGCAACAGATTGAATACCTACAATTCAAAGGATATACTTTGATGTGTTCCGCCTAAATCAGGTTTTTGTGTACATATTATGGAAAACCTCTTAAAAACACTTACTTGTGTGTTTTTTTTGCTTATATCGCTATGTTTTTTTGTTTAAATAATATGTATAAAACAACATTGAACTATAAGTAGGTAGATAATTCACAATCGTACATATGATTAAAAATTAAATAAAATAGCAATTCTGTTTTTGTCGTCTATGATTTATTTTTAACTAACTATATGCGTAATGCGGATATCTTTTTGTAATAAAATAATTTTTACTGATTTTATCACGTTTGTACCTATATGAGGTCGGGACTGATCTGATCTCCCATGGCCATGAACGATGAAAAGTATACAAAACATCAGGAAATTAAAAATCAAATACAAGCTCGATAAACACCATGAAAATAGTTTTAATTGTAATGTATTAAAGTATTAAACATTACAATCGTGTAAATACAGGATCGTAATTTAGGTATATGTTATGCAAATTTTGTATACAAGTTTAACTATAATAACAACAGACTATCAATATAACGATAAATAGGTATGCTATATGATCATATAACTAAGTAAATTTTATAATATTCCCTCCCAGTGCTATATTAATAGCTATATTAATTAATTGCACATAGGTATTTAGGTATCTAAAGAACTAAACTTGTTTAATTACAAGGTCATTATGATGCAATTTGTAGTTTTGGCATATTTAGTATGATATATATTGTATCCATTTATATAGGTACCTTCATCATCCTATTAACCTTATCCTAATTTATATGAAGTCGGTGCAACAGTTCATATTCCTCTAGCATAGGTGGAAAATAAAAAACATGCAAAAACAACAAACATACAATAAAATAACAAACATACGACGACTGAGTAGTAGCAATGTGCAACTTTTTTTTTTGGGTAGGCTATGGTCCGTACACAAGCCGCTCGTTCTGTCCGGGGTGACGGAAGAGCAGCGCATGGCTTCATAACCCACCATATTTCCTCCCCATCCGAGCCGGTCACTGGTACCGCTTCCTTGCCATCCGTGATCAGCCTGGTGACTATCACCCATCGACGCCCCGGCTGTCCGGGCGTCGCCCTCGCCCTCTCTGCGAGTGACAGACTATTCCCTGGTCCAGTCACCCGCGGCCTCGAGCAATTTGCAAATGCGCTTCCCTTGGAGACCAGGAGGTCAAAATCCCATCTTACGCCATAAAAACGACATGCCAGATACAGTTTTGGTTAACTTTACTACCGGTCTACCTAACGTGAACTTTCGTCAGGAACGAATAATCACTGATCATGAGGTACTAGTCTGAAATTGGTGAGGTCGGTTTGTAGCTCTTAGTTGGATTTTTACGGATTTTTACGACCAGTAGCAATTAATTAGGATTAGTAGCATTTATAACCCATCAAACATGCGTAATATGTCTTTATTATACATACATAATACGTCTTTAATTGGTATTCAAATAATGGTGCAAAAAATATCACAACATTCTACTTAGTTTATTTGGTACAAACACAAAAATATTGCGCTCCATAGACGTTATGCAACATGACTATGAATAGTAAGAACTTAAAATTAACATGCGACAGCTTTGCGTTCAAAATCATGTATATATAGTGTTTGTGTTAATTTTATTTATATAATGTCTTCATATAATATAAAAATACAACATGACGAATACATACCATCATCATTCTTCTACTCTTATCCCAATTACTTGGGGTCGATACAATATGTACTCTTATTTCATAGTACATATTGTGAAAGTTATTGGTAATAGTTTTATGACCGGCCGCCTGCCAGACGTCGAACCTCTTGGCGATGTAATTGTTAACCAAACGGCATCAGATGGAGTTGGCCCAGGTCATTATAAGGCTCTTAGTCGTCTTTTACGACATCCACGAGCGAAGTATCCGTAGCCGCTACCACCCAGCATCACGAATACATACCGTTTTTAAACAAAATAAAAAAGTAGATATCTAATATAATCGACCAATTTAAAGCTTCTTTTCTTGAGGTTGTGAATATAATTGAAAACTTGTGTCAGATTTGTATTTAGAATCATGACTTCTACCTTAGAATAATAACATGCAATCATGACTCTTCCGGGCTGGCCACAGAGCATAAGGAAGGCGGCATCAGTGGCCCGCCCAATGGCGATGGCGAGAGAATACGGTCAACGGTGGGTTATGGGGCCACGCGATGCCCTCCCGTCACCTCGACGGAACGGATGGCGTGTGTCCACTGTCCAGACCATAGCATACAAAAAAAAAGAATCATGACTCTTACCTTAGAATGTAATGTGTTTATTTGTATATTTTTTTTTGTATTTTTATATAATCTATTTTTGTACTTATACTAAGCGTTGGTATGTATTAGAGTAGTACTGACACTGTTTCAGAGCAAGAAAAGTAGGTATAAATTAACTTAATATTACTACTATTATTTAATATATAAATGAGAAAGTTTATGCGTAAATTATGAGTTACTTGTTTCTACCACTAAGTATATCGCCCCATAGAATATAAATGAAATTCATGCAAGAATTTAGGTAGTCTGAACATCTAATAAGTTAACGTTTAACTTGTATATTATAATTTCCAAGTTTTTTAATAGATACTAGAAATATGTAAAAAGGTGTATATTAATGTATCTTACGCTTCATCTTGCGATATACCAACATATGTTTGTAAATATCATGATTTCATAAAAAAACGACATTGAACTTTTACCAGTAGAGCTAGTTTTTATTGATGACCGTGGTACTAAATTTTACCATTTACATATTTTTGGATAACAATATTAATAATGTAATTTACTTACTATTTATAATTAACAAATTGACATCAACTGAGCTCACGAACCTGCCTGCTAAGCACAACGCTTATGACATATATTATACACCCACATATCCCCATATGTGGGTGTATATATGCATTTATTCAATAGGAGAATGGGTTCGAAGATCGCAAGGAAAGGTATATAGATTATATAGATTACTGCGCCGGCAAATCTTACAAACGCCTCTGTAATCGTAGGAGGTTGTATATATATATATATATATATATATATATATATATATATATATATATATATATATATATATATATATATATATATATATATATATATACAAGGTGGAGACGACCATACGACAATAATTTTAATCTAGTGTATCTGATGACTTGCCCAGCCTGTATACAAACTTTGAATACAATATGTCGTATAGTTTAGCTACAGCACATTACTTTGTATTATTAACATTTACCCCACTCTGTATAAAAAATTAAAATTATATGCCTATCACTACGAGATCAATGACCTCCCGGGCTGCATTGGTATCAATTAATATGAAGGTAGTACCTACATATCGCCATGTTACCACTTCAAGTCTTCGCCAAACGCAATACAAATCAATGCATATTATACCTTATTCCTGAGTCTCAAGATCCATATAAACCGTGTCATCAGACTTAAATAAGAAATTTGAAACTAACTAATGCGGCATAATGAAAGAAGATCCCGGTTTCATCAAGGTCAACTAAATGTGCGAAAGGGACAATTTTTTTTTGTTTCGCTTTATTGTTCAAAAGTATTATACCTAATAGGTCTGTAGGTCAGTGTGGCATCGTGATCCTGTGACGTGAACGTCGCGTCGCATGCGGTATTGATGATTTGCAAATTGTGACTGCTGCCTATCTTGAGTATATTGTTCTGTGGCTACAGTCAACTACTTTTGTTTATGACGTTTAAAAGTGTGTTGTGCGACATAGGAAGTTTTTTTTCTAGTGAACATGTACTATCTGAGTAGGTAACTGTAATTTTTTAAGTGAATTGTGCTAAATTAGACGCTTACTTTGTGTTAGAATAGTAATTTTTCTCATTTACAATGCCTCGTTATAATTACACAGCTTCGGAGTATACAGATATGATTTTAATTTATGGAGAATGTCACGGAAATGCAGCTTTAACCATACGTACGTACCGAGAGAGGTATGGAAACACACGTGTTTGTCCTACCAATGGCCGGACTATTGTACAAGCTGTCCAGAGGTTACGGGATAATCAATCCTTACTCACTCATATGGATAGTGCTCCTTCGCGTGTAAGAGCCACCCTAGATGAACAAATTTTGAATTATTTTGCTCGCCACCCAACATCTAGTCTGCGTAGAGCGGCTCGTCATTTTCGTGTAAACCATAAAACTATTTACAAAGTTTTAAAACGCGATAAACAGAGGCCTTTTAAATACAAGAAAGTACAGGCGTTGTTACCAAGAGACATGCCGGCCAGAGAAGCCTTCTGCCTTTGGATGTTACGAAAAAATTTCGAAAACCCCGATTTCTTATACAATGTAATGTGGAGTGATGAAAGTACATTTACAAGGAACGGATTATGGAACCGCCAAAATCAGGTACTGGAGTCACCAAAATCCACATCTAACACGAGAGAGTTCGCACCAATACAGGTTTGCCGTCAATGTGTGGGCTGGTATACACAGGGATACTATAATTGGGCCAATTTTTACTGATGGAAATTTAAATGCGGCAAAGTTTCTAGAATTAATTAACGGGCCTGTTACTGAGTATATGGACGACCTTTTTCTAGACGTGCGTAGACAGATGTGGTACCAACTAGACGGTGCGCCTGCACATTCCGTGGTTGCTGCCAGAGAGTGTTTGTCTGGAATTTTCGGACATCAGTGGACTGGTCGGTATGGGCCAACACGGTGGCTAGCGCGGTCACCAGATCTCACACCATTGGACTTTTTCTTGTGGGGTTATGTGAAAGATGATGTTTATTTAACAGACGTTGATAATGTGGAGGACTTAAAAAATAGAATTGAACGATCTTTCGACAAGTTAAAATACATCGCCGTCAATGGCGACCTGTTAACAAGAGTTCGGAATAATATTTTAAGACGATATAATTTGTGCGATCGGGTCCATGGCGCACATATCGAAAATTTAAAAGTTTAAGGACCAAGTGAATTATTAAAGTTATCGTGATTATAAATTTAATAAAATAATCAAGTGAGAATAAATACCGCCCAAAACCTTAGGTGTAGGTATTTTATTTAACTACGTTCCGAAGTCGTAAAATATGACACGACGTCGCTCGCCGCTTGCACGTTGTCTACAGGTTAGTGAACTAATATTTACAAACGTGTTCTATTTTGTTTCAATATTTATGATAAAAAGTTTGTTTGAAAAAAATGTTTTTTAAATTTCCATGTGAGCACTTTTTTAATAGTTTCAAAATACTCCTATACACTAGTATTGACGGTGTTTTCATTTATTGTCGTATTGACGTCTCCACTCTGTATAACGACCTGGGCCGATTCCACGATTCCATCTGATGCCGTTTGGTCAAGAATTACATTCCCAAGGAGGGTTGACGACTGGCAGGCGGCTGGTCATAAAACTATTGCCAATAACTTTTACAATATGTACTATAAAAATGAGTACCTACATATTGTATCGAGTTATCGACCACAAGTAATTGGGATAAGAGTAGGAGAATGATGATGATTATCATAAATATTAGTAGGTAGATAAATTGCCGTATTTTCATGTTAATATTGAGCTCTGTGTAATTATGTTTTATATTTGATAAATTTTACCAAGGTTATGCATTTAAAAGTCTTAGTTTTAATTAGAACCTTCATTGATGATTTAATGCAACTTTTGGTGGCCATTTGAGAAATATATGTATTATATGTCAATTGTCAATATAAAAATTAATCTACAAAATTATAAGACAAGATTACTGGGCGCTTAGTTATAATTAATTACATATTCTACTAGTTTACACATTTGAATATTGCACGCCTCATAAGCGAAGCGTTGAGGTCTTGCTCTATTCTCGACATATGAAAATCAAGCACTTTTCAAACATAAAAATGATTGTAATTTTCTCACATTGCACTTATAGGATAATATTATAATACATATGTCAAGAAAAAAACATTCGTTTAAACGTATTTGATATTTTCAAAAAGCAATTATTTTGTTTAAAGTAAGAAAATAGTTGATTAAAAAAAATATTCGAGGACGTCGGATAAAATATTTTTTGTATCTAGCAGGATCACGACCGTAAAAATGAATGTATCGAAGTTTTTCTTTTATTAAAAGCTTCATAATCGCAACGCGCTGTTTCCTTTCGAAAATGGTTTGGTAATTCTTTGTCGTTTAATTGCAATTAATAAAAAACTAAACTGCTTAGTCTTTAGTGTATGTATACTTTATGAAAATTGGGTTCGTTTACATTTTTTTGTTCGTCCATTCGGACAGGCAAAGGAAATAAAGCCCATTCATCCTATACAGCTATGTTTAGCTCTACGTCGAGAATGGCACGAAATTTCAAAAGTATTTCTTTTCTTTCATTACAAGCTTATATTTATTTTCAGCTGTCCCGTTGTCTGTAATCAAATCTTGCAAGTTAAATTTGATCCACTTCCCGGTTTCACTTCACTTCCGATTGAGCTGAAATTTAGCATGCATATATAAATCGGATGACAATGCAATATTATTGTGACATAGAGCTGATCTGATAATAGACCTGGAAGCTGGCCATAGGAACTCCGTAATTAAACGACGCAACTCTTTCGAGTTTGGGCTCATTTGATTTGTCTTGACGATTACTTTAATACTATATGGTAACCAGTGTCTGACGATGGACCTGGAAGCTAGCCATAGTAACTCCGTAATTAAACGACGCAACCTCATAGAGTTTGGGCTCGTTTGATTCGTCTTGACGAGTACTTTGAGACTATATGGTAACTAGGGTCTGACGATGGACTTAGAAGCTGGCCATAGGAACTCCGTAATTAAACGACGCAACCCCATCGAAATTGGGCTTATTTAATTCGTCTTGGCGAGTACTTTAATACTATATAGAAACCAGGGTCTGATCATGGACCTGGAAGCTAGCCATAGGGACTCCGTAATTAAACGACGCAACCTCATCAAGTTTAGACTCGTTTGATTTGTCTTGTCGAGTACTTTGAGACTATATGGTAACTAGGGTCTGACGATGGACTTAGAAGCTGGCCATAGGAACTCCGTAATTAAACGACGCAACCCCATCGAAATTGGGCTTATTTGATTCATCTTGGCGAGTACTTTAATAATATATGGAAACCAGGGTCTGATCATGGGCCTGGAAGCCAGCCATAGGAACTCCGTAATTAAACCATGCAACTTTATCGAGTTTAGGCTCGTTTGATTTGTCTTGTCGAGTACTTTGATACTATATGGTAACTAGGGTCTGACGATCGACCTGGAAGCGGGCCATAGGAACTCCGTAATTAAACGACGCAACTCCACCGACTTCAAATCGTGTTAGTGGATTTCTAGCATACATTGTAATTATATTTTATAAAAAGTAATACATAATTAGAATTAGACAAGAATGAAATAGTTCATCTTATTTTTCGGTTTTTAGTGTTTTAAGTAAGTATGGTTTTTGGCTGACCTTATTTTGAAGTCGGTTTACATTTTTTTTTTAAAGTTTAATTATTTTTTAATTTTTAGTGTAAATAATCGTAGTTAAGTAATAATTTTAACTAGTTCATATAAATTAAATTATTTATTAAATATAGCACTATAAGTAGATAGACTAAAAATGCACGTGGCACGAGGAAGAATAGAAGTAGGGAATCAAAATAAAAAAATAAAGAACGTATTTTGAAAAAATGGAAATGAAATGCTGTATCTCATTGCCAATGGTTTAAATTTCACTGTTTCAATCAATTCGCGTATACACCCTATATATGTGCTATTGATGCGTCACGTGAGGCAGCAACTTAGGTATGAGATACTACCAACATCCAAGTGATGTAAATAATTGTGACGGTTTGATGCAATTGTTAAAACTAGACATAGGCTCCAGAGTCATTGTAAGATGCAATATCTCTGTCATTAATGGCTTGGTAAGCGGGCAATGGAGATAATATCCAAACTTGTAGGCTTCCCCTTCGTTGTGACCAAATTGAAACAGGCTAGTTACCTTCTTTACGTGATTAACTTGAAAGAACCCAGTTAAAGGTCTATACGTGCATATGATATTGAAAGAATTGTCCTTAAACTCCTAACCGCTAAGAAGATGTATCTTCCATCACCAGCTCATCTAAATGTGATTATCACTGCCAGATGCAAATATTTGAATAGCTTTGGAAAATATATGAGACACATAAGATGTGCCTATAACATTTGAAGGTTGCCCTCGATTTCCATGAATTCCCATCATCAGATCATGATTTGGTGACAATGGGACGACCTCGGCGGTTAACTTGAAAGAATACAGCTAAAGGTCTATGCGTGCGTATGATATTAAGAGAATTATCCTCCAACTCCTAACCGTTCAGGAGATGTACCTTCCATCACCAGCTTACCTAAATAAAATGTTAACTGCCAGATGCAAATATTTGAATAGCTTTGAAAAATACATGAGGCACGTAATATGTGCATATAAAATTTAAGGGTTGCCCTCGATTTTCAAGAATTCCCATCATCAGATCATGATTTGGTGACAATGGGACCATCTCGGGAGTTAACTTGAAAGAATACAGCTAAAAGTCTATGCAGACGTATGATATTGAAAGAATTATCCTCCAACTCCTAATTATTAAGGAGATGTACCTTCCATCATCAGTTCACCTAAACGAGTTTATCACTGCTAGATGCAGATATTTAAAGAGCTTATGAAAATATATGAAACACGTAATATGTGCCTATAAAATTTGAGGGTTGCCTTCGATTTCCATGACTTACCATCATCAGATCATGACTTGGTGGCAATGGGACCACCTCTGGAATATACCCTTTAGAAATAAAAAAGAATTTTGAAAAAACAAAATACATACAAAGAAACATAGAACCTCCTCGTTTTTTGAAGTCGGTTAAAAAATAAATTCATAAGTAATCCTCCTTATTTATTAATCTCAATCATAAATATGTTTTTAGTGTTTTACATAACAAATTGACAGTTAATGTCATCATATTCTAAGAATAAAGACAGTTTTAATATATTTTTTGTTTTCTTATTCAGCTAGAAAGTCATCATATTGACACAGTGAGTTAGTTGTATTTTCATTATTTTAATGTAGCAAAGATTTAATAATTAAATGAAATTATAAATTAAATAAATAATTATTTAGTGACTGATAATTAATAACTTTTATTAAATTATCACTTTAGGGCTTATGCATAATAAATGATTTGATTTGTTCGGGAACGTTCCCGGCATGACCGTTCCCGGAATGACGTTTTCATATAAAACTTCGTAAAAAATAGACAATAGTCATTAAAACGGCATTTTTTGAGGTTAATGTAGTAAATGCTCATGATAATGTTTAAGAAATATTACATTAAAATTCATTTAGTTACTTTTTTTTTTTTGACAATTATCGGCGTTCCCGGAATGACGGTGAATTGATGTACGGTGTGAAAATTTCATACAAAAACACACTTACCACTCAGAATTGCCAAAATTTAATAAAAAACAGATGAGGTATCCACTTGCACTCAGATGCTTTAAATAATTACCCAGTAGCGCTATCTCTTGCATTTTTCTGAAAAAAGTTATTTAAAAAAAATGTTGCGTTCCCGGAATGACGCACAAAATTTCCGCCAAACTTTCAGCTTAATTAAGAAAAATAATAATCTATCAACTTAAAAGCTTATAAATATCATTTTATTATAATATTAACTAGGTTAAAAAGTACCTTTAAAGCATTTTAATATGTATTTTAACTGTTGTTGTCAGCAGATAACGATTTGGGGACACGTTCCCGGAATGACGTTTTGGGGGTAAAATGTGAAAAAAAAAATTCAATAAATAAATTAAGAAAAATCTTTTGAGGTACAGATTAAACAAGTTAATTCGAATAATCTGTAAAGCATTATTTCAATTAAAACAAATAAATTCTATGCTTTAATTTACTCCGACACGAATTTACCACCTTTTTTTTTTTTTTTTTTTTTTTTTTTTTTATTGGTGGGCTATGGGTGCGTCTCGCCCCGCTGAATCGGTCCGGGGTGACGGAAAGGCGGCGCGTGACCCCATAGACCCACCGTAAAACCTTCTCTCTTCGCCGTGCGAGCGGACCACCGGTACTCGATTTTAACTTCGGTGGCCCGCCCGGCGGTTTACCCTCGCGGGTTCCTCTCGTCGACGCCCCGACAGATTTCGCCGTCGGGGCGTCGCCCTCACGCGGTGGCCTCACGTCGGGTGACCGGACAATTCCCCGGTCCAATCACCCGAGGCCTCGGTTAGGGCGGCATCAGGCGCAGGTATTCGCGCCTGCGCCGCCCCGGCCGCTGACGGCGGCCCGGGTCGCGGGACTCCTCCCGGACTCGTTCCGCCGCCTCCTTCTGCGAGATGACAGCCTCGCAGAAGGCGGCGACCGCGTCCCAGTTCCTGACGCTGTCGACCATCGCTCTCGCGACAGCCGGCAGCGCCAGGTCGGCACCGATAACAGCGACGAGGTCACGGCGCTGCCGGTCAAAGCCCGGACACGCCTCCAGCGTGTGTTGCGCCGTGTCCTCGTCACTGCTGCAATGGTGGCAGAACGAAGTCCACTCCCTTTGCGCGACCGTGTGCAGGTAAAAGCCGAAGCATCCGTGCCCCGACAACACCTGCACCAGTCGAAAGGAGAGGACTCCGTGCCGCCGCTCCATCCACTCCATCAATACGGGCCGGAGAGCCTCGACGGTGACGACACCGTGTCTAGGCCTCTCCAGCCGCGTAGCCCAACGGGCGATGACGTCTCGGCGGGCGTCCTCGCGCCAGGTGGCTATCTCGCTCAGCGATGGGGAGCCACCTTCGTCGCGCAGTGAGGTCACCCGCCGGTACAGGTCGGAGAGCATCTCCGCCTCTAGGTCCCACGGGGGTGTCCCGGCCAGTAGGCATGCCGCCTCGGTCGATACCGTGCGGTACCCGCGAATGGCTCTGACCGCCATGACTCTCTGGGGTCTCCACAGAACAGCCCTGAGCTGGGCGTTCAGAGCCCTCGCCCACACGGGTGCGCCGTACATGGCCATAGAACGGATCACCCCCGCATACAGCCGTCGGCCCTCGAAGCTGGGTCCGCCCACGTTCGGCATGAGCCGCGAAAGGGCGGACGCCGCGCCGACCAGCCGGGGAGCAATTCGGCGAAAATGCTCCCGGAACCACCATCGCCCGTCGAGCACCAGACCCAAGTACTTCATATGGGCCTGGATGCTGATGTGGACGGAGTTGACGACTAGCGAGACGCCGATTGGCGGCCTTACGCGTGGCCCATGGAACAATAGGGCCTCCGTCTTATTTAGGGCCACCCTGAGCCCCAGCGCCTCGATTCGCCCGACCATCTCCTCGGTGCCGAGAGTGGCCAGGCTCGCCGCCTCTTCGAGTGTCCTGCCCCGGGCTGTGACGAGCGTATCGTCAGCGTAGCATATCACGCTCAGCCCGGGGGGGAGACTCCCTCTCAACGCCCAGTCGTACCCGATGTCCCACAGAGTCGGACGAATTTACCACCTTGGTGATTTTGTGCCTTATAAAGTGTTATATGTCTTATTAGAGTTAATTTATTTTTAACTATTTATTTTATTTTATTAGCAAATAATAAAAGCTTGTTTTTTAAAAAAAAGGATTTTTCTTTAATTTTATTTTTATTTCTGGCATTGACTGATTGTAAATCATAAATAATATAAAAAATATGAGGCGTGCACTTTTGGATTTTTCAAATTATTGTTATATCCTTTTAGTAAAACATCTACTTTCTTATTATGGTAAATACCTATCTTACTAACGAATGTAATGAGTACATTTCAAATTAAACAATGACGTCAGAAAAAAGCTTCTTTGACCTTCTTTTTTTTAAATTGTATTATGAATTTTTTGTTCGGATTTCGGATCATTGTAAATGTTAAATAAAATGTAATGATTTTTGATGTTTCCGGAAGTAGGTAATACACATTTGAAATAAAACTTTTTTTACTGATTCTATCGCGTTTGTACCTATTTGATTATTAATTTCCCGACGTTTCGAACCCTTTACGGTGTTTATGGTCACGGAAGGACTAAGGTGTCTCACGTCCAACAAGTCACCGTTATTACAGAGGTTTATATCTATCCGCTACAGTACTCGTATTTGGTTAATAAATTTTGACCCACAGTATTGATATAGATTCATGGCGAGTATAAAAAGAAAATAATTCTGTATATAAAATGTTATAGGTATTGTTTATCAGATCACTACACACTTGTCACAGGTCGGCAAGTAAAAAACCTGCATAAGATTTTTATCAATTTTCTTATAAATTTCTATTTATGTCCTAGAACCGAAAAAAATATTTAATAATTCCAACTCATAATTTTTTTTACAATACTTATTTTAATATTTTTATTTTGTGTAAAATTCTTATTTAGTTAAAATTTTGTATTTTATTTTTTAGCTACAAATTTAATTAAATTCAGATTTATTAACCTAATTTATCTGAGTTTTCACTGACCCCAACATACGAAAATTTGTGTCTGATCCCCTCTTTCCTGAATCAATGGGAGAAATCGTAAGCGAAGCATGGAATTCTTTAAAAAAATGTAGTGCAGTAGTCGTGGTAGTGGTCAGTAGTAGTGGGCTAGGCTTAGAGATAGCTTTTGATAAAAATTATGCTGTGTTTGTGGTAATAAATAGTTTATTTTTCTCATTATTATGTTCTTATTTTGCAAAAAAAAACCACATAGGTGTTCGTGTTCAATTATCAGTTCTGTCCGCGTCTTTTCCAACTGTTGAGCAGTTCATTAGAATTCATTTATTACATAAATTTGCATAATTTATCAAATGTACAGTTTCTATTGATTTATTATATTATATGATTGATTTATTATATATAATAAATGTATATATATATATATATAGTGTCAACTATGGCATCTTTACTTTTCGTGAGTATCTTTACCTAAGCATACCTTCTACTAGTTTTCATTCAATATTTTTTTGTCTGTGGCGTTTGACGTAATTTTAGAAATATTGGTAGATTTTATAATAAATTGTGATATGCCATAAAGTTTTTCAGGCTAGTAACTCTGTTAATTGTCAAAATAACGTCCATTTTCATTCCATGTGGTCAATTATATGCGCGGCATCGTCACATAAAGATTGGTTTTTCTTACAGATAATCAAAGTGCAGATAAGTGTCTTATATAAAATATTATATAATATATTGTTATTATGGTATATCATAATGATGCACCCTATAAATGTTAAATTTTTTGAGTTATTGGAAAAGGTAATGTTGTTTGAGGTTAGGTAAAGTTACTTAGCACGGAGGCAACTTTACCTATGACTAGGGTTGTCATATGTATCACGCATACCTAATCTAGTTTAGTATGAGACCCTCAAAATTTCATTCAGTTATTCAGAACAGTCATTTTCATCAAGTTTTTTTTATCTGTTCCTGAAATATTTTTGTGTAAAAGAAATACATAAGTAATAAATTTACTTCTTGCCTATTTCAGTTGTATTTGAAATGCCTCACAAGATTCGTATTAAACAACGTAATAGAAGACGTTTGGGAGCACGTAGTTATAAAAACTACTCAGAAGAGATGCTACTATTAGCTGTTGATTTAGTGAGAAGCAAAAATACAACTTCCCCTGAAAGTTCCCCTGCAAAGTTCCTTAAATCTTATTAAAGAAAAAAGATTTATGTTTTTTAATTTTTTTGACAACCCTTATGAGATTCACTTATTTTTATAATAATTTTGAAATTCTTGTGTCAACTTTACCTATGTGTTGGTAATGTTGATTGAAAAGAAGATAGAAGCTTCAGAAATAGATACATCGTGTTTTATCACCAGGAGTACTGACATCTTTAGATTGTATGCACTCTGGGACGCTCATTCTATGTAAACTATAGGCTAGGTAAAGTTGCCAAAAAATATATATGTATATATATATATATATGGTATATACATATGTATATATATGGTATATATGTATATAAACTCATTTGCAAAAAAAACGGGCGGTTTTGATTTTCATTCATATTTAAAAAGATACAATACCAAAAAGGTTTCAATCGTTTGTACACGTTACTGGCCGGTTTTAAAAATGCTGTGGTATTTAAAAAAGTACGTTCTAAATTCAATTTTTCATTTGATGTTCACTTTTACAGAAAACCCCTTTTTATCCTACATTTTTGGCGCGAAGTTCCAGAAGTTAACATCGACTTTCATAACTTTTATTCAATTTTTATCGATTAATTTCATATCCTTGACTGTCAAAGCTTTATTTAATGCTGTTTGGCTGTATCAAAAATGGTAGATAAAGTGGTAAAAGCTACCAAAATTATCGCGCTGCTTGAAGAGGGTTGCAGCCAATGTTTCGTGGCTAGGAGGCTAAATGTTAGTCGCTCGACAGTCCAAAGGACCTGGCAGCGATATCAGGAGACTGGTTCCGTCGAGAGAAGGCCTGGTTCTGGAAGAAAACCATGTACCCAACCACGGGATGATCGTTTTCTTGTGAGTCGCGCATTGAGAAATCGCAAATCTTCGTATGTGGATCTTAAGAACAACCTCCAAGAAGTAAGAAATGTGCATATTAGTCTATGGACGGTCAGGAGGAGGCTTCTCGCTGCCAATATACGCAGTCACCGCCCGGCCCGCGGCCCCAAATTACTCCGTGAGCACAGAGTTCACAGGCTTAGGTTCGCTAGAAATTGTGAATCATGGACTCAAGACGATTGGAATAGGGTTTTGTTCTCTGATGAAGCCAGGATATCTCTGTTCGGTGAAGATCGACGTCGGCGAGTGCTAAGAAGACAAGGAGAACGCTTTGCAGAGGCATGTTTCGAAGAAATCACACCTTATGGTGGGGGCTCTGTTATGTTTTGGGCAGGAATAAATTCAATGGATCGTACAGAGTTAGTCTTCATTGAAAACGGCTCACTGACTGGGCATCGATACATAACGGAAGTTCTAATTTCTCATGCACAACCCGCATTGGCCGCTCTAGGTGAAGACTCGATTTTTATGGACGACAATGCTCGCGCCCACCGATCCCGCGATGTTAATGCGTATGTGCAAGAGGTCGGCATTCGTCGTTTGGATTGGCCAGCTCGAAGTCCCGACCTCAATCCCATAGAGCATGTCTGGGACGTTCTGAAACGGCGTGTGAGATCAGTACACCCGGCTCCGCAGACCATCAGAGAGCTGAAGAATGTGATTACTGCGGAGTGGGAACGTATTCCGCAAGCAAGTATCCGGGATATACTCGCTAGCATGCCCAGACGAATTCAAGCTGTGATTTTAGCTAGAGGGGGTCACACTCGATACTAAACATTTATCTGCTTTTACTTTATTAAAGAAAAACAAACAAAAAAACTTTTTTATTTTTACTTCATGAGCATATGCACTACTAGCGAATATACACTACTAGCGAGGTTTAGCATTATTTCCCATAAATTGTATCTAAATTTTATGAAATACTGATGAAAACGATTATTTTCTTATTAATTTTCCAAATTGTGTGGATAAAACTACCTATAATTATCAAACAAAGAAATATTAACATTTGAAATGGTTCATTGCTTAGGTGCCCGTTTTTTTTGCAAATGAGTGTATATATATATACATATATATATATACATATATATATATATATATATATATATATATATATATATATATATATATATATATATATATATATATATATATATATATATATATATATACATATATATATATATATATATATCTGACTCATATATATGACTGTCTGACATTAGTCGTGACCTTCACGAAGGTTGTTGCAAGAAGGTAAATATACCCTTCACCTTGTGATGTAGATAACTATGTATCTATATTTGAATGAAATTCTAGGTTTTGATTGTAATTCTTAGTCTGACGTTCATTATACCCGTACTCAAAAACATTATAACCATAAGCCTGGATTTGTAATCCATTTGTAAGTAAGGTAAGTAAACGAAAAGGTAAAGGCCTTTTTTTTTTTTTTTTTTTGTGGTGGGCCATGGACGTCGCACCCCGCCAAATCGATCCGGGGTGACGGAAGAGGCGGCGCGCAACCCCATTGACCCACCCTGCAAGCACCTCTTCTTCGCCATGCGAGCGGGCCACCGGTACCCGATCTTTGTCTTCGGTGGCCCGCTCGGCGGTATGCCCTCTCGGGCTCCTCTCCTGTTGACGCCCCGACAGATTTCGCCGTCGAGGCGTCGTCCTCACGCGGTGGCCTCGCGTCGGGTGACCGGACAATTCCCCGGTCCGATCACCCGAAGCCTCGGTTAGGGCGGCATCAGGCGCAGGTATTCGCGCCTGCGCCGCCCCGGCCGCGGGCGGCGGCCCGGGTCACGGGAATCCTCCCGGGCCCGTTCCGCCGCCTCCTTCTGCGAGATGACAGCCTCGCAGAAGGCGGCGACCGCGTCCCAATTCCTGACGCTGTCGACCATCGCCTTCGCGACAGCCGGCAGCGTCAGGTCGGCACCGATAATAGCGACGAGGTCGCGGCGCTGCCCGTCCCAGCCCGAGCATTCCTCGAGCGTATGTTGCGCCGTATCCTCGTCACAACTGCAATGATGGCAGCCCGGAGTCCATTCCCTGTGCACGACCGTGTGCAGGTATTGCCCGAAACACCCGTGCCCCGTTAACACCTGCACCAGTCGGAAGGTGAGGACCCCGTGCCGCCGCTCCATCCATTCCATCAGTACGGGCCGGAGGGCCTCAACGGTAATGACACCGTGTCTAGGCCTCTCCAGCCGCGTAGCCCAACAGGCGATGACTTCTCGGCGGGCGTCCTCGCGCCAGGTGGCTATCTCGTTAAACGATGGGGAGCCACTCTCTTCGCGCATTGAGGTAACCCGCCGGTAGAGGTCGGAGAGCATCTCCGCCTCTAGGTCCCACGAGGGTGTCCCGGCCAATAGGCACGCCGCCTCTGTCGACACCGTGCGGTACCCGCGAATGGCTCTGACCGCCATGGCTCGCTGTGGCCTCCACAGCACCGCCCTGAGCTGGGCGTTCAGAGCCCTAAAAGGTAAAGGCCTACGATAATACACGGCATTTGATTTATTCTGATAAATCTTATGCGGCTATAACATACAGTATAAGAATTCTTTTTCTTATTTTGACTGTTTCTTGATTACAGGTTTTGTCTCTTGATATATGAACAATGGAAAGTAATAAAAGACAGTATATTCTACGACGTTGTTTAATAATTATAATCTTTAATTCAAATAAGTTTGTTTAATAATTGTAACTAAGAAAAATACCTGCCTAAACTTGGTTGCCAGTAATGGACAATCTAGTTCCAACAATGGACACCCACCCATGGACGCACCCATTAATGAACACTTATAGTCTGTCTAATCTAAGAAGTGCACTTTGACATCTGTCTGAGTAAGTTGTTTAGGTATATGAACCAAATAATCGCTATCGAAAATATCCGATTTTACTGAGAAATTGATATTAATTCTTTATAATTAATAATCGTTTTATTTTTTATTTTTCAAAATGGTGATGCTAAATTAGTACTAAACAAATTTAATTATTTCAGCATAGAATCTATTCATCATATTTAGTAGGATTAGGTTAATTAAAAATAAAAACTGGATTTGAAAATGGCTATTTATTAAGAATTACTACTATTACTTGAATTATCAGCGTCGTGAATATTAATAATTATTTCCTCATCAATCAAAGTGTCGAAATGTACATCTCTGTCAAAATCTCTATTTGATTAATTGTATTATTCTAATATTTTTACCGATTATTTGGATATTCGTGAATTGGAAGTTGTCAAGCACTACTGTATAGAACGTGATGACGTGACATTGTTAGGTCGTGAATAACAATTACTATTTATCATGTTATTTTTATTTTAAATTATTTTTACGAGTTTCAACATTAGATTAATGGTCATTGAAAGAGATGAAGCCAGAACACATGTAAAAGTAACAATAGGTAATGATGTACTGGAGCAAGTGGATGAATTTGTATATCTTGGATGTGGATTTAGCCGAGATGGAAGCTACACCACTGATATAGAGCGAAGAGTGAATGCGGGAAATAGAGTGAACGAAGCGTTGGAGTAACTTCTCGGTAGCCACTGCCTCAGCCAGAAGGCACGTGTAGCAAAACATAACGCAGTGCTTGTCCCAACATTACTGTATGGAAGCGAGAGTTGGGTAAGCAGCAAAGAATATGAAAGTAAAATTAATGCGGTCGAAATGCGATCTCTGCGGAAAATCTGTGGAGTTAGGCTGATCGATCGCATTCGTAACGACGACGTAATAGAGCGAGTAGGTATGAAAAAGAGTATTGGTGTAAAGATGCGAAAGGGAATGCTCCGATGGTTCGGACATGTGGAAAGAATGCCGAACGAACATCTGGTTAAGAAGATATACAATACGAAAGTGAAAGGATGTAGGTACCGGGGGAGACCGAGACTAACCTACCTGGATCAGATCGGTCATATACTGAAGGAAGGTGGAGTCAAGAGTCTCCGAAACCGGCGCGCGTGTATGAAGAGAATTATGAATGTTGAGGAAGCGAGTGAAGTATGCAAGGATAGAGTTCTCTGGCATTCTGTTCTCTCTGCCTACCCTGCAAGGTACATGGTGTGATGGTATGTATGTATGTATTATTATACAAGAAAGTCACCCGCAATGTTAATTATGTAAATAACTTAATAGTTGTTTAAAATTTCAGATTTAGTGTTTACAATCATGTGTATACGTTTGACCGAGGTTATTGTGTATTAAAAAATGCAAAACGTCAAAATGCACTTCTTAGATTAGATGAACTATAGTTATGGTCACTTTTATAGGTATACTGTAATTAAAAATTTATGAAATTGAAACAACAAAATGGCACATTAAAATATAATATTTGAAAACACTGAAGTGTAAACATTTTCAGAAGTAACTTGTCATAAAAATACGTTAGGAACATTGAAAGAAAAAGAATATTCTATTCAATTCTAATTCACACAGTCTCAGTCTCATGATAAAACCATAAATAAGTATTAATAAACAAAACAAAAACATTTCCAAATCAACAAATAAAATAATCTCAAATACCTACTGACCTTATATAGCTTATGACCATTATGCAATTGTATAAACGGCAAGTATTGTTTCATTACTTGAACTTTGTAAAATCTTCTGTTATTGATTAAGATAGGCCTCGGAATATACACAACTATGTCGTTTTCTTTGTACCAAATTTTATCTATTATTTCAGACTATCTAAATGTTATTACTTTTACAAGGAGTCATCGTGTTTATTTCTATATACTCTCCATCTATATCGTCAATAACACCTGGAAAGTACTCGCCTTCATATATTATAATAACGTAACTTCCCCTCTCTTTTTTGTGAGGTAATTGTGCTAAAACGCATTCTCTGAATCCAATTTCGTTGAATTTACCTGTTTTTGGTTTTTACTATTACTCTTCACTGTAAAAACTGTACTGGCCGTATCTTGGTCTCGTAAATCCAATTCCTCGAAGCCAAATTCTTCCCGCACAACGTATTCACTTTCTTCATATTCCACTTGTTCCTCGTTTTCTGAGCTTAAGTTTGATATTTCGTACTTTTTCTTTGTTTGACTTTTCCTCTCTTTTGCTTTCTCTTGTTTTCTTTAATTTGTATTTCTTTCAAAATCTTCTTTTCTTGTCTTTCTTTCATACGTATTGCTTTTCTTCTTGTACTCTTTTTACGTTTTCCTTTTTTATCATATAAGCTCGCCAATGATCGCTAGTGTTTGTTGAAGGTATGTGTTCTTTCATAAGTCGTTTTTTAACTGGCGGTTCTGGCCAAAATAATGCTCGCTTAAATGGGGCGGATATAGTCGTACCCTCGGAATTAGTCAAATTTGTAGAAAGGGATGGTTGTAGTATACTGCTTGAGGAAGAAAACTTAGCTGGCGTCGATTATTTTAATTCCCACCCTATGGAACATCGGCTACAACTGGGCGTTGAGAGGGAGCCTCCCACCCAGGCTGGGCGTGATCTGTTACACCGACGACACGCTCGTCACAGCCCGCGGTGGGACGCTGGAGGAGGCGGCAAGCCTGGCGACTCTCGGCACCGAAGAGATCGTCAGGCGGATCGGAGCGCTGGGGTTGAGGGTGGCCCTGGACAAGACGGAGGTCCTCTTGTTCCATAGGCCCCGCATGGGCTCTCCCATCGCGTTTCGTTCACCGTCAATTCGGATGACATCAGCATCCGGGCCCATATGAAGTATTTGAACCTGGTGCTCGACGGGAATTGGTGGTTTCGGGAGCATTTCCGCAGGCTCACTCCGCGGCTCGTCGGCGCGGCGTCCGCCCTTTCTTGGCATATGCCGAATGTGGGTGGACCGAGCGCTACGTGCCGACAGCTGTACGCGGGGGTCATCCGGTCGATGGCCCTGTACTGCGCACTGGTGTGGGCGGGGTCCCTGACTGTCCGACTCAGGGCTCTTCTGTGGCGACCACAGGGGGCCATGGCGGTCAGGGCCATACACGGGTACCGCACGGTGGCGACGGAGGCAGCGTGCCTGTTGGCCGGGACTCCTCCGTGGGACCTGGAGGCGGAGATGCTCGCCGATTTGTATCGGCGGGTGTCGGGGGTGCGGAGGACGGTGTGGTCTCATTCGTTTCGTTCACGGGTGGGTTACGGGTGTGCGTTCTTACGCCCCTCTGTCACCCCGGACGGAGTCGTGCGAGGAGTGATCCGACCGTAGCTCACCCCGCAAAAAAAAAAAGTTTCGATTAAAAAGTTGATTTGATGCGAAATCTTCCTTTTTTAATCGTCGTGCCGGATATTCTGCTTTCCACTGGTGTGCTTGATATTATCTGTGCATTCTTACATACCTAGGTACTCACTTTCACCAGGAAGTAACAAACACGTCTCAATATAATAAACTTCTAATAACGGTCAAGTGGTTTAATAGACGCGTTTTTCCTAAAATAGAAGAAGATTAGAAGTTTAGTTTTCATGTCTACCTGGTGAATATTTCAACGCAATGATAACCAAGGCGCGTTGAGCTCGCAGCTAGAGCTGCAAAATGAAGTATTAAATATCATTGCAAAATTTAAGCTCCTAAAAGGAATTCCTGTTAAAATATAAGATCAATTCACTTATGCATTTTACAACAAAATGTAAGCTCAGGTTCTCTCCCAAAGATTAATCTATTTTTGTACAAAATTAATCAGTATGACTTCGTTTAGATTCTCATCCCCTATCTCTACATCCATAGATTGAAATTACAAAAAACGATAGAACTAATTTTTATCAATAGCTTAAGTATAAAGTCTTCTGGGTGTAATTTGTCTGCGTTAATTGCATGTTTGTAAAGTCCTCCGCAATACAAGGTTTATTTCCTTAGTGCAGGGTGGTGTCTTTTTTTAAAAAAAAAAAAAAAAAAACAAAAAAAAGTCATCATCATCCTGCTCTTATCACAATTACCTACTCGACGCAGTATGTACTGTTCTACCATCAGGCATAAAGCAAAAGTTTTGGCAATACTTTGATGACCGACAGACTGCCTGATTTCAATCCTCCTTAGGAATATAATTATTAACCAGACTGCAGACAGTATCAGATAGAGTTGGCCCAGGTAGATTTAAATCTCTTAGTTGTCTTTTACGATTCCCACAAGCAAAGTAAGGGTTGGTAGTAATCATTATCGAAGATAAAAAGATGACATTTTGTATTTGTTTTTGACAGAGCTATGCGGTGGCCGCTACGAATACTACCAATTCTTACGCTCGTGGGTCTTATAAAAGACAACTAAGAGATTAACATAAACATGGGCCAACTCTATCTGATGCCGTCTGGTCAACAAATATATTCCCAAATAGGAACGTCAGGCAGGCGGCCGATCATAAAACCATTGCCATATTTTAAACAATATTAATTAAAAAATACTATTTATACAATTGACTTCCGTCTTCATGACGCATAATATTTTTGCAATTCGTAATAACTTCATACGTGCATTAATTCTCATGTAAAAATACATACATATACCTACCATTATCACGTATGTATAATGTCCATATAGAAAACATGCAATGTAAGACTTATAAAGCAATATAAAAAGCGCGTGGGTAATACCTACATGACATATAAGCTGACACGGTATTTGCCGTATTTAGAAACTTTAGCTTCAGTGGAGGTAGTGCTTCAGTGGAGGTAGTGTTACATTAACCATTGCCCTTTTAGACCACGGTTCTCCTACAAATGTCTGTTTCTCGAGTTTTAATTTTTTATCTACAATTATAAAAAGGGCGATTTGTTTTTGCCAGGTTGCTTATCGAAATATGCCTGCTAGTATTTTAATTAAATTTATATTAATTAAATTATTGTAAAGAATTTGGTTCGCAAGTAATTGAAATGAATTCTTCCATAAAATTAACGTAAAAAACTTGAAACTCATGGTGGCCGTTGCATGGCCACCGAAGACAAAGATCGGGTACCGGTGGCCCGCTCGCACGGCGAAGAGAGGTTTTTGCAGGGTGGGTCCATGGGGTTGCGCGCCGCCTCTTCCGTCGCCCTGGATCGATTTGGCGGGGCGCGACCACATCCATGGTCCACCTTTTTTTTTTTTTTTTTTTTTTTTTTTTTTTTGCGGTGGGCCATGGACGTCGCACCCCGCCAAGTCGGTCCGGGGTGACGGAAGAGGCGGCGCGCAACCCCATTGACCCACCCTCCAAGCACCTCTTCTTCGCCGTGCGAGCGGGCCGGATTTTTGTCTTCGGTGGCCCGCTCGGCGGTATGCCCTCTCGGGCTCCTCTCCTGTCGATGCCCCGACAGCTTTCGCCGTCGAGGCGTCGTCCTCACGCGGTGGCCTCACGTCGGGTGGCCGGACAATTCCCCGGTCCGATCACCCGAAGCCTCGGTTAGGGCGGCATCAGGCGCAGGTATTCGCGCCTGCGCCGCCCCGGCCGCTGACGGCGGCCCGGGTCACGGGAATCCTCCCGGACTCGTTCCGCCGTCTCCTTCTGCGAGATGACAGCCTCGCAGAAGGCGGCGACCGCGTCCCAGTTCCTGACGCTGTCGACCATCGCCCTCGCGACAGCCGGCAGCGTCAGGTCGGCACCGATAAAAGCGACGAGGTCACGGCGCTGCCCGTCCCAACTCGGACACACCTCCAGCGTGTGTTGCGCCGTGTCCTCGTCACTGCTGCAATGGTGGCAGGCCGGAGTCCACTCCCTATACGCGACCGTGTGCAGGTACAAACCGAAACACCCGTGCCCCGATAATACCTGCACCAGCCGAAAGGAGAGGACTCCGTGCCGCCGCTCCATCCATTCCATCAGTACGGGCCGGAGGGCCTCGACGGTAACGACACCGTGTCTTGGCCTCTCCAGCCGCGTAACCCAACGGGCGATGACGTCTCGGCGGGCGTCCTCGCGCCAGGTGGCTATCTCGCTCAACGATGGGGAGCCACCTTCGTCGCGCACTGAGGTAACCCGCATCCATGGTCCACCCTGCGGAAAAAAAAAATGGTGGGCGTTGCATGCTTGGCCGCAGTTTCTTCGCAAAGTTCATGACCTATATCAACGATTTACATTGCTTTACATAACAGATCACGGTTGCCTATGTAACTGGCTGTAAGTAAGAGTTGCTAGCTGTTAAAAATTGCTCAGAGTGAAAAAGAGTTAACGCAATATGTCGATAGCCACTTATTGTTATTTACAGTGATTGCGTATGTGTCGATAGCAAATTAATAGAAAAGCGTATATGAAAGTACACCAAACAAGTGACATAGATATCGACGGCGGAAAGCGAAAACGTAGTAGTCCACAAAAACGAAAATGTTCACCAGAGCCAAAAAACTGTTTTCCTTCTTTTTCAAAAAATCATAACTAGTGTATTTTTTTAACGTAGACCCACGATCTTTGGATATTAGATTTATTATTTTTTTTCTAAATATAATTTTTACTCTCAAATCTCATTCTAACAATTATTTATCAAAATTTTGTTGACTACGACATTTTGAACTATTATTACAGAATGTTAAAACGCTGTAATTGCACTATTGAGTTGTATGGAGCGGGGTCAAATTCATTTTTTAAGGAAAACGAAAACGTGGTAAGCAACATTATTTGAACTAAGGCTGCCCAACTGTATGTTGTAAACGTAGTTATTCCATGAAACTAATATGTTAGAATAGGTGTAAACTAAAATAATTGCTTATTTGGGGTAAGACAAAATGTATTACACGTAAAGCGATTTAAATTTGACAGAATATTAAAACGTAGAGTTCAATAAATAACACACTCCAAATTATATTACAAATGTAAAAACATAATAAGCTTAAAAAAAAATAAAGTTAAAAATATATGAATAAGTAATTTACTTAATTACTTTGTCTTTAACCATAACAGATGTCATATCTTCTGCTGACTACACACCAGCACGGATAACAGATAGTGGCTGAAGCCCATCATCATGGGGGGTCATCTGACCATTGCATGTTCCGTAGCAGTGCCCCTATTGCGAGGCTGCGAGGCTTTTTCGTCATGTTCGATCAGCTGGCGATCTTTTTGTATACCTCATACATGACCAACGGGTCATAGACCTTGGAGGGCAAGTGTGAGGTACTAGCATTCAGCCTAGATATCGCAAAAGCGTTCGACAGGGTCTGGCATAAGGCCCTTCTCTCGAAGCTACCATCATATAGAATCCCCGAAGGACTTTGTAATTGGATGACCAGCTTTCTGGATAGTCGAAGCATAAAAGTAGTCGTCGACGGCTCCTGCTCCGGCCATGATGATGCTAATGTACCATAGGGCTCGATGCTCCTCGACGTTGCTTATCCTGAATATCAATGACTTGCTCTGTATAGAGAGTATATGTTGCTATGCGGATGACAACACGGGTGACGAGCGATGCACCGAGCATCAGAATGTCCCTCGGAGTATGTTACAGGAAAGACGGGCTCAACTTGAGTCTGAAAATGAGCGCTTTTTTGGGCGAGCTTCGGAACGGGGTGAACGGAACTTAGTCCAGTTCAACCACACTAAGACACAAGTTTGCGCTTTGACTGCGAAGAAGGAACCGTTTATCATGGCGCCTTAGTTCCAAGGAGTAACTCTGTAAATTTCCGAGAGTATTGGGATCCTCGACGTCGAACTATAGAGCAAAGGCCAGTTTGGTAGTCATTTGGAGGGCAAAGCCAAATTGGCAAGCAAAAAGTTAGACGTGCTAAGCAGAGGTAGGCGGTCCTTCACGCCGAGACAACGTCTTGTGCTATACAAAGCACTAGTTCGTCCTCACGTGGTGTACTGCTCTTATTTCTGGGCTGGCGCATCTAAATATTAGCTAGACCCACTTCACTCCCCGCAAAGGCGTGCTGTTCGAATCGTCGATGATCCCAATCTCACGGACAGATTGGAGTTTACGGGAGCGGCGGAGAGACTTTGGGTCTCTCTTTGTACTCTACCGGCTCTTTTACGGTGAGTGCTCTAAAGAACTGTTTGACCTGGTACCATCGTCACCATTTTACCACCGTACCACTCATCACCGTAGCAGGGTTCACTCATTTCACCTGAACTTAGATTGTTCCCTGTTCCTAGACTGTACGTTTTCAGAGATCATTTCTCCCACGTACGTGCAAGATCTGGAATGAACAACCTGCTGCCGTGTTTCCAGAGCGTTATGACATGTCCTTCTTCAATTGAGGTTTAAGAGCATTTTCGTCAAGATAAACAACGGCCTGGCTGTACCCCTAGTGTTACTAAGGTTCATGTGCAGCAGTATTACTTACCATCAGATGTGCTGCTTGCTTGTTTGCCACCATAGGCAATAAAAAATGTGTCATAAAAATATTAATAGTATTTTTTTTATTATCATAGTACACTGACAACATCGTACTCGTACTAAAACTTACTTGTATTACTTGTAATACAAGTTAGAACAAGTGTTCTTGCTCTCATAAATACGTAGTATTTATTGAAATGACTTACGAAAATAAGTACCTCTTTACGAAAATATTGCCATCTTATTATACATTACAACAAAAAATAAGAATATAAAGTACATACTTTAGTTTTACGTAATTGCACCCAATGTTTGCAATTATAAAATCACTGACAACATTTACTTCCACCCACTTAGATGCTCGATGCCTACTGAGCAGCAAATAGAGCGACGACGCAATCAACAAACGATGCCACTGCGGCTTCGTTTAAGGGCGGTAAATCGATGAAGTTTAAATCTGGATCACTATTAAAATGGTGTATAGCAGTGTACTTACTTTGAATAAGATAATCTAAATGTCATAAATTCCAGAGTGCATTGTACAGAAACCTTACCAATGGTAGTAATAGACTCGATTCCTTGTACCACTGCCCGCTAAAACGTCGTTAATGAGCAAAAATCTTTTTTTACGGAAAGCGAATTGCTGTAATCGACATAGTATAAGTTGTTACTACTTTTTTCTGTAACGTACACCGTTTTTGAATGCAATGTTGTTATAAACATGTAATGTAATGTTTAAACCCGTTTTTTTTAATGTTAATTTCATAACTATTCATCATAGAATTATGTAACCCGAACCATTTGAATCAGGTTTTTTTTTCTGATTCGAACAGTGCAATAAAAAAAATTTTCATATTTTTTGGACTACGACGTATTCGCTTTCCGCCGTCGATATACACCTATACCTCCATATAACTTATTAACAGGCTTTCTACCACAGATTAGATATCATAACAGAATGCTGTCTATGTTTTTTTTTGGGTCTGTCTTTTAATTGTTAGCCTCAGATGGCTGTCACAGCTTAACCCGGACTATGGGTGAGCGCTGAGGGCGTTTGTAACCGCTATTTATACCCGTTTTCGCCACGAAACCACTCAACCGTAACGCTAATGTTGCCAATACACACTCTTGGAATCGCCCCCTTTCGATGGGCGAAAATACTTATTTAAGAAAAACATACGAAACGTAACATTGAACAATGATTCAATAAGATTTATAACTTATGTATAAGACACGAGTACCAGGGAATAACATGTATTTTTTTTTTCGTTCATTATTTACAGCTTATTTCATTTACTATGGATGATAATGGAGTACAATATATTAGATATTCATTTAATCCAATCAAACAGAGTACGAGATTGGTTAGTGTGATATATGCATACATTTAATATAATGTATGTACAAATATGGGTAGATCGAATAATATGTAGCTATAAGAGCTCGCTGGAGACTTTTCGCATCATACTCCTACTTGTGCACAGCGATCGTTGCGATCAGTTATATAAATTCTAGAGGTTAAGCGTACAATTACAGTAATATATGCTCGCATGTACTAAAGTTAGTTACTTAATGGTATTAAACACATATAACTACATAATTAAAATGTGACAAGTACCTAAGCCATTTCGTAACCCAACCTAATATGGTGTATGAATTTTCTTGTTAAATTCAGGATTGCCTTAAATAATGTTGCCTTTTTTTATTTTCAGATAAGAATATTCCTAATTTGAGGGACTCCGTGCAAATATCACCGTGTAAAAAGATACCTTGCTTACTGAAGCGCAACTCCGTTCAATACATTACAATAAAATTTACACCAGGTTAGAAACATTAATAAATTATACAATTTTAATATAATTTGTTGTTGCTATTAATTATCAATCAACTGTGTAACACAAAACATATCGTTTTCTCCGTGCACGTTACAGTTATGTTAAGTAGAATGCTCATGTGCTATTAACTGAAAAATACAAATGGCACCATGACTTACTTTTACGTGGGCATCGTAAAAATCTGTTGAAGGCCGATAACCGATTTTAGCAGCAATTTTTTTTTAGGTAACTCATAACAATAGCAGAGATTGCCAACACTCCTGCCTAGCATATAGTAATTATTTCACAATTCTCCTCAATATATCCAGCAATTGATGACATTAAGCCGATGAACGTTAAATCCGGACTATGTTGCCAATATTATATGCCTTCCCTCCATTAGTCATATTGAATATTTAACAATTTAACATAACGTTAAGCTTCGGCGCAAGAAGTTTTCGGTTTTAAAGTTTATCAAGTATGTATGTGATATGATGTGTGTATAAGATATTTGTATTGCTCAGTGGTGGCTACGAATGCTACCAGGTCTTACATTGCGCGTGGTGGCCGTAAAAGACAACTAAGGGCTTTATTACTTCATGCCCCGACGGCGAAAGCTGCCGGGGCATCGACTCGAGAGGATACCCGCGAGGGTAAACCGCCGGGCGGGCCACCAAAGACAAAGACCAGATTCCGGTGGCTCGCTCGCTCGGCGTAGAGAGCTACATGTAGGGCGGGTCTATGGCGTCGCGCGACGCTTCATCTGTCGCCCCGGACGGCTTTAGCGGGGTGTGACTACTCCACAACCCGCCGCCAAAAAAGAAAAGAAAGGGGCTTTACTTCGACTTGGGCCAACTCTATCGCATATTGCCTGGTTAAAAATTACATTCCCGTGGAGAGTTAACGTTAGGCAGGCGGCTGGTCTTATTGCTAACACATTTGCAATAATTATGTACAATGTAAGAAGACGCTATGTGGTAGCGGCTACGAATACTACCAACCCTTACTTTGCTCATGGATGTCGTAAAAGACGACAAAGAGCCTTATAACAACCTGGGCCAACTCCATCTGATGCCGTTCAACAATTACATTCCCAAGGAGGGCTGACGTCTGGCACGCGACGGCGGGTCCTAAAACTATTGCCAATAACTTTTACAATATTTAAGTACTATGAAAGAAGAGAGATATTGTATCGACCCCAAGTAATTGGGATAAGAGTAGGAAGATATATAAAATGTATTAACCTAAATCTTGTTTCAATTCTTTATAATTTTTTAACTTCAACAAATAATGTTGGAAGCTTTTCTATTCCATTTTTATTTAATTGATCGGTACCGTATTCCTCCCTTTATTCAATTATAAAAACATGTATTATCTTCACTGTTGTTGCTTTAATAATCTATTTTGTACGTTCTGTTTATTTTTAAAGTTTTACAAGAGATGCGATTGATTATTTATTTTTTATTTACAGAGAAAGACGTCAATGTGGTTAAAAACCAAGTGAATGCTGAGGTTTTAGGACTACCCTTGCCGTTTATTGGAGTGGATGGAACTTCCATTTGCGACATGATTTTCACTGAAGACGACGTCAAAGCTAGCTGTCCACTCAAGGCAGGCACTACTTATAAATACAAGAGCTCCTTCCCCGTCGAAAACTACTATCCTCAAATTTCAACAATCATCCATTGGGCGTTATCAGACGGAAAAGATGATATTATGTGTTTCAGAGTACAAGCTAGAATTAAGTAAAAACTAAAATACATTAGGCGTTAGATACCTTATTACACTTTTAAAATTAGCACACAAAATTTTCGAATTGTAGCTTAACTAGCTACTATTCGAATTTTTTTTATGTTAGCGCTCATTTCGAACAAAAATCTTTATTTTATATAAATTTAGCTATGCTCGCGACTCCTTCCATAGCAACCTCTATATATTTGTAGTAAAATATTTAAGAAATAAAACGTTACTACAACTTTAAAATTATTATCGTTCCTAATTTTAAGAAATTCTGCCTAATAGTTATTACATGAATCCGAACCAATTAGCAGACAGCAAAAATAAAAAAATATCCAAATGTATTCTGTCAATGATTCTAACACAACAATACTTTTCAAATATATATATTGTTAGCAGACGAAGGATTTTTAATATAAAGAGGAAACAATTAAATGGTTTCTAATGTGTAACACTGAAATATTAGTTATCGCAATCACTTTCATTTTCCACAAAACCAACCAATAAGCAAATTATAAGCGCTCCTTAAACTAATTCCTAATTCTAACACTTCAACGACATAAATATGTATTGTGATCGGTATACAAGCAAGCAGAGCTTCCACGCGCTAGATAGGTCGGATGTATAATGCGGTCTCTAGTCTTTTTTTTTTCTTTTTTGATAACGCAGTGGTTGAAGAATGCGTTTTCGCACTTACCCCCGCCTGTCGGAAAAACAGACGAGGAGTGTGGGACTCGCTAGCCACGGGGCTAGAATACCCACTAAACTCTTTCCACTGCGATCGCTGTTAGCCGAGAGGGCTTTGACAGCTTAACCGGACTATGGGTGAGCGCTGAGGGCTCTCAACCCGGTATAACTTTTAAGCGACTACGCCCGAGGGCTCTCCCTGTGGAGAACGGGCCTCGGCTCGGGGCGTCGCTGGTGGCAAAGTGGGTGTGCCCACGTTTGAAGTATTGATTTTTTCGCATCGCTTCTTCCTTCCCCGGCGGCGGAGGCGAAAGCGCGAGTATTTATGTGTTATGGCCGCGCGGGCCGTGTTGGCTCTTTCTTGAGCGATTGTGATTTCATCGTCAGCGTCGGTCAGTGGTCTCTAGTCTCCGTAACTGCGCTTTATATAGGTTGCGCTACCCGCTTTTCGTTAATATTAATTAGACACCTAACAATACATATATATATTAGGGTGTGCCAACAAAAAAATGGATATTTTTTTTTTTCACTCTCCGCTCAAAATATCGTAGAAGATGTCGAAACAAAAGGCCTGTCCAAAGGAGAGTTCGTAATTTTAATTTTAAGAGGTCCTCCATCAAATCTGAAGTTTTCCCATTTAAATAACACGGGAAATTCTTTGGACAGGCCTTTTGTTTCGACATCTTCTACGATATTTTGAGCGGAGAGTAAAAAAATTATACCTAAATAATATCTGGATGACCGAGCTTGCTCTTGGCATTTTGTTTTTAGTGTTTTGAAAGATATATTTAAATAAAATAAAAATAATTAATAAAATAATAATAAAAACACTAAAAAGTCAAAAAATAATAAAAAAGAGTGGGTACCTAGCAAAGGATCCGAACCGGTCTCGTTTAGACTCATAGAGTAAAATAATATATTTTAGACTGCTCGATTTTCCAATTTTTATTTTCTATTCTCAATGACAGTGTCAAAATTTGCCTTCATATTTTAATAGTTTTCAGCTAAAGAAAAATTATTATTTTTCGTTGCCTGAAAAAACTAGCTAGATCGATTAATCGCCCCGGAACCCCTGGCATGCTAAATAAGTCGTTGGTTGACCGACTTATCAACGCCGAGCTGAAACTATTGAAGCTAGAAACATAAAAATTTTGACAGTACTTAGTTTCTATTTGTGACGTGGAGATCCACTATAGTCCTTAAAATATAGCTTGATCTCTGTGACAGATAGCTACAAAACCGATGAAGTAATTTTGAATACGCGTCATGTTTACAATTTTATTTTGTATTTTTTTTTAATACTTCTGGTGGCAAATGAGCAAGCAGCACACCTGATGGTAAGTGTCACTGTCGCACACGGACCTTACTATAGGAACGAGAGATTTCTCTAGATAGTAGGGCTTATAGTCTATAAAATATAGGATGATCTCTGTGACAGTTCTCACTAGTGCCGCACGCTTACGATGCAGTCCGTATTTTTGTCGATATAATTCCTTATTTTTTAAAGTTATTTGCTACTGCAATTGAAAAACAATGTATGAAAATCTTATTGAATTTCAATCAAATGGATGAATGAATCGATTATAAATTTAAAACAATCTATGAAAATCTTATTAACGGATTTTATTTAATTTCAACTAAAGCTGTTATTTAATTCTTTTTATTATTTGAAAAGAATACATCCAAGTTCATCGTCACTATTATCATCATCGCTGGCGCATTCCTGTAGGTTGATGATGAGGTCTTGGTCACGGATTATTTCATGAAAAATCATGTTTATTTTAATTTTTTTTTTCCTCATGATGTAACTGAATGGTTACCTCATAACAATTACAATCTAGCCTTGAGGCTAATAAGTAATTTAAATATAACTTAATTTGCTAAAACTTACAGTGTAAAGAATGTGTCCATTGGCACTTTTCTTATGGTCTCTATTTAAAAGGGAAAGACACTTTGTTCTTGTGTTCTTCAAGGGTAGCACTCACTGCACTCCGTAAAACTAATGTCACAACACTAACTCAAAAGGCTTAGTCCTTTTCAGTCTCCTTACTATGTCCGTGGTGTCAAGGAGCTGAATAGCCTCGACATTCACATGTTGAAGAAGTCTTTGTTCATGAGCTTCGGCGTAATTTTTTATAACCTTAGCAACAAGGTCCACTCCTAAGTCCCGGTGGATGTCCTCGTTTCTAATGTACCAGGGAGCGTTTACGATGCTCCGAAGTACTTTGTTTTGAAATCTCTGTATTATGTCAGCGTTAGTACGTAGTAGTAATACTGTATGCCCATACAGGCATAAGTACTTGTTTGTACAGAAGTACTTTGTTGTACACTGACAATGGTGAATGTCTGCCGAGTAGCCAGTGCATATTCTTGTAGCGAAGATCTAACTCCTGGCGTTTCTTTTTAACATGAGCCTTCCAGCGAAGCTTTGTGTCAAGCGTCATACCCAAGTATTTTGCCGTGTTTTCGTAAGGTATTATGCGACCGTTAATATATAGCGGTACATAATTAGGTTTTCGATTTGTGAAGTCTATATGAGTCGATTTCGACTTATTTAGCTTAATTCGCCATTTTTTTGTCCATTTGGTGATGTCATTGACCGCAATATGTACTTTCTCTACCGCTTCTTTGTGAGTGAAACCTGTAGCCATGATGGCTGTGTCATCTGCGAAGGTTGCAATTATATTGTTTTTTATTTCTGGGATATCACAGGTGTACAATAGATACAAGACAGGTCCAAGGACACTTCCCTGTGGTACTCCAGCTTTTATTTGCTTGAGTTTCGAATAAGCATCTTCATGTCTGACTCTAAATGTTCTCTCTGTTAGATAGGATTCTAAAATGTCTGCAAATTGTTTAGAGAGCATTTTCCTTAACTTATATATAAGACCTTGGTGCCAAACCTTATCAAATGCTTGTGCTACGTCTAGGAATACTGTAGAACACACTTTCTTTTCTTCTAGTATTTTTTCTATAACATTAGTAATTCTATGTATTTGATCGTGGAGTGTTTTTCTCTGAAGCCGAATTGATAATTTGGAATTAGTTTTCTATCTTCTATTATATGTTTCAAGCGTCTTATAAGTAGCTTTCAAATAATTTTGAAATGATTGGTAGTAGTGATATTGGTCTGTATGATGTTACCTCTTGAGGAGGTTTGCCGGGTTTGAGGATCATTATTACTTCAGCAACTTTCCAGATATTAGGCACGTATTTCAATCGAAATGTGGCATTGATAAGGGTTGTAAGTTTTACTGTGGCTTTTCGTGGGAGATTTTGGAGTAGTTCACCCGTGATAAGATCGTATCCAGGCGATTTCTTTTTGGCCAAGCTTTTGATCATATTTTTGACTTCTTTTGGAGTAACTGGTTGTATTTCCAAGTCGTCATGGGAAGTGACATCAATTGCTATGTTTTCAGAGCTTTCCTCACCGCTATTTTGAAAAATTTGTTCCAGATGTTCTGCAAATATGGCCGCTTTCTGTTCATTACTCCTGGCCCATTTGCCATCTATTTTTTTAATGGGTTAAGAATGAACAATAGGCTTTTTTAAACTTTTAGTAGCTTTCCATAGTGAGTATTCTGTTTTTCCACTGCTTGTTAATCAGCTAAGGTACTCTTTTGTGGCATCATCATGAAAATTCTGTATAGCTTTATTTAATCTTTTTGTAAGTCTGTTTAGTACTGTTTTGTCAGGCGGATATCTAGATTGTTGCCACTTTTTTCTCTGAGCTCTCTTTAAGGCTATAAGATTTCTTATTTCTAATGGGTATCTGTGACTTACGATTTTCCTTTTTAAGACAGGTGTATTTCCCCAAGCGCAGCTTTGAATATCTGTCACAAATTTTGACACTTCTTTAGCTAACTGTTGTTTATTTTTGAGAGGTACTTTGAGGTCAATAATGTTGTCTAAATCGAATTTGAAGCTATCCCAATCAGTATTTTTATTTACTAAAATTGGATTGCTTTCTTTCTGAATTATGGTCTCACTTAACGTTAATATAATGGGGGAATGATCATAATTCATATCAAATCCCTCCTGTATGTTGAGATATGTAGCTGATAGATTCTTGTATATGAAGAAGTCGATCAGATCTGGTATTTTTTTATCATCAGTAGGCCAGTGAGTGAGTTTGCCTGTTGAAATTGCATTGCACTTGGTTTCTCTAATAGCACTAAGCAATTCCTTTCCTTTAGTGTTAGTTAGTCTAGATCCCCAGTATGTGTTTTTTGCATTGAAATCACCTCCTAATATAAATGTGTTACCAAGAAGTTTTAATAGGTTTCTGTACTGCTCTATAGATATTTTATAAATGAAATTATCTTTTTGGACTTTTGGCGGGAATCTAAAACGTCATGTGGTGCTCTTGTATTATATTCGATATCTTAGTGTTTTAACGTGTTATATTAGATAATTTTGATGGGATTTTATGTAATGTGATGTGACAGAACTACTGGGATGTAGTGTATATCATATAAAAATGCTTTACAACGTTTTCGTTTTCCATCAAAATTCCCACAAGATACCATTAACAATGTGGCCATAGCACTGTTGATGGCGACAATTTGACTTACTGACAGACAATGACTAACCTGAAGAGACTAAGAACGTGAAGATAATTATAACTCGACACTGGCAACAATGGCTCGTATAAGTAGCTGATTGCCAATACATAAAAAGAAGAAGAAGAAGAAATTATCTTTTTAATATAATAGTAATGGTCTTATTATATTATAACTGATGTCTGAATACTAAATTTACACAATTTACTTATTTTGTAGAGTAACCATGTGGTTTATATAGGTAATATATTGGTTTTACTTGTTTGATAAATAATTAATAAGAATGTTATCGATTGCCCCATCTCTATTTTATTCTCAGTTCAGTATGACCTTGTACTTGCGTAAGCATCATATTTTTATAAAATGGTTACTAAGTATTTTAAAACACCTGAGTTTTGGTGTAAATATTCATATTTTTATATTCATAATTCAGTTGAGGTATAGGTGGCATATAAAGAATGAAAATATAGGCGATGCAATCAATTATGGTAGGGCCACGCTGTTAACAGTTTTCTGTCTACAGCCGCGGGCCGGTCCGTCCGAGGTAGTACCACACTCTCGCAGAAGATCGACGTCTGAGTAGTGGCAATGTGCTATAGCGCTTCGTTCGGTGAGCGAGAGAGCCGGAAGCCCAACTGGGTGGGTTTGGGGATTTTATTGGTAGGCAGCGGCCTAAGCTATACCCTTGCTATTGAAAAGGTCCGTGGGCGACAGTGACACTTACCATCAGGTGTGCTGCTTGTTCGTTTGCCACCAGAAGTATTAAAAAAAATACAAAATAAAATTGTAAACATGACGCGTATTCAAAATTACTTCATCGGTTTTGTAGCTATCTGTCACAGAGATCAAGCTATATTTTAAGGACTATAGACAATGAAGACTTTTGACGGGAATTTGAAAACGTCATGTGGTGCTCATGTATTATATTCGATATCTTAGTGTTTTAACGTGTTATATTAGATAATTTTGATGGCATTTTATGTAATGTGATGTGCGGAAATACTGGGATGTAATGAATATCATATAAAAGTGCTTTACAACGTTTTCGTTTTCCATCAAAATTCCCACAAGATACCATTAACAGTGTGGCCATTGCACTGTTAATGGTGACAATTTGACTTAGACAACGACTGACTTGAAAGAGTAAAAACGTGAAAATATTTATAACTTGACACTGGCACCAATAGCTCGTATATGTAGCTGATTGCCAATACATAAGAAGAAGAAGACAATGAACCGACATGACTGACGACTAAAATGTAAATCTATTATAATTTTTTAAACTTATTTTACTTGACATTGGCGAAGTTGTCGTTAATTACTCACAGAGGCCATTCATTAAGAAGAAGAAGAAGAAGAGATTTCTCTACGTGATAAAATCCGGAATACGGAAATTCGTAGAAGAACGGGTGTAACCGACACAGCCCGAAGAATTAGCACGATGAAATGGCAATAGGCAGGCCACATCGCTCGACGAACCGACAACCGTTAGGGAAGAAAGGTTCTCGAGTGACGACCACGAATCAGACGACGCAGCGTAGGACGACCCCTGCTACGTGGACTGACGGCATAAGACCGGTTTAAGTGACATTCTCATGGAGAGGCCTATGTTCAACAATGGACGTTTACAGACTGATATATGGATGAATGAGAGACCTGCAAAGTAAGGATTCCATGAAATTCCGTCCCTAAGAGGGGAACAGAGTAGCAAAGCTTGTATGTAGAGAAAAATCACTGATTCTTTTCAAATGATGTAGAATTGCTTTTCGGTAAACATAAATGAACATCTGTTTCAGCATTTGCCAAATTTCATCCTCTGGAGGTGTAAAATAAGGTAAAGGCCCCTAAAGAGTGAAACAGAGTGGCAAAGTTTGTATGGGGAGAAAAAAAACTTTATAGATTCTTTTCAAATTACGTACAAATATTCTTCGGAAATAATCCGTATGGTGACGGAGTAAGAATACAATTCACCACCCCCTATCTTACCCGTGGATGATCGTAAGAGACGACTAAGGGATATAAAACGCATATAAGATCTATGCAAGAGACGGAAAACTCAAAACGAAATCCATACCAACACGTCTGACCAGCGTGGTCAATTTCTCTCCCATTACGGAGGAGGCTCGAGTCCAACAGCGCGACGTATATGAGCTGAGATGATGATTCTTCAAAAAAATAAATTAACACGTTTCTCACTATCAATTTTCATCTCCTAATTGAGTCTCTTTTGAGTAACAAATAGTACTGGATTAAATTCTAAGGTGATACATTTATTTTCTTATTAGTCTAGTCAACAAGTGCTTTTTGGTCAATTTTTATGCGTATTCTCCGAAAATTATGATTGAGGTGTCATTTGATTCGGAATGACTTAAATTGCAATTGAAAAAAAAATGTACACGTGTATGTATTGTATATCTACATACATACATACATATCATCACGCCATATCCCTTGCAGGGTAGGCAGAGAGAACAGAGTGCCAGAGAACTCTATCTCTGCATACTTCACTCGCTTCCTCAACATTCATAATTCTCTTCATACACGCTCGCCGGTTTCGGAGACTCTTGACTCCACCTTCCTTTAGTACCTGACCGATCTGGTCTAGGTAGGTTAGTCTCGGTCTCCCTCGGTACCTACATCCTTCCACTTTCGCATTGTATATTTTCTTAACCAGACGTTCGTTCGGCATTCTTTCCACATGTCCGAACCATCGGAGCATTCCCTTTCGCATCTTTACACCAATACTCTCTTTCATACCTACTCGCTCTCTTACGTCGTCGTTACGAATGCGGTCGGTCAGCCCAACTCCACAGATTTTCCGAAGAGATCGCATTTCGACCGCATTAATTTTACTTTCAAGTAAGTACTTTCTTTCTAAGTATTTATATTTACATTTAAAAATTGCCTCCTACTCTTGCGTTCCAGTTGGTGTTACATCCTACACCTATACAGTAAATGAGCATCACCTACCGGCAATACAAGCCCGCATATCCATCTTTTGTTTGGTTTATACTCGCGAAGTATTGAATGAAAGCTATCGAATAATTATTTTAATAAACTTGTGGATAGGTACTTAGTAGAAACGGCGCACCAATGTTGAGCTTAAATTTAACAAACTCCCATCTTAGTAGCCTTAGCAGGCCAAAACTGGCTTCAGAAATTTTATTCGATTATATATATCTCAGTCGCTAGATATTCTATGACTCGACTGCAGAGATGGCGTAATGGATAAGATACTTAACTACCGTTCCAAGCGTCACGTGTTCGATTCGCATAATACTCTGTTCGATCCATAAATTGTTGTTCTGAGTCAGACTTATAAATTACGTGCATTTTTATATTTGTAGTACCCCGTAATACAACGATTATCTCCTCAGTTCAAGGTGTTTTAAAAAAATATGGACGCCAAGGAAAGTCAGGTAGCTAACATTCTATCATGTATTGCAGTTCTCGTATTTCATGTGCCTATAGAAATGAATATCGACAGGATAATGGTAATTAGAATTTCTCAAAAACACTAATATTTTTCATCACACCTCTCAGTTATTTTATTTAGGATCGACTGAGCAATTTTCCCTTTTTAAATAAAACTATTTTTACGGATTGTATCGCGTTCGTATTTGATTTTTAATTTCTCAACGTTTGGAACACTATAGCGTTCACAGGTGCGGGAAGACTTATGACAATGAACGCTGCAAACTGTTCGGAACGTTGGGTAATTAAAAATCAAATGCAATTGTCTCGTACTAGGTGAAAATGCAATTAGATCATATACCTGACTTTTACGACATCTTCAAGCAACGGGTGATTAGAATTGTAAACATTCGTGATTGCTATCACACTACTTAACACTAGTAAAGTAGGATGTATTTGGAAAATTAGTACACTTAATCATAATATTTATGTCGCTAAGTACGTTAACCTAACATTCTGTCCACGATTTTTTAAGTTGGTTAAACTCAATAATACAAGAATAAGAGAAGTAATAAGGAATAAATAAAACACTTTCTTTGTCATATAACAATAATATGTATTATATTACAGGCAACAACATTACATGAGATTGAACGAGATCAATGTAATTCCATACATATATACGAGTATATAATAGAATATTATATAGAATTTTTAATTCAAAGAAACTTTTTTTACAAAATAAATAGGTACTTAGATACAATAATACTCAAATACTAGTGGCTCTGTGAGCTGTTTATCATTTTTTTTAAAGCTACGGTCTGGCCACGCCCCATCCGTGCCATCTGGGGCAACAAAAAGTGCGGCCCCATAACCCACCTTGTTGCCTCGCAATTGCCAACCCGAGTCAACTGTAGACCTCGCGAGTAATAAGGATAATAAATACGTTTTGTGACTTTATTTTTTCGAAGTATGGATTATCTAAGATTTTTTCATATCCCCGTCATTTTGTAAATACTTATACTCACCGTTCGGTCGAGAAAAACAGTCTCTCTTTGCGGACAGACATACGAAAGCATTTTTTCTCAAGCCTTCTGCAAAACCTTACGCTTGCGCTTTGCGCACGCTCGACAATCATTTGCATACTACTGTATGCTACTGTACTTGCATAATACTGTACGCGACAATAAATAAGGCACATTGAACCTTGGGAAGGGACAATCAGTTCATTTCAGATTCGTAGCGGGTGATCTATGTCGCACTGTGTGACATTTGTCAGTCGGTCGTTGTACAAGTGCAAGAGTATGCAGTTGTCCTGTCAAAAATTATCAAAATTGCAACAAGTTAGAAACAGAAAGTAATTTATTTAGTAACACAAAGTATAATAGTTCCTAATAGATACAAAACTGTCAGTGCTCCGTACAATGTACAGGTGTGACAGGGCGAGCACTCTTATGAAGGCGAAATTAGTCGATTGGCTCTTTCCAGGGGTCGCTGTCAACGAGATAGCCACCTGGCGCGAGGACGCCCGCCGAGAAGTCATCGCCCCTTGGGCTACGCGGCTGGAGAGGCCTAGACACGGTGTCGTTACCGTCGAGGCACTCCGGCCCGTACTGATGGAATGGATGGAGCGGCGGCATGGGGTCCTCACCTTCCGACTGGTGCAGGTGTTGACGGGGCACGGGTGCTTCGGGAAATACCTGCACACGGTCGTGTACAGGGAATGGACTCCGGGCTGCCATCATTGCAGTAGTGACGAGGACACGGCGCAACATACGCTCGAGGAATGTTCGGGCTGGGACGGGCAGCGCCGCGACCTCATCGCTATTATCGGTGCCGACCTGACGCTGCCGGCTGTCGCGAGGGCGATGGTCGACAGCGTCAGGAATTGGGACGCAGTCACCACCTTCTGCGAGGCTGTCATCTCGCAGAAGGCGGCGGAACGGGCCCGGGAGGATTCCCGTAACCCGGGCCGCCGCCCGCGGCCGGGGCGGCGCAGGCGCGAATACCTGCGCCTGATGCCACCCTAACCGAGGCTTCGGGTGATTGGACCGGGGAATTGTCCGGTCACCCGACGCGAGGCCACCGCGTGAGGACGACACCTTGACGGCGAAAGCTGTCGGGGCGTCGACAGGAGAGGAGCCCGAGAGGGCATACCGCCGAGCGGGCCACCGAAGACAAAGATCGGGTACCGGTGGCCCGCTCGCACGGCGAAGAAGAGGTACTTGCAGGGTGGGTCAATGGGGTTGCGCGCCGCCTCTTCCGTCACCCCGTACCGATTTGGCGGGGTGCGACGTCCATAGCCCACCGCAAAAAAAAAAAAATAGGGGGTCGCTGTGCGGGTGATTTTGGACCGGGGAATAGTCTATGCCGGATACTAAACTGAACTTAACAAATAGACAATACGTGGGCTATACTTGATTACTGCGTTGCAATAAATTTCACAGACACAAGCAACGATAAAATAAACCTATGGTATAAAAATAAAAACCTATGATATAAAAATAATTAAAAATGAATGTATACATAGAAAAGTAGAAATACTAAACATAAGCCGTCAAACTAACTAGGTGGGTTTGGGGTTTGTATCGGTAGGCAGTGGCCTAGTTATACCTTTGGTATTGCTAAAGTCCATGGGCGGCAATGACCCTTACCATTAGGTGTGCTACTTGCTCGTTTGCCACCATAAGTAATAAAATTAAAAAAAAATATATATAGTGAAAGCTCTCCATTTTCATACTTCATTTAATTAATAGATTTGGGTGAAAATTCTCGTGAACTAAATGTAATTATGTATTTGTTGAAATGCAAATAGATCATTAACAATATAGTAAAATTAATATACTTTGAATATTCTCGCATATAAAAGACAAATCTAATATTATCATTAATTAAAATAGTTACAGCTGTTTGATAGTTAAGGAGGAAACGTAAGGAGAGGTCCTCCTTATGTCTATGCATACAGAGATTAAACAAAATTCTCTTTTTTTGAGTAAACTATAGTCGGCATAAATATTAAATTAAATAAATATAAATTTTATATAGAGAGCAAACTTGAACTTAGATCAAAATCACTGTGAGTAACAAAAGAAAATGTATAAGTCTATACGAGAATCGAACTAAAGTCAGGCGGCATCATAAACATACATTCTTATCAGTGTTGTCAAAATGCAAGACCAATACTTGCAGCAAGAGTCCCGCAAAGCTTACAACTCTTGCTGTTATAATAACATGAGAGATATTTGTTTTGAACACATGGCATAGAAATTAAAAATCCAACTAAATTAATGAAATTCCATTCTCCTAACGACGCTAACTGTACAATTATCTATAATTAGGTACATAGTACATATGCGAGGGGACTATAATTACACATATCTATTGAGATTGTTTAAATTAACTATTCCCCCGTGTACTTGTATTAAGAATACAAAGTGTTGACATCCCTTCCTTTGCCAAAGGACTCTTGCTGCAAGTCTTGGTCTTGCATTTGAACAACACTAATTCTTATTAACACTTAAACTTTAACTAAAATTTAAAACAAAAACAATCTTAACTAAAATAAGGTAGGTAAGCCGCACTAGTGTAGCGACGTAGGATATACACACATGGTGTGTTTGCCCACACATTTGTATGAAAACACGCAAGGCGTGTAATCGCGCACTTCCATACAGCAACGAGATCACAGCATTAGTTGTCCCCTAAGCATATACCATGTACTAATTCAATCTATTATAGTATGGAAATAGATTTAATATTATGGAAAGAGTTGCCGTAGTGGACGGTGTGGTAGCTACGAATACTACCAACCCTTACTTTTTTGCTCGTGGATGTCGTAAAAGACGACTAAGAACTTTATAACGACCTGGGCCAACTCCATCTGATGCCGTTTGGTCAACAATTACATTCCCAAGGCGGGTTGATGACTGGCAAGCGGCCGATCATAAAACTATTGTCAATAACTTTTACAATATGTACTATGAAAGAAGAATACATATTGTATCGACCCCAAGTAGTTGGGATATGAGTAGGAAAATGATGCAGAGTTGCTGTAGAGATCAATGTAGCAAACTCCACTCTTTGTGTTGGGTTCGATCCACGATGGACAGTTCTTTGATCTTGTTATAAATGATTGTTTTGAAATATGCGTCTATTAACAGTATGTTTGTAAAATCCTGAGACACAAGGCACCTTAGTGCGTGTTGATGTGTCTTTATAAAATCATTATGTCGTAAATTATTAGTAAATGAACTTTTATACCAAGAATACATAAAAAAAACTGTCCAAACCGATCTCAGAATTAATCCTTACTAATATTATAAATGAGAAAGTAACTCTGTCTGTCTAACTGTCTCGCTTTCACGGCAAAACTACTCAACCGATTTAAATGAAATTTGATACACCGATAGTCTAAAGCCTGAGAAAGGACATAGACATACTTTTTAATTGGAAAAGGCGTTATAAAAGATTGAAAAGGGAGATGAAATATTGTATGAGAAATAGTTACTTTGGATTAACGCTAACTTACGACTATTCCACGCGGACGAAGTCGCGGGCAGAAGCTAGTAAAGAATAAATCATCATTCTCCTGCTAATATTTAATACTACTATATTATATTGGTAGGAGCATGCTGTTGACAATTTTGTCTACAGCCGCGGGCCGGTCCGTCCGGGGTAGTATATACCAGACTCTCATAGAAAATCGACGTCTGAGCAGTGGCAATTTGCTGTTGCGCATCATTCGGTAAGTGAGAGAGCCGAAAGCCCAACTTACTGGATGGGTTTAGGCTTTGCATTCATAGGCAGCAGTCTAGCTGTATGACTGATAATGCAAAGGGTCCATGGGCGGAACACTTACCACCAGGTGTGCTGTTTGCTCATTTGCTACCTTATACAATAAAAAAATAAAATAACCCAATTTTATGGGTTTAGTACAACATTTGTTTTTCCTCGAACACGGAAGAAAAGCATAATATTCCGCATTGCATTTAGCTAAGTTAATAGAGCTATCATTGTGATACGCTCATATGTTTTGTCAACATTATGTAACGATAAATAAAGCAGACGTTATAAACAATTCTCTGAAATACTATTGAACACCAAGCTAAATGTTGGTGCCAAATAGTTTTTAGGTTATGTTAAGCTATCTATCTGGAACTGAATATAATACATTAAACGTCTTCATCGAACTGTGAAAGAACGCGTCTCTCAAATCACCGCAGTTGGATGCTGGGGCGTTGTCAAAATATTTAGCCATATTTTGCATTAAAGTTTTAGTGGGGTCCGTGCCAACAACATACTCGTCGATAGCGCGATAAATTGCCTGAAAAAAATGTTACATAGTTTATAGTTGTAGCAGTGTGTAAATACATATATTTATTTAAGATGATAATATATTTTTCGCCAGGCAGTCAAGTGTTATAATCTGGGACGTTAATGTGGGGTTAAAAAGGTCGTATGGTTACCCGTCAGATGTCCATTATGATTTTTGATGGCAGGCGAGCAAATAGCTCGCGTAATCATCATCATCTCAGCTCATATACATTCTACAGCTGGATTGAAGGATGAGGACCATAAAGGTTTTTAATAGTGGTAGGACCACGCTGTTGACAGATCTCTGTCTACAGCCGCGGGCCGGTACGTCCGGGGTAGTACCACTCTCACAGAAGATCGACGTACGAGTAATAGCAATATGCTATTGCGCTTCGTTCGGCGAGCGAGAGAGCCGAAATCCAAATTGGGTGGGTTTGGGGTTTATATCGGTAGGTAGCAATCTAGCTATACCCTTGACTTTGCAAAGGGTCCATGGGCGGCAGTAACACTTACCATCAGGTGTCCTGCTTGCTCGTTTGCCACCACTAGCATTAAAAGAAAATAAAATAGATAGGAAAAATGTATCAACCATACTATGCTGGACAAACAAAAATATATAAACTCGGTTTTTAAATACAATAATAAGTTTAGTTTATGCGTAAAACCAATGAACGAGTTTCACAAGTATGCATCTTTATGCAAGTCCAACAATAAAACGATTACCTGAAAGGCTGGCTGCTTATCATTATGGAATGCTTGGCGGCTCCCATGCAGTAAGAAGATGCCGCGAGAAGTGGCTTCCGTACACGCATCTCCATACATGCACTGATCTGAGCGATAGTTATATCTACAAGGCAGCACGAACACGGCGTTCTCGTGATAATGAAAGATTATATTGATTATATCCTGCAAAGTATTAGTAAATTCGAAAATAAGTATTAGTAATAATAAAAATATTTACGTCTTACAACAGTAAAGGTATGGGAACGTATACGATGTCATCTGTTCAGGAGAAAGGGTTTTTAAAAATACCACGCTTGAATATAATTGAAGCTTGACCAAAGTGAGGTTAAAAATTAGAAAAAATGGGTCACATAGTATGGATGTGTTGACCTGTAAGAACCATTCTATGTCTCGATAGTCAGCTATCCACGGGCGTCGATTCGCATTCTGTAAATTTGAGATACGCCAATGGTCGAGAATGAGTTCGAGTTTCGTCGCAACGTTGCTGTATGCATAGTCAATGTCAAACCAAAAAACTACCTTAGCCATCTGAGTGATACTCTACATCTAGTTTGTTGATTAGGGGCCGTCCATTAACCACGTGAGGTTTAAAAAGGAGGAGAGGGGATTGACAAAAATCACGACATATCACAAGGGGGAGGAGGGGTGTAGTAAGATATCACGTGTATTTATTTTTTCGTCAAAAACTGCAATCACTAAACTGAAAAACGGCGTGTAGTGAGTGACTTTGACTTACCGCCGCCAGGCAACGAACGAAGTTTAAAGTAGGTGATCTGTATAAAGACCATTTGCGCGAAGTATAAAAAAGCAAAAAACCGAGAATATAATGAGCTGTGGGCTACTTTTTTATAGCTACTAAAAATTCACGTGTTGTTGGTGTGGGAGAGGAGGGGTCAGTCTTAAACCTCATCACGTATCACCAAGGGGGAGGGGGGGTTAAAAAATGCTAAAAGAAAAAAGATCACGTGATTAATGGACGTCCCTTACAGAATAGTCTTGCTCTCTCTTTTCTTGAAGGTCAAGATATCATAAATAATGTAAATATGAGCATTTTTGTTTAGCCATAGATAGCTTTTTTGGCTACAGTATGTCACGCCCCGCCAATCCATCCGGGGCGACAGGAGAAGCGGCGCACGACCCTGTAGACCCGCCCTACGACGTACGTCTCGACGCCGTGCGGGAGGGTCACCGGAACGAGCCATAGATGGCTATGACTACTTTACCAGGACTGTTGGATGTGCACTGAAGGCTTTCAACCCAAAGTTAGAGCAGCTCACCTCATTTCTATTTGTTATATGTAAATGAAACAAAAGTAATACTAGATGGTGTAGAACTTTTAATTTTATGCCAATCGCCTGCTTTATTCACACAGGTTTAGGTGAAAACTAGTACTTAATTTAAAATGAGTGTCTCTTCGGATGATCCTGATGACCTAATTAAATAGGTATACTACCTACCTACTTACATAGTATGTAGTAATTGTGATATCGTAACGGAAATATATTTTGAACTTCGGTAGGTACGAATTTTATTTCGACGCCCTAAGTTATTCAACGAGTCTAAGTTATTCATCATTCTTTTTTTTTTTTTTTTAAAACACACCTCCCTGCACTAAGGAAAATAATCCTTGTATCGCGGGGGACTTTACAAACATGCAATTAACGCAGACAAATTACACCCAGACTCAGAACAATACTTTGTGGATCACACAAAGTATTGTCCTGCGTGGGAATCGAACCCACGGCACTGGCACGGAAGGTCGGTATCTTAACCACTACGCCATCTGTACAGTTAATTCTTTTTCTCTTATCACAATTACTGGGGGTCGATACAATATATACTCTTCTTTCATAGTACATATTGTAAAAGTTATTGACAATAGTTTTATGACCGGCCGCCTGCCAGACGTCAACCCTCTTTGTGAATATAATTGTTGACCAAACAGCATCAGATGAAGTTGGCCCAGGTCGTTATAATGCTTTTAGTCGTATTTTACGACATCCACGAGCAAAGTAATGATTGGTAGTATTCGTAGCCGCTACCACACAGCTAAGTTATTATAGGTACCTATTTATATGGTGAGTAATGATGTATTTACATGGGCAAAGTAAAGAAATATGGGTAACTATATTTAATCTATCCCGTAACTGCGAAACTGCAATTATTTAATATTCTTATAACTAAACGCAAGTGCAGCTTTATTTATTAGAATTATTATTAGAAAGAAAGCAATAATTGTTGATGATGTACACCGTAAAGTTATATGTGTAATTTATTCAAATAAAATCATTATCCATACCTGATCACCCCACGGAATGTATAGTTTCCATTTCAACATAATTGGTGTAACATAATCGACCCAGCCAAATGTCCTCATCCTTGTAAGATTCATTAGCATTACCCCAGAATTTAAACCTATTAAAAATATACATTGATATTAAAATTATTTCAACTTCACTACTTTCACCAATTGTGACAGTTTTCTATCTATAGCTGTGGGCCGGCCCATCGGGGTAGTCTCTAGACCTCTCTCGCAGAAAATCGACAGCTGAGCAGTGGTATGCTGATATGCTGCTGTAATTTTTGTACAGTGTTCAGCGAGCGAGAGAGCCGCAAGCCCAACTTTCTGGGTGGGTTTGGGCATATCATTCGTAGTCAACAGCCTAGCTGTACACCAGGTATTGCAAAGATTCGTGGGCGGCAGTAACATTTACCATCAGGTGTGCTGCTTGCCCGTTTACCACCAAAAGTAATAAAAAAAGATTTATAGACATATAGCAAATAAAAATCACTTAAAAATAGAATTGAAACGAAACCCTAGTACGATACCTCTAGTAAACACCTAACAGTATAATACATATGGCCCCTTAAAGAAACTGGAATTCAAGTCACGATATTCTGCTCTACGAAGCTGACACGTACCTAGTGAACAGGTTCGTCTACAGAAAATTATTCACATTTATCTCACTATTGTAGCATATAAAGCACATTTAGTTGTAAGCCACACGAGAACAATTTCCTGCAGCCAGAAATGGAATAACTTGCTTGGAATGGAAACTTTTGCAGATCAACGTTTAAGTAAAGTCGTCAAATTACTGAAGTGTTTCATTCAGTGACCGATAAAACTGAAGGCACAAACTGCTTCATCATTTCACTTCCTCAATAACAATCTTGAACAGCATGCAGTGATATTGTTAAGTCCATGACCAACAGTTACTGCCCACACAGGTGACCTGCTTGCTTCTTTGGCAGTAAATGCAATAAAAAAGCACGGGTGACTATCAATCTTAGAATAGTCTCGTAAGGGGCCACTCAGAAATTATGTAAGGCTTTTATTTTGTTGACTGAATATTACAACTTTTTACTATAGTCAGGGACGGGGTCGAGAACCTGACATTACGTAAGATATTAAATTGAAAATTACTAATTTTGGCCAAAACTGTAACAGATTAACAAGATTAATGTTATTGCAGTGAAACGCGTTATGATGTAAATAACCTACTTGTAGTAAGAAGATTGTAATAACAGATATTTTCAGAATAAACGGAGTTATACTTGATCGATAGGGCCTCTTCTTACAAAAATTCTTATTAAGGAGCAGGGGTGGAGTAGTTGCAATCTTATGATGACTTACAGTAGAGGGGGAGGGGCCAAATCATTCTTCAAAATCCCTTACGTAATTTATGAACGGCCCTAAGTACTATAGGTATAATACAGTGGGCTGAAATAAAGTTTTGTGCATTATCATTTCATGTGATTTTTTTTTTAATACAACATCCGCCACTAAGGAAATTATCCTTGTGTTGTGGAGGTACTTTAGAAATAATTAATTTAACAGACACAAATTACACCCAGATTTGTGTGATCCACAAATTGCTGTCCTACGTAGGCATTGAACCCACGACACTGGTATGGTAGGTCGGTATTTTAACCACTACACCATCTGTGCAGTCTGAATTAAAAGCAACTTACCATATTTGCCATAAAATGGGTGTTTAGCAAATCTTGGATACCATGATACATTGGGATTATCATCTTCTAATGTCATAGCAGAGATTTGAGAAGTGTTTAACACTGAAAAGTAGTTCCACAGCTCCTCTACGGGACCCAAAAATAGAGTGTCTGTGTCAACATATATCATTGCATCTATGTGAGGTAAAAGCTTCTGTAAAATAAATTAATTTCTATCAATCTTATTAGCCATGTAGTAATAGGTTAAGAATATTGTATGCCATTACCATACAGTAAAACTAGCTGAGGAATTAACAGGAGTATTACTGTCCTAGAAATTTACAACATAAACTGTGGTCGCAACTTGCCTGTCACAGGTGGATTTATCTTTTTTAGACCTCTGTTGAATTTAGGACTTCACCTCATGATCACTATCATCATCATTCAGCCTATTACCATCCACTGCTAGACATAGTTCTCCCTCATACTTCGCCAGCACAGTCCATTCGCATCCAACTACTGCCAGCAACCTTTAGACCACCTGTTGGAGGCACTAGTGTAGGAACACTATGTTGTCCGATACGTGTTCACCAGTCTCGTTGAACAATGTAGCCTGCTCATTGCCACTTCCGCTTGCTAATTCTTTGTGCAAAGTCAATAATGTATTGAAAATATAATAATGCATATCTGATTTTAATAATGTATATAATTCAATATAGCTTATCATGTAGTGTGGTATTCATTGCCTTTTAAACATCAAAATATATTCACAGAAGTCATTCCCATTAGTTCAACAGACGGGTTAGATATCCAATTATTCAACAATACATCATCATTAACATACATATCATCACACCATATCCTTTGCAGGGTAGGCAGAGAGAACAGAGTGCCAGAGAACTCTATCCGTGCATACTTCACTTGCTTCTTCAACCTTCATAATTCTCTTCATACACGCTCGCCGGTTTCGGAGACTCTTGACTCCACCTTCTTTCAGTACGTGACCAATCTGGTCTAGGTATCATCATTAACAATTGCTGGATTTATACTAAGATGGGTGGATAATGTCGAAATTACCATGCTTGGTATTTGGGTGCTCATGAAGCAGTGGCAGTTGGTACTATTAGTGTTGCTGCCTAGTCTACTGATTCAGTCAAATTTTAAGACTGACCATACCTTTATTTCATAAGGATGCACATATTACATACATGTATTCACATACATGTGTTACTAGATCAACAAGTACTTGTTATAATAAAATCAAATCATAAACCTAAACCCACAATCAAACATTATAATCTACAATCACTTTACACTTCATCATCATCATCTCAGCTCATAGACGTCCCACTGCTGGGCTTGAGCCCCCTCCACAGTGAGAGGGAGTTTGACCTACTATACCATGCTGGTCAGACGTGCTGGTGTAGGGTTTCGTTTCGAGTTTTCCTTTTCTAGCGTAGATGTTATACGCGTTTTATATTCCTTAGTCATCTCTTACGATCACCCACGGGTAAGATAGGGGGGTGGTGAATGGTATTCTTAATCCGTCACCACACGGAAAACCATTTCAGACTTAGCTATGTTTAAACAATACATAATAGTGTTTCAAAAACTCACAGGAATGAACAATCTCTGAGCTGCACATTTACTAAACAAATTAATCCAATCATCTGCATGATCTTCTGGAAAGTTTACTATGTGCAATTCAAAATCTAATTTATTATGAGTTAAATGTTTCCACCTTGTCAAAGTTTGATTAAATTGCGGTCTTAAACTGTTGTCAGTAAATATTACAAAGTGTACAGCTGCTTTAGTAAAAAGTAAAACAGACTTCACAACATTTAACGACTCATTAAACCTGGAGTCACAAACAACAAATGACAACACTATTCTCTCACTTTTAAGTTTCTGTTTATTCTTGACCCTGTAAAACATAATATTATTCTCATTAACTTCAACTTTTCTAAATAGATTGTGAAATATTTCGAATTAGATTTAATACCATAATATGTATACCTATATTATCAATATTATAGTATGCATATATGTATATAAGGATTATTAACACGGAAACTTACTTTAATGTTGTCAATAATCTGCTATGCCCATACTTTGTATCAATATTGCTAACTTTGAAATATAAGTAAATAAGCATGAAAGTACTCAATACAAAGAATATCATAATTTTTCTAGAAGCCTTTATCATATTTTTACTCTCCACGCATTTAATATTTAAGTAATCAAATTCAAATCAAACAACACATTAATATTAAAACATTATCATTAAAACAATGTTATGTTATGTTACATTTATAATTTGATACAACTGCGATTGAGATATGAGATATGTAGCGCTATCTATAGTTATATTCCATGAACTAATTACATTCTAGTTTCTTATATTTGGAATAAATGAGATTGTATAATTATTTATTGCCCGCCTCAGAAGGCTTTGATAACTTTGTCCAGACTATGGGTGAGCGTTGAGAGCTCTCAATTGAATATGGTTGCATTTGAAGCAGGCAAATAATTTATTTCAGGATAACTCTGCGCGCCTGAATTTAGATTTGCAGGCTGTTTATACTTTAAACTTAAGAACTTAAGGAGAAAAGTAATGGCTGCCTGTATTTATGGACGTGCGTGAGAAGTTATACTTCTCTGACATCATTAAAATAGTTTTTAATTGCATACAAATAATTAATTATAATAAATAAGTAAAAGGACTGGCAAACTTATAGGATAAATTATGAATTATGAATGTTGAGGAAGCGAGTGAAGTATGCAAAGATAGAGTTCTCTGGCACTCTGTTCTCTCTGCCTACCCTGCAAGGGATATGGCGTGATGATATGTATATGTATGTATGTATAATTTTTTTCACTAATATTCACGAATAGTAAATAATAATAATCAAAATATTCAATTTAAATCACTACTGAATATCATTTATTAGCACATATATAATTCGCACTAGTATGAAACTAAAACACGTGTTGTGTATGTAAAAACTAGAAAGAAGTTCTATTTCTATTTCGTTAGTAGCTTTTTTCGATACTTAATGAGCGGTTTTGAGGCCAACTTCAACATCTTTTACCTTTGTGTAACAGTGATGCGCGCATCTTAAAATTTCATTCTTATAATTTTTTCATAACGTGCCTAAAGAAATATAACTTCAAAACTTCGGACCTAAGATAGAAAAAATACTATCTTCATTCTTATTGTAAAGGATGCTTGTATCTAATATTAAGACAGTCTACGGTGGAATGTGGATGACGTACTCATCTGCTAAATAGTAACAGCTCATTTGAACAAATCACTCTGTAGTTATACAAACCTATATGCCATCTCTTACAATTCATTTGCTTATCAATTTTTGAAGTTTCACAACAATCACACTGCATAAGGATACGTCCGCACAGACAGGTGGCTTGCTTATCGCCTAGAGCTTAGTGGCTTATAATCTGGCTACTTGCTAGGATACAGGATGGCCGCACTGTGCCTTGGTCATTTGCTTATCGGCACGTTGACGAGATGTCTGAAAATATAATACGTCATAATAACGTACATTAACATCTTTAGCAACTCACTGTAAAAATATTATTATCTCATCAAAAATAAATAAATAACTTTTTTTAGTAGGTAGGTACTAACCATCTTTTTCTACTTCAACTGCTACCTCTTCCCATAGTTTCTTTAGGACAACCGCATTTTTATGGAGTTCATTAGACGGATTCCATAGAGGTTCTCTTTTAAAAACTGATGTAATTAATATTTCATCCATTTGTTTCTTCTAAAATGCCTCGCGCCTCGTGACAAAAAAACCAACACGTTTGTTTACCTCGATACACGTTAAGCGAATAGCTAGGCGTCAAGCGCGCAATGCGGCCGTTCGTAAACATGCTAGAACGTTCGTTATACTAACCTACTTGCTAGGTGATCCGCTAGGCTCTAAGCGCTAAGCAAGCCGCCTGTCTGTGCGGACGTAGCCTAAAGGTCATTGGAAAATTAATTTCAACTTTTTTAGCACATTAGCGGGCTATTTGTACGCCCTCTATTGTTAACTTCTTGTAACTAATATGCATTAATGTTATGTTCTAAGCGAAGGTACTTTTCATTACTGTTGTTTTTTCAGTTTTTTGTTAATATTGTTTTTGTCAAAATAAATAACATTTTTGACGAAATAGTAACATTTGTGTTCAAATATATGCCGCCATATAATCTTATTTCATAAAGTGTCGTCAAATTAACAAAATAAATCGTTTAATCACGGACAAAAATTGATTTATTAAAACATTAATATTAACTATGGGAGATAACCTAACAGGTTTAGAACTAAGTCCTCAAAATATTATGAAAGTAGAAGAATATAATGCTATTGTAGAAGATTTTAATAAACTTCCTTCATTTAGTCGAAAATGTGAAAATGATCTTAAAGTAAAATACAAGCAGTAAGTATCATATTTAATATATTGGCATTATTTTACTTTTAAAATCAGTTTATAATACCTGAACAGAGTAACTATCAACACGGAAAGCCTTCTATTCAGAAGCTCTACAAGGAATATGATAAGAAAGGACTGTTATCCACTGTGGTGACGAAGTAATAATACAATCATATCACTATCACCCTCTATATTGCCCGTAAATATCGTAAAAGACGATTAATGTACATAAACTTTTAACATCTCTACAAGAGATAGAAAATTGGAAATAAAAGCCTGTACCACCGAAAACTAGAAATAAAATCCCATACCATCTGACTGATATGGTGTAGTAGGTCAATTTTCCGTCTATTGTGGAGGGGGCTTAACCCCAGCATGGGACTCGTATAAACTGAGATGATGATAAATAAAATTACTGCTCTAACACTACCTTAGAGTGCTTAGGTACTTACATTATTTTAATGGAATTAATTTCTTAATTAATTTCTTATTATTGCAGTCAAGCTTTAAAAGATTTCTTATTTCTCATTAATATGTGTATTATTTTCCTATAACGTGATGTACACAAAAATTCTTAGCTTCATTGAAATTTTATGATTAGTCTAAGTTTTAATAAATCTTATTAACTCATTTTGATTCTAGTATATCACCATCTACTCTTGGAAGTATCATATCTTTTCTAGTTCAAAGATCTATGAGGCACAGCTATAGAAAATCACCTTTGATTTCAAGTAAATATCAAGAATTTTATGAAAGTTTAATGCGAGACAAGAATAAAGATCATGTTATAATACAGTAAGCAACTGAACTCTTAAATTATTTTACTTAAAATTACATTTTAAATTGTGAACATAACTTAAATAAGAAAACAGAAATTGGCTCACTGTTCTAAATGAGGGTTCTTTTGATTGAAAATCTGCATATGGTAAGGTCTACTTTATCAAAACGTGTGTGTGAAAGAGAAGAAGACAGTAGGACCACGCTGTAAACAATGTTCTGTCTACAGCCACGGGCCCGTTCGCCCAGGGTAGTACCACACTCTCGCAGAAAATCGACATCTAAGTAATGGCAATGTGCTATTACGCTTCGTTCGATGAGCGAGAGAGCCGGAAGCCCAATTGGGGTGGTTTTGGGGCATGTATTATCAGCGGCCTAGCTGAAAGGTCCATGGGCAGCAGTGGCATTTACTATCAGATGTGCTGTTTGCTCGTTTACCATCATAAGCAATAAATAAAAAAAAATATTATAATTTTGGAATTTAAATGCATAATTTTCCCGAAATACCCAAAAGATTGCTGCATATATGCAATGATTCCTTGTCTCTAACAATATCGTTAATCTACCTGTTTTTCATTTCATCGTTGCATTCATTGTTGCTACTGGAGAAACTTAACCAATCAAAAACCGTTATAAGAACCCATGGTTTTTGATTCGCCAAGCAATTTAGGCAGCCCATTGCCATTTCAAACTTTGTCGGCGCTCCCAGAAGTTCTTTGACTCTGCCATGACACACCCCAACCCCTTAGTGATAGAGGCGGCTAACTATGCCTATCGGCGGGCTAAAAATACCCTTCAAACATATGCACGGTCCGACGTATCCAGGGGCGGCTTTAGCACATGTAGCGCCCGGGTGCAGTCAATCACCTGGCACCCTCTTGTATCAAAATGGGTGAACAAAATGGAATAGGTTGATAGTTACAACACGTTCGATTAAACTGCGAATCTCGCTGGAATGCGTTGTCACATGCTTAGTCTCGTTGGTTTGTCACAAAACCAGGTAAATGCGATCGGATTATGAAGTTACAGTGTGCATGGCGACAACGCAACCTACCCAAACCTGTCAAATAACGCCAACTCCATTCCGCGGTTTTCTCGCCCAAGCAGCCCGATTGTCGTTGGTTATCCGGTACGGGACCTCCTTTGGGAACCGAGGGGGGGGCTAATCCGGCTCAAGCAACCGCCATAGCGGTGTCCGAGTTGCAGCCAACAGCCGATCGCCTGGGGCTTGATCGGCCTCGCCGCTGGTCGTCTCGGGGACGGATCGCCCACGCGGCGACAACGACGCCGCTGATGCCGCTGGTCGCATGATGCTGGATCCCTCAGTGCCACCGGGGAGACGCCAGGACCAGATTGGCCGCCAAGACGGCATGCTAGGCGCGTAATTCCGTGGACCCAGCTACTGAGAAAACTCAAACCCAAGGACCTGGTGTTTTCTAGCATCGGAGTTGAAGTCACGATCAGAGGGCTGTGTTGTGCTACAACACAGAGACGCGTACGGTGCGCCCGCTCCGTGTGGAGCGTTACAGTGGAGGCTCTGTGTCCCGAGTGGCTCTCGGCGCCCCCTAACCCCCGGCGCCCCCTAACCCCCGTCGCCCGGATGCACCGCACCCTCTGCACTATAGGTAAAGCCGCCCTAGACGTACCCGACATTTACTTGAAGAGACAGACGGTTTTATTACAGTCACTCAATAAAGACCACACGGCCCGCGCGGCCATAATGCATAAACATCCACGCTTCCGCTTCTGCCATCGGGGATGAAGGACGCGGCGTAAAATAGTCAGTAATCCAAACGTGGGGCACGTCCACTTTGCCATTAACGACGCCCCAAGCTGATATCCGTTCCTCACAGGCGATGTCGTTTAAAGCGTTTTTCGGGTTGAGAGCCGCCCCGCCTTGTAATATGATCCTTTCACATTCAAGACAACACACCTACCCATTTAACGAAGAAATATCGATGATGTTAAGCCTTACATACTATAAGTAAATCAATCTGTCATTCTTTATGATTTGTGCATGAATAAAGTTTGAATAGAGAGTGGGGTATGGTAGAGACCATTGCGGATTTATAAATGTAATTCAAAGTCCTAAAGTTGGACTATTCTTCTGGAACATATTTTTTAACACACTTATTAAATAGACCACTGATTATGTAGATTTTCGCAAAGCCCTTTCAGATACACTTTGTTTAGTGGTACCATTTGACAGTTTTTCTTTATCGTTTATGTTAGCAAACGAGGAAGCAGCACACCTGTGTTACTGCTGCTCATGAACCTTTGCAATACTAGGAAACTACTTAGCTGTACAGCTAGGACTCTACCTACCAACAGAAACCAAAATATTATACCATTTATCACCAGGAAATTTGGGCTTCCGGCTCTGTCATCCGCCCAATATACTTAATCTGGGACATCGCTCTGATGTTCATTTATTTCCCATTTTTCATGTACATTCACTCCATATGTGGTGACGCTCTACTACTCTGTCTAATCTACACTTACGAATGCCACAACTGAATTGAGGTCTCGCTTTTGTGCACGAAGCTCTTACATGGTGGGTGAGCAATTGAACTTCGCCACTATTTACACGAATTGCAATAATGTTTTCTTGCAATTATGTTATTTGTTTGTGATGCTTAGTGGTTCATTACCACACAGAAATGAGAGGCTTTTACAGAATTAAAATCAAGTGTTGTATTCCCAACCCAGCCAGTCTTTAAAGATATAGTAATCTATCGTATTATTCGTCAATTTCCTCCCCTTAATATATTTAAAGGAATGATGTGTACACGGTTAATAAACTATGAGATTTAAATAGATTAAGTAATAGGTAGATTTAAATAATAGTAAATATTCAATGGAAATTCCCACAGCTATTTATTTTTAAAACTTTGCACTTGTTATGCGCAAAACAAAGTGTACGCAAGTAATTGGTATCCATTAAACCTACTCGCAAAATGTAATCAGTGGGATATTCTTATTGTATAAATATATATATTACTTTTGACCAGTCGTTGAATAATCAACATTCTATATGAATTCCAGGCGGACGAAGCCTCGATAAATACCTATTAATCTGTTAAAAGTAGACAGCATGAACTAATTTATATTATGATGATGTTTTAGACTTTCAGACTGTCAAGGGATAAGTCCAGGACTGTTTTCAAGGTCGCTATTACAGAGTATGTATTCCGATTCAACAATAGCAAAGAAATATATCAAAGACACTACTTTAATTGAAGATAAAGATTTAGCTTACCAAGTTTTTCTAGTGAGTATAAATATGTATTTCTTTACTCATCATCAACTTGCTCTTATCCCAATTTATTTGGGGTCGACGCAATATGTCTTCTCCCTCCATACAACCCTATCAGACGTCATCTCTGTGGTCACTCCTTATCCATCCATGTCATGTTTCACGCAGTCCATCCATCTTTCTTCGGTCTTCCCTTACCCCTAAAGCCTTCAACATTCATACTTAAAACTTTCCTCACAACATTACTTTCATCCCGTCTCACCACATGTCCATACCATGTCAACCTTTCACACCTTAACTTTTCCGTCACTGGCGCAACTTTCAAACTGCCTCTTATATGTTCATTTCTTATTTTATCCATTCTCGTCACACCGCACATCCATCTCAACATTCGCATCTCCGCTACATGCAGTCGTCCCTCGTTCGTCGCCTTTGTCGCCCAACATGCTGATCCATACAATACAGCAGGTCTTATTAGGGTTTTATATATTTTACCATTTAATTTAAGGGGTACTTTGGGGTCGCATGTTGTACTCGTGACTTACCGCCATTTCATCCATCCCGCATCAATTCTGTGCTTCACCGTACGATCCAGGTCGCCATCGGTTTGGATAAAAGAAGCGAGGTATCGAAAGTTCGAGCATACTGGGATAGGTACTCTATCTAGAGTTATGGGTGTAAAATTCAAAATGTAATAAATAATAGATACTGTATTGGATATAAACTAACACTAAAATAGGGAGTGGTGAATTGTATTCTCATTCCGACACCACACGGGAAATTAATTAATGTAATATGAAATATGTATTTTACGTGATCGGATTCTGTATGACAATAAATTATTATTATTATTATTAAAATTGGAGAGACCGCCGAAATCGCAGAACACGTATTCTGTTTTTGGTCTGCTGATTTTCAAGCCTACATTCTCCAGTTTACAGCGCCACTTTTCCAGCATGCTCTGGACCTCAAGTCCATCTCTTCCGATGAGAACAATTTCATCAGCGAATCGCATGCACCAGGGTGCCTCTTCCTGTATCTCCGATGTTAAAGCATCCATTTTTTTATTGCTTATGGTGGCAAACGAGCAGACAGCACACCTGATGGTAAGTGTCACTGCCGCCCAGGGACCTTTGCCAATGGTTTAGCTAGGCCGCTGCCTACCAATACAAACCCCGAATCCATCCCAGTTGGGCTTCCGGCTCTCTCGCTCACCGAACGAAGCGCAATAGCACATTGCCATTACTCAGTCGTCGATCTTCTGCGAGAGTGTAGTATTACCCCGGACGGACCGGCCCGCGGCTGTAGACAGAGAACCGTACACAGCGTGGTCCTACCACAATTAAAATTATCAACAGGAAGAGGTAGGGACTTAACGCCAACTCTGGTGCAGACCCACCTCCACACTGAACCGGTCGGAGTCTCCAGCAGCTGATCTTGCGTACGATCTAGATCGCCAATACATAGCACAGATTAACCTAATATACTTCACAGGCACGCTTTTCTCTTTCAGCGTCCACCACAAAACTGCTCTTGGGATTTTGTCATAAGCCTTCTCGAGGTTAACGAATGCCATGTGCAAGTTTCTATGTGCAGCACGATATTTTTCGCACAGTTAGCGCAGTTTTAACATGGCATCCGTTGTCCCGCGGCCCGACATAAATCCGAACTGGTTTTGGGTGATCTCACTTTCTTTTCGCAATCGCTTCTCAATCACTTTTTCCCACACTTTCATACTGTGTAACATGAGCTTTATTCCTTGATAACTACCGTAAGTCCTGAACATCCCCTTTATTTTTAAAAATGGGCACTAGCGTACTATTGCACCATTCACTGGGGATTACTTCATCGTGCAGCAGCTTATCGAAGAAAAAAGCAACCACATATATCCATCCTTTTCCAAAACCTTCCATACTTCAACTGGTATACCATCGGGCCCTATAGCCTTTCCATTTTTCATACTTCTCACTGCTGTTTTTACCTCATCTATTCTAATTTCCCTTACTAAGCCGACATTCTCTGATACATTTCTTAACACTCAACTCCATAAATTCTCTTCGTTCATTAACCTTTCAAAGTACTGCTTCCAACGCTCTTTTAGGGGAAGGTTGCGATCAATGGACCAGCGCTTTCTTTGGACCACCTAAGTAATTAAAAAAATAGACAAGTTTGAACGTGTTCAATCTATTGTTAGGCAAAAGTACCGAGCCCAGTAAATACCCCTCAAACCTCAGGATCACCATGCCATCCGTTGCGGAGTAATGTGTACGCATGTGTTTGTGAGGACGGCGATATAAAAATTACACAACGAAAACATCCATGTAAGTATTGTAATACTTTTGTTTATTAAACGATAGTATTCTATATTGATAGAATATTAATCTGTATTTTAGTAGGTGGTTGAGAATCTTTACGATTTCATACCCTTTTTTTAATAGAAATATATTTTTAATTTAACATCTAGTTGCTACCATTGGCCCACCATGGTGATGCTATGAATGGACTGGTCCAATCAAAGAAACTTTAATATACAACTTTTTTGAATGTTTTGTTTCAGAATGTCGAAAACTATAGGTTTAAACGAAGCATCTAGAATTAATGGTGTTCCAAAAATAACTCTAAAACATAGATTGGACGGCAAAAACCAAAAAGCTGTAGAAGGGACTCAAATTATAGGATCAGAAGGTGACTTCCTACAGTATTAGAAACGAAACTTGGCAACCACATTATAGAGATGGAGAATTCATTGTATGGAGTTACTCCTAAATATGTCATGAAACTAGCATTTCATTTAGCCGAAAAAAATATAATTAAGCATAGATTTAATAAACAGAAAAACCTAACTGCAGGAATGAAATGGTATTACTCATGAACACCTACATTTTGTAACCAATGTTTTAAGTTTTAAAGTGTAACGTTAATCGTTAATTATGTGATTGCGATTGTTCTCATTAATAAAAGTTGATTAAAATTATGTGGTTTAATCATATTACCATGATTGGACCTTTTGCCTATAGCTTTCTAAGTCCATTGATGGCAACTGGGCGGTCCATTCAATGCAACGGTGGTCCAAAGAAAGCAACGCATTTCTAAATCATTTTAACACTATTCTACTAAAATTGCTCAACTTTAAATTGAAATAAATACAGCATCGTATTTGTATTAAGAAAGGATTAAATATTAATCATTAGTTTTATTCTATCACTTTTATTTTATTAGATATGACACTTTAAAGTTATGTGGTCCAATCATCGCAACCTTCCCCTATTTCCTCAAAATACAAATATGTATTTCTTTACTATTTATTTTATTTATCATTCTAATTAATAAGTACCGTACTATTTCTGTGTTATTAATGCACCAAGTTCGTAGTCCAATCTATTCATTTGTTTGTTTCAAGTGGTTCTAGAAAAATAGTTTTTTTTGTATGGTGATTGTGGTTTTGCTTAATTAGGCTATCTAGTAAAAACACAATCTGTTATGAAAAGATTAAGGGTTCTAAGAAGATATCTAGGTCTACACGGTTTCACACATACCACAGCACCTGGTGGTCCTTGGCCGCCGTACAGTTTCGTCCATGAAACGGAGGGGACGTACGGCTGGTTATTTAGGCCCATACTATCCCATTGTTATCATGGGTGAATGCCTGCTAATGGATGAGATTCGAACTCGAAACGACACACAGGTAAACACCCATCCAGCCCACATCTCAGCATAGATCACGGGCAAATAACTGATAAATTCAACAGTAACAGATGTACTGCTTAAGCATTAATTACGAATTAATTGAAAATCTAAGAGTTACGTAATAAATTCTTTAAATATATACTAGTGAATGTGTAGAATAATAGACTTCATTAATTGGTGGGAGAAAATTTCAAATATGTCTCATCATCCCAGCTCATATATGTACGTCTCACTCTGTACTGGACTGGAGTACCCTCCACAATGGCGGGGAAAAACTATTGGGCTCAAGCCTCCACCGTAATGGGAGGGTAATTGACCTACTATACCACGCTGGTCAGACGTGTTGATATAGTATTTTGTTTCGAGGTTTCCTGCTCTCGCTTAGATGTTATATGCGTTTTATATCCCTTAGTCGTCTCGTACGATCACCCACGGGTAAGATAGGGGGTGGTGTATTGTATTCTTACTCCGTCACCACACGGAAGTTCTATACAATTAAACTACGGTAGTCGGACGATTTGGTATTTATATATTTTTTTTATAATTTCAGGGCATCATCAATGATAACCAGTATGGTCCTTACGCAGATGTAATAAAACAGTAAGACATTTTTATTATAATTAAATTTTAGTTTAGAGATTTTATTTAGACTTTAATCTATTGCGTGCATTTCAGATCAATAGGACTAGAATATGAATTAAGATTAGAACGAGAACTAAGATTGGTGAACATTACTTTTTCTGATGAAAATGTTCTTAGGTCACGGGGATATGATAAAACACCAGATTTCAAATTAGATGTCCCAATTGCAGTGGATGGTTTCATCGTGAATTGGGTTGAAAGTAAAGCACTGTTTGGCGATGAAGAAAATCATTCTGGATATTTGAAGGAACAACTATCGTGTTATTGGAATAGATTTGGACCCGGTTTGGTCATTTATTGGTTTGGATATATAGAAACGTTGAATTCTACACCAGAAGTGAATAATATGTTCATATTACGCACCAGTTTTCCTGATAAATCAAGCATTACACAATATAAAATAAATATTTAAGTAAAGCTATATAAAATAAAATTATGTAATGACCGAGTAAGAATGCAATTTGACCACCCACCCCCCTCCATGTGAGCGTCGGTAAATACGTCATATGGTCTACAGATAAGATCTCTTGCATCGAATAAAAGAAAAATTTAACAGAAAACTGCCAATTACGGGTTGAGAGCCCTCAGCGCTCACCCACAGTCCGGGTAAAGTTGTCAAACTGCCAATACGTCGGACCAGCGTGGTATAGTAGGTCAATTTCTCTCCCATTGTGAAAGAGGCCCGATGAGTCCAACAGTAGGGCTTACATTGGCTGATATAAAACAAAACAAAATTCTTGTGTATATATTATTGTGTTGTAAAAATGTTTTATAGACTGTAGAACTAAAAGTGTATGAAATAAATTTCGTTCTGTGTATGTTTTTTTTATTTTATTGCTTTTGGTGGCAAACGAGCAGGCAGTGTGCTGCACACATGATGGTAAGTGTTACCGTCGCCCATGGACCTTTGAAATACCAGGGTATAGCTAGACCGCTGCCTACTAATACATATCCCAAACGCACCCAGGTGGGCTACCGGCTCGTGTTAATAAAATAATAACAGTTGAAGTCCGGCAGCATCTACATCGAACAATATTTCCAGGAAATTGTAAACCTCACTGTGTGAGGCACAAGACGGTTTCAGGACTGGAATGGGATGCATGGATCAAGGTTTCTCTCTGCGCAACATTGTGGAGAAGCATCTGGCTCTAGATCAGAGGGTTTTCTGTAGTTTTGTGGATCTGGAGAGAGCATTTGACACGGTTGTACGAATGGAACTTTGGGACATTTTACCGGAGTGTGATATTAACGGTAAACTACTGCAAGCTGTGCAGTCCAGTTACATGGGCTGTAAAGCTTGTGTGCGGCTGGATGATGGAATTTCGCCTTGGTTTGACGTCAATATCGGAGTTAAGCAGGGGTGCGTTCTATCAACCAGGCTGTTTATCATATATCTGGATAAATGTCTCCAAAGGTTGAACGATATGAATGTGGGAGTCCAGATGGGCGACTCAGTGGTCACTGCTTTGCTCTATGCAGATGATGCAGTCCTGCTGGCGCGGTCAGCGACTGACCTGCAAACCCTAGTCGACACAATGACAAAAGATTCTAAGAAAAAGGGTCTACGCGTGAATGTGAGCAAAACCAAAATAATGGTCTTCGAAAGAGAGAACAAATGGATGAATTTGTATATCTTGGATGTGGATTTAGCCGAGATGGAAGGTACACCACTGATATAGAGTTAATCCGGGAAATAGAGTGAACGAAGCGTTGGGACAACTTCTCGGTTGTCACCACCTCAGCCAGAAGGCACTTGTAGCAATACATAACGCAGTGCTTGTCGCAACATTGCTATATGAAAGCGAGAGTTGGGTATGCAGAAAAGAGCATGAAAGTAGAATTAATCTCTACGGAAAATCTGTAAAGTTAGGCTGATCGATCGCATTTGTAACGACGACGTAAGAGAGCGAGTAGGTATGAAAGAGAGTATTGGTGTAAAAATGCGAAAGGAAATGCTCCGATGGTTCGGACGTGTGGAAAGAATTCCGAACGAACGTCTGGTTAAGAAAATGTACAATGCGAAAGTGGAAGGATGTAGGTAGGTACCGGGGCAGACCGAGACTAACCTACCTAGACCAGATTGGTCACGTACTGAAGGAAGGTAGAGTCAAAAGTCTCCGAAACCGGCGAGCGTGTATGAAGAGAATTATGAATGTTGAGGAAGCGAGTGAAGTAGGTATGCACGGATAGATTTCTCTGGCACTCTGTTCTCACTGCCTACCCTTCAAGGGATATGGCGTGATGATATGTATGTATGTAAACCTCACAGATATATTTTTGTATTAGGTATAATATGTAAAATATGTTGAATACATGTACTTATTCATCTTTATATTAAGTACCAACAAAATTCAATGTACCAAACGCTCCTGATTTTTAGATGTTTGTTTAAACTACTGATTAATTGATACATGTATCATGCGCGTGAATAATGCCCTCGCTCTCCTACCCACAGAGGCATTAAAATTGAGGTTAGGGGAGATGATTCGCTTCGCCCCGATTCAGCGTCTTTCGCACTCTCATAGTATCGAGGTGTCTATTTGGCAATGGGCAGCCCACATTGCTCGTTAAACCGATAACCGTGGAGGAGGAAAGGTTCATAACTAGCGACCACGAATTGGATGACGTAGCGTAGGACGATTCTTACTAGGTGGACTGACGACATTATGAAGGTCGCAGAAAACCGTTGGATGCAGGTGGCGCAGCGTTTTAAGTGGCATTGTCGTGGGGAGCCTTTGTGGGCCTTTGTCCAAAAGTGAACATCTGCGGGCTGATGAATAGATGGAAATTATGTTTTTAGGTACATTGATCATCCGTATGGTGACGAATTAAGAATACAATTCACCACCCCTTATCTTACTCGTGGTGATCGTAAGAGATGACTAAGGGATATAAAACGCATACCTATAACATCTATGCAAGAGATGGCAAACTCGAAACAAAACCCTATACCAACACGTCTGACCAGTATGGTTATAGTAGGTAAATTTCCCTCCCATTGAGTAGGAGGCTCGAGCCCAATAGTGGGACATATATGAACTGAGATGATGATTACCTGGAAATTGGCCGTCTGACCAAGCTATCAAGTAGGAATGCGATCGTATAACACTACTCAATCGTACAGATTTCATTCGTCGAAAAATAAGTGACGTCTGGTGGCCCTGGTATCTTGGACTATTGCAAAATATACATATAGTAGCTTAGAAAGTTGCTGCATTTACGGAGCTAGTTTTTAGGTAGTGCGGTATCTAATTGGAGCGCAGCGCACGGACACCTATCAATAATCTAAACCCCCAACATATAAAAAAAAATGGTTCGACCTCTTCTATAATATTTTTAACTGTATTCACTAAACTAAAGGAATGTAGGGAACGTACCCATACTACATGATCAATTTTTAATGCTGATCCTGAAGTGTGATAATGATACACACAATCAAAATCATTATTATTATAATGAATCAGTCAAATCACCTGCATCTCAATAACAAGTATCAAGCGTGTTATTGCCCATTTAAGATGACAGCCTGGGGGGGCACACTTAAAACATTACTTATTTTTACTGACCGTCGCGCCGCCTACAGATTGTTTGTACAAACTTAACGGCTGCCATTTTGTCCTATATGTCAAACGTTTGACAACTGAGAATTATTATTTTTTGTTCCTAGCGTAGGTACTTATTGTCATCAATCTATTTACGGTTATTGATGTACTTTCTGAAAATTATCTCAATTTTCATTGTTAAGCTGATATTATTATTGCTTCGTTATCAGCTGATATGTTTTTTTTTATATTTCAGGGTAGCTTTCATAGTAAAAGAAAATTCTATATAATTACACATACACATGTAGATATGTATATATATATCACTTCAACTTTAGTTCACCGCGTAAACTCTGGGTAGCAGCACCTTCCATACATGCATATTTTATCATGGAGTTGCCACTCTTTTTCAGTTTAATAACTTTACTCTTTGATGACAGCTAACAAATGTTTGCGTTATTAAGCCTTAATTCCTGCCATGAAGTATAGATACACCATGGAAGTAATAAGTACTCTGTACAACAGGAATGAGCTGTTATCGCAAAATTGAAGCCGAGCGAGAGCTCAGAACTGTACCTTTTATCCCTCTCTGGCGATGGTGACCATATTGAAATATGAATTAAGGACAATAATTATAAAAAATATTTGTGATCTGACGTCAGCAGATCATTGCTTCAGATGGATTTTAATCGAAGATGCTAATTATAAACTTGCCCTTTGTGGCACTATACATTTCCTGTTTTTGCTTGCTTTTCACACTCGCGTCATATAGGTAGGTACTTATCTACTGGTCCTTGTGGGACACGAAATGCAGCTGGACTGAGATAAAATTACGATAAGCTGGTGTGTGGTATATTTAATTAAGAAAAAACAGTTAAGTTTACCTACATTTAAGTTTAATTCTAAATCAGACATTGCTAAATAAGACAGTCTTGTGAAATTTCTGCCGCAAACCCAGCTTATTCTTTATATGTTTCATTGATTCTAATTTTGCATTGAGTTAAACGAAAATTGAGATATGAATTCGCTAACGCCTTCACCAATAGAATATCATGTGGATCTTCAAATATAGATTGAGGAGGATGTGCTGATTCTAACGATGTATGTAGTTTGCTATAAAATTCTCGGACGACATACCTACATGATAATTTTATTTTTGTTTACGTTTTTAACGATTGATTTAATAATGTAATAAACAGTGTTCTATGGTGTTGTGATCCAATAACATCACACAATTTGAACAAGAAATTTTGTGAATCATCCCATTCATGATATATCCAGCAATATAAAAATAATGTTCAGTTTAAAATCTGAAACACAACCGTTATCTACGAGATCTAACAAATCATCTATTGATGTCGATCATGTCGACTGATCTTTATTACATTCTTCCACAATAGCTTTCTTTTTGTTCCTAAATTTTCTAAAGAACTTAATGTTAGGGACATTAAGATCTTTAGGAAATTTGAAATCTAAACAAAGTTATTTTCATAAAAAAATAAAAAATACATAGGTATTTAAGTTATTTGTTCTTGAACTAGGATTGAATAGTCATGCATGGTCACCGTAATTCTTCACTAACAAATTATGTTATTATTATTATTTACGATTTCATGTGGGGTTGTCAGGTCAGGTGTCCATATTTCATACATATAAAAGAAAACCTATACCCCAATCGCAAAATGTTTGCGTTAATAAGGTTTTACACTTAGCAACAAATAATATTGCTTTAATATGTCGGTAATAAATTATTATTTATATTTAAAAACATTTTAGAAGTAAATGTTTTACTTCATTACATTACATCAATCGCATATTTTTCTACCAACAAGGAAAGGATTGAAATCAACTTAACTCTGGCAATTCTAAGTCCACTGTTAGAACGGGACACAGGGTACACTGGTTGCCCTCTCACTCGGCTTCATTTTTATTTTACGCGCAACAAAACTCTTACTACCTTAGCATAAGGTTTTATTTTCTTTATTTTTGCTGCAAGATGCACAGATAGAGCTCATTCCTATTGTACAGAGTACTTATTACTTACATGAGATACACAGTGTATCTATACTTCGTGATTCCTGCTCTGTGAGCTGAGTGTGAGTTTTGTCGTTAACATTACGCGCTCGACGACGTGCGCGTAAGCATGCCATTTGTATGAAGAAATGTAGTTTCAAAAACGCGCCACTAGGGGCGCTGTATATGTTTTCATACAAATGGCATGCTTACGCGCACGTCGTCGAGCGCGTAATGTTAACGGCAAAACTCACACTCAGCACACTGGTGTGCCCTGGGGGGGCACACTTAAAACATTACTTATTTTTACTGACCGTCGCGCCGCCTACAGATTGTTTGTACAAACTTAACTGCTGCCATTTTGTCCTGTATGTCAAACGTTTGACAACTGAGAATTGTTATTTTTTGTTCCTAGCGTAGGTACTTATTGTCATCAATCTATTTACGGTTATTGATGTACTTTTTGAAAATTATCTCAATTTTCATTGTTAAGCTGATATTATTATTGCTTCGTTATCAGCTGATATGTTTTTTTTATATTAAAGGGTAGCTTTCATAGTAAAAGAAAATTCTATATAATTACACATACACATGTAGATATGTATATATATCACTTCAACTTTAGTTCACCGCGTAAACTCTGGGTAGCAGCACCTTCCATACATGCATATTTTATCATGGAGTTGCCACTCTTTTTCAGTTTAATAACTTTACTCTTTGGGTGTGCTGCTTCTAATTTAGTAATTTACCTACTCTGTGGATGTCTCGAATTAATCTGTGGTTCTTATTGGATGGAAATGGAATTATGAATGGGTTACACAACGATAATGTGATCATGCATTTGTAATGTTTTAATGTAATAACTGTGAAAGTGTAAAGTAACCCTAACCTGCCGTGATGTTATAATAGTGTGTCTAAATTATTTATTTTTTGGAAACCCATAAATTGTCCACAGTAAATATTTACATAGTGCTGTAAATCATGGTTGTGGGGGCTTTTCCTATTGCAAAATTAGGAGCATTATTAATCAGGCAAATAAGTAAGCCTATTGCCAATGCCTGTAAGGAACGAGCCAAAAATAACCCATTTTTTAGAACCTATGTGTGTATGCCTCCAGCTCAGTGTGAGTAAAATCAATATTATAACATTGAAGTTACATACCTTATAATAAGAATTTTTCAAAATGAATAAGCATACTATTATTTATTTATTTACAGTCTATAACTGGTGCGAGGTAAAGGCTAAAATGTGGATTTTAAATTTGGGTAAACCTGTAAATATTCCTGTACTTAGTCAAGAAATGGCTATAGAGCTTGGAGCAAATTTACTTGGTGAAACATTGATTTTCTCTATAGGGGCTGGTATATTATTGATTGAATATAACAGGTAAGCTCAAATTTATAAATTTAACTTAAATAATATCAAAGTTTCACAAATGCTATGACTGTAGTGGCTCCGAAATCTGCTTGATTAATAACTTGATGGGTCCAGAAGATTGAGATGGGATGAAAACATTGTATTTTTTTTGTGTCAAGTAAGGTACAGCAATGGAACTTGGCAATCATTTTGTACAGAAGAAAAATGGAATGAAAAAAGATTCATAAACCTAGTATTTACTATACTAATGTATTAATTTTGATTACAATTCTGATTTTATTAAAAAACTTACATAAATGATTTTCTTCATGGGTTATTGGAACAGTTATAAATATTGGATAAATAATGAGGAAATATATGTGATCTTATTTTAGGCAATCTAATAAAGAAATTGCAAAGGAAAGTAAAAGAGAAGAAGAAATGAAACATATAATGTCAACCATTACTGATCTCTACTTTACTGTTCAACAACAGCAAACACAATTGAAGGAAATGGAGAGGATTATTTTCTCGATAAGTATGTTTTATTATTTCAACTGGATAATAATAATACTCTAGTGGAATACTACTATGTATGCAGTAGTAATGAAAACTTCCATCTGAAAAAGAAAAAAATTACCTCTATAGTTCTTTTTTTTTATCTCAGAGACTAAATTGACATTACATGTGTTACCAGTTTTTTGCAATTCTTAAATAGTTATATGCCACGCGTCTATCGATAATTTGCGTTAATATAAACAAGTAACTTTTTTACAAGTTACTTTGAAAAAAGTAGATATTTATTTAGGTTTTATACATTCTTGAAAAGTATTGAAACTGCGGTTCTTTTTGACTTTGATTACTACATGTTGGCTTTTTAAATGTCTAGCTATTTATTATCAAATAACAAAAGTCTATATTAAAAATATATCACCTATTAGGCAATCATGTTTTGTTGATGGTCCAACTTTTAATTACAAGTGCTAACCACCATTTTAGATTAATTTTTTTATAGGCACGGGTTATAAAGAAAACGGCATTTAGTGTAGTTCCTTTGAAATTTAGGGATGATATATTAAAAATATATAATTGCTGCATTATTCAGTAAAATACACAATAACTGCCGTAGCATATGCTAATATAACATATATAATTTGTTATAAAATTGTAAATCTTGACAAATTCTAATAAATTGTCATAATTTTTAAAGTTCCACTGCTTTCTAAGAGAAATGGGTTTAGATTGCGGTTTTAGTGTGTACAGAAAGAACACTGATGGCGTCCATTAATTCTTTTTTGTTTGATTTAAAGACATTGAAACACTTGAATATGTAAGGTCCGATGTCACGTTATACTAGTATATAGCGTCTCGAGGGGCCATGTATACCTATGTGATTTTTAATGATACGCTTTGGAATAGAAAACTTTAAAGTTAATCATCTAATAAATACAAATTCTTACGTTTCGACATACCGGTATCGTAGGTACACCACAAATAAGCTGGCAGCATTATTTGTAAATTTGACATTTGCATGTGTCAATTTGGTTTCTGAGATAAAAAAACAGGCTATAGTTAGAGGTAGACATTTTACATTAACACCATAAAGATTAGTGACTAGCGAAATCACTAGTTCCATTTAAATGTTTTCGCTATATCTTTTATAATTAAACTGTCTTATTATTAAACATAAGTTAACGACTGGAAAAAGGAAATCTCACATTTTCAAAAAATATTGCAACAACAATATCATCATGATATTCTCAAAATAAAAGAAATGTAGTTTCACCACAATGTTAATTAAGAGCAACAAATAAATTAATGCTCTTATAAATTTTGTTTTACAGGTGGAAAGAAATCTAAAGTACCTCCTCCACCCATAAATGAACCATCATTTGCAAAATCATCTACAGACTCCCCATCAAAAGAACAATTGAAGCCTCAAAACATGAATTATCAAACATATTCTAATGACATTACTACCTCAACTCCTTATCCTAATAATGGAGTTATTTTACAATCCCTAAATTATATACAGATGGATGTATTTAGCTCTCTGTTTCCCAATAACAAAAATGTGCAAGATGAAAGTGAAATAAATGACATAAAATCACAACAGCGTCAAAGAGAGCCAGCGATTCTGACATCAAGTTTGCATCACATAGAACATAATTTCAGAAGTTTATTTTGAAATCTGTGATAACTGTATTATTGTTGTTTTTAATGTTAGATTTTAAATGTATTTTTTCTTGGAAACCACATTTTATAATTGCATATAATTTATATAGTAGTTATTATTGTTATGTTTATTTCATCCGAGTTATTGTTGAGTACTCTTGCAGAGAACTATCGAATAATTTAAAAATTACTTACAATTTTAAACAATATTATTTACTATAGTAAGTATGTGAGTATGAAGAGTAATTTGTACTGCCTAAATATTTATATTAAAGTTGCTTCAATATATAGTATGGTTTGGGTTGCATCAATTTAATAATAAAATTTATATAGGGCACAGGTGATATCAGTATATATTGCCATACTATTATTTTGTGCTGTGCATCTTTAATTATTTCATGTTTTGCAATTCTTGATACTAATGTTAAACCAAAGACAAAACTTGTATAATTACAATTTTGTTCAATATAGTTTATAAGATTGAAATTATATCAACTGCTGAAGGTAGTGGACATTCAAAAATAAGTAAACAAATAAGTACTCATTTGTTTTATTACTCTAACCACTCTGACATATAAATACAGTCCTGTGGCGTGACAAGTCCTGTAGTAGAGCACTTATGTATGAGTGGACAAATCCCACATGGCACCTGAGCAAGTCCTGGAGCTGGAATAAGAGTATCTATAGATCTATAAACTTTACTTCCATCTGGGTATATATTACTTTCTGCTTTGCCATCATAAACCAGTGTATTCAATATTGTTATTACATCTTCTACATCGAGCTGCACCTGAAAATAAAAGTCCCATAATAAGTTGTTGCTTTAGACAAGTGGCCGGCAACCTTTTGGCAGGCAAGGCCAACAAGGTGGAAAAATAAACTAAAGGCGGGCCACTCTAGTGATATTAACCCTAGAATATACAGTATATGGTCAATTGTGGTTCGTTCATACATTTATTTTAATATTTATAACTTATTTACAAAAAATTCACGGGCAACAAAGACGCGACGCTACTTTAGACAGTAGTGCTTCATAATTTTAGAAATATCATCATTCATCAAGAGATTTAAAAAAATTATTTCTATTTATTAAGCATTAGTCTGTCCATATATTATGTAATACAATCCCTTTATTACCAAGGGTAACTTTCGTTGGGCACTTACTAAGGAATGTCGGCAGATAACAGTAATAAGGAATGGAATACTCAAAACAAAACCCTATTCCTACTTCACTAATGTATTAATTTGAGATCAACATGCTTTAGCTGTAGAAAAACTGGTTAAATAAAATTAGCACTATATATATTTTTACAGCTTGTTACAATTGGTATAAGTACATTTAATTCTATTTATTTACTAAAACACAATAAGAAACATTGAATAAAATAAATTACACGTACTTTACTAATCCCTAGATCCATAATATATTTTTGTACTTCAGCTGCAGTGGCATAAGATTGTGTTCTACCAACAATTGGACCTCTTGGGTTATTTTTTATCTTATCTGATCTTTGATTCAAAAATCTTAGACACTGTACATTTAAAATGTCTACAAACTCTGACTCAAAATCTTGATCTTGATACCACGCACCTCCAGATATGGATCTATCTGGTTCTAAATTATAAAGCATGTAAACTTTTTTCTTACTTGCCTGAAAATAATTATTGATCATTTTAATTTATTACATATAATAACTTGATAAAATTTTTATAACATTAATTGAGTATGTATATAATGTAACTGTAGTGTTGGGAAAAGCCTCCTCCATTGTGGAAGAGAAATTAGTCTACTATTCCTAAACTCGTAAGATTGGTTACCATATTTTTTTATGTCTATATATATACAAGCCAGCAGGGTGTGACAATATCATAACTGCCGCCAAAAAAAAATTACCCTATACAAATATGTATGGTAAAACAAATTCAGCAAAGTTTTTAATCACTCCCATTATCGAACATTACTGATAATCTAATACTACATAATGTTACAGTAACAAAAGCAATGCACTGATTTCAATTATGTATCCAATTTCATCATCTGAGCTCATTTATGCCCCTCTGTTAGACTCGCATCTCCTCCGTAATAGGACATAAATTGACCTACTACACCACACTGGTCAGACGTGTTGATATAGGGTTTTGTTTCAAGCTTTCCTTCTCTTGCCTATGCAAGAGACATCATCATAACATCTATATGTTATATGCGTTTTATATCCCTTAGTCGACTAAGACACGATCGCACCCACAGGTAAGACAGGGGATGGTGAATTGTATTCTTACTCTGTCACTATACAAATAATCCATGTACGTAATGTTGGATACAGTTTAGGCTATTGAAATACTTCAGCGATTACAGTTTGATAACTATATTTTCCATATATAACATAAATGTTAAACAGAGTCCATTATCAATGAACTATATAATAGTTTATCAATTTATGTAAATTTACTTACATTGACACATTTCACAGCTTTGATAAGTTTCTTACTTTCAAGACTTTTCAATACTTTAGTGAGCTGTGTGTTAGCTAAATTAGATCGGACACGAATATCACGAATCCAAATACCTTTATTTCCAGCCTCCTCTATTAAATGAAATACTACTTTTTCTTCATTATCTGCACCCTTCACAGCATGCTTGCTTGTTTGTGTCTTTAATCTGAATTGTACAAAACAGATTATAAGATTACATTGCCCATTTAAAGCATAAGCATGCAACTAGTAAATCTTAAGTCTCCGCTTCATATGCTGTTGTGTATGGCAGAGGCTTCCTGCAAGTTTTTCCACATTCTATAATTCATAGCAGCCATTTAATAATTGAGAAATGGATTATTGTACATACATACATATCATCACGCCATATCCTTTGTAGGGTAGGCAGAGAGAACAGAGTGCCAGAGAACTCTATCCTTGCATACTTCACTCGCTTCCTCAACATTCATTATTCTCTTCATACACGCTCGCCGGTTTCGGAGACTCTTGACTCCACCTTCCTTCAGTACGTGACCAATCCGGTCTAGGTTAGGCTAGGTTAGTCTCGGTCTCCCCCGGTACCTACATTCTTCCACTTTCGCATTGTATATCTTCTTAACCAGACGTTCGTTCGGCATTCTTTTCACATGTCCAAACCATCGGAGCATTCCCTTTCGCATCTTTACACCAATACTCTCTTTCATACCTACCTGCTCTCTTATGTCGTCGTTACGAATGCGGTCAGTCAGCCTTACTCCACAGATTTTCCATAGAGATCGCATTTCGACCGCATTAATTTTACTTTCATACCCTTTTCTGCATACCCAACTTTCGCTTCCATACAGTAATGTTGGGACAAGCACTGCATTATGTATTGCTACACGTGCCTTCTGGCTGAGGTGGTGGCTACCGAGAAGTTGTCCCAATGCTCCGTTCACTCTTCGCTCTATATCAGTGGTGTACCGTCCATCTTGGCTAAATCCACATCCAAGATATACAAATTCATCCACTTGCTCTAGTACATCATTACCTATTGTTACTCTTACATCTGTTCTGGCTTCATCTCTTTCAAAGACCATTATTGTTATACCATTATTTTTTATTTAATTACCATTATTGTACAGCTGGCACAAATCCAGGTGTCATGTTCGCCAAATCAGGCAAATTGTCCTATTAAGCAATCAGATATAAAACTTACACTTAGTTTAAGGGTAAGTAGACAGACTAGTTATTTTAAGGGGAATAATGTCTTCGAGACTATGGGTAAAGAGATAAACTACAAAAAGAGTAGCTCACCTTGTGTTGTATTATATAATTATCATAAGACATTAAGATTTACCTGTAAATAAGGACTCCGTTTTGTTTAAATAAGTCAAAATGTTCGTGTTGTAAGAGTTCATTGATTGCTGTAACCAATTCAGAAGATGAAATATCCGGCAAAGCTGCAGTGATATCTTTATGAGATATTCCCTTTGGATATTTCTTTGCTACATTCAGAATTTTTTCTTTTAATTGTTCATCAACTTTCATGGTAGTCATATTATTGTCATATAATAGCAATTAATTTTTTCTTGGTTTTTATTACAAATGCGCACAAGAAAATTCGCAAACGTCCAAATAGTTTCTAGAGGTTTTCAGACTTTATTAAAGGTTTTTTGGTAAATAAAATTATATATAACCATTAACCAATAAATAAAGTTCCGTTCCGTGCAAGCTCAATTCCAGAATCCAGAATATTATTGACGTCCGGCCGCTGAGACCAGTCAATCTGACACCAGTCAATCTAGTGTTGCATATCGATAGTCTACTATCGATAGACAATCAATTGTCTATCGATAGTTTACGTATAAGCAATAGTATCAATAGTATATCGATTGTATTGTAATACGTCAATACTATCGATAGTATCGATAGCTCTCTACGAGCAATACTATCAATAACAACGATACTATCGATAGTGATTCATTCGATAGTATCAATACTATCGATAGTATCGCTAATACCATTAGTTTTAATTCAAAACTATCGATAGTATCGACTATTTTGGACTATCGATAGCAAGCAACTATTCGATAGTATTGTTGTCTAAAGTTATGTTATGTGGTAAGCCAAGTACTGACATTATTATTAAAGAAATTTATTTAAATTTGCGTCATCATAGAGTAGAACAAGACGACTTTTGACGGGAATTTGAAAACGTCATGTGGTGCTCTTGTATTATATTCAATATCGTAGTGTTTTAACGTGTTATATTAGATAATTTTGATGGCATTTTATGTAATGTGATGTGCGGCGATACTAGGATGTAGTGAATATCATATAAAAGTGCTTTACAACGTTTTCATTTTCCATCAAAATTCCCACAAGATACCATTAACAATGTGGCCATTGCACTGTTAATGGTACAGTTTGACTTAGACAACGACTGACTTGAAAGACTAAAAACGTGAAAATATTTATAACTTGACACTGGCACCAATAGCTCGTATATGTAGCTGATTGCCAATACATAAGAAGAAGAAGAAGAGTAAAACAAATTTTAGTCAGGTGAATAACATTAAATTTGTGATACTAACAAAGTGAAACAATTATAATAGCAATACTTGCTGCTGTCAATATTTCTTGAGTTTCGGTGGGAATGTGGAAGTATTATGTCATATTCTTGGATTATTTCATTTATTTATTTTCTTTTTGAAGTAAAACTTCTTTAGGCGCGACTAGGGAGTAACTCAGATTTTTTTAAATAGGATCATAATTTATTACTAGATGGCGCTGTAACAAAGTTAATGGATTCTAAGTGGACATGTATAAGAGTCTAAATCGCGCTATAGAAATTTTTGCAAATTTTAACTATATATATTAAAATTTATAATGAACTACTGTACTTGCTTCAATTACCTGTTTCGAATGAACAATATTAATATAACATTTGAATAATCATTGTAAAGCACATGAATAATAGATATAATTATAATATTTATTTATTTAAGTTAATATTTAATCATTTCAGTGATATATGTCGTCAACGCCAAAGACGTTTTACTTCAATCGCGCGTAAAGGTTACACGCACACATTTTTTTTTCTTTTTGTTAAAATGGGTCAATCCTATGAAGAAATTCGACATATTTTAAAACTTTATTACAAAAAAGATACATGCAACGCAAGCTGTGAACAAATTGTGACGTTTATGGACCTAATGTGGTGTCAGAGAGAGTAACACAATGGTTTAAATGTTTTCAATTCGGGAATTTTGTTGTCAACGTTGCATCTCGCTCATTTCATTTTCAATTGTATATAATATACAATTAAAAAATTATTCTGGATTCAGGTAGATATATATTTCTATATCCCTATAATGTGAAGTTACATATATGTAAGCATATTTTTAATAGAGCCTTCTAGATGGATCACATTGCAATCGAGCATACAGAGAACTTATGTTTTTCGGACCCTGTTAAATTTACTTCACTAGATTAATATCGCTAAAAATACAACAAATCTAATGACTAATTACGGCCATAATTCTGTGTAGAATTGTAACTCAGAATTCTTGATTATGTTTTTCATAATTTTGTTTAACCGAAACTTTCAAAGCTAATAATTACACTAAAATTTTATAGTAATAGACATTCTGAGTTTCATTAGTATACTGGAACAAACCATTTTTTTTTCATTTTATTGCTTATGGTGGCGAACGAGCAAGCAGCACACCTGATGGTAAGTGTCACAGTCGCCCATGGAGCTTGGCAATACTAAGGTTATAGCTTAGGCCACTGCCTACTAATAAAATCCCCAAACCCACCCAGTTGAACTGCCAGCTTTTTCGCTCACCGAACGAAGCGCAATAGCACATTGCTATTACTCAGACGCCGATCTTCTGCGAAAGTGTGGTACTACCCCGGAACCACCGGCCCACGGCTGTAGACAGAAAACTGTCAACAGGGTGGTACAAGTACAAGGTACCACTTACATTCATTCACACATTCCGACCCAATTGTCCAGAAGTCTCGCAGCATTATAATTTTACTCAACTTTCAATGGCTATTGATCTTAACCATTATTAGCTAACTTGGGCTTCAAAGTAAGAACGCAAATGCACGTTACTGCTAGAAAAGTCACCACAAAATTCACTGAAAACAAGCAACAGGGACACAACTACGGTATTTATATTTTTAAGCAATACTATTGAAAATTTTCTGGCAATCGATAGCCCGAAATAGTCGATACTATCGATAGTATCGATAGTTTTACGCTAAAACTAATGCTATTAACGATACTATCGATAGTATTGATACTATCGAATGAATCACTATCGATAGTATCGATAGTATCGCCGTTATTAATAGTATTGCTCGTGGAGAGCTATCGATACTATCGATAGTCTCGATAGTATTGATATGTACGATACTATCGATAGTCCTATCGATAGTATGAATACTTTTTGAGGTTAACTATCGATAGTCAAACTATCGATTTTTATGCAACACTGAGTCAATCTGACACCAGTCAATTCGTCATGGCTAGTGATGTACAATACATGATCTATGGTACAATATATAACATTAATAATATTTAGTAATGATATTTATTACATTCATTGTGCATTTTTGATCTATGGTACAATATATAACATTAATAATATTAATTTATACTCGTTCCAACCATTTATTTTACTTTTGACACATGCTTTAGGACGTAACTGTTTCATTATACGCAATTATTAACTTTGAAACGAGTGAACAGAGAAATATATAAACTGCCCAATAATATTTATATATCTTAATTATTACCCACTAAATACATTAATATGCCGTAAATACGTTACGAAGAAAAGAAGAAAGAAGTTAAAAAGTGACGTTCTATCGCATCTAGTGACTAGTGTCACTAGATGCGATAGAACGTAACTTTTTTTATAACGGAAATGAATTATCACTTAAATTTTATGAATAGAGCTATTTACGGTATATTAATGTATTTAGTGGGTAATAATTAAGATATATAAATATTATTGGGCAGTTTATATATTTCTCTGTTCACTCGTTTCAAAGTTAATAATTGCGTATAATGAAACAGTTACGTCCTAAAGCATGTGTCAAAAGTAAAATAAATAGTTGGAACGAGTATAGTAATGTTATTTATTAAATTCATTGTGCATTTTTATTCAATTCAATATATATTTTGTGAAATTTATAGGAATAATATTACAAGCACAATGTAAGTAAAATAGTTATTTAATAATTATAATGAATTCAATCGTAATTTCTAATTAAAACGAAGGGAAAGAAAATACAAATATTTTTATTTATTGGAAAATGTATATTATTAAATCAAAATTGAATCCGACTCCAATTCACTTGAAGAGTCGCTGTCATCGTCACTATAGTTCATCTAATCTAAGAAGTACATTTTGACCTTTTGCATGTTTTAATACACAATAACCTTGATCAAACGTATACACATGATTGCAAACAATAAATCTGAAATTTTAAAGAACTATTAAGTTATTTACATAATTAACGTTGCGGGTGAATTTCTTGTACAATAATGTAATGAAGAAACTCGTAAAACTAATTTAAAATTAAAATAACATGGTAAATAGTAATTATTATTAACGATCTTACAATATCACGTCATAAAGATCTAAACGGTAGTACTTGACAACTTCCAATTCACGAATATCTAAATAATCGGTAAGAATATTAGATTAATATATTTAATCGGATAGAGATTTTGACAGAAATGTACGTTTCGACAATTTTATTGATAAGGAAATAATTATTAATGTTTGCGACGATGAAATTCAAGTAATAAATACCCTGATAGCCACAGCTTACTCTACAACCACTTAGAGTGCAGTGATTTCAGTATAGTTAGCATCAACTTGACGAAAAGCGCTGCTGTCCTAAAATTACCTATAATATACGTTCAAAATATACAGTAAATTATTATAAATCTACGGCCGTCATCTGAAAGCAAATCATTGGTAAGTCTTGCTCTGCAACATATTGTAGTAAATTGTTAACAATTTTCTACAGAAAATTATGATATACTTAACTACAATCCTTGTGAAGAAAACTCATGACAATATATTATATTATATAAATTTCAATAATAATTTATTATATATGAATTTTATAAATGCAAAATTGTGAAAAAAAAAGTAAAAAGTCGATTTGCTAATAAGACCCTAATAATTTATGACATTTTCGTATTGAGTGTTCGAAATGTCTAAAATTTTAAACAATATTTTTAAATTTTCAAGTTAAAAATTAGCGGTAATTAAATTTTTATGATCTTGAATCATTAAAATATCAAAAAATTCATTCATTCAGTAATTGTTAATAATTCGACCCGAAAAACTGAATAAGATAGTATTATTATTTGTATGAGAATTAGTGATGAAAGAAATAGTTACGATTACTTTATTTATTTATTTTATATTTATAGTTTATCTTGGTATTATTTATTTTTGCAGAGAAAATGGTTGGATTCATTCAACAGAAGAACCAATGTTACCGAGAATGTGAGGGAGATTCTGCGAGGTAATCGGCTGATGACAGATGACCTTCTGACCGATGTAGTATGGGAAGGCCAGAATGGCAGAAAAAGTTCTAAAAATCAAATATTCCGTTTACGAATAACGTACGATTTACGACGTTGGTATCTGTACTCATTAATTATTAAAATTTTTAATTTCTTTGTCCTTCGAGGAATATTAACTTGTTTTTAATTTTCTCTTTTTAGACGCTCTCCAAAACATGAATCCGGGGATGACAGATGAAGAATATAAGTTGGCCACTCAGAAAGCATTGAAGGCCGCGTACTCCAGATTTGATCAAAGAAAAAGAAAGACTATGAATGGTGAAAATAACGCTAAAAAAAGAAGATTGAGTGACGCTGAATTTTTCCAAAATGCATGGACTCCGGGAAGTGATAACGAGGAGGAGGAGGAAGTAAGGAATGAAGACGGCAAGAATGAGGACAAAGGGAATGAAAATTAAAATGAAGACAGAGGACAAAGTTCATAACAATAAGGAGAAAGAGTCATTTAAAATATATTGATATTGTTATAGTATATTATTGTCATGTTGTTTTATGTAAAAAATATTTTATAATAATATTTAATTAAAATTTATATTTTCAAAATAATTTTAAATTATTTTCGTGTATAATTTTTAAATTTATGCAGCGGCACCTAGTGATATTTTTGTAATACCGATAACAATAGAGATCTCTTTGTCCTACTAAACATACACCTTATGCAGGTAAATTATCCACTGTTAAAAACAAACTCGCCTAATTTTCACAAACTACCATATCCATAGATCTTATAGCTGCTTGTCGCCAGCTTAAAGGAAAGTTAAAGGTAATCCTTGCTCAGCAACTCATACCATCAAAACGCTTTACAGAATGCGGCCGTAGATTACCTATAAGTTAACGAATAACTTACAGTAAACTTGCGGTTAAGGTGGCTATCAGGGTATCTTTTAAATACTTCTTAAGATGAAAAATACCTTTGTAAGAGAACAAGGTTTTGGAACGAAGTTCCTTATCGCGCGTTGTGAAGGGGGCTAGACGGAAAAAATTCTTACGAAAAGTTGTCACGACACTTTTTGCTATAGTAAGCTATTGTAAGCTGTGCGGCGTCGCTCGTCGGCTCTCTTATAGATAGCAAGCCAGATATTTTCATTTCTATTTCGCATTGAACAGTGTGGTGTCGCGACGATTTTTTTTATAGATAGAGTGATTCAAGAGGAAGGTTTATATGTATAATATATGCATAATGTACTAGAGAAACACTGATAATTTTAGAGGTTTCTAATGTGATGTCGTAAATAAACACATTATTTTGCGCTTACATTGCAAACGCTGGCTGAACCCTACGAAATAGATCAAAATAAAGTACTACAGTATTATACAGCTTAAAAAGGCCTACAAAAAAGTCCGCGATGGTATATATCTATCTCTTAAGGATAACATACTATATCCATTTTAATACTTTAAAAAATGTTCTATTATAAAACGGTAATTGAAAAGCTATTTACACAAATACTGTATTAATCCTTATCATTTTAAATACATTAGTTGGCTTGAGCATTTCATGAAGATATTTTTTTTCCTTCAGACCATGCAAATTAAATCAATACCTTAAGAGATATAGCAAAATCAAAATAATGCGCAACGAAATTATTTTCGCCCGTGACCGGGCCGCGTGGCCGGCTCGCGTTCGAGCTCGGGGCCGAAAAGTTTTGGTAGTCTAGTGGAATTGTATATCCTATTATTAATATTATAAACGTGAAAGTTTGTAATAATGTATGGATGTGAACATGTTTGTTGCTCTTTCACGTAAAAACTACTGAATGGATTTTGATGAAATTTATAGTAATATAGCTTGCACATCAGAATAACACATAGGCTATAATTTATAAAGATATTTTGCAAATTGGCTAAAATATAACGATAAAAATCGCTTAAGGCAGAAAAAAATTATATAATTAAAATAGAACTTCGTTCCATCCGGGTGTCCCTTGACACCTCCGGTTTTGTTATTATTTTAATGAATTTAAGTTCATTTTTGATAATTGACATTAATATTATTTACAAATAGATCGTGTTAATCACTGAAATGAAAGAGTTTCAAAACCCTCTAAAGTGATTTTTGATACATTTTTACATTTTGTACCAAAAGAAAGATTTTTAAATTTTATTTCCTGTACGTCAATGCTTATTAATGTAACTATACATTCAATCTAAAAAATAATGTTAGTTAAGTAACGCTAAAGTAACTCATTATTTTCAAAGTCCCCTAAAATGAAATTGACAAATAACAACACTGCATTTGAAACACGTGACTTGTAAAACTGTATGGCGATATTATTTGTTTTGAGTTGCTCGCGGATTTTAAAAGAATAACATTAAAAATTATGAAAGGCCTACCACAGTTTGTTAAAAAATGTGACATCAATGAGATGACTGATAATTTTATAAATATCTGCTAACACTAAAATTATTTTGTCAGAAAAAGAATTTATAAAATACTAAGATACCAAACGAAAGGTATCTAAATACAAGATTTTGTGAACTGAACCCATAAAGGCATAATTAATATTAGCATAATATAGCTGTAAAAGTAAAGCAACTCGTCATCCATTGTTAAACGCATGAAAATTATTTCGGCCATTTTTAATTATTGCACGATACTTCGTGTAAAATGCCAAAGTCGCTAATATGACCACAGCATTATCGCGATAACATTCAAGTGTACAAAACGTACGAAGCTTCGCCACACATTACTTCGGGACGATACATGCAGGTGCGGCCCTAGCATTAGTGCATGGAGATTAGAGTATAAGGAGAATCATCTGTGTATATGAAAAGTGTCCGTCAAAATGTATAAAATAATGGTGGCGCCACATTAGCATCATGGTAAATTTGAAAGGAAGTGGAAAAGGATACTAATAAATCTATAAACTTACTATTCACAGTTTACGAAATAAAATCACTCAAAACTAATAAATCAATAAGCTTACTATTCACAGTTTACGAAATAAAATCACTCTAGGTGTATGTTTTCTTGTAATAATTATTGAAGGTTATAAATGATATAATTTTTTTTAATTCGGCATACTTCAGTTCATCTACAATTGCTATATTCATACTATACCTTTTGCTACACCAGCGCGGTTGTGGAAGGTTTTTGAAGTGTTATTTATAGCATACAGCTGGACACTTTTTCAACCTTTCTCCCATATAAGATTCTTCTTCTTCTTCTTTTTATGTATTGGCAATCAGCTACTTATACGAGCCATTTTTGCCAGTGTCGAGTTATAATTATCTTCACGTTCTTAATCTCTTCAAGTTAGTCATTGTCTGTCAGTCAGTCGAATTGTCGCCATCAACACTGCTATGGTGACACTGTTAATGGTATGTTGTAGGAATTTTGATGGAAAACGAAAACGTTGTAAAGCACTTTTATATGATATTCACTACATCCCAGCTGTTCTGTCACATCATATTACATAAAACACCATAAAAATTATCTAATATAACACGTTAAAACACTAAGATATCGAATATAATACAAGAGCACAACATGACGTTTTAGATTCCCGCCAAAAGTCCCCATATAAGATTGTTCTCCTTACACTTTAGTCTCCATGCTTTAGTGTCAGCAAGTGTCAGTGTCAACTGTCAATGTGTTTGACGTTTGGGTTGTGCCAATTCAACCAATGGTCATTGTTTGTTTTCGCTGCTTTAAATAATACGCTCTGCGTTATTTCATTTGGCTATTCGTAATTTAATTAATCATTAAAATAATTTTATAGTCTCGGAGAGTCAATAAATTTTGAAAAGAAAATGCATTTATTTGGCGGAAGATTTTGATAAACCCCTAGACCATGAGCGGGTTACCTTCATGCTGACAAGCTACTATAAGGCAGCATTTACAACTCCAACAACAGGTATGATACATATAAAATAATGAACGGCTCTAGTAGCATTGCTGTACATAACCCTGACCAGAAAGGCACTGAAAATTATTTAGAGCAAAATACAAGTGATAAAAATAAAGCCTCAGGTTCAAGTGCACGCGATGCGACGGAAGAATTACAAGACCTTAAGGGTAAAGTTGAATCACGCCTATTGTCTATGTGGAATAACGTGAAATTTGGCTGGACTGTTAAGTTAAAAACCAACTTCTCTAAAGAATCGCCAGTGTGGCTTCTTGGTCGCTGTTATCATCGTAAATTGAGTCCTACAGGATCTTTAGAATCTTCTACAGAAATTGGTACTGAAGCAACGGCACATCAGCCTATTGAGCAAATATATGGAGAGGGGATAGAAGGTTTTAAATCTGACTTTATTAGCAAAATATGGATGACTTACAGAAGAGAGTTTCCAATCATATCGGGTTCATCATTTACTACAGATTGTGGTTGGGGATGTATGTTGAGAAGTGGACAAATGTTGCTTGCACAAGCCCTAGTATGTCACTTTTTAGGACGGTCTTGGAGATGGGTACCAGAAAAAGCTATACAAAATGCTAGAGAATTCCAAGAAGATTGCTTGCACCGCATGATTATTAAATGGTTTGGAGACAAGTCATCAGTGAACAGCCCTCTTTCTATTCATCAGATGGTGAGCTTAGGTGAAGCTTTAGGTAAGAAACCAGGAGACTGGTATGGGCCTGCATCTGTAGCTCACTGTTTAAAGATGGTTATGGCTGCAGCTTCAAAAGAAAATTATGAATTTGATAATTTACAAGTTTATGTTGCTCAAGATTCTACTATATATGTTCAAGATGTATATTCACTATGTAGATTACCCAATGGTGCGTGGAAATCTCTAATCCTTTTAGTACCTGTGAAATTAGGGACTGATAAATTTAATCCTATTTATGGCCCTTGTCTTACATCACTACTTACTTTAGACTTTTGCATAGGAATTATTGGAGGAAGACCTAAACATTCACTCTATTTTGTGGGCTATCAAGATGATCGATTAATTCATTTAGATCCACATTACTGCCAAGAAATGGTTGATGTGTGGCAACCAAACTTTCCATTGCTATCCTTTCATTGTCGCTCACCTAGAAAAATGCCTCTTAGCAAAATGGATCCATCATGTTGCTTAGGTTTTTATTTGGCAACACAGCATGATTTTGAAACTTTCATCAATATCATATCATCATTCCTAGTCCCACAAGGTGTTTCAGCAAATTTTGAATATCCCATATTTGATGTAAATAGTGGATCCTGTAGTAACATTATAAACTTACCTAACATCAGGTATTCAATATATGAAACTGAACAAAATTGGGTCACTCCAAATATACAAGATAGTGATACAGATATTGAATCTGAGGAATTTGTGTTGTTGTAAATAAATGAAGTATTTCAACTATACCAAATATAATTTATGCAGTGTTTAAAGCTTATCTCAATCACAAAACAATATTTATTACTCATTCTACTGTGTGTACTTATAGATGTGACATTTATTGCAGATATGATAGCTGTACAAGAGATCTCAAAATTGTTACATTTCTATATCAAAATGACAAAATAAATTATTAGCAAAATACAAGCAGTTTCATAATTCATTCACATTCTACATAGTGTCATAATGGTGACAATCACTCAAGTCGAATATTTTTTTAAATTTATACATTAATTTATCTAAAATGTGAGATATCAGTGTGAATTAAAAAACAATCTAATGTTAAGATGTCTAGATAGATAGCCTAAATCTTTTCTCCATTAAAAGTAGAGTTACAATAATTTGATAATAATTTGGTTTCCGCAATAAGTTTTAAAACAATAATGAATACTTTCGTGTTTTTCCACTAAAACTATTTGATTAAATTTAAACTTATATAATGAAATGGGTAATTCTTATATATACATAAGTACATTAATATCTCAGCAATGGCTCCAATAGCTTGGAATCAAAAATGAATGCAGCTCAATTGGCCCAAGCACTATAATAAACATATACACAGATGTGAAAGAAAAAATCAGTCAATCAAAATGAAATGACTCAGCTTGACTTATATGATAAACATTAATTTGAAATTAGGAGATTTATTTGAAACAATAGAAATCCTTTATTACTAAGTTGTTTGAATGTTTCACTTAGCTGTAAATATTTATTATCCCAGCTGTGCCAGGTAGCATTGTTATTATATAATCATGATGTATAAATTAATACTATATAATATAAAAGTATATACATACTAAATAATATAACAATTTACAGACTGGGTTATCGTAATAAATTTGTTTGTCAGTCAGCTAGCATAGTTTCAGTAATGGAAACTATATTGTGTTTTACACTGCAGTAACAATATATTCTATATAGGTTTAATTAAGTTGTATATAAAATTGAATACATACTTTTGTACCACACAATTAAATATATTAAATCAAGAGTGTATTTATCACCGTTTTAAGAGGTCAATTCATATACATACAACTGAGGAAGCAGTCAAGGACTATTAAAGTAATTTAATGTAATTAAATGTTATCCTTTACTGGAGGCGGGTGTCTGATAAAATAATGTAGAGCATTGTAGGCAAGGTGTGGTGCTACATTATATAATGGATGTGTTCTATTAAGTTCATTGCTTGGACGCCCTACAATATATGGGTCTCCTGCTCCAGTACCATGCTGTGCTATTGATAATCCACTTAGAGCATAACAAGTGTGATAAATATCCCGATGTCTGAAACAAAAAATATCAATTATATACGATGATTACTGTAAAATTATAATAAAGTGGGGAGTCTTCTAAGATCCCACCACGCAATATTTATTTTCAAAATTTATACTGCATAAATTTCATTTACGACGCACTGCGAACGAATTCTAGATTTTATAATTCTAAGCAGATCACCGATTGTTATAGGCGTTTAAAACGGAGAACAAAACTTAATTTACCCGTGGTACCGGTTTGTAAAAGAGGTATGAAAACATACAATAAACAATGAATTTATCCATTTACAGCAAAATGGATTTGGCTCCGTACAACTCGTACCTTACTGCCCGCATGTTTTTACTTCATAATGTGGGGAAACTTATGCAACTATTGCAATAAATTTGCACGACTAATAAATTAACACAGAATTACGTTTTTTAAGGAATTGCTTGTGTATGTATGCCCATATAATTTCAAGTTTTACGGAATTAATTGTTATTTTTTAGTCATCATCATCTCAGCTTACATATGTCCCACCGTTGGACTCGAGCCTTCTGCATAACGTGAGGGAAATTGACCTACTATACCATGCTGGTCAGACGTGTTGATATAGGCTTTTGTTTCAAGTTTGTCGTCTCTTACATAGATGTCATATGCGTTTTATATCCCTTAGTTGTCTCTTACGATCACGCACGGGCAAGATTTTTTTGACAAAAATCACGAAGTCCTAAACCTTCATAGTCTTAAACCTCACCACGTATCACCAAGGGGGAGTTGGTTAAAAATGTTAAAAAAAAGATCACGTGATTAATGGACGTCCCCTTACTTGTCCGTCTAGAATTTTCAACTGCTCTAAACTTCTTTAAAATGAAAATAGTAAATTAAAATCGATTAGTTGAACTGCTTTAAAACGTCTATTATACATAGTTACGCCTTATAACCTTGACTTATTAAATTACCATAATACCCGCATGTTTAATTCCTACTTCCTTTATCGACTTTACGTTTTTTAACATTTTATTAGCCCATTTGCAAGTAATTCCTTGATAGAAAAATTAATGAAATTACATATTGATCTTAAATATAATGTAAGATAGAAAGAACTCTTTCTAATTATATAAAATTAACACTACTTCCTCTCAGTGACTTAATAAGCATCATAGAAAACCAATGGTATAATAATCGCGAGATTCGGGTTTGAAGGTCGTCTCCTAGTTCCATATATAACGGGTGGGCCAACTATCGGTTGCTTTTTGAAATATCGATTATTTCGGCTTTGATAGCTCGAATAATTTTGCGTATTTGTCCAATATTTAGTAAAGGTTTGCGGTTTACGAAATGGTAAAGGTTACGCTCGAAAAAAATTGGGCAATATTGAAAATTAACTTCAATGATCATTGGTGAGTTTCTTTCGAAAACGAAGTAGGAGCCGCCTTAATCGGTAATGGCGAGCGCTATCGTGGCATGTTGGAAGATTTTTCTTTCCCCGAATGAAAGAGGACGGTATCAGCAGCGTTTCGTTCCAATAGGACGACACCACGAGCCACACAGCCAACGTTACAGTCGAACTTTTCCGCGATACGTTCGAAAATCGCATAATTAGCCAAAACGGCGATGTCAACTGGCCGCCTCACAGCTGCGATTTGACCCCATTGGACTAATTTTTGTGGGTTGTTAAGGATAAGTGCTACGCCGACTAAGCAGAGAAGACGATTGATGACCTAAACCGCGACATTGAAGTCTCCATTGCAGCAGCTATTGAGGGCTACACCATCAAAAATGTCATGAAAAACTGGATGGACGGGATTACTGCAAAGCCAGCTGGAGCAGCCATATGAAGCAAATGGTCTTCCATTATTAAACCGCAATGTTGGGGCTATTTAATAAAAAAAAAATTGAAAATATCCACCCATGTTTTTTTTATAGCAATTTTAAAAAACAACTTTTTCGTAGGCCACCCGTTATTTAACCTTTATTTCAAACAAAAGTTTTCTTATTTACTTCGTCAAGACCAAAAGAGTGGAACTATAAAATAAAACAGTTTTTGTCACGTCTCGCTTAGATATCGTCTAATAGTTTATACTGGGTGTCCCACGTTATGCCATATAGAACGACGGTATCTTAAATATCATAGATAGTATCTTAAATACAATTTTACTAAAAGATATAAATTTCATTTCAATATTTATAAATGAATCACCAATCTAAATCAGGATCTAAAACAATACTTGAATGGGATAAAGATATTTTAATTTTATGATAGATGCCGATCGAAAAATCAATATCTTTTAATCTCTTTTTTCGTTGGGCTCGGGCCTCCTCCGTAATGGGAGGGAAATTAACCTACTATACCGTGCTGGTATAGAGTTTTGTTTCGAGTTTTCCTTCTCTTGCATAGATGTTATATGCATTTTATATCCCTTAGTCGTCTTTTGCGATCACCCACGGGTAAGATAGGGGGTGGTGAATTGTATTCTTACTCCGTCACCACACGGATAATCTCACGGAGGATCTCTTAACACTTAGATAAATGTTAAAATTAATGAGAATTTGTATACTTCATCACCTTTTAAGAATTTGATAAACTAAATTAAAACCTTGACAGCAATGTCCAATTAAACATAAGTCAACGAATTAATTTTCTTCCCTTTGCTAATGACGCTAGTTAATTAAAAGGAAATTCATCAATCGTTTTCTATCCGTATCGGAAAATTGAAGCATGTTATTTTTTTAGTTATGAAAGTTCAGGAAGACGATTAATTAAAACATTCCTGAGTACAGTTTAAATGATTTTTGAAATAAAAGTATCAGTTTAATATTTTTTTATATCTAGAACATATAAAATACTTTGACGACTCCATGTTGCATAAACGTAGGACACTCAGCATAAACAGAATAATAATATTACATTTACTCACTTGCCCGGTTTGTCTATGAAGCCACCCCCAGGTAAAGCTTGACAACATATTATAACATACTCTTGTAAGGCACCTTGGTCAAATAATACAGCCTCAATCAATTCTTTATTCTCTACATCTGAAAACAATAAGTCTCGTTTATATTCTCATAAACTTTTTATATTTAAATAATTAAGAGTCTCTATTAATTTACCTTGTGACAATATAGCACTTATAATAGGAAGTGCAGCTCCTTGCCAAAATGAATAACAACCATCGACTAGTTTATTAGTTCTTCCTTGGAAACCGCCTTCTAAACGCATTTGACGGTTAACACACCACCTCAATAATGCATCAATATCGCACAATTGCGTTTTGTTTAATAATGCAAGTGATGCAATGGCACAGAAAGCATAACCGCCATGTGCTTCCATACCTGGACAACCAGCGAAACCACCTTCATAAGTTTGACAGCCAATTATCCATTCAGCGGTCTTATCAAATAGATCATCAGTGTACGTATTTGTTACTTTAGCTATACTAACAGCACAGTATGCACCCCGAATATCATGTTCACCACCTTTATGTAAGGCAAATGAACCATCAACACCTCTAACAGTCCACAAAAATTTTTGTAAACTACTTCTGTCCAATGAATTATACGCCTCCTCTGTGCCTATAATACTGAGAGCATTTACAGCAGCATAAGTAGTGCCAAGGTGAGGATACTGGCCTGGACCACCTCCAAATCCACCTTCCTCATGCTGACACAAAGATAAGAAATGTACAACATCTGATTGTGTTTCTGAGTCAGGCATGTCATTCAGTAACCAAAGTGAATGCAGGATCCAATAAACTATCCATGTTCTGCTAGCATCCAAACATTCATAACTGTTTGGTAAAGTTCTTAAACAAGATTTTAACATTTGTATATGAATTTTCTTCCGAACTACAGGGAAATCCAGTTCGTTAGGTGCAACATTTTCATATTGTTTATATAGCTTCAAAATTATTGTTTCGGTATCGACCTGTGAAGATAACATTGACGTTATTATATTACGCTCAGATACAGTTGATATAGGCATACTGAATATACACTGTACCTATCTATAGTATACCTAATTACCTACATAATATAAAATAAAGTCGCCGCCTTAGAATAAAAACACATAGAAGTATAGTTCGGTACTTTAAGTGTTTAAAAAAATAAAGCTAACAATCCTGTTAGTGTGCAAGCGATTACACGAGTATACACGCACACTACTATAAAAGTATCCAATCGATTACACGAGTATACACGCACACTTCGATAAAATGGAACACAATGACCTTGCACACTACGAAACGGGCCGGCGTAGGGTGACATTTCTATCACCAATTTAGTGGCGTCAAATATTGTGCGTGGATTTGGTATCTATGTGAGGATTTGATTTCTATGTAACTTCGCCTTTTGTCTTTACGCTTAGATCTTTTAAACTATGCAATGGGTTTTTAATACGGTTTTTGTCAATAGATAGAGTGATTCGAGAAGGTGTATATATATATACTAGGTTTTGCCCACGACTTCTCCCGCATAGAAGTCGAAAATGGTTCTAATTGGATTTTACGTTATTAATTTTGTTATAACATATAAATTACTAAGCTTAAATGTTTGAATACATAAAATATAACAATGTTTATTATGGTGTAGGAATTTAAAGTTTAAATAAACATGAAAACTTTGTCCATTGTATATTCCGAATTCTACGTCCCTATAGGGCTATAGGGCCGTGAAACCTTCAAATGCCGTAGTAATATAGGTATAGCGTTTGCCAAATAGCATGGCAAAAGTGGTCATTTGGCGACCTTCACCACGATATCATCAAATCCAAGTAATTTATTGCTAATTCTATCGCTTTCCATACAAACCGTCTTATCGTTAAAATATCATGATACCAGCCGGCTAGACAGTACAGGGGTTTACAAACATTTATGTCTGCGTGTAATTTGTTTAGAACTTTAATTAAGAAATTATGAGACATCACTACATTAAGAGATGTGTTAAAATTTCTGAATCAAAAACAGATAGATGCGGCGCACAGTGATCAATTATTAGATATTAGGTGGACAATATTCAAATTTGACATTGTGAGGGTATGTAAAACAAATTATCTCTATGCGATTGGAGGTACTTAACTCATATTATTGTTTAATATGAACGGTTGAAGGTAAGTCATTACTGAGATATCAGCTAGTGAATGCAGTGTTCTCGCTAATTGTATTGATTTGTTCAATTTACTTCCTGTTTTCGCGCACAGTTATCTATTTGTTGTGACTTAACAGTGCATTATAGCGCATCAATAAATATGGTACACATTAATAAAGGTATGTGCTTCATTTTGTATAACACTTAGTAGCTGTTAATTGTTACAGTAATTTAGGAAGAAATATTCAAAACAATACTTAAAATTTAACATTTTCTTATATTTTAAAGCCTGTATCTTACGAGGAACATATTAGAACATAGACATTTTTACACTAGTAGATAAATGGAAGTCTATAGTATGATATTCAATTAAAAAAAATACCCCAAAGTACCCCTGCCTGAACAAACTTTTCATTTATACAGGAAACGGTGGTACAGTTAGAAATGCCGATTTGTTTAATTATCTCAAAAAACACCCGCCAATTAAACCTGCAACTAAGAAATCTAAAGATATGTTATTGAACTATATTTATGAGGTCATTGGAGTATCAGATTTGACAACATAACAACAAAATGAGTTACGAAATTCAGTACATAGCTTTTGTTTATCAGCTTCCAGAAATTGGATTAAAATCGGGAAAGATGTTTCCAAATTTGAAAAAAAATATCAGGATTGGTTGTCTAAATGCAAAATAACATCTGGAGATCATAATATTGAACAGCCTTCAACTTCTGGGTCTGTAGGTAGGGACGCCTGAAAAAGGATTTCATGGATTTAGGTGAGAGAACTAAGCGTAGAAGGTTAAAAGACGAAATATCATTCACAAGTGAAGAAGAGTTGTGCCTAGCAGCTGAGATGAAACTTCATTCAGTCGGAAAACTTAGGGCTGCTTCAGCACTTCATAATACTTTATCATCTCCTGACTGTACTGTCAAGTTACCAGACAGTGTACAAAATGATATTTCTTATTCGGCAAAAGAAGCACTAGCACTTTTTATTCAATTGAAATTAACGCGTCTTCAGTATATTGAACTTAGGGCATCATCTATATGAAAAAAAATTACAGAAATTGTATCCACCGTACTATACTTTTAGAAGAGAAGGCCAAGTGTTATCCACCGAACATACAAATTACACACATATCGGCTGAAGTTCCATTACAAAATTTAGTAGATCATACAGTGTCACGTATCGCTGGAAACCAAAATAACTGCTTATGTCTTTTAGCGATCATAGTAACTTAGGCCTGGAAATGACCTATACCCCCTTACCCCTAAAGTTGAAAGGCATTTTTCCTGCAGAAGTCATAAAATTATTAGAACAACCTAATTTTGATACAAAAGAGGAATAACCTTCACACTATTTTTTTTTTGTACGTTGGAATATCAAAAACTGAATTTAAATAAAGATTAATTTATTTTACTAGCAATATTTTCAATAGCAGTATTAGGTTATGGTAATTCCAAGTTAAAATATTTTTGTCATCCTAAATTGTAATTATTGATCACAGTGCGGCGTGGGACTGCATTTTATAATCAAACTAACCACGCCGTCTATATCTGTCTGTTCGTGAGGTTTTTCTTCCATACTAGTTAAGTAACGACGTAAAACAACTAAAAAAATACAGTTTTAAAAGAAACGAATATTAAATAATTACAAATTAGTATACAGGATTAATAAATGGGAAGAGCAAGATGTTAAGGCGAGGTTAAATAATATACGTTAAGTCAAGTCCTTTAAGTTTATTACACCTGATGGTAATATGAGTCGAAAGGAATGTGTTATAACTTAAAATTTGGCATTTATTGGAGGTTATTACGTATTTAATTAGGATCTATATTATATTGAATTTATATAAATATCCTCCGTACCTTAATTATAATGTTACTTAAAATCCTTTTTTTTTCAGACATTTGAAAGTAATTTAGCATTCTTATCAATGATATTATTTATAAATTAATGAAATATCACCAGTTACAGGTTAATTTGGTATTTTAAAACAATCAAATACATGATTATAGGATATTAGAAACATAAATTTCCTATAGATGCGATAGATTGTTTTTGTATTTTAATCCGGCTCGAAATGCGTACCGCAATGCGGGTTAGGGCGTCCCCCGGAGGCGACGCGTACCGACCCGCCCCCGTCGGTACGAACTTCGGCAGTTGCGGCGATGGGGGCCGCCACCCATCACGCCTTGCCCAGTCAGGCGAGTCGAGGAGAGCAGAGTGCCGGGTGGGCACGTGGAATGTAAGAGGTTGTGTGGAAGGTAAGTTGCACGAGCTGATATCCGTCATGGCGGACAAACAGCTAGACGTGCTCTGTGTAACAGAGACCAAGCGAAGGGGCAGCGACGCCTGCGATCTTCCTGGTGGCGGGATGGCTCTGTGGTCTGGTGTACCACAGAGCGATCGAGCCAGCATGGGGGTAGGAGTACTGCTGTCCTCTCGCTTGGCCTCAGGTGTGAAGGATTACGGAATGTATGATCCCAGACTTCTTTGGGTCCGTATAAAACTTGGTGTCACCAAGGTATTCATGGTTGTAGCATATGCTCCCGTAGGATCCTCGGTGGCATCAGACCTAGAGAAGTTTTGGGATAATGTTAGGGAAGTTCTGGATATGGCAGAAACCAGTGAACGCGTGATTGTATGCGGAGATTTGAACGGATGGGTGGGGACCAAGCGTCCCGACTATGAGGACGTACTTGGTCCATTTGGTGATAAGAGAGTGAACGACGCAGGTAGGCTCATAGCGGATGTATGCATGGAGAGAAACCTTATTGTGTCAAACACATTTTTCCAACATAAGGACATCCATATGTATACATGGAGAAGGAATGAACAGAAAAGTATAATAGATTTAATTTTGGTAGACAGTCGCCTCCGAAGCAAAATGTTGGACGCAAGAGCCTACAGGGGCCCCACAGTCAAATACAGACCACTATCTCGTTATTGCGAGATTTAGTGGTCTGTTCAGAAAGTGGAGGCACTGGCGAGAGCGTGTCCACTTCGGAGGGCTTGAAAGAATAAAGGTTGAAAGGTTGCAAGAAGAGTGTGTAAGAGAAAAGTATGCAGAGGGTGTCCGAGAACGGCTGACGATGGCAAGCCAGCCGCAATCGGACATTGAAGAATGCTGGAGAGTATTGAAAGAGAGTATGGTAGACACAGCGAAAGAAGTATGTGGAAGTTCAAAGAAGCATAGAAACACAAATGGTGATGCATGGTGGGATGCGGAAGTGGCAGCTTCCGTAGAGCAAAAGAAGAAAGCGTGGCTGGACTATGTCTCTTCTTTGAATCTGAATGACAGTATGACTGAACAGAAGAAAGAAATATATCGGCAATGTAAGAATGACACCAAGGCCTTAGTGAAAGAGAAACGTGATAGAGCAAGTATGAGTGCAGAAGATAGGCTGACTAAAAACTTCGAGAGTAACACCAAACTCTTTTGGAGGGAGGTGAAGAAGTCTCGGGGTGGTTGGTCAGCCTTCAGAATGAATAAAATAAGGTCTAAAGGTGGAGACATTCTTACACAAACACAAGACGTGTTAAGCCGATGGAGTGAATATTTTGGCGATATGTATGCGGATGCTACGGTTGGCGCCGGTGTCGCATGTGGTCTAGTAGATCAACATTCGGCGACGGCGTCCTCCGATGGCATCAGTACGGATGAAGTTGAATGGGCGATAAGAAGCTTGAAAAATGGTAAGGCAGCGGGCATTGATATGGTGTCTGCCGAGATGATCAAGCTTGGTGGCTCCTGTGTCCGGGAGGCGTTCCTGTTGCTCCTCAATTTATGTTGGAGCTCAGGAATGGTTCCCGGGGACTGGAATAGCGCAGTCATCGTGCCTTTGTTTAAAAACAAGGGTTCACGTTATGACTGCGCAAATTACAGGGCCATAAGCTTGACCAGTTTGGCAGCAAAAGTGTATGGTAAAATTATTGAAAGGAGAATGAGGATGGTGTCCGATGGTTTACTGTGTGAGACACAAGGAGGTTTCAGGAGTGGAAGGGGATGCATGGATCAAGTGTTCTCTCTGCGCAACATTGTGGAGAAGCATCTGGCCCTAGGTCAGAGGGTTTTCTGCAGTTTTGTGGATCTGGAGAGAGCATTTGACACGGTTGTACGAAAGGAACTTTGGGACATTTTACCGGAATATGGTATTACCGGTAAACTGCTGCAGGCTGTGCAATCCAGTTACATGGGCTGTAGAGCCTGTGTGCGGCTGGATGATGGAATGTCGCCTTGGTTTGACGTCAATATCGGCGTTAAGCAGGGCTGCGTTCTATCAGCCAGGCTGTTTATCATATATCTGGATAAATGTCTCCAAAGGTTGAACGATATGAATGTGGGAGTCCAGATGGGTGACTCAGTGGTCTCTGCTCTGCTTTATGCAGATGACGCAGTCCTGCTGGCACAGTCAGCGACTGACCTGCAGACCCTAGTCGACACAATGACAGAAGATTGTAAGAAAAGGGGTCTACGCGTGAATGTGAGCAAAACCAAAATAATGGTCTTTGAAAGAGATGAAGCCAGAACAGATGTAAGAGTAACAATAGGTAATGATGTACTAGAGCAAGTGGATGAATTTGTATATCTTGGATGTGGATTTAGCCGAGATGGACGGTACACCACTGATATAGAGCGAAGAGTGAAAGCGGGAAATAGAGTGAACGGAGCGTTGGGGCAACTTCTCGGCAGCCACCACCTCAGCCAGAAGGCACGTGTAGCAATACATAACGCAGTGCTTGTCCCAACATTACTGTATGGAAGCGAGAGTTGGTTATGCAGAAAAGAGTATGAAAGTAAAATTAATGCGGTCGAAATGCGATCTCTTCGGAAAATCTGTGGAGTTAGGCTGACCGACCGCATTCATAATGACGACGTAAAAGAGCGAGTAGGTATGAAAGAGAGTATTGGTGTAAAGATGCGAAAGGGAATGCTCCGATGGTTCGGACATGTGGAAAGAATGCCGAACGAACGTCTGGTTAAGAAGATATACAATGCGAAAGTGGAAGGATGTAGGTACCGAGGGAGACCGAGACTAACCTACCTAGACCAGATCGGTCAGGTACTGAAGGAAGGTGGAGTCAAGAGTCTCCGAAACCGGCGAGCGTGTATGAAGAGAATTATGAATGTTGAGGAAGCGAGTGAAGTATGCAGTAGAGATGGGCGTTTTCAGATTTTTACGCAAACCGATACAAATTCGATTTCTGATATTTAAATCGATTTTAAAAACCGATTTCAGAAATCGATTTCCAGAGCGGTTGACGGAGCGGGTTTACTTTAGTTTCGATCGATATTCGATGTTTTTAGTTATTTTAGCGTAGCAAACGAAAAACGCAATCGAACGAACGCATTCAAATAATTTTTCTATAATTTCTTTGTTGATTGGATTTAGGTGTACGATTTTCCTTCATGCTTTATCTAGGCTTAACTAGAGTACTAGACTAGCAAAAATGTTTTGTTTTGGATATGATACAAAACTTTCTTGCGTATTTAAAAATCGTCATATTTACAATGATTTCATGATTATATTACTTATATACTTAATGTACATTTTTTTTGTATGGTTTTTTTTTATTAATCCCGATTACGAAGCGAAAATCTTACCTTTTTACATTAAATAGTTATTTCTTATTTATCATCAAATCGTATGTATGATACTAACATACGTTAGTATAGTATTGAATCGTAAAATACCTATCTAATTATATAGTTCACGAGATCACAAAAATAACATTACGCGCACACCGCACGTGTCACCAAGGTCAAGTGTGCAAAAACTCTCCCATAATTCAAAAATCTATTTAACAAACACAAAACTTAAACTACTATCATTAAGTATTGTGTAATATTATCATGGAAGTAGTTGCATTCTAATATAGATCTTATTCCCTGACTCTTGTAATTCTGTTTCGTTTCCATCTGCCATTCTGAGTTTCTTAGAAACCGCCAAATTCCAAAAAAGATGACAATTCGCTTCATCTCTTTCAATGCACTAAACGATCGCTTAGTTAGAATGAAAGGAGGCGAATTTTAATGAAATTCGCTTTCTCTCATTCTGACTAAGCGATCGCTTAGCGGAGTGAAAGAGATAGTTAGTAAGTTTTCAAATATTGGTTTGGTTTGCAAAACTAGCAATAGAAAACGATTGCGCGATGATTAGATTTATTATTAGTTTGCGTTTTCGTCGTTTTGTTTTGATATGTGTTGATTTAGTTTCTGCCGAAATACGTTTTCTAAAATCAGTTTGTATAGTGTTGAATATCGATACGATACGATTTCTGACTGAAATCCGATTTCAGATTCGTTTTGATATATCGGACGCATACCTAGTATGCAGAGATAGAGTTCTCTGGCACTCTGTTCTCTCTGCCTACCCTGCAAGGGATATGGCGTGATGATATGTATGTATGTGTATGTATGTAAATTTCCTATGGCAATTTTCCTAGATTACGTAAAATTTCGAGTTGTGCTGTTTGTAATTTTACTCTCTTGTAGGCCTGTACCAAGAGAATTTTGCGATAGAACTTTTCGATAGATTTGTATGGTAAGCGATAGATTGTTTTTGTATTTTAAGATATCGTGGTGGAGGTAGGTGAAGGTCGTCTTTTGCCTCGTTATTTGGCACTGGGTATAGTTCTCTGGCACTCTGTTCTCTCTGCCTACCCTGCAAGGGACATGGCGTGATGGTATGTATGTGTAATATAGGTAGTACGATGAGTTCCGAGACATTCCAATTTTTTAAAGAATATTTGCATATCACCAAGTTTTTATGTGAGTTCATTTTTTTTTAATAAGATCGGATTATGTTTTCATACGTTTTAAAATAAAATGTTATTTAAATCAAAAGCATTGATTTCAACTTCGAAGCTCATCACTTCCAAAATAACTTTCTACCTTTTTTTAATCCCGTTAAGGAATGAATGTCAATAATACACGAAACACGTCTTCCATCAATTCTGTTAAAAATGATTATGCAAAACTTTAGTCAATTGGATCAGGGAATCACGTTGTCCCATACAAAATTTGCACCCTTTTTCCCCTTCAGGGATAGAATTTTGAAAAATTTTGCATGACGTAGACATCCGATAATTTCTTATCAAAGTTTCAGGTCTCTACGATCAGCGGTTTAGGCTGTGCGTTGATTCGATAAGAAATTATCGGATATCTACGTCATGCAACGAATACATTCTCAAAGTTTCAGGTCTCTGCGATCAGCGGTTTAGGCTGTGCGTTGATTCGATAAGAAATTATCGGATGTCTACGTCACGCAACGAATACATTCTCAAAGTTTCAGGTCTCTACGATCCGCGGTTTAGGCTATAAGTTGATTGGTCAGCCATTCAGGACAAAGTATTTTTTATGTATAGATAATACATGCATATTATAGTCGTATACATATTTTTTATGCGTTTACATTGAAAAAGCTGGCTAAACGGCTAAACCTTAGAAGATATATCAATATATAATGATATACTACGAAATTGTATATCTTAAAAAGATGTACAAAAGAGTCCGCGATGGTATATGTCTATCTCTTGAAGATAACCCACAGTAACCATGTTTATCTATCTTTTAATACATTACTAAAAATAACGGATTATTTAGGAAACAACTTTTAACAATACAGTATTACTTCTTATCCGATTAAATACATTAGATACATTGTGCATTATATGTACATTAAAATTGCCCTAGAGAACAAGTAATTAAAATGAATATCCTAGAAAATAGCCGAGTTTTAGAATGCGGGGAAAGAGCGCCTGAATACCAAAGCAAAGAGAGGGCGGTTCGCTAGTTTATTATAAAAAGAGATGTTGAGTTTAATTACTACATAAAGTCTTATAAACAAAAAATAATGATAATAATAAAGTAGTTATTTTACTATCACATAACCCGTTAAATAAGGCGGCCAATTTTATAATAAGTCAACGTCCCGTATTGACTTATTATAAAATTGGCCGCCTACCCACCACTATCCACAATAAGATTGAGGATTTGTTAGAATTGTTGGTGGTGTACTAAAGTTAGAAACAAACAGCACTACTAGACTACTACTGAATTAATATTTATTTTTAAAGTCATATTTTTCACACGAGAGGCATTTTTGTACTAGTCCTGGATTTTCGTTCAGACTGTCTAAAAAGATTTCATAGCTGCCCATACTAAATTTTATAATTAGCATTGGACGTAACGTTTCTACTTTTAGTGACGATTTTTCGAATGACCGTAAGCATCAAGGAAATACTCGAATGACCTTTTTTTTTTGCGGTGGCCCAAGCCCCGGGCTCGATCCGCGGCCTCCTTCTGCGAGATGACTGCCTCGCAGAAGGCGGCGACCGGGTCTCAGTTCCTGACGCTGTCGGCTGTCGTGAAAGCGATGGTCGACAGCGTCAGGAACTGGGACGCGGTCGGCACCGATGACAGCGACGAGGTCACGGCGCTGCCGGTCCCAGCTCGGACAGACCTCGAGCGTATGCTGCGCTGCCCTCGTCACTGCCGCACTGTTGGCAGGACAGAGTCAACTCCTTCCTTACGACCGTGTGCAGGTACGTGCCGAAGCAACCGTGCCCGTCAACCTGCACCAGCCGGAAAGAGAGGACTCCGTGCCGCCGCTCCATTCTATCAGTACGGGCCGGAGGGCCTCAACGTTAAAAACATCGTGTCTAGCCTCTCCAGCCGCGTAACTCAACGGACGATGACGTCCCGGCGGGCATCCTCGCGCCAGGTGGCTATCTCGCTGAGCGATAGGGAGCCACCCTCGTCGCGTAATAATGTAACCCGCCGGTAGAGGTCGGAGAGCACGGAGGCGGAGGCCTCCAGGTCCCACGGTGTCCCGGGCAATGCACATGCCGCCTCGGTCGCCACCGTGCGGTATTCGCGGATGGGTTTGACCGCCATGACTTTCTGCGGACGCCACAGAAGAGCCCTTAGTTGGACGTTCAGAGACTTCGCCCACACGGGTGCGCCGTACATGGCCATATAGCGGAGCACCTCCGCCCCGCATATAGCCGTCGCGCCTCAAAGCTGGGTCCACCCACGTTCGGCATGAACCGCGATAGGGCGGACGCCACGCCGACCAGCCGGGGAGCAAGTCTGCGGAAATGCTCCCGGAACAACCAACGCCCGCGGAACACCAGACCCAAATACTTCATATGGGCCTGGATACTGATTTGGATGGAGTTGACGACTATCGAGGCGCCGCTAGGCGGCCTTACGCGAAGCCCAGGAAACAAAAGGGCCTCCGTCTTATTTAGGGCCACCTTGAGTCCCAGAGCCTCGATTCGTCTGACCATCGCCTCGATTCCTTGAATGATTGAACTTAGGTTCATCAAGGAAAATACTCGTTCCGTAGGAGCGTTTGTTCCTGGCAAACAAAGAAAATACTGGACTATGCCCAGGCAATTCTGGAATGGTATTCCGCTGTCTTTAAAATTTTTGAACACCTATATCCATCGTTGTTCTGTATTGCTATTCATCTCCTCCCATCTATTTAGCACATCGTTATTCACATAATTTGCCACGTAACTTATTTCGTCGAACAAACTATCTTCTTTTAAAACATAGCAGACACACCGGCGCTATTTGAACTTGAGCCTTTTTTTATCTCTGTCTCTCTTGCAATTGTCGCGCGGAACAATACAAAGCATTCAAAGCAATCAGACTCACAATCACATAAGCGTATACCCAGGGCCGGCTTTACCTATAGTGCAGAGGGTGCGGTGCACCCGGGCGCCGGGTGTTAGGGGGCGCCGAGAGCCGCTCGGGCAACATAGAGTCTCCACTGTAACGCTCAGCAGGGAGCGGGCACACCGAACGTAGCGAGTGCCTAACCATCTATAAACGTAGCGGGTGCGTTATTTGGGTAGGTTGCTTTGTCGCCATGCTCACTGTAACTTCGTAATCCGATCGTGTTTACCTGGTTTCGTGTCAAAACAAGGAGATTAAGCATGCAACAACGCATTCCAGCGAGGTTCGGAGTTTAATCGAACGTGTTGTAACTATCAACCTATTCCATTTTGTTCACCCACTTTGGTACAAGAGGGCGCCAGGTTATTGATTGCACCCGGGCGCTACATGTGCTTGAGCCGCGCCTGCGTATACCGCACGCAGTACGACATGCGCTCGCAGCCGGACACGTTTGACGACACGCTGCGGCGGCGGCGCCTCGTCGTTCGTATGTTTGATGTGGAACACTTTTACGCGAGCAGGACGATGGGAATCCGGGACGACTTAGTGATTTACGGGACTATTTTATTAAATATTAGGTCCTTACATATGAAATTAGCGTTTTGTCGTACTGACCACTTTGATCTGAAATATCTCCTCTTTGGTTAAGAATTGATGATGATTAATGATTTTATAAATTTAAATTTGGAAAATTCAAATTTATAAAATCGTTTAGCTGGTACATTTGAGTTTTAAAAACAATCATTCATTTGTTTTTTCCTCATTATTTGGCGTCGCTTATTACCACACAATGGAAAACATGAAATATCGGTATATTTACGAGTACGAGTTCTCCATTCCTGCAGAAACAGCTCGAAGGATAAATGATGTGTACGGCGCTGGTCTCGCAAAAGAAAGCACGGTACGTTTTTGGTTTCAACGTTTTCGTTCTGGAAAGTCTCCGAAACCGGCGAGCGTGTATGAAGAGAATTATGAATGTTGAGGAAGCGAGTGAAGTATGCAAGGATAGAGTTCTCTGGCACTCTGTTCTCTCTGCCTACCCTGCAAAGGACATGGCGTGATGGTATGTATGTATGTATGCTATTGTGGAAGTGGATCCATCACAGAGCACTTCAGAGATAGCTGCAGGCTTCGGGGTAAGTGACAAAACTGTATTAATCCACTAGAAGCAAATCAGGAAAGTAAAAAAACTTGAACAATGGGTACCTCATGAATTGAGTAAATCGAACTTGCAATCACGCGTCGACTGCTGTGTTACTTTGCTCAACCGACACAATAATGAAGGGATTTTATTTCGAATCATTACTTGTGATGAAAAGTGGATACTGTACGATAATCGGATGCGCTCGTCGCAATGGCTAAATCCTGGAGACCCAGCCAAATCCTGCCCTAAACGAAAATTGACCCAGAAAAAGTTACTTGTGAGTGTTTGGTGGACTAGCGTTGGTGTCGTTCACTACAGCTTTCTAAAATCCAAACCAAAAGATTACAGCAGATATCTATTGTCAGCAACTGTAAACCATGAAGGAAGAACTAGCTGCTAAACAACCGAGATTTGTCAATCGCTCTAGGCCACTGCTGCTTCACGACAACGCAAGACCACACACTGCACAACAAACAACCACTAAGCTAGATGAACTACAATTGGAATGTCTGCGACATCCACCGTACTCCCCAGACTTTGCTCCAACAGATTACCATTTTTTCCGGCATTTAGACAACTTTTTACAAATACATAAAAAAATCTAAAAATAAGTTTCTATTTTGAATAAAAACTAAAGGTGCCATTCGAACCTCGGCTGCAGGCTGCGGATGCAGGTAGCACACGCAGCCGCTGCTTGCATTCGCAGCCGGGGGTGATTCCGAGGCTGGCTGCACGTGCTGCGGCTGGCAGTAGGTGGCGGCGAGTCGCTTCCAATATTTGAGAATATTGGACGTGAGGAATAGTCGTGAGAATAGTTTGATGTTATATATTTTATTAGAAGAGGATGATGATGACATGTTGTCATTGTTAATTAGCCAGAGAAGAGTAGCCACACGTCCTTATATAAAATGTAGACATGCACATCGACTTGCAACCGCAGCACTACTGGTCTGCGATCGGCTGCGGCTGCAAGTCGCAGCAGCACTTGCGGCCGAGGCTTGGCAGCACGTGCAACCGCAGCCGCGTTCAGAATGTTTTTACAGAAATCTATACTACTACATAGAAAACCAGTCATGCAGCCACAACCGGCGTCGTGCAGCCGCCGCATGTGCTGCCTGCAGCCGAGGTTGGAATGGCACCTTTACTATGCCTGCGTCTACGCTCGTCACTATATACTTGTCCATCAATTTTCTATGCTTTGGGAGCATTGGTTTTCCTGGATTTTATGTATTCCTCAAAACGAGATATATGCGAAATTCCAAAACGTTCAGTTGAGTAATTAAGGCGTCAAAGTTCACATTAGCAGTGATACCTATTATAGTATCTTATTTGGGCTAGTATAACCCAAGCTAGAAGTTAATTGGGTTTTTTTTGGGACTGATGTTTTTTTATTATTATAGACTTTGTTGCTTAGCGACCATATCGCCTAGCAAGGCATTTGTCGATTCAAATTATTGTTCGCAACTCAAGAATGTTTCGGTATTTGAGGCTGTATAGTGCAATACCAAATACCCTTAAAACTAGATCTCTCGTCAAAACATTCTTGCCAAAGGTTCTGTTCTTCGATATTTCAACTAAATCAGAAAGCAAACGGATAACCTCTAATGAAATCCCGTTAATTGTAACTGATTATATTTCGGCAGCATCCCGCATAATCATCGTGGACGGTAGAAGAACCATAATCCCCATTTCTGCACTTCACCTATTGGAAGGGCCACTGAACTAATCACTTGATTTTGGTGGCCCACCCAGCGTAATAATATTACATGTTTGTCTTCTTATCCATCGATGGCTGTAAATTACTAGCTATCGGCCTCGCTTTGGGTGAAGGACTAACCCCCGATCAGACTAGGTGAAGTACCTAGGCTGTTTCGTTCTATCATCAGACTAGGTGAAGTATCTAGGCTATTTTGTTTTGAAAGGCTCGAACTACTCTGGGCAAGAGAAGGGAAACATGCATGGCCCATAACCTGCCGTATGATCCCCTATCACCATTTAGACGGACCATTGGTACTAATTCCTGGACTTCCATAGCAAACTACCTATACTAGTCTTCTAGTACCTTTTTTTGCTTTATGCTATAAAAGAAAAATTAGATATTTGTTTTCTTCAATAAATGAAAATAAAGTGAAGAATTTGTATCTATTGCTTGCTAAATTCTTATAAATTGTATCTTGATCAATTCTAATCTGGTTTTTTATAATTGTTAAAATATAAAAAATTGAGCTCTCATATTTTTTATAGGATCTATACAAATATTATTATTATGTGTATGCTACACATAATAATAATATGCTAATTTTATATCCAAGTAGCTCCATTTAAAAGTGCTTCAACATCAATCATTAATTTGAAATACAAAAATATATAAATAGTTATATATTACCTGGTCAGAAGATGTATCAGTCACAACATTCTCTGCATTATAAACTTCAGCAGCTATTTCTTCAAAACTTCTAATTCGGTTCTCCATTATATAGCTTATAATTATTTTGTAGATATAAATTCAATGCTGATTATTTACTTCAATGCTGAACGTGTTCTGAGCTGCGTCTCATTATAAGCACCTGTAACCTGCAATTTGTCTAATTAAAGATTATAGCATTACCAGTGCCAAGAATGTGACATAGTAATTCTATTATAAGTTACAAAAGTCAACAATAGCTAATACAGAGTGCAAGTGCCCTCATAATTCATATTTTATTGTTTCCATGTGGTTATACAGTAAGAATACAATTCACTAACCTTTTAATTATTGTAGGTGTTAGAAAGAGTATTATGGGATGCAGGTAATTATATCCTTTTAAGGAAGGAAGGAAACCCTTTGTCAAATTATTTGGTCAATGGGATATTAGCCATTGTGTAAATGGCTAATGACCAACAGTACATGAATATGGGCTAGTTAGAGGTGACTCAATGAACTTTACTTATGGTAAAATGGAATACAAATGCAATCTATTAATATCTACTTCTGTATGGACTAATTTTATTTACATAACTTATAATTTAAAGGAATTATAGGCTTCTTACATCTATAGTCGTACGGTTCATAACATCTCTAGATCTTTACATAAAGGATGATGATCTTTACATGAGGAACACGTTTTCTGTATTTCGATTCTGATGAGCTTGCTTGATTTAGACAATTTCTCTAAATAATAAAAAAAAAAATACAACGCTACTAATGTGCAACTTTTCTTTTTCCTTAGCATAAAAATTAATGTAATTGTTTCGATAGTTCTACCGCGGGTACTAACACTACTTTGGATTTAATTTACGATCCATGTGTTTAAGGGTTTGTATTATAAAGTTACAGTCATATTATATAGACGCTGCGTATTTTGAAATACTCTATGCATTCTTTTTTATTTCTTTACATATTTTTCACTGCAGGAATTTTATTGCCTCACTTTTCAGTTTCCGAGTGAGCAATGAATTTCAGAGAAGTGTGAAATGTCACGCTACCTGTGAAATCTGCTATAAATCAGTGAAATTGTATCGCTCTTTATTATCAGAAATGCAATTATAAATACAGTGATAGTATTATTAATATATTACACAAATTTATTTAAAAATCAAGATACCATTTCACAGAGTAAAGCATTTTCATAGGTTATTTGACATTGACAAGACACAAGACAGTTTCTTTCACAAATTATAAAGGTTTCTTTTTTGCCTAAATTTTATAAATTATTGCCAACATCATGTTATAAATATTACAAACTATGGTAGGTACTAACTACGTAAATGGTTTTGTTTAAGAGCATCAATGAAAATTAAATGCCAGGTATTTCAGAGATTATCTCTAATAATAATGAAAGGATTCAAATCTATATGAAAAATAGTATGGGTTTGAAGCTAAATTCAAATTATGATATTTTAGCATATATTTTTAGTAGGCAAATATTTTTAGTATACTCGATTCGGCAATATATTTCGTAAAGGTATATATTGGAAAGGGCTGTTAACTTAATATGTTGTTGTACTGTGGATGAAAGATTAGTCTGTGACATGTTTAGACTGTGGCTGTGGAAAAATAGGATGATGCAATAATATAATGAACAAGATGGCGTTTAGGCTTAGAAACAATGTTAGTGTTTTACATTAATAAATTAGTTTAAATAATAATATACAGTTTCTCTTCCTTCCACGGACCCCTCATCAGGTTATGGGCCCAGGGGCAGTTAAGTAAAACCCAGGGGCAGTTAAGTAAAACCCAGGGGTAGTTAAGTAAAACCCAGGGGCAGTTAAGTAAAACCCAGGGGCAGTTAAGAAAAACCCAGGGGCAGTTAAGTAAAACCCAGGGGCAGTTAAATAAAACCCAGGTATCGATAAATAAAAACCCGGAGGGACGCGAATTTGTTAAAAAACCAGAACAGTGATAATAATTAAAACCAGTGTCGCGAAAATCTCAAAGGGAAAATAAGAACAAGAATCAGTGGAAGAGAAATAAGAACCGTCGCCATAAATATACTATACCAGAAGAATAACATACATAAAGAACAGGTCAGTACGTGTTTATATTAGAAAAGAAAGTAATTAGTCAATTTAGTAAGCCGAGATTATACGAAATATAAATAAAAATGGATAGAAAGTATGATGAAGATATTCAAATAGAGAAATTAAGAGATAGTAAGAGTTTTCTATTATGGAAATTTGAATTTAATATATACATAAAGGCATCAAAGTTAAGTGAGGCTTTATCAACAAATATTAATGAAGAAAGAAAGACAAATGAAGAGTATATTACAAAAGATGCTAAGGTACAGAAATTAATTATAAATTCTATAGATAAAAAGTTAAAAGGCCATATCTTATCATGCAAAAATGCGTTAGAAATGTACACAAAGTTATGTGATATATTTGAAGGCACAGAACAGAGGAATAAATCATCTTTATTGCAAGATTTTTTCAATTTTAAATTAGATAACAGATCTATTACACAATTACAAACAGACATAGAGAACCTTCAATTTAGATTGAACCAGATTGGTGAAAACATTAATGAAGAAATGGTAATGTCAAAAATACTGACATGTTTACCTAATAATTTGAGATATTTTATAACAGCGTGGGAATCAACACCCGAAGATAAGAAAACATTACTAAACTTAACTAATAGATTATTAAATGAGGAAAATAGAATGGAGAAACAAAAATCAAATAAAGTAGAAAACCAGTTAGCATTTCAAGCTATTAAGAATGAAAGAAGTTCTAAAATAAAATGCTTTAAATGTCATAAAGTAGGACATGTAAAGAAAGACTGTAAAATATGCTCAATATGTAAAAAATATAATCATGAAGAAAACAATTGCAAGTATAAAGGAAATCAATATACAATATGTAAGAAAAATAATCATAATGAAGAAAATTGTTACTTTAAAAATAAAACTCAGTACGAGAAGAAAACTAATAAGACATTTTTAACAAAATTAATAAATGAAAATATAAAAGGTACAAAATTTATTGTGGATTCTGGTTGCACAGCACATATGACAAATGATATAAGTAATTTAAGAAATTTTGAAAATAAAGAGTCGTCAGTATTGACAGCGAATGAATCTAAAATGAAAGTACAAGGCAGAGGTACTATAAATGGAGAAGAATGTATTTTGAAAAATACTTTATTTGTACCAGATATTTCACAAAACTTATTATCGGTGAACCAAGTAACAAATAATGAAGGAACAGTAATTTTTACTAAGAATAAAGTTGAAATATATAAAAACGAACGATTAGTATTAACAGGAAAGAAAGAAAATGGTTTATATAATATAAATTTAAATATTGATAAAGAACAATATATAGAAGAAAAATCATTACTAATGAAGGAAAATGGAACTGCTATTGAATGGCATAAAAGATTGGGACATCCTGGAAATAAAACACTAGAAATATTACCAAATGTAGTTGAAGGGATAAAAATACAAGGAGTAAAACAATTAGAGAAATGTGAAATTTGTACACAAGCAAAACAGACAAGATTACCTTTTAATACAATAAGAACCAGAGCGAAAAGACCATTAGAATTAATACACACAGATATTTGTGGTCCATTTGAAGAGAAAACCTATGATGGTTATACATATGTTTTAACAGTTATGGATGATTTCACTCATTTTACAAAATTATACTTATTAAAGTTTAAATATGAAGCAAAGGATAAAATTATAAATTATATAATAGAAATAGAAAGAGAAAGAAATGAAAAAGTATTCACTATACGTTGTGATAATGGAGGTGAATATACTAGCAAAGATTTCAGACAATGGTGCATTAAAAAAGGAATAAAATTAGATTTAACAATACCATATACACCTCAATTAAATGGTAAATCAGAACGTTTAAACCGAACATTATTAGAGAAAACAAGAGCATTATTATTTGATTCAGAATTTGGAAAACAAATGTGGGGTGAAGCCATGTATTGTGCTACTTATATTATTAATAGACTACCTAGTGAATCATTGAAAAATAAAACACCATATGAAATGTGGTATGGTAAAAGACCCAACATAGCAAATATGCAAAAGTTTGGTGCTATATTATATGCAAAGCAAAAAAAAATATATAAGAAAACTAGACCCGAGAAGTAAGAAATTAATAATGGTTGGATATACCATTAATGGATATAGACTATGGAATGAGCAAGAAGGAAAAATAGAAATAGCAAGAGATATTGTTGTAATTGAAAATAGTAAAAAGGAAAATAATATTGTATTAAAAAAGCAAGTACAAAGAGATATAGTAGACAGTGATGAAGAAATAAGTGATGAAGGCTATAATAATACACAAGAAATAGATATACCAAATTATGAGATAGAAGAAAATATTCCAATTAGTACAGAAGAAGATTTTAACACAAATATTGAAATAGAAAGTAATAAAAATATAGAAAATAAAAATGAAGAAGAAACTGAAAATACAGAAAATAAATCAGAAGAAGAAATAAAAATTACTAATACAAGAAGACAAAAGAGGAAACCAACTTACCTGCAAGATTATGTATTACTTACCTATAACGAAGTAATGAAATCTCCTGAAAGAGAAAATTGGGAGAAGGCAATAAAATCAGAGAAAGAATCATTAGAGAGTAATAACACATGGGAAATTGTGGATTTAGAAAAGACAAAGGAACATAAAATATTAACAAATAAATACAAAGCGAGACTAGTTGCAAGAGGTTTTGAACAAAAGGATATAGATTTTCAAGATATATATAGTCCAGTAGTAAGTCAGTCAGCATTAAAATCAATAATAGCAATAGCTGCTTCAAAAGACTATGATATGATAACATTTGATGTAAAAACAGCATTTTTATATGGAGAATTAACAGAAGACATTTTTATGCAAATACCAGAAGGATATGAAAAACAGCCTAATAAGGTGTGTCATTTAAAGAAAGCATTATATGGTTTAAAACAAGCTCCTATTACATGGAATAAGAAATTTACAGAAACAATGATAAAACATGGATTGAAACCAACAAGAACCGATCAATGTGTATTCTCAACAGAAGATAAAACAATAATAATAGCAATTTATGTGGACGATGGATTAGCTATAACAAAAGATAAAGAAAAATTATTTAAAGTACTTAATCATCTAGAGAAGGAATTTAAAATAAAAGTGTATGAGAAACCTAAAAATTACATTGGATTTGAAGTAAAAAGAAATGAAAAGGAATTTTGTTACATCAGCAAAACTATATAGAAAAACTACTAAGAAAATTTAATATGTTTGATTCTAAACCAGTAAGTACACCATGCAATACCGATAAGAAGGAAAGTGAGACTATAAACAATAATATATCAGACTTTCCATATAGAGAATTAGTTGGAGGATTATTATACTTATCAACAAGATCAAGACCAGACATAAGTCAAGCTGTAAATGAAGCAAGTAAAAAGTTAGAAAATCCATCTAAAGAAGACATAATATCAGTTAAGAAAATATTGAAATATTTGAATGGGACAAGATCTAAAGGCATAATGTATAAAAGAGGAGAAGATATAAGAAATCTACATGCATATTGTGATTCAGATTATGCAAATTGTACCAAGACCAGGCGTAGTACAACAGGTTATGTAATAATGTTTACGGGAGGACCTATATCGTGGTGCTCTAAAAGACAGCCTATAGTGAGTTTATCATCAACTGAAGCTGAATATATAGCAGCAGCAGATTGTGTTAAAGAGTGTTTGTATTTAAGATATTTTATAAGTGAATTAATAAGTGAAAATGTTAAAATTAGTTTGAATATTGATAACCAGAGTGCTATACAGTTAATAAAATCAGGTTCTTTTAGTAAAAGATCTAAACATATAGATGTGAGATTCTATTTCATACATGAGAACTATAAGATAGGAAAACTAGATATAAAATATTGTCCTACAGATTTACAGATAGCTGATATGTTTACAAAACCATTGTATAAAAATAAGTTTAAATTTCATTGTGAGAAAGTTATAACATAAAAATAGAATATTGTAAAATGTGATTGAAATAAGAGATCAGATAAGAATTATAAGAAATAGTTTTGTATAACATAAAAAAGAAAAGGTTAAGATGTATAAGTAAAATAAAACTACAGAAATTGTAAAATAAGTTTAATATTTTGAAAATTTGTTATACATATAAAAATTTTAAAAATAGGAGAAGGTGTTAACTTAATATGTTGTTGTACTGTGGATGAAAGATTAGTCTGTGACATGTTTAGACTGTGGCTGTGGAAAAATAGGATGATGCAATAATATAATGAACAAGATGGCGTTTAGGCTTAGAAACAATGTTAGTGTTTTACATTAATAAATTAGTTTAAATAATAATATACAGATTCTCTTCCTTCCACGGACCCCTCATCAAGGGCGACAGTAACGCTTACCATTGGGTATGCTGCTTGCTCGTTTGCCACCATAAGTAACAAAAAATCCTTGTATTTCATCATGATCATCCTTAGCTCAAATAGCTCCCATTCTCCCACTGCTGAGGTCGAGCCTCCGCTACAATTGGTGTGCAATTATCCTACTATACCATGCTAATCAGAATGCTTGGTATAGAGTTTTATTTCATGGTTTCATTCTCATGCATAGATTCAGGGTCGGAAGAGCTCAGGTGGCTGCCCACAGGTTCAAAACATGATATTTATTTGATCAACAGTTACTGTTATTGTTGGTCAAAAATTTTCAAAAAAATTCGAGAAAAAACAGCCCAATTATGTACACCCAGTATCGAAAAAGGGGTCTGGCAATAAATCTAACTCAGCTGGACGGTGTATCAGTGCCCAATTGATTGTAACTACTTAACTTACTGACTATTAATAGGCTACTCAATATGAAGAAGAATATTATGTAAGACTTGGTTGTATGGGCTTTGTTTTCTTTGCCCATCAGAACGGATTCAATGAACAGAACCATTTTTTTTTGTTCTGTTCGTCCATTCGGACAGGCAAAGGGATCAAAGCCCATACAGCCAAGTCTTAATTAATTTCATATATTGTTCATCATTTCTTCATATTATGTAGCCTTAATAGTCATTGTCTGTCAGTAAGTCAAGTCATTACCATTAATCGGGCGCTGATAACCTAATCAATGATTTTCTTTGGGAATTTTGGGCAAATATGAAAATACACGTAAACCACTATTATACCATATTCACTACACTTCAGCACTTTAACTGTACCATGTTGCATAAAATACCAGCAAAATTATTCAATATAACACCACAAAACACTAAAGAAATGAATATAATACAAGAGCGTGACATGACATTTCCACATTCGCGCCAAAACTCTGAACAGAACCAAAGAAAAACCCTATGATATTCATAATTTCATTCGCAGTGGCTATTTTGCCGAACTACCATAGACAAATGTCAGTTACAGCTTCATATAATTACGTTACAATTGTAACTGTCAAGGTCATATTCTTTTGTAATCTGTGGGAAGAGCTTTTAACACAAAAGAGTTGCTCAATGAATGAATAGTTCAATTTTCGATTTGCGTCAGTAAAAATGCTGTAATAATATTCAAGACTGAAATAATTGAATAAGTTAAACTGAATATTATTCATTCCATAAAAACCCCTAAATTAGTTTTATTTCACATATTATATTTTGATGAAACGTATAAGTGGCCTTATATCATTTGGCATGTAGACTGGCAATAAAATTGTTTGGTATTTCATGAGTATGTGTGTAATTGTGAGAATGCATTGTCGTTTTTGTTTATGTGTTAATGGATTTTGACTGACAGTTGTGGTTTGTTTATTCTATTTTACCGAACTACCAACATAAGATGAGCTTTGAGACCATTGCTTTCTATAGTAAACAAAGGTCTAGGACCTGGTTTCATCAAAGTTGCGTTAGTGTGCTGTATAGATATGGTCCCAAGTGAAGATAGGAATATTAAGAACATTCCTTTTTACGGATGTAATTGATTAAAATTGCTATCAAATATAAAAAATATATAAAGTAAAAACAATATGTACTTCAATGTTTTAAATTAATTTCTTAAAATATATAATTTCTTATCCTACAACAATACTTTGTGTATTGTTGTAGGTTGTGTATAATAGTTATGTATATATATAGTTATGTATGTAGGTTGTGCATAATAGTTATAGGATGCGTAGTATCCTTAACTAGGCTGTGCGTATATATGCTTGCATCGTATAATAGGTACATGGTTTCCAGTATAATGATTTAACAAGCCAAAACGTACTTGTGTAGGTACCTATAGTACAGGTCAGGTGGTCCACTTTCTCAAAATAATGAGGGAATAATACTCCAATTTGAGGAGTAAAATACACATTTAAAACTTCCCTTTTATTCTTCCATTGTACCTAATGCAGGCACGTGCCGACTACTTATACTTGGTACGCTTTCAAGACGGGTTGGCCTATAATTTCGTTTCAAGTTTACTAGGTACCTGCTGCAGTGATGATAACTGCCTTATGTCCCTCAACCTTGCCTTTTGAGGCAGACGGGAAAAGAAGGAGTAATGACATATTGTAATTTTGGAACACTGTCTGTTCTTTACCTATGTCTATATCTATTTAGTTACCTACTTCAAAATAAATAGTAAAAACTATAATTGTATCTAATATCTATTGAAAATCTTTGTAAACGATTTTCATAAAATATTGTATAGCAGTATTTTCAGCTGAACAGAATATAATTTTACTTTGGCTGAAAACTATTAGAATATGAAGGCAAATTTTGACATTGGTTTTGAAAATAAGTATAACTCAGTTGGGAAATCGAGCAGTGTATTCCAGGCGGCTACGGTTCTCGTCTAGGTTAAATCTTTTTTAATTTTAACACTTATTTTTTCAATTTATATTTTAATATTTTAAGATCTAAATGTGTTTGCCAAAAACATTTAAAAAAAAATACCTACGCCATCCATATATTGTATAATTTTATGTGTAAAATAATTACCTATAGTGAATATCATGGGTTCGATTCCCTCGCAGAACAGTTATTTATGCGATCCATAAATGATTTTTCTGAGTGTGGGTTTTGTTTATGTAGATTATATATGGTTTGAATGGAAACGTTAAAAATGAAATACTGTTTATTTTTGTAAAATATAGTTTATTACTAGCAAAATGTTGAGCCTTGTGAAGGCTCGCGTAGTTTTTTTAACGGGTAATAAATTTTAAGACAGTTTTTTTAGGTATTATTTTTTATATAGAATATCGGATTGATATGGGTTTCGGTAAATAATTCATACGACAAATCATTTTAGATATTTTTTTATTAATCAAATTAAATTATACGTTAATTGATTTAGCGGTCATCTAGTATTATAAAGATAAACTATGATGTCTTCCAGTACAGAGTTTAGTTCGGCTACAGCGATGTTAACACTTTAGTTGTCTAACAGATGGCATTAATGTACTATTATAACATTCTTTTAATATAACACAGTATATTCTTTTAATATAACACCCCAACTATAAATAATACATAAATTCTTGTCCCTAAAGATTACACAAACATTTAACGAACGTAAAGTTAATTATCAAATTATATTAAGTGTTATTCTACAACTTGATGTGTAGTGTCATCTGGTATTATCCAAATTAACTACGATATCTTCTAGTATTGAGTGTATTTCTGCTACAGCCATGTTAACTCTTTAATATTTTAACAGATGGCGTTAATAGTAAAATACGTCTATTCAATGAATAAAAATTGCTAATGTTATTTTTTTCTAATGGTTATAATTTTTTTTTTGATAAATTACACATCTAGATATGATGTTAAATTACTATGGCACAAATATATAGGTGTGATAATTTTTCAATAAAGAGTACTATATAAATGCTCAGGTTGTGGGATAGTGTTGGGGCTCGCTTTGTTAAGCCAATTTGTTTCTTATTTAAATATATAGGTAAGTATATTCTACTACTTTCTTGTACAAAAAGTGGGCAATCCCTGTTTTATTTTCTTTCATAAGCTATTTTCGTGTTATGATAGAGAAAGAATAGCTTCAATATGACACTTGATCTTTTCCATTCCTACGGATCATTGTAAGAGACGACCGAAAGACATAAGCAAATAACTTCATAAACAACGTCACTACAAGCGAAGGAAATCTCTAAGTAATACCCAATATTAACAATTTCCCTTTCATGAGGAGAAGGCTCGAGGGCCGCAGTAGAACACTTATGAGCTGAGATGAGGCTACAGTTTAATCACACCTTTCCGGAACCATTTGGGTCAACGGAAGGGTAGTGTGTCCTAATATCACATGTCGTATATATCTATATCCCTTACAGCTATTAGAGCGGGCCATTGTTACAGATTCCTTGACTTCGATGTCTCGTCCGATGAGTTATCATTTTGGGTACATACACGCTTCGACTACAAAGCGCCGACACGTCACCCTCACGTGGTCGGTTTGTCGGTGGTTGTGGTATATTTATATACAAGCTTCGACTACAAAGCGACGTCACTCTCATTTTGTAGAATACCTATAACTGTACCAGTTATAATATATGATTTACTAACAGGATTTATCTAGTAGGTCGCTATATTGTATTACCTACATACATTCATAATTGTGCATAAATAATTAAAACAACACTTAAAAATAATTTATTTATTGTCATACAAAATATTTACTTACATTATGCTTATTTGAGACTCACTAACACAGAAACATAGGTCTATGACCAGTGTGTGTTACCAGGGATGACTTATGGCACGGAAATGTGGTCCTTAACTGTAGACCTCATAATAAAGCTCAAAGTCGCTCAGCGTGCTATGGAGCGGACTGTGCTCGGATTTTCTCTGCGAGAGAGAATCCGTAATACGGAAATCCGCAGAAGAACGGCTATAATCGACATAGTAAGAAGAATTAAGAATACGACTGCACAGATGGCGTAGTGGTTAAGATACCGACCTTCCGTGCCAGTGCCGTGGGTTCGATTCCCACGTAGGACAATACTTTGTGTGATCCACAAAGTGTTGTTCTGAGTCTGGGTGTAATTTGTCTGCGTTAGTTGCATGTTTATAAAGTCCCCCGCAATACAAGGATTATTTCCTTAGTGCAGGGAGGTGTCTTTAAATAAAAAAATTAGCACACTGAAGTGGCAATGGGCAGACCACATGGCTCGACGAACCGATAACCATTGGGTAAGAAAGGTTCTCGAGTGGCGACCACGTATCGGACATCGCAGTGTTGATCGCCCAATGGTGGGCCGACGACCTGGTGAAGGTTGCTAGGAATCGTTGGATGTGGGTAGAACTAGACCGCACTTTATGGTGAAATATGAGGGAGGCCTATGTATAGCAGTGAATTACAAAAGGCTTAATGATGAGACTCACTAAAAATATATTTTTTGGAAATGTGTCGGCAGGTGTGAATGGGAGGATGAAAATTGTTTTGATATTTCTGATATTTTCAACTTACAATACAAATCTTGCACAGAGAAGTAATATCTAAGACTACACTAACACATGTACGTTAATCTATTTTAATCAACAGAAACAGAACATATTTCGTTCACTATTCGACGTAAGCCTTCCCCACAGATGAGATGCAATCGCTACGCTTGGCAACATAGCAGTGCGTCCATATACGTTTCTCAGGAAGAGGCTGGAGCACATTCTGCTGGAGAGACCAACTCTGCCGTTGAAACAAAACGGTCAAATAAGGGGTGGTTTTAATTATATTCTTATCCCATCGCCACACGGTAAATAGGATATTAAAGGCAATATATATTTTTTTCTTTAGTGACCGGCTATGTCATATAGACACATGCCGCCCACAATGTCCGAATCGACGCAGGACCCCATAACCCGCCGTACGCGTACCTCTACACCGTGCGGGCGGACTACTGCAACCGAATGTTTGTTAGCGATGGCGCATCCGATGGGTTACTCTTTCGAGTATCATCTCGATTCGAAGCCCTCACACAATAAACCTCACTACAGGTACTCACACCTGTACCGCCCAACGCACCAACGGTAGAGCGTGTCACCGTAGAGTATTTTCTTTCCCACCCGCCCTATTGCCTAATTCCGCCAGACAACTAATTCGCAGAAGGCTGCGACCACATCCCAGATTCTCACGCTGTTGAGCATTGTCCTAGCGACAAAACTTCAACGCCTTGCATTGCTTTTTCTATTTGCCTCCGTCAGAGATGACTTCTGCGTGGACGAAGTCGCGTGCAAAAGCTAGTATATTATAAACACCACATGGATGATAACATGAATAATATGGATACTAACCATTGTCAATGGTATTATTTATTATTGATATATTTATCAATTGAAATCTTCTTCTTCTTATGTATTGGCAATCAGCTACATATACGAGCTATTGGTGCCAGTGTCAAGTTTAAATATTTTCACGTTTTTAGTCTTTCAAGTCAGTCGTTGTCTAAGTCAAATTGTCACCATTAACAGTGCAATGGCCTCACTGTTAATGGTATCTTGTGGGAATTTTGATGGAAAACGAAAATGTTGTAAAGCACTTTTATATGATATTCACTACATCCCAGTATTTCCGCACATCACATTACATAAAATGCCATCAAAATTATCTAATATAACACATTAAAACACTAAGATATCGAATATAATACAAGAGCACCACATGACGTTTTCAAATTCCCGTCAAAAGTCCTCAATTGAAATCATTGTGACGCTTATAGTCTGTCTAATCTAAGAAGTGCATTTTGACAGCTGTCTGAGTAAGTTGTCTAGGTATGTGAACCAAATAATCGCTAACGAATATGTCCGATTTTACTGATAAATCGATATTGATTCTTTATAATTAATAATCGGTTTACTTTTTATTTTTCAAAAAGGTGATTAATAAATTAAGTGCTAAATTAGTTACTAAACAAATTTAATTATTTCAGCATAGAATCTATTCATCATATTTAGTAGGATTAGGTTAATTAAAAACAAAAACTAGATTTGAAAATAGCTATTTATTAAGAATTACTACTATTACTTGAATTATCAGCGTCGTGAACATTAATAATTATTTCCTCATCAATCAAAGTGTTGAAATGTACATCTCTGTCAAAATCTCTATTCGATTAATTGTATTATTCTAATATTTTTACCGATTATTTGGATATTCGTGAATTGGAAGTTGTCAAGCACTACTGTATAGAACGTGATAACGTGACATTGTTAGGTCGTCACTAACAATTACTATTTACCATGTTATTTCTATTTCAAATTAGTTTTACGAGTTTCAACATTAGATTATTGTACAAGAAAGTCACCCGCAATGTTAATTATGTAAATAACTTAATAGTTGTTTAAAATTTCAGATTTAGTGTTTACAATCATGTGTAGACGTTTGACCGAGGTTATTGTGTATTAAAAAATGTAAAACGTCAAAATGCACTTCTTAGATTAGATGAACTATAATTAATTAATTATAACCCCACTGTGCAGAATATGATGTACCTAGATTTAAATGTAACACCTGTATAAACCATATTTGAGGAAATAAATTCTCCGTGTGGTGACAGAGTAAGAATACATTTCACCACCTCCTATCTTACCTGTGGGTGATGGTAAGAGACGACTAAGGAATATATAATATTATATATAATGCATATAATACCTATGCGAGAGAAGTAAAACTCGAAACAAACCCCTATACCAACACGTCTGACCAGCGTAGTACAATAGGTCAATTTCCTTACCATTATGGAGAAGGTCTGATTGTTTATTATATGGCGCTATATAAAAATCACCACATAAATTCCATTATTTTTATTACAATAACTACTCAAACAGTTTACCGTTTGTTTTAGAGTTAGATACATGTCTACATACATGTCAGATGCTAGAATCAATGATGAAATATTTTATAAGGGTGTATGGCCGTGTTTTTATTGTGGCCAAATTGTTTTGACTGAACATAAGTCTATCTATATACATACTTGGAATAGTATAAAACAATTATAGCGAATGGTAGCAATATCCAATAGTGGTTATTTGTGTTATTAGTACCAGGTACAACCTGGGACACTGAACCTTCCACACGTTGACTGTGAGCACTGCCGATTAAAATGCATGCAGTGGTCAACAAACTGAAGTACTTACTGGTTCTCAAGCACCTCGTGTTCTGCATATGACTCGCTAGGATCGTCCACCAATGCCTCCAGGTCACTATGTAAAACATCATATTTTACGTATAAGTTTCGAATATATCAATCCAATATTCCGTTTCAAATATTTGCACCTCATTCAACATTTTACAAGCCTTGTTTATGTAACTCCAAAAATGTGTAAGCATAGCTATAAATGAAGCTCGTTTTAGGGCGATTAGGGCATTAATCATTCTTCAAGCAAAACAAACAATTTGACGATAATTGTGAACGCAAAACTTGATAAACAATTGGTAAATAAAAGCTGTAAAAATATTAATGCTCTAAATAGTATAACCGCCTATTAATTTTAAAAACAGACGTAACTATTTAATGAATGCAGTCGCTTTTATGCTGTAAAATACAAGTAAGTAACATACAGACCATTTCCTGTTTTTTTTTTATGTATTGGCATTATGTTAATTAGTTTACACTTCATAAGATATTTTTCTCCTTTTTATCCATAAGTTTAGAGTATAATGACTATGTATCAGTATAGCAAAATTAATACACTTTTAGTGTCAGAAGTAGGATGTTATGTTAACATTATGCTACTTCTAAAACATCGGATACTAAGGTGGTAAAAATATTAATTTTCAATATGAAAAAATTTGAAACTAGAAAAATACATAAACATTTTCAATGTTTTACTTTCAAAACGTATTTCTGTCATAGTATATTTCACCTCTATTTAAACCTCTTCAGAATTAAATTATTGCAAACACCGAAACGCAGTACTTTCATTTATAAACAGGAACATGTGTACAAGAGTCCATGCTTATTATATTCTTTTCATATAACACCCAACTAAGTATAATAAACTCTTGTCCCTGGAGATTACTCAAACAATTAACGGACGCAAATAACATTCAGACGCAGAACAATTATTCTTACGCACACACAGTTGTTCTGCGCAGGATCGCACCTAGGTCTCTCAGCATGGAAAGTAGTTACTTAGACCACTGCACCATCTGTGCAGTTGAGGTTAAAAATTACGAAATCACATACAACCATTCATCCCGTATTATACTTGTTAGGGGTAAAATTTCCAAAAGATCGATCTTAACTAATACCATCTTTTCATGAGGAATCTATGTAGAAAATTTGAAGTTTGTATTATTCACGGAATATACTAATATATAATTATTTAATGAAAATTAATATTAAAGAGTGCATGTAGAGTACCTGTGCGTTTTTCTGTGAGGTGATGAAGTAAGAATACAATTCACCTATCTTGTTCGTAGCTGTCATAAAAGAGTTCTAAGGACTATATCTATGTAAGAAAAAAAGAACTCAAAATAAAATCCAATACCATCTACACGTTACTACTTTATCATCCATCTGACCAGCGCGGTATAGTAGATTACTTTTGCTCCTATAGTGGAGGAGGCTTAGATGCAGTGGCGCGTATATGAACTCAGGTGATGACCTGTGTTTCTGCAATTAATACCAAAGTTCTGAGCGCCGGGGTTTTTTGGTGCAATCACGTCAAAGCCTCGTGTGGTTGGTTTTGTATTAGGCATATTCAATATATTTGTTTCATTAAAAAAAAAATATGGCATTTATTAAATGTAATGCATGGAAAATGGTAAACATTTTTTGAGACACAACCAAGAACGGCCACACCCAACGAAATAATCTTTATATTGTGGGGATTATACTATTTACGGACACAAATTACAACCAAATTCAAAAAAACAATTTGTGAATTGCACATAGATCTTTCCTGTGTGGAAATCAAACCAATGGTACCGACATGTTAGGTCTGTATCTTAACCACTGCGCCATCTGTGCAGTCAATAGTTGTGAAACAGTTGTTTCAATATGTATGTTTTCATATTTTACCAATTAATAGTGGCTATACCATAGCACTACTAGTAGTAATAATTTGATTTACTGACGGACAACAACTTAAATGACATGATCAGTAGAAAAATAATTGATGGTGTACATTGCACGACATGAGTGTTCATACAACTATTCGATCTACGTAGAGGGCACTGCGCCCTTTCAAATAATTCACCACCAGTCCCATCAGGTTTCAATGAAGAGGGGCCCGGGTAGGGAGTTTATTGAACGCCGCGCGATAGTGGCGACCCCAAGGGTTACGTTTGAGACTGTCTAGCATCTCCTCTCGTCTCTCATCCTTAGCGCAAAAGACGGCCAGCCTGAAGGCCAGACAGCGCTCTTCAGTAAGCCTTTCACGGCTGGCCCTGGCATTGGTTATTGCGATCACGTCTCCGACTGCGGGTGAAGGACGTATATACGGTCACGAAACTATGACGCACGCTTCCTATAAGAATAAGACCACAACTGAGTGTGTAAGAACCAAGATCAAGTCACATTTTGATCCTGTTGAAAAAATATCATTCAATTATAACATGATTATAGTCTGACTATAGTTCAACTAATCTACTGATGTGTATTCTCTTAGGAATGGAAGCAGAATGCATCTACAAAGACTTAAAAATCATGATGGTCATTCTCTTATCCCGAATTACTTAGGGTTGAAACAATACATAGTCAATTTCTATAATACACATTGCAACAGTTTTGACAATAATTTTATGAACACTTGCCTGAGTCAAACCTACTTAGAAATGTATTTAGTGACCAGAGGGCAGCATATAGAATTGGCCCAGGTCACTGTAAAGATTTTAATAATCCTTTACAACACCCACAAGCAATAGAAGTGTTAGTAGTATTCATAGCCGTCATCACACACCAATATTCAAAGACATGAGAACATCATCATCATCATCATCAACCTGCTCTTATCCCAGTTTATTTGGGGTCGACGCAATATGTCTTCTCCTTCCATACAACTCTATCAGACGTCATGTCTGTGGTCACTCCTTGTCTTCAAGTCTGTTCAAAGACATGAGAACATTTTCTTTTAAATTGTTAAGGCATAGGCTTAGACTGAACTAAGTATAGAGCAATGTCAGTTTATTACCTAAGCAGGGCAATGCACGAATGATACTTCTGATTATAATTTATATTTATTAACTAAATGTTAATTTTCCCTGTGATTCAAAGTTTTCTCACAAATATAATTCTGTATTTCAAGCAAGCGATAATTTATGAATATAAATGCAAATAAGTGTATATTGTATGTCTATGAGGATATCATGCATATTTGTGTACAATATTAATACTTGTTGGTAATGCATCTTGTGTTTTACAAAACTTGATATTATGACCACTACTAAAGTAACAATTTTATATTAAATATAAATAGCTATGACAAATTATTGCCTCTTCCACGTAGGAATAGCAGTTCTTTAACAACAGGTTGATAATGAGACGAAGATGTATCAATGTAAGGTTATGTTATTGTAATATAAATGTAAAATTTTATAGACAGTTATAAAGTGGATGAATTACATTAAAACTGACTTACGGTTTCCTGTTGAGACAAACATGATCCTATTTTCTAAAACACAATATCTTTAATCTAGAAAAAGTCACAATCGCGATAGAAAATTCACTATCGTCTTGTTATCCTATCTAAATTGTCAAACAAATTAATTGGGTTCAAAATAGCAACATTACCCGTGATGAACGAACTACTTGGGCACAATTTATAATTTTCATTCACTATTTTGACTTAATAACTCGAAAATAGATATTTAATAGTCTGTGGTCATCATCTGACAGGCCGGTACTATAGCTGCGGCCAATTTCATTGGCAAAAATACGTCGGTACTATAGCTGCGGCCAATTTCATTGGCAAAAATAAGCCGGTACTATAGCTGCGGCCAAATAATATTTTGTAATCTGTCATTGGATTTATTTATTTTGTGACTTGTCTTATTTTCAGAAGGATTTTTCGCTAATAGAAGCCATTCATCAAGAAGAAGGATTTTCCTTTAGTTTCAATCGTCCTTTTATAGAACAACTTAATAATAGCCTTATCAAAATGATGCCTGGGAGGATTAGTAATCTACCTCTAGCTGCTGAAAATCCATTGGGTCTCTCATGGCATGATTCCGCTTGGATACCATTACTTACTCCTTCAAATATAATGGATTATTTTTCAGAACGGTCTAATCCGTTCTTTGATCGAACTTGTAACAATGAAATCGTAAAGATGCAACGTCTCAGTATGGATCAACTTCAGTAAGTATTCAATTATCTTTCCTTAATTTGTTATATTCTTAGCACAATTTTTAAATTAAGGCCTGACTGTCTAGGTAGTCTTTTTAAAAGAATCAGGGAATTCGCTACTACTATAATACCTTATATTTGTACCTATGTATTCACCGGTGTAGGCATTAAATTCCTTGTGTTAGAAAAAAAAAACTTCTCATTCATTGAACATAATACTGTGAGTGAAAATACGAAACGATTTTTTATGCACTTATTAGAATGTCAACATCCCTCTGGTACCGTTATTTTTATCTTTTCTTTCCATTTGTGAGCGGTTTGAGAAAATATAGCTGGGAATTGGCTACTATGCAGCACAATTCCTCACTAGTCATAAGAGTTTTAGAAGTAACTTCTTCTATTTTAAAATATTAGCTTCACTATTTTGTCGATGTTCTGTCTACTGCAATTTTTAAGAAAAAGCTCACCACATCCCTGTTTGTGTAACCTCTGGCATAACTAGTGTGATCTTATATTAGACCAACTGCAGTTATGTCTGAGGTAGTATACTATATGGTCCCTGTAGCAATTAAAAAAAATTCATGCTTTCTACCATATTTATTATCGCAATCAATCTTAAGTTTCACATATAGGTCTTATAAATTTTGTCATATCCATAGTGCTCTATTGCTGCTCTTCACGTAGCAGTACACACTCTTATCCATTAGGCTATTGGTTAATTTGTGTTTTATGTTCCCCATTTTGCATAGGAGGGAAGTGAAATTCTTCAACTCCCTGTTTTCTTTTCTAATTAAATTTGTTGAGGGTCCCAAGACAACTAAAAGTATTAGCCTACTGCCTGATACTAGTATCTTGGTGTCTTTTATGGAGACAATTGTGGATCCTTGCATACAAGAGCATCTTTGCATACAGTGGTAAGGATATGTGGTGTGATTAGTCCCATAACAACAAAGTCACTGATATAGCTTTATTTTGCCATGGTACATATAAGCATGTGTTATAAAAACTTACAAACATACAATAGATATATTAAAACATATGGAGTATATTTATATACATATATCTTCGATTTTGGGCTTTGTCATACTTATAGTATATCTTGTTCTAGAATAATATTATTTTCTTCAAAAATATACCTACCTACTTTGTAAGAAATAAGTCACAATATAGAGCCATTAAAATAATCTTTTTATTTATTTGTTCTTATGCTATCAAAATAATTGCAAGTGTTATAATTATGTTATTTGCTAGTGTGGGTAAATTATTTCATTTAAGTAATTACAATAATTTCAGAAATATGACAGGGGTGGAGTATATATTACTGCATGTGCAGGATCCAATTCTATATGTGATTCGTAAACAGCACAGGCACAGTCCTACACAAGCTACACCTCTTGCTGATTATTACATTATAGCTGGCATTGTGTATCAAGCACCTGATCTAGCTAGTGTATTAAATTCTAGATTGGTAAGTTATTTAACAGCAGATTTAATACAGTACTTACATAGCAGTATATGTCTTAAATTATAAATGTTTTGTTGTTACAGTTATCTGCAGTGCACCATTTACAATGTTCCTTTGAAGAAACTATGTCATATTCAAGATATCACCCCAGTAAAGGATATTGGTGGGATTTTAAAGCAAGCAAACCTGGTTAGTTTATATAAAACCATATATTGGAATTATAACAAATATAATAAATAATATGTGAAATATTGATTTGAAAATTTCACAAGAGATTGATATGAGCTAGATGTTGAAAAACATCATCTGCCCATCAACATCTTGTGTGTGAAATTCGTGCGCTAAAGGGCCTGTGAGCTAACTATTATGAACATATCAATTGTTAGCATTCTTAAAAGCATGTCGTTGAAAATTAAAATATTGATATGTTTTAATTTCAACAGCCATGATAAATGTGTAATGACAGTCTCAATTCAAATATGTGTAAGAATAGGATTGTGTTGTTGTATTATAAGTATGTACATACCTGCTTATTTCGTTAAATTCATAACTTTTTCTTAGAATTGCAATTATTATAAATCTTCATTTCCACAAATATGACCCATGATATACCTTCCTCTATTAATTCACACTTGTTAAGAACTTAAATAATTAATCTGTTACAACTTATTTTACTAAGATTTTATTCTATACACCGAAAGAGAATTCTATTCACAGAAACGGATCTCTAAATTGTTATAAATGGATTATATAGTACATAAATTAGATAATGAGTAGGTAGCAAATGTTGATTGGCATCCTATCATCTGTATAATAAATAATAACAATAAATTTAATAGAGTGGTGATAGAAAAACACAATGTCACTGCATTTTCCTTTTCTGCAGTTGTAAGAGGTGATTAAGGAACATAAGTTGAAAACATCATAAAATTAGGATATATGTCTAGCTAAGAAGTATTATTTTACAATAAAATAATCAGTACAAATTGCTATTAATACAATTATATTCAATATTTAATAAAATTAATTTACAGGTTTAAGTCCTTATAACAGTCAGTCGGTATCAAAGGATGTTAGCAGTACACCCAAGGAAGAGCCTTCAACACTTTTTCAGAGACAAAGAGTAGATATGTTACTGGCCGAGCTTGTCAGGCAATTTCCATTACCTGTGACACAAACTAATCAAGTAGGTTTATTTAGCAAATTCTTTAAATTTAAATATTTTTTGTTAGTATAGGGTTTATAATAACAACTTACACAATTCTTTTACAGGCTAATGGGGTAACTGTCAAAACTGAAAATTCTAATGACAAGAATACAGAGAAAACTGATGGTAATGTTAATAATATTACTATAAAACAAGAACCTATAGATCCTAGTAGCTCAGACATGACAAATGGTGTGCTTCAAGGGCATTCTGAAATCAAAACGGAAATCAAACAAGAAAATATGAAACCACCTCCAGAAAAGAAACCTAGAATATGAATATGTAAAAATTTCTGATGTTAAGGTTTAATCTTGTGAATTAAAAGTAGGTAATTATACAATTTCATTGTTTGTTTTTCACTGTTGGGACTCTATTGTGTAAAGTAGCATTTAAATCCTTCTCTTATTCTTTTTAAAGTCAACTAATGTCAAAGAACTAATGTCATAGAGCGGACCAAGGCTCAAAAGTTCGCACAAGATCTGTCTATTGGGCAAAGCCAAATGACTACGCTGAAGACCGATGACGGCACTGTCATTTCATCCCAAAGTGATATCTTGGGAGAGGTCGAAAGGTTCTATGGACAGTTATATAAATCATCCTGAAATCCTGTTGTCGGCTTGGTCCAAGATCCCAGATCCAAGCTAACTCGGCACTATACCAAAGAAATCCCGGGGCATTAGCTTGTTCGAGATCAGAATGGCTCTCGAACAACTTAGAAACGGTAAGGCACCGGGAGATGACGGAATTACGGCAGAGCTCCTGAAGGCAGGCGGCAAGCCGGTCTTAAAAGCCCTTCAGAAGCTATTTAATTCCGTTATCCTCGGGGATGACGTTCCAGAGTCGTGGACCAGGAGTGTGGTGGTACTGTTCTTCAAGAAGGGCGATAAAGCTCTTCTAAAGAACTACAGACCCATCTCACTCTTGAGCCACGTCTACACCTTGTTTTCGAGGGTCATTACCAATCGACTCACGTGCAAGCTCGATGACTTCCAGCCGCCCGAACAAGCTGGCTTCCGAAAAGGCTATAGCACCATAGACCATATTCTCAAGCTTCGGCAGATTATCCAGAAGACCGAGGAGTACAATCGGCCTCTGTGTATAGCGTTTGTGGACTATGAGAAAGCCTTTGATTCAGTCGAAATTTGGGCGGTGCTGCAGTCCCTTCAGCGGTGCCAAATCGACCATCGTTATATCGAAGTGCTGAAGTGTTTGTACAGGAACGCCACAATGTCAGTCCGTATCCGGGATAAGAGTACGAAACCGATCCAGTTGCAGAAAAGCGTGAGACAGGGAGATGTCATCTCTCCGAAACTGTTCACCACTGCACTGTCACATGTCTTCAAGCTCTCCCCATATTCTAAGTCGTTACCTCGAAACTTCCTCGACTCGACTCACCCTCAATGAGGACGTTTCGTATTCACATTACGACGTCATTCGTGACGTATTACCTCCACTCTTCCTTACTGGAGGAATCTCAAAATTTCCTCAAGTTTATGATTATGAATACCGATGTTGAGGAAGGTTCGAGGCGATCCTCGGAACTACCTTAGCTGAGTGTGAGTGGAGGCGATTTCGAGGTTACGACTTAGAATACGAGGGTTAGACTGGACCGGACTCGGTATTAACATTAACGGCCAATACATCACTCACCTTCGATTTGCAGACGATATCGTCGTTATGGCAGAATCCATGGAGGGCCTTGGCACTATGCTCAATGATCTCACCAGGGTATCCCAACTGGCGGGGTTACGAATGAACATGGACAAGACGAAAGTCATGTCAAATACCCATGTCATTCCTGTACCGGTCCTAGTTGGCCATGCGATTCTCGAAATTGTCGATCATTATGTTTACCTTGGACAAACAGTTCAGTTAGGCAGATCCAGTTTCGAGAAAGAGGTCAGCCGAAGAATCCAACTCGGCTGGGCAGCGTTCGGGAAACTTAGGAGGATCTTCTCGTCCAACATACCTCAGTGTCTGAAAACACAGGTCTACGACCAGTGTGTGACCAGTGATGACTTACGGCACGGAAACGTGGTCCCTAAATGTAGGCCTCATAACTAAGCTCAAAGTCGCTCAGCGTGCTATGGAGCGAGCTATGCTCGGGATTTCTCTGCGTGATAGAATCCGTAATACGGAAATCCGCAGAAGAACGGGTGTAACCGACATAGCACGAAGAATTAGCTCGCTGAAGTGGCAATGGGCAGGCCACATCGCTCGAAGAACCGACAACCGCTGGGTAAAAAAGGTTAAGGTTCTAGAGTGGCGACCACGTACCGGACGACGCAGTGTAGGACGCCCCCCCACTAGGTGGACAGACGACCTGGTGAAAGTTGCTGGGCGTCGATGGATGCAGACGGCACAGGACCGCACTCTGTGGCGTACCATGAGGGAGGCCTACGTCCAGCAGTGGACGACGATGGGCTGAAATGATGATGATGAATGTCAAAGTAGCATAAATATGAGACTTTGTCGTGGTAATTCTTCAAAAAGTATAACTGTTGTTGGTCTTTAAAAAAGATTTCAAAAATAGAATGTAGTTATTCGATAAATGAAGAAAGTTCAAGTCTGCATATTCGCCGACTTTTGAAGGATGTGCTGTGATAGACTATTTATTAAGTAATAACTTTTACCACTTTTAAAAATATAGTGCAACAGTATTTATTCACATTCATTTAATCAATATGAATTCTATTACTGAATAAGTTGTCTTTGTATTTATACTTCTACTGACAGTAATAGTTGCTTTTAAGGGATAATAAACATAAAAAGTCTCTAGTTTTTGTAGATACTGTGAAGAAATTACTGAGACAAAAAGACTATATACCACCTTTGCAGAAATTTTAAAGAAATTACTGAAATTCTGCGATTTTCAATGATGGACTATCAGACATCAGTGTGCTGAGTGTGAGTTTTGACGTTAACGTGACGCGCTCTACTGTACTTCTACTAATGTAGTTTCAAAAACGCGCCGCTAGTGGCGCTGTACATTTCTTCATACAAATGGCATGCTTACGCGCACGCTGTAGAGCGCGTCATGTTAACAAAACTCACACTCAGTACCTATATGAATCCCCAGCTGTAAATTTATTTCCATACAGCAAATGTAGTTTATACTGAAACTGGGATGATGAGATTTAATAATCGATTATTATTTTATATATGAGTTGATTTAAGGTATGTCTAGTATTGGCAATTCTATAATTCTTTCAGTAGAGGATCTGTAGAAAATGAGGAATGGTCGATGATGACTGCAGATATTGTTCGAGAGTCGCTCCTGCCTCACGCCGAATCCCAACGCGTACGCTTCAGATACGTAATGTATTTATTATATTACGTACCTTGCTTTAAACTTTTTAGTTGCTTCTTGTACCAGTACTACAGGATACGTATCCTCAGCAGGCACACCCTAGGCTCGTTAGTTCCGGTGGCCCGCTTGCTCAGCGAAGAGAGGAACATTGCAGGACGGGTCTATAGGGTCGCGCGCCGCTTTTTATGTCGCCCCCAGATGGAATTAGCGGGGTGTGACCATTCCACAGACCACCCCAAAAAAAAAGACTTGTTACAACTAAGTGAAGATGTTTAATTATTTTTCATATTATGTATGAATGAGGGTGTATTTATATATTAATTATGTACATACTTATCATCATTTAAAAATCTTTTTATTTGTATTCTGATTTTATTTACTTACCAGTCCTCATTGCGGCGAGGATCTCTTAAAATATAAAGAGGTGCTTTTAATAAAGTTAAAAGGCTGTGAGAAAATAAATTTTATTATGTTTTAGGTTTCTTGCGTTAGGGGGGTTAGTTTATTTTTATTCTTATATGTAATTAGCATTTTAGTGCAATTTCTTCATATTATATTCTGGAATGTAACCATTTACAACTTTAATTGAAAAATAGCTAAATTTCTAGCGTACAGGTCAGATCAATAAATGTTGTAATCAATGTATATATTGGAATTTGTTGTTGCTGTTATTACACAGTGATCTAACTACTCAAGACTTCCATAACCATTATTTAATTATTCATAAAAGTAAATGTGTCAGCACTCAGTCTATTAGCACAGAGCTATTAACCATCAAAAATTCACAGGTATTATTAAAAATGGTTAAAATGGATATGCAGTGTATAATCTTTACAAACATAAACAATTTCTATCCCCTACCACTCCATGCTCAGCACTTATCGCATGAGCACAGCAAATTCAGGCAAATTTTAAAGAGTAATGACATATACATTGATAATGATATTATTATATGGCCATTATTTACTGACACTTTAATAGCCAATACTTTAAGGGTTATGTATTTTCATGCCGAGTTATTGCTCAACTACATACTACCGTTTCATTTGTTACTACATGAATGAAATATTTAATTTGCTGACATTATCTTTTATAACTTTCTACTGATTAATCTAGATATTTTTATAATTTAAGAACACTTTACAGAAGTCAATGGCGTTCATGGGGTGGTCATGAGGTATTGTGATCCACCTCCTGGTCTAACAGAACTTATTTCATAATTATGTTACCCTTATTCACCTTTCTGGTAAAAGAATAAACTAGAAACAGCATGTCATTTGATAAAAGTATGAGTTATTATGGTGTAACTGCTGGCTATTTTAATTTGATTTTGCAAATTATAAATTCAGGTTCTAATCACTCTGTGGAAACAAAAATGGGTATCTGTAAAACCTTTGACACAGGTAAGATGCAGTTTTTCAATTATTATTATATTTCGCAACAGTTCTACATAACTTATAGCCTTATTTACACTCCATTACAGCTAAGTTCTTTTTCTTTTGAGTATTGTATAAGTTATCTATGTTTTCCTGATTATTACTTAAACAAACTTGACAATTAATCTTTTGTGGATCCATTAACATGTCTTTCGATGTATTCTCTTTTCCTTTTACACTGCAGAAAATAAAATTCAATGATTATTACTGAAAAACTATGGATATCATGTAAGATGATTTATTACCTCTTTGAAGCATCCTTGAAACCTAAATATAAGCCAAAATTAAACCCTTGTTCATAACCTAAGTCAAAACTTTGTTGAAAAACAGAACTTTGGCCATCAGATGCGCCGTCCATGTAGCCAATCTGTAATTATTTATTATTTTACAATAAGATAACTAAGTAACGTACGTATAAAATGAATAGAGAATACACATACTTTAATAACGGGTTCTATTGTGCGCGCGTACGTCTTTTTCGATAAAATAGGCGAATTTTCACAAGTCATTATTGAGCTAATAATTTCTTGCACTCGAGCTAAATTATAAAATTGAGTTATATTACATACTAGGAATGCAATATTATTTTCTAAGAGTTTTTTTTTACAATACGATAACCAATAACTGTCAAAATGTCAGTGTCATTTTGTCATTACTTTTTATTAAAATTATAGCAACAGTTTGAGGTCCAGTTTAAGCAAAACAGAGATGATAAGGATATTGCCAAGAAAGTAGTAAAATTTAATGAAACTTTGTTTATATTTTCGTGTTTCACTAAATTTCCAGATAATACCTGAATAGTGTGGACGTAGTACTGATAAAAGCGATGACTTGACGTACTGACCGACTTTGAGGTTAAGTAAAGTGATTTAATAAAATTTTGGATAAAGGTCAGTGTATCCATGCCATAAAGTGAGTAAAAAAAATCACCGCGCGACTTTTCTCATCTTTGCTCAACATGTATATAAATGGAAAATACTCAAACTGAGTGGTCCAAAATAGAACGAAAAAAAATGTGCTCAGCTCTGGGTTTTGGCACGAATATGAAAATGTTATGTTTCACTCTTGTATTAAATTTATCTTTTTAGTGTTTTGTAGTGTTATATTGAATAATTTTGCATTATATTATATGGAATATTGGTATTGGTATGGGTATTTTATGGAATATGGTACAGTTAAAGTGCTGAAGTGTAGTGAATATGGTATATTAGTGGTTTACGTGTGTTTTCATATTTTTCCAAAAAACATCATTGACTTGGTTATCAGCGCCCGATTAATGATAACGACTCGTCTTACTGTCGAAAAATGACTATTAAGGCTACACTATACGAAGAAGTAATAAATTATATACGAAAAAATTGAAAAAGACTTGGCTGTATGGGTTATGCCTCCTTTGCCTATCCGAACCAAAAAGAAAATATAGCAGATATTTTCTTTTTGGTTGTGACCATGTGCACTTAAATAAGACATGGCTGTATGGGCTTTGATCCCTTTGCCTGTCCGGACAAAAGAACCAAAAAAAAATAAAATAACCATGTGCATTTGACTTAATCATATTATCATAATATTATATTTAATATTGTGTTTTTACTATTATAAATTCTAAACGGTATATTACTGTACTAAAGTAAACCTTAATTTTTGGAGTTTGAAGAGACAAAGAACGTTTTTTAGTAGTTTGCTTGTATTTATTTTAGAATAAAAAAATGAAGAAAGGGAAAAAGTTCTTTAATAAAAATAAAGTAGCACATAAATCTGTAATTAAAAAAAAGAAGAAACATGCGGAGGAAAAAATTATAAATAGAAAAGCAATTTTTAATAGATATAAAAATGCTCAAAAAGTCGAAGAAGAATTAGAGAAAAAACAGCGAATGGAGCAGCAATTGCAGCAACAAATAACATATTCTGAGAGTGAGGAAGAAGATGATGTATATGGACAGTTAATATCATGTTTCAGTAATAATAAGGCAACACCTGCATCTGTGGTGGATAGTGATGATGAAAGCATTAGTGAGGGCAAGTCTACTGATGTTGAAATCAATGAATGCGAATACTCAAGTAATAAAAATGATGATGAAGAAGATAACGTCAACAGTGATAGTAGTGATGATGATATGGAGGTGATATGTTGATCAGCTTTTGTAGTTTCATTAAAATAATATAAAATCTTTTTAAAGTTTACAAGCAAAAATATGTAACAGTTTTTAAATTTGTAGAGTTTTCGTTATATAGAATCTTATTTTGTTCTATAAAATTTCACAAATTTTTACAGGTGACTATGCCACAAGACACTGAAATAGAGGAGGATGTTGGAGATCCTTTTACTCGACATCTGCAATATGATCTTGGAGATGATTTACTTGTGTCTCTCACAAGCACCACGCCAACTATAGAAAGTATCAACAAATGCTGGCCGGTAATAGGGAACATGTGTTTTACAATACCAAAACCTGTTGAAACACAAAGTAAAACGGTTAAGCCAAAAATTTCCTTACTAGAAGAAACAAAATATGCAATGACTGGCAGCATACCTACTATTGTCAATAAAGTGGACTTTAAAAAGTTACATATTAAATCTCAAATTGTAGGTAATATTGTCTCAGCAAATAAAACAAATCTAATAAAAAGGGATCTGGAACTCACTGAAGTATTCACACCATTACAAAAAGAAATATTTTCAATAATAAATAACTATCAAGATTTGTATTATCCAGAAAGAACATTTACAAATGCAGATGAAGTTAGATATATCTATTGTCTCCATGTTATCAATCACATGTTAAAAACTAGGACGAAAATTATACACCACAATGCTAAAGTAGCTAAGAAAAATGATTTAAGTGATGATTATCGGGATCAAGGATTAGTGAGGCCAAAGGTAATAAATAATTTTGTTTTTAATTCCTTTAAAACAAATTTTACATGGTGAATCATAAAATTAATCTAACTTACATACATACATACATATCATCACGCCATATCCCTTACAGGGTAGGCAGAGAGAACAGAGTGCCAGAGAACTCTATCCTTGCATACTTCACTTGCTTCTTCAACATTCATAATTCTCTTCATACACGCTCGCCGGTTTCGGAGACTCTTGATTCCACCTTCTTGCAGCACGTGACCAATCTGGTCTAGGTAGGTGAGTGTCGGTCTCCCCCGGTACCTACATCCTTCCACTTTCGCATTGTATATCTTCTTAACCAGACGTTCGTTCGGCATTCTTTCCACATGTCCGAACCATCGGAGCATTCCCTTTCGCATCTTTACACCAATACTCTCTTTCATACCTACTCGCTCTTATACGTCGTCGTTACGAATGCGGTCGGTCAGCCTAACTCCACAGATTTGCCGTAGAGATCACATTTCGACCGCATTAATTTTGCTTTCATGCTCTTTTCTGCATACCCAACTCTCACTTCCATAATGTTGGGACAAGTACAGCGTTATGTATTGCTACACGTGCCTTCTGGCTGAGGTGGTGGCTACCGAGAAGTTGTTGCAATGCTCTGTTCACTCTATTTCCCACATTCACTCTTCGCTCTATATCAGTGGTGTACCTCCCATCTCGGCTAAAACCACATCCAATCTTCTGTCATTGTGTCGACTAGGGTCTGCAGGTCAGTCGCTGACTGTGCCAGCTGGACTGCATCATCTGCATAAAGCAGAGCATTGACCACTGAGTCGCCCATCTGGACTCCCACATTCATATCGTTCAACCTTTGGAGACATTTATCCAGATATATGATAAACAGCCTGGCCGACAGAACGCACCCCTGCTTAACGCCGATATTGACGTCAAACCAAGGCGACATTCCATCATCCAGCCGCACACAGGCTCTACAGCCCATGTAACTGGACTGCACAGCCTGTAGCAGTTTACCGTTAATACCATACTCCGGTAAAATGTCCCAAAGTTCCTTTCGTGCAACCGTGTCAAATGCTCTCTCCAGATCCACAAAACTGCAGCAAACCCTCTGACCTAGAGCCAGATGCTTCTCCACAATGTTGCGCAGAGAGAACACTTGATCCATGCATCCCCTTCCACTCCTGAAACCTCCTTGTGTCTCACACATCAAACCATCGGACACCATCCTCATTCTCCTTTCAATAATTTTACCGTACACTTTTGTTGCCAAACTGGTCAAGCTTATGGCTCAGTAATTTGCGCATTCATAACGTGAACCCTTGTTTTTAAACAAAGGTACGATGACTGCGCTATTCCAGTCCCTGGGAACCATTCCCGAGCTCCAACATAAATTGAGGAGCAACAGGAACGCCTCCCAGACACAGGATCCACCAAGCTTGATCATCTCGGCAAACACCATATCAATTCCCGCTGCCTTACCATTTTTCAAACTTCTTATCGCCCATTCAACTTCATCCATACTGATGCCATCGGAGGACGCCGGTGCCGAATGTTGATCTACTAAACCACATGCGACACCAGCGTCAACTCGAGTATCCGCATACATATCGCCAAAATATTCACTCCATCGGCTTAACACATCTTGTGTTTGTGTAAGAATGTCTCCACCTTTAGACCTTATTTTATTCATTCTGAAGGCTGACCAACCACCCCGAGACTTCTTCACCTCCCTCCAAAAGAGTTTGGTATTACCATCGAAGTTTTTAGTCAGCCTATCTTCTGCATTCATATTTGCTCTTTCTCTTTCACTAAGGCCTTGGTGTCATTCTTACATTGCCGATATATTTCTTTCTTCTGTTCAGTCATACTGTCATTCAGATTCAAAGAAGAGACATAGTCCAGCCACGCTTTCTTTTTTTGCTCTACGGAAGCTGCAACTGCCGCATCCCACCATGCATCACCATTTGTTTTTCTATGCTTCTTTGAAGTTCCACATACTTCTTTCGCTGTATCTACCATACTCTCTTTCAATATTCTCCAGCATTCTTCAATGTCAGATTGCGGCTGGCTTGCCATCGTCAGACGTTCTCGGACACCCTCTGTATACTTTTCTCTTACACACTCTTCTTGCAACCTTTCAACCTTTATTCTTTCAAGCCCTCCGAAGTGGACACGCTCTCGACAGTGCCTCCACTTTCTGAACAGCTCTTGCGTCCAATATTTTGCTTCGGAGGCGACTGTCTACCAAAATTAAATCTATTATACTTTTTTGTTCATTCCTTCTCCATGTATACATATGGATGTCCTTATGTTGGAAAAATGTGTTTGACACAATAAGGTTTCTCTCCATGCATACATCCGCTATGAGCCTACCTGCGTCGTTCACTCTCTTATTACCAAATGGACCAAGTACGTCCTCATAGTCGGGACGCTTGGTTCCCACCCATCCGTTCAAATCTCCGCATACAATCACGCGTTCACTGGTTTCTGCCATATCCAGAACTTCCCTAACATTATCCCAAAACTTCTCTAGGTCTGATGCCACCGAGGATCCCACGGAGCATATGCTTCCACCATGAATACCTTGGTGACACCTAGTTTTATACGGACCCAAAGAAGTCTGGGATCATACATTCCGTAATCCTTCACACCTGAGGCCAAGCGAGAGGACAACAGCACTCCTACCCCCATGCTGGCTCGATCGCTCTGTGGTACACCAGACCACAGAGCCATCCCGCCACCAGGAAGATCGCAGGCGTCGCTGCCCCTTCGCTTGGTCTCTGTTACACAGAGCACGTGTAGCTGTTTGTCCGCCATGACGGTTCATCAGCTCGTGCAACTTACCTTCCACACATCCTCTTACATTCCACGTGCCCACCCGGCACTCTGCTCTCCTCGACTCGCCTGACTGGGGGCAAGCGTGGGCGGGATGGGTGGCGGCCCCCATCGCCGCGTCTGCCGATGTTCATACCGACGGGGGCGGTTCGGTACGCGTCGCCTCCAGGGGACGCCCTAACCCGCACTGCGGTATGCATTCGAGCTGGATTAGCAGTCTAACTAAACTGGCAGGGGACGCGGCGAGCACGCTCCGGACTATGCCCCCTAATCTTTATCTATATCCTATCGTTAATCTAACTTTATCAGTTTTATTGTATGTTTTTTGTTTATTATCACGCTAGTGTGTTTAATTATTGATCCTATTTTTCTGTTGGGAGCTAAGTCTCCAGGCATGTTTCTGTATAAACCAGGGATGCACAGACTTATTAAGACTAGGGGCCACTCGGGCAAATCATGAACTGATGGCGGGCTGCCAGAAGTATAGGTAATTAAAGACAATAAAGAATTGATAATAATGTATGAAAATTGAAAAATAATTTATTAATTTGAAGCGTGGCACTGTATAGTGCTTATAATCTTTTTTATATTTGGCTCAAATTTACTTGTAGCAACACGTAAAACTGCTTCCAAACTTTCATTTGCAAGGCGGTTTCGATTTTTTATTTTATTATTATTTAGTATTGAAAAAGTTTGTTCACATATATAGGTAGAACCAAATAAGCTGGCACATTTCAGAGCATTTATGCGCAACTCTTTGTACATATTTTTATCAATGCAGCGGTAAAAGTTCAGCAAGTCTCCTTCGTTGAATTTGTTGCGTAAATCTTGGTCGTTTTGAATGTCGATAATTTCTAACTGCATTGACTCTGGCGTATTTTCAACTGAAATCGTGAAAGGATTGCTGATGCTGATATGTCCAACAGAGGTTTCATTTTTTTAAACTCCGAAAATCTGTCTTGAAAAGATTGAATCAAAATATCTAGCTTTATGTAGAATAACTGAAATTAATCGCAGTTTTGTTGAATTTTTCAGCCATTTTCTTATAATTCGGAAAATGATTTTAATTTCCAGAATTCAATTGCGATCTGAAAAGTGTCAGCTTGCATTGAAAGGATGATACATGAGCGTAGAGCTGAGATATCAGTTGATTTTTGCCTTGCAGCCGTGTGTTCAAGACATTCAAATGATTTGTAATGTCAACTAAAAAAGCCAAATCACACAACCAATCAGGATTTTTAAGTTCCGGGACATCCCTTTGCTTTGCCGCCAGAAATATTCCAATTTCTTCTATTAAATTTAGAAATCGTTCCAGTGTCAATCCACGACTTAGCCACCTTACTTCTGTATAATACAGTAAATCTCCATATTCGCTTTCGATGTCATCAACGAATTGTTTGAATTGCCTGTGATTGAGTCCTCGTGATTTTATGAAATTTACGGTTGAAACTACCACTTTCATGACATTTTGAAATTCTATTTTTTTTGCAAATTTCTTGAAACTACCGATTTTCATCGTTAACCTTACGTTTTTTACTAGGTCCTGGCTTGTCCATGTTGCGTTCTAATCCTGGCTAGGATTAACACAGCACCTAAAAACAATTACAGTACCTACTTAAATTACCCATCCTTTTTTAAATTATCAAAAATAATTGATTAAATAGGTAGGGAAATACTTATTAATAACAGAGTTTTACTTACGATTTCACAACACAATTATACACGGCACTTGACGGGTTAACACTGCAACAGGAAATCTACGTTGAATGTGGATCAAAATATATGACACCGGCTAGTTGAGTTAAAATCTACACTAGAACTATTGCCTTCCAAAAACACTATTAAACTGCACTTATTCTCAATCACTTATTACTTCGCTTTGTATTTTCGCGCTTATTTCTTTCTGTTGACACTTCACTCAAATTAAAACCGAACTGTCGGTCGCTGCGGTTAGCGTGGCTTTTATATCGCGCGTATAGAGTCGAAAACTGTCTGGAGAAATCTCGAAACCCACTCTGGAAGCTTCGTGTATCTACCTACGCCAGCAATCGGGAATTCGGGACTATTGCTATCTCGCTTGCTCACACCGCGCTAGAAAATTCTTGATTTCTCTACTATTTTGAACTTTATATAAAGGCGGCAAACGATGTTACTTGACTTAGTATTTTTGAGCGCTTGAGGCCGCGCGGCCACGGCGTCGTTTTATTCATGAACTGGCGCGGTATGTGAATGATTTTCATAAGTTTTATGGACGTCGCTCACAATATCAAAAGAAACAAAGTATTTTAATATTTATTATTTTGAAATAATCTTAGTAATGATAATAAAACAGTTTTCAAATTAACACCAACAATATAACCCGTGGATAAGCCGCCAACGCGCTGCCGTCGTCGCCGCGCCGCCGGCCTTCGCGCTTCCTCAAGAAAACGAATTTAACCGAAATCAGCACGAACATTACCGACCGCTGTTACCGACGCACGCACGGCGCACCGATAAGCGCACTTAATAGCGCGCGCGCGAGATTCAAATTACTTTTCGAACATATATTTTTTGGTTTTATTCTGGAATAGAATTCAATATTGCACGCCTCATAAGCGAAGCGTTGAGGTCTTGCTCTACTCTCGACATATGAAAATCAAGCACTTTTCAAACATAAAAATGATTGTAATTTTCTCACATTGCACTTATAGGATAATATTATAATACATATGTCAAGAAAAAACATTCGTTTAAACGTATTTGATATTTTTAAAAAGCAATTATTTTGTTTAAATTAAGAAAATAGTTGATTAATAAAAAATATTCGAGGACGTCGGATAAAATATTTTGTATCTGGCAGGATCACGACCGTAAAAATGAATGTATCGAAGTTTTTCTTTTATTAAAAGCTTCATAATCGCTACGCGCTGTTTCCTTTCGAAAATGGCTTGGTAATTCTTTGTCGTTTAATTGCAATTAATAAAAAACTAAACTGCTTAGTCTTTAGTGTGTATACCTTATGAAAATTGGGTTCGTTTACATTTTTTCGTTCGTCCATTCGGACGGGCAAAGGAAATAAATCCCATTCAGCCTATACAGTTTAGCTCTACGTCGAGAATGGCACGAAATTTCAAAAGTATTTCTTTTCTTTCATTACAAGCTTATATTTAGTTTCACCTGTCCTGTTGTCTGTAATCAAATCTTGCTAGTTAAATTTGATCCACTTCACGGTTTCCGATTGAGCTGAAATTTAGCATGCATATATAAATCGGATGACAATGCAATATTATTGTGACATAGAGCTGATCTGATGATGGACCTGGAAGCTGGCCATAGGAACTCCGTAATTAAACGACGCAACCCTTTCGAGTTTGGGCTCATTTGATTTGTCTTGACGATTACTTTAATAATACTATATGGTAACCAGGGTCTGACGATGGACCTGGAAGCGGTCCAAAGAAACTCCGTAATTAAACGACGCAACCCCATCGAGTTTGGGTTCGTTTGATTCGTCTTGACGAGTACTTTAATACTATATGCTAACCAGGGTCTAACGATGGACCTGGAAGCTGGCCATACGAACTCCGTAATTAAACGACGCAACCCCATCGAAATTGGGCTTATTTGATTCGTCTTGGCGAGTACTTTGATACTATATGGAAACCAGGGCCTGACCATGGACCTGGAAGCTAGCCATAGGAACTTCGTAATTAAACGACGCAACCTCATCAAGTTTAGACTCGTTTGATTTGTCTTGTCGGGTACTTTGAGACTATATGGTAACTAGGGTCTGACGATGGACCTAGAAGCTGGCCATAGGAACTCTGTAATTAAACGACGCAACCCCATCGAAATTGGGCTTATTTGATTCGTCTTGGCGAGTACTTTGATACTATATGGAAACCAGGGTCTGACCATGGACCTGGAAGCTAGCCATAGGAACTTCGTAATTAAACGACGCAACCTCATCAAGTTTAGACTCGTTTGATTTGTCTTGTCGGGTACTTTGAGACTATATGGTAACTAGGGTCTGACGATGGACCTAGAAGCTGGCCATAGGAACTCTGTAATTAAACGACGCAACCCCATCGAAATTGGGCTTATTTGATTCGTCTTGGCGAGAACTTTAATACTATATGGAAACCAGGGTCTGATCATGGACCTGGAAGCTAGCCATAGGAACTCCGTAATTAAACGACGCAACCTTATCGAGTTTAGGCTCGTTTGATTTGTCTTGTCGAGTACTTTGATACTATATGGTAACTAGGGTCTGACGATCGACCTGGAAGCGGGCCATAGGAACTCCGTAATTAAACGACGCAACTCCATCGAGTTTGGACTCGTTTGATTAGTCTTGACGAGTACTTTGATACTATATGGTAACCAGGGTCTGATGTTGGACCTGAAAACTGGCTATAGGAAAAAGAAGGTGCTAAATGTTCTTAATCATACCATCAAAATGTAACACGCTTTTATTTATAAAATTGGGACTGTGATATAATCGGTTAAAAATATATAATTATGTACGATATGGAATTATTTTGTAGTAGACGAAGAAGCTTAATTATCGTTAAAGGTAAATAAAAGTAAATGAACTTATAAAGTGTTATATGTCTTATTAGAGTTAATTTATTTTTATTTATTTATTTATTACTTTTGCACAAAAATAGCACAAGGCGGACTTAATGCCATAAGCATTCTCTACCAGTCGACCTAGAGTGGTGCAGAAATAATGTGAGGTAGGTGCAATACAATGTAGAGAGATAAAAGATACTAAAAAAAAAGAAACTAAGTTGTTAGGTATATGTGGGTGCACTAAACATGTAAATACCTACACATACATACATACATATCATCACGCCATATCCCTTGCAGGGTAGGCAGAGAGAACAGAGTGCCAGAGAACTCTATCTCTGCATACTTCACTCGCTTCCTCAACATTCATAATTCTCTTCATACACGCTCGCCGGTTTCGGAGACTCTTGACTCCACCTTCCTTCAGTACATGACCGATCTGGTCTAGGTAGGTTAGTCTCGGTCTCCCTCGGTACCTACATCCTTCCACTTTCGCATTGTATATCTTCTTAACCAGGCGTTCGTTCGGCATTCTTTCCACATGTCCGAACCATCGGAGCATTCCCTTTCGCATCTTTACACCAATACTCTCTTTCATACCTACTCGCTCTCTTACGTCGTCGTTACGAATGCGGTCGGTCAGCCTAACTCCACAGATTTTTCGCAGAGATCGCATTTCGACCGCATTAATTTTACTATCATACTCTTTTCTGCATACCCAACTCTCGCTTCCATACAGTAATGTTGGGACAAGCACTGCGTTATGTATTGCTACACGTGCCTTCTGGCTGAGGTGGTGGCTGCCGAAAAGTTGCCCCAACGCTCCGTTCACTCTATTTCCCGCATTCACTCTTCGCTCTATAACAGTGGTGTACCTTCCATCTCGGCTAAATCCACATCCAAGATATACAAATTCATCCACTTGCTCTAGTACATCATTACCTATTGTTACTCTTACATCTGTTCTGGTTTTATCTCTTTCAAAGACCATTATTTTGGTTTTGCTCACATTCACGCGTAGACCCCTTTTCTTACAATCTTCTGTCATTGTGTCGACTAGGGTCTGCAGGTCAGTCGCTGACTGTGCCAGCAGGACTGCATCATCTGCATAAAGCAGAGCATTGACCACTGAGTCGCCCATCTGGACTCCCACATTCATATCGTTCAACCTTTGGAGACATTTATCCAGATATATGATAAACAGCCTGGCTGACAGAACGCACCCCTGCTTAACGCCGATATTGACGTCAAACCAAGGCGACATTCCATCATCCAGCCGCACACAGGCTCTACAGCCCATGTAACTGGACTGCACAGCCTGTAGCAGTTTACCGTTAATACCATACTCCGGTAAAATGTCCCAAAGTTCCTTTCGTACAACCGTGTCAAATGCTCTCTCCAGATCCACAAAACTGCAGAAAACCCTCTGACCTAGAGCCAGATGCTTCTCCACAATGTTGCGCAGAGAGAACACTTGATCCATGCATCCCCTTCCACTCCTGAAACCTCCTTGTGTCTCACACAGTAAACCATCGGACACCATCCTCATTCTCCTTTCAATAATTTTTCCATACACTTTTGCTGCCAAACTGGTCAAGCTTATGGCTCTGTAATTTGCGCAGTCATAACGTGAACCCTTGTTTTTAAACAAAGGCACGATGACTGCGCTATTCCAGTCCCTGGGAACCATTCCCGAGCTCCAACATAAATTGAGGAGCAACAGGAACGCCTCCCAGACACAAGAGCCACCGAGCTTGATCATCTCGGCAGACACCATATCAATGCCCGCTGCCTTACCAATTTTCAAACTTCTTATCGCCCATTCAACTTCATCCATACTGATGCCATCGGAGGACGCCGTTGTCGAATGTTGATCTACTAAACCACATCCAACACCGGCGCCAACCGTAGCATCCGCATACATATCGCCAAAATATTCACTCCATCGGCTTAACACGTCTTGTGTTTGTGTAAGAATGTCTCCACCTTTAGACCTTATTTTATTCATTCTGAAGGCTGACCAACCACCCCGAGACTTCTTCACCTCCCTCCAAAAGAGTTTGGTGTTACCCTCGAAGTTTATAGTCAGCCTATCTTCTGCACTCATACTTGCTCTATCACGTTTCTCTTTCACTAAGGCCTTGGTGTCATTCTTACATTGCCGATATATTTCTTTCTTCTGTTCAGTCATACTGTCATTCAGATTCAAAGAAGAGACATAGTCCAGCCACGCTTTCTTCTTTTGCTCTACGGAAGCTGCCACTTCCGCATCCCACCATGCATCACCATTTGTTTTTCTATGCTTCTTTGAACTTCCACATACTTCTTTCGCTGTATCTACCATACTCTCTTTCAATACTCTCCAGCATTCTTCAATGTCCGATTGCGGCTGGCTTGCCATCGTCAGCCGTTCTCGGACACCCTCTGCATACTTTTCTCTTACACACTCTTCTTGCAACCTTTCAACCTTTATTCTTTCAAGCCCTCCGAAGTGGACACGCTCTCGCCAGTGCCTCCACTTTCTGAACAGACCACTAAATCTCGCAATAACGAGATAGTGGTCCGTATCGACTGTTGGGCCCCTGTAGGCTCTTGCGTCCAATATTTTGCTTCGGAGGCGACTGTCTACCAAAATTAAATCTATTATGCTTTTCTGTTCATTCCTTCTCCATGTATACATATGGATGTCCTTATGTTGGAAAAATGTGTTTGACACAATAAGGTTTCTCTCCATGCATACATCCGCTATGAGCCTACCTGCGTCGTTCACTCTCTTATCACCAAATGGACCAAGTACGTCCTCATAGTCGGGACGCTTGGTCCCCACCCATCCGTTCAAATCTCCGCATACAATCACGCGTTCACTGGTTTCTGCCATATCCAGAACTTCCCTAACATTATCCCAAAACTTCTCTAGGTCTGATGCCACCGAGGATCCTACGGGAGCATATGCTACAACCATGAATACCTTGGTGACACCTAGTTTTATACGGACCCAGAGAAGTCTGGGATCATACATTCCGTAATCCTTCACACCTGAGGCCAAGCGAGAGGACAACAGCACTCCTACCCCCATGCTGGCTCGATCGCTTTGTGGTACACCAGACCACAGAGCCATCCCGCCACCAGGAAGATCGCAGGCGTCACTGCCCCTTCGCTTGGTCTCTGTTACACAGAGCACGTCTAGCTGTTTGTCCGCCATGACGGATATCAGCTCGTGCAACTTACCTTCCACACAACCTCTTACATTCCACGTGCCCACCCGGCACTCCGTTCTCCTCGACTCGCCTAACTGGGCAAGGCGTGATGGGTGGCGGCCCCCATCGCCGCAACTGCCGATGTTCGTACCGACGGGGGCGGGTCGGTACGCGTCGCCTCCGGGGGACGCCCTAACCCGCATTGCGGTACGCATTTCGAGCCGGATTAGCAGTCTAATTAGACTGGCAGGGGACGCGAACGAGCACGCTCCGGACTATGCCCCCCGAATAAATACCTAATAAATATAATTATATTCCAAAACATATACATATACAGCGTGACTGGTAAAAGATTGTACATATTGAGGGAGGGTATTCAGTACTCGATTCTGATACCGAATATATAAAAAAAAATGATACTTAAATTTTGAACTAATTGTCCTATAAAAATGATTATTTACTTACACCTCCGCATAGATATTGAAATTACATTAAAATAGTAACTAGCCGAGCGCGTGACCTTGACAACAGTGCTAAGTAGTGGCACCCGCGCACACTCTGCCCCGCACCCCCGAGGGATGTCCCAGGGGTGAGTGTCCGTCTGTGGTCAGCTGATCAGTCAAAGCGCGTGCGCCGTATCGGGTGTTTTGCATTTCCGTGTTTGTTAACCTATGCGTCTTTCGATTGCCCGCGTTTTCATTTTAACCGTGACTATTTGTGTGTAAAGTGTGATAGAATGTGTTATTCGCACTAAGAGTGTTGGGAAATTGCATATGCTCGACCAAATGGCAGTGTACGAGGTGCGACTGATTTGTATGGAGAAATGTTGAGAAGGTGACCTTCTTTTTGAGAATCCTGACACACTAATATTGTTGAGGTTTACTATCTAGTTAATTAATATTACCTTCTTATTATATTTTTATTTGTTTGATGTGACCATTATCTATCGTCTCCTTCGATATGTACAGTCTTTTACCAGTCATACTGTATACAAATAAATACATATATAACAATATACATACATATACAAATAAATATATTACTATATACTTTCATGTATATGCAAGTATACATATATACATACAAGTAAATTACGTAAATTATAGATGAGAACAATTACAGGTGTGTTGACTCCGCTAGAAAGTCTAAATAAAATCGTTTAACCCTGGCTTTGAATATGTTAAGGTTTGCAGCCATTTTGATTTCCAGAGGCAGCGAGTTCCAGAGAAGAACAGCCTGGATACTAAAGGAAGAGTGTACCAAATTGGAGGAGTGAGTCCCTCTCACTCCTCTCAGTGGAGAAGAAGATTATTGGAAGAGCGAAGGTTACGGTCGTGAGTGGTGCTAAGAAATTGAAACTGTTGTTTTAAGTAAGAGGGGAAATTAGGAGAGTTTAAAATAGAATAAAGAAGAGTAAGAGTACGCAAGCTTCGTCTTTGCCTAATTGGTAACCAATTGAGCCGAGAGCGTAAATTGGATACGTGGTCGAATTTCCGAAGGTTAAAAACGAATCGAATGCAATTGTTGAGAAGTCGGTCCAGTTTATTGAGCAGATCTGCATTCAGGTCGAGATAGCACACGTCCGCATAATCGATGATAGGAAGAACTAAGTTTTGAATCAGTGCTGTCTTGGTCTTGACTGGAAGAAAGTTTTTTAGGCGGTAAAGCGCGCGAAGTGACCCAGTAACTTTCTTTGAAATGTAAGAGATTTGTGTTTGCCACTCCATCGTCGGGTCTAGATAAATGCCAAGATTCTTTACATGACTACTATAGGGTATGACTATTCCGTTGTATTTAATTTTTGGCAAGTTGTGTGTATCAACTCTGCTGATAATGCGAGGACTACCGACTAAGATACATTGACATTTATCTGCATTCACTGCCAGGCCAAACCTCGCAGCCCAGACGTTTATAGTTGCTAGATTTTTATTAATGTTATCAATTGCTGACTGCAGATCGTCCAGCCTGGCGTGGGAGTATAACTGCAGGTCGTCGGCATACAAATGATACGCACACTGAAGTTCAGAAGTTAGGAGATTAATAAAGAGAGAGAAAAGAAGAGGAGAAAGTATACCGCCTTGAGGGACGCCATCGCCCAGATCGCACCATCCAGATAAAGTATCGTCGATCCGAATGGACTGCTGACGACCCTGAAGATAAGATGAAAACCACTCCAAAGCATCCGATAAGATCATGAAATGGGACAGAATAGATAACAGAATCTCGTGACTGACTGCGTTAAAGGCGTTGGAGAAGTCTACTAAAACTAGTACAGTAATATTAGTATCCTCCACAGCAGACCTCGCGTCGCCAATCACTTTGAGTAGTGCCGAGACTGTGCTATGTCCAGGCCTGAAACCAGACTGCAGTGGGCTCAAGATGTTGTTGGAGTAGATAAATTGCCACAACTGTTTATAAACACAAGCCTCGAGCACTTTAGATAAGAAAGGAATGATAGAAATAGGACGATAGTGATTAGGAAGAGAAGGACTAGAGATTTTAGGTAAGGGAATGACATACGCCGTACGCCAAAGCGTAGGGAATGTGCCAGAGTAGAGGGAGAAGTTAAGAATGTGTGTGATAGGAAGTAAGAGTTGGTCGAGAATGGTCATGACCATACGACGGCTGATTTCATCACAACCCATAGCCTTCGATTTAATAGATAAGAGTGTCTTTCTGACCTCATCGGACGTCACTGGAGAAAAGGAAAAAGGATTAATGTTGAGATGTAGTAAATTGGAGATGTAGTTCACCGTATGGCATTTAGTAGTGTGATCTAAAGTCGTAGAAGTTTTGAAAAATTGGTTGATGTCATCTAGGGTAATACTGTTGGGTAGTTCAACCATTCGCCGCTTGCCTATGCCAAGAGTCCCAAGGAATTTCCAAACTTCAGGAGCAGAGGAAGACGAGATAGTGTTTGAGATGTGTCGGCGTTTAGCGTATTGCGTATCACTTGGTTACACCGATTCCTGGCAGTCTTAAATAGACTCCAGTTAGAGTCGGAGCGTAATTTCTTAAATTTGCGAAAAGCAATATCACGACTTCGCATAGCTTTTCGTATATCGTCGGTTATCCAGGGCGCAGGCGGATGCTTCAGCTTTTATCTTTTTATTTTATTTTATTAGCAAATAATAAAGGCTTTTTTCTTTAATTTTATTTTTATTTCTGGCATTGACTAATAGTAAATGATAAATAATATAAAAATTATGAGGCGTGCACTTTTGGATTTTCCAAATTATATTTTTCGAATGTACGAGAGTATTATTTTTGCTGTCGGCGGGCCACCAGTATTCGACCGGCGGGCCGCGGTCTGTGCATCCATGGTATAAACATTGAACTTATTGTAAATAGTTTTATGGTTCAAATCAAATTTATTTTTATTTATTGAGAACAGATCACCATTTCTAGTGGAGTATGAAATCAAGGCCCTGTAGGGGTTATGCCATAAGGGCCATGAATGATATATTTATTACAAATGTATACAGTAAAACTGTTTAAGTAAGCAAACAATTGTTATATTTTTTTGTAGATATTGGTTTTTGATGTTTACGCAAGTGTTACATATTTGAAATAAAACTACTTTTACGGATTCTATCACATTTGTATTTGATTTTTAATTTCCCGACGCTTCCAAGAGTTTCGAGTCCTCCCGTGACCATGATAACTGTAAAGTGTTCATGATACCTTGGGAAATTAAAAATCAAATACAAACGCGATAGAATCCGTAAAATAGTTTTTTTTTGTAGAGTTTAGAATGGTAAAAAATGAAAAAGTTAACTAAACGAGATTTTTAAAATGGCGTATTATGTGAGAAATCATATTAAGTGTGATCATATTAAGCAGGTTCTACTGTAATTAGCTTCCAATAAGTTGATATTTGTTTTACATCTGGTGACCTTGTTAGAAAACAATTTATCGCTCCTGCGTTACCTGGATTCAGATCTGGTTATAGATAAAGTCAGTAGGGCAGATAGCAGAACATAAGAAAATAAAAAAAATGTTGTAGATCCTTGCGGCCAATAATAGATCATTAATAGGCTGAATGGAAGACGAAGAAGGGTTGTTATAGAACTGAGTAAAAATTATTGCAATCTGCTGTCCGTATCTTCTAGCATTGCGGGAGACACAGCTAGAAGACATAGACAGATCCCATTTATTTAGAGATAAAAAAAAGAGTCGGTAGAAGAATGTTTCAATAGTAATGTTTTAATACTTTTTTTTACAGGTACTAATAATGGTGCCTTTCAAAGATGCAGCATACAGAGTTGTCAAAACTCTGATAGATATTTTAGTACCAAAAGAAGCTGGAGAGGTTGTGAATAAAAAGAGATTTGAGAATGACTTCACTGGTAGTGAGCTGATAATGCCGAGGAAAAATCCTAAACCTGAAGATTACGAACTTATGTTTAGTGGGAATACCGAGGACACATTTAGATTAGGAATGACAGTAACAAAGAAGACTCTTAAGGTTTGTATTATTTTTTATTTTCATTATAATTAGCTCTAATTATTAGTATTGTACCAGATAGTAACAAGTGCAACAACAACAAGGGTAACAAAGTATTTATAAGAAAAATGGGCTCAGTCAGTGTCTGAAGTTAAGCACTCTCTGGGGTGGGTTTCAGAATGGGTTGAATGGAGCTTAGTTCAGTTCAATTCCATAAAGACAAAGTTTATGCGTTTACGTTTGCAATAAAGGATCCATTTAATATGGGGCCTTTGGAGAAGAAACCCAAATTGACAACAAAACATTTCAAAATGGTTTTTAATTGATTAATGAGGATTAGGCACAAATTATTGTTGGCAAAAAAAAAATTGTGGCTCTTTAAAAACTTTAAACCTTTATAAATTCTAATTTTTGGCTCTTCCGACACAAAAGGGTGCCGACCTAGGCTAGGGCAATACAATATTTTTAAAATTGGCAAGTTCAGCTTTAAAATTAATACACATAATTTTTCGTGGGCTGTAAAATGGTATTTCTATTTAGTTCATGACATTATTTATGAATAATTTTCTTTTCATAGAAATTAATTGACATCTCGTAACCTCATAAACATAGTAAGGATTGTGTATGTTAATGAAGCTGTAAATATACGATTTCAGCTGTACACTGACTTCTACTCGTCAGATATAATAGTGACGTCACCTTTAGGATTGCGCATGATTGTGGGTGCAGAAGGCGAGGAAGACCGCGACTATGACTTCCTGGCGTCCATAGAAATTCTTGTCATGGATCAAGCTGATGTATTCCTTATGCAGAACTGGGATCACTTATTACATGTTCTTGATCATTTCCACTTACAGCCTAAGAAAACGCACGGTACTGACTTTTCTAGAGTCAGATCCTGGGCAGTTAACGGCTGGGCTAAATATTACAGGTTAGTCAATAAATATACTGGTCGAAAAATACTCTTATAATATTAAAAATCCCTAGAAGAATTAATCATCATCATCATCACAGCCCATAAATGTCCCACTGTTGGGCTCGGGCCTCCTCCGTAATGGGAGGGAAATTAACCTACTATACCTTGCTGGTCAGACGTGTTGGTATAGGGTTTTGTTTCGAGTTTTCCTTCTCTCGCATAGATGTTATATGCGTTTTATATCCCTTAGTCGTCTCGTACGATCACCCACGGGCGAGATATGGGGTGGTGAATAGTATTCTTACTTCGTCACCACACGGAAAACGAAGAACTAATATAACTAATGTATTTTAAATTAAATCGCTTACGTTAATGCCGCTATTGCCTAGAAGTTAAATGAATAATTATTGGTTAAGTAGGTCATAAAAATTTTGCTACGAATTATGTAAGCTGAATTTTTAAGAAATTTTTCATCTAAAACTGGCAGATTGTTTTATCTAAGTTCGTATTTATATTTTATAGCCTTTGCATAACATTCCGTTTGTTGATTGATGAGTTGGTAAATAAAGGGATTTATAAAAAATGGTAATTTTTTTCTGGTCTTCATAGGATTTTGTAGATGCTAAGTTTTGTCAATGACGTAAAAATGACGTAAAAATAAATGTGGTTTCGAATTAACGTTTTTTTCTTAATCTAAAGGAACTTTATGCCGTCGACAAATAATGTATGTAGCAGGGGTCGCGGCCTGCAAAATAAATGATTATATAAGCTCTTAATAAACTATGATCACGAAACTTAAGGGACCGTTACCATTATTAGTTGGTAAACTTAGGCTTTACTAGCAAAACGTGGCATTTAATATAGTACCATCTTTTGCAATGTTTTTTTTTATATTAATATAATGTGTCAGATCATCATCATCATCATCACCAACACCAAACACCACCACTACTACTATTACGTTCATCTTAGCTCATATACATCTCACTGTCGGGATTGACCTATTATACCCCGAGGGTCAGACGTATTGGCATAGTTTTATTTCGAGTTTTCCTTCTCTTGCACAGATGTTATATGCATATTATATCTCATCGTCGTCTATTACGACGCGCACGGGCAAAAGTGATGAATATTTTTGTAATTCATCAACACAGTTTGTCAGATAATTTTAATAAATTTATTATTTTTGATGTTATTTACACTTGATATCTAGAAATAGTAAAACGAATATCACCAAACCTTACTTTGCTCATGGTTATCATAAAAGATGACTACACTCGTAGAAGAGCCTTATAACGACCTGGGCCAACTCCATCTGATGCCGTTTGGTCAACAATTACATTCCCAAGTAGTGTTGACGTCTGGCAGGCGGCCGGTCATAAAACTATTGCCAATAACTTTTACAATATGTACTATGAAAGAAGAGTACATATAGTATCGACCCCAAGTAATCGGGATAACAGTAGGAGAATAATGATGAGCTAGAAATAGTAAATAATGTTTGATTGTAATGATATTTTGTAGAAGACATCTTACGTACATACTCGTACAACAATGTAGTAATTAAATAGAAAAGTGGTTGACTACATTGCCTTTTGTAATCTAATATTGAGGCAATGATTTCTTTTCCAGACAAACACTCGTTTTCTCGTCAGTGGCATTGCCAGAAATAAAGTCGCTCGTAAACAAGAAATGTTATAATTATGCGGGGAAAGTTCTAATTGAAAATATTGTTGAAACTGGTAGCATACAACAGGTGTTGGTTCAAGTACCACAAATATTTCACAGGTATTATAATATTTATAGTTTTTTTTCAATATTTTATTTATGTTAAATAATCACAATACGTGTAACGTGGCATGAGACGCGATGAAAGTTAATGCTCGGAGGAAATTTTTAAGTATGGATGTCGGTGGCTTTATGGACAAGGGAAGTTAAAAAAAAAGAATGGATTACGTGAGGCATTACGTAGAGAGTGAACACAGAAATAGGATCTCATTCTTCATAATGATTTCTAATGTTTACGCGAGTATTACACATTTGAAATAAAACAAGTTTTATGGATTCTATCGCGTTTGTATGTAATTTTTAATTGCCCGACGTTTTGAAAACTTTACACACAGACACCTTAGTCCTCCCGTGACCATGATCATTGTAAAGTGTTCGAAATGGCGGGAAAATAAAAATCAAATACAAAAGCGATAGAATCCGTAAAATTAATTCTATTTCAAATGTCATTTTTCATTCAAGATCTTAGTTCAGTAGATCTATAAGAACCACTACGATTACGAGGACGATACGGAGGAGGGAGAACGATGGGTCCCTTCGCAATGCTACCTGATGTTGGGAAAGCTATTTTTATCGGCGATAAGCTAGAAGTATATACAGTTAGCCTGTTTTTGTTAGGGCTATATGTCAAAACCAAAATAAGACGATAATCCAATACACTCCAATGCTAAGTATCCAAGAAACATTATTATGGTTTTAGTATTTTAGATGTGCTGTTCGGTAATGGCTTCAAATACTACCAACTCTTACTGTGCTCGTGGATGTCGTAAAAGACGACTAAGAGGTTTTATACAACCTGGGCGAAGCAATTACATTCTCAAGGGTGGTTGACGTCAGGCAGGCGGCCGATCATAAAACTATTGCCAATAACTTTTGCAGTATTTATGAGTACATACTGCGTTGACCCAAAGTAATTGGGATAAGAGCAAGAGAATGATAAGTATAGTATTTTAGTTTTATGCCAGATATAAGACACACCATACCGGTGAAGATTTGCCACATGCCGTAAGACTCAACCTCTAGAAGCGATATCTCGGAATGTGTCAGGCTAAGTCAGGGGCGGCTTTACCTATAGTGCAGAGGGTGCGGTGCACCCGGGTTAGGGTTGTTAGGGGGCGTCGAGAGCCGCTCAGGAGACATAGAGCCTCCACTGGAACGCTCGCACGGAGCGGGCACACCGAACGCAGCGAGAGCCTGACCATCTATAAACGTAGTGAGTGCGTTATTTGACAGGTTTCGTTAGGTTGCTTTGTCGTCATGCTCATTTGAAGTTACAGTAACTGCATAATCCGGTCGAGTTTACCTGGTTTCGTGTCAAAACAACGAGACGAAGCATGCGACAACGCATTGCAGCGAGGTTCGGAGTTTAGTCGAACGTGTTGTAAATATTAACCTATTCCATTTTATTTACGTATTTTGATACAAGAGGGCGCCAGGCTATTGATTGCACCCGGGCCCTACATGTGCTAGAGCCGCCCCTGGGCTAAATGACAACTCAGGAGTATCCCAACTCGGTAAGGCTAACCCGTTTGGCCCGACCACTGACTTCTAAATTTTCACGAAATTCCTAATATTTACGTATTTTGATACAAGAGGGCGCCAGGCTATTGATTGCACCCGGGCCCTACATGTGCTAGAGCCGCCCCTGGGCTAAATGACAACTCAGGAGTACCCCAACTCGGTAAGGCTAACCCGTTTGGCCCGACCACTGACTTCTAAATTTTCACGAAATTCCTAAACTCGAAAGTTGATTTGCGATTCGGTTTCTTCATAGACATTATACCTTGTAATTGGTCCCAAGGCTGAGGGAGTAGAGAAAAGTGTAATACCACATCCACACTTTGCTATATAGTTTTTACCTTAGGTTTTATAGGGCGACACAATCGAATAGACACAATAATAATAATCTACATGGCGCCAGCTTTAGATTTCAGACTAGTTATTGAGATTGACTGCAAAAATGGCATGTAATGGCAAGTGTATAGTGGGTTCGACTCTCCATGCAGGACAATATTTTGTGCAATGTACAAATTATTGTTTAGACTCTGGATGTAATTTGAGTCCGCTAATTATGTGTCTGTAAAGTTCCTCGTAGTATAAGGATTAGGTTAGGTTACTTTGAGCACGGAGTCTTTAAAAAAATGGCTGAAATAATAACAATTGCTTTTTTTTTAAACACTACCCTGCATGAACGATGTAATCCTTGTATTGTGGAGAAAGTCTCCACAAATATGCAATTACTGCAGACAAATTACACTCAGACAAAGAACAATACTTATATAACAACAATATAGAAAATACCTCTTCTTTGTACATCGCACAAAGTATTGTCCTCCGACAATACTTAGACTTAGACAATATTGTCCTCCGGGGGAATCGAATCTACGCCACTGGCATGGAAGGTCGGTATCTTAACTGCTACGCCATCTATGCAGTCAAACTGCTAACCTGTGTTAAGCGGATGTAGTTTAAATATTTAAGCCACTACATTATTATGATTGAGGGTACTCATTGATTCAACGAATCTATAATTTCAAATAAAATATATTCATATATTTTATTTGAAATTATAGATTCGTTGAATCAATGAGAATTGGTCACTATCAATGATGTAATTATGAGGTGACTTCTTATCTTTTGTTCAACAGATTCACAGCAGCCAATCCGTTAGTATCAGTAGAAGCTAGGTTTCAATACTTTATAAAAGAAATATTACCAAAACAGCGTGATACTCTCATGAGCCACACCCTCATCTATGTACCCAGTTACTTTGATTATGTTCAATTGAGGAACTATTTCAAGAAAGAGGATATTGGCTTTGTGCAGATATGCGAGTATTCTAAGGTAAGTAAGTGTCTTAAGGGTGTAGATCGTGAAAATCACCGAAAAGAGTGTTACGATTTTTCATATTTAACCTATTTACATATGATTGATATCAATGATAATTTGTATATATTACAATCAAAGACCAATAAGTATGTTCATGCTTATATTAAACTCTTAAACCTAATGGTTGTTATATAATAAACGTCAACAAACGCACAAAATTGAGTAAAAATGCAAAAACATGACTTCGTATTTTAAAGATTTAAGCCCATAAATCAACACAAATTGATAAAAAGAAACACTTTTTGAACACTGAAGAAACCAATAAGTATAGCTGTATACTTCTTTTTATACCTTTACAAACAAAGACTTCCTCTTTTAAAGCCCTAAAATCTAGATATATTTTAAGGTAAATTTTTCATACACAAATGTATGGGATAAAGCGTTCGTTTCATTCGTGCAATCTCGGTGGTCACTAACGGCAGTTCCTTTCTGTAAGTGAACGCGACACCACGCTTGTCGGCTGCAGACAGCAGAATTACGTATTGTGAATTTGTGTTTTTTGTAAAAAACTGTAAGTATAACATTTTTATAATTAATTTATTTTCAGTTAGTAGAAAGTATCGATATAATGAATGTCTGAAAGAAAACCATGATGGAACTAGATATAAATCGTAAAAAATACAATATCTACACTAATAGGTATTATAAAGAGGAAAGATTTGGATTTTTGTATGAAACGAATAAACTCAAAAAGTACTGGACCGATAATTCTTTTATCATTCGAAAGCTACATTATCACTGAGTAACATAGGCTATTTTTTTCGCAGGACTGATTGAATTTGAGTGTCATGCCAGGGAAAAGAAAGTTTTGTACGCATTATAAAAATATGAAAGCCAAAAGATCTCGGAATAAAATGTAAGTTCCTCCCTACTTATTTATTATCGCATTTGAACAGGGTACATTACAAAGCTAATACAATATGTCATATGATTTAGATCGCCCGATTCAGACATATACCTACAATAACATGTAAATATTGGTTTGTTTGTATCTATATCTATACTGATAAATAAAATTGAAGTATCTGTATGTAATATCAAAATAATAGGATTTTTTAAAAAAAAAAAGGCGATACGGAGTTCGCCGGGTCGGCTAGTATTGTCTAAATATCAAATTGTGGAAGTAGGTAGGCGACAGTGCACCTTTGTCGACATACCTATACCGCCAAACAGACGCGAGGCGCCTAGCGTCTGGCTTAGGGTTGTACAAAATAAATAAAAAGTGGATAATATTGATGAATAATATTTCCAGTATTGAAAATAAAGAAAACCTTGGGGCCGAGACTCTGAGCAACAATGCTACGCGCTGTATAGAGGTAAGTTGTTATATGTAATTCTTGTAGACTTGTTACATAAATAAACAAACTACTTAGTTAGTGATGGGCGAAGACAAAATCTCAATACCTACCTATAGATATTTCTTGCAATATTTATTATTTTCATCGAGAGACAAACACCTTAGTACCGAAATACTTCTCAATTACTTTCTCAAAAGAAAATTTATTTTCAAATAGGTGACGTCATAAAAAAACAATACCTAATGCGTAAAGAAATTATAATTTCTATTCATCAGGAACCTAATATTGTATTAATTCTTTTGCATTTTTTTAAATTTTTAATTATTTTTTATAAAAAAAATCAAGCCATTATCTTTCTTTACAGGAACTAGTTATTGAAAACGACCAAGAAGGAAAGGTGGATGAAATGGAAGTTGGGCGTAGAGTTGTAGACGTTTCTTTTTTTTTTAAAGCTCTTCAGGCCATAGGGGACCACGGTCCAATGGATTGTAAGTTAAGTTACCTCAGTATAATAGGTGAAGTAAAAGTTGGTCTGGACTCAAAACTCATCATGAAATGTAGTATGTGTAGTATGAAATTTACTGTGTGTTTGATTGAAAAGAAAGAAGATAGAATGGAAGTGAATCATCAAATTGTATCTGGTATCATATCATCTGGTGGGAGCTACTATCAGTTAAAAACATTAACTGCCGCAGTAGCCCTACCAATCATGTCACCTTCATTATACAATGAAATTAATAATACGGTTTGCGATTGGTGGGAAAAGACAGCAGCACATTCCATGGCAGAAGCTGTCAAGGAAGAAGCGGAGTACGCAGTGTCTATAGGTAGTGTTGATAAAAATGGTACACCATTAATATCTGTTGCTGTTGACGGTTGTTGGAGCAAGAGATCTTATGGTAAGAATTTTCCGCCTTGTCCGGCGCAGCTGCGATAATTGGCATTAAAACTAATAAAGTATTGTTTTTTGGAGTTAAAAATAAATACTGCGTAGTTTGTGCACGAGCCGCAAAGAACGACAGTCAGCCCTCGGAACACCGTTGTTTCAAGAATTATTCGGGATCATCTACCGGTATGGAATCGACCATAATAGTTGAGGGGTTTAAACGTTCCATTGTTGATCACGGTGTAATTTATAATAAATTTGTAGCAGACGGCGATTCCAGTACTTATAAAAAAATATTAGATTCGCGACCGTACGGTAATTTAACAGTAGAGAAAATTGAATGCAAAAATCATCTTTTACGAAACTACTGCAATAGCTTGGAGAAACTGTCGAAAGACACTAAGTATCCTTGCGAATTGCGGCAATTCCTAAAAGAAAGGTATTTGCGTTTAAGAACGGGTGTAAAATGCGCTATTAAATATTGGGGCGATCAAAATCAGTCACTCGAAGAAAAAATAAAAAATCTTAGTGAAGATATCCTAAATGGTCCACAACACGTATTTGGTAATCACCAATATTGCAAGGAGTATTTCTGTAGACCTGATACTCGTCGAATAGAACCTGTTGGGTTGCTTCCAGCAATTGTTGGATGCGGATTAATGGACGCGGTACACATTTTAAGTAAAAGACTGTCATATCATTCTAGAAGTTTAATTCATAATTGTACAAGTAATATAGTTGAAAGTTTTAACGCAGTGATTGCCAAATTAGTAGGGGGTAAGCGTGTAAATTATTCTTCCCGTGGTTCTTATGCGGGCCGATGCGCAGCTGCTGTTGTGTCTTTTAATACAGGATCGATTCATAGTAAAACTCATGTAGTAATATTTGAATCTAGTCCTAATCCTTTGATCGCGAAAGTGGAAAATTGTAATCGTAGAATCCGTTTAATTGCTAAACCTAAATTAAGATTGAAAAAGAGCCACAGCGCTGTATCGAAAGACGCTCACTATGGACCAAACTGCGAAAAACCTGATCTGAGTCCAGAATTATATGAGAAAGCCAAGTCATCTTTTTTAGCCAATTTAAAGTTGTCTTGTGCTGAAAGAGAGGAGCTTGAAAGGTCGACCCATTTGCAAAGAAGTAGTTCTGAATGGATGAGTACAAGGAGAAAATTACTAACCTCATCATCGTTCGGGGAAGTTTGTAAAAAACGAGAGAGCACAAGTTGTGCTGTTCTTGTTCGTAAAATCGTTTATGGTAGTAATATCTCCAGTTTGCCTGCTGTACGGTACGGTATCGAAAACGAAGAAACCGCAATTAAACAGTTAGAAATTCAAGAGAATATTAGTATACAAGGTTGCGGTTTGTTCGTCGACGATCAATATGAATTTCTTGGTACTACACCAGATGGCATTTATGCAAACGGTTTAATTGAAATTAAGTGCCCACATTCTTTAGCTAGCATGACTCTTGATGAAGCAATGGCCAAACATACCTTTTGGGTTAAGGACAAGGCTTCCAAGGGTTATGTCATAAATAAAAATCATAACTGGTATTTCCAAATTCAGGGACAGGTACATATTACTAAAAGAAACGTTTGCATGCTTGGCATCTAGTTTGGTGCTACTGTACCTATGAAAGTTTATATTATAGAAAAGGACGACAAATTTTGGGAGGAGAAAATGGAGATGAAATTAGTTAGGTTTTATTACGATTGCCTACTTCCAGAATTAGTTGATCCTCGGCAGTCACGAAGCATGCCCATTCGTGACGCGCCCAGTATCATAGAGGCTATGAAAGAGAGGAAAGAAAGAGCTTTACGTGTTATGAAAGAGAAGAACGCCTAATGATTTTGAAAGATACAGGTAACTTAACTACCCAGCCAGTCGATTCACGTAAACACGCCAGTCCAAAAGTCGTTTTAACTTAGGAACTTAGAAATCGCCTTTTGGTTTTCTGTTTTAAACGCACTTACTTATCTAGTCTTGGATTGTCATAAATCTTCCAATAGCTCAATTACTATACAATTTCTGAGTTACCTGGTGTAAAGAATCATAAAAATTGGTTCAAAAATACAGCGAATTGAGAATTCTCCTTTTTTTTAAGTCGGTTAAAAGGGCTAAATTTGCAAAAAACGAAGTGACGTCACTGCGCTACGGTTTTTATTACTTACGTGAATCGGGCAGCTGGTAACGTTTTCATTCTGATAGGTTTTGTGATAGCCATTGATTTTATCATCAAATTAGCAGAAATCAGAACTTGATCCGTAATCGAATGAAAAAACATTAGAATTTTGAACTCATATTTCGTTATTGTTTAATTACATACTTTTAATTAGTATATTAATAATTTACAAACTTCTGTTAAAATTAGTAAATAAATGAATTATTTACTAATTTTTGTACAACCCTAGCACGCTTTTGAGATAGCGAGTAATGACGACTCATATTTGTTATTGTGTAGTAAATAAATCATTTTTATACTTGTGTTTCATTTATTGACATTTTTTTTAAAACCCTAGGATTTTTTTTAGATATCGACGAGGTGATCGTAAACAAAAAGTAAGTATTTGAGTTTACGCAATAGGCACATTTCCTTGCGTAGAGATAAACACACTTCCTACTGAATTTGCAATTATTTTATTGAATGAATATTTTACGAATTAGAATAAATTTTGGTAGTGAAATTACAAATAAATACATAGTTGGAATTTTAGGTAAGTAGAATACAAAAATGTCAGTCCGGACCTGCTCTTGATTGTATATTATATTATAAACTAGTAACCCGCCCTCGCTATCTTCGGCAATATTCACTTAAATTACATACTATAAAAAGCATATTGATCTATAATAAATGCACAATTTATTTAAGGTACTTAATTGGATAAGGATTAATGCTGTATTGTATAAAATCACTTAGTAAATAATCATTTTTTAGTAGAGGATAAAAAATGGTTATGGTGGGTTATCCCTAAGAGATAGACATATGCCATCGTGGACTTTTTTGTTGAACTTTTTAAGATGGATAATACTGTAGTACATTATTTTGGTCTATCTCGTAGGGTTCAGCCAACGTTTGCAATATAAGCGCAAAAAAACGTGCTTATTTACGACATCACATTAGAAACCTCTAAATTAATCAGCGTTTCTCTACTATATTATGCATGTATTATACATATAAACCTTCCTTAAGAATCATTCTATTTATTAAAAAAAACTGCATCAAAATCCGAGCATACATAGGGACAGACAGACGGCGGATAGCGACTTTGTTTTATACTATGTAATGTAATTATAGAAAAACATAAAAATTGTGTCTCAACTACTCTTATTAATCTATTAAAAAGAATTAACAGCTAGTTTCCAAAAATTCAACGTTATTGTTATGCTGTAAATATTCAAGTTCAATAACAATTTCTCAACGTGGAACGTTTGTTGCAAAACATTTTGAAAATTGCGCTCTCTAGGTCATTCATCCGTCCCGTCGGATGTTACATTAAACTTTGGCGCTGCGGTCGCTCGAAATCGATATCTCAGGCCAACAATCTACACCCTTAATTAAATCCTCGAAGGGGTAGGAATGTGGGTGTACGTGGGCGTCATCATTTATGATTCTCTTCCTGCTCTTATCACAATTAGTTAGGGCGACTTAGGTAGTTTTATGATGGATGGTTAGAATCAGAAAAATCCAAAATTGTAATGAAGTTATGAGCAGAAGTTACTACCATTATACACTAGACCTATGACCGGAATTGTAAGCTTGTAAATGTTTCTTTTTCAAGCAGGACTAAATATATCACACATTGTTAAACTATGATAATGTTGAGAATTACTGAAAAAAAGACCTTGCTTTTTATACATACATATCATCACGCCATATCCCTTGTAGGGTAGGCAGAGAGAAGAGATTGCCAGAGAACTCTATCTTTGCATACTTCACTCGCTTTCTCAACATTCATAATTCTCTTCATACATGCTCGCCGGTTTCGGAGACTCTTGACTCCAACTTCCTTCAGTACGTGACCAATCTGGTCTAGGTAGGTTTGTCTCGGTCTCACCCGGTGCCCACATCCTTCCACTTTCGCATTATATATCTTCTTAACCAGACGTTCGTTCGGCATTCTTTCCACATGTCCGAACCATCGGAGCATTCCTTTTCACATCTTTACACCAATACTCTCTCATACCTACTCGCTCTCTTACGTCGTCGTTATGAATGCGATGGGTCAGCCTAACTCCACAGATTTTCCGTAGAGATCGCATTTCGATCGAATTAATTTTACTTTCATGATCTTTTCTGCGTACCCAACTCTCGCTTCCATATAGTAATGTTTGGAACAAGCACTGCGTTATGAATTGCTACACGTGCCTTCTGGCTGAGGTGGTGGCTACCGAGAAGTTGCCCCAACGCTCCGTTCACTCTATTTCCCGGATTCACTCTTCGCTCTATATCAGTGGTGTACCTTCCATCTCGGCTAAATCCACATCCAATATATACAAATTCATCCACTTGGTCTAATACATCATTACCCATTGTTACTCTTACATCTGTTCTAGCTTCATCTCTTTCGAAGACCATTATTTTGGTTTTGCTCACATTAACACATAGACCCCTTTTCTTACAATCTTCTGACATTGAGTCGACTAGTTTGCAGGCCAGTCGCTGACTGCGCCAGCAGGACTGCATCATCTGCATAGAGCAGATGCTTGTTTTTTATATCAACACGATTTTCCCAAACGCGTTCTTGACATTATCGCCAAGGCATATAATCGTTGTTAGCTAATGCTGTGTAGCTGCTGTCCATATAAAGATTTTTTTAGAACCGTTATCACACTGCGTAGCGACCCTAGGTCCGGACGAAATCTTGCACGTATTAAATTTTTTGTACTTTTGACTTCTGTGATGGTTTTTGTTAATGCTAATGGTGGCAAACGAGCGAGCAGTATACCTGGTGGTAAGTGTTACTACCGTCCATGGACCTTTGCAATATAACTAGGTCGCTGCCTGCCAATAAAAATCCTAAACACATCCAGAAAGTTGGGCTTCCGGCTCTCACGCTTACCGAAGCGCGGCATATTGCCACTGCTCAAACGCCGATTTTCTGCGAGAGTGTGGTACTCCGGACGGATTGGCCGCGGGTTTAGGCAAAACTGTCAACGGTGTGGTCCTTTACTATTATTGATACATAATGTAATATAGTATGAACTATGAATTCTATCATTGCAGGATGCTAAAATTGCTCGAGCGAGAGATATGTTCTTTCATACTGAAGCTCACTTCATGCTTTATTCGGAAAGAGTACATTTCTTCAGGAGATTTAGGATCAAAGGAATACGACATATAATTTTCTACCAGCCACCTACGTATCCACATTTCTTCTCAGAAATGTGTAATTTAATGCAGGTATGTTGGATCAAATAATTTTATTTCTTCATGACATCGCCTAATCACTGCATCACGGTACACGTCAGAAGATAGATCTCCTAACTTTTGTTATTCTCAATCTTATTGAATATTTTTAATAGAAAGAAAGTAACGCTTTTTTTTTAACTAATATCGGTGGAATATAATTTTCCATGGAACAGCAGTTCATTGCGTTAACACTTAGAATTCTAGAATCACTCCAAATGAGGGTACACATTTGGGGGTACATATTCATTCACAACACATTTTAGGGTACATGTTCATTCACAACACATTTGAGGGTACATACTCATTCTCAACACATTTGAGGGTACATATTCATTCTCAACACATTTGAGGGTACATATTCATTCTCAACACATTTGAGGGTACATATTCATTCTCAATACATTTGAGGGTACATATTCATTCTCAACACATTTGAGGGTACATATTCATTCACAACACATTTGAGGGTACATATTCATTCTCAACACATTTGAGGGTACATATTAATTGTTATGGATATTCTTAAAATTGATATATGATGATACAGCATGCTCTCCCTTGCTACGGTGTTTTTTTTATAAATTTTCTATATATATATATATATATATATATATATATATATATATACCCGGCGTCCTTGTGGTTACTGAACAGAACTTAGCCGTTGCGGCTGGGTAAATTTTACCCACGTACATTATTGTATACTAAACTAATATTATCTCAAAATTAGTGTTAATAGGAGAAATAGGTAATAATACACATTTCTTATAAAAAATTAACATTTATTTATTACAAAATAAGCACTCCTACTAAACAACCAAAAAACAAAAATTATCCTACTGAGATCAATGTTTTAGAACATAACTTAAAAAGAAAAACTAATCACCATTTAGGTATATAATATATATTTATTTTAACGAGTTAACACAAATTTCAGAATTTACATAAATTCTTGTTCTGTATCACTGCTTTGACTTCGCTCCGAAATCTGGTTGATTTCTCCTTCGTCTTAGCTGTACTGTTCATTGTCGCTAACCTCAGCTTATTCAAACAAGGCTAGAAGTCGTCTTTATTCGTTTTCGTAAAACATGGTTCGAAAACTGTGAAAAACAATATAAAATTTATCAATAAACAATAAAAAAACAAGTAAACTTAACATAATTAAAATATTACGTGGCCATTGTGGCCGGGTAAAACTTACCCGCGCACTCTTTACAGACGTATATACTCCATCCTAGACGCAGCGCCACTACAGCGAGTAGATAATATGATCAAAGCGATCTAAATGACGTTAATCGCGCGCTTTTTGTTTTAAAGTTACAACGGCTTTAAAATCTGTCGGGTATTAGTTACCCGACAACAATGACGCCGGGTTAAGTAAATTTGCATGTCTAATGTTATCTACGTCTATTATTATTCAAGATTCTTTCCTTTAACTTTTTCTTATGATTTCTATGGTGTAGGATTGCCACGGATTTGCCAATGACATATGGAATAAGATTTATTTTCATCGTCGTTAAAATCAGTTTTTTTTGTGTGCGACTTAGTTGTTAGTTGTAGATGGCTATGACAACTTTACCTGGACTATGGGTGAGCGCTGAGAGCTCTCAACCCGATAAAATTAAGGTTCAAACCAGTAGTGATATTTGACAATTTATCAGTCTATGTGATTGATAAACTTCGAAATGTCATTGTGCTCTATTTGAACGCGACAGCCCATTGTACCGCAATAGCTCAGCGTTGCAGTCGATTGTTCTATTCAATAAGCTACTGTTATTTAAAATGGTCTTATATCAAAGTTGCTTTGAAAAGTATGGGGTGATGACACAATATAGATATAACCAGTCATCACATCGATTATTCTCATAATGCATACTGACATGTGGAGAGCTGTGATCTACATGTCACTCTAGGTTAATTCAATAAAAAAAAATATAGACAAACTAAAGATGAATATTTACTATGTAATGATGGAATAAGAATATAATTCACTACCTACTCTCTTTCCCGTGGGTGCTGTAAAAGGCAAAAAAATCGGCATAAAGGCCTACGCCAACCCGACTGAGCAGTGTATAGCAAAACAACTTCCTTCACATAGTCGAGTAGGCTGAGATAATAGTAGGGCTCCCAACTTAAGATTTTTGTTATTTTCATGTATATGTATTACAGGAGTCCAATCAAAACAAGTATGGTGGTAGCGAGTGCAATATGACTGTGACAGTACTATTCTGTCAATATGATATACAGCGAATCGCCGCACTGCTGGGCGCCAGTCGCGTGGCACGTATCTTACGATCTGATAAATCTGTACATATGTATGTAACTGGAGATCACTGATACAGTATTTTTTATTGAAATATACATATATATATATATATATAAACATTGATTGTTTTTTTATTAAATTTTAACTCCTGCATTACTAAATATGCGTGTGACGCAGTAAGAATAAAATTTACCACCCACTGCCTTACCCGTGGGTGATCGTAAGAGACGATTAAGGGATATAAAATGCATTCAACATCTATGCAAAAGAAGGAATAATCGAAACAAAATCCTACACCAACACGTCTGATCAGCGATAGTAGGTCAATTTCCATTGGAGGAGGCTCGAGCCCAGTGGGACATATGTGACCTGAGAGGATGATAACTAAATATCCTGTAATGACTGGAATAAGATTACAATGGCTGCGAATCCTTTTTTCCCTCGGTGCGTATCGTTATTACGATACAATTATTATTGATAAAATGTAAACTGATAGATATTATAGATCAGATACATATATTAACATATGGTAAATAATTTCTGTATGGTGGCGAAGTAAGATTACAGTGAACTGCAAGATAGGGAGTGGTGAACCACCCCCTATCTTGCCCATAGGTGTCGTAAAAATGACTAAGAGATATAACAATAGCTGTTATACAAACATAACAGCTATTCAAGAGAAGGAATCTGGAATGAAAACCCTATACCAACCCGTTTGAACAACGTGGTATAATTAGGTCAACTTCATTCCCATTATGGTGGAGGTTCGAGCTGAATAATGGGACGTGTATTATTTCTTAGTTGTATGATATATGTTTCACTGTTGGGCATAAGATACTACATAAGAGAAATACGTAGGTATTAATCTACCACGTCAATAACTCCACTGCACAGATGGAGTAGTGGGTAAGATACCAACCTTCCGTGCCAGTGCCAAGGGTTCGATTCCCACGTAGGACAATACTTTCTGCGATCCACAAAGTGTTGCTCTGAGTCTGGGTGTAATTTGTCTGCGTTAAATTGCATGTTTGTAAAGTCCCCCGCAATACAAGGATTATTTCCTTAGTGCAGAGTGGTGTCTTTTAAAAAGAAAAAACTTCTCTAGCCGGTTGCGTTAGAACAGCAGTAATTTCTAGTTTTCCATCTGTTGCAATGCTGCTATGTCATTGCCTACACATAGATTCTTCATTATTCACAATCTATGATAATAATAATACCCACAGATCTATGATAATAATAATACCCACAGAAATATACATAATAATACGAATAATAAAACAAAATCATTTTCATTAAGTACGTATATTTACTTTATTCCAATATGAAACTAAAATTAGGCGTATTTCCAACTAACCATATTGTGATAATTATATTAATACCTACTTAGATTAAACAACAACACATGGAGACTAGAATAAGGAGTACCATCTCAGTGTATTAAGAAGTGTCCATTGAACGGGAGCAAATTAAGGTGGCGCTATAGTAGCAAGTGTAAGATTTTAAAAAGAGCGCCACAAATTTCATAGGTTCATAGGTTATTATTTATCAAATCACAGCTGACTACGTAACTCAGCACACTTCACTCTGCTTATTACTGCTACATTCATATCATTTCCACTTGCTACACTAGCGCTATTTCGGTGAGTGTTCGAACAATAATGTGCTGTTTACAAGTGGACACTTTTGACTAATCCCCCATACAAGATGGTACTCCTTATTCTAGTCTCCATGCAACAACAAAATAATTCTATTTAAAATTATACTCTAGTTAACTACATAGAGTAGTTAAAGTCGCAGTTTGTGTTACTTTGTTAAATGATAAATTTATAATAAAAATAAATGTACTTGACTTCTAATGTTTACGCGAGTATTACACATTTGAAATAAAACTACTTTTACGGATGCTATCGCGTTTGTATTTGATTTTTAATTTCCTGACGTTTCGAACACTCAGTCCTCCCGTGACCGTGATCACTGTAAAGTATTCGAAACGTCGGGAAATTTAAAATCAAATATATACGCGATTGAATCCGTTAAAATAGTTTTAAATAATACTACTTTTTATGTGATTGGTATTCCTATAGACTTCTGTTTATTACATTTGCTTTAAATATTAAAGTTATGCATATGCGATTTAATGACAATGGTATTTTATTTATACCGTAACATAAAAGCGGTAACTACAATACATTGATTTAATGTAACACAATATAAGCAGTGAAGCCATCGAGCAAAGAGAAATATTCCTCATAGTTTTTTATATATATCTCTAATTCGTGTTGTTATTGCCATATTAGCTGGTAAATATTTGTGTTAGAATGAATGTAGAGATTCTTATTAGGCATAATGTACACTAGAGCTGCCCTTTTGTCACGTTATATACATAACTTGGATTTACATAAAAATAAAATAATATGCTCGTGTCGCCTCTACTTAGGTATGTTAAAAATATTCTATTCTTCACCTTTGTTGCATTTTTTTTTTAAATATCTACTTGCGATTAGATTGGAGTGGTGATAAGTTATTCAAAAATGTAAAATAAGTATGTGACTCGCTCGTGAAGTTTATATTTGTAATGATTGAGGACCCTTGGGGCGGCACACTTAAAGCATTACTTATTTTTACAGACCGTCGCGCCGCCTACAGATTGGTTGTACAAACTTAGCTGCTGCCATTTTGTCCTGTCTGTCAAACGTTTGACAACTGAGAATTGTTATTTTTTGTTCCTAGCGTAGGTACTTATTGTCATCGATCTATTTTCGGTTAATGATGTACTTTCTGAAAATTATCTCAACTTTCATTGTTAAGCTGACATTATGATTGTTTCGTTCTCAGCTGATATGGTTTTTTATATTTCAGGGTAGATCTCATAGTAAAAGAAAATTCTATATAATTACACATATAGATATGTTATGTATGTATATCACTTCAACTTTAGTTCACCGCCTAAACTCTGGGTAGCAGCACTTTCCATACATGCACATTTTATAATCGAGTTGCCACTCTTTTTCAGTTTAATAACTTTACTCTTTGTTGAGGACCGAGAATAAAAACTTGTTTTGCGCGCGAAAAATGATTGCCATTCGTACAACTTGAACCCACGTCGATTGAAAATCCGATCTAATCGTCTTACCAATTAGACGAGCGTGGGTGTTGCGCATGATAACTAAATTTTCGCTCATATTATCTTTACAGGAGACGTTTTACACGCCATCTGTAGGAAAACGTTTACACTTTGACCGAGAATTTTAACTAAAATATGGGAAGAAAGGCTATTTTAGTTACGAACCTAGATTGTTTAATTTTAATTACTGAAGCACAAGGCTGGAATAGGAATAAACGAAAACAACTATCTATTGGTATTATAATGGTCATCTATATTAATCTAACAATTCCCACATACTATCCTGTCTATCGCTGCACTCGCTTACGGATCAACGACATATAGCTCACTGTGGAACTTCTCGACCATTTATAAAACGTAGAGAAGCAAATCAGTGTTCCAATTAATATCAAATAATATTGACAGTTGTATTATAGACTAAATAAAAAATACTGCGACTAAGACGACGAAAGTTCTTTTAAAATTAAGTTAACATTTAATTTTTCATTACCTAAGTACATATTTGAATTAATGATTATAATATATTTTTAATTTTACAAGTTGGTGTTTACAGTTCAGCCTTCTGATGACATTGGCTAAATTTTGATAGTGCTACTTACTTTGCTATCGGGCGGTATTGTTGTTTCATTAATGCTAACTTCTCCAGATATAGTATCTAAAAAATTCGTATCGAATTTGGACCGAACTGTGGATGTCACATAAGTTTGAATAATGATAACACTCCAAGTTACACAATAAAATACTTGTGCAAATAGAAATTGTACTTTTATAATTTTAAAATTACAATTGTTTTACATTTTTTTTAATTTCGATAAGGCATTTTTTTTGGGACAGGCTATGGTATGGTTACATCCCGCCCGATTCGCTCGAGGCGACGGAAGGGACCCCATAACCTGTCGTACACGTAGCTCTCTTACGCCATGTTGGCGGGCCGCCGGCTCTTGTAATCAGTGATTTTAATTAGGTTTGTCTGATTTTTTAGTTGCTTAGTGTTTTATTCTCATATATGTGTATTATTTTTAATTACATTCTTATCAAATGTAGTCCAAATTCGAGCTTGCGTAAACTAATAGTGTTGCAATCAATTTATATTCATATCATTGCCATCCTTTGGTTATTTTTTTAAATATTTACATTCAAATAAACTGACAGTATACTCTTTTTTTTATATTCTGTATATTTTTTTCATTCACAAATTTAAAAACGACATAAGAAATAATATGAATTATATTCGGTGTCTAATAGCCATATATTATTTTAATTTGTTTTTTGGTCGACTTAAATATCTAATATGATTTACGAGTGCGGTGTGTTCGTCATGTAATGTCTGTAATGTTAAAAGAACCAATGTCATCGGAAGTTGCGTTGATAAATTCTGGCGCAACGTTAGGCAAGCTCGTCGTTTCTTGAGGTAGGTCCGTCGTGGGCTTTTCTGTGTCTGTAGAATTAAAGTTGATGTTGGTTGTATGATGAACAATGCTTCCGTTTACTGTGATATTGCCTCCTCCTAGAAAATAAAAAATAAGTATGTTAAGATATATTTATTTATCACTATATAGATAACCAGGGTTGTTTGGATTTGATACTAGTCTTTCATTTATTGTCGAATCCATTCACCCAGCTGGGAAGCGTCTAAGTGTACTTCGTTCTTTAGGAGAAGATCCTAACACCAAATGTCCCCTGAGCATGAATGTGATCTTAACAATTTCAAAGGCACAGCAGACGATCGCTTTGCTGTGCTCATACATGCAACTCTGTATAGCTTTGTCCTTGGAATTGCTAAACCTTGAGTCGCGGTTATCACTTATTATGAGAAAGTCGTACGGATCCTCTTCCACAGAACATAATAAAAAGATAAGAATACTTATTCTTTAAATACGTTAATAACAAAATTCGTGAATAAATATAGTTAACAATTTTTCTTTTATAAAATATACACAATTTTGATTTTAAATATTAGCATTTTGACTTTAAATATTAGCATTACATACCCAAGTAAATGTAGATTGAAATAAAAATATAAATTATCGTTAGAGTAGGTACTGATGGCTCCATTCTTTTAGTTACATATGTTTCTTACTTATCAGATTTTGATTAGTTTTTATAAGATTTCGAATGTTCTATCTTCGTGCCATCTGTTAGTTTCAAGACCTATTACTGAACTAATTATTATTTTCTATGCAAGGATACTAGGTATTTTGCTGATATCCTTTTGCTTTCCAGAGCTTGGGCGATATTTTTCTTAAGATAATGGCAAATGCCTGTACAAAGCAAGGCCTTAAACCTTTTGAAATTAATATCGCATACAAATTTTATACAGCATTAATTTTAAAATATTTCTAAGCACTTATCTAAAATATAAAAGACATAAAAAGCGACGCAAACATATTTCTAGTTCACCTGAACAGTTAAAATGGTTTATGGCGTTAATGAATGTGGTGCAGATGTAATTATTTACATTGGTAAACACTAACATAGACAAAAATATATACAGTCTTATAAATATTTAGATAGATATTTTTCTAAGAAACGCAACAGTATTTGGAACGTAATAATTTGGCTTAAAATATTTTTATCACCATTCAGATTTAGAATGTTTATGTTGATTTGAGAGGGTAAGGCCATCCGTGCATAAGAAGATAGGTCGCGCGGCCATGGCTACAGTAATCTGTTTTACATCTCGAGGCTTCAGTTATCGTTCGATGAATACGCTGTCAAATGTTGGGCATACGGTTAAGCATCGTCTATCCAGTGCAATATTAGTTTAGTTCAATAAAATTTCGTATAAAACTCATTTCTATAACTATTGCTGCGTGGAATGACTGCTTATTACTTGGCGGTGTTACAGGTGCGACCTCATCATCCGAATGCTGGCCATGCAGATAAAATCTGTCCATCAGCGGCAAAATACACATCATTAATATGTATAGGTACCTCATCATCATTCTCCTACTCTTATCCCAATTACTTGGGGTCGATACAATGAGTACTCTTCTTTCATAGTAGGTACATATTGTAAAAGTTATTGGCAATAGTTTTATGAACGGCCTCCTGCCAGACGTCAACCCTCCTTGGGAATGTAATTGTCGACCAAACGGCATGAGAGGGAGTCTGCCGCTGAATAAGGCTCTTAGTCGTCTTTTTCGACATCCGCCACCAAAGAAGGGTTGGTAGTATTCGTAACCGTTACCACACAGCAATAATATGTATAGGTACCTATTAATGTAAATACAGCGTCACATTGTCGAATCTAATTTTTAAACCCGCCGAATAGATTTATTAATAAAATTTTTGTGAATGTTTAGGATTGCTTCTAGTTTAGAAGATGGGTTCGTTTTTTTAGCAACTCTACGATGCCGAATAACTAATATCTTTATTAAATGCGTATTTCAATTTATATATAACTTACGATGGACGTAATCTTGTGGGTGATCAAACGAATTCTGTCGCGGTAAGCATTTTCTGTGCGATTTTAATCTCACGGAAGTAGGTGCGTAATGCGTTAGGAATTTATTTTCTACACAAGGATTTACTCCTTGTGCTGCGCCGTGGGGGACTTCATAAACATACAATTAACAGTACCAACTTACATCTACACTCAGATCAATAAATCGCATAAAGAATTATCCACATCCGTAAGCTGTGTGGTAGCGGCTATGAATACCACCTACCCATAATTTGGTCGTTTGGTCAATAATTACATTCTCAAGGAGGGTTGACGTCAAGCAGGCGGCTAGTCATAACACTATTGCCAATAACTTTTGTAATATGTAGGATGGAAAAGGATATTGCATCGACCCCAACTAATTGACCCCAAATAGGAGGATGATGATTACACATCCATCACATAAAATCTTTAGAGGACGAACTGGCCCCTGTGGCTGTGTTATGTAGTCTTTTTTCTCTTTTCTTTTAACAGACTTTAGTCGGGCTACACCCTGCCCAAACCGTCCGAAGCAACGGAAGGGCGGCGTACAGTTTCATATTAACCTGTCGTATTCGCAAACTTTGGTGACGTAACACAGCCTGGTTACCTGAAGTGCAAAAATTAATAATTTATTTTAAATTTGATGTGTTTCGACTGTGGTAGTGGCCACGAATCGAACAAACATCAACATTAGGAAAAAGATAGGTACAGGACGCAACCTATTTTTTTTATTTTGCTAGGCTATGGTCCTGACAAACGTCGCCCGTTCCGCCCGAGGCGACGGAGGGGCAGCGCGTGGCCCCATAACCCACCGTATTTCCTCCCCATCGCCTTTGGGCCAGCCACTGGTCCCTTGTCAACCGCTTCCTTGCCATCTGTGGCCAGGCCGGCGGGTTACAGGACGCAAACATACAAAACAGTAAAGATGGAAGTGGTCGGGACACATGGCTAGATGAAAAAACAAATGGAGCAAAATAATTACACTCTGGTATCCAAGGGAAGGTAAAAGAAAAAGAGGCAGACAACAAAAAAGATGGGACGATGATATCAGGCAGGTTGCAGGTATATCACGGAATAGAGTAGCCAAAGAGAAATCAGAAGTTAGTTCGTCTTCTTCTTCTGTTAGGGGAAGAAGACAAGCTGTGCTGAACTAACGTAAAGTGCGATTATCCCAATTAAGAAAGATGATGGGTAGCTTACCACACAAATTTTGAAATCGTAACAATTGCCTTAAGTGCTACTGTTTGGTCTTTTTTGAGAAATACCTATCATAAATCAATCAATATTATTATATTATTAGCCTAACTGTAGGTTTGGTATACGCATTAAGTTATCTATGGCGCCCATTTTCCGTCATTGTGCTATAGTTGCCAGTCAGCTAACCTCACAGTTCAGTTGCTATGTTAATTTAAATACCTGTAATTTCCCAATAAATTAGCTAATTCAAAGACTTTCCAGATTGTTCCTGGCCTAAATTGGCGAAAGCCATTAATCTTAATAACGCTTTCAAACTATAGATTGTATAACTCTGGTCCAAACAAATATTAATTTAGAATAGAAGCTTATACATACATACATATCATCACGCCATATCTCTTGCACGGTAGGCAGAGAGAAGAAGCTGAAGCTTATTGTAGTCACAATAGTAACAGAGTCACTGCTCCACTAAGTAAATATTATTTTAAATTTACTTTATTTAACGTCTAAAAAATTAAGTATGTATATGGGTTTTTAATTATTATTAGATATGTATTACCTCTTAATAAAGTTCAGTCGTAAATCGCTAACAGCGCAGCGCTTGTGTGGTCTAGGTACTTGCTTGCCTCTTTGATCGCGGTTTACTTTGTTACACAACCTAGTTCCGTTTGAGTTAATATAGTTCAAGAATGATTGATTGCTATAACATTTTTATTTATTATATTTGCGAAAGTGAATGAGCGTTAAGACTGTACTCGCGGTTAAACTCGTGTTCCAACGGCATAATATCAAGGCATCTCAAAGAGTTCAACACTTGGAAATTCCTTGATATTATACCGTTATTATTATATATTTTAGCAGCTTTGTTATGTTTAAAAGTCACTGTGGCTGTTGGATTCATGTCCTTAAATACCAAACCCTTTGATCAACGTGGTAATTTAAGTTAATTTTCTTCCTAAGGAAGAGATGTGTGCTCAATAGTGGCAGGGTTAAAAGTCGGAAAAAGACAGAAAAAAATCTTTTTCTGGTTTTTGTTAGATTGACCTGAAGTTTAAGTACCTACTTATAATATACAGTATACCACAAGCTATATTGGAGGTGCTTACGTACTCTTAGCGAGTGCACGTTGCTCACTGCGCTATTCTGGTCAATTCGTTTGAAACCATATGATTTATATGTTATAAACATGATCAGTGAATAACCGAGTGTGAGTTATTGTGACTACCAAGAGTAACAGCTAAATTTAGAGTTTCTGCTGGAGGCGTATGCACAAACACTCAAACATTGACGGTTACCGTTCACGGTCTTAAGAATTCAGTTACGATATTTAATCGGATCGATATTCATTTGATGATTTTGTCTGGTAAATTCTACCTGCAGGTCTACTATATGTAAACATGGCGGGCAATATAAAAAAAAATATTATTGCCATCTTTATTGTAAAAATGAACTAAGCAGATATTATAAATTGTAGAATAGCTTCTATTTGTGACTTCACCCGCGTAATAAGTAATTTAACTAAAGTTGAACTCGGTCCTCCCGTGACCATGATCAGTGTTCGAAACGTCGGGCAATTTAAAATCAAATACAAACGCGATAGAATCCTTAAAAGTAGTTTATTTCAAATGTGTTATACTCGCGTAAACATTAGAAATGATTATACAGTTGAACTATTGTCCTATAGGAACGTATTACCAGGATAAAAAAGTATCTTATGTGTTAATCAAGGCAATTTTCTATCTATGTATAGGCTAATTTTCGTTCAGATCTGTTCAACGGTTTGTTCGTGATTGAGTAACAAACATCCAAACATTTTTACAAACTTTTACATTTATAATATTAGTAACGTAAGTCACTTTAGCCTTTGATCTTTTGGATCCTATGATGTTTTATTAATTATGCCAGTATTTTATTAAGAAGTTTTGTTAAAGTTCTTGCAAAAGTATGAACAATATAACATAATATACTTTCATCACTGTAACTCCTGTAATCTGCATCCACCGTAAAAGGTGGGAGGTTTGTCAATCAGCAAGTCTCGGCAGAAGTTGTTAATTGTCTTGGGAACCCTAATAAATTGAGTTAGAAAAGGAAAAACAAGAGACGTTGGAAAGATTTTACTGCCCTCCTTTGCAAAGCAGGGGATATGAAGTAAAAATTGGTTAACAAACCAATAGTTAAGCAATGTACAGCAACGTGAAGTGCAGCAGTACAGCACCACGTATATGACAGCGCTTAAGCGACCTATATGTGACCTTCAAGATTGATTCAATAGTAGGTATGGCGGAAACGCTTGAACGCACGGAAATTTTCTCGATTCTCTCGAGTTGCTTCAAGGTCTGTATAGTATACTCTCTAGATCTGACTTGCAAACTTTCTAACGTGAGGTCGTGTTTATTACGCCCGAGATTGCACTCCCAGAGGATGTGGAGAGCTGTTTGTTCAAAATCGCAGTTAAAGGTGGAACATAAACAAAATGGTGAAGCTACTAGCTTAAAATAGAATAATTTCTAAAATTCTCAAGGTCAGTGAGGAATTGGGCTGAATGATGATCAATTTCTAGTCATATTTCCTTTAAACGCTTAGAAATATATGAAAAGAATAAATATATAGTCACCTAGGACGTCGGCCCTTTATTTATGAATTACACCTTGCCTGTCATTCGCTCATCGTACACGACAAATTATGGCGCAAAAATTTTAGTAATTTTTTTACGATCGCTTGTCCAAAGAAAATCGATGTTCATATTTCCACCTTTTTTTTAGAAGAATAATATATTGATGTGCGCTTTTGTAACTCTAAGTCAACCGAAAGTATGCATGCAAGTATTGGTAAGGCTTCGGTACTAACTGTTCTGAATATTAGCGCTAATCGTTGACTCTAAAGTACCTAAAGAACGTCGAGCCGCGCTTATGGTAGCACGAAGCGCACCATAACACACACAACTATGTGACTGCATATCTAATTTTAAGCGTATTAAAACGAAGGCCCAGGTTAACGGGGCGTCGACGAGAGAGGAACCCGAGAGGGTATACCGCCGGGCGGGCCACTGAAGATAAAGATCGGGTACCGGTGGTCCGCTCGCACGGCGAAGAAGAGGTGCTTGCAGGGTGGGTTAATGAGGTTGCGCGGCGCTTCTTCCGTCACCCCGGACCGATTTGGCGGGGTGGGACGTCCATAGCCCACCGCAAAAAAAAAAGGTTAACGTTAACGAAACACTAATAAGTGCATAAAAATTTTCACCTACAATTTTAATGTGTTCAATGAACGAGATTTTTTTAATGAGAAACTTAGCATATTTATCTAGTAGATAATTATATATTGTATTTAAAATTGATCCGTACGGTCACAAATAATAGCAAATAATAAAGAGTAAAAACTATTAATAAAATTATATAGACACCCAGCAGTTAGACCCGCCTTAAGCGAGTCATGCGTTTGAAACTGACATCTATGTAGCAATTTTGGATTGCATAGATGGCGAAGTGGAAATACCGACCTCTCATGCCTAGTTTTTTTTTGTGTTTTTTCCTGTTAGCTGCAGATGGCTTTGGCAGCTTTACACGGACTATGGGTGAGCCCTGAGGGCTCTCAACCCGAAACCCTAGTGCCTAGTGTTATATATAGTTTCATTTTCCACGTAGGATAATTCTTAGAGCGATTCACAATTGATTGTTTTGAATCTGGGTGCAGTTTGGGTCCAATATTTGCATTTTTGTGAAGTTCCTCACAATACAAGAATTTATTTTTTAGTTCCATTGTCTACAACAAAAAGAAATTATAATGGCCTACTTATAAATTTTCATTGCTCTTAATTTTTTGTGACAATTAGTCTCATATTTCACATAATAATAAAATTTTAGATATGCTAAATCGTAGAAGCATCATAGATGTATAATTATGCTGTGACTTAACTACCTATGTAACTGCCTCTATGTGGTAGTGTGTAATAGGTATTTATAAAGTTACTTAAAGTGTCGTAAAATTTACAAGTGTTAAGGTTTCAATACGATTTAGGCTTAGTTATTCTTAGAGAGATATAGAACGCATAGAAAAGATCTAATTGTCTACACCATAGATTCGGAACACGCATAAGTAGGTACCTAGGTATAAATTATATATGATATCACGCATGGCAAAATGTCATAAAATGAAATCTCAGAATCAATAATCGATTAGTTGTTTTACTCATTTATAATTTAACTTTACAGGACTCTCAGATTAATCTCTGTAATCTCTAGAGGTTAGTTTATTTGTTGTGAAGACTCATTAGCCACCAAATAGCCACATAATAATTTGAAGTTAATATAAAAATAAGCAAGATTTATTTATGGAAATATTTTAATAAAGTACCTAGACTATGGTGAAAGAAGCTATGTATATAGTATTGTATACCTATTTTCGTGTGGTGACGGAGTAAGAATACAATTCACCACCCCCTATCTTACACGTGGGTGATCGTAAGAGACGACTAAGGGATGTAAAACGTATATAACAACTATGCAAGAGAAGGAAAACTCGAAACAAAACCCTATACCAATATGTCTGACCAGAGTGGTATAGTAGACCAATATCCCTCCCATTTTGGAGAAGGCTCGAGCCCAACAGTAGGACAAATATGAGCTGTAATGATGATGATGATACCTATCTCTTGAGAAGTAGCTAGATATAACATTACTACGTTTCTTAATGGGTAGATACATAAGCATAATTATAGGTACGTTCTTTATATTATGTAGTTAATTTTTTTAAAAGGTATTTAATTAATAACCTCCTACTTTTACTGCATTTAGTTAGCAGATATACGATAACATAAACATCTTTATAGCTGTTATATTCTCATCTTCCTGTAATATTTATTAGTGAAATATGCAAATAAAGTGACTATAACTACATCTTTAAAATGTTTAGTTGTGTGACGTTTTAGTTTATTATACAATTTTATTTAAGGAGGCGGAGGAGGAGGGAGTCAACATAGAGATTAACAGCGGCCATCTGTGTGGCTGGGACCATTTATAAAATAACGTGTTTGCTGATTGCTCGTCATTCTATCAAACTTTTATTGAAACTAGGCAATTTAAGATATCCCGACTTTGGCATGTAATCTAAAAATCGTATTATTGAAGAAATGTTAGTGTAGAGGCACGTTGGAGTCATTTTTGCGAATTAATGGCTTTTTAAAAATTTCATCAAATATATTTAATTTATTGTGATGGCAGTGTAAGAATACAATTTACCACTCCCTTGTCGTAAAAGATGATTAAGGGATTTAATATACAGATAACATTATAGGAAGAGAAGGGAAGCACGGAATAAAACCATATCCATTCACTCATCTAACCGGTGTGCGCACTATATATGTCAATTTCCTTCCTATTGTAGGGAGGCTCGAGCCCAGCAGTGGGACTTATATGAGCTGAGATGAAGATGATTTTGAGATAATACTAGATTAATAATACAGTAACTTTAATTTAAACAAGGTTTACTATTTACAATTTGGATAATTTATGCGTGTGTTGTAAGAGGGGCATAAGTAGATATTATAATTGAAGAAGAAGGACAATTTGAAATAAAAGCGTATGCCAATCTTTCTTCTAGTGGGGTAATATAAACCAATTTTGCTCCTATTATGGAGAAGACTCATTACCAAGAGTGGTACGTAAGATAAGAAGTTGTAAAGAAAATCTAAAGTGCTGTGTGATTGCAGTGATAAATATGCATAACTCAAATATTGTTCATGGGTACAACAACCAAGCTGACTATAATTTTTACATATTCCAGGTTCAGGTTTTAGGTTATTACTTCAGGCCTAAACCTAGCCTAAACCTTACATCTTCTGTTCTTTTAACTATTTCAAATAAAATGTGCCAATTTCTTGCAAATTGGCATAAGGGCAATAAAAAATTTGCTTATATAAATTAGAACTGTTATAAATCAACGTTATAAATAAAAACTGACTCAGCATTCAACGAAAATTTACAGTTAAATAGAGGAATTCATAAACACACACGTTAAAATGACTGTACCTAGCTCATGTTATTTTTAAGTCGATAAATATACAAAAATACTTAAATCGTGGATTAACTTTAAATCGTGGGCGCTTTTATCAGGAACTATAAATGCTTTAAGAATCTCTTTAGTAAAGAGCAATTGTAATTTGTAATATATATAAATAACTAGATAATAAACAACACTGCCAGATAGAATTTAGTAAACATTGATTATAGTTTAATGGAATAGCTGAGCATTGACTGAAATACGTTTGTATATCTCGTACTTTCAATCTAAGTTCCAAATTAGAATTTAGTAGTTTAGTTTTATGGATAAACTGTTAGTATTTTCAATATTTGGTTAAGATTACTCATTCAAGCTCTAAAAATAGAAAGCTCAGGAAATAAACACTTAAAAATACATGTTCAGTAAATGTGAGTTCCTTATTTTCAATACTCGTAAAGTTATCAACGGTACGAGTCTAAGACCGATTAAAGTGACATCAGACTTGAAAGGCAAATTATTAAATAATTGATAATAATCATTGTTAAGATTAGTCACAAGTCTATGTTACACTTTAATACAGTATTAGTTACATAAAAGTGTTAAAGGGAAACGGAAAGCGTGTCGGTCGTGTAACGTACCGGTGAGGGGCATAAAGCATGTGGGCATTGGTGTAGTGCTGGTTTGCTGGTCTACTTTGTGAAACACCTTGCGTTGCGCATATTGCGCGTCCTTAGGCTCCCAGAAGAATACGTAGTAGAGCGACAGCATGATCGCGGCGAGTGACACGCAGAACACGTACACGATGACCGTGAGCACTCGCACGCTCTTCTTATCACGTTTGCGTTCGTATAGTGCATCCAAAACGATCTCGTGGCCAGACGCCGTGCCCAACCGGACCGAGCCGCCGCACGAGCGCACGCTGCCCGACGTGTACGACCTGCCCGACATCGCCTTCAACGTCCTTATACACAATGCACCGCGCGCCACCTTCAATCCAGGTAACTGGGCCACGATTATTGATATGGCCCAGTTCCGCAGAGATGCGCCGCGCCGGGTCACGCCACTCGTGTCTGCCCGTTGACACCTCCTGATGCCGACTGCTGTTTCATTATTATGGCGCCCGCTTCGGAATTCGTTTGTTTATCCTTTAATTTCGCTCAGCATATGTGGATCTATTCCAGTTCCTCTGACGTAGACATACGATCGTGAATCGTCTGTCATATACACGTCCCTGAACTTCCATTGTTTTCAGTAAACGAACATTACACCTTCAATTTTTTTTTATATTATATAGGATTTTAATTCGTTGAAGATTTGCTCTCACTATGTCGGGCACGTGTTGTTATTTCACACAATAGGTTAGTCAATTGGTTCCGTTGAGGGTTGACACGCTCGTTATTTATTCGGAACTAGAACTAGAATAACGAGGAACTAACGAAGTTAATTTAACAGTTGTGTGTCAAGTGTTATTGTGACAGCGAGTGAAATGTTATGGAGGGCGACGGGCCGACGGGCGGCACCTCGACGGCGGCGCCGCGTGTGCCGGCTGAGACGCGCGCCGCCCGGACCGGCGGCGCCCGCCCTCTTCTCGACCAAGATCAATAAATTGCAATACATCTTACATTTGTGCAACCGTTTTGTACAGTTGCGTTGGCATTCTTTATCATAAACGTTTAGAATAGTATGCAACCTTGAGATACGGATATTATGATTATGTTTGGATATTACAAGACTTAAAAAGTCTTTGTTTATTTACTTTTTATGTGTATGGTATAAAATTTACTAAATATTTTTAAGTTATTACCTTGAAAACCTATTGTCATTATTATCGTATGTAGGCAATAAAAGAGGTTTTTAAAAGTTGATTTAAATATTATATGCCTATACAGAAATACGCACTTTTTCTTAATTTCACATAAGATCTCTAAAGTAGGCAAGTATACCTTACGCTTAGAGAGCGCAGAAATATTCTTGCTTTTCTCTAAAAAAATTAAATTATTTTCTTAAAGCGGATTTTTCAATTCTATGAGGATGTATGAAGCTGGTTTACCATTTTCTAATACTTTTCTTTTTGTTATTTAAAATTAAAAAACTAATATTAAACGTCCACTACGTTTAAAAGCTTTATAATAGAAAATTTACTTATAGTCATTGAATTTCTAAGAAAAATCATATTTCTTTTCTCAGAAATTCAACGACTAAGTAAATAATTAAAAATAAATATAAAAGAACCCTTACCAATTAGAAGTAGGTAAGGGTCATATTAAAAAAGGGTTGGTTTCTCATAAAGTCTGTTCTATAAACAAATAATTATTATGACTTTGATGTTTACGCAAGTATTACACATTTGAAATAAAATGATGACGGATTTTATCGCGTTTGTATTTGATTTTTGATTTCCCGACGTTTCGAACACTTTACAGCGATCATGGTCTCAGACAGACAGCTGAGACAGCCCTCCCGTTCAATATTTTGTTTTTTTTTTGTTTTCATCATCTCATTCCAAATACGTTCCACTTAGTGCAGTGGTGAACAATTTCTGAGAGATGGCATCTCCCTGTCTTACAACTTTCTGTACTGGGTCGGTGTTTTATTCTTATTCTGGATGTGGAAAGACATGGTAGCGTTTCTACATAAATAATTCAGTACCTACTTCAATATATCGATAGCCATTTTGGCACCGTTGAAGTGATTACAGTATTGCCCCGGTTTCAACAGTATCATAGGTCCATAAACTCTAGACGCAGAGGACGATTAGATCCTAGCTATTCTATATAGTCTGGCATAGCGTATGGATATTGTCTATGGTTCTATAGACTTTTCGGAAATCAGCTTATTCAAATGGTTGGAAGTTATCAAGATGGCGCGCGCGTCGGTTCGTAATGACTCTTGAAAACATTTTTGATTTGTACACCTGCCCTCTTGCTCCTGATAGACCAATTTCGTGCGAACGTCTCTGTAATATAGTGTGTATTGAATCGGTGATCGTCGGGTTGCACAAATTTGAAAATTTGTCTATGAAGCTGTCTAGTTCATACTGATTGGCTGAAGACTGCGTGTAAGCTGAACCTTGAAGAATAACATACAGCCTGGATGGCTTAATATATTTCATTAATTTTCTTATGAACACAGGATTACCGAAAATGTTATATCACCTCCCCCCCCTTCCATGTAGTTATTCCATCTTTTACAGTAGCTTTGCTGGCGATGCTCATGATACATCTAAATGGTCTAGCTTTTTCTGATTTAATTTTATATCCGGAACTCATAAATAATGCAATTGTAGAAAATATAGATCCTTCGATTGGGTAGTTTATAATTGATCTTTGAGTTGTTAATTTTGCGTGACGCTTGAGCTATGTTACTACTGCTTCGACGCTATGGTAGTCATTCCACAATTGCTCTAATCTTTAATGTCCATTATGACGAAAATGATTCAAATATAAATCCATAAACAGAATTTGAAAAAACCCATTTTGAAAAAAATATCTCCATGTTTATTCCCAAGAAAGTATTTTGAAAAAAGAATGGCATAGGTATAGTTTTAGAATTAGATGTGTTTAATATAAAAATTCATAACAAAACAAAAGTACTATTATTTGAAATATATACATGTAAGATATAGCTATATATATATATATTTGAGATTTAATAAAAAAAATGTAGCTTACGTTATCGTTATCGTTACCATACGAATAATAAAAATACATCCATATCAATTGCTTTGAATTTATACGTGCTTTTATATGTACACACCAGCGCCATTAACGACACGCTTGCATAGTTCGGCACTACTAATAATACAAGAGAGCACGGAACTAGTCTATTTAAAACACATACATGTCCATAAAATTATATTTATATTCTTAATAACAAGCACGAAGTCTGAGGATCAGCAGACGGCAATAGATTTGTCTTCTGATACGTGAAATTAGAATTCTCCACTGAAACGTGAGTAAAAATTCTTTGAGATATAAATCTTTTGAGAACATCATCACTCTCCTACTCTTATCCCAATTACTTGGGGTCGATACAATATGTACTCTTCTTTCATAGTACATATTGTAAAAGTTATTGGCAATCGTTTTATGACCGACCACTTGCCAGACGTCAACCTTCCTTGGGAATGTAATTGTTCACCAAACAGTATCAGATGGAGTTATCCCAGGTCGTTATAAGGCTCTTAGTCGTCTTTTACGACATCCACGAGCAAAGTAAGGGTTGGTAATATTCGTAGCCGCTACCACACAGCTATAAAACTTTTGAGAACGTACCTACATGAGCGATGATATACAACTATCTATCTATTCCATTGTTTTCATGCAATCCCATGGGTTCATGTTAAAAGGATATTCACTTAGCAATATAAAAATTGAATTTTTCAAGCTAAACTGTACGCTTATTTAGTGTTGAACAAATATGTCTATTATACTGTTTTGAGTTACAATAACGACCCTCAAAGGCCATGCCTATCAATATTCTATAAATGCCGCTCGTTTATGTAGTTTGCAAATAAATGACAACAATTTATTGCCAAATAATATAGCTATAGGGCGTGTCGGACACGCCTTATTGTCCTTGTGACAATACTACTATTACTTTTACAATTACGACTATTTAGCAACTATTTACCTGTTATTATTTTGTAGCTGTAGTAGGCTACAGCTATACGAAATAGGTTTCGTAGCTTTCATCAAATGACTATCTAAAGCTAAAACGACTACCGGTATATCGCACTGTAGAAGTGTTTGCATATAAAAGCCACTGCGACGACACGCACTTATATTAGGATAGCGCTAGTTTTGCAGTGCCAACCCACTGATCCGCTACAAACTATAGTAAGCAGCGGATAGAGAGGATTTCGCTGAGTTGCCATAGATATATTAATGTTAACTGTCCCATCCACTAAATAAAATCATTGTTAGTATTTTTTGTTATGAAAACAAATTTACAAAAATAAATGAAAATTAAAAATATAAAAATGGTGGTAAAGCCTGTCCTCTGATCCTTAGGTCACAGGCCGATCCACCAAAGTTAAGATGTCCCTTTTTTTTGCGGTGGACCATGGACGTGGTCGCACTCCGCCAAATCGGTCCAGGGCGACGGAAGAGGCGGCACGCAATCCCATAGACCCACCCTGCAAACGCCTCTCTTCGCCGTGCGAGCGGGCCACCGGTACCCGATCTTTGTCTTCGGTGGCCCGCCCGGCGGTTTACTCTCGCGGGTTCCTCTCGTGTCGCCCTCACGCGGTGGCATCAAAGCCTCAAGTTAAGATGTCCTTAATTCGCAATCTCTTAAATGATAGTATTTCGATTAAAGCCTTCCGGTACTCAGTTGATCTCAACTTAAAAAAAGATAAAGAAATAACTTTATAAATAAAAAAATAATAATATTAAAAAAAAACACTGCAATAAATGTTTGACATTTGACACTATGTATGCGTGAGTAAATAGTGTAGAGTAAAAATTGTTCTATACCTAACGAATGAATGTACCGTGCCTAACTAAGTACCTAAGTGAATGAATACCTAAATAGTACTTAACTAAGTACTAAGAACTAGTACCTAACTAAGTGAATAAGAATAAATAATTTCAGCACACATTAAAAAACAAATAACTAACATTAAGAATTTATCCAGTGCAAATGTGTACCAAAGATGTTGCAATAGATTGAGGCAATGGTGTATTTTCTAAACCTAATCTTTATATAGGTATGTACGTAGATTATTCTGTAATTTTGCTACAACGATTGTAAAATGAGAAAATTGTGAGACTACCCGTTGTCTTAATGACACTTTAAAACCATTTGTTTTACGTTAGGCATAGTAACCAATACTACGCCTCATGAAAAAAAAGGTTAGCAGCTACGTGTCTTACTAATTGTAGCATTATATTACATCTCATAGCCTATATTGTTGATTTCTGTAGCACATTTATAATCCACAGAAATGTAACTTCTTTTTTTAACTTAACGTAACGTTCTAAATAAAGACCATGTGATTTTGTTTTTTGGATGTTAAGAAGGGTTAGTGCATCGATTGGTTAGTGTAAAGTTAAATCCATGTTTATGAGGTCGCTACATGATCCCGTGACCGTCATTTTATTAATATCCCCTTTTAATTTTTTTTTATTTTGGGAAAACTATTCGGTGCAAAAAAGTGAAAACATTTTTAGTTACAAATTAAAACAACTACGACTCCGTAAGTAAAGTTATTAGCGAAAATGGACAAAAAATTTAGGTGCAAATTTTCATTTAAATATTAGGTACAATTTTCTCTTATTTTCTATTATGTTTATAAAAAAATATTTAATGATTGACATTGAATGTAGTTAAATTATTACAGTTTTGACTGCGTATATACTGAAACTTCATTAAAATTCAACATATTATTAATGTTTTTTTCTCAAACATGCTTGGAAATTTGAGCATTACTTTGACAACCTTCTTCGAGATAAATCGATATTGGTGTACTGAGCGAGCAGCGGCCGGCAAAAAATGTATGAAAACCCATATCTGTCGTGTTTTAGCGGCCAAATATATATACCTATATGTAAATTCATATCTATCATGTATTTTAAAAATGGAACGATTTGTTACTTCAAAAAATTGCTACCGAGGAGACGACTTATCAGAGTTTTATTTGAATTTCGAACTGGCTTGAAAAAGAAAGCTGTTTGATAATGAAAAAAAAAAAAACAAATGAACCCTTTTGCACGTGAAAAATGTTGTTCGTTGTTCGTCATGTATACAGTTCTACTTAATACTACTTAGTTTTAATTTCCGCGCATTATTTGAGAAAAGCACTATACAAGCCTTGGCCGCAACTAGGAATGGATGGACTTACGTATATGTGCCTCGGCTACGCCTCGGCCCACATTTACACGTTCGTCCGTCAATCCCTGTTTTGCTGGCCGCTGCAGTAATGTACTATAACTATGTTTAGTGAAAGAGGACTAATCTGTGGCAAACCCAGTATGACCTAGCATATCTATATATAAATTGGGAATTATGTTTTTGAATGTCAACTTGAACCTATTATTGTAAAGATACAATATAAATTAATGTACCTATTCTGTTACACTTTTTATCCTTGATTAGTTACGTAGATATATGATCACGTTTCATAGAGTAATTATTTACCATCTGGAATATAAACTTGATTATAAGTAAGTACGTATTAGTTATTATAAAACTCCTAATGTTCTGTTTGGGTGCCAAAATATTTAAACTTTTCGCTTTTTATAACCCATTATGATAAAGATACAGTAAAATCATGAATTATTCATAAGCGGGAATAGATACAAAAGTCGCAATGCAAAATAATTATTAATAGATTACAAAATAATTAAATGCTAAATATATTAAAAGTGTAATGTGATGTGAAGCGTTTCTATTTATGTTACGCGAGTTGAGCTAATAAAATATATTTACTTTATAATTAATGTTCAATGTTTATTTGAAATATAAACAAAAATGTTATTGAGTAGACACGGAAAACCCGAAAGCATATATTTTATTATTTTAATCAATGTTATTAGGCAAACATGTACGCTCGTGCTTATAAGACAGTCTTTCCGTGACTATGAATGCGGAAAAGTATTCGAAAAAATGGGATAATAGAAACAGATTAAAACGCATTAAATGCCTTAAAATATTTTAATCATAATCTTCAGTGGGATGTGTGTGCGCTGAAGAATATAATCTCTATGAGGTCACCTTATATTAGGTACAACTTGAACGTAATTTTTGACCCTGATGGGCTTCACACAATGGAACTTTATATATATTAATAGACTACAAGCCCATGAAAAAAATTAAGCTGTGAAATGAACCAACGTGAATAACGCTTAGAAGGCTGTTACTATATCATAAAATAACTCTGAGCGCTATGCCGTAATTTCTAAGCGGTACAGGTAAGTACCTACGTGAGTAAATGGAATTTTTCAGGTACAAGTGGGGAGTTACGACTAATTATTAAAGTACGGCTTTTTTATAGCTTATAGATGATTAAAAATAAATGTCAATAAACCTAGTGCCGTACTAAAGTGGTGGTGCCGGCAGTTAGTGCAAATTTTTAATTCACCGGTAATTGTCGAAGCAATATAGGTCATTCGACCCCTGCGCTGAAAATATGTACGACGATCATGGGTAAAGTATCTATATATGTATACAAAAAAAATTACACAACTGCCGTACAGTAATAAATGACCTATATTGCTTCTACAATTTAGATTATTAGAGTGAGCACAAAGAGTTAAAACTGGGAGTGATCACCGGATGGTACAAGGCACATTAAATCTTCGTACAAAAGTCGAGCGATCTCGCTTGATGAAGTCTATACTCCAACCTACACCTGTCCAATACCAGAACCCCGATAGCTTTCTACTCGAATTACATAATCGCTTCCAATGCCTGGAAGAGTGCGAATCTTCGAACGATATGAACAACAGGTTCGTGGAAACTGTCCACGCGGTCGGGTCACAATCCTTCAAGGTCTGTCGCGCAACTAGAACAAAAAAGCTTTCTGACCAGACTCTCAAGCTAATGGAGAGGAGAAAGGAAATGACGGTGTAGTCTGCAGCCGATTGGTCCGAACTTAGGCAGCTCAATAAGAAAATCTCCGTATTGAAGAGGCGATAGAGCGAAATCAAGGCTCCATAGTGTTCGCACGAGATTTGACTATCGGGAAGAGCCAAATGACTGAGCCAAATGAATGATGCTGAAGACCGCGTTATCGGCTCTACGACAGTACCGTTGTACTGTCGTTTCATCCCAGAGTGAAATCTTGGGAGAGGTCGCAAGGTTCTGTGGGCAGTTGTACAAATCATCCCTGAATCCTGTTGTCGGCTTCGTCTAAGATCCCAGATCCAAGATAACTCGGCACTACACCGAAGAAATCGACGTCAGCTTGTACGAGATCAGAATGGCTCTAAAACAGCTAAAGAACGGAAAGGCACCGGGAGATGATGGAATTACCACAGAGCTGCTGAGGGCAGGCGGCAAACCGGTTTTAAAAGCCCTACAGGAGCTGTTTAATTCTGTCATTCTCGTGGGCGACGTTCCAGAGTCGTGGACCAGGAGTGTCGTGGTGCTGATTTTTCAAGAAGGGCGATAAAACGCTCTTAAAGGATTACAGACCCATCTCACTCCTGAGCCACGTGTACAAATTGTTTTCAAGAGTCATTACGAACCGATTCGCGCCCAAGCTAGACAACTTCCAGCCGCCCGAACAAACCGGTTTCCGAAAAGGTTATAGTACCATAGACCAACATCTACACGCTACGCCAGATTATACAGAAGGCCGAGGACTATAATCGGCCTCTGTGTCTAGTGTTTGTGGACTATGAGAAACCCTTTGATTCTGTCGAAACTTGGGCGGTGCTGCAGTCCCTTCAGAGGTGCCAAATTGACTATCGATATATCGAAGTGTTGAAGTGTTGGTATAAAAACGCTACTATGTCGGTCCGCATCCAGGATAAGAGTACGAAACCGATCCAGTTGCAGAAAGGCGTGAGATAGGGAGATGTTATCTCTCCGAAACTATTCACCACTGCGCTGGAAGATGTCTTCAAGCTCTTAGACTGGACCGGACTCGGCATCAACATCAATGACGAATACATCATTCACCTTCGATTCGCAGATGATATCGTAGTCATGGCAGAATCTCGGGAGGACCTTGACATCATGCTCAATTACCTGAGCAAGGTTTCCCAACTAGTAGGGCGGCAAATGAACACGGACAAGACGAAAGTCTTGTCTAATGCCCATGTCACATCTGTACCGCTCCTGATTGGGAATGCGATTCTCGAAGTTGTCGATCACTATGTTTACCTAGGACAAACAGTCCAATCGATTTACCTAAATCCAATTTTGAGAAAGAGGTCAGCCGACGAATTCAACTCGGCTGGCCAGTGTTCGGGAAACTTAGGAGGATCTTCTCGTCGAATACTCCGCAGTGTCTGAAAACAAAGGTTTATAACCAGTGTGTGTTACCAGTGATGAAATACGGCACTGAAACGTGGTTTCTAAATGTTGGCCTCATTAAAAGGCTCAAAGTCGCTCAGCATGCTATGGAAAGAGCTATGCTTGGTATTTCTCTACGTGATAGAATCCGGAATACGGAAATCCGTAGAAGAACGGGTGTAACTGACATAGCCCGAAGAATTAGCACGTTGAAGTGGCGATGGGCAGGCCACATCGCTCGACGAACCGACAACCGTTGGGAAGAAAGGTTCTAGAGTGGCGACCACGGATCGAATGGCGCAAGTAGGACGATCCTCCACTAGGTGGGGAGGAGGCATTACCCAGGTCGCAGGAAATCGTTGTATGCAGGTGGCGCGGGACCGTGTTGAATGACATTCTAGTGGGGAGGCCTATGTCTAATAGTGGACGTTTACGGGCTCATGGATTGATGAATTAAAATATTCTCATTGATTTATTCAGAGATTCAAAACAGTGATACATAATTTAAATAGTGTGACTCATAGGTTTTTATTTTCAACCTTTTTCTCATTAGTGTAGTTGTAGGAAATGAGAGTCAGGTGACACCTGTTACCCGTAAGTTAAGAGAACTAAAGTCCAGAAGAAAGACAATGAAAAGGCAAAGCGATGAGTACTTCAAGAATGTAACGAAAGCTCTTTATCGAATTTTAGTATCAAGGTCTTATGCCAGGCTGATGAGGATGACGACATACAAAATGCCGGCAATATATTCCTAGTATGCTGTGATTTTGGGAGAAATAATGAGATGTGGTATAGGTGTAGATACCTCATATGGGTTATGGGCTCACGCCGAATGTACTGGTTGGGATTCGGCCGAAAGATATGTTTGCGACGTCTGCTAAATTTTGCACCATTACCCTCACATCAAGGTAGTGAGAGTCAAATGCGTTTTTTTTTAAATTGTAATAATTACTAAATCTGATTACCAAAGTGATTAAAATCGATCTCATATAATAGCTAATCAAATAAATATAGTGTATTTGTAGTTGCAATAAATATATAAATTTTAATTAATGTTTAATTTGATTTCTCGCTTAAGTGACTCCCATTACCCTCTTTACCCCTATACATCAATACAAATAATTATAACTGCATTAACACTAACCCTTTCAAATGAAAAGAATTAGGGGAATTCAACCAATGAATCACTCTCGTTTTTCTTCATATTAATTAACTGTATTTGAAGGATGTTAGTGGTAATAGACTTTGACTGTCATTTTCCTGCATAAATAAGCATTTGTAATATTTTGGCGACCTAAGACACCTAAACTATTTTTAATTCGATTTTATTACAAAATTTTGAAGCAAGTTTAATACTCTCTAAATATCATTGACTACACTGAATTTGTGTTTAGGAAAACCAAAATCGAACCTCAAACCTTCCTATGTTTGTATCGTTAGACTAATGAGACAGGTATCTTAATTTACACATGGAGCATGGTTTTATTTTGTGATAATATTACCCAGCGATAGAACAACATAGTGTGTGAAGGTTATAATACCTACTACTCATAATAGCGTTCCTAATGGGCGTTGATGTGAGGTGATGCTTAACCAAAATCCACTGCAGACACTGGATTACCCTTTATATGTCGTAATGTAGAGAAAAAAATATATAGATTTTAATTAAAATACTTCGAAAAGAATCAATGACGAGATTGATTTGATTCTAAAATAATCTTTAATTGAAACTCGATAATGTATCGATTGCTATCTAATAATACTCTCTCTGCACTGGTTGAGTAACAACTATAATAGTAGTTGATGCACTTGTGAGTGATAAATTGAGAAGTTAGGATAATAATTGTATTCACTGAAAATAGCACCATCTATGAAGAAATAGTAGAATTAATTTATAAATTAAGCGTTGATTGTTAGCTTGTAATGACTTATTGCACTCTGTGTCGCACAGATTAGATAGTTTTATGTGAACATAATTATATTGATTGATGACATATTTGATTATATTATCGTAAAAAGACCTTTGATCATGGATTTCTTAAGTGAAATAAAAGCGACAAATGAACTGATGGAAAAGATTGATAGGTAATTTAAAATATGAATAGCAATTCTATACATTTCATGAAGTGAGTTTAACAAAAGTGGTTTCAGGACAAATTATGACATTGCATTTTTAATAGCTTTTGTTTTGTTTCCTGATAGTCTGTGATAATTATCTAATAACACTATTGTTGTTAAAAATCAACATTGTGTAGTAAACATTTCATCGTAATTGTGCCAGTTAAATAAATAATACCTACCTACCTACCTACTACTAATAAACTGCTCTGTACCTACTACTAATAAACTGCTCTGCCTGTAATAATATTTGGTTAACGGAGACATGTCAGTAAACCTAACAAAGCAAATTCAAATCCATTCATCATTATATCTAAATTATATCAAATTCCTTAATCTTTAGTTAAGTTATTACCAAATTTAGAAAAACCAGCGCATGCGTGTTTGTCTAGTCAAAGCTCAGCTCTGTCAAGAAGTCTTAGTCAAAGAGGATGATGATAAGTTTGACCAGTGGCGGACTAAACTCTTTAGGGATTCGGAGCGTTAATGCTAAATGGGGGCCCTATAATGGCCGGCTGTGGGTAGGTATAAAGTTTAGTAAAAGTGGACATCATGAGAGCAGACATCTCATATTTACGGGAATCATTAGCAAGATATAATAGGTTACTATCATAAAGTACAGGATCTCAGAACTGCAAACTATCTAAGAATGCCTATTCCGAATATATTTTGATTGTGTAATGGAAAATAGTTTTAAATGTTTTAAATCTTTGAAGCGTTTTCAAAATCTGAATAACGGGGTTCTGGGCTGACCGTTTTTGACCCAATCAATATGTAGGTACAGAGCTGCTAATTAAGACATTAAGTAGATCATACTTCTCCATGACCAACAAAAAAAAAATTCCAAAAATAAACCACTACTTGTGTGTGATTCATCGATTAAAAAACTAAAATTATTTATGAAATTTATTATGACTTCGCAAAAAATTTTACAAAATACGTCATTTGAAGCATAGCACAATGTCCATATAAGTTTTACACGAAAGGTTTCCTGTTATCCAATTAGCTTAACCCAATTGTGACCAAAACTAAACATCAATTACTTCATTCAGTTGAGTTGTATGTCGGCTTTGTGAATATTTACCTATCTATGTTTAGAAGAGTGTTACATAAATCTACTATTACGTCTGTGGTCATCGCTACGTTAATTTATAGATTACTATAAATTAAAACGTTCACTGTGATAAGTAGTTACAACAGAGTACCTTTGCATTAGATTTATTATAAGTTCAGCAATTCTTTTTTTAATTTTCTTTTGAATTGATTTTGTAGTATTTGCAGTTTAGGCCTTTATAATTTTATTTTATGCAAGCAATGATAACACATTTTCCGAGTGGTGACAGAGTAAGAATTAACTACTAATTCTAGTAATTTAACTACTAATTATAGTAATTTAACAGTGGTACCACATTGTTGGCAGTTCACTGTCTACAGCCGCGGGCCGGTCCGTCCGGGGTAGTACCACACTCTCGCAGAAGATCGACGTCCGAGTAATGGAAATGTGCTATTGCGCTTCGTTTGGTAAGTGAGAAAGCCGGAAGCCCAACTGGGTGGGTTTGGGGTTTGTATTGGTAGGCAGCGGCCTAGCTATAACACCCTTGGTATTACAAAGCTCCATAGACGGCAGTAAGACTTATCATCAGGTGCGCTGCTTGAACGTTTGCCACCAAAAGCAATAAAAAAAAAAATGCAATTTACCACCCCGTATCTTGCCCATGGATATTGTAAAATACGACTAAGGGATATAATGTGCATATAACATCTATGCAAGACAAGGAAAACTTGAAATGAAAACCTATACCAACCCATCTGTCCAGCGCGGTAGAGTAGGTCAATTTCTCTCCTATTGTGGAGAAGGCTCGGGCATATTCGTGGTATGTATATGAGCTGATAATCTGATGATGATAACACAGTAGTAATATATACATACTGATTTTGGTATCTGAATAGATGTGCATTGATTTATCGACGTTCACTCTAAACATAGATTGTGAACGTTGCCGGAACACAATGTGATACTATAGTGAATAGTACAGGCTCGGGGTCTGTTCGCGTTGGCTAGGGAAAATACTATATTTGCCATAGAGCCAGGAATCGATACGAAGCATCCACATCTTCTTCACTGCATATACAGATGTATACACTGTTAAGAGCGAACCTCCTCCATAATGAGAGGGAAATTGGTCATATGGCATTGGTGAGGAATTCCATCTATCAGCCTAACCTCCCTAAAGAGGTATAAAGTCATAATCATCTCTAGTAAATATTCTGGGAAAATATTGCTGCCTATTTCTTTGATAATTCCTCAGACGGCTTATTAACGATAACTTCTACGAAAAAGTGACCTACATAGACCAGATCAGTCATGTACTGAATGAAGGTGGAGTCAAGAGTTTCCGAAACCGGCGAGTGTGTATGAAGAGAATTATGAATGTTGAGGAAGCGAGTGAAATATGCAAGGATAGAGTTCTCTGGCACTCTGTTCTCTCTGCCTACCCTGCAAGGGATATGGCGTGATGATATGTATGTATGTATGTACGAAAAAGTGAAGGTACTTGTACGTAGGTTGGTATTTTATTTTAATTATTCGTTATTTTGCAATGATGTTCTAAAATGTTATATTTTTTAGTCGTCTTTTACGACACGCGGGATAGAGGTGGTAAATCGTATTCTTACATAGTCGCGATACGGAAAAATGAAGACAGTTACATATGGCTTCGTAGCCGTTTGCAGTTTATGTAATATAGGTCGAGTTATATAGGTATTCGTTCAATATAAAATTTTAATTCATGTTGTGTGGTAGCGGCTACGAATGCTACCAACCCTTACTTTGCTCATGGTTATCATAAAAGATGACTAGACTCGTAGAAGAGACTTATAACGACCTGGGCCAACTCTATCTGATACCGTTTGGACAACAATTAGATTCCAAAGGAGGGTTGACGTCTGGCTGACTTTTACAATATGTACTATGAAAGAAGAGTACATATTGTATCGACCCCAAGTAATGAGGATAAGAGTAGGAGAATGATAAAGTTTTAATTCCTGAATGAAAAAAAATCCTATCAGTATTTCTGCTGATTTAGTTAAAAATTCCACGCTTATGCCATTTGTTGGTCAAATCAGTCAAGCAGTGACAGCTAATAAAAAAACCCGTATAAATATTTATCTATTAAATTTATTGACGCAAGGAGATCCAAACTCGATAACTTCCTGTGAATCTTATAAATATTCAGATGAACTCCCATGGAAGTGGCCGGGTGATCCCTTTAATCACAGAGTCGTCACTAAAATTATTTTATGTAGTTTATTTAGTTGTCTAAACAATAGTCAAATGAGTCTTCATCGGTCTCTGACCATTTCTTTGATATAGTTCATCACTAAAATCTATGTTTTTATTAAACGTTGAAAGATTTTGCTTTTATATAAATGCTAAGATTCGGTCCGGGCTTAGGAGATATATTTTTAGCGGAACTCTAGACGCGATCAATACTATCTTTAAGCGAGTTATCTAACTGAATTCGGCGAAATGAAAGTTTTGAAAATGTATGTACATACATGTATATATTTATATTATATTACATATTATATTCTATAACAGAACGCAATAAAAATAAAATGCTTTGTACAATCTTATCATTAATGAAGTCTTAACAAAAAGTTTATTTAACTCAAAGCGGCTTCTACGCGGCCTTTAATCTTATTATCCGAACCAAAGTGCCTTTAATATCCCTGTTCACGAATTTGTATTTACATTACCTTCATAGGGAATTTTGCTGCTGCTTAATAGTAGTTTCACTTATTATTATTTGTTTTGATTTTAAGAAATTTAATGCCCCCATGAGAGTGTCGGAGTTCGGCAAGCAAAAGTGGACCATGCTACACAGTCCACTCCAATCTAAAGACGATTGCTCTCTTGCATTGGGCACTTTGGGCACGTGTCCAGGGTTCTACGATCGATAAGGGCTCCCTAGTGCCTGTCAGATGACTAAACGGTTACAGACATTTATTACATATAGTGATAGGGGGTCCTATTATTCTTATGTGCCCAGGGCTCCCAATAGGTTAAAGACGGCTCCGGTTGCAGCGATACTGTTATTAGATACTGTCAATATATATGAGGGCATCATTAAAATAGAAAAATATATTTTTTCTGCAATGTTTTCTTCTCTGCAAAGAGCATTTCTGTATGTTTCATCGACCCACCGAGAAATAGTGCAAATCTAATAGGTATTTTATGCTGCAAGAATTGATTTTGAGCACTGGTTCAGTCTTTTCCTTATTTTAAACGTACACTCTTTCAGTCTTTTCCTTTTTTAAAACGTACGTTGCAGTATTGCTTACTGAATTCCTCCACAATGGGAGCGAGAAATATTTTTTATTGCTTAGGGTGACAAACGAGCAAGCAGCACACAGTAATTGTAAATGTTACTGCCGTTCGTAGATCTTTACAATACAGGGTACAACTACGCCGATACCTACCTACCAAAACCCACACAGAAACTCGGCTGTCTGGCTCGGCTGCCTGGCTCACCGGAACGAAGCGCAATAGCATATTGCTACTGCTCAGACGTCAATTTTGTGCGAGAGTGTGGTACTACCTCGGAGGGCGACCGTCCCGCGAAAACTTAGACAGAAAACTGTCAACAGTGTAACTCTACCACTACTAATTTCTTATTTATCTTAAATAACTTTTTGATACTCTTAAATGTTAGCCGAGGGATAATACAGCTTAATTTCGCCAATTATGTTTGTTAGTTAGTTTGTCATTAATAGAAGTTTTCGCCGATGTTTGGCCGGCCACATATTATTTTTCGTCCACCCACGATTCCAATTCAACACACCTCACGATCAGCATATTACATGTTTTTGCCCCGAGTCTAACGAGGCGTAATTAATTGAGACTATGTCGAGAATATCTTTCAACTACTTAAATTTTCTTACGATGTTTGTCTTCTCTATTTATAAAGTATGATTTATTTAATATTATATCTGATTAGTTTTATATATATTTTTCTACGCAGAAATATTAAGAGGCGCGTGATAAATCAAAAACTGTAATGGACTTGAAAGATCTTAATGACTGATAGAGGCTGTATCTATACCTAATTAAATATTTCAATGGCGGAAGTTTTCGGTTCTCAATCTTTGCGTCTATTACTTTACAATATTGTTATATCATAATAAAACAGGTAAAAATTAAAACATTAAAATGATTTTTTAAGTCAAATTATTGAAAGGTATAGACAGACTTAAAATATCCCTGTCACTCCGTGAAAATATGGCGAAATTAAAAACTATTTCATACTTTCTGCCAGGTAAGAGTTATCTTAGTGCAAAATCATGTGCGACAGGCTGAATAAACGAAACATCAGATTTTTGAACATGAGTGATTGTTGAATATGAGTGTATGAGTAGCTGTCAATTTATAACAATAGCTTAAATACAGCCATTCGTACTTTAACTCTTACTGCAATAAGACAAAAAATTGTCATTTCGTTTACTCGAACCTGTTGCATAATATGTTGTCCTAGTCATGCAGTTTTATTTAATTATCTCTTAGTTGGATTTAAATTTTACCCGATTAAGAAGGAGCAAGCTATGCAAATCTTAAAGTTTGACGTTTAAGAATATGATGATATTTTGTAGAATTCGCACAAAGCCAAATCTATCAAAATAGATAATGATACATAACAAAGAATTTTTATTGTTGTAATTGTGTGTAACATTTAATATTTTAACACCTGACTATCCCTTACAATTATCTAATTACAGTGAATTCATGCAATTAAGTAATTATTCCATGCCGCGTAAAAGTATTCTTTTCGCCACCGAAAGATGCCCATGTTCTTTAAGAGTGATGGAATTTTATGATAATATATGACAGTAATTTATTATCTCTGTGGCACCTGGGATACAGTTTAACCAGTCTCTACAACATGTATTTTATCCAAATTCGTATGCATCTCCTCTCTTACTTTCTTTCCTTCCATTGACTATATGTAATTACATTCTTTTGATAAACTATTATTCGGTTATCCCTCTTCCGGATCATTAAAAGGGGTGCTATATGGCCGCCATTTGGGCTAATCATCGGTGACTAGTCCTAGTCTTCGCTCACCTGCCCGGGCGATTACCCTATCAGATAGCAGCTAACTCTCTGTCGAAGCTCTGACAGTAAAGAATGTGTGTGTACTAATTCCTATTCTAGCCACCGACAGCTTCGGATAGGAATATTTATATATTAAAAATAACCTTGTTTTAACTTTTTTCTTATTTTGGGATGATATCGTCTGAATATTTTCTAATCATTTGGTTTGTTTTATCTATCAGTCAAGAGATATTCATTAAGCTCGTTTACTGGCATGGATCGCAGTTGATGAAACATATTTGCCATAAGAATACTCCTGCTCACCTGCTGCTCCCTTAGCTAATTTTTTGCAAGTACTACAGATCAGTAAAGGGTACCGATTTTGACTGCACAGATGGCGTAGTGGTTAAGATACCGATCTTCCGTGCCAGTGCCGTGGGTTCGATTCCCACGCGGGACATTACTTTGTGCGATCCACAAAGTGTTGTTCTGAGTCTGGGTGTAATTTGTCTGCGTTAATTGCATGTTTGTAAAGTCCCCCGCAATACAAGTTTTATTTCCTTAGTGCAGGGTGGTGTCCTTTAAAATAAAAAAATAAAAAATAAAAAAAAACCAATACGTTGGAAACTAATTAATTTTTGCACTGGTAATATAATTTGTTTTTCCATGTTTTGACGGAGTAAGAGTACAATTCACCATCCTCTATTTTATCCGTGGGTGTCGTAAAACATGATTAAGGAATTAAATATTAATGTAACATTTATGCAAGAGAAGGATTTATTAGTGGTAGGACCACATTGTTGACAGTTCTCTGTCTACAGCCGCGGGTCGTTCTGTCTGAAGTAGTACCACACTCTTGCAGAAAATCGACGCTTGAGCAGTGGCAATGTGCTTCTATGCTTCATTCGGTGAGCTAGAGAGCCGGAAGCTCAACTTTCTGGATGTGTTTAGGATTTTCATTGATGGACAGCGGCTTAGCTGTATCCTTGGTATTGCAAAGGCCCATAGGCGGTAGTAACACCGAGAGCAATAAAAAAGAGGGAAAATCGAAATAAAACCTTAGATCAAATCGTCTGATGAGCGTGGTATATATAGTATTTCAAATTCCTTGTTATTACGGAGGAGACTCGATCCCAGTGCGGATCATATATGAAGCTGATATAAATTTGATATTTTACTTAGAATATATTTGCTCGCTATTCTCTACTAAAATTTTGTTCTAAGCACTAGCCTACTTTAAATCAATATAATCTTTATTATATTATCTATATTATTAACAACTTATGCTATAAAGTTAAAGAAACATATTTTGGTAAGTATAAGAAGATAGTACTAAGAAATTCAGGCAACATCATCATCACTATCTTCAATATAACATATTCTGAATGATTTTGTATTTATTTATAAAAATAATTTTATGACATCCATTAGCAAAACAGATAACCATAAATAATAATCTATATGTTATAACAACAAATAAATTCTAAGTGTAGTAAAATTAGTTCAATTATTATTATATTTTGTTAATCTTTCGTACTTAATAAAAAAATGGCCACTGAATTTAATTTAGATTATTACTTTAATATTCTAAGTTTAATAATATTAAAAAAAAAACATAGATAATAATTAAGTTTTATTTAAGATAATAGTTTAAGTTACTCTTACCTATTACATTAAACGATGGATCAAATTGGTTGCTCTGCTCGTAGTCGCTGAGGTTACCAATGCGGGCGCTCAGCTCAGGTTCAGTATTGCTAAGTGGTAACTCCGGAGACTTCCACACACAAGTGTAGTACACAGATAACAGGATAGCAACCAGAGAAACAGACAGAAGATACGCCAACACGGTAAGTACACGGACTACTTTACTTGCAGGCTTCTGCTTGTAAATGTCCGTTTTTTCTCGAACCGGTGCGCCAACTTCCTCCGAAGCGCTGTCCTCTTCCGTCGGACCACTCTGACCGCACACCGACATAGTGTACCACTACATGTTATGAAAGGCGAGTTTCGACTAAAAATTGAATAAAAAGTGCGCGTGGCACGTGTATCACCCGCGGCCGGATGGTATGAGTGCGGCCGAACAAGCCGCCGCTTATTCCGCACAGGCCAGCGTGTCTAACTCCCGCCAATGTACAACTGCGGCGGCAGATCACGGTATTATTTTGTCTTTTTTATAGTAAGAGATATATGTGGAAAGGCTATTAAATAATAAATAGACTGTAAAAGTCATAATAGATTTTTAAATATTTACATAATAATAGCGTTAAAAGTAACTTAATATTTCTTTCAATAGTATTTATATAATACTTAATCAATATATTTACAATTTTAGAATTAGGTTTGAAGTATAATAGTTTAAATATTTCAATCATAGTGTGTGTATTTTAAGAGCAAATCATGAATAAATAATCATCATATATTCATCATCATCTCAGCTTATCTATATCCCACTGTTGGGCTGGAGCCTCCTCTATAATGAGATGGTAATTGACCTACTACGCTAGTCAGACGTGTTGGTATAGGGTTTTCTTTCGAGTTTTCCTTCTCTCACATGGATATTAATGCGTTTTATATCCATTAGTCGTTGTCGACCCACGGGTAAGATAGGGGGTGGTGAATTGTATTCTTACTCCATCCCCCCACGGAAAATGTGATGATGATGAGTGTGTGTATTTTAAGAGCATATCATGAATAAATAATCATCATATATTATAGAAATGTAAATGGTAATTTTTTCATCATCAGAATCACTTCCGAATTAAGAACTGAATGTCTTAACATCCCTTACATTCCCGTACGAGTGGTAAAGAGCGTCTGAGGAGACACCAAGAGACTGTATTTTTTTAAATATCGTGTTATTAGATATGAAATGTCGGTTATATCAAATCAAATTGGGATAAGAGTAGGAGAATGATGATGATCCCAAGTTGAAATTAAATTTAATTCTATGGGCAAAACACAACATAAAATTAATATAGGAATAACAGTGCAAATATATTTAAAAATATATTTCTAGTGCTGATGGATTGCTTTGGAAGGTATGATGATATGATGATAAATATGTGATATATACGAAATACTATAATAGGCGTAATATTTATTTTTGTTGATCAACTTGGAACAATCATATACAATTTGAGTGAGAACAATCATCACAAGAGAGTTCCTCCTATGCAATTTTTGTCCTGAGTTTAATATTTTTTTTTACGATATTTCATTAATTCTAACACCGGATAATGTTTAAAAGTATATGATTGTGTTAAATATTAACTTTAGAATCACATTAAGTATTTATTAATTGTTCAAAAATCCAGTTATAAGCTAAGCTTAAGCAAGATCTTGCAACTTTAGTGGTCAAGGGTCAAGGTCAATCAAGGTAAAAAGAAACGCCATTGAATTTAGATAAGTTATGAAGTCCCTTTTAATATACCAGACAAGTTCGTATGATCGTAGAGCAAATTCACCAAATTGAAGTGGTGGTGTTGATTATACTTTAAAATACTTTTTATTGATGTCATCCAAATCAAAATATGGAAACCATGGATCTACAGGTGGGCAAAAGCCGTACGGGCCTGAGATTCTTGTAGAGAGACTTACGTCCGATAGTGTATGTTTATTGATGTATGTATGGATACTGCAAATCTAAAGATCAAACCGAATAATCAAACACCAAATTTATTTAAGGCAGTGGCGGTTAGAACTCTGACGATATAAACAATAAATACTATATCTTGAAACCGTTTGAAATATCTTTAAAAATATTAATTAAATATAATAGTTAAACAAAACATAAAAAAAACATTTATGAATAACGTCATTTGGATCCGAGCTACGCTCCAAAACGTAATATATTTATACTAACTGGAAAAAAGACATCAAAAACGAAAAGAACTCGTGACTACCATTACTGGGTGCGATAGATCTTTGTTTTAAATAGACTGAGTAAATAATTTTATAATAAGACACGTAAATAATATATATCGCTTCTTTGCTTCAACAATATGTTATCTTGACAAATGAAATTTTAGAGGAGTGTTTTTCAAGTTTCAAAAAATAATTGATATATAAACAGCAAAATCATAGAGATTTTAATTATTTCATTATTATTTAATTTTTTACACCATCTATGATTTAAATCAGATTTACGCCAAAAAAATTAACGAATATTTTAATTTACTTTTTGAAATTTGAAAAAGACCCCTCTAAAATGTCATTTTTCAACATAACACATTATTGAAGCAAAGAGGCGATATACATTAGGATAGCGCTTCTTTACCAGATGACAGCGACTCTGCAGTCAACTTCGTCGTCTAAGTTTCTTTCTTTATTAAATGATATTTGTTTGCCGAGATATATAATAATGTCAAAACCGAAATGATGGTCTTCGCAGCGGACCGGGACCCGAACAGCATACCTGAGAACGAGAACGGAGGACCCTCGCTGTCAGATGTAATAGCTCGTTCCCAATTTGCGAAATGCAACGAAGACGTAAAGGTCCATATTATTCGAGGCGTATTGTTTAGGCATATATACATGTCAACTGTGGACATCGTTCACGCAAAAGGCAATGGGCAGAATAAGAGTCTAATACAATAATGTATTTCGGGCTCTAATGAAACTACCAAAGTACCAAGGCACTGCAGTGCGTTGGGCATGTTTGCTGATGCAGGGATCACCGATTTTTCCGCTGTAATTAGATCACGTGTTGCCTCTTATTGGGATAGCGTTGCTCATCTAATAGGATACTTGTTCATCTTTGACGACATAGGAGGGCCATTGTTTTAGCGATGGATTTCTTTTCACATGGACCAGAACAAAAAGCGACGCAGCATACATACATATATATAATATGTATGTGCGATAGTTTTCTTTTATTTTTATTTTTTTATATATACATCTATATTTATATTTTGTCACCCTTTTACAGACAATTTTTTTTTGTATTATTTAATTCATTTTATAAGATGCGTTTTATACTATGACTATGGTATATGTGATTTTATACCTGAAATAAACAATTATTCCATCCATCCATCCATCCTGATGGATGGATGGATGGATGGAATAATTGTTTTGGAATATTTGTTTTGTTTTGAAAACGGGCTGATGCCCGTAAACGTCCACTGTTGGACATAGGCCTCCTCACGAGAATGCCATTCGAAATGGCCCTGTGCCACCTGTGCCCACAAACAATTATTATTATTATTGTTAATGCTTTGTCTCTCTCTTTATTAAGTGTAATTATATTCATATTTTTCAACGAACTCAAGGGATTGTTAGATTTATTTGTCATGACTTTAGTTTTTTCTAAGTTCACTGCCAATCCATACTTTGTACTAGTTCGCTTACCATTAAGTTAAAATATCGTTGGCAAATCTTAGATAGGTTATTTTTTTTCCATTTTATTTATTAAATTATATGTGTATATGCATATATTGATGCATTTCATTCACTCATATTTATAATGGGATTTTTCTAAACTTAAAAAATATACATGCTAAATTTACGCCTTTCCTTTCATGTGTGACAGTAGAGAAGAGAGGAGAGAGACAGTAGAGGAGTATGCGATAATATGTTTCAACAAATTGACTAAGTGATTCCTACGAGAATAAATAGCAGGAATGTCCTGGAAAACCTTAAGTATAATATCCAAGCCAGCCGCCAAACGTGGGCATTATAGCATGTGTGTATTATGGATGTGAATAGGTTATTCAATAGTCGCGTAGTTGTAGAACCACGCTGTTGACACTTATCTGTCTGCAACCGCGGGCCGGTCCGTCCGGGGTCCTCACTCTCGCAGAAGATCAACATCTGAGTAATAGCTATGTGCTATTGCTCTTCGTTCGGTGAGCGAGAAAGCCGGCAGCTCAACTAGCTGGGTTTGTATTGGTAGGCAGCGGCCTAGCTATACCCTTGGTATTGCAAAGGTCTATGGGCGGCAGTAACACTTACCATCAGATGTGCTCCTTGCTCGTTTGCCACCACATACAATAAAAAATAAATGTAAACACTTTATGCTATTTATTAAAATATAAGAAGAGTAAATTATATTATTTAATCATATTAAAACTTCAATATTATATCGATTATAAAATGAAAGGCTTGCCAATATATCGTTATCATGACCACTCAATTGTCTGTACGAGTCGCAGGTTGTCCCCTGAGGGCAGCACATCGTCCATTATAAGGATGATTGATTGCTTTTCATGAAGCAATATAGGCGTATACACAACGATATATATAGGTCATATATAGATGGTATATATTGCGGGTAACTATCCAATTATGTCTAATGGATTAACTCCCTGGGCTCTTGTCGATGCCGCTCGCAAATTTGGACGATTTAAGTAGGTATCAAATTATCAAGCAACATTATCTACTGATACTCTTTAATAATTAAAGTTTTTTAAAATGTCAAGGTTTAATATATTTTTAGATGTTAAAAATGGGTTTATTAATATAAGAACTTTAACGCCATACCTTTTTTTTATTTTATTTTTTTATTGGTGGACTATGGATGCGTCTCGCCCCGCCAAATCAGTCCGGGGTAAGGGAAAGGCGGCGCGTGACCCCATAGACCCACCGTAAAACTCCTCTCTCTTCGCCGTGCGAGCGGACCACCGGTACCCGATCTTTGTCTTCGGTGGTTAACGCCATACCTAGTACATGAGCTGAAGTTAACAAATGACATATCGTATCTTACTAATTGAGGCACTTTAATTTCTTTATTTTTAGATTTTGAGACCTAATATAATATATATTTTTATGATTAATTTGGAAGAGCAACTCAAGTTAATTAAGCAAGTGTATCGAGGGAGCATTCAGTGTTTCAATTAAAAGACAAATGCTTAATTATAACGATGTAAACAACGCACTGCCTAACGTTGTTCATTGGTTCAGTACAAACAATCTAGTTCTTATTGTGTGGCGCTGACCTTGTGGAATTTAGACCCCGATGGGGCATTCATATTGAAAAATTATCAAGTAGACTAAATTATAGTGGCCTATGCGGTCAAAAAAAAAACGAATATTAACCGATATCGAAACAGATAGATTAGTTTATTTCGTTTACCTGTACTACCTAATACTATGAAAGTCTTATGTCATGCAGCATATTACTGTGGAGATATTCGGCGAATCTGTATAGAATCTTTGCTCTCCAAAAAAGGACTATCCGCCCAATTTATGATCAAAGTATGGGAGTTTCACTTTGAAATAAATTGAAAGACGTAAATATTCTGACTGTTACATCGCAACCTAATTGCAAAAATGTATTATAATATGTTAAAAGAAATATCAGTAACTTTGAAAGATATTGAGACATTTACAATGTGAATATTCGGATTAATGACAAATTAGTTGTCTCTCTCTCATCTCGAAAGAATTAGTAGATCATTCCTGGGACAAATACGCTTCTATAATATTTTATCAAAAAATATCCAAGACATACCAGTGAAAAAGTTTATATGGGCTATCAAGAAAAGACTGTAAAAAAGGGTATTATAAAATCTCGGATTATCTAAATGATAGTACAGAGTGGATATGAGCAGCTTCTCTTTCAATAATTACATTGTTATTGTAACTAAACTGTTACAGTTTTTTTTTATAATAACTATACATACTTTTAAAGCGTAACGTGTTTTGCCTAACAAACTTTGACTATAGTTAGCATTTTATAGCACTTATTGTTGGACATGCTCACGGAAAGGTCTGCTTGCGGTAGCTGCGTGGAGCTGGTCACTCTCTTCCCTCCAAGATGGTTAAGATGAGTGATGGTTGTTATATACAGTTAACTCGTGACTACTTGTGGGATCTGATCAAGATCATATTCTTTTACACTGTATTTGAATTTTACATTATATCGGGGTTTAAAGGCCATCACCACACCACTGCAGCTAATTCTTAACCCATTCAGTGCCTACAAAATAAATAAAAATAATAGCCGGGTGCTAAAACTTTTAAGGCGAATTTTGATTAAGTACATATGAATTTTTGACAATATGGATAAATGTATATTGTTATTATTTCAATTAAAAACACATTTTTCGGATCCGAGTGGTCGCCACACATCACGTTGGTGCCGATCACTCGGATCCTACTACTACAAATTGAACGGGATGCTCAGTCGGATCCGAGTGCAAGGCGCCGCTACTATAGCCCCGACCCACTTGGATCGGTGTGGATCGGAGTGGTCGGCATGGAACGTGTTAATAAACATGATGCACTATTTCTTATATAAAAGTCAGTAAAGAAATAATAATAATAGACAGACAAACCCGCTGAGTTTCTTGGGGGATCTTCTCAGTAGCGGTTACGTTACAATGCTGTGGAAGTTTATTGGATTAATTTAAAAATAAAACTGTCATTTTGTAAGTGCCCTTGCAGGGTTTAGTCAACTTTAGTCATACCTAATAAATGGATTTGAATTTGAGTGGATATCGTAGTTGACAATATGGAATTACTCACATTAATCAACATCATTCTCCTGCTCTAACCACAATTACTTTCGGTTGATGCAATATTGTACTCGTACATATTTCAAAAGATATTGGCAATAGTTTTATGATCGGCCGCCTACCTGACGTCAACCCTCCTAGGGAATGTAATTGTTGACCAAATGGCATCAGATGGACTTGACCCAAGTTGATATAAAGCTCTTAGTCGTCTTTTACGAAAATAGCAGCAATTATATGTATAAATAAATCATTGCTATTAACAAAGCAATGGGCAAATTATAAAGTCAAGTCAAGTTGCGTTAAATGAGTAGGACAACACTACCACACCCATCAAAATTGTCTTCACAAAGACAAGCATAACTAGATAACCTTAAAGTAAAATTTTGCTTAAGCTAAGTCTCTTGAAGATAAATGGATTACATTTATTAATCAGTAAAATTAATGCGGTCGAAATGCGATCTCTGCGGCAAATCTGTGGAGTTAGGCTGACCGACCGCATTCGTAACGACGACGTAAGAGAGCGAGTAGGTATGAAAGAGAGTATTGGTGTAAAGATGCGAAAGGGCATGCTCCGATGGTTCGGACATGTGGAAAGAATGCCGAACGAACGTCTGGTTAAGAAGATATACAATGCGAAAGTGGAAGGATGTAGGTACCGAAGGAGACCGAGACTAACCTACCTAGACCAGATCGGTCATGTACTGAAGGAAGGTGGAGTCAAGAGTCTCCGAAACCGGCGAGCGTGTATGAAGAGAATTATGAATGTTGAAGAAGCGAGTGAAGTATGCAGAGATAGAGTTCTCTGGCACTCTGTTCTCTCTGCCTACCCTGCAAGGGATATGGCGTGATGATATGTATGTTATTAATCAGATAAATTAAATCAGATTTCTTAGATATGATGCTATGACAATTCCACTGAATGATGATCGTTTGGATCGTGCTGTGTGGTAGCGGCTACGAATACTAACAACCCTTACTTTGCTCGTGGATGTCGTAAAAGACGACTAAAAACCTTATAACGAGTGCTAGGAGATTTAGGTAAAAAAAAGTTTGAACTTAGTAAAGCATCTTTGTACATATACGATTTTAGATATTGAGCAATGTTGTATAAATGCTTCAGAGTGTTCATGTGCAAGTTTTGATTGGTATTATTCGAGTTATCGTATTAACAACGCTGCTCTGTATACACCCACAGTCCATGATGGTCGCAGTCACACTAAAGTAAGGTGTACGGATTGCAGTACAGCTTAGTCGAACAAAGCAAGTGTTCGGAACGTGAAATCTAGTACGTAGTACATATATATCGATGCATAAATCACATTTAGTAGGTACAAGAACTAAATTTAAGAAAGAAGAATATACAATTACAATAATATTTCAAAAAAACACCAGAAAAATTAATAAATTAAAATTTACAATAATCTCACTACCAATAAATTCGAAGATACCCGCGCTTCCCATCATCCACTTATTTAATTTTTTTTTTCACATTTATATACAATTTTTCATCTAGTTAATGCAGCAAAAAAGCCCACAATAAAATGTTATAAAAATAATAATATCTCATCATATACATAAGAAATAAGAATCACACATTAATTGTCGATTGTAAAATAGTTATTTCTTATAATTTACTGTTCCTCATTTGTAGAAGGTTTTGTTTTAAAATTCGTCGCAGGATTTTCCCTGATGGATTCCTTGGTATAGCGTCCACGAATATGACTCCTCCATGTAGACGGGACACTGTTGATAACTGGTGAAAATAATATGTAATTATTTTGTCTGATATGAACAATGTAGACATTTTGATTGTAAACTGTAACCTACGTGGCACAGTCATAACACATTCTTATTTTATTATCTTACAGAAAGTGTATGACATAAGGACTACCTTGAATTATACTCCTAGTCCTAGAACACAAATTCTCAATGTAGCGTTAACGCCCTTTGTGAGCGCTTGAGACATTCAAGGGAGTCCCCCTTTATTTTTTTCGGTGGACTATGGATGTGGTCTCGCCCCGCCAAATCGGTCCGGGGGTGACGGAAGAGGCGGCGCGCCACCCCATAGATCCACCATGCAAAGCTCCTCTCTTCGCCGTGCGAGCGGGCCACCAGTACCCGATCTTTATCTTTGGTGGCCCGCCCGGCAAAGGTGTCCCCTTCAGGAGACTTAGAGAAAATTAAGGGACGTTAAAATTTCTTATTTGAAACTCAAAAAAGAAACATATTGTAAAAGTTGGTGGTGGGCGAAATCTTTACTTATGATAGACCAGTTTTAGTTGACTTTATAAAGCGAGTTTAAATGTTCAAGTCTGAAACTATAGAAGTTTGAAAACAGACCATTTGAAGAGAAGAGAATTGAAGCAAATGAAGCAAAATTTGAAGAGGTAAAACATCAGTACCTGTTTCAGTACAATTAGCAAAACAGAAATGGTATGTTTGTAATATTTTACTTATATGTATATTTTCTTCTTTGAACGATGACGGATAAATACACAGGTCACCAGCATTTCCTTTCCCATGAAAATTAATTAACTTTAAAGTAGATAACATTACTCACGCAAGAGAAGAAATATTCGAATTAAAACCCTATGTTGTCTCGTCAATGTATTATAGCAGGCGAATTACCTTAATTCTAAGGAGGCCTGTACTTAATAGTTGAACATATATGGACTGAGAGAATATGTCATTCATCTGATCTGTGATAATATGAAATATTTTCACCATCAGTTTCAAAAATAACCAAACATAGTCAAATAACCAGTGTCATGACCCTTTCTCTTCCCGCAGGTGTAATAAAAATGGGCTAAGGGAACAATTCACTGACTTCGTACACGTTAGTTTGGACTGTACCTAATGGAATACTTTAGACACGCGAGTGTTGCCATCCAAGTAGATGGTAATGCTATGAGGACAATTAATTCATGCAATATTCCAATCACAAAATTAAATGTCAATATTAAAGCTAAATATATATACCGAAACAACATTTTGAAAAGATTTACCCATGTTAAACGCTCACCCATACTTATAAAATCTCCCCATATTACTTACTCGTGCGTGCCGATAAAATTCACTTACATACATGTTACTGACTCGTGCGTGCCAACAAAATTAATACATTTACTTACTCGTGCGTCAGTAAAGTCTAATATGTCTTTCTCGAAGAGTTTAGCGCCGGGTTTCTTCACAACAAAAGCAAAAGGCAGTTCTCCTGCTTGTTCATCCGGGTAGCCGACCACACCGCACTCTGCGACACCACTGTGCTGTAGCACTACGCTCTCTATAGCAGCTGGTGCCACCTGATCACGAGAGTAATATGATCAAAGATGACAATAAGTAATATTAAAATTCCTACGGATTCATCATGGGCTTACATAATCAATATGTATCGTTCTTGTCAAAGTTTTAACCAAATATTGCGTAGTAACGAACATAGATATTTTCAATGCAAGTACATCCTCACTGAGGAATAGATTTAATTCAATAAATCGCTTCTAATTTTTTATCATTGATTATTAGAACAATTCAGATATTTATTAAGTATTTATTATTTATTAACTCATATAGTATTTGTATTGTAGTATATTTACAAGACAAGGAGTTATTTTGTTGTATGGAGTTAGCTTTATACCTACTTATAATTGTTATTTTGTTACTCAAATATTTTTTTGTATAGACAAGCGTTTGTTTTCTTTTAAATATTTAATAAAATGTTATATGTGGAGACTCATAACTGCCTTTATATTGCTATTTATGTCATCATTGTATTTCATCATTCTCTTTGTCGTCAGATTTCTTTAAAATAAATAAATTAAAAATAAAATAAATAGGTATCATCCCATTATCGCCCACTGCTATACAGTCACTCGAAATAATAGGTGAAAACCATAATAGATGTAAGTCCTACTATATCAGCCTCCTTATCAGGTAAATACGTCAATTAATTTAAGCGCGAACGAAACGCCGGTCAATATCCAGTATAATTTTGGTAAGTACTTTTCAAAACTAGGAGTAATAATTAAATATGATTGAAATGTCAACAACGAACGTTAATCGAATAAAACGAGGTATCTTAATATGTAAGCGGTATGGTAAATGATAGTAAAAGTATTCCTCAAAAATATATGGACAAAGAAATGCCGCGAGATTTTAGAAGGTAGATGGTGATTTGCACCAGGAATCTTGCATAAACCCTCTGTACGCTCAGTAGAGGGGTCACCATAAAGATATCGTCACGTAATAAAAGTCAGTAGGAGGTGTAATATGTTATCTACATACGTAGGTATAGATTAGATATAGTGAGCAGTTATTTAATCATTATCTTTATGAACATATTTGTCAATATACTTAATTGTGATTATACTTACTATCACTATTGCATTAATTATATTATATCTATAATATGTCCCCCGGACGAGTCAATCCATTTATAGCTGCAATCAGCATACCGTCAGCAACATAGTCATTAGAAATTAAGTATTACGGCTGCCTTATTAGATTTATTATGATGGTTCATTGATGTTTAATTTAGTTTTTGCCTTGCAAGAGAATTTGCTTCGTATATTGCTGAAGCAGTATGGTTATGTGACCAGTGAAGCACATTAGTATTTTGATAAATTATATTAAACGCTAAATTATTTCCATAAAATAAAAATAAAATAATTTTAATAATTGCTATTTTTCAAACGAGCCTAAAATTTTAATACCATTTAGGGCTCGTTGATGAAATTTAGAGCTCGTTGATGAAAACAGGTATTCATCAACATCATTTCAGCTCACATACGTACCACTCATGGGCTCGAGCCTCTTCCATAAAAGCAGGGCATTTGAGATATTATAAAACGCTGGTCGTATGGTTGGTTCGTCGTTTACGAAACCATCGGCTAAGATACGTGATGGCGAATTGTATGCTTACTTGTCACCACACAGAAAATATGAGTATTACTTTTCAATATTAAACTTGAAATGAAACCCTATGTGAAACTGTGCCAGTGTTGTATAGTAAGATAATGACCTTATCTAGAAAAAGCCAGTGAACTATGGGAAGTATATGGACTAAGAATAAGAACTTGCCCATAATAAGGTGCGAATATTATTAAGAATTTCGTCACAGTTAATTCAAAAGCAAATTTGGTCGAATATGTAGCGATAGCCAATAGGCAGATGACTGATTTTGAAAAATGACTCCACGGTGTTATACACTATCTACTTTAAAATAAATCTAATTTCCGCAGAAAAAGTTATTTTTTGTATAAAAAACTACCTTTTTAAAATCAAATTTAAATTTCGCTCCAAAAAAAGCTCTTCCGCTCTATGACGTCACGCTTTCGTATGCAATCACAAGTAACGTTGTTATTGCTTATTGTAATCCTTAATTTCTATAATTTTGTGCAATTATGAATGAATAAGATGAATTCTAATGTGTTGTTTATTAACTTTTAAATGAAGAAAAAATGTGAGAAATACTTGGTTAAATCTTAAAAAATAGAATATGCCTATGCATGTTAACTGTTGCAGAACAATATTTATTATTAATTTATCTACCTAAGTTTTTATAAAACTAAAAATACATACAAATAGGATATTATAGGTCACTAGCTAAAATTACCTAAAACCCTAACCAATTTAGATAAATTTTATACTTTTGTATATTAACTTTAGCTGAAGGTTCTAATATAAATAAATCTAAGATATAAGGTTAATATTTTAAAAGATATACTTAGTTTTTATTGTGTTGTCTTATTGGCTCTATTAGATTGATTGAAGAAAAAAACTTAGAATAAGTACAGAATTTTTGAAATGAATAAACTTTTTTTTAAAGTTATATTACACTATTATATAACACTGAATATACCATTTTTTGCCACAGACCCAATAATAGTTTCAGAAAATCAGACATGTAAGCGTCATCATACATATAATAGGTAGTTATGATCACAACTTTTTATTAGTGTTGTAGTTGTCTGCTACACAGAAGAAGCCTTTTTGTAGCCCTGTAAAATACATTTGTATCTGCGTCTGTAATTATGGTATTTGAGTTCTATAATGTGTTTAAGTTCATAAATTAACAATACATACATCGAAGTTCTAATATATCGAAATTCTGCTGAACAAAAACCATTGCTTGATGAAAAAAACTTACCCATTATCGACAAATCGATTCTCGGCAAATTTGAGCTATTTACATACATATCATCACACCATATCCCTTGCAGGGTAGGCAGAGAGAACAGAGTGCCAGAGAACTCTATCTCTGCATACTTCACTCGCTTCCTCAACATTCATAATTCTCTTTATACACGCTCGCCGGTTTCGGCGACTCTTGACTCCACCTTCCTTCAGTACATGACCGATCTGGTCTAGGTAGGTTAGTCTCGGTCTCCCTCGGTACCTACATCCTTCCACTTTCGCATTGCATATCTTCTTAACCAGACGTTCATTCGGCATTCTTTCCACATGTCCGAACCATCGGAGCATTCCCTTTTCGCATCTTTACACCAATACTCTCTTTCATACCTACTCGCTCTCTTACGTCGTCGTTACGAATGCGGTCGGTCAGCCTAACTCCACAGATTTTCCGCAGAGATCGCATTTCGACCGCATTAATTTTACTTTCATACTCTTTTCTGCATACCCAACTCTCGCTTCCATACAGTAATGTTGGGACAAGCACTGCGTTATGTATTGCTACACGTGCCTTCTGGCTGAGGTGGTGGCTGCCGAGAAGTTGCCCCAACGCTCCGTTCACTCTATTTCCCGCATTCACTCTTCGCTTTATATCAGTGGTGTACCTTCCATCTCGGCTAAATCCACATCCAAGATATACAAATTCATCCACTTGCTCTAGTATATCGTTACCTTTCGTTACTCTTACATCTGTTCTGGCTTCGTCTCTTTCAAAGACCAATATTTTGGTTTTGCTCACATTCACGCGTAGACCCCTTTTCTTACAATCTTCTGTCATTGTGTCGACTAGGGTCTGCAGGTCAGTTGCTGACGCGAGGGCGATGGTCGACAGCGTCAGGAATTGGGACGCGGTCGCCGCCTTCTGCGAGGCTGTCATCTCGCAGAAGGAGGCGGCGGAACGGGACCGGGAGGATTCCCGTGACCCGGGCCGCCGCCCGCGGCCGGGGCGGCGCAGGCGCGAATACCTGCGCCTGATGCCGCCCTAACCGAGGCTTCGGGTGATCGGACCGGGGAATTGTCCGGTCACCCGACGCGAGGCCACCGCGTGAGGACGACGCCTCGACGGCGAAATCTGTCGGGGCGTCAACAGGAGAGGAGCCCGAGAGGGCATACCGCCGAGCGGGCCACCGAAGACAAAGATCGGGTACCGGTGGCCCGCTCGCATGGCGAAGAAGAGGTGCTTGCAGGGTGGGTCAATGGGGTTGCGCGCCGCCTCTTCCGTCACCCCGGACCGATTTGGCGGGGTGCGACGTCCATGGCCCACCACAAAAAAAAAAAAAAAAAAAAAAAAAAAAAAAAAAAAAAAGGTCAGTTGCTGACTGTGCCAGCAGGACTGCATCATCTGCATATAGCAGAGCAGTGACCACTGAGTCGCCCGTCTGGACTCCCACATTCATATCGTTCAACCTTTGGAGACATTTATCCAGATATATGATAAACAGCCTGGCTGACAGAACGCACCCCTGCTTAACGCCGATATTGACGTCAAACCAAGGCGACATTCCATCATCCAGCCGCACACAGGCTCTACAGCCCATGTAACTGGACTGCACAGCCTGTAGCAGTTTACCGTTAATACCATACTCCGGTAAAATGTCCCAAAGTTCCTTTCGTACAACCGTGTCAAATGCTCTCTCCAGATCCACAAAACTGCAGAAAACCCTCTGACCTAGAGCCAGATGCTTCTCCACAATGTTGCGCAGAGAGAACACTTGATCCATGCATCCCCTTCCACTCCTGAAACCTCCTTGTGTCTCACACAGTAAACCATCGGACACCATCCTCATTCTCCTTTCAATAATTTTACCATACACTTTTGCTGCCAAACTGGTCAAGCTTATGGCTCTGTAATTTGCGCAGTCATAACGTGAACCCTTGTTTTTAAACAAAGGCACGATGACTGCGCTATTCCAGTCCCCGGGAACCATTCCCGAGCTCCAACATAAATTGAGGAGCAACAGGAACGCCTCCCAGACACAGGAGCCACCAAGCTTGATCATCTCGGCAGACACCATATCAATGCCCGCTGCCTTACCATTTTTCAAACTTCTTATCGCCCATTCAACTTCATCCATACTGATGCCATCGGAGGACGCCGCTGTCGAATGTTGATCTACTAAACCACATGCGACACCGGCGCCAACCGTAGCATCCGCATACATATCGCCAAAATATTCACTCCATCGGCTTAACACGTCTTGTGTTTGTGTAAGAATGTCTCCACCTTTAGACCTTATTTTATTCATTCTGAAGGCTGACCAACCACCCTGAGACTTCTTCACCTCCCTCCAAAAGAGTTTGGTGTTACCCTCGAAGTTTTTAGTCAGCCTATCTTCTGCACTCATACTTGCTCTATCACGTTACTCTTTCACTAAGGCCTTGGTGTCATTCTTACATTGTCGATATATTTCTTTCTTCTGTTCAGTTATACTGTCATTCAGATTCAAAGAAGAGACATAGTCCAGCCACGCTTTCTTCTTTTGCTCTACGGAAGCTGCCACTTCCGCATCCCACCATGTATCACCATTTGTTTTTCTATGCTTCTTTGAACTTCCACATACTTCTTTCGCTGTATCTACCATACTCTCTTTCAATACTCTCCAGCATTCTTCAATGTCCGATTGCGGCTGGCTTGCCATCGTCAGCCGTTCTCGGACACCCTCTGCATACTTTTCTCTTACACACTCTTTTTGCAACCTTTCAATCTTTATTCTTTCAAGCCCTCCGAAGTGGACACGCCCTCGCCAGTGCCTCCACCTTCTGAACAGACCACTAAATCTCGCAATAACGAGATAGTGGTCCGTATCGACTGTGGGGCCCCTGTAGGCTCTTGCGTCCAATATTTTGCTTCGGAGGCGACTGTCTACCAAAATTAAATCTATTATACTTTTCTGTTCAATCCTTCTCCATGTATACATATGGATGTCCTTATGTTAGAAAAATGTATTTGACACAATAAGGTTTCTCTCCATGCATACATCCGCTATGAGCCTACCTGCGTCGTTCACTCTCTTATCACCAAATGGACCAAGTACGTCCTCATAGTCGGGACGCTTGGTCCCCACTCATCCGTTCAAATCTCCGCATACAATCACGCGTTCACTGGTTTCTGCTATATCCAGAACTTCCCTAACATTATCCCAAAACTTCTCTAGGTCTGATGCCACTGAGGATCCTACGGGAGCATATGCTACAACCATGAATACCTTGGTGACACCAAGTTTTATACGGACCCAAAGAAGTCTGAGATCATACATTCCGTAATCCTTCACACCTGAGGCTAAGCGAGAGGACAACAGCACTCCTACCCCCATGCTGGCTCGATCGCTCTGTGGTACACCAGACCACAGAGCCATCCCGCCACCAGGAAGATCGCAGGCTTCGCTGCCCCTTCGCTTGGTCTCTGTTACACAGAGCACGTCTAGCTGTTTGTCCGCCATGACGGATATCAGCTCGTGCAACTTACTTTCCACACAACCTCTTACATTCCACGTGCCCACCCGGCACTCTGCTCTCCACGACTCGCCTGACTGGGCAAGGCGTGATGGGTGGCGCCCCCCATCGCCGCAACTGCCGATGTTCGTACCGACAGGGGCGGGCCGGTACGCGTCGCCTCCGGGGGACGCCCTAACCCGCATTGCGGTACGCATATCGAGCCGGATTAGCAGTCTAATTAGACTGGCAGGGGACGCGAACGAGCACGCTCCGGACTATGCCCCCCCAAAGAGCTATTTGCTTTGATAAATCCTAGTTCCATCGCTAAGGCTATATATATAGTAGCACAAAAGTGATATCCATTATAAGTTTTTACCACAAAATATCTGGTAAACGGAATAATACGATAACAAGTTCAGTGCGAACTAAGATGCTAGCAAAATTTACTAATAAACGAAAGCGTGACGTCACTCGCTTCTGATTGATATTCGAGCCAATATGGCGAAATGATATGTTTTGAATTTTTTATTTTTAATATTTTAAAGTTAATCGTGCTTACTATTTCAAAACAAGAGTTTTTTTACAATCTTTGTATCCTATATTATTAAAACAAATCACTATTTTAGTGATTCTTAGTTACTGTCATCATGCCTATTGCTAGTCCAAAACACACGGAGAGGTCTTCGAGCACTATTACATACTTATGCCTTTTTAGAATTATATGTGTATTAAACTTATTTTGTTAGTTGTGTCTTACTTTAGTAGTGGTAAGACCATGCTGTTGACAGTTTTCTGTCTACAGTCGTGGGCCGGTCCATCCGGGGTACCATACATGCGCAGAAGATCGACGTTTGAGTAATGGCATTGTGCTATTATCCTTCGTTCAGTGAGCGAGAGAGCTAGAAGCCCATCTGGGTGGGTTTAGGGTTTATATTGGTGGGCGGCGGCCTAGTATACCGCTGGTATCGCAAAGGTTCATGGGCGGCAGTAACACTTATCACCAGGTGTGCTGCTTGCTCGTTTGTCACTATAAGCAATAAAAAAATCTTTAACCGTGCAAATTACATGTGTATGTCTCACATAGAAATATGAGAACATCACAGACAAACAGACAAAGGTAAAATAGTAGCGACTCCAAGCAATACAGTAATAAGAGCACCAAGAATTATGACGATAATTATACCGACTTTCAGGTCATTACGTTTTGCAGTTTATGATTATGAGAAAAAGTCAGTAGATCTGCTTAATGTCTGCGAAGTGAAGGAATTAAAAATTCCTAAATTTAAAGGTCCCGGATTTTCTTTAGTACTATCACTGTTACTTCACATTGTAATGCAAATAGTTGAATACATTTATAATAAAAAGTACTAAAGTTCCTTTGTAAAAAAAGTACCTGATGTCCTTTGTATTTAATAAGTTCTTTGAGCCGATCGACTATGAACAAGGATCCGTCTTCGTCGTAATATCCTATGTCTCCTGTCTTCAAGTATCCTTCTTCATCAAATGCGGCGCGTGTTGCGTCCTCATTTCCAGCGTACCCCTTCATTAGTATAGGTCCCTTGACACACACTTCTCCATTTTCGTAGGGACCTAGCTTTTGACGGGTTTCTATATCTACAATCTGCAATACGCGTAATAAATTAATAATACTTTTATTCTTTACTATGATGTTGCTAATATATTACACATACTAATATTCTTTGTATATACAAAGAATACTACCAACCCTTACTTTCTTCGTGGATGTCGTAAAAGATGACTAAGTTTTATATCCATCTGGGTCAATTCCACTTGATGCCATTTAGTCAACAATTACATCCCAAGGAGGGTTAACATCGGGTCATAAAGTTACTGCCAATAACGTTTGCAATATTTAAGAGTACATATTGCGTCGACCCGAAGTAATTGGGATAAAAAAGGATAAAAATGATACCCTAGTATAGAGACGAGTTACGATTATATTGCGTCACCATCACTTGCTTTATGACGGTAATAGTAAAAATATCATTTGCTATCGCGAAGCCGCCTGCTAAAGGTTCGCCTGACATTATTCATCTTTGAGGAGGTTAATACCCAATAATGGCAATCTATTTAATAATAATGAACGAACGAATGGATAGAAGGGATTTTTTTTTAATAATTTTACAACCTTTATCTACAATGAAGTATGCAATAAAGTAATACTGGGTACCCGAAAGGGTAAGCCCGCCGGGCTGGCCACGGATGGCAAGGAAGCGGTACCAGTGGCCGGCTCAATGGCGATGGGGAGGGAATACGGTGGGTTATGGGACCACACGCTGCCTTTCCGTCGCCCCGGACGGAACGGACAACAGCCTACAAGAAAAAAGGTGTATCTATATGTAACATATAGATACACCTTTTTTTTTAGCATCCAGATCGAGCTTATTGCTGTGTATTAGGCACAGTTCCAAATTTTACATTGCTGCTTTAAATTTCCCGAAACTAACAGGTAAATAAAAAACCAATTCTTTTTAGTAGTCACATAGATTTATAGATGTTAAAACGTGTAATGCATAATGTTACACGGGGAATTTCGCAAAGCGCCTTGAAATATTTTTTATAAAATAAACTTCTATGTATAATCAAATTGACCTAGTTCTACAAAATTAATCAGTGCATTTTTATATTGAAATTTTTACTACGGTTTTTTTTAAACTTCTGAAGCACATTTTCTAAGCCTTTGTTTATTTACTCCGTGTATTGAATAGTTGGCGACACCAGATCATCAAGAAATAGTTACTAAAACCGTATATGAGGTTTTTTCATCATAGTTCTTTGTTTACATGTATTAATGTAGTACAATAAGCTGATAGAAATAATGCTTCTTCCATCATCCAATTTTATTCATTATATTTATTAGTAGCTACATCACTGCCGCTCTAGGTCAGACATTATTTCATCACATCACAGCATCCTCTTATTAGTACAATGCAATTACTTGACGGCATCGAAGACGTAATGGTCAAGGTATTGACCTATTGTGTCAAGTGTCCTGGATACGATTCCTATGCTGGACAATACTGCGTGATTCACAAAGAATAGAAGAGTGCGTGTAATTTGTGTCCTTTAAATTAACCAAGAGGGACGATGATGTCCTTTAAATTAACCAAGTTGGATATAATATCTTAGTGCGTGATGTTGAAAAAACCTTTATTTTATCCAAATACTAAAGGTCGGTTTCCGCGTGGTGACGGAGTAAGAATATTATTCACCACCCCATTTCTTACCCGTGGGTGATCGTACGAGACGACTAAGGGATATAAAACGCATATAACATCTATGCGAGAGAAGGAAAACTCGAAGGAAAACCCCATACCAATACGTCTGACCAGCGCGGTATAGTAGGTTAATTTCCCTCCCATTACGGAGGAGGCCTGGGCCCAACAGTGGGACATTTATGGGCTGTGATGATGATGATGACTAAAGGTCGACGCGATAGATGGTCTTCTTCTTTCTTTCTTTCTTCTTCCTTTGTATACATAGCAAAAGTTTTGGCAATAGTTTTGTGATAGGCTACAAGCTTGTCGTCAACCTATCGTGGGAATGAAATTGTTGACCAAATGGCATCAGATGGAGATGGTCCAGGTCGATGTAAAGCACTTAATAGTAAAAAAAGCAACGTAAATGTTGGTAGTATTCATAGCCGTCATTTTATAACAAACTAGTACACTATAAGAAACATATCACCTTAGCTTTGACGCCCTTTATAGGAAAACCGCAGCTGCCGGATTTTATAGGAAATGTTCCATTTTCAAGATCTTTTGTAGCGGCTAAAGATGTTTCTGTCATTCCGAATCCTTGGTAAACACCTTTACAATTTGGCATGCTGTAATTGACAAATCTATTAAGTCTTATTTTGAAAGGTAAAATATGATTTTGAAGAAATGAGATCATTCGTTTCATAGTTCATTAAGAAATGCCACGGGTATATCTAATGTACCACTGATTTCGTATAAGAGTAAGATATATGTATCACAATTAAAGCAGCAGAAAACTTGAAAATACTCTATACCAAGCTATGTGCTCAGCTTGGTAGAATAAATTTTCTTTCTCGTTGAGGAGGAGATTGGTTAACTTAATGTACATACATACATACATATCATCACGCCATATCCCTTGCAGGGTAGGCAGAGAGAACAGAGTGCCAGAGAACTCTATCTCTGCATACTTCACTCGCTTCCTCAACATTCATAATTCTCTTCATACAAGCTCGCCGGTTTCGGAGACTCTTGACTCCACCTTCCTTCAGTACATGACCGATCTGGTCTAGGTAGGGTAGTCTCGGTCTCCCTCGGTACCTACATCCTTCCACTTTCGCATTGTATATCTTCTTAACCAGACGTTCGTTCGGCATTCTTTCTACATGTCCGAACCATCGGAGCATTCCCTTTCGCATCTTTACACCAATACTCTCTTTCACTTACTTTAATTAATGTAACATTTTTTTATTGAAAAATTGTCATTGTGATCATCACCACGTTTGCCAAACTTGGCGAAACGGTAAATTAATCTAAAACTGTGTCGTCATTTGATATAATATCTTTTGTTGTCCAGTTATACGCCATTCAGATATGATGTACAGCGTGAAACCCTTTACCTTGGCTTATGGTACATCTCTAAGGGTTGATAGCGAGTCCTTTTCTTTCCTATTGTATTACGTGCTAGATGTGCAAATGATAATAAGAGGGCAAGTTGTGTATTTACCGTTTCATAGCTTGTTTTATTGTTTCTGCGCTAAGAGGAGCTGCACCACACCAAACATTAGTTACGGAAGATAAATTATAATTCTCGACGATCGGTGCTTTCGCCAAGAACACCACTATTGGTGGTACAGCGACCAAACTGGTCACCTAAAATTATATGTAAAGTAAAACATATAGTTACAAAATAGCTACAGCATTGAACTCATCTTATAATTTGCGAAGTTCCTTTGGCCGTGGGTATACGGTTATAAAATATAACCTATGTTACTCGCTAATAATGTAGCTATCCGTCGGTGAAAGAATTTTTAAAATCACCTTAGTGGTTTAGGCATAAAAGTGATATAAACAAACAAACAAATACAAATTTATAATATTAGGATAATGATTCATTGGAACAAATCAACATCTATGTTTTTTTTTTATTATTATGAGGTAATGTATGTAATAATAATGTATGTAATAAAATAAAATGTATGTAATAATAATTAAAATTTTACACCACCAACTACCTTTCTTTCCTGCGCTAATTCCATCCAAAGGTTGCCTGGAAGAAATCGCTTATAGCGATAAGGCCGCCCATTGTACTGTATCCAATAAATATGTATAGCTTTTTGTATTCAATACTGGTGTACAATAAAGTGTATAATAAATAAATAAAAAATAAATAATGTTATTGCCTTTGGAGTGGCCTATGTCCAATAGTTACCATCATTTCATCTCAGCTCATATACCATTGTCCCACTGTTGAGCTCGAGCCTTCTCCATAATAGGAGGCCTCCATAATAAGAGGAAATTGACCTTGTATTATACCACGCTGGTCAGACGTGTTGGTATAGGGTTCTGCTTCGAGTTTACCTGCTCTTTAATCCTACTAATATTATAAATATAAAAGGTTGTGAATATGTTTGTCATTCAATCGAGCGTAAACCGTTGAATTGATTTGAATGACAATACACACATACATAGACAAATAGATAGACCATTCCATGGATTACCATATTGGATACTTTTTATCCCGGTAGTGTGTTCTCTTGGGATTAGTAACTTTCTCAAAGTGTTTAACTTTTTTTTATTGCATATGGTGGCAAACAAGCAAGCAGCCCACCTGATGTTAAGTGTTACTGCCGCCCATGGACCTTTGTAATACCAAATAGCTATGCCGCTGCCTTCCAATACAAACCCCAGCTTCAGCTGTCTCGCTCACCGAACGAAGCGCAATAGCACATTACCATTACTCAGTCGACGATCTTATGCGAGAGTGTGGTACTATCCCGGACGGACCAGCCCACGGCTGTAGACAGAAAACTGTCAACAGCGTGGTCCTACCACTAATAACCAACTTTAGGTGAGCTAAGCTACGAATTGAAACAAGTTACGTAGTTATAAACTCAGCGACAGCACTGATAATAAACTGCAGAGAACATTCAGCAAGGGTCGGCCAACGAGTTTATCTCTTATTAATATTTTACGTTTTGAAAAAAAAAGTGTTTACAATAGCTTTCACCAATTTTAACCTGTTTTAATCAATTAGCTCTGGCGTGACGATTTTCGAACGACATTCAAATACAATGTTAAAAATTGTGGTAGACCCAGATCCCTAGAGTAGTCGACGGTAGCTTATGTATGGGGTATAATATATAGTTAAGTTAAAGTTGGAAATATAGTCATATTTACCTTATAATTCTGTATAGCACTCAAATATTTAATAGGGACGAACCCAGCCAAGTATACCATAGATGTCTTTGTTGCTATATAATTTATGGTTGACATCAGACCGTATGCATGATACCATGGTACAATGGTTAATACTGTTATATCACCATCGACTTTCTCCGCTCTGTAATACAACACAAACAATTAATTTTTTTTTTTTTTTTAAACAAAACAAACAATTTTTTTTTATATACACACTGGGGACGTACACTAAGGATGATGATCATGATCTTTATATTGCGGGAGACTTTATAAACATATAATTAACGGACAGAAATTATACCTAAATTCCAAACAATAATTTGTGGATCGTACAAAACATTGTCCCGCGCGGGAATCGAATCCGTGACATTATGCTTAATGGATTGGTATCATTACCACTACGTGGTCTGCGTAACCTAACAACAATTTAGACCTACCCCCCCTACACACTACAACTACCCCCCCACCCCCTTTCAACCCTCAATTGACCCTGCAATTTTGATTATATGGAGTATTACTTGGAAAATTGACTACACCAGTATATAATGATATCTGTCAGTATATATATATATATATATAGAGGTACATGACTTTTAAAGGAGCACGGAAGAGCTCAGCTTGGCGATGACTTTTGCCTTATATAACAAATTTTCTATGTATAGAGTCTTATCATCATCATCATCCACTGCTGGACGTAGGCATCTCTCATATTTCGCCACAAAGTGCGGGCTTATGCCGCTCACAGCCAACAACTCCCAGCAACCTTCACCAGATCGTCAGTCACCTGCTTGGGGGCGATCATCACAGAAACGTCCGAAAGACGGTCGCAACTCGAGAGCCTTTCTTCCCCAACGATTATCAGTTCGTCGAGCGATATTGCTTTTGCCACTTGAGCGTGCTAATTCTTCGTGCTATGTCAGTTACAACAGTTGTTCTGCGGATTTCTGTAATATGGATTCTAACTGGCAGAGAAATCACGAGCATCGCCCACTTCATAGCACGCTGAGCTCCTTAGCGTCCTATACTAAAGAGTAATCAATAAGGTAAAATCGAAACCGATGCCGTTATATTCGTTTAATTACTATGTAAATGAATGAAGAATTGTTAAGTAGGTAATTACTCATAATTGGCCGCCGAATACAGTAAATTGATATGTGTAAGCATGACTCCTTTAGGAAGTCCTGTTGTTCCTGAAGAGTACAAAATAAAGGCTGTGTCTGTCGCGCCCTGGACTTCTTCTGGTTCATATTCCACTGGATTCACCTTGATACCGATAGTTTTGTAGTCAGTGCAGCCATCGAACATTTGACCATTGAATTGTATAATTTTCTTAATACAAGAGGTTAATTTAAATGTGGCAATATTTTGTTTAAGTCCTGTTTCTGAAGCCAATAACATCTTTGGTTGTGATATGCTTAATACATGTCTCACTTCGTCTGTAAATAAAAAAGCCATCAGATTTATTAAGGTTAATTTCTGTGCATCGCTGTAGATCGCGGTCGGCTGATGCGACAATATCGTTTGCTACGTATTAATGTTTTTTCTTAATGAATAGAGGCGGAAAAGCGCAATTTATGAACTTCAATTTTGACCTGAAGTAGACCTGTGCTGATGTATTAATATTAATAATAACACCGGCACACAAAAAAAAGTTGGATGTACATTTAACCGGACCCACCTACGAACATATATTTCAACCCGCTGAATCCGAATTTGAAGTCAGTTTGGATCGTACATCCTCAAAATCTTGAGTAAATTGCAAAAAAATAACAAAAAAGGCAAAGAAATGCGAAAAACTGCAATCACAGCGATGATAAAATTTTTGTGGAACCGTATCAAGTATGAATTTTATGTATTACAATCTAATGAACCTGAATCTGAACTTTAATTAGCCCGTTGAGCCATCAAAACTTGAAAAAAATGCGAAACACTAAAACTATCGGTTTTTGGCGAAAAAATTTGTTGAACTAAATCAAGCATGATTTTCATGTTTTTCGATTTGCTGAATACTAATACAAAGTTTATTTAGACAATAATCCGTTTTAAATGTAAGAAAATTGCACAAAATTCTTGAAAATTGCAAATTTTTTCGGTTTTAAATTTTTTCAGATTTTGCCATTTGGGCTTACACATTTTTTCAAATTTTGCCTTTTTTGGGTTTTGTGTAATTTACTCAAAATTTTGAGGGTGTACTGCCAAAACTGACTTCAAATTTGGATTCAACGGCTCGAAATACATGTCCGTAGGTGGGTCCGGTCAAATGTACATCCAACTTTTTTTTTTGTGTGACTGTAATTTAAGTTTATTTATACAAAACAGCACAGATATTCTAACTACTACTACAACTCTCTTACGAAATCATATACTAACTGTTACAATTATTTCTTTGTATTTCAAGATCTAGTGGTCGGTTATATTCCACCTAATAATAGTAGTATAGTATAAATAAAACACATTTCAAGCTATTGTTCCGATCCTAATTTTATAAGGTACAAAGTTTAAAACCTTGAACTGATTTTACTAAGTTTTATAATATATCGTCAAGATATTCTAATTTAGTTAAAATGACGCAATCTAGAATTGTGTTCAATAGACATTAATAAAATGCTTGGCTCTTATTATCTAGAAGTACTATTATAGAATCATAATCGTCATTATCATCTTCTTCCTACTCTTATCCCAATTACCAAAGGCCGACGCCATATGTATTCCTCCTCCATTGTACACATTGCAAAAGTTTTAGGACCGGCCGCCTGCGTGACGTTAACCGTCCTTGGGAATATAATTGTTGACCTGACGGTCCAGGTTGATAGTCGATCAGGTAGTCGTCTTTTAGGGCATCCATAAGTGTACCAAGGCTTGGTAGTATTCATTCCCACTACCAGACAGCAAAGTTATGTTATGAAATATAAACACTTTTAAATCTACACCGCAGCAACTAAAAGTTCGCAAGCAGGCAGTTTGTTGTCGCAAGCAGACTGGCAAGAGGTAATTTTGCAAGTCTCCCTCGCTCTGTTTTTCTACTATTCTCCTAGTTCCAACTAATAATTTAAAATTTAAAAACTCATAGGCTCTTAAGCCTGAGGAAATAAAATAAAATATAAATAACCTTTAGTGTATAAAACATTAAGTGTAGTAACGGTAGCTCCACAGCACAGTATAGCCAGCACTGCGGGCATGAACTCATCTCTATTCTCGCTGCACACTGCAATCACATCCCCACGCTTCACCCCCAACTTCTTGAGTCCAGTTGCCACATTAACGGTGGCTTCTAATATCTGCCTCGTCGTGATTTTTTCGCCAGTGTCGCCATTGATCTGTAGATTTCTTTTTTATTAATTTTATTTATTTATTCACAATGTAATTTATTATAATCTGGTTTAAGACATTTATTTCTCAAAGATAGAATAATACAATTCACTTATTATTGAGAAATCATAGTATCTGAATACTAATTCACAATTATGAGCATGCAGTTAGTGGCACATTAATATTGTTTGATGTATATACAATAAACTTGTGATGTAGGTAACAACAGAATAACATGCACCATTACGTATTCGAATACGGATGGCAACTTGATTGCAATTTTGAGTAAGTAGTAGATGAAAAATATAATTCCACGTTCATTCAATTTTATTCATTATGACTTAAAATTCTTATAATTAAATTATTTATATAAACCTAAATAACTTATGTGGGTTAGTGTACCACCAAATCAAATAAAAGTAAGAATAGATCATTAAAATACAAAAAACATAATTTGCATATAATATATATGGTAATTAGTAAATACAATGGCAAATAGACGTATTTGAAAACTTGCCAAGTCAAATATTGTGCTTCAATAAACCTATCTATGTATACTAATAAATGTAGAGCCAGTTTTTTTGTTATACTGCGAAAACTACTGAATCGATCGGAAAATTACTTATAGCATAAGATGTTGGCGTGTTTCGGAGAAAGGTTTAGTAGGTTCTGATATGTTGGGGATTACTTATCCGGAAAGGAGGGAAGCGGGCGGGGGACAGCTAGATCATAATTTATGTCAATAATTCGACTGAAAATTTAAAGTCGTCCTACCAATATTATAAATATGTATTTTTTTACGTATGTAACGACTATGTAATATGTCGTAACGACGCCGTAAGAGAGCGAGTAGGTATGAAAGAGAGCATTGGTGTAAAAATGCGAAAGGGAATGCTCCGATGGTTCGGACATGTGGCAAGAATACCGATCGAACGTCTGGTTAAGAAGATATACAATGCGAAAGTGGAAGGATGTAGGTACCGGGGGAGACCGAGATTAACCTACCTAGACCAGATCGGTCATGTACTGAAGGAAGGTGGAGTCAAGAGTCTCCGAAACCAGCGAGCGTGTATGAAGAGAATTATGAATGTTGAGGAAGCGAGTGAAGTATGCAAGGATAGAGTTCTCTAGTTCTCTGGCACTCTGTTCTCTCTGCCTACCCTGCAAAGGACATGGCGTGATGGTATGTATGTATGTATGTATTTTTTTTAATTTGGATTTTAAATGGCATATATATATATATATATATACACATCATTTCCTAGATTAACATTTAGAATACTTTTGATCCTGGTAATATGGAACATATCTTATAATTTAGGATTATTATCCCACTAATTTTGTCTCTATACTTTATAACCTGGGTTAATCCCACTATCTTCAGGAAAGTTACTATTTACCCGGGCTAAGCCGCAGACAAGGGGTATGGCGTGATGGTATGTCTGTATGTATGTATTATCATACATATGTCAAGAAGAAACATCGTCATTTAAACGTATTTAATATTTTTATAAAGCAATTTTTTATTTAAAGTAAGAAATAAGTTGATTAAAATAAATATTCGAGGACGTCTGGATGTTGTGTAAAGATCTGGCATTCTCACGACCATAAAAATTAATGTATCAAAGTTTTTCTTTTATTAAAAGCTTCATAACCGCAACGCGCTATTTCCTTTCTAAAACGGCTTCGTAATTCTTTGTCGTTTCATTGCAATTAATAAAAAAAACTAAACTGCTTAGTCTTTAGTGTATGTATACCTTATGAAAATTGGGTTCGTTTACATTTTTTTGTTCGTCCATTCGGACAGGCAAAGGTAACAAATCCTATACAGCATATACAGCTATGTTTAGTACTATGTCGAGAATGGCACGAAATTTCAAAGGTATTTTTTTTCTTTTATTTTCATTTATGGCATTGACTAAATGATAAATAACATAATAATTATGAGGCGTGCACTTTTGGATTTACCAAATTATATATATATCTACTCTTTCTACGTCAATAATTTTAGCAATAGATAGTTTTAAGATCGGCTGTTTGCCTGACGTTAACGCTCTTTAGACATGTAATTGTAGATCAGATAGCATTAGATAGATCTGGCCTAGATCTATGTTAGGCTCTTAATCGTCTTCAATGACACCCTCGAGTAATTTAAAGACTAGCAGCATTCATAACCACCCGGCTCAAATAAAAGTAACAAGGCAATATTTATTTTTTACACCTTTAGAGGATGAAAATTGACAAATGCTGAATTTAGTTTTACTGAAGAGTATTTGCACTTGAAAACAATAGATAAAGTCTTTATTGACTATATAAATTTCGCCACTGCTTTTCAATACCTTGGAGGTTAATTTTCATGAAACTATTTCTCAATGAATCAATATGTCGTAAAAACAAACTATTGTCAAAATTTCATTGTTTCTGGTTTCAATAGTGGTTCGTTCAGTTAATGAGCGTGACTTCGTTCAAATTCATTGTTGAATTTCGAAGGATTTCTTCTTGGTGCTCGCATACGTCATATAAGCAAGCCGTGTGCCAAATTTTCTTAGGTCTAGTAGTTTCGACTATACGCTTTTCACCCTTTAGGGGTTGAATTTCCAATATCCTTTCTTGGTCCTTGCATACTTCATAAGAAGAAGCCGTGACCATAATTACATGTTCCTAGGCATGGTAATATACATTTCTGGCTGTACGTTTTTCACTTTTTTTGTAGTGATATTTCCTAAAATCCATTGTTCACATGTCAGAAAAGGAATTCGTGTACTAAATTTCATTTTATGAGCCCAGTACATACACATACATATCATCACGCCATATCCCTTGCAGGGTAAGCAGAGAGAACAGAATGCCAGAGAACTCTATCCTTGCATACTTCACTCGCTTCCTCAACATTCATAATTCTCTTCATACATGCTCGCCGGTTTCGGAGACTCTTGACTCCACCTTCCTTCAGTACATGACCGATCTGGTCTAGGTAGGGTAGTCTCGGTCTCCCCCGGTACCTACATCCTTCCACTTTCGCATTGTATATCTTCTTAACCAGACGTTCGTTCGGCATTCTTTCCACATGTCCGAACCATCGGAGCATTCCCTTTCGCATCTTTACACCAATACACTCTTTCATACCTACTCGCTCTCTTACGTCGTCGTTACGAATGCGGTCGGTCAGCCTAACTCCACAGATTTTCCACAGAGATCGCATTTCGACCGCATTAATTTTACTTTCATACTTTTTTCTGCATACCCAACTCTCGCTTCCATACAGTAATGTTGGGACAAGCACTGCGTTATGTATTGCTACACCTGCCTTCTGGCTGAGGTGGTGGTTGCCGAGAAGTTGTCCCAACGCTCCGTTCACTCTATTTCCCGCATTCACTCTTCGCTCTATATCAGTGGTGTACCTTCCATTTCGGCTAAATCCACATCCAAGATATACAAATTCATCCACTTGCTCTAGTACATCATTACCTATTGTTACTCTTACATCTGTTCTGAAATCCTCGTGCTCGCACACGTCATCAAGGGAGCCGTATGCAAAATTTCACTGCCTAGTAGTTTTGACTATATGCTTACCACCCCTACAGGGATAGAATTTTCAAAGCTTCTCTCAGTGCTCGCGTACACCAGAAAAGGAAACCGTGCAAAATTTCATATTCCTAGGCCGAATAGTTTCAGCTATGTGCTTTTTAGTCCTTTAAGGTTTGTATTTCTAAAAATCCTTTATTAGTACTGATATGGGCCAAAAAAAAGCTGGGTGTAAAGTTTTAAGGAACAAGGCCCAGTTGTTTGTTCTTTAGAGATTGAATTTCCAAAAATTCTTTCTTAGTGCTCGCATAGGTCGTAATAAGAGGCCGTGTGCAAATTTCACATTCTAGGCCTATAACTTCGGGCTATCCGCCTTTCGCCCATTTAGGTCATAATAGAAAACAGTGTGCAAAATTTCACGTTCCTGGGCCCGGTAGTTTCGACAATACACTTTACACCTTTATGAATGAAATTTTTAAAAGTTCTGTCTTAATGATCGCATAAACCATAAAAAGAAGTCATGTACAAAATTGTATGTTCCTACTCCCAACAGTTTCAAATATATGTTTTTTTTTTGCAATATATGTTTGCTCACATCATAAAAGAAAGCCGTGTACTAAATTGCCCGGTCCTGGTACCAGTAGTTTCGGCTGTGGGTCGATACATTACTTTCACATACTAAACTCTTATGTAAAATAGACAAATTTTCGTAAAGACGTTTTCCTCCACGTATAGTTCGAAGTTTCAAAAACGCTAGAACAATATTAATTTATTTCTTATCAAGTACCTTAATATGCATTTTCGTAGTTTTATTTTCGACAATAACTCAGTTCCATACAAACTTTCAACCGCTACTTCAGCCCTTTAAAGCCTTTTCGGTAAGAGCGTATGCTTTTTCCAGACTCTAGTCTATCTTTGCATCACATTTAATCAAGATCGGTACAGTGGTTTAGGCGTGAAAGCGTAAACGACAGACAGACTGAGTAACTTTCGTATTTAATACTAATACACACATTAACATTTCGCCTTTAATAAACATTGTAAACATATTAAGTAAAGATTGTACTTGGCTCCCATTTTCACATTCATGTTTTGATGGGATCAATATGTCCAAATTCACTACTATCTTTCAAGACATAAATACTATATATATATTGAATATTATAATATATTATCCGTGTGGTGACGGAGTAAGAATACAATTCACCATCCCCTATCTTACCCGTGGGTGATCGTAAGAGACGACTAAGGGATATAAAACGTATATAACATCTATGCAAGCGAAGGAAAACTCGAAACAAAACCCTATACCAACACGTCTGACCAGCGCGGTATAGTAGGTTAATTACCCTCCTATTACGAAGGAGGCCCAAGCCAAACAGTGGGACATATATGGGCTGTGATGATGATGATATTGAATATAATCTCAATGAAAAAATAAAAAATACTTAAAAATACATGTGAACAAAGTATAGTATTACCTACATACTATTTTTTATTTTACATAAACAAAATGTCTATTTCTCTTTCAAACAAAACTAAAATTCTAAAAGTCATGATGATATTTATAATCTCTCTATCAATTATACATTTTACTGTATGTATTCTTTTCCTAACTATGAATTAAGATAATAAAATATAAATTAAAGATAATATGTTGCAAATATAAACACGCAAAGCGATAAATAGAAATTGTTTTAGGCGTAAATACTCTCTAATCAATGCAATCGGAATTATCTACTTGTATAAATCCCTAATTATGTAAAGACTATTTACTCGTTTTAATATAAGAAACTCGCCAATAAACACGTAAATATGCAAAAAGTTTTATCAAGGTCTGTTCTTATGAGGCTATCATAAAAACCAACCTTGAAATCTTTCTATTTAACCTTATTTAATAACTAGCTGCGCCCCGCCCGCTTCCCTCCTCTTTGGATAATTAATTACCAGCATTTCATATATTAAAACCTTCTCCGAAACACTCTGCATCTTGTAGTACAAGAAGGGCGGCTTTACCTATAGTGCAGAGGGTGCGGTGCACCCCGAGCGCCGGGTGTTAGGGGGCGCCGAGAGCCACTCGGAACACATAGGGCCTCCACTGTAACACTGACATAAACGTAATGGGTGTGTTATTTGATAGGTTTGGGTAGGTTGAATTGTCGCCATGCTCACTGTAACTTCATAGTTCGATCGCGTTTACCTGGTTTCGTGTCAAAACAACGAGACTAAGCATGCGACAACGCATTCCAGCGAGGTTCGGAGTTTAGTCAAATGTGTTGTAACTATCAACCTATTCAATTTTGTTCACGCATTTTGGTGCAAGAGGGTGCCAGTTTATTGATGGCACCCGGGCGCTACATGTGCTAGAGCCGCCCATGAGTACAAGTATAATTCTACAAGAATAACGGCTTGAACTATAAATTAAACAAAAACAACAAATAATATATACAATAAAAAAAGCACCATGTTAATATTGTTAATGTCAAAACATTTTATTATCTTTTTTTTTTTGGGGTGGGTTACGGTCGGCATCTGCCGATACAAACCGGCGAGCTTCCAGCGTGCGGTACCCGCGTATGGCCCTGACCGCCATGGCCCTCTGTGGTCGCCACAGAAGAGCCCTGAGTCTGACGCACATCAGTGCGCTGTACGAGGGCCATCGACCTGATGACCCCTGCGTACAGCTGTCGACACGTAGCTCTCGGTCTGCCCACATTCGGCATAAGCCATGATAGGGCGAACGCTGCGCCTACGAGCCGTGGAGCGAGCCTGCGGAGATGCTTCCGGAACCACCAATTCCCGTCGAGCACCAGGCCCAAATACCTCATATGAGCACGGATGCTGTTATCAACCGAATTGACGGTGATCGAGACGCCGATGGGAGGGCCCATGCGGGGCCCATGGAACAAGAGGGCCTCCGTGTTGTCCAGGGCCACCCTCAACCCCAGCGCCTCGATCCGTCTGACGATCTCCTCGGTGCCGAGAGTCGCTAGGCTTGCTGCCTCCTCCAGCGTCCCACCGCGGGCTGTGACGAGCGTGTCGTCGGCGTAACAGAGCACGCCCTAGCTCGGGCGGGAGGCTCCCCCTCAACGCCCAGTCGTAGCCGATGTTCCACAGGGTGGGTCCAAGGACCGACCCCTGTGGGACACCGCACATCATGGGCGTTCACACAGCGTCCCCTACTCGGTTGGTGTAGAAGACGCTGCGCCCCTCCAAATAGTCTAGTCTAGCCACCTCAGGTAAACTGGCACCCCGTGGTATCGGAGCGCCTGTCTGACGCAGCAACAGAGGAGCCGCGATCGTCGAACGACCCCTCCTAAACCCAAACTGAGCGTCCGACAGATCGGGCCCCGTGCCGACGAGGTGCCGCTCGATGCGGGCAGCCAGCACCAAACTTTTTATTAGCTACCTAGAGCACCAGGGCAGTAGGCATGTGTGTCATTAAGACATTATGACCGTGTATATATATATATATATATATATATATATATATATATATATATATATATATATATATATATATATATACATATATGTAGGGTAGGCAGAGAGAACAGAGTGCCAGAGAACTCTATCTCTGCATACTTCACTCGCTTCCTCAACATTCATAATTCTCTTCATACATGCTCGCCGGTTTCGGAGACTCTTGACTCCACCTTCCTTCAGTACATGACCGATCTGGTCTAGGTAGGTTAGTCTCGGTCTCCCTCGGTACCTACATCCTTCCACTTTCGATGCGAAAGGGAATGCTCCGAGCATTCCCTTTCGCATCTTTACACCAATACTCTCTTTCATACCTACTCGCTCTCTTACGTCGTCGTTACGAATGCGGTCGGTCAGCCTAACTCCACAGATTTGCCGCAGAGATCGCATTTCGACCGCATTAATTTTACTATCATACTCTTTTCTGCATACCCAACTCTCGCTTCCATACAATAATGTTGGGACAAGCACTGCGTTATGTATTGCTACACGTGCCTTCTGGCTGAGGTGGTGGCTGCCGAGAAGTTGCCCCAACGCTCCGTTCACTCTATTTCCCGCATTCACTCTTCGCTCTATATCAGTGGTGTACCTTCCATCTCGACTAAATCCACATCCAAGATATACAAATTCATCCACTTGCTCTAGTACATCATTACCTATTGTTACTCTTACATCTGTTCTGGTTTTATCTCTTTCAAAGACCATTATTTTGGTTTTGCTCACATTCACGCGTAGACCCCTTTTCTTACAATCTTCTGTCATTGTGTCGACTAGGGTCTGCAGGTCAGTCGCTGACTGTGCCAGCAGGACTGCATCATCTGCATAAAGCAGAGCAGTGACCACTGAGTCGCCCATCTGGACTCCCACATTCATATCGTTCAACCTTTGGAGACATTTATCCAGATATATGATAAACAGCCTGGCTGACAGAATGCACCCCTGCTTAACGCCGATATTGACGTCAAACCAAGGCGACATTCCATCATCCAGCCGCACACAGGCTCTACAGCCCATGTAACTGGACTGCACAGCCTGTAGCAGTTTACCGCTAATACCATACTCCGGTAAAATGTCCCAAAGTTCCTTTCGTACAACCGTGTCAAATGCTCTCTCCAGATCCACAAAACTGCAGAAAACCCTCTGACCTAGAGCCAGATGCTTCTCCACAATGTTGCGCAGAGAGAACACTTGATCCATGCATCCCCTTCCACTCCTGAAACCTCCTTGTGTCTCACACAGTAAACCATCGGACACCATCCTCATTCTCCTTTCAATAATTTTACCATACACTTTTGCTGCCAAACTGGTCAAGCTTATGGCTCTGTAATTTGCGCAGTCATAACGTGAACCCTTGTTTTTAAACAAAGGCACGATGACTGCGCTATTCCAGTCCCCGGGAACCATTCCCGAGCTCCAACATAAATTGAGGAGCAACAGGAACGCCTCCCAGACACAAGAGCCACCAAGCTTGATCATCTCGGCAGACACCATATCAATGCCCGCTGCCTTACCATTTTTCAAACTTCTTATCGCCCATTCAACTTCATCCACACTGATGCCATCGGAGGACGCCGTTGTCGAATGTTGATCTACTAAACCACATGCAACACCGGCGCCAACCGTAGCATCCGCATACATATCGCCAAAATATTCACTCCATCGGCTTAACACGTCTTGTGTTTGTGTAAGAATGTCTCCACCTTTAGACCTTATTTTATTCATTCTGAAGGCTGACCAACCACCCCGAGACTTCTTCACCTCCCTCCAAAAGAGTTTGGTGTTACCCTCGAAGTATTTTACTATATATATATATATATATATATATATATATATATATATATATATATATATATATATATATATAACTCATTTGCAAAAAAAACGGGCGGTTTTGATTTTCATTCATATTTAAAAAGATACAATACCAAAAAGGTTTCAATCGTTTGTACACGTTACTGGCCGGTTTTAAAAATGCTGTGGTATTTAAAAAAGTACGTTCTAAATTCAATTTTTCATTTGATGTTCATTTTTACAGAAAACCCCTTTTTATCCTACATTTTTGGCGCGAAGTTCCAGAAGTTAACATCGACTTTCATAACTTTTATTCAATTTTTATCGATTAATTTCATATCCTTGACTGTCAAAGCTTTATTTAATGCTGTTTGGCTGTATCAAAAATGGTAGATAAAGTGGTAAAAGCTACCAAAATTATCGCGCTGCTTGAAGAGGGTTGCAGCCAATGTTTCGTGGCTAGGAGGCTAAATGTTAGTCGCTCGACAGTCCAAAGGACCTGGCAGCGATATCAGGAGACTGGTTCCGTCGAGAGAAGGCCTGGTTCTGGAAGAAAACCATGTACCCAACCACGGGATGATCGTTTTCTTGTGAGTCGCGCATTGAGAAATCGCAAATCTTCGTATGTGGATCATAAGAACAACCTCCAAGAAGTAAGAAATGTGCATATTAGTCTATGGACGGTCAGGAGGAGGCTTCTCGCTGCCAATATACGCAGTCACCGCCCGGCCCGCGGCCCCAAATTACTCCGTGAGCACAGAGTTCACAGGCTTAGGTTCGCTAGAAATTGTGAATCATGGACTCAAGACGATTGGAATAGGGTTTTGTTCTCTGATGAAGCCAGGATATCTCTGTTCGGTGAAGATCGACGTCGGCGAGTGCTAAGAAGACAAGGAGAACGCTTTGCAGAGGCATGTTTCGAAGAAATCACACCTTATGGTGGGGGCTACATAACGGAAGTTCTAATTTCTCATGCACAACCCGCATTGGCCGCTCTTTTTTTTTTTTTTTTTTTTTTTTTTTTTTTTTTTTTTTTTTTGCGGTGGGTTATGGACGTCGCACACCGCCAAATCGGTCCGGGGTGACGGAGGCGGCGCACAACCCCATTGACCCACCCTGCAAGCACCTCTTCTTCGCCGTGCGAGCGGGCCACCGGTACCCGATCTTTGTCTTCGGTGGCCCGCTCGGCGGTATGCCCTCTCGGGCTCCTCTCTTGTCGACGCCCCGACAGCTTTCGCCGTCGAGGCGTCGTCCTCACGCGGTGGCCTCACGTCGGGTGACCGGACAATTCCCCGGTCCGATCACCCGAAGCCTCGGTTAGGGCGGCATCAGGCGCAGGTACTCGCGCCTGCGCCGCCCCGGCCGCGGGCGGCGGCCCGGGTCACGGGAATCCTCCCGGGCCCGTTCCGCCGCCTCCTTCTGCGAGATGACAGCCTCGCAGAAGGCGGCGACCGCGTCCCAATTCCTGACGCTGTCGACCATCGCTCGCGCAACAGTCGGCAGCGTCAGGTCGGCACCGATGACAGCGACGAGGTCACGGCGCTGCCCGTCCCAGCCCGAACATACCCCGAGCGTATGTTGCGCCGTGTCCTCGTCGCTACTGCAATGGTGGCAGGACGGAGTCCACTCCCTCCGCACGACCGTGTGCAGGTACTTGCCGAAGCAACCATGCCCCGACAAGACCTGCACCAACCGGAAAGAGAGGACTCCGTGCCGCCGCTCCATCCACTCCATCAGTACGGGCCGGAGGGCCTCAACGGTAAAAACACCGTGTCTAGGCCTCTCCAGCCGCGTAGCCCAACGGGCGATGACTTCTCGGCGGGCGTCCTCGCGCCAGGTGGCTATCTCGTTGAACGATGGGGAGCCACCCTCTTCGCGCATTGAGGTAACCCGCCGGTAGAGGTCGGAGAGCATCTCCGCCTCTAGGTCCCACGGGGGTGTCCCGGCCAATAGGCATGCCGCCTCGGTAGACACCGTGCGGTACCCGCGAATGGCTCTGACCGCCATGGCTCGCTGTGGCCTCCACAGCACCGCCCTGAGCTGGGCGTTCAGAGCCCTCGCCCACACGGGTGCGCCGTACATGGCCATTGAGCGGATCACCCCCGCATACAGCCGTCGGCCCTCGAAACTGGGTCCGCCCACGTTCGGCATGAGCCGAGAAAGGGCGGACGCCGCGCCGACCAGCCGGGGAGCAATTTGACGGAAATGCTCCCGGAACCACCATCGCCCGTCGAGCACCAGGCCCAAGTACCTCATATGGGCCTGGATACTGATGTGGATGGAGTTGACGACTAACGAGGCGCCGATGGGCAGCCTCACACGGGGCCCATGGAATAGTAGGGCCTCCGTCTTGTTTAGGGCCACCCTGAGCCCCAGCGCCTCAATTCGCCTGACCATCTCCTCGGTGCCGAGAGTGGCCAGGCTCGCCGCCTCTTCGAGTGTCCTGCCCCGGGCTGTGACAAGCGTGTCGTCGGCATAGCAAATAACGCTCAGCCCGGGGGGGAGACTCCCTCTTAACGCCCAGTCGTAACCGATGTCCCACAGAGTCGGCCACAGAACTGACCCCTGCGGAACACCGCACGACATGGGCGTCCGCACAATGTCCCCTGCGGGGCTCGCGTAGAGGACACTGCGCCCCTCCAAATAGTCTGCCACCAGCCGCCTGAGGTACAGGGGCACTCCATGGAACCGGAGTGCCTCCCTGATGCAGCTGAATGGCAGACTATTGAAGGCGTTGGCGATGTCCAACGACACCGCCAACAGCACTCCTTTGCCGGCGACAGCCTCCGCGGCCATCTGCCTCAGGCGTAGCAGGGCCCCGATGGTCGAACGCCCCCTCCGAAACCCAAACTGAGCGTCCGACAGATCGGGCCCCACCTCCTCCAGGTGCTGGACGATGCGGGCAGCGAGGACACGCTCCAGCAGCTTACCCACATCGTCCAGAAGCACAATGGGCCTGTAGGCCGACGGCGAATCCGGGGGCCGTCCCGGCTTTGGCAGGAGAACCAACCTCCCTTCCTTCCAGCACTCAGGGAACCGTCCAGACGTCAGACAGGCGTTGAACAGTCGCCTGAGGCGAGGTTCGAGATGCTCGAGGAGCAACGTCAACACCCGGACTGGGATTCCGTCCGGGCCGGGGGCCGTGGTGGCGGAACGAATCTTCGCCACGGCTGCCCCCACTTCCGACTCCGTCACGGGCGGAACACTCTCGATGGCCTCCCGGTCGTGATCTGGCGAAGCCATGACCGGGGGCGTGTGCTCCGACTGCCGCGGGAACAGCTCCTCGACCACTCTACGAAGGAGGTCGGGCTGGAGGGTCTCGGTGAGGGGGGGGCCCTGCGCACGAAGCTTATTCAGCGACGCGCGATACGGGCGACCCCAGGGGTCACGGTCGAGACCGTCCAGCATCTCCTGCCAACTCGCGTCCTTGGCGGACCGGATGGCCAGCCGAAAGGCGGTACGCGCACTGCGGTACGCCTCGTACAGCTGGCCCTCCCGCTCAACATCGCGGCGACGCCGCCGACTGCGGGTGTAGGACCTTCGGGCACTAATGCACGCCGCACGAAGGTCCGCCAGTCTTGGGGACCACCAGTAGACCCCCTGCCTCGGAGGTAGACGCCGCACCCTGGGCATGGCCGCATCGCAGACCTGCGTTAACGCACTGCGGATGCGGGCAGCCTCAACGTCCACTCCGTCCGCTGGGGGTGGTGAGGACAGCCACGTGTGAACGATGGCCGCCTCCGCCAGTAGGTCCCTATCCAGCCGCCCCACAGCCCACCGCGGAAATGCGGGAGCTCGGTCCGCCCTGTGACCCCTGCTGGGGTCCCGGAGAGGGGAGACCTCCATCCGGATGTAACGGTGATCCGACAGGGTCTCCGCCTCCTCCAGGACACGTCAGTTCCTCACTCGTGATGCGACAGCGGGGCTAGCGAACGACAAGTCCACTATCGACCCACCCTGCTGTCGCACACACGTGTTCACTGAGCCTCTGTTTAGGACACAGAGGCCCAGTGACGCCGCCCACTCCACGATCGCCCGCCCGCGATCGTCCGTCATCGGGGACCCCCACGCCGTGGATTTGGCGTTGAAGTCCCCCAGGACCAGGACGAGGCCCGGTGCCAGTCGCCGTATCGAAGCCTCCAAGGTGGTGAGGGAGGCCCCGAAATCGTCCATTCTCCTGTTAGGGGAGAGGTAAACGCTGTACAGTGTGACCCCTCCCCAATCCGCTGCGACAAATTCCTCGCCCCTATCCAAGAGGGATAAGGACGGGAAGTGCCGCTGCGTGGAGGTGACGATTGCCGCGGTTCCGTTCCGGCTGACCACCCAATTGGGGCGATCAGGCACGACGTACGGTTCCGCGACTACGGCTGCACCGATCGACCACTCCGCCATGGATTGCAGGAGGAGATCCTGCGCACCGGCGGAGTGGTTGGTGTTGGCCTGCAGGAGGTGAGTGGACTGGGCAGCCATTAATGGGCCGTGTCCATTATCACCTCCTGGCTTGCGGCGGGCGATCGGGCCGCGCTAGGAGCTGAAGCGGCCGGAGTCGAAGGGCCGCTCCGCCCCTTTGGAGCCGAAGCCGGAGGTCTGCACGCCCCCGAGCCCATGCGGTGCTTGGCAGGCTTATTGCCCGCCGCACACGCGGGGCAGTGGGGCGGGGCGGCGCAAGATGCCGCCATGTGCCCAGTCTGACCGCAGCGGAAACAGAGTCCGCCGCAGTCAAAGCAATTAGTGCATGTTGGCCGGGTATGCCCGACTGCCATGCACTTGAAACACCTCGCAGGCCGGTGCTCCAGCACGGTGACTCGCGCTGAGCTCCAGCCCACGAGGAGCCTGCCTGAGCCAGCCAGTTGCCTGACCGACTCCACTGGGCACTGCATCCAGGCGGCACCTACGCCGCCCGGACCGGGGCGAATGGCGCCAACCCGGACGGTGTCCATGGGACACCCGGTTTTCGAGGCAATGGCCTCCCGGATGTCTTCCACCGTCACGGAGTCGTCCAGACCCGCGATGCGCATTTCGGCGCACTTTACGGGTCTGGCGATTTTGACGCCACCCTCCTCCGCGAATAGACCTCGCAGCTTCGACGCCACGCTATCGGCCGTTCTGGTGCCCTCGGCCCCAGGGAACTCCAAAAGCCGAGCCCCTGTCCGGGCCTTGCGGGTCCGGGCTTCGACGCCTCCTATGTCGGAGACGTCGAGCTCCTGCCGGGCTTTCCTCAGAACGGCCTCATAGCTGAGGCCCCTTTCTGCCGCCTCAGGCAGCACAGTGATCACCACTGCGGCTGTCTTCGACGGCCGGAGCCCCTTGCGCGGCCTCTTCCTCTTCGAGCTGCTGCCACCGCCGGCTCCTGCCTGGGGAGCGGCGACCTCAGCGGTGCGCTTGGTCGCCGCTCTCCTCCTCTGACCGCGACTTTTCCTGCCGCGCTCAGCCACCTGCCAACCCTGTTCGGGCACAGCGGGCGTGGCAGGCGCGGAAGGCGCAGTCGCGGGCGCGCTGGTCGTCGCTGGCGGTGTTGATGCTGGCGACGACTGCAGTCCGGCAGGAGCCGGTGCCACCTTCTTCTTCTTTGTCGCGGGAGCGGGCCCCTTGGACTTGGGCCCAGCCGCGGCCGCGGCGTAACTAGCCCCCACGCGGCCACCCTGACAAGGCAGCGGGGCGGAGGCTGGTGCCGCATATGGCCGTTTGTCCGCGGCCAGAGGCGGCCGGACACGTGGTTCCGGAGGCAGCCTTGCCTCCAGAACGGCCAAGCGCGTATCGACCAGTTTGACCACTGTGTCGATGATGGCGCGCAAGGCCTCGTCCGGCACGCCTCCCACCGCGGGCAGCGGGGTCGGTGCTAACGGCTGGGCCGCTATCGGGGCCTGCTCCACGACGTTTGGTGGGCTGGCGACTGTCGGCGGCGCGCGCTCCGCAGTCGGAGCCGTCTTCAGCACAGCGGCAACCGTTGGGCGGCTAGCTCCTCGGCGGCCAGCGCTGGCCGGTGACGCGGGTGGCGCAGTCGGCATAAGTCGCGCCATCTGCGCCTTTAACTCGGCCACGTCCTTAGTGAGGAGGCGGTTTTCCCTCCTCACCTCGGCCAGCTCCGACTCTAGGCGGCGGTTCTGGGCCCGCAGGCCTGACACCTCGCCACCAAGGCGGGCGTTTTCGGCCTGCAGGGCCTTCGCGTCCGGGGCGCTACCGCTCGCGCGGGCACCAGCGGCCGCCACTTCGGTGGGAGGGATGCCGGACAACACCTCCAGCACCCTCGCGGCGGCCGCCTCGTCGTCGGTCCGCTTGCGAGCCTCCGCCCCTCTGCGTACTCCGCCGGTTGGGGAGTGGGTCGTCCGACCTGACGCCGCGGCCCCTCGCCCTCTGCGAGAGGCCGGAACTTTGGGAGGAGGCATGATGATAGCACTCCCCTCGGAGTCAGCGCCCGAGCTGCCATCCCTGTTCAGGGGGCGCTTCCGCACCTCCGAGGGGAGGGCCTCCTCCCTTGTTGTCGGGGCCGCAGCCGCAAGACGCGGCGACGACCTGGCGGTAGCGGTTTTCTCCGCCGACCCGCTAGCCTCCTTGGACGGCTCTGCGGAACTACCGCCCTCGTCCATTATATCGGCAGATCCATTGCCCTCGTCTCTGGACGGCTCTGCGACACTACTGTCGCCCTCGTCCATTGACGGCTCTGCAGTGGATCTGCCGCCGTCTTCCTCCTGTTTGGCGGCAGCGGCCTTCTCCTTCGCCTTCCGCTCCGCCAAACGCTGCCGGTCCCGTGAGGGACCCTTGCCTGACCAGTTATGCGCCTTCCGCCGCTTCTTCGTCTTCTTTTTTTGGGCCTCTTTCGTCTGTGCCGGGCCCTCGGCGGACGCCTCAAGTCCTGAGGACGAGGCGTCGTTGTCAGTTTTACGTTGGCTTGACAAGGCCGTGATGTGGGAATCCTCTGGATTCCCGTCTTGTGTTGGTGTAGGTGTAGGTATAAGAAAATCCATGTTGATTCCCACGAGTATGGGAGAAAAACCGTCGACCCGGGCAGAGATCCCTGTACCCGGGCAAGCCTACATTTACCAACCAGGGGGTCAGCCGGTACCCTGGCTGGAGCGTGCTAGGAACAGAACAGCCCATCTGCCATGCATCCTCTCGCCGCACGCCAGAACTTAGGATTCTGGGTAATTTCCGAATTCGAAGGTCGAATTCTTTATAGAGGTTGTCTTCCTCGCGGTCCGGGCGGTTAAGCCAAGACCCTCGTTCCTGATACTACGCCTCACGACAACTTGTCTTGAAGCAAGATATCAGGTTTACGATATGTCGGCGGTGGCATAAGCCTGCCCAGCCCTCAAATGAATGAGTGACCGGGCCCGTCCGAAATTTCGCCTCCTGTACCCTCTACAAATAGAGGGTCAGGAGCGAATTGGGGCTCAACCCATCGCTGGGGAACCCCCCCTCGCGCCAGAGATTCGCTACGGGCGACAATTCAACAGAGGGATCTGGGGGACTGTCGCCCGCACCCAGGGTACACCACGCGGAGGTTTCTGGCGTCGTACCCCGCATTGGCCGCTCTAGGTGAAGACTCGATTTTTATGGACGACAATGCTCGCGCCCACCGATCCCGCGATGTTAATGCGTATGTGCAAGAGGTCGGCATTCGTCGTTTGGATTGGCCAGCTCGAAGTCCCGACCTCAATCCCATAGAGCATGTCTGGGACGTTCTGAAACGGCGTGTGAGATCAGTACACCCGGCTCCGCAGACCATCAGAGAGCTGAAGAATGTGATTACTGCGGAGTGGGAACGTATTCCGCAAGCAAGTATCCGGGATATACTCGCTAGCATGCCCAGACGAATTCAAGCTGTGATTTTAGCTAGAGGGGGTCACACTCGATACTAAACATTTATCTGCTTTTACTTTATTAAAGAAAAACAAACAAAAAAACTTTTTTATTTTTACTTCATGAGCATATGCACTACTAGCGAATATACACTACTAGCGAGGTTTAGCATTATTTCCCATAAATTGTATCTAAATTTTATGAAATACTGATGAAAACGATTATTTTCTTATTAATTTACCAAATTGTGTGGATAAAACTACCTATAATTATCAAACAAAGAAATATTAACATTTGAAATGGTTCATTGCTTAGGTGCCCGTTTTTTTTGCAAATGAGTGTATATATATATTTACTTTTTCGTCTCTACAAGGTTACATTATCTGTTGACGTAATAAAAAGACGTAGGTATATATCCACCTACATAATATGTATAACTTTGTGTTGTTTTATAACTTAATTTATTTTCAGTACAATATTAAAAACTAAGTATGATATATTTAGCTTAAATTTAAAATTAAAATATTTACAAAATACAGAATAAAAAAATAACGGCGCTGTCAGGCATCAAAAAATTACACCACCACCTGTAATGTACACGGAAGGCTCTTAGCATCACCACGTTCAACGGCAATGCTAATCTTTTGTGGAGAATAAATGCCAACTTTCTGATCACGTGCAGCAATGATTAGACTTTTCACGGTCTTTCTCACAGTCTTTACCTTTGTAAAGACTGTGAGCATTTGGACCCCATGGTCCAAGCGTTTCGATCCCAAATGGCTCAAAAATATAATTTCCAATTTATGCCAGGTTATTGTACTTTCGCCACTTGAAGATCTCTGGAGATGCGGCAGCAGTGACGGCACAATCTGACGTTCTCGAAAGATATAATGGCGCAGCGGTATAACAATAACGCAGTTAGCGTCCCGCACCAATGACCTACTATTTTCGAGGACAGTAGGTAAAGACATGCTGTCCCATCTCTTACCGTCGTCGTGCACCGCGCCATAGGTTCTTTGACAGTCGGTATACCGGCGACAAGAGCTAGATGAATAATTTAATTAATATTGGCATACTTTGATATTCTTCCTGCGCTTAGTGTAATGTTTAAGTACAGAATCACGCCACGGAGTTCACGAAATCGTACTGATCGATGGTCAGCCCAATATTGGTGAGCAGGTAATGCCGTAGGTTATGCGGCCGCACGCCGCCCTATAGTTTTATTTTATTAAGACGATCTAAAGAGTCTAGAAGAATATATGCAAGGTTTTTATATATTAAATAATTCAAAAATAAATTAATAGCATAATTTTTGAATCCTGGATATCCGAAAATTTAAAATAATATTATATTTATGCAAATAAATAGTAATTTGAGTATGAATTTTGTTTCAATGTAGTATTTTCGGCGGCCTTAAAATGTTTTCGTAAAGAACCAGTCTAATATACGTGTGAAAGTATATTTATTTATTGTTGTTGGTAAAGTGCATTTATTTATTTATATATAGTTATTATTATTGCAAAATAGTTATTATTATTATTTAGTTATTATAATTGGAAAGGGAAAGGGAATGCTCCGATGGTTCGGACATGTGGAAAGAATGCCGAACGAACGTCTGGTTAAGAAGATATACAATGCGAAAGTGGAAGAATGTAGGTACCGGGGGAGACCGAGACTCACCTACCTAGACCAGATTGGTTACGCACTGAAGGAAGGTGGATTCAAGAGTCTCCGAAACCGGCGAGCGTGTATGAAGAGAATTATGAATGTTGAGGAAGCGAGTGAAGTATGCAAGGATAGAGTTCTCTGGCACTCTGTTCTCTCTCCCTATCCTGCAAGGAATATGGCGTGATGATATGTATGTATATATGTATTATTATTGGGTTTATGGTTTAACTGTTCGATCAGGGACACAGAAGAGGATATAAGATACCTTTCATCTATACATAATATAGTGCAAAGCAAAAGTGTAGAACAAAGAGTGTGCGGCGGTTGTTATTATAGCAACTCAATTTACTAACATAAATAAATAATTGTATTTATATTCCTTTATATCATCATCACCATTACCCTGCTCTTATCCCAATTACTTGGGGTCGACGCAATATGTCCTTTTCTTCCACGCAATCCTATCCGATGTCATCTCTGCGTTCACTCTCTTTCTATTCATATCATGCTTCACGCAATCCATCCATCTTCTCTTCGGTCTTCCCTTACCCGTTTATACATTTATTTCCCTTTATACTGGAGTACAAAAAAGGGATCTGCGATATACCGCAAAAAATCTATATTATAATTCCGTAAAAATATCTTGATTTTGCAAAACCTTATAAAGTACAAGAGTAATTTAAAAATATATCATTATCATTCAGCCTTTCGCTACTGGATTTAGGTATTACCTGTAGCAGCGTTTCCCATTAGTCGGGTCGCGACCCGGTACCTACCGGGATATTAAAATAAAATACTGGGTCGCAACATTCCCGTCATGTTTTAAAAATATGTAATATTAATAAAACCTTTTTATTATTAATAAATGTGTATTATTTTACCTAATGGAACCAGATTGTGTTTAAAAGTATTAAGTGTGTCATGAAGGAGCAGTGTGAAAATTACCGGGCCATGGCAGAATAATATTTAGGACACATTGCTCTATAGAATCATTATACGATCAATGGATGACCCATTGGTGATATTATTATCTAAATAGTCACGCTTAGCAAACGAGTTGGCGATCGCATTGAGGTGTTATACGCTATTCAAGATAGCTCTCATTCTCTTACTAAATCCCCTGCTAATCTTTACGACCCCACGGGCTAATAAGTGGTGGCGACAATTTTATTCTTATCCCGTCGCCACACGGGAAAATAATAATTTAACATTAATATAATACTACAGTACTATCTTACCATAGCAAAATTATCCACACCTTCGCAATTTTGTCTTAACTTGTCTATAATATACTGACCAAAAGACAAATGGGAAGGCACGGAATACGCCGGGCCAGTGGTAATCACGTTGTTTATTATCATTTTGTTTTCACAAGTCTAAAATTAACAAAAACTACACTTTTAATTAGTTAACACCGATAAGACGCGCCGTTGCGTACTGAATGATATCAACAATGTAGTCTATATATATATATATTATAAAAAATTGTAGTAGATAATCTTTTTTGTTGCACTAGCTTTCAGCTTCTATTTAATTTCACTTATCTCGGTGTTTGTTTATCGTGCAAAATTGAATTAATTTTGCACGTTCAATTGGATTCGCTTCTCGGGGTCCGATTGGGCATACACTTTTAGTTCTGATGACCATACAATGTACACGCAATGTCATACTGATTTCAGTATTGCCACTATACAAGGTGGAGACGACCATACGACAATAATTTTAATCTAGTGTATCTGATGACTTGCCCAGCCTATATAGAAACTTTGAATACCATATGTCGTATAGTTTAGCCGCAGCACATTACTTTGTATTATTAACAATTTCCACACTCTGTATAAAAATTAAAATTATTCGCCTATCAATGAGCTCCCGCGCCGCAACGGTATAAACTAATATGAAACTAGTACCTACATATCGCCATGTTTACCAGTTCAAGTCTTCCCCAAACGTAATACAAATCAATGCATATTATACCTTATTCCTAAATCTTAAGATCCATACATATAAACCGTGTCATCAGACTTAGATGAGAAATTTAAAACTACCTAATGCGGCTTAATGAAAGAAGACCTCGGTCTCATGTTCAAAACTATTATAATAGGTCTGTAGGTCAGTGTGCCATCGTGATCCTGTGACGTGAATGTGCGTAATTAGACGCTTACTTTGTGTTAGAATAGTATTTCTTTCTCATTTACAATGCCTCGTTATAATTACACAGCTTCGGGTATACAGATATGATTTTAATTTATGGAGAATATCACGGAAATGCAGCTTTAACCATACGTACGTACCGAAAGAGATATGGAAACACACGTGTTTGTACTACCAATGGCCGGACTATTGTGCAAGCTGTCCAGAGGTTACGGGATAATCAATCCTTACTGCCTCATATGGATAGTGCTCCTTCGCGTGTAAGAGTCACCCTAGATGAACAAATTTTAAATTATTTTTCTCGCAAATTTGACAGAGGTTGATAATATGGAGAACTTAAAGAAAGGAATTGTACGATCTTTCGACAAGTTAAAATACATCGCCGTCAATGGCGACCTGTTAACAAGAGTTCGAAATAATATTTTAAGACGATATAATTTGTGCGTTCGGGTCCATGGCGCACATATCGAAAATGTAAAAGTTTAACGACCAAGTGAATTATTAAAGTTATCGTGATTATTTTAATAAAATAATCAAGTGAGAATGAATAGCGCCCGAACATTAAGTGTATGTATGTATTTACCTACGTTTCGAAGTTGTAACATATGATACCACAAGGTCACTCGCCGCTTGCCAACCACAGGTTAGTGAACTAATATTTACAAACGGTGTTCTATTTTGTTTCAATATTTATGATAAAAAGTTTGTTTGAAAAAATTGTTTTTTAAATATGCATGCGAGGACTTTTTTAATAGTTTCAAAATACTCCTATACACTAGTATTGACGGTGTTTTCATTTATTGTCGTATTGACGTCTCCACTCTGTATATATATATATATATATATATATATATATATATATATATATACATATACATACATATCATCATGCCAGAGAACTATACCCTTGCATACTTCACTCGCTTCCTCTCTTCGAGTCTCGGTCTCCCCCGGTACCTACATCCTTCCGCTTTCGCATTGTATATCTTCTTAACCAGACATTCGTTCGGCATTTTTTCCACATGTCCGAACCATCGGAGCATTCCCTTTCGCATCTTTACACCAATACTCTCTTTCATACCTATTCGCTCTCTTACGTCGTCGTTGCGAATGCGGTCGGTCAGCCTAACTCCACAGATTTTCCGTAGAGATCGCATTTCGACCGCATTAATTTTGCTTTCATGCTCTTTTCTGCATACCCAACTCTCGCTTGCAACATTACTATATGTAATGTTTGGGATATATGGGCGTTTTTCAAATTCTTTGACCATTGCCAAAACAGTATGTCCCCTGACTTTGCAATTATATTAAATAATAATTATTTGTGCGATATCCATGTTTAATACGGCAATCGATAGCAAATATCAACAGAAGTAAATTTAAATAGAGAAATATTTAAAATGAAGTCCTAGTTTTAAAAAATAGATAAATTTGATGATAATGTCCCCTTATTTTACGATGTCCCTTCAAAACGCCTCATCAAACTTATACTAAATCACTTGGGTTGTGTTAATTTAATTGCAAATTAATTTTCTATATTGTCTTTTCAACGGTTGTTATATAAAAATAAATAAATAAATCAAATTTTATGTTGTCCCATAATTTTAAATGTACCGGAATTCCCAGTTAGTCACGACGATTTTTGTCGACTTCCTAAAAAAAATTACGAACTCAAGTTATTATTTTGAATGTAGCAAGCCTTTTATGACAGTTAACCATCGTTTTCTTTTCCTTTTTGAGCCTAGAAATGATTTTAAAATCGTTACTTAGTACTTGTAGATGGGCGTGACAAAAACGAGTTCCGATTAGTAAGGTGAGTTTTGATAAATTATATTGTTGTTTTAAACACGAAAATCTTTACAAGTTGTGCACTCAGTATCTAACAATAACTGAACTTTATAAAAATCACAAGTTTTAGTGTATTTTATAATCAATATTGTGATGTGAGGTCATAAAATATACTTTCGTAACGTCAGGTGAGTAACGTTACATATAGCCGGCATAGATTTTGTTACTAACTGGAATTATAAAGCCGAGTACCCATAAAATAAAACAAAAACTAGGTCTTTGCCTGAATATGAAAGTAAAATGAATGCGGTCGAAATGCGATCTCTACGAAAAATCTGTGGAGTTAGGCTGACCGATCGCATTCGTAACGACGACGTAAGAGAGCGAGTAGGTATGAAAGAGAGTATTGGTGTAAAGATGCGAAAGGGAATGCTCCGATGGTTCGGACATGTGGAAAGAATGCCAAACGAACGTCTGGTTAAGAAGATATACAATGCGAAAGTGAAAGGATGTAGGTACCGGGGGAGACCGAGACTAACCTACCTAGACCAGATCGGTCATGTACTGAAGGAAGGTGGAGTCAAGAGTCTCCGAAACCGGCGAGCGTGTATGAAGAGAATTATGAATGTTGAGGAAGCAAGTGAAGTATGCAAGGATAGAGTTCTCTGGCACTCTGTTCCCTCTGCCTACCCTGCAAGGGACATGGCGTGATGGTATGTATGTATGTATTATTGTACAAGAAAGTCACCCGCAATGTTAATTATGTAAATAACTTAATAGTTGTTTAAAATTTCAAATTTATAGTCCTTAAAATATATATATATATATATATATATATATATATATATATATAGCGAAAACAACTGATATATATATATATATATATATATAACTATAATATAATATAACTATATATATAATATAACTATATAGCGACAAAACTGATGAAGTAATTATGAATACGCGTCATTATTACAATTTTAATTTGCATTTTTTTTATTTTTTATGGTGGCAAATGAGCAAGCAGCACACCTGATGACCACACTTAATACTTTTAAACACAATAAAATAATACACATTTATTAATAATAAAAAGGTTTTATTAATACTACATATTTTTTTAAATTACTGAATTTTAGCATTTAATATACTTAATTATTTATAAAACCCGATTACGAAATGAAAAATGATGTCACAAGCGGGATTCGAACCCGCGCCTATTGGGATTCCGGCCCAATCGTGCTGCCACTACAGTTCAAATCCCGCTTGTGACATCATTTTTCATTTCGTAATCGGGTTTTATAATTAATAATTAAGTATATTAAATGCTAAATTTCAGTAATTTAAATAACAAGGTTGTGTCATCGTTTAATACAATTCTAACTGTAAAGTTTTTAAGTATTAAGCCTATAACAATGTGTAAACATTGTCGGGTAGATAGCATACCGTCACCTTAAGACGTAAATATGATATGAAGTGAAATTTGCATGTCCTACAATTAGTCACGGTGGTGTAGTGGCAGCACGATTGGGCCGGAATCCCAATAGGCGCGGGTTCGAATCCCGCTTGTGACATCATTTTTCATTTCGTAATCGGCTGCTACATATTTTTAAAACATGGCGGGAATGTTGCGACCCAATATTTTATTTTAATATCCCGGTACCGGGTCGCGACCCGACTAATGGGAAACGCTGCTATATGTAATACCTAAATCCAGTAGCGAAAGGCTGAATGATAATGATATATTTTTAAATTACTCTTGTACTTTATAAGGTTTTGCAAAATCAAGATATTTTTACGGAATTATAATATAGATTTTTTGCGGTATATCGCAGATCCCTTTTTTGTACTCCAGTATAAAGGGAAATAAATGTATAAAGGGGTAAGGGAAGACCGAAGAGAAGATGGATGGATTGCGTGAAGCATGATATGAATAGAAAGGGAGTGAACGCAGAGATGACATCAGATAGGATTGCGTGGAAGAAAAGGACATATTGCGTCGACCCCAAGTAATTGGGATAAGAGCAGGGTAATGGTGATGATGATATAAAGGAATATAAATACAATTATTTATTTATGTTAGTAAATTGAGTTGCTATAATAACAACCGCCGCACACTCTTTGTTCTACACTTTTGCTTTGCACTATAATATGTATAGATGAAAGGTATCTTATATCCTCTTCTGTGTCCCTGATCAAACAGTTAAACCGTAAACCTAATAATAATACATACATACATACATATATATCATCACGCCATATTCCTTGCAGGGTAGGCAGTGAGAACAGAGTGCCAGAAAACTCTATCCTTGCATTCTTCACTCGCTTCTTCAACATTCATAATTCTCTTCATACACGCTCGCCGGTTTCGGAGACTCTTGACTCCACCTTCCTTCAGTACGTGACCAATCTGGTCTAGGTAGGTGAGTCTCGGCTGCGGCGCCCCCATCATCGAGACACTGGACTCGAATCTCATGTCGAGGCTAATGGGGGAACTGTTCCCGCGTTCTGTGGGACACGTTCCCCCCAGAATGGCTCCTCGGTCGGCAGTGGAGGCGGAGACACCTATCCCCCCTATCACTGCCGATGAATTAGAAGTGGCCCTCTTCGCCCGACTTCGTGGGAAGAGGAAGGCGCCTGGCCCGGATGGTGTCCCGGGTCTCGTGCTCGGCATCGCCGCAGAATACTGGAAGGAGAAGCTCCGGGAGCTGCTCAATGAATGTCTGAGTTCCGGGCAGTTCCCGGAGGAATGGAAGAGTGGCAGACTCTGTTTGCTGCAGAAGGAGGGTCGCCCGGTCGACTCACCCTCTGCGTACAGGCCCCTGGTGCTGCTGGACGAGACGGCGAAATTGCTTGAGAAGGTGCTCGCGGATCGTCTCGTTCAGCATCTCGAGGTTGTTGGGCCGGGACTGTCAGATAAACAGTACGGATTCAGATGCGACCGGTCAACAATTGGCGCACTGGCCGCCCTAAAGACCCTGGCTACTGAAGCGGTGGCCAGGAAAAGAGTGTTACTGGCAGTCTCGCTCGACATTAAGAATGCCTTCAATAGTCTCCCACACGAGACATTGAAGGAGGCACTCCAATATCATGGAGTGCCTCTGTACCTCCGAAGGCTGTTGGAGGCATACCTCGAGGGAAGGCACGTGCTCTGGGAGGGGGACGACGGGCGCATACGTTACCACAGGGTGGAATGCGGCGTTCCACAGGGCTCGGTCCTCGGTCCGACCCTGTGGAACGTTGGGTTCGACTGGCTTTTACGGGGCCAGCTCCTTCCCGGGATGAGAGTTATTTGTTATGCAGATGACACTCTCATCACGGTGGAGAGGGCTGACTTCCGGGAGGCCGCCCGAGTGGCAGAGGTTGGTGTAGCGCTCGTCATGGACCGGATAGGCAAGCTGGGTCTCAGAGTCTCTCTCGAGAAGACGGAGGCCCTCCTATTCTATGGCCGGTGCCAAGGTCTCCCCCGAGGAGCACAGATCAGGGTGTCTGGAGTTGCCGTGCCGGTGCAGACCCGGATGAAGTACCTGGGTCTGCACCTAGATAGTAAATGGAGCTTCGGGCCGCACTTTGCCCATTTAGTCCCCAGGCTCGTCGGAGCAGCTGCGGCACTGGGTAGGCTTCTGCCAAATACTGGTGGTCCCGGATCGTCCTGCCGGCGTCTATATGCGGGTATTTTGCGGTCCATGGCATTGTACGGTGCCCCAATTTGGTCGGAGTCTCTCACCGCCCCTAATAAGGCTTTGCTGCGTAAAGCACAAAGAACCATGGCGGTGAGGACTATAAGGGGCTACCGAACGGTATCCTGGACCGCAGCCACATTGCTGGCAGGTGATCCACCCTGGCTGCTCCAGGCTAGGGCACAAGCGGAGGTCTACCGATTTTGCGCTGCGGCGCGGGAAAGCGGCGAGCATATTACCGTGGGGGAATTGATTAGGGCAAGAGAAGCGGCTCAAGCGGCAATTATACGGCGGTGGAGGGAGGAATTAGAGTCCCCTGTAGCAGGTCGGGGGACCGTTGAGGCAATTGCGCTCCACCTCCACCGCTGGATGAAGAGAAGGCACGGCAACTTGTCCTTCAGGATGACGCAGGTACTTACCGGACACGGGGTCTTCGGTAAGTACCTGCACAGAATCGGACGGGAAGAGGCCCCTGGATGCCATGAGTGTGGCGCGCTAACTGATGATGCGCGTCACACCTTAGAGGTATGTCCCGCCTGGGGGCCTCAGCGCCACGACCTGTCGGCGGTGATAGGAATAGACCTGTCGTTGTTGACCATCATATCTAAGATGCTTGACAGCGACAGGTGCTGGTCGACGATGGCCTCCTTCTGTGAGGAGGTCATCTCTTCGAAGGAGGCCGCGGAGCGGATACGTGAGGCATTTGCTTCTGCAGACTCACTCCGTAGGCGGCGGCCAGGAAGGCGGTGGCGCCGTTACGCGCATCTCCTCCCGCCGCCTTGACTGTCGACTGGACGTGGCCAGATGGCCTAGCGTTGGGGTGTCGGGGATAGAATGTCAATAGACGATCTCTCCGGCATCCCGTAAAAGCGCGGAAGGGGCGGTCCCTTCCGCGCTTTTGTGATTTGTGGTTTTAGTGGGTATTTCGGTCGAACCAGCTGGCCGGCGAGTCCTACACACCCCCTCGTCTGTCACCGGCGAGGGCTAGTGCGCAAATGCATTTCCACAGCGAGAACAAAAAAAAAAAAAGGTAGGTGAGTCTCGGTCTCCCCCGGTACCTACATCCTTCCACTTTCGCATTAAGTTGACGTCTGGCAGGCAGCCGGTTATAAAACTGTTGCCAATAACTTTTACAATATGTTCTATGAAATAAGAGCGCATACTGTATCGACACCAAGTAATTGGGATAAGAGTAGGAGAATGACGATGATCCCAAGTTGAAATTAAATTTAATTCTATGGGCAAAACACAATATAAAATTAATATAGGAATAACAGTGCAAACATATATTTCTAGTGCTGATGGATTACTTTGGGAGGTAACGCATGTGTGATATATACGAAATACTTAATATAATAGGCGTAATATTTATTTATAAATACCCGATACGAAACGAAAAATGATGTCACAAGCGGGGTTCGAACCCGCACCTATTGGGAATCCGGCCCAACCGTGCTGCCACTTACACCATCGTGAACTATTTTAGGACATGCAAATTTCGAATCATATTATATCTTACGTCTTCAAGGTGACGTATGCCATCTATCGGACAATGTTTACACATTGTATAGACTTAATACTTCAAACTTTACAGTTAGAATTGTATTAAACGATGACACAACCTTGTTATTCAAATTACTGAAATTTTTAGCATTTAATATGCTTAATTATTTATAAATACCCGATACGAAACGAAAAATGATGTCACAAGCGGGGTTCGAACCCGCACCTATTGGGAATCCGGCCCAACCGTGCTGCCACTTACACCATCGTGAACTATTTTAGGACATGCAAATTTCGAATCATATTATATCTTACGTCTTCAAGGTGACGTATGCCATCTATCGGACAATGTGTAAACATTGTATAGACTTAATACTTCAAACTTTACAGTTAGAATTGTATTAAACGATGACACAACCTTGTTATTCAAATTACTGAAATTTTTAGCATTTAATATGCTTAATTATTTATAAATACCCGATACGAAACGAAAAATGATGTCACAAGCGGGGTTCGAACCCGCACCTATTGGGAATCCGGCCCAACCGTGCTGCCACTTACACCATCGTGAACTATTTTAGGACATGCAAATTTCGAATCATATTATATCTTACGTCTTCAAGGTGACGTATGCCATCTATCGGACAATGTTTACACATTGTATAGACTTAATACTTCAAACTTTACAGTTAGAATTGTATTAAACGATGACACAACCTTGTTATTCAAATTACTGAAATTTTTAGCATTTAATATGCTTAATTATTTATAAATACCCGATACGAAACGAAAAATGATGTCACAAGCGGGGTTCGAACCCGCACCTATTGGGAATCCGGCCCAACCGTGCTGCCACTTACACCATCGTGAACTATTTTAGGACATGCAAATTTCGAATCATATTATATCTTACGTCTTCAAGGTGACGTATGCCATCTATCGGACAATGTTTACACATTGTATAGACTTAATACTTCAAACTTTACAGTTAGAATTGTATTAAACGATGACACAACCTTGTTATTCAAATTACTGAAATTTTTAGCATTTAATATGCTTAATTATTTATAAATACCCGATACGAAACGAAAAATGATGTCACAAGCGGGGTTCGAACCCGCACCTATTGGGAATCCGGCCCAACCGTGCTGCCACTTACACCATCGTGAACTATTTTAGGACATGCAAATTTCGAATCATATTATATCTTACGTCTTCAAGGTGACGTATGCCATCTATCGGACAATGTTTACACATTGTATAGACTTAATACTTCAAACTTTACAGTTAGAATTGTATTAAACGATGACACAACCTTGTTATTCAAATTACTGAAATTTTTAGCATTTAATATGCTTAATTATTTATAAATACCCGATACGAAACGAAAAATGATGTCACAAGCGGGGTTCGAACCCGCACCTATTGGGAATCCGGCCCAACCGTGCTGCCACTTACACCATCGTGAACTATTTTAGGACATGCAAATTTCGAATCATATTATATCTTACGTCTTCAAGGTGACGTATGCCATCTATCGGACAATGTTTACACATTGTATAGACTTAATACTTCAAACTTTACAGTTAGAATTGTATTAAACGATGACACAACCTTGTTATTCAAATTACTGAAATTTTTAGCATTTAATATGCTTAATTATTTATAAATACCCGATACGAAACGAAAAATGATGTCACAAGCGGGGTTCGAACCCGCACCTATTGGGAATCCGGCCCAACCGTGCTGCCACTTACACCATCGTGAACTATTTTAGGACATGCAAATTTCGAATCATATTATATCTTACGTCTTCAAGGTGACGTATGCCATCTATCGGACAATGTTTACACATTGTATAGACTTAATACTTCAAACTTTACAGTTAGAATTGTATTAAACGATGACACAACCTTGTTATTCAAATTACTGAAATTTTTAGCATTTAATATGCTTAATTATTTATAAATACCCGATACGAAACGAAAAATGATGTCACAAGCGGGGTTCGAACCCGCACCTATTGGGAATCCGGCCCAACCGTGCTGCCACTTACACCATCGTGAACTATTTTAGGACATGCAAATTTCGAATCATATTATATCTTACGTCTTCAAGGTGACGTATGCCATCTATCGGACAATGTTTACACATTGTATAGACTTAATACTTCAAACTTTACAGTTAGAATTGTATTAAACGATGACACAACCTTGTTATTCAAATTACTGAAATTTTTAGCATTTAATATGCTTAATTATTTATAAATACCCGATACGAAACGAAAAATGATGTCACAAGCGGGGTTCGAACCCGCACCTATTGGGAATCCGGCCCAACCGTGCTGCCACTTACACCATTGTGAACTATTTTAGGACATGCAAATTTCGAATCATATTATATCTTACGTCTTCAAGGTGACGTATGCCATCTATCGGACAATGTTTACACATTGTATAGACTTAATACTTCAAACTTTACAGTTAGAATTGTATTAAACGATGACACAACCTTGTTATTCAAATTACTGAAATTTTTAGCATTTAATATGCTTAATTATTTATAAATACCCGATACGAAACGAAAAATGATGTCACAAGCGGGGTTCGAACCCGCACCTATTGGGAATCCGGCCCAACCGTGCTGCCACTTACACCATCGTGAACTATTTTAGGACATGCAAATTTCGAATCATATTATATCTTACGTCTTCAAGGTGACGTATGCCATCTATCGGACAATGTTTACACATTGTATAGACTTAATACTTCAAACTTTACAGTTAGAATTGTATTAAACGATGACACAACCTTGTTATTCAAATTACTGAAATTTTTAGCATTTAATATGCTTAATTATTTATAAATACCCGATACGAAACGAAAAATGATGTCACAAGCGGGGTTCGAACCCGCACCTATTGGGAATCCGGCCCAACCGTGCTGCCACTTACACCATCGTGAACTATTTTAGGACATGCAAATTTCGAATCATATTATATCTTACGTCTTCAAGGTGACGTATGCCATCTATCGGACAATGTTTACACATTGTATAGACTTAATACTTCAAACTTTACAGTTAGAATTGTATTAAACGATGACACAACCTTGTTATTCAAATTACTGAAATTTTTAGCATTTAATATGCTTAATTATTTATAAATACCCGATACGAAACGAAAAATGATGTCACAAGCGGGGTTCGAACCCGCACCTATTGGGAATCCGGCCCAACCGTGCTGCCACTTACACCATCGTGAACTATTTTAGGACATGCAAATTTCGAATCATATTATATCTTACGTCTTCAAGGTGACGTATGCCATCTATCGGACAATGTTTACACATTGTATAGACTTAATACTTCAAACTTTACAGTTAGAATTGTATTAAACGATGACACAACCTTGTTATTCAAATTACTGAAATTTTTAGCATTTAATATGCTTAATTATTTATAAATACCCGATACGAAACGAAAAATGATGTCACAAGCGGGGTTCGAACCCGTATATTTAATATAAAACCCGTAATATTTATTTTTGTTGATCAACTTGGAACAATCATATACAAGTTGAGTGAGAACAATCATATACAAGAGATAAAATATAAAAAAATATTAAACTCAGGACAAAAATTGCATAGGAGGAACCCTATGCAATTTTTGTCCTGAGTTTAATATTTTTTTACGATATTTCATTAATTCTAACACCGGATAATGATTAAAAGTATATGATTGTGTTAAATATTAACTTTAGTATCATATTAAGTATTTATTAATTGTCCAAAAATCCAGTTATAAGCTAAGCTTAAGCAAGATTTTACAACTTTAGTGGTTAATCTAGCAAAAACTAGTCAAATGAAGTAGCAGCTATTTCCGTGATCAAGGTAAAAAGAAGCGCCATTGAATTTATATAAGTTATGAAGTCCCTTTTAATATACCACACAAGTTCGTATGATCGTAGAGCAAATTCACCAAATTGAAGTGGTGGTGTCGATTATCCTTTAAAATACTTTTTTTATTGATGTCATCCAAATCAAAATATGGAAACCATGCATCTACAGGTGGGCAAAAGCCGTACGGGACTGAGATTCTTGTAGAGAGACTTACGTCCGATAGTGTATGTTTATTTATGTATGTATGGATACTGCAAATCTAAAGATCAAATCGAATAATCAAACACCAAATTTATTTAAGGCAGTGGCGGTTAGAACTCTGACGATATAAACAATAAATACTATATCTTGAAACCGTTTGAAATATCTTTAAAAATATTAATTAAATATAATAGTTAAACAAAACATAAAATACATTTATGAATAACGTCATTTGGATCCGAACTACGCTCCAAAACGTAATATATTTATACTAACTGGAAAAAAGACATCAAAAACGAAAAGAACTCGTGACTACCATTACTGGGTGCGATAGATCTTTGCTTTAAATAGACTGAGTAAATAATTTTATAATAAGACACAGTATAAATAATATATATCGCCTCTTTGCTTCAATAATATGTTATCTTGAAAATGAAATTTTAGAGGAGTGTTTTTCAAATTTCAAAAAATAATTGATATATAAATCTATGATTTTAATTATTTTATAATTACATCATCTATAATTTAAATCAGATTTAAGCCAAAAATTTAACGAATATTTTTAATTTATTTTTGAAACTTCTAAAGTCTGCTCTAAAATAACATTTTTCAACATAACACGTTATTGATGCAAAGAGGCGATATACATACATTAGGATAGTGCTTCTTTACCAGACGACAGCGACTCTCCGGTCTAGTTTATTTCGTTTATTAGGTACTTTTTTAAATGGGACTAATCCCACCACACATTCCCACCATTGTAACTCCTGTAAGCCAGGATCCACAATGGTCTCCATAAATGACACCAAGGTTTGACACTCAGGCAGTCCCGGGATATGATTTTAATTGTCTTGGAACCCGCAACAAATTTAATTAGATAAGGTTAAAGAGGAGGAGTTGGAAAAAGTAATTCCATTTATTAGGTAGGTACTATGAAAGTCATACAGCATATTACTGTGGAGATGTTCGGCGAATCTGTATAGAATCTTTGCTCTCCAAAAAAGGACTATCCGCCCAATTTATGATCTAGGCCTGGGCCTCATCAAAGCATGAGAGTTTCACTTTGAAATAAATTGAAAGACGTAAATATTCTGACTGTTACATCGCAACCTAATTGCAAAAATGTATTATAATATGTTAAAAGAAATATCAGTAACTTTGAAAGATATTGAGACATTTACAATGTAAATATACGGATAAATGACAAATTAGTTGTATCTACTCATCTCGAAAGAATTAGTAGATCATTCCTGGGACCAATACGCTTCTATAATAATTTATCAAAAAATATCCAAGACATACCAATGAAAAAGTTTATATGGGCTATCAAGAAAAGACTGTAAAAAGGGTATTATAAAATCTTGGATTATCTAAATGATATTACAGAGTGGATATGATCAGCTCCTCTTTCGATAATTACATTGTTATTGTAACTAAACTGTTACAGTTTTTTTATAATAACTATACATACTTTTAATGCGTAACGTGTTTTGCCTAACAAACTTTGACTATGGTTAGGGTTTTATAGCATTTCCCGCCGAGACGTCATCGCCCGTTGGGTTACGCGGCTGGAGAGGCCTAGACACGGTGTTGTTACCGTTGAGGCCCTCCGGCCCGTACTGATGGAGTGGATGGAGCGGCGGCACGGGGTCCTCTCTTTCCGACTGGTGCAGGTGTTGTCGGGGCACGGTTGCTTCCGCAAGTACCTGCACACGGTCGTGTGGAGGGAGTGGACTCCGTCCTGCCACCATTGCGGTAGTGACGAGGACACGGCGCAACATACGCTCGAGGAATTTCGAGCTGGGACGGGCAGCGCCGCGACCTCGTCGCTATCATCGGTGCCGACCTGACGCTGCCGGCTGTCGCGAAAGCGATGGTCGACAGCGTCAGGAACTGGGACGCGGTCGCCGCCTTCTGCGAGGCTGTCATCTCGCAGAAGGAGGTAGTGGAACGAGTCCGGGAGGATGCCCGCGACCCGGGCCGCCGCCAGTGGCCGGGGCGGCGCAGGCGCGAATATCTGCGCCTGATGCCGCCCTAACCAAGGCTTCGGGTGATCGGACCGGGGAATTGTCCGGTCACCCGACGTGAGGCCACCGCGTGAGGGCGACGCCCCGACGGCGAAAGCTGTCGGGGCATCGACAAGGGGTCATCGTTACTTGGGGTCGATAAAATATGTACTCTTCTTTCATAGTACATATTGTAAAAGTTATTGGCAATAGTTTTATGACCGGCCGCCTGCCAGACGTCAACCCTCTTTGAGAATGTAATTGTTGACCAAACGGCATCACATGGAGTTGACCCAGTTCATTATAAGGCTCTTAGTCGTCTTTTACGACATCCACGAGCAAAGTAAGGGTTGTTAGTATTCGTAGCTGTTACCACACAGACATTTTGTCTTTAATATTCAAAATATTTATTACTTGTTGCCATATAAAGACCTTTACATAGAACACATTCAATGTCTTCATCCTATACATTACAAGTGTCACCGATATGATCTTTTTTTTGCGGCGGTGTCGTCACACCGCGCTAGTCCGTCGGGGGCGACAGAAGAAGCGGCGTGGGGTCTAAGTCACATTTGAGACAGCGCAAAGTAAATATCGGACGAGAAATGCAATAGAATTTCTGTTTCTACTTACCCGTTTTAGGCTGCCATTAATAATACTATTAAAATAATTATTCTTTAAAAATCGATTAAATGTAACTGGATGCAAAAATATGTTATTATCAGGTAATTATATCTTCTTTTGAACATTTACAAGTAGAAATATCTGATTATTTACACGACAACCTTGCAATTGATAATGGTGTACCTATAAGGTTTTGGCATACTATTATTCTCCAATTCATTTTGTGTATTTTCGATGCTGGAGTAACCGGTGTCCATGTTATCTGTGTTCAGAGTATTATTTAATGTAATACTGTATTTAACGTCATGGGCATGTCCCTCAAAGGATGTCACGAGTGTGGCGCGCCCGTAGACGATGCTCGTCACACTCTGGAGGTATGTCCCGCCTGTGGGCCCCATCGCCACGTCCTGTCAGCGGTCGTTGGAAGAGACCTGTCGTTGTCGACCATCATTTCGAAGATGCTTGACAGCCACAGGTGCTGGTCGTCGATGGCCTCTTTTTGTGAAGCCATTATGAAAAGGAAGGAGGTCGCGGAGCGGGAACGCGTGGCGCTTGCGTTCGCTAACTCGCTCCGCCGCTAACGACCGGGGAGGAGGAGGCGTCGTTATGCACACCACTTCCCACCGCCCTGAGGGACGATAGGACGTGGCCAGAAGGCCAAGCGTTGGGGTGCCGCGGATCGAAAGTCAGTAGACGATCTCTCCGGTGCCCCGTAAAAGCGCGGCAGGGGCCGCTGTGGTTTTAGTGGGTATTCCGGTCAGGCTTCAGCTATCCGGTCAGTCCCACAGTCCCCCCTGGCTGTTACCGATGGGGGATAGCGCGAAAATGCGTTTCCACATCAACAACAAAAAAAATGGGCATTTTCCTCAAATCGTCTGGGGTATTAAGAAATAACTTACCATAAACCACATTTAGTAGGTACAAGAACTAAATTTAAGAAAGAAGAATATACAATTACAATAATATTAAGAAAAACACCAGAAAACATAAATAAATTAAAATTTACAATAATCTCACTACCAATAAATTCGAAGATACCCGCGCTTCCCATCATCCATTTATTTAATTTTTTTTTTCACTTTTATATACAATTTTTCGTCTAGTTAATGCAGCAAAAAAGCCCACAATAAAATGTTATAAAAATAATAATATCTCATCATATACATAAGAAATAAGAATCACACATTAATTGTCGATTGTAAAATAGTTATTTCTTATAATTTACTGTTCCTCATTTGTAGAAGGTTTTGTTTTAAAATTCGTCGCAGGATTTTCCCTGATGGATTCCTTGGTATAGCGTCCACGAATATGACTCCTCCATGTAGACGGGACACTGTTGATAACTGGTGAAAATAATATGTAATTATTTTGTCTGACATGAACAATGTAGATATTTTGATTGTAAACTGTAACCTACGTGGCACAGTCATAACACATTCTTATTTTATTATCTTACAGAAAGTGTATGACATAAGGACTACCTTGAATTATACTCCTAGTCCTAGACCACAAATTCTCAATGTAGCGTTAACGCCCTTTGTGAGCGCTTGAGACATTCAAGGGAGTCCACCTTTATTTTTTTCCGGTGGACAATGGATGTGGTCTCGCCCGGCCAAATCGGTCCAGGGTGACGGAAGAGGCGGCGCGCCACCCCATAGATCCACCATGCAAAGCTCCTCTCTTCGCCGTGCGAGCGGGCCACCAGTACCCGATCTTTGTCTTTGGTGGCCCGCCCGGCAAAGGTGTCCCCTTCAGAAGACCTTGAGAAAACTAAAGGACGTCAAAATTTCTTATTTGAAACTCAAAAAAGAAACATATTCTAAAAGTTGGCGGTGGGCAAAATCTTTACTTATGATAGACCAGTTTTAGTTGACTTTATAAAGCGAGTTTAAATGTTCAAGTCTGAAACTATAGAAGTTTGAAAACAGACCATTTGAAGAGAAGAGAATTGAAGCAAATGAAGCAAAATTTGAAGAGGTAAAACATCAGTACCGGTTTCAGTACAATTAGCAAAACAGAAATGGTATGTTTGTAATATTTTACTTATATGTATATTTTCTTCTTTGAACGATGACGGATTAAATACACAAGTCACCAGCATTTCCTTTCCCATGAAAATTAATTAACTTTAAAGTAGATAATATCACTCACGCAAGAGAAGAAATATTCGAATTAAAACCCTATGCTGTCTTGTCAATGTTTGGCTTACGCCAACTTATGGAAAAATACCAATGTGTACATAGAAACATGCACATAGTATTCATAGATCTAGAGAAGGCGTACGACCGTGTTCCCCGGGAAGTTCTGTGGTGGGCTTTGAAAGAACGAGGAATACCTGGGAAGTATGTAAGATTAGTGAAAGCTATGTATGCAGGAGCGCGAACGAATGTTCGGTCCGAAGCCGGCGTTACTGACGAGTTCAATGTGGCAGTAGGCTTGCACCAGGGATCGGCTATAAGCCCTTATTTATTCCTCCTGGTGATGGATGCTCTGACATCGGACATACAGGGGGAAGCATCTTGGTGTATGCTGTTTGCAGATGACATTGTTCTCGTCGGGGAGGACGCAGCTGAGATACAGAGCAGACTGGAAAAATGGCAGGAGAGGTTGGAAAGAGTTGGCCTTAAGATCAGCCGTACCAAAACTGAACATTTGTTCTGTAACTTCGGTGGCTCTTCCCAATTCTCTCACATTGCCTTAGATGGAGTATCCCTACCGGTCTGCTCCGATTTTAAGTACTTAGGCTCGCTTCTCCAAAATGACGGCAATATTGACCGGGAAGTTAGTAGGAGAATGAATGCAGGCTGGATGAAATGGCGACAGGTTTCGGGAACAATATGTGACGCGAGGATGTCTCTTAAACTTAAGGGGAAAATCTACAAGAGTGTCATTAGACCTGTCGTTATGTATGGATCTGAATGTCGGGCATTGAAAAAGACGGATGAGAGACGATTGCATGCTACTGAGATGCGTATGTTAAGATGGATGTGTGGGGTGACAAGACTAGATAAGATACGAAATGAGTATATTAGGGGAAGTTTAAAAGTAGCACCAGTGATAGAGAAGTGTAGGAGCGCGAGATTGTCTTGGTCTTGGCATGTAACAAGGAGGGTTACCAATATGCTTGTGGATAGGCGTAAGAGTCGTGGGAGACGCAAAAAAATATGGATGGATTGTGTAAACGAGGATATGTGTATGAAAGTTGTGAGTGCAGATATGACGGCTGATAGAAGGTTGTGGAAGGCAAGAACGTGTTGTGCCGACCCCACTTAGCGTGGGATGAGGCCAGACAAATGAATGAAATGATGTTGTCTCGTCAATGTATTGTAGCAGGCGAATTACCTTAATTCTAAGGAGGCCTGTACTTAATAGTTGAACATATATGGACTGAGAGAATATGTCATTCATCTGATCTGTGATAATATGAAATATTTTCACCATCAGTTTCAAAAATAACCAAACATAGTCAAATAACCAATGTCATGACCCTTTCTCTTCCCGCAGGTGTAATAAAAATGGGCTAAGGGAACAATTCATTGACTTCGTACACGTTAGTTTGGACTGTACCTAATGGAATACTTTAGACACGCGAGTATTGCCATCCAGGTAGTTGGTAATGCTATGAGGACAAATAATTCATGCAATATTCCAATCACAAAATTAAATGTAACCTAATTATATATTAGCTTTTTTTTTTTGTTCACGCTGTGGAAATGCATTTACGCACTGTCCTCCGCCGGTGACAGACGGGGGTTTTGTGGGACTCGCCAGCCAGTGAACTCGACCGGAATACCCACAAAAAAACACAGCGGTCCCCTTCGCGCTTTTACGGGGTGCCGGAGAGATTGACATTCCATCTCCGACACCCCCAAATTATATATCAGCTAAATATATAGATAATACTGAAACAACATTTTTACAAGATTTCCCCATGTTAAACGCTCACCTCACATTATAAAATCGCCACATATTACTTACTCGTGCGTGTCGACAAAATTTACTTACATACATATTACTGACTCGTGCGTGCCACCAAAATTAATACATTTACTAACTCGTGCGTCAGTGAAGTCTAATATGTCCTTCTCGACGAGTTTAGCGTCGGGTTTCTTCACAACAAAAGCGACAGCCAGCTCTCCTGCTTGTTCATCCGGGTAGCCGACTACGCCGCACTCTGCGACACCGCTGTGCTGTAGCACTACGCTCTCTACAGCAGCTGGTGCCACCTGATCACGAGAGTAAAATGATTAAAGATCACAATAAGTAATATTAAAATTCCTACGGATTCATCATGGGCTTACATAATCAATCTGTATCGTTCCTGTCAAAGTTTTAACCAAATATTGCGTAGTAACGAACATAGATATTTTCAATGCAAGTATATCCTCACTGAGGAATAGATTTAGTTCAATAAATCGCTTTAATTTTTTATCATTGATTATTAGAACAATTCAGATATTTTTTTGGTATTTATTATTTATTAACTCATATAGTATTTGTATTGTAGTATATTTACAAGACAAGGAGTTATTTTGTTGTATGGAGTTAGCTTTATAACTACTTATAATTGTTATTTTGTTACTCAAATATTTTTTTTGTATAGACGAGCGTTTGTTTTCTTTTAAATATTAAATAAAATGTTATATGTGGAGACTCATAACTGCCTTTATATTGTTATTTATGTCATCATTGTATTTCATCATTCTCTTTGTCGTCAGATTTCTTTAAAATAAATAAATTAAAAATAAAATAAATAGGTATCATCCCATTATCGCCCACTGCTATACAGTCACTCGAAATAATAGGTGAAAACCATAATAGATGTAAGTCCTACTATATCAGCCTCCTTATCAGGTAAATACGTCAATTAATTTAAGCGCGAACGAAACGCCGGTCAATATCCAGTATAATTTTGGTAAGTACTTTTCAAAACTAGGAGTAATAATTAAATATGATTGAAATGTCAACAACGAACGTTAATCGAATAAAACGAGGTATCTTAATATGTAAGCGGTATGGTAAATGATAGTAAAAGTATTCCTCAAAAATATATGGACAAAGGAATGCCGCGAGATTTTAGAAGGTAGATGGTGATTTGCACCAGGAATCTTGCATAAACCCTCTGTACGCTCAGTGGAGGGGTCACCATAAAGATATCGTCACGTAATAAAAGTCAGTAGGAGGTATAATATGTTATCTACATACGTAGGTATAGATTAGATATAGTGAGCAGTTATTTAATCATTATCTTTATGAACATATTTGTCAATATACTTAATTGTGATTATAGTTACTATCACTATTGCATTAATTATATTATATCTATAATATGTCCCCCGGACGAGTCAGTCCATTTATAGCTGCAATCAGCAAACCGTCAGCAACATAGTCATTAGAAATTACGGCTGCCTTATTAGATTTATTATGATGGTTCATTGATGTTTAATTTAGTTTTTGCCTTGCAAGAGAATTTGCTTCGTATATTGCTGAAGCAGTATGGTTATGTGACCAGTGAAGCACATTAGTATTTTGATAAATTATATTAAAAGCTAAATTATTTCCATAAAATAAAAATAAAATAATTTTAATAATTGCTATTTTTCAAACGAGTCCATAATTTTAATACCATTTAGGGCTCGTTGATGAAATTTAGAGCTCGTTGATGAAAACAGGTATTCATCAACATCATTTCAGGTCACATACCTACCACTTATGGGCTCGAGCCTCTTCCATAAAAGCAGGGCATTTGAGATATTATAAAACGCTGGTCGTATGGTTGGTTCGTCGTTTACGAAACCATCGGCTAAGATACGTGATCGCGAATTGTATGCTTACTTGTCACCACACAGAAAATATGAGTATTACTTTTCAGTATTAAACTTGAAATGAAACCCTATGTGAAACTGTGCCAGTGTTGTATAGTAAGATAATGACCTTATCTAGAAAAAGCCAGTGAACTATGGGAAGTATATGGACTAAGAAAAAGAACTTCCCCATAATAAGGTGCGAATATTATTAAGAATTTCCTCACAGCTAATACAAAAGCAAATTTGGTCGAATACGTAGCGATAGCCAATAGGCATGATGACTGATTTTGAAAAATGACTCCACGGTGTTACCTATACACTATCTACTTTAAAATAAATCTAATTTCCGCAGAAAAAGTTATTTTTTGTATAAAAAACTACCTTTTTAAAATCAAATTTAAATTTCGCTCCAAAAAAAAAGCTCTTCCGCTCCATGACGTCACGCTTTCGTATGCAATCGCAAGTAACGTTGTTATTGCTTATTGTAATCCTTAATTTCTATAATTTTGTGCAATTATGAATGAATAAGATGAATTCTAATGTGTTGTTTATTAACTTTTAAATGAAGAAAAAATGTAAGAAATACTTGGTTAAATCTTAAAAAATAGATATGCCTATGCATGTTAACTGTTGCAGAACAATATTTATTATTAATTTAACTACCTAAGTTTTTATAAAACTAAAAACACATACAAATAGGACATTATAGGTCACTAGCTAAAATTACCTTAAACCCTAACCAATTTAGATAAATTTTATACTTTTGTATAGTAACTTTAGCTGATGTTTCTAATATAAATAAATCTAAGATATAAGGTTAATATTTTAAAAGATATACTTAGTTTTTATTGTGTTGTCTTATTGGCTCTATTAGATTGATTGAAGAAAAAAACTTAGAATAAGTACAGAATTTTTGAAAGGAATAAACTTTTTTTAAAGTTATATTGCACTATTATGTAACACTGAATATACCATTTTTTGCCACAGACCCAATAATAGTTTCAGAAAATCAGACATGTAAGCGTCATCATACATATAATACTCATGATCACAACTTTTTATTAGTGTTGTAGTTGTCTGCTACACAGAAGTAGCCTTTTTGTAGCCCTGTAAAATACATTTGTATCTGCGTCTGTAATTATGGTATTTGAGTTCTATAATGTGTTTAAGTTCATAAATTAACAATACATACATGGAAGTTCTAATATATCGAAATTCTGCTGAACAAAAACCATTGCTTGATGAAAAAAACTTACCCAGTATCAACAAGTCGATTCTCGGCAAATTTGAGCTATTTGCTTTGATAAATCCTAGTTCCATCGCTAAGGCATGCTACTATAGTATCACAAAAGTGATATCCATTATAAGTTTTTACCACAAAATATCTGGTAAACGGAATAATAATACGATAACAAGTTCAATGCGAACTAAGATGCTAGCAAAATTTACTAATAAACAAAAGCGTGACGTCACTCGCTTCTGATTGGTATTCGAGCCAATATGGCGGAATGATATCTTTTGAACTTTTTATATTTAATATTTTAAAGTTAATCGTGCTTACTATTTCAAAACAAGAGTTTTTTTACAATCTTTGTATCCTATATTATTAAAACAAATCACTATTTTAGTGATTCTTAGTTACTGTCATCATGCCTATTGCTAGTCCAATACACACGGAGAGGTCTTCGAGCACTATTACATACTTATGCCTTTTTAGAATTATATGTGTATTAAACTTATTTTGTTAGTTGTATCTTACTTTAGTAGTGGTAAGACCATGCTGTTGACAGTTTTCTGTCTACAGTCGTGGGCCGGTCCATCCGGGGTACCATACATGCGCAGAAGATCGACGTTTGAGTAATGGCATTGTGCTATTACCCTTCGTTCAGTGAGCGAGAGAGCCAGAAGCCCATCTGGGTGGGTTTAGGGTTTATATTGGTGGGCAGCGGCCTAGTATACCGCTGGTATTGCAAAGGTTCATGGGCGGCAGTAACACTTATCACCAGGTGTGTTGCTTGCTCGTTTGTCACTATAAGCAATAAAAAAATCTTTAACCGTGCAAATTACATGTGTATGTCTCACATAGAAATATGAGAACATCACAGGCAAACAGACAAAGGTAAAATAATAGCGACTCCAAGCAATATAGTAATAAGGTCATCAAGGATTATGACGATAATTATACCGACTTTCAGGTCATTACGTTTTGCAGTTTATGATTATGAGAAAAAGTCAGTAGATCTGCTTAATGTCTGCGAAGTGAAGGAAATAAATTTTCCTAAATTTAAAGGTCCCGGATTTTTTTAGTACTATCACTGTTTCTTCACATTGTATATGAACAATAGTTGAATACATGTATAATAAAAAGTACTAAAGTTCCTTTGTAAAAGAGTACCTGATGTCCTTTGTATTTAATAAGTTCTTTGAGCCGATCGACTATGAACAATGATCCGTCTTCGTCGTAATATCCTATGTCTCCTGTCTTCAAGTATCCTTCTTCATCGAATGCGGCGCGTGTTGCGTCCTCATTTCTAGCGTACCCCTTCATTAGTATAGGTCCCTTGACACACACTTCTCCATTTTCGTAGGGACCTAGCTTTTGACGGGTTTCTATATCTACAATCTGCAATACGCGTAATAAATTAATAATATTTTTATTCTTTACTATGGTGTTGCTAATATATTACACATACTAATATTCTTTGTATATACAAAGAATACTACCAACCCTTACTTTCTTGGTGGATGTCGTAAAAGACGATTAAGAGTTTTATATCCGTCTGGGTCAATTCAACTTGATGCCGTTTAGTCAACAATCACATCCCAAGGAAGGTTAACATCATGTCATAAAGTTACTGCTAATAACGTTTGCAATATTTAAGAGTACATATTGCGACGACCCGAAGTAATTGGGATAAAAAAGGATAAAAATGATACCCTAGTATGGTGACGAGTTAAGATTATATTGCGTCACCATCTCTTGCTTTATCATGGCAGTAGTAAAAATATCGTTTGCTATCGCGAATCCGCCTGCCAAAGGTTCGCCTAACATTATTGATCTTTGAGGAGATTAATACCCAATAATGGTAATCGATTGAATAATAATGAACGAATGGATGGATAGAAGAATCTTTTTGCCGCCTATAAGCGAAGCGTTGAGGTCTTGCTCTACTCTCAACATATGAAAATCAAGCACTTTTCAAACATAAAAATGATTGTAATTTTCTCATATTGCACTTATAGGATAATACTATAATATATATGTCAAGATAAAACATTCGTTTAAACGTATTTGATATTTTTAAAAAGCAATTATTTTGTTTAAAGTAAGAAAATAGTTGATTAAATAAAATATTCGAAGACGTCGGAGAAAATATTTTGTATCTGGCAGGATCACGACCGTAAAAATGAATGTATCGAAGTTTTTCTTTTATTAAAAGCTTCATAATCCCAACGCGCTGTTTCCTTTCGAAAATGGCTTGGTAATTCATTGTCGTTTAATTGCAATTAATAAAAAACTAAACTGCTTAGTCTTTAGTGTATGTATACCTTATGAAAATTGCGTTCGTTTACATTTTTTTGTTCGTCCATTCGGACAGGCAAAGGAAATAAATCCCATTCAGCCTATACAGCTATGTTTAGCTCTACGTCGAGAATGGCACGAAATTTCAAAAGTATTTCTTTTCTTTCATTACAAGCTTATATTTAGTTTTACCTGTCCCGTTGTCTGTAACCAAATCTTGCACAGTTAAATTTAATCCACTTCCCGGTTTCCGATTGAGCTGAAATTTAGCATGCATATATAAATCGGATGACAATGCAATACTATTGTGACATAGAGCTGATCTGATGATAAACCTGGAAGCTGGCCATAGTTACTCCGTAATTAAACGACGCAACCCTTTCAAGTTTGGGCTCATTTGATTTGTATTGATGATTACTTTAATACTATATGGTAACCAGGGTCTGACGATGGACCTGGAAGCTAGCCATAGAAACTCCGTAATTAAACGACGCAACCCCATCGAAATTGGGCTTATTTGATTTGTCTTGGCGAGTACTTTGATACTATATGGAAACCAGGGTCTGACCATGGCCCTGGAAGCTTAGCCATAGGAACTCCGTAATTAAACGACGCAAACTCATCAAGTTTAGACTCGTTTGATTTGTCTTGTCGAGTACTTTGAGACTATATAGTAACTAGGGTCTGACGATGGACCTAGAAGCTGGCCATAGGAACCTCGTAATTAAACGACGCAACCCCATCGAAATTGGGCTTATTTGATTCGTCTTGGTGAGTACTTTAATACGATATGGAAACCAGGGTCTGATCATGGACCTGGAAGCTAGCCATAGGAACTCCGTAATTAAACGACGCAACCTTATCGAGTTTAGGCTCCTTTGATTTGTCTTGTCGAGTAATTTGATACTATATGGTAACTAGGGTCTGATGATCGACCTGGAAGCGGGCCATAGGAACTCCGTAATTAAACGACGCAACTCCATCGAGTTTGGACTCGTTTGATTCGTCTTGACGAGTACTTTGATACTATATGGTAACCAGGGTCTGATGTTGGACCTGGAAGCTGGCCATAGGAAAAAGAAGGTGCTAAATGTTCTTAACCATACCATCAAAATGTAACACGCTTTTATTTATAAAATTGAGACTGTGATAGAAACGGGAAGATTTAATAATTATGTTGTAAAGTTTTCGTGTTAAAAATATATAATTATGTATGATATGGAATTATTTTGTAGTAGACGAAGAAGCTTAATTATCGTTAAAGGTTACAATGAACTTATAAAGTGTTATATGTCTTATTAGAGTTAATTTATTTTTAACTTTTTATTTTATTTTATTAGCAAATAATAAAAGCTTGGTAAGCAGCTTTAATTTTATTTTTATTTCTGGCATTGACTAATAGTAAATGATAAATAATATAAAAATTCTGAGGCGTGCACTTTTGGATTTTCCAAATTATTTTATAATTTTACACCCTTTATCTACAATGTCTACAATGAAGTATGCAATAAAATAATACTGGGTACCCGAAAGGGTAAACCCGCCGGCCTGGCCACGGATGGCAAGGAAGCAGTACCAGTGGCCGGCCCAATGGCGATGGGGAGGGAATACGATGGGTTATGGGGTCACACGCTGCCCTTCCGTCGTCCCGGACGGAACGGACGACAGCCTACCAAAAAAAAAAGTGTATGTATATGTTACTTTTAGCATCCAGATCGAGCTTATTGCTGTGTATTAGGCACAGTTCCAAATTTTACATTGCTGCTTTAAATTACTCGAAACTAACAGGTAAATAAAAAACCAATTCTTTTTAGTAGTCACATAGTGTGCGGGACAGCAGATAAACAATAGTTTTAAGAATAGTTTGTAACAGTTGTAATTAATTAAAGTAGTTAGTTATAAGATTTTACAAAATTAAATAAAGAATAAATATAGATTTCATAGCACGTAAGTACTAATATTGTAAACGGCTCTCGCAACGGTAACGTCGCATAGTACTTAAGGTAATTAATTGTATTGAAATTGAGTGCGGCTCTCGCGAAAGTAATGCTCCGTTGTACTTAAGTAAAATTTAGAGCTTTGTGATTGGCTATAATTCCGACTCCGTGATTGGTCAAGAAAAACTGTAAAATTACGACCAATCGCGGGGTCGGCCAAAAATATATAAATACGGGACCAAACCGTGGTACCGGCACCGTCGTCAGGTGCTTCTCTCCGAAGAAACAAGTCTTAAGAAAATAAAGCAAGATTAATCTACTGAACAAGAAGTCTCTTCATTCCTACTAATCCCAGCAAATCGTCAATGTCACCGTTCATTTAATGGTCCTTACCGAGCCGGATCCAGTGGGAAGCGAAGAAAATTATTATCTATTGGTAGACAAAGTCTAAACAGCAAGTAAGAAGCCACTGGTTGCAAGTATGCCGGTCACACGCTCCGAGGGAAAAGGTCGCAAGCAGCCTACAGAAACTCAGTCGTCGTCTGAGAACACCGCAACTACCTCGGCAACCGAATACAGCGAGGAAACAAGCGTCGCTACGGAAACAACCGAACAAACCGAACGTACAGAAGCCTCCGCCGCGACCGCCCAATCCGCCGTCTCCGCCGCTGCAACCGCCGAGCCCGCTGCTACCTCGTCCCCCGCCGACGCTGTCGCCTACTCGACCGCAACGACGCTGCCCGTGGATACGAACATGAAGCCGCCTACTACGGTCACCGAAAATCGAAGAGAGGCTCGTCAAGAAACCGATACAGTGAAACGAGCGAAGAATATAGTCGGCCCGTCGCCGCCGAGTGGACCACCGAATCCTCGGCCCTCTAACAAGAAGGGGGGTGGGGGGGTATCTACCCATAGCAAGACTAAGGCGTACAAGATAGCGAAAGCTAAAGAAGAATTATTACGTCTACAAGTCGAACTGGCCACCGCACGCCTCGCCGCACTAGAGACCGAAGATAGCAATGATGATGAAGAAGATGATGTCTCAATCTGCTCCAAGTCGAACGCGAACGAACGAGTGGACAACTGGCTGAAGAACCAGGCGCATCAAACCCACCCAGTGGAAGACCCAGTGATCGCCAGCACCGAGCCGCAGACTCCAGCCAGACCTACCGAAGAGCATCATCAACCGCAGCAGACACTACAGACACCGGCGGGAGTGCAATCTGACGTCAAGATGATGACCGACGCCATCACCCTCGCCATCAAAGCTGCACACCGACCGAAATTCATCGAGCTACCAACGTTCAACGGTTCACATCAAGAGTGGCTACCGTTCCGCGCCGCGTATTACGAAACCGAAAAAATGTTCACCACAGTGGAGAATACTAACCGCCTAAGAAGAAACTTGAGGGGTAAAGCGAAGGAAGCCGTCGATGGTCTGCTGATCACCAACGCTCATCCGATGGAAGTGATGAAGACTTTGGAGTCCCGATTTGGAAGACCAGAAGCGATCGCAATGATGAATATGGAAGCGCTCCGTGGTCTACCGCGCCTCACAGAATCACCACGAGACATCTGCATCTACGCGACAAAAATATCCAACATCGTGGCAACTCTGAAGACTCTAAATTGTACTAACTACTTGTACAACCCCGAAGTTACGAAAGCCGTCATAGACAAGCTTACCCCGACACTCCGCTACAGATATTACGACTTCTCGGCGAAACAACCGCAAGACAGCCCGGATCTTATGAAGTTAGAAAACTTTTTCAAACAAGAAGCCGACCTATGCGCACCGTACGCGGCGCCCGAACCAGTGACGTCACACGCGCCGACCACTATACAGAAAAGAACACAGAAGGTCAACAATATTACGGAAAAAATATATCCACCGACCACTATACAGAAAAGGACGCAGAAGGTCAACAATATTACTTATACACCGAAGTGTCCAGTGTGTGATGAAACGGGACATACCACATCTGACTGCGAAGAATTCAAACAATTAGATGAAAATTCAAGATGGGATGTAGCGAAGAATAAACGCCTGTGCTTCAGATGTCTTCGATATAGGAGCAAGACTCACAACTGCCGAACCAAGCCGTGTGGTGTCAACGACTGTGGGAATACTCACCACAAGTTGTTGCACTACGTTAAGAAGATAGAAAAAACAGACACTGAAGAGAGTCAGGCAACGCACCACGTAGAAGCAATTAATTCCACCTGGTCAGCCAAGAAGAAACAATCCTATCTGAAGATTCTACCAGTACAGATACGAGGTCCGAAGGGATCCTTCGACACCTTCGCATTGATGGACGACGGGTCAACAGTGACATTGGTCGACAACAACATAGTCGACACCATAGGAGCAACCGGTCCCATAGACCCATTGAAGATAGAAGGCATCAACGACATGAAGACATCGGAATCGACTTCACGAAGAGTCACCATCAATATAAAAGGGCTCAACAATCACGAGGAACAAGTACAAGCGCGCACAGTGAAGAATCTACACGTCTCGTCTCAACAAGTCTCAGGAACAATAGTGGAAGGATGCAAACACCTGGCAGACATCAGCAAGTACCTCGCTTATCCGAACGCCAAGCCTTTAGTACTCATCGGGCAAGACAACTGGCATCTACTGCTAACATCCGAGGTCAGGAAAGGAGACAGGGACCAACCGGTGGCGTCACTAACACCGCTGGGTTGGGTACTCCATGGCAGCCAAACACGCAACCATAGCCACAGCATCAACTTCGTGTCACACATAGTAGAAGAAACCGAAGAACCAGAGGACAACCTAGAAAAGATGATGAAACAATACTTCGAAATGGACGCCCTCTGCTTAAATCCTAGAAGACCGAAGTCCGATCCTGAAGAACAAGCGCTACGGATACTTGAGAAGGCGACGACCAGAACAGAAAACGGAAGATTCGAAACCAACCTACTCTGGCGTAACGAACACGTCACCTTCCCGAACAACTACGACAACTCACTGAAGCGGCTGGTCAACATCGAGAAGAAGCTTGATCGTGATCCTACGTTGAAACAAAAGTACACAGAACAGATGGAAGCCCTCATCACAAAGGGGTACGCTGAACTAGCTCCAGCACAGAAAACGCCGAACAGGACGTGGTACTTACCTCACTTCGGTGTAGTTAACCCCATGAAACCAGACAAGCTCAGAGTGGTTCACGACGCTGCAGCCAAGACTAAGGGTATCTCCCTCAACGACATGCTACTGAAGGGGCCGGACCTTTTACAATCGTTACCAGGCGTAATCATGCGGTTCAGACAGCACGAGATCGCAGTCACAGCTGACATCAAGGAAATGTTCATGCAAGTGAAGCTCCGATCCGAAGACAGAGACTCGCTTCGATATCTATGGCGAGGGAACCGACGTGATAATCGACCACCACAAGAATACCGAATGACGTCATTAATATTCGGAGCATCGTGTTCGCCTTCAACAGCAATATATGTCAAGAACCTGAATGCCATGCAACACGAGGAGACTCACCCCGAAGCCGCAGCAGCCATCGTCCATAAGCACTACGTCGACGACTACCTAGATAGCTTCAGAAGCATAGAAGACGCCGAAAGAATCACCAAGGATGTAAGAAGAATTCATCTTAAAGCCAGCTTCGATCTGAAACAATGGAAATCGAATTCACCAGCCCTCTTGGAAGCACTCGGTGAAACCAAACACATAGAGGATATGGAACTCTACACATCCGAGGAACAAACGGAACGAGTGCTAGGCATTATTTGGAAGGTCGACTCAGACGTACTCACCTTCAACCTGAACCTAGCCAGAATACCACCCACATTATTGGAAGGAAAGAATCCAACAAAGAGAGAAGCGCTCAGGATAGTGATGTCACTCTTCGATCCGCTCGGACTTGCATCGCCCGTCACCGTGAGAGCAAAGCAAATCCTACAGGAAGTATGGCGGCGAGGCACGTCGTGGGACGACGAAATAGACGAAGACCTTGCGGATCAATGGGCAAACTGGATGACACACCTGAAGAACCTCTGCAACGTAACCATACCAAGGAAATACCTTCACTACAGCGATGCCACTTCTCTACAACTTCACATCTTCACCGATGCCAGCGAAGCAGTCTACTCAGCAGTCCTATTCTGGCGAGCAGTAACATCGAACGGCAAAGTACACATATCGCTCGTGATGGCAAAGGCTAAGGTGGCACCCCTGAAACTAACATCGATACCAAGGATGGAGTTACAAGCAGCAGTCATGGGCGCCAGACTCGCAGAAACGGTCATAGCGGAGCACGAAAGGAAACCTGAACGCAAGATCTTCTGGACGGATAGCAAAACAACCCTGTCCTGGATAAAGACTGGGTCGAGGTCATATAAACCGTACGTAGCTCATCGGCTGGCCGCAATAGAAGAGTGCTCTACAGTCAACGATTGGCGTTGGGTCCCGACGAAGATGAACGTAGCAGACGACGCCACCAGGGACGTCCCAATGGGATTCAGTAAAGATCACCGTTGGTATAAGGGCCCAGACTTTCTGCACGAAACCGAAGACGCCTGGCCGACCGAATCCTCTACAACAGCAATACCAGAACCCTCAGGAGAAGAGAGAGTACATCATATACGAGAAGGAAAATTGAAACTCTCGGAAGGTCTTCCTCAACCCTCAAGATTCTCCAGCTGGCACCGACTTCGATATTCAACAGCTCGCGTTCTGCAATTCATTCAACTCTGCAGATCATCGAAACAATCTGTGAACCATAGAAGAACGAATAAAAATAAAGAAAAGGATCCAGATTGGAAGAAGATAGTCAAACCAACGGGCACAAATACAACAGAGAAGACGCTGGTACCTGGCGGGAGAAAACTGATACTAATCCCCGCTGAAATACTTAAGCAAGCAGAAGAACTCCTCATGCGCTCCTCACAGGAGGACTCCTTTCACGCTGAAATAGAAGACTTGAAGAACAATAGAACAGTCAGCAGAGAGAGTCGACTAAAGCAGTTAAGCGTCGAATACGTGAACGAAACCGTAAGACTCAGGAGTCGCATTCAAGCTACACGCAACGTTACGGAGGACTTCAAAAGCCCACTGGTGCTCGACGGTGACCACCATACAGTAAAACTTTGGATAGAATCAGTGCATAGACAACTACATCACGCAGGTGTGGAAGCAACAGTCAACGACTGCAGACAACAGTATTGGGTGCTGCGCTTACGTCCTATTGCGCGCACGATACTGCGAAGGTGCCTGTTCTGTCGAATGAAAACACAAGCGCCACCATGCCCAGGGACGGGAGACCTGCCAGCCTGTCGACTAGCTCACCACAGACGACCTTTCACTTACACCGGGGTCGACTACTTCGGGCCTCTCTCTGTGACTGTCAGACGAACACATCAGAAGAGATACGTAGCCATCTTCACATGCCTCACCGTACGAGCTATACATCTGGAAATAGCCGGCTCACTCAGCGCTGACTCCGCGGTAATGGCACTGAGAAGAATGATCGCGAGACGAGGATGTCCGACGGAAATCTGGTCGGATAACGGCACTAACCTGAAGGCAGCAGACAAAGAACTACGACGAGCAGTCGACGAAGCAACCGAAACCGAAGCAGCAAAAAGGACAATCTCTTGGCGCTACATACCGCCGGGAGCACCGTTTATGGGCGGAGCCTGGGAGAGAATGGTTCGCTCAGTCAAGACCGCACTTGCAGCAACGCTACACGAACGACATCCTACAGAAGAAGTTCTCGCCACGCTGCTAGCCGAGGTGGAAAACACCGTAAACAGCCGCCCGCTGACGCATGTATCAGTCAACGCCGAGGACCCAGAAGCTCTGACCCCCAATCACTTCCTGCTGGGGGTACCTGGACGAATGCCACATCCGGGTGAATTCACCGACAGAGACGTCCTATCGAAAACCAGCTGGCGAGCGGCTCAGAGATTAGCCGACATATACTGGACACGTTGGTTGAAGGAGTATCTTCCCGAACTCCAAAACCGGCGGGAGCCCCATGGGAAAGGAGCAGCAGTACGAGTCAACGACTTGGTGCAAGTAGTGGACACCAACCTACCCCGCAACGTGTGGATACGGGGTCGAGTCGTCGCAACATACCCGGGACCAGACAACGTCGTGAGAACTGTGGACATCCGGACCAAGGGTGGAATGCTGAGACGTCCAGTGCGGAAATTGGTGATCCTGCCGCTGTACACCGACGCCGAACCCGCACCGGAACCTGATGCAACGCAGTCGCACGGCGGGAGAGATGTGCGGGACAGCAGATAAACAATAGTTTTAAGAATAGTTTGTAACAGTTGTAATTAATTAAAGTAGTTAGTCATAAGATTTTACAAAATTAAATAAAGAATAAATATAGATTTCATAGCACGTAAGTACTAATATTGTAAACGGCTCTCGCAACGGTAACGCCGCATAGTACTTAAGGTAATTAATTGTATTGAAATTGAGTGCGGCTCTCGCGAAAGTAATGCTCCGTTGTACTTAAGTAAAATTTAGAGCTTTGTGATTGGCTATAATTCCGACTCCGTGATTGGTCAAGAAAAACTGTAAAATTACGACCAATCGCGGGGTCGGCCAAAAATATATAAAAGCAAGATTAATCTACTGAACAAGAAGTCTCTTCATTCCTACTAATCCCAGCAAATCGTCAATGTCACCGTACACATAGATTTATAGATGTTAAAACGTGTAATGCATAATGTTACACGGGGAATTTCGCAAAGCGCCTTGAAATATTTTTTATAAAATAAACTTTATAAAATAAACATTTTTTTTTTGCGGCGATGGGGGCCGCCACCCATCACGCCTTGCCCAGTCAGGCGAGTCGAGGAGAGCAGAGTGCCGGGTGGGCACGTGGAATGTAAGAGGTTGTATGGAAGGTAAGTTGCACGAGCTGATATCCGTCATGGCGGACAAACAGCTAGACGTGCTCTGTGTAACAGAGACCAAGCGAAGGGGCAGCGACGCCTGCGATCTTCCTGGTGGCGGGATGGCTCTGTGGTCTGGTGGACCACAGAGCGATCGAGCCAGTATGAGGGTAGGAGTGCTGTTGTCCTCTCGCTTGGCCTCAGGTGTGAAGGATTACCGAATGTATGATCCCAGACTTCTTTGGGTCCGTATAAAACTAGGTGTCACCAAGGTGTTCATGGTTGTAGCATATGCTCCCGTAGGATCCTCGGTGGCATCAGACCTAGAGAAGTTTTGGGATAATGTTAGGAAAGTTCTGGATATGGCAGAAACCAGTGAACGCGTGATTGTATGCGGAGATTTGAACGGATGGGTGGGGCGTCCCGACTATGAGGACGTACTTGGTCCATTTGGTGATAAGAGAGTGAACGACGCAGGTAGGCTCATAGCGGATGTATGCATGGAGAGAAACCTTATTGTGTCAAACACATTTTTCCAATATAAGGGCATCCACATGTATACATGGAGAAGGAATGAACAGAAAAGTATAATAGATTTAAGTTTGGTAGACAGTCGCCTCCGAAGCAAAATATTAGACGCAAGAGCCTACAGGGGCCCCACAGTCGATACGGACCACTATCTCGTTATTGTGAGATTTAGTGGTCTGTTCAGAAAGTGGAGGCACTGGCAAGAGCGTGTCCACTTCGGAGGGCTTGAAAGAATAAAGGTTGAAAGGTTGCAAGAAGAGTGTGTAAGAGAAAAGTATGCAGAGTTTGTCCGAGAACGGCTGACGATGGCAAGCCAGCTGCAATCGGACATTGAAGAATGCTGGAGAGTGTTGAATGAGAGTATGGTAGATACAGCGAAAGAAGTATGTGGAAGTTCAAAGAAGCATAGAAAAACAAATGGTGATGCACGGTGGGATGCGGAAGTGGCAGCTTCCGTAGAGCAAAAGAAGAAAGCGTGGCTGGACTATGTCTCTTCTTTGAATCTGAATGACAGTATGACTGAACAGAAGAAAGAAATATATCGGCAATGTAAGAATGACACCAAGGCCTTAGTGAAAGAGAAACGTGATAGAGCAAGTATGAGTGCAGAAGATAGGCTGACTAAAAACTTCGAGAGTAACACCAAACTCTTTTGGAGGGAGGTGAAGAAGTCTCGGGGTGGTTGGTCAGCCTTCAGAATGAATAAAATAAGGTCTAAAGGTGGAGACATTCTTACACAAACACAAGTGATGGATGTGTGAATATTTTGGCGATATGTATGCGGATGCTATGGTTGACGCCGGTGTCGCATGTGGTTTAGTAGAACAACATTCGACAGCGGCGTCCTCCGATGGCATCAGTATGGATGAAATTGAATGGGCGATAAGAAGTTTGAAAAATGGTAAGGCAGCGGGCATTGATATGGTGTCTGCCGAGATGATCAAGCTTGGTGGCTCCTGTGTCTGGGAGGCGTTCCTGTTGCTCCTCAATTTATATTGAAGCTCGGGAATGGTTCCCGGGGACTGGAATAGCGCAGTCATCGTGCCTTTGTTTAAAAACAAGGGTTCACGTTATGACTGCGCAAATTACAGAGCCATAAGCTTGACCAGTTTGGCAGCAAAAGTGTATGGTAAAATTATTGAAAGGAGAATGAGGATGGTGTCCGATGGTTTACTGTGTGAGACACAAGGAGGTTTCAGGAGTGGAAGGGGATGCATGGATCAAGTGTTTTCTCTGGGCAACATTGTGGAGAAGCATCTGGCTCTAGGTCAGGGGGTTTTCTGCAGTTTTGTGGATCTGGAGAGAGCATTTGACACGGTTGTACGAAAGGAACTTTGGGACATTTTACCGGAGTATGGTATTAACGGTAAACTGCTACAGGCTGTGCAGTCCAGTTACATGGGTTGTAGAGCCTGTGTGCGGCTGGATGATGGAATGTCGCCTTGGTTTGACGTCAATATCGGCGTTAAGCAGGGGTGCGTTCTGTCAGCTAGGCTGTTTATCATATATCTGGATAAATGTCTCCAAAGGTTGAACGATATGAATGTGGGAGTCCAGATGGGCGACTCAGTGGTCACTGCTCTGCTTTATGCAGATGATGCAGTCCTGCTGGCACAGTCAGCGACTGACCTGCAGACCCTAGTCGACACAATGACAGAAGATTGTAAGAAAAGGGGTCTACGCGTGAATGTGAGCAGAACCAAAATAATGGTCTTTGAAAGAGATGAAGCCAGAACAGATGTAAGAGTAACAATAGGTAATGATATACTAGAGCAAGTGGACGAATTTGTATATCTTGGGTGTGGATTTAGCCGAGATGGAAGGTACACCACTGATATAGAGCGAAGAGTGAATGCGGGAAATGGAGTGAACGGAGCGTTGGGACAACTTCTCGGCAGCCACCACCTCCGCCAGAAGGCACGTGTAGCAATACAAAACGCAGTGCTTGTCCCAACATTATTGTATGGAAGCGAGAGTTGGGTATGCAGAAAAGAGTATGAAAGTAAAATTAATGCGGTCGAAATGCGATCTCTGCGGAAAATCTGTGGAGTTAGGCTGACCGACCGCATTCGCAACGACGACGTAAGAGAGCGAGTAGGTATGAAAGAGAGTATTGCTGTAAAGATGCGAAAGGGCATGCTCCGATGGTTCGGACATGTGGAAAGAATGCCGAACGAACGTCTGGTTAATAAGATATACAATGCGAAAGTGGAAGGATATAGGTACCGAGAGAGACCGAGACTAACCTACCTAGACCAGATCGGTCATGTACTGAAGGAAGGTGCACCCCTGCAACCCTGCAAGGGATATGGTGTGATGATATGTATGTAAAATAAACTTCTATGTATAATCAAATTGACCTAGTTCTACAAAATTAATCAGTACATTTTTACATTGAGATTTTTACTGCAATTTTGTTTTTTAATTTCTGAAGAACATTTTCTAAGCTTTTGTTTATTTACTCCGTGTATTGAATAGTTGGCGACACCAGATCATCAAGAAATAGTTACTAAAACCGTATATGAGGTTTTTTCATCATAGTTATTTGTTTACATGTATTAATGTAGTACAATAAGCTGATAGAAATAATGCTTCTTCCACTACCCAATTTTATTCATTATATTTATTAGTAGCTACATCACTGCCGCCCTAGGTCAGACATTATTTCATCACATCACCGCATCCTCTTATTAGTACAATGCAATTACTTGACGGCATCGATGGCGTAATGGTTAAGGTATTGACCTATTGTGTCAAGTGTCCTGGATACGATTCACATGCTGGACAATACTGCGTGATTCACAAAGAATAGAAGAGTGCGTGTAATTTGTGTCCTTTAAATTAACCAAGTTGGATATAATATCTTAGTGCGTGATGTTGAAAAAACCTTTATTTTATCCAAATACTAAAGGTCGGTTTCTGTGTGGTGACGGAGTAAGAATACTATTCACCACCCCATTTCTTACCCGTGGGTGATCGTACGAGACGATTAAGGGATATAAAACGCGTATAACATCTATGCGAGAGAAGGAAAACTCGAAAGAAAACCCTATACCAACACGTCTGACTAGCGCGGTATAGTAGGTTAATTTCCCTCCCATTACGGAGGAGGCCTGGACCCAACAGTGGGACATTTATGGCCTGTGATGATGATGATGATGATGACTAAAGGTCGACGCGATAGATGGTCTTCTTCTTTCTTTCTTTCTTCTTTCTTTGTATACATAGCAAAAGTTTTGGCAATGGTTTTGTGACAGGCTACAAGCTTGTCGTCAACCTACCGTGGGAATCTAATTGTTGACCAAATGGCATCAGATGGAGATGGTCCAGGTCGATGTAAAGCTCTTAATAGTAAAAAGGCAACGTAAATGTTGGTAGTATTCATAGCCGTCATTTTATAACAAACTAGTACACTATAAGAATCATATCACCTTAGCTTTGACGCCCTTTATAGGAAACCCGCAGCTGCCGGATTTTATAGGAAATGTTCCATTTTCAAGATCTTTAGCGGCTAAAGGTATTTCTGTCATTCCGAATCCTTGGTAAACACCTTTACAATTTGGCATGCTGTAATTGACAAATCTATTAAGTCTTATTTTGAAAGGTAAAGTATGATTTTGAAGAAATGAGATCATTCGTTTCATAGTTCATTAAGAAATGCCACGGGTATATCTAATGTACCATTGATTTTGTATAAAAAGAGTAAGATATATATACAGTAAGATATGTATCAGAGAATGGAGCAGCTGGTCAGAAGGATGGTAGGTAATGATGCTAGGAACCCATAACAAAAATTTGAAGGGAAAATGTCGATTCGTTAATAAATTACAAGCATTTAAAGTTTCCAATTTTGTCATCGCTTTTTCTTTAAAACTGAATGAAATGTACCAAGTAAATGATAAATAGTCTGCTACATACTCATACTTTCTTAAATATTCATTAGTACCTAAATAAATCAATGATTACGTTTGCTACAGTATAACAAACGTCACCTTTACAAACAGCTGACGAGTCAATGACCTTGAAATTTTCCCTTAAAATTTTTGTTATGGGTGCCCACCATCATTACCTACTACCCTTCTGACCAGCTGCTCCATTCTCTGATACACCTGTATATATATATATATATATATATATATATATATATATATATATATATATATATATATATCATACCTAAAGCAGCAGAAAATTTGAAAATACTCTATACAGAATCTATTTTCGTTCGTTTTTATTGAGGAGGAGACTGGTTAATTTAATGTTTTAACTATTAAAGCATCATAAATTTTACCCGTGGAGTGAAGACATAAGAATATAATACCACCACTTCTTAAGACAGAAAGTAAGGAGTTTCAGAAATCATCAGGAGAAAGGATAACACTGTTTTATAGAAAAAATTGTTACATCATCAACTACGATCGTCAACACGTTTGCCAAATTTGGCGAAACGGTAAATTAATCTAAAAGCGTGTTGTCATTTGATATAATATCTTTTGTTGTCATACGCCATCTAAATAGTGGTACAGCGTGAAATCCTTTAATTTGGCGTATGGTACCTCTCTAAGGCTTGGTAGCGAATCTTTGTCTTTCGTGTTGTATTAGGTACGTGCTAGATGTGCAAATGATAATAAGAGAGTGTCTACGCAAAACATAAATATTTAGCTAACTTAGAAGTAAGAACTACATGCAAACACACACAGAGACATACTGCACTCACACTCACATACACACACACACACACGCGCGCGCGCACACGGACACGCACACGCACAAACACACACACAGTGTCCACTGTTCTAACTACCGTGTAAGATTAATATTAGTACCAATAAAATATTTATAAGAAATAGACGTAGTTTACTTTTTCTCACCAATAAAAAATAGAATCTTACTGCACTAAACAGCAAATTGTGTATTTACCGTTTCATAGCTTGTTTTATTATTTCTGCGCTAAGAGGAGCTGCACCACACCAAACATTAGTAACGGAAGATAAATTATAATTCTCGACGATCGGTGCTTTCGCCAAGAACACCACTATTGGTGGTACAGCGACCAAACTGGTCACCTAAATTTATATGTAAAGTAAAAAATATAGTATATACAAAATAGCTACAGCATTGAACTCGCCTTATAATTTGCGAAGTTCCTTTGGCCGTGGGAATACGGTTATAAAATATAACCTATGTTACTCGCTAATAATGTAGCTTTCCGTCGGTGAAAGAATTTTTTAAAATCAACTTAGGCATAAAAGTGATATAAACAAACAAACAAATACAAATTTATAATATTAGGATAATGATTCATTGGAACACATCAATATATATGTTTTTTTTTTATTATAAGGTAATTTTATGCCTTTTGGAGTGGCCAGTGAAAGGAAAAATGGGAGGCCTCCATAATAAGAGGCAATTGACCTATTATACCACGCTGGTCAGACGTGTTGGTATAGGGTTCTGCTTCGAGTTTACCTGCTCTTTAATCCTACTAATATTATAAATATAAAAGTTTGTGAATATGTTTGTCATTCAATCGAGCGTAAACCGTTGAACTGATTTGAATGACAATACACACATACATAGACAAATAGATAGACCATTCCCTAGATTAACACATTGGATACTTTTCATCCCGGTAGTATGTTCTCTTGGGATTAGTAACTTTCTCAAAGTGTTTAACTTTTTTTTATTGCATATGGTGGCAAACGAGCAAGCAGCCCACCTGATGTTAAAGTTTTACTGCCGCCCATGGACCTTTGTAATACCAAGGATATAGCTATGCCGCTGCCTACCAATACAAACCCCAGCTTCAGCTCTCTCGCTCACCGAACGAAGCGCAATAGCACATTACCATTACTCAGACGACGATCTTCTGCGAGAGTGTGGTACTACCCCGAACGGACTAGCCCGCGGCTGCAGATAGAAAATTGTCAACAGCGTGGTCCTACCACTAATAACCAACTTTGGGTGAGCTAAGCTGCGAGTTGGAACAAGTTACGTAGTTATAAACTCAGCGACAGCACTGATAATAAACTACAGAGAACATTCAGCAAGGGTTGATAAACGAGTTTATCTCTTATTAATATTTTACGTTTTGATAAAAAAAGTATTTACAATAGCTTTCACCAATTTTAACCTGTTTTAACCAATTAGCTCTGGCGTGACGCTTTTCGAACGACATTCAAATACAATGTTAAAAATTGTGGTAGACCCAGATCCCTGGAGTAGTCGACGGTAGCTTATGTATGGGGTATAATATATACTTAAGTTAAAGTTGGAAATATAGCCATATTTACCTTATAATTTTGTATAGCATTCAAATATTTAATAGGGACGAACCCAGGCAAATAAACCATAGATGTCTTTGTTGCTATATAATTTATGGTTGAAATCAGACCGTATGCATGATACCATGGTACAATGGTTAATACTGTTATATCACCATCGACTTTCTCCGCTCTGAAATACAACACAAACAATTAACTTTTTTAAACAAATAAAACCATTTTTTTATTAACACACTGCGGAACTACATTAAGGATGATGATCATGATCTTTGTATGGCGGAGACTTTACAAACATACAATTCATTATCATCACCATCATCATCGCAGCTCATATATGTCCCACTGTTGGGCTCGAGCCTCCTACATAATGAAAGGGAAATAGAGCTACTATACCACGCTGATCAGGCGTGTTTATATAGAGTTTTGGTCCGAGTTTTCCTTCTCTTACATAGATGTTATATGCGTTTTATATCCCTTAGTCGTCTCGTATGATCACCCATGGGTAAGATGGGGGGTTGGTGAATTATATTCTTACTCCATCACCCAACATACATTTAACGGACAGAAATTATACCTAAATTCCAAACAATAATTTGTGGATCGTACAAAACATTGTCCCACGCGGGAATCGAATGCGTGACATTAGGCTTAATGGGTTGGTATCATAACCACTATGTGGTCTGCGTAATCAAAGAACAATTAATATAAAAAAATATTAACTTTATGGTTATATGATCCGATGTTAGTTTTCATGCTGCAGTTATCTATGCAATTTTGATTATACTTTTTTTATTACTTGGAAAGTTGACTACACCAGTATATAATGATATCTATATATATATATATATGTACATGACTTTTAAAGGAGCACGGGAGAGCTCAGCTTGGCGATGACTTTTGGATTGCCTTATATAACAAATTTTCTATGTATAGAGTCTTATCATCATCATCATTCAGCCCTTTATCATCCACTGCTGGACGTAGGCATCTCTCATATTTCGCCACAAAGTGCGGGCTTGTGCCGCTCACAGCCAACAACTCCCAGCAACCTTCACCAGATCGTCAGTCACCTGCTTGGGGGTGACCATCACAGGAACGTCCGATAGACGGTCGCAACTCGAGAGCCTTTCTTCCCCAACGATTATCAGTTCGTCGAGCGATATCGCCATTGTCACTTGAGCGTGCTAATTCTTCGTGCTATGTCAGTTACAACAGTTCTTCTGCGGATTTCCGTAATACGGATTCTAACTCGCAGAAAAATATCGAGCATCGCCCACTTCATAGCACGCTGAGCTTCATAGCATAATAAAGAGTAATCAATAAGGTAAAATCGAAACCGATGCCGTTATATTCGTTTAATTACTATATAATGAATGAAGAATTGTTAAGTAATTACTCATAATTGGCCGTCGAATACAGTAAATTGATATGTGTAAGCATGACTCCTTTAGGAAGTCCTGTTGTTCCCGAAGAGTACAGAATAAAGGCTGTGTCTGTCGCGCCCTGGACTTCTTCTGGTTCATATTCCACTGGATTCACCTTGATACCGATAGTTTTGTAGTCAATGCAGGCATCAAACATTTGACCATTGAATTGTATAATTTTCTTAATACAAGAGGTTGATTTAAATGTAGCAATATTTTGTTTAAGTCCTGTTTCTGAAGCCAATAACATCTTTGGTTGTGATATGCTTAATACATGTCTCACTTCGTCTGTAAATAAAAAAAACCATCAGATTTATTAAGATTCATTTCTGTGCATCGCTGTAGATCGCGGTCGGCTGATGCGACAATATCGTTTGCTACGTATTAATGTTTTTTCTTAATGAATAGAGGCGGAAAAACGCAATTTATGAACTTCAATTTTGACCTGAAGTAAATTTGTGCTGATGTATTAATATTAATAATAACACCGGCATACAAAAAAATGTTGGATGTACATTTAACCGGACCCACCTACGAACATATATTTCGACCCACTGAATCCGAATTTGAAGTCAGTTGGGACCGTACACCCTCAAAATCTTGAGTAATTTGCAAAAGAATAACAAAAAAAGGCAAAGAAATGCGAAAAACTGCAATCACAGCGATGATAATTTTTTTGTGGAACCGTATCGAGTATGAATTTTATGTATTACAATCCAATGAACCTAAATCTGAACTTTAATTAGCCCGTTGAGCCATCAAAACTTGAAAAAATGCGAAATACTAAAACTATCGGTTTTTGGCGAAAAAATTTGTTGAACTAAACCAAGCATGATTTTCATGTTTTTCGATTTGCTGAATACTAATACAAAGTTTATTTAGACAATAATCCGTTTTAAATGTAAAAAAATTGCACAAAATTCTTGAAAATTGCAAATTTTTTCGGTTTTAATTTTTTTTTCCTATTTTGCCCTTTGGGCTTTCACATTTTTTTCAGATTTTGCCTTTTTTGGGTTTTGTTAATTTACTCAAGATTTTGAGGGTGTACTGCTAAGACTTCAAATTCGGATTCAACGGCTCGAAATACATGTCCGTAGGTGGGTCCGGTCAAATGTACATCCAACTTTTTTTTGTGAGCCTGTGTAATTTAAGTTTATTTATACAAAACAGCACAGATATTCTAACTACTACTACAACTCTCTTACGAAATGATATACTAACTGTTACAATTATTTCTTTGTATTTTGAGATCTAGTGGTCGGTTATATTCCACCTAATAATAGTGGTATAGTATAAATAAAATACATTTCAAGCTATTGTTCCGATCCTAATTTTATAAGGTACAAAGTCTAAAACCTTGGACGGATAATAACTAAGTTTTATAATGTATCGTCAAGATATTCTAATTTAATTAACATGACGCAATCTAGAAATGTGTTCAATAGACAATAATAAAATGCTTGGCTCTTATTATGTAGAAGTACTATTATAGAATCATCATCGTCATCATGATCTTCATCCTACTCTTATCCCAATTACCAGAGGTCAACGCCATATGTATTCCTCCTCCATTGCACACATTGCAAAAGTTTTAGGACCGGCCGCCTGCGTGACGTTTACCGTCCTTGGGAATATAATTGTTGACCTGACGGCCCAGGTTGATAGTCGATCAGGTAGTCGTCTTTTAGGGCATCCATAAGTGTACCAAGGCTTGGTAGTATTCATTCCCACTACCAGACAGCAAAGTTATGTTATGAAATATAAACGCTTTTAAATCTACACCACAGCAATTAAAAGTTTGCAAGCCGGCAGTTTGTTGGCAAGCAGACTGGCAAGAGGTAATTTTACAAGCCTCCCTCGCTCTGTTTTTCTACTATTCTCCTAGTCCCAACTCATAATTTAAGATTTAAACACTCATAGGCATGAGCCACTTATAGGCATGAGGCTTATGAAAGCCTGAGGCTATAAAATAAAATATAAATAACCTTTAGTGTATAAAACATTAAGTGTAGTAACGGTAGCTCCACAGCACAGTATAGCCAGCACTGCGGGCATGAACTCATCTCTATTCTCGCTGCACACTGCGATCACATCCCCACGCTTCACCCTCAACTTCTTGAGTCCAGTTGCCACATTAACGGTGGCTTCTAATATCTGCCTCGTCGTGATTTTTTCGCCAGTGTCGCCATTGATCTGTAGATTTTTTTATTAATTTTATTTATTTATTCACAATGTAATTTATTATAATTCCGCGTTCATTCAATTTTATTCATTATGACTTAAAATTCTTATAATTAAATTATTTATATAAACCTAAGTAACTTATGTGGGTTAGTATACCACGAAATCAAATAAAAGTAAGAATAGATCATTATAGTACAAAAAACATAATTTGCATATAATATATATGGTAAATATGGTAATTAGTAAATACAATGGAAAATAGACGTATTTGAAAACTTGCCAAGTCAGATTTTGTGCTTCAATAAACCTATCTATACTAATAAATGTAGAGCCGGTTTTTTTGTTTGGTTATACTGCGAAAACTACTGAATCGATCGGCGAATTACTTATACCATAAGATGCAGCGTGTTTCGGAGAAAGGTTTAGTAGGTTTTGATATGTTGGGGATTACTTATCCGGAAAGGAGGGAAGCGGGCAGGGGACAGTTAAATCATAAGTTATTAGGCTTATGTCAATAATTCGACTGAAAATTTAAAGTCGTCCTACCAATATTATAAATATGATTTTTTTTTAATTTGGATTAAAAATAGGCATATATATATATATATATATATATATATATATATATCCCTTGCAGGGTAGGCAGAGAGAACAGAGTGCCAGAGAACTCTATCCTTGCATACTTCACTCGCTTCTTCAACATTCATAATTCTCTTCATACACGCTCGCCGGTTTCGGAGACTCTTGACTCCACCTTCTTTCAGCACGTGATCAATCTGGTCTAGGTAGGTGAGTCTCGGTCTCCCCCGGTACCTACATCCTTCCACTTTCGCATTGTATATCTTCTTAACCAGACGTTCGTTCGGCATTCTTTCCACATGTCCGAACCATCGGAGCATTCCCTTTCGCATCTTTACACCACTACTCTCTTTCATACTTACTCGCTCTCTTACGTCGTCGTTGCGAATGCGGTCGGTCAGCCTAACTCCACAGATTTTCCGTAGAGATCGCATTTCGACCGCATTAATTTTGCTTTCATGCTCTTTTCTGCATACCCAACTCGCGCTTGCATATAGTAATGTTGGGACAAGCACAGCGTTATGTATTGCTACACGTGCCTTCTGGCTGAGGTGGTGGCTACCGAGAAGTTGTCCCAACGCTCCGTTCACTCTATTTCCCGCATTCACTCTTCGCTCTATATCAGTGGTGTACCTTCCATCTCGGCTAAAACCACATCCAAGATATACAAATTCATCCACTTGCTCTAGTACATCATTGCCTATTTTTACTCTTACATCTGTTCTGGCTTCATCTCTTTCAAAGACCATTATTTTGGTTTTACTCACATTCACGCGTAGACCGCTTTTCTTACAATCTTCTGCCATTGTGTGGACTAGGATCTGCAGGTCAGTCGCTGATTGTGCCAGCAGGACTGCATCATCTGCATAGAGCAGAGCAGTGACCACTGAGTCGCCCGTCTGGACTCCCACATTCATATCGTTCAACCTTTGGAGACATTTATCCAGATATATGATAAACAGCCAGGCTCACAGAACGCACCCCTGCTTAACGCCGATATTGACGTCAAACCAAAGCGACATTCCATCATCCAGCCGCACACAGGCTCTACAGCCCATGTAACTGGACTGCACAGCCTGTAGCAGTTTACCGTTAATACCATACTGCGGTAAAACGTCCCAAAGTTCCTTTTGTACAACCGTGTCAAATGCTCTCTCCAGATCCACAAAACTGCAGAAAACCCTCTGACCTAGAGCCAGATGCTTGTCCACAATGTTGCGCAGAGAGAACACTTGATCCATGCATCCCCTTCCACTCCTGAAACCTACGTGTGTCTCACACATCAAACCATCGGACACCATCCTCATTCTCCTTTCAATAATTTTACCGTACACTTTTGCTGCCAAACTGGTCAAGCTTATGGCTCTGTAATTTGCGCAGTCATAACGTGAACCCTTGTTTTTAAACAAAGGCACGATGACTGCGCAATTCCAGTCCCTGGGAACCATTCCTGAGCTCCGACATAAATTGAGGAGCAACAGGAACGCCTCCCAGACACAGGATCCACCAAGCTTGATCATCTCGGCAGACACCATATCAATGCCCGCAGCCTTGCCATTTTTCAAACTTCTTATCGCCCATTCAACTTCATTCATACTGATGCCATCGGAGGACGCCGGTGCCGAATGTTGATCTACTAAACAACATGCGACACCAGCGCCAACTCGAGCATCCGCATACATATCGCCAAAATATTCACTCTATCGGCTTAACACATCTTGTGTTTGTGTAAGAATGTCTCCACCTTTAGACCTTATTTTATTCATTCTGAAGGCTCACCAACCACACTGAGACTTCTTCACCCCCCTCCAAAAGAGTTTGGTGTTACCCTCGAAGTGTTTAGTCAGCCTATCTTCTGCACTCATATTTGCTCTATCACGTTTCTCCTTCACTAAGGCCTTGGTGTCATTCTTACATTGCCGATATATTTCTTTCTTCTGTTCAGTCATACTGTCATTCAGATTCAAAGAAGAGACATAGTCCAGTCACGCTTTCTTCTTTTGCTCTACGGAAGCTGCAACTTCCGCATCCCACCATGCATCACCATTTGTTTTTCTATGCTTCTTTGAACTTCCACATACTTCTTTCGCTGTATCTACCTTACTCTCTTTCAATATTCTCTAGCTTTCTTCAATGTCCGATTGCGGCTGGCTCGCCATCGTCAGCCGCTCTCGGACACCCTCTGCATACTTTTCTCTTACACACTCTTCTTGCAACCTTTCAACCTTTATTCTTTCAAGCCCTCCGAAGTGGACACGCTCTCGCCAGTGCCTCCACTTTCTGAACAGACCACTAAATGTCGCAATAACGAGATAGTGGTCCGTATCGACTGTGGGGCTCCTGTAGGCTCTTGCGTCCAATATTTTGCTTCGGAGGCGACTGTCTACCAAAATTAAATCTATTATACTTTTTTTTTCATTCCTTCTCCATGTATACATATGGCTGTCCTTATGTTGGAAACATGTGTTTGACACAATAAGGTTTCTCTCCATGCATACATCCGCTATGAGCCTACCTGCGTCGTTCACTTTCTTATCACCAAATGGACCAAGTACGTCCTCATAGTCGGGACGCTTGGTCCCCACCCATCCGTTCAAATCTCCGTATACAATCACGCGTTCACTGCTTTCTGCCATATCCAGAACTTCCCTAACATTATCCCAAAACTTCTCTAGGTCTGATGCCACCGAGGATCCCACGGGAGCATATGCTACAACCATGAATACCTTGGTGACACTTAGTTTTATACGGACCCAAAGAAGTCTGGGATCATACATTCCGTAATCCTTCACACCTGAGGCCAAGCGAGAGGACAACAGCACTCCTACCCCCATGCTGGCTCGATCGCTCTATGGTACACCAGACCACAGAGCCATCCCGCCACCAGGAAGATCGCAGGCGTCGCTGCCCCTTTGCTTGGTCTCTGTTACACAGAGCACGTCTAGCTGTTTGTCCGCCATGGCGGCACTCTGCTCTCCTCGACTCACCCTAATATATATATATATATATATATATATAGATCATTTCCTAGATTAACATTTAGAATACTTTTGATCCTGGTATTATGGAACATATCTTATAACTTAAGATTATTATCCCACTAATTTTGTCTCTTTACTTTATAACCTGGGTTAATCCCACTAACTTCAGGAAAGTTACTTTTTACGCGGGCGAAGCCGCAGACAAGGGATATGGCGTGATGATATGTATTATTATACATATGTCAAGAAGAAACATTCGTTTAAACGTATTTGATATTTTTAAAAAGCACTTATTTTATTTAAAGTAAGAAAAAAGTTGATGAAAATAAATATTCGAGGACGTCCGGATGTTTCTGTAAAGATCTGGCATTCTCACGACCATAAAAAATAATGTATCGAAGTTTTTCTTTTATTAAAAGCTTCATGACCGCAACGCGCTGCTTCCTTTGAAAAATGGCTTGTTAATTCTTTGTCGTTTAATTGCAATTAATAAGAAACTAAACTACTTTGTCTTTAGTGTATGCTTTACCTTATGAAAATTGGGTTCGTTTACATTTTTTTGTTCGTTCATTCGGACAGACAAAGGAAACAAATCCCATACAGCCTATACAGCTATTCAAGCACTACGTCGAGAATGACACGAAATTTCGAAGGTATTTTTTCTTTTATTTTCATTTATGGCATTGACTTATAGTAAATTATAAATAACATAAATATTATGAGGCGTACACTTTTGGATTTTCCAAATTATATATATATATATATATATATATCTACTCTTCCTACATCAATAATTTGAGCAATAGATCGTTTTATGATTGGCTGTTTGCCTGACGTTAACGCTCTTTAGACATGTATTTGTAGATCAAATAGCATCAGATAAATGTGGCCTAGATCTATTTTAGGCTCTTAATCGTTTTCAATGACGCCCTCCAACAATTTAAGGACTAGCAGCATTCATAACCACCCGACAGAAATCATATAAAAGTAACACGGCTAAATTTACTTTTTACACCTTTAGAGGATGAAAATTGACAATTTGCTGAATTTATTTTTACTGAAGAGTATTTGCACTTGAAAGTAGGGTAGACTGAGTACGGTTGAAACGCAAGACGGTTGAAACAAAGCGAATATCTCGTGAACAGTGCGTGATAACGGGATGGGTACAAGGGGAGTATGAAGCGGGTAACTAGTCGAAACACGAATTATAGTGTTGCATCGCTCTTGGCGCGCTGTGCTGGAGAGCAGGAGGCCCTATTGTGTTTTTTGACGGAAAAGTAGGTATTTTTGTTGGTATATTTTTGTAATTATCATGGTTTTGTTTACAGTTACAGTATTGAGAGTTTTGTATCATTTTAATTGAAGGTTGTAGAATATGGAAGTATAGTTTTCATTTAAATTTATTATCATTCTTACTGTGATCCATTTTATACCTAGAAGGGAGGTTGGGGACTGTTGAAATTTTTTGTGGGTACGGTTGAAACAGTATATTTATTTTATTTTCTCCTCTCTTAGATGCCAAGGGTACGTCAAAGGAAACTACAAGAGATCGGACTGCCTTATCAACATATAAACTAGCTTATGAATATAATAAAAGCGGGATCTTCCTTAAAAACAACAGCAGAAAAAAATGATTGAACCACCGTTCCTTGTTGAGATTTATAAGACAACTACCAAAAGCATTTCCATATCAAGTAAGCAATAACTTCAAAGGCAATTAATAAGCTGGGGGCGAAAAACTAGGAATCAGCATCTACTATCTATGCAGATACACCTCAAATGAAGACATAAGAATAGAACATGAAAACAGATGAAGTGTACCAAAACTATGCAAATTAAAAAAATATTATGTGGAGAAAAGACTAAAAGAATTGCCACAAACCGGAAAAAAAACTATCACGCTTCATAAATCATCATCATCAGAAGAGGAGTACCTACTGCAGTCTTATTGGTATGTCGGCATATTCAGAAAACAGAGCAATGGAAAAATTGATACAGTGTACAGTATATAAAATGTGCGCCCATGAAGAGTTTACGTATACACAAGATAGTCTCAGTTATGTTTGCCACAATTGTGACTCAGAATGCCCTCGTAACCACTTCAGTATTTTGGTTCAAAATATTAATTGTTATAGAAATAATAAGTCTTTAGTTTATTCGAAAATCTATTTTGTGATTAATATTGTTGACAAAAATTACAGTCATCAACATCAGATTGTTATTTAATTTAAATTATACTTAATATAAACCATTGAAGGCTGATTAAAAATAATGTTAAATTATAAATATCGCCTAAGACTTAAATATTGATAAAACAATAATCGTTATATTCTACCCTGCCATTAAGAGTGATGAGTCCCGTATGGTGACGCAGTAAGAATATCATTCACCACCCCCTATCTTACCCGTGGGTGATCGTAACAGACGACTAAGGGATATAAAACGCATATAACATCTATGCAAGAGAGGGAAAACTCGAAACAAAATCCTATACCAATGCGTCTCACCAGCGTGGAGAGTAGGTCAATTTCCCTCCCATTATGGAGGAGGCTCGAGCCCAACAGTGGGACGTATATAAGCTGAGATGGATTACGAATGATAAAATGTTATTTAGACGATTAATAAAACATGTTAATTTACTATATTTAGAATTATTTGCATGTGGTTCAATTGATCCGAGGCACAGTTTCAACCGTCCCTGGCATGGGGACGGTTGAAACAAATTGCACTGTCTTATTAAATAAGATTTTTCTCAGAAAATATATTACAGTCATCTCAAATACATTGCCCATTAGTAGACGTATATATGGTCTTTTATTTAATATATTTCAGTTATCGCTAGCTTAACTAATCCCGGTGCAATAGAGGATAAAAGTGAAAATGTTTCAACCGTACTCAGCCTACCCTAATAGATAAAATTTTTATTGGGTATATAAATTTCGCCACTGCGTTTCAATGCCTTGGAGGTTAATTTTCATGAAACTATTTCTCAATGAATCAATATGTCGTAAAAACAAACTATTGTCAAAATTTCATTGTTTCTGGTTTCAACAGTGGTTCGTTCAGTCAATGAGCGTGACTTCGTTCAAATTCATTGTTGAATTTCGAAGAATTTCTTCTTGGTGCTCGCATACGTCATATAAGCAAGCCGTGTGCCAAATTTTCTTACGTTTAGTAGTTTCGACTATATACTTTTCACCTTTTAGGAGTTGAATATCCTATATCCTTTCTTGGTACTTGCATAGGTTGTTCGCATGTCTAAAGGAATTCGTGTACTAAATTTCATTTTATGAGACCAGTAGTTTCAGCTATACAGTTTTTACCGTTTTAGGGGTTGAATTCCATAAAAAAATAATCTCAGTGCTAACTTGGCTCCTATTTTCACATTCATGTTTTGATAGGATCAATATATCCAAATTCACTACTACCTTTCAAGACATAAATACTATATATATTGAATATAATCCCAATAAAAAAAATAGAAAATACTTAAAAGTACACATAAATAAAGTAGTAGGTAGCTATTACATACTAATTTTTATTTTACATAAATAAAATATCTATTTCTCTTTCAAACAAAACTAAAATTCTAAAAGTCATGATGATATTTAATCTTCTCTATAAATTATACATTTTTACTGTATGTATTCCTTTCTTAACTATCAATTAAGATAATAAAATATAAATTAAAGATACTATGTTGCAAACATAAACACGCAAAACAATAAACAGAAATTGTTTTAGGCGTAAATACTCTCTAATCAATGCAATCTGAATTATCTACATGTATAAATACCTAATTATGTGAATACCATTTACTCGTTTTAACATAAGAAACCCGCTAATAAGCACGTAAATATGCAAAAAGTTTTATCAAGGTCTATTCTTATGAGGCTATCATAAAAACAAACCTTGAAAATCTTTCTATTAAACCTTATTTAATAACTAGCTGCGCCCCGCCCGCTTCCCTCCTCTCCGAATAAGTAATTGCTAACATATCATATATTAAAACCTCCGAAACACGCTGCATCTTGTAGTACAAGAATAAAGGCTTGAACTATAAATTAAACAAAAACAACAATTAATATATACAATCAAAAAAGCACCATGTAATATTGTTACATACATACATATCATCACGCCATATCCCTTGCAGGGTAGGCAGAGAGAACAGAGTGCCGGAGAACTCTATCCTTGCATACTTCACTCGCTTCCTCAACATTCATAATTCTCTTCATACACGCTCGCCGGTTTCGCAGACTCTTGACTCCACCTTCCTTAAGTACGTGACCAATCTGGTCTAGGTAGGTTAGTCTCGGTCTCCCCCGGTACCTACATCCTTCCACTTTCGCATTGTATATCTTCTTAACCAGACGTTCGTGTGGCGTTCTTGCCACATGTCCGAACCATGGGAGTATTACCTTTCGCATCTTTATACCAATACTCTCTTTCATACCTACTCGCTCTTTTACGTCGTCGTTACGAATGCGATCGGACAGCCTAAACTCCACAGATTTTCCGTAGAGATCGCATTTCGACCGCATTAATTTTACTTTCATACTCTTTTCTGTATACCCAACTCTCGCTTCCATATAGTAATGTTGGGACAAGCACTGCGTTATGTATTACTACACATGCCTTCTGGCTGAGGTGGTGGCTACCGAGAAGTTGTCCCAACGCTCCGTTCACTCTATTTCCCGCATTCACTCTTCGCTCTATATCAGTGGTGTACCTTCAATCTCGGCTAAATCCACATCCAAGATATACAAATTCATCCACTTGCTCTAGTACATCATTAGCTATTGTTACTCTTACATCTGTTCTGGCTTCATCTCTTTCAAAGACCATTATTTTGGTTTTGCTCACATTCACGCGTAGAACCCTTTTCTTACAATCTTCTGTCATGTTAATAATGTTAACAATGTTAAAACTTTTTATTAGCTACCTATAGCACCAGGGCAGTAGGCATGTGTGTCATTAAGACATATATATATATATATATATATATATATATATATATAAATGATGTACTAGAGCAAGTGGATGAATTTGTATATCTTGGATGTGGATTTAGCCGAGATGGAAGGTACATCACTGATATAGAGCGAAGAGTGAATGCGGGAAATAGAGTGAACGGAGCGTTGAGGCAACTTCTCGGTAGACACCACCTCAGCCAGTACTGTATGGAAGCGAGAGTTGGCTATGCAGAAAAGAGTATGAAAGTAAAATTAATGCGGTCGAAATGGGATCTCTGCGGAAAATCTGTGGAGTTAGGCTGACCGATCGCATTCGTAACGACGACGTAAGAGAGCGAGTAGGTATGAAAGAGAGTATTGATGTAAAGATGCGAAAGGGAATGCTCCGATGGTTCGGACATGTGGAAAGAACGCCGAACGAACGTCTGGTTAAGAAGATATACAATGCGAAAGTGGAAGGATGTAGATATCGGGGGAGACCGAGACTAACCTACCTAGACCAGATCGGTCATGTACTGAAGGAAGGTGGAGTCAAGAGTCTCCGAAACCGGCGAGCGTGTATGAAGAGAAATATGAATGTTGAGGAAGCGAGTGAAGTATGCAAAGATGGAGTTCTCTGGCACTCTGTACTCTCTGCCTACTCTGCAAGGGATATGGCGTGATGATATGTATGTATAATTGTATATATATATATATATATATATATATATGTATATACATATATATATATATATATATATGTATATACATATATATATATATATATATATATATATATAAAATATATATTTAAATATATATATATATATATATATATATATATATATATATATATATATATATATATATATATATATATATATATATATATATATATATATATATATAAATAGTAATATTTACTTTTTCGTCTCTACAAGGTTACATTATCTGTTGACGTAATAAAAAGACGTATATATCCACCTACATAATATGTATTTTATTTATTGTAATTTAACTTTAAGTTAAAATTAAAATATTTACAAAATAGAGAATTTAAAAAAAACGGCGCTGTCAGGCATCAAAAAATTGTGGAGAATAAATGCCAACCTTCTGATCACGTGCACCAATGATTAGACTTTTCACGATCTCTTTGTAAAGACTGAGCATTTGGACCCCTTGGTTCAAGCGTTTCAATCCCAAACGGGTCAAAAATATAATTCCCAATTTATACCAGGTTATTGTGCTTTCGCCACTTGAAGAACTCTGGAGATGCGGCAGCAGTGACGGTACAATCTGACGTTCTCGAAAGATATAATGGCGCAAGGGTATCAACGTAGATAGCGTCCCGCACCAAAAACCTACTATTTTCGAGGACAGTAGGGAAAGACATGCCGTCCCATCCCTTAAGCCGAATTTACATTACGAAATTAGTAGCATAAAATTAGTTTCACGACACTAGTTTCATAAATAATTTCACGTGTAAACCTCAAGTTTCACAGTGCATGCATTAATTTCATAACACTAATTAGTTTCGCGTCCCGCGCGATTTTTTGGTAAAACTAATGTCATGCAATTAATTTCACCGTGTAAACTTGACGTGAAATTAGTGTCGCGAAAGCGTCTGCGTGGAGTGGACGTATGTTTTTTAGGTTATACGCGTCAAAAATGGCGCACCAACGTTGGCCGATAAAAACATACAATTCATAAATTAATATCAATATAGCCAATCTTTTTATAATTTTATATATGTATTATCATCTGTACGACAACGCTTTGCACTGCTAAACAAAGCTTCGATGGCGACGGAGCCATGATAACAGCAATACTGTTCATTTCACGACATTAATACTTTAACGAAACAAGTTTCACGAGTACTGCAACCAGTTTCATGAAAGTAATTTTATCATGCATGCCACTAATTTCGTAATGTAAATTCGGCTTTACCGTCGTCGTGCACCGCGCCATAGGTTCTTTGACAGCCGGTATACCGGCGACAAGAGCTAGATGAATAATTTAATTAATATTGGCATGCTTTGATATTCTTCCTGCGCTTAGTGTAATGTTTAAGTACAGAATCACGCCACGGAGTTCATGAAATCGTACTGATCGATGGTCAGCCCAATATTGGTGACGAGGTAATGCCGTAGGTTATGCGGCCGCACGCCGCCCTATAGTTTTATTTTATTTAGACGATCTAAAGAGTCTAGAAGAATATATGCAAGGTTTTTATATATTAAATAACTCAAAAATAAATTAATAGCACCATTTTTGAATCCTGGATATCCGAAAATTTAAAATAATATTATATTTATGCAAATAAATAGTAATTTGAGTATGAATTTTGTTTCAATGTAGTATTTTCGGCGGCCTTAAAATGTTTTCGTAAAGAACCAGTCTAATATACGTGTGAAAGTATATTATTTATTTATTGTTGTTGGTAAAATGCATTTATTTATTTATAGTTATTATTATTGCAAATTAGTTATTATTATTTAGTTATTATAATTGGAAAGGGAATGCTCCGATGGTTCGGACATGTGGAAAGAATGCCGAACGAACGTATGGTTAAGAAGATATGCAATGCGAAAGTGGAAGAATGTAGGTACCGGGGGAGACCGCGACTCACCTACCTAGACCAGATTGGTTACGTACTGAAGGAAGGTGGATTCAAGAGTCTCCGAAACCGGCGAGCGTGTATGAAGAGAATTATGAATGTTGAGGAAGCGAGTGAAGTATGCAAGGATAGAGTTCTCCGGCACTCTGTTCTCTCTGCCTACCCTGCAAGGGATATGGCGTGATGATATGTATTTATTATGTATTATTATTGAGTTTACGGTTTAACTGTTTGATCAGGGACACAAAACAGGATATAAGATACCTTTCATCTATACATAATATATTGCAAAGTAAAAGTGTAGAACAAAGAGTGTGGGGCGGTTGTTACTATAGCAACTCAGTTTACTAACATAAATAATTGTATTTATATCCCTTTATATCATCATCATCATTACCCTGCTCTTATCCCAATTACTTGAGGTCGACGCAATATGTCCTTTTCTTCCACTCAATCCTATCCGATGTCATCTCTGCGTTCACTCCCTTTCTATGCATATCATGCTTCACGCAATCCATCCATCTTCTCTTCGGTCTTCCCTTACCCCTTTATACATTTATAACCCTTTATACTGGAGTAAAAAAAAGGGATCTGCGATATACCGCAAAAAATCTATATTATAGTTCCGTAAAAATATCTTGATTTTGCAAAACCTTATAAAGTACAAGAGTAATTTAAAAATATATCATTATCATTCAGCCTTTCGCTACTGGATTTAGGTATTACCTATAGCAGTGTTTCCCATCAGTCGGGTCGCGACCGGGTACCGGGATATTAAAATAAAATACCGGGTCGCAATATGTAGTATTAATAAAACCTTTTTATTATTAATAAATGTGTATTATTTTACCTAATGGAACCAGATTGTGTTTAAAAGTATTAAGTGTGTCATGAAGAGGCAGTGTGAAAATTACCGGGCCATGGCAGAATAATGTTTAGGAATCATTGGCCTATAGAATCATTATGCGATCAATGGATGACCCAATGATGATATTATTATCTAAATAGTCATTCTTAGCAAACGGGTTGGCGATCATAATGAGGTGTTATACGCTATTCAAGATAGCTCTCATTCGCCTACCAAATCCTCTACTAATTTTTACGACTCCAAGGGCTAATAAGTGATGGCGACAACTTTATTCTTAACCCGTCGCCACACGGTAAAATAATAATTTAACATTAATATAATACCAATACTATCTTACCATAGCAAAATTATCCACACCTTTGCAATTTTGTCTTAACTTGTCTATAATATACTGACCAAAAGACAAATGTGCAGGCACGGAATACGCCGGGCCAGTGGTAATCACTTTGTTTATTATCATTTTGTTTTTACAAGTCTAAAATTAACAAAAACTATACTTTTTATTTGTTAACACCGATAAGACGCGGCGTTGCGTACTGAATGATATCAATAATAGTCTATATATATATATATATATATATATATATATATATATATATATATATATATATATATATATATATATATATATATATATATATATATATATATATATATATATATATAAATATATATATATATACAGGGTGTCCCAAAATTCAACGATAAGCCGGCACCAGCAGATGGACCTACATATGACTACTCGAGAACAAAAAAGAAAAAATTCTACCTTGATTTTTTTTTTCATTACGACAAAAAAAACCGATTTCTTTAAAAATCGTCATCTTTTATTATATTATTAAGTGCCATTGCTACAATTTTACAAGTAATTCTGTGATTTTTTTTGTATTGGCAAGGTAAGTAGTACTACTATCGATCACAACCATTAAAAATTCCAGAATATCTATAGTTTTTACACAAAAATCAACCAAAACTATGTTTTTTTCATAAATTATGTAAGATTTTGACTTTCAGCTCACTTTCACTCATCACAGTGAAAAAAAAAAGTATGGACACTACTGTGGCAAATAGTATTAAAAATTGGCGCAACTAACTACAATTCTAAAATGGTATAACATTCTAGGCAAACTAGCCACAAAAATATACTTAGGTGTACTATTTCAAAATAACAACCATACTTCGAAAATTGTTAGTGTTGATAGTAATCACTTCTACTATGTAGCCAAAATGTTTTTGTTGCAAGTTCTCAGAATTTGAATGAGACATGTGCGTAGTCCATAAGATAACATAAGTTAGAAAGAGATAGATATAGAGAGATTAGAATTTACTATATTATTAAAATTACAATAAATGTTCGAATTGTTTGCCATTGGCAGTAATGCAGGCACGACATCGCCTTAAAAATGAACGTTTTATTTTTCTTGCATATCTGATTCTGTTCATGTGATCCACAGCCTGAATTATTTTTTGGCGAAGCTCGTCCAAGGTTGCAATGGGTTTTGAGTAGACTCTGTCCTTTAGACAACCCCAATAGAAAAAATCCAGGGGATTTAGATCGGGTGAACGGGGTGGCCATAAGATAGGACCAAGTCGCCCGATCCAACGCCCTGGGTACTCTTGGTCTAAGTACTCTCGCACAGGGCGGGCATAGTGAGCTGGGCAACCATCGTTTTGAAACCACATGTTTTGCAAATCACTTAAGGGCACGTCTTCTAATAATCCTGGTAACTCATTTTGTAAGAAGTTCAAATAGCTATTGCCATCTATGTTTCCTTGTAACTCAAAGGGCCCTATCACTTTTCCATTTATTATGCCCGTCCATAGGTTAACCTTAAATTGATATTGGGATTTGTCTTCTCTCACCAGGTGCGGATTTTCATTGTTCTAGCTATGAAGATTGTGAAGATTTAAATAGCCATCTTTCTTGCAGGTTGTTTCATCCGACCATAAAACTTTGTCTAAGAATTGGGGATCTTCCCTGTGTTTTTGCAGCATTACACGGCAAAATGCGACCCGCAGTGGATAGTCCCGCGGTAATAACGCCTGCACGCGCCTGTAATGATATGGATGAAACTGGTGACGTTTTAAAATTCTATGTGCAGTACTTTTTGGAATTCCCGTTGCTACTTGTATGCCACGTACAGAGGTAGTTGTATCGCTTTCTATTTCTTTGAGAACTTCTTCATCGTGTTCCGATCTAGGTCTTCCAGCGTTTCTCCTGTCAGATGGTATACGACCCTCCGAAAATGCTTGATGCACGTTAATAAATACGCGATAATCCGGATACCTTTGAAGAGTAGGGTACCTTGCTCGATATAATCTGCTAGCAGCGTTGGCATTGCATCGGCATTCTCCATAAATTAGGTGCATATTAGCGTATTCTAACGCTGTATATGGTAGCGGCATAATGAATGCTAAACACTTGAAAATAAGGCAAAACTTCTTTAAAAAAACACAAAATCACAGTCTAAAATAATGCCAAGTCAGGTCAATTTCCAGGTCACTTAATTCAATCCAAAGTCGTTAGTATCAGAGCCACTTTAATTAAAACAGAACGGTGTGCAGTAAACAAAGAAGTAGAGCGTACTGACTTGCTGTGCTGCTGAGGACATTAATTACTTCTCTACCTGCATTAATGTTACTAAACAATTAGCATCTATCTATCTCCCTCTAACGTATAATCTCTCTATCTCTGTCTAACTTATGTTATCTTATGGACTACGCACATGTCTCATTCAAATTCTGAGAACTTGCAACAAAAACATTTGGGCTACATAGTAAAAGTGATTACTATCAACACTAACAATTTTCGAAGTATGGTTGTTATTTTGAAATAGTACACCTAAGTATATTTTTGTGGCTAGTTTGCCTAGAATGTTATACCATTTTAGAATTGTAGTTAGTTGCGCCAATTTTTAATACTATTTGCCACAGTAGTGTCCATACTTTTTTTTTTCACTGTGATGAGTGAAGGTGAGCTGAAAGTCAAAATCTTACATAATTTATGAAAAAAACATAGTTTTGGTTGATTTTTGTGTAAAAACTATAGATATTCTGGAATTTTTAATGGTTGTGATCGATAGTAGTGCTACTTACCTTACCAATACAAAAAAAAACACAGAATTACTTGTAAAATTGTAGCAATGGCACTTAATAATATAATAAAAGATGTCGATTTTTAAAGAAATCGGTTTTTTTGTCGTAATGAAAAAAAAAATCAAGGTAGAATTTTTTTCTTTTTTGTTCTCGAGTAGTCATTTGTAGGTCCACCTGCTGGTGCCGGCTTATCGTTGAATTTTGGGACACCCTGTATATATATATAAATATATATATTATAAAAAATTTTAGTAGATATATATTTTTAGTTGCACCAGCTTTCAGGTTCTATTTAATTTCACTTATCTCGGTGTTTGTTTATCGTGCAAAATTAAATTAATTTTGCACGTTCAATTGGACTCGCTACTCGGGGTCCGATTGGGCATACACTTTTAGTTCTGATGACCAATGCATGCAATGTCATACTGATTTCAGTATTGCCACTACATATATATATATATATATATATATATATATATATATATGCGTGTGTGTGTGTGTGTGTGTGTGGTAGAGGCTACGAATACTACCAACCCTTACTTAGCTCGTGGGTGTCGTAAAAGACAACTAAGAGCTTCATATCGACCTGGGCCAACCTGGTTTGGTCAACAATTACATTTCCAAGGAGAGTTGACGTCAGGCAGGCAGCCGGTCATAAAACTATTGCCAATAACTTTTGCAATATGTAGGAAGAGGAGTATATATTGAGTCGACCCCCAAGTAATTGGGATAAGAGCAGGAAGGGATGATGTGTGTATGTTTTATAACTGGCGTAAAACGTTTCGGATACTTTAATAATATATGTTTATTACTAGCTTTCGCCCGCGACTTCGTCCACGCAGTAGTCATCTCTGGCAGAGGTAAATAAAAAAAGCATTGCAAGGTGTTAAAGGGTTGTCTCTATGACGATGCTCAATAGCGTCAGAAACTGGGATGTGGTCGCCGCCCTCTACGAGTTAGTTGTCTAGCGTAATTAGACGAGCGAAAATACTCTACGGTGACACGCTCTACCGCCGGTGCGTTGGGCGGCCCAGGCGTGATTACCTGTAGTGAGGTTCACTGCGTGAGGGCTTCGACTCGAGATGATACCCGAAAGAGTAACCCACCGGACGGACCACCGCTAATAAATACTCGGTTGCGGTGGTCCGTGGCCCGCCCGCACGGCGTAGAGCTACGCGTACGGCGGGTTATGGAGGGTCACGCGTCGCCTCAAACGGATTAGGCGGGGTGTATCTATATACTATAGCCGGTCGCCAAAGAAAAAGATTGTTTAAGGTTCTATTCATTCTAAAAATTATATTGCCTTTAATATCCTATTTACCGCATGGCGATGGGATGAGAATATAATTATCGCTACCCCTTATTTGACCTTTTCTGTTTCACCAGCAGAGCTGGTCTCACCAGCAAAATGTGCTACAGCCTCTTTCTGGGAAACATAAGGACTCATATTATTTATTTCATCATTCATCATTTATATATATTTTAGTGAGTCTCAATATAATAAAATGAATAATAGGCTGTGTAGTACATATCTGTTCTAATTCATAATTCAATAAGTTGCAAATAAAAGTATCATCGCAAAAGAAAATCCCCTATTTCACCTTCAGAGGATGATAATTGATCGTAAATTCGTCTCTCTAGAAATAAACTGTGACAGAGGTAAACAGAAAATTATATTCTATCCCTTCTATAAACTATGGTATAAAAGGCAATAGCCTTTTATACCCTGTTTTTGTTGTATAAAGATGTTAACGTACACATATCAGTGCAGATCCTCGCTATACAGAACATTCATTGTGTAGGTAACACAGTGCAAGAACTACCAGACTGTTGGTGGACAACCCGGTGCAAGAACTAACAGACTGTTAGTGGAATTTATTTCGAAACAGGCCACGAAAAGTTGCCCGTGTGAGAAACAGACCTCTCTTAACTGACTTAAACTATTGTGCGACCTCATCAGATATGTTTCATTATTTGAGTTACAGACTGAACATTTTTAAAGCTAAACTTAACCTGTATTTTAAACCCTTAGGCAAGAACATATTGCCGTCTACTATATATATAGCGTGATAGCTACGCCCCAACGGCACTGGTGCGATGTTGATGGGAACGTTACCCGAAAAGAGAACCTGCCAGACCGGCCATGGATATCAACGAATCGGTAATTTGTACATTCGTTCCATTCATGGCCGTCCCAATTGCCACGGAAAGCTAACACGGTCATATAACCGCACATAGCCCTTCCGTCACCTCGGACGGAACAAACGTAGCGAGTCAAGAACATAGCTCATAAAAAGCTGTTAAGGAGAAATATATCCTCAGAGCAGGACCGCGCCGACCCCCCACAGCGCCTGTGTGCGAAATCTATGAAGCGCTTCTTTTTTCTCGAATTTTCATTTTCAACAAATTTTTAGTTTTTATTATGTACAATTCATATGTTGCGCCTATTGCACCTACTTACATATCGATACTGCACTACAAAGAATATCTTTTAGAATACTTCTTTTCAGTAAGTCTCTAAGACATAAAAGTTAGTTGTGTAGGAACCTACTTACCACTTTATCTACTCCGTATCACCATATAATTTAATCCGGGACACTTTTGTTACGCTTTTACTCTGCTTATTCATTTAGGAGATGAAAATTGATAATGGTGAAACATATTCACTTATTTTTTCCGAAGAACATTTGAACGTAATTTGTAAAGAGTCAATAAAGTTATTTTTTGCTCTTCATACAAACTTTGCACTCTGTTTCTCTTTGTTTGGAATTTTGTAAAATCCTTTCTTAGTAGATCTCTACGTCATAAAGAGAAGCTACTGTCAAAATTTCATGTTTCTAGCTTTAATAATATCGGCTGGGCGCTAATAAGTCGTCCAACCAGGTTTGCAGGCCTAATTTACACCCCCAGAGGGTAAAAATTGACAAATGCTGAAACACGTTTTTTTTTATTTTAACCGAAGAATCATCATCATCACAGCCCATAAACGTCCCACTGCTTTGCTCGGGCCTCCTCCGTAATGGAAGGGAAATTAACCTACTATACCGCGCTGATAAGAGGTGTTGGTATAGGGTTTTGTTTCGAGGTTTCCTTCTCTCACATATATGTTATATGCGTTTTAAATCCCTTAGTCATCTCGTACGATCACCCACGAGTAAGATATGGGGTGGTGAATAGTATTCTGATTCCGTCACCACACGGAATAACCGAAGAATATTTGTATGTAATATGAAAAGAATCGATAAAGATTTTTTTTCTCCCCATACAAATTGTGCCACTCTATTTCACCTCTTTAGGGGTGAAATTTCGTAAAATACCTTTTTTAGTAGATCTCTACGTTATAAAAACATACTACTGTCAAAATTTCATGTTTCTAGCTTCAATAATATCGGCTCGGCGCTAATAAATCGTACAACCAGCTTCGCAGGCGTAATTTGCACCCCCAGAGGGTGAAAATTGACAAATGCTGAAACACGTGTTTATTTATTTTAACTGAAGAATATATGTACGTAATTTGAAAAGAATCGATAAAGATTTTTTTTCTCCCCTTACAAACTTTGCCACTCTGTTTCACCCCTTTGGGGGTGGAATTTCGTAAAATCCGTTCTTAGTGGAGCCCTACGTCATAAAAAGAAACTACTGTCAAAATTTCATGTCTCTCGTATCACTAGTCTTGGCTCGGCGTTGATAGGTCAGTCAGCGTATGCTGCGCCGTGTGCTCGTCACTGCGGCACTGTTGGCAGGACGGAGTCAACTCCCTCCTTGCTACCGTGTACAGGTACTTGCCGAAGCAACCATGCCCCGACAAGACGTGCACCAGCCGGAAAGAGAGGACTCCGTGCTGCCAACAGTGCGGCAGTGACGAGCACACGGCGCTGCATACGCTCGAGGTCTGTACGACCTGGGCTCGGCAGCGACAGGTTGGCAAAGTATTGACTTTTTAAAGTCAAGACATCTTCTATCTATCTTCTTCTATATATACAGTATGACTGGTAAAAGACTACATATCGAAGGAGACGATAGATAATGGTCACATGTAACAAATAAAAATATAATAAGAAGTTAATATTAATTAACTAGATAGTAAACCTCAACAATATTAGTGTGTCAGGATTCTCAAAAAGATGGTCACCTTCTCAACATTTTTCGATACAAATCAATCGCACCTCGTACACTGCCATTTGGTCAAGCATATGCAATTTCCAACACTCTTAATGCGAATAACACATTCTAATTTCTATCACACTTCACAAACAAATAGTCACGGTTAAAATCAAAACGCGGGCAATCGAAAGACGCGTAGGTTAACAAACACGGAAATGCAAAACAACCGATACGGCGCACGCGCTTTGACTGATCAGCTGACCACAGACGGACACTCATCCCGGGGGTGCGGGGCAGAGTGTGCGCGGGAGCCACTACTTAGCATTGTTGTCAAGGTCACGCGCTCGCTAATTACTATTTTAATGTAATCTCAATATCTATGCGGAGGTGTACGTAAATAATCATTTTTATAGGACAATTAGTTCAAAATTTAAGTATCACTTTTTTTATATATTCGGTATCAGAATCGAGTACTGAATACCCTCCCTCAATATGTACAATCTTTTACCAGTCACGCTGTATTATATACCTATATATATATATATATATATATATATATATATATATATATATATATATATATATATATATATATATGTATATATATGTATATTCATCGAACGGATCACCCCCGCGCACAGCCGTCGGCCTTCCAAGCTGGGTCTGTCCACGTTCACCAGCGCCTCGATTCGCCTGACCATCTCCTTGGTGCCGAGTGTCCTACTCCGGGCTGTGACGAGTGTGTCTTCAGCATAGCATATCAAGCCCAGCCCGATTGCACACTCTCTCAACGCCCAGTCGTAGCCGATGTCCCACAGTTGGCCCCAAGTCCGATCCCTGTGGGATACCGCATGTCATGGGCGTCCACACAATGTCCCCGTAGGACTCGCGCAGAGGACACTACGCCCCTATAAATAGTATGCCACCAGCCGTCTCAGGTACTGGGGCACCCCGTGATATCGGAGCGCCTCCCTGATACAGCTGAATGGCAGACTATTGAATGCGTTAGCGATGTCCAAGACACCAGCAACAGCACTCCTTCACCGGCGACAACAGTGAGCAGCGACAGCGGCTCCGCGGTCATCTGCCTCAGGCGCAGCAGAGCCCCGATGGTCGAATGCCCCCTTCGAAAACCGAATTGAGTAGTGTCACCACACCATAGCTCGCCGTCAAAGCTTATTAGTAGTACTTATTAGTTTTAAACTAATAAATTGTCACGATATAATAATTAGCAAATATAAATGTTTAATATAATATAAATTTATAATACAGTCTTTTGTTTCATAAATTTATAATACAAAAGACTTTACAGAAGATCTGTTGGGTCATGGAATAATAAAAATCCAACGTCATAAGTTATTATGTTGCTAATAAAATGTATTATGTTACGCTTGTAACAAACTACAAAATAAAATGCCGGTAACCCTCAAAAAATCATTTTAATAAATCAACAATTAACAATTTAAATCATAATACCTAAACAACAAGTTCATACAATACAAGTAAAACATAGTCCTAATGCACGAGTTAACTAAGATCTGCTTTATTTAATAGAATATTTTAAATTAGTTCAATTCATATTATTATACATTATTAATGACTTACATTATTACATAAACAATTAGATTTAAAAATAAGAATTTTACTTAGCAGTCTTATTTACATTATAATTTGACAGAGCTCCATCTTGTATAATATTCTATGGAAAGCTACCATCGGCATGCTAAGCATACTGTCAATTTTAAGTAGAGCTCGGCGTAGAGGTCATTGATTGGCCATTTTTTTTTTGGTTAGGGTTAGGCTAAGGTTTGCTACACCCATTTCATCCGTCCGTGGCGACGGAGGTGACGACGAGGGTCGCGGACCCTATAACTTGTCGTACCTCTTTTGCGCTCTGTGGGCGGGCCAACGGCATCGGTCCTTATTATTAGTGGCCCGTCCGGCGGATTACACTTTCGGGTATCATCCCATATCGATAGCAAAGCAGTAAACTACAGTGTTGCCTAGACGTCACACTCACACGCTACGTCTCACTATGGGTGGCGGATTAATCCCCAGACCAGCCACCCACAAGGTGGTCATCCTGAAACTAATCCCCGTATTTAAAGTCTAATATAAATCAGGCAATATACAATCAGCCAAGGAAGTTTCGAGGTGCGCCTCGGACGGGGGTTAGTCTTCACGATGTGTGCTATCTTTTGAAAGACCGATAAATCAAGGTTAGATATTCTATACCTAATTGATTATTAGCGTCATCACGATTGCTATTAAAATCAGCATTTACATAGTATACAGTCTTTAAACATCTACAGCGACTATTTTACTAATTTCATGTATACTCTGAACTCTTTCGAGATTATGTAATGGTATGAATTAGCGACTTAACAATCGGATAGGACCCATAAGAAGTACAGAGTTTCGTATTTACTTCCGACTGATTATGGCTTTTTAGATTGTTTTATTGTCTTTGATGGGAGCCATGCAAGCAGAGTCCCATTAACGTAAGTGATAATTGCCGTTCATGGACCTCCGTAATATCAGCGGCACACCCAAATCGCTACCGACCGTAATAGTGGAGATTAAGCCTTCGGCCTCTCACTCATTGAATTGCTAGCTGCACACAGAAACCTATTAGCAGTGTAGCCCTACCAAGATTACAGATAAACGCCATACATACGTATTATGTCATATACCCATTTTTATATGTGCAAGTCTCTTCTTTTTAATAATATTGAAGTTATTCTTTGTCAAATTTTTAACCGAATTCCAAAAGGAGGAAATTATATGTCAACAATTGCTTTTTGTCTCAAATTATTAATAATTTTAATTTCATTTACCATTTTCCAAATTTAATATAAATTTTAATTTATATATTTCAACATGAAAATCCCATATGGATACATGTATATCCAATTTGAATCAAAATTGTTTTGTAGGTATTTAGTATGTGTATAGTTGTAGTTCTTGTAGTTTCATGGCACGTTCTATTAATACCAAAACCACATAGGCTAATAAAGGGATCCCGCTATGCTCTCCTCATATCGTTCCTTCTTGGATAATTTAAATTATGTATGATACTGTTATTTCGTTGCCTAATTATATGTTTGTAAGGTCCTTCGCGACACATAGATTTATTCCCTAGTGCGTGGTGTTGTCTTTTAAAAAATAAGATCCAATGGATCCGTCCCAAAAAGTGAAAATACCTCATGTTACCAAATACTAAACAGTTTCAGCTGATTTTAGTGCCTCCTCATCGTGAAGGATAATGTCATCATTCGATCAAAATTTAAAATCATAATTAACCTCATAATTTAGGTATAACAATATAGACAAAAATCATATACATAAAAAATTCAACACATTCATTATTCTATAATAATTATTTCTTATAATTTACTTTTCTTCATTTTCAAAAGTGTTTCTTTTAATAGTCGTCGCAGGATTTTCCCTGACGGATTCTTTGGTATATCATCCACAAATATCACTCCTCCGTGTAGGCGGGATACTGGAGATAACTGGTAAATAAAGGAAATGATTATTATATTTAAAGTGAACAAAGTTACATTTTCATTGCGTATTGCTGCAGCTCGTGCTGCGTCACTGGATATCTAGAAATTAAAAATGCTCGACGAAAATTAAAACTTTAATGAATGTAACAATTCTTCTTCTTCAGCCCAATTACTTTAGGATATTGGACGTATGCGTCCTCTATATAAAAAGTAGCAGTATAACATGCTAAGTTGATTTGAGGTTTCATTCGAGATTTTGCATTTCTTCATTTGAGGTTTTTGCAAATAACATCATTAAGAAGAGAAAATTGATAATAAGGCCATATAGCAATCCAATGATAAACAACAATGATAATAAAGCTATACGTCCAGTGTGATTTGATAGGCCTAATTTTCCTTATTTGAAGGCCGTGTCTAAAAGAACAAAAGAAATATAAAAACTAATATTCCGACAATATAATTAAAAAAAAATACATTTACTAACTCGTGCGTCAGTGAAGTCTAATATGTCCTTCTCGACGAGTTTAGCGTCGGGTTTCTTCACAACAAAAGCGACAGCCAGCTCTCCTGCTTGTTCATCCGGGTAGCCGACCACGCCGCACTCAGCGACACCGCTGTGCTGTAGTACTACGCTCTCTACAGCAGCTGGTGCCACCTGATCACAAGAAAAAATTAAGAGAATTTTTTTATTGTTTATGGTGGTAATCGAGAAAATAGTACACCTGACGGTGAGTGTCACTGCCACCCATGGACCTTTACAATATCAAGGGTTCACCTAGGCCACTGCCTACCAACTATAACCCACCAAGGTTAACCAAGGTTGGGTTACCGGATGTCGAAATAAAAATATTACGTCTGGCATTACTGGAATCCATATCCATTGGTAATTCATTCTAATTATATTATTGCACTGATGATTCATAACCAATTTTTCATTCAACTCTTGCTCTATTGTATTTATTGGATATTTAAACATTATGTATGGTATTATTTATCGGAATTGTGATTTAAAAGAGAGACGATTCGCCTACTTATTATTGAGCGCTGTTGTGGACTTTCACCACTAGTCCTGAATGTAATTTAATAACGGAGTTTATAAAGTTCAATGTCCGTGTGGTGACGGAGTAAGAATACAATTCACCACCCCCTATGTTACCCGTGGATGATCGTACGAGACGACTAAGGGATATAAAACGCATATATGCGAGAGAAGGAAAACTCGAAACAAAACCCTATACCAACACGTCTAACCAGCGTGGTATAGTAGGTCGATTGCCCTTCCATTGTGGAGGAGGCTCGAGCCCAACAGTGGGACGTGTATGAGCTGAGATGATGATGATGATAAAGTTCAATGCAACAGAAATATAAACTCGACAAGACCATTGGGTCAAGGAGGAATTTGTTATCCTCCGAAGAATTGGCTTTGGAGGATAACAAATTCTTTCTACAAAACGAATTCTGCCTATAAAATTAAATCTAGGGATCTACGCGTGAATGTGAGCAAAACCAAAATAATGGTCTTCGAAAGAGATGAAGCCAGAACAGATGTATGTGCTCTAGTACATCATTAACAATAGGTAATGATGTACTAGAGCAAGTGGATGAATTTGTATATCTTGGATGTGGATTTAGCCGAGATGGAAGGTACATATACACTGATATAGAGCGAAGAGTGAATGTGGGAAATAGAGTGAATGGAGCGTTGGGGCAACTTCTCGGTAGCCACCACCTCAGCCAGAAGACACGTGTAGCAATACATAACGCAGTGCTTGTCCCAACATTACTATATGGAAGCGAGAGTTGGGTATGCAGAAAAGAGCATAAAAGTAAAATTAATGCGGTTGAAATGCGATCTCTACGGAAAATCTGTGGAGTTAGGCTGACCGAACGCATTCGTAACGACGACGTAAGAGAGCGAATAGGTATGAAAGAGATTATTGGTGTAAAGATGCGAAAGGGAATGCTCCGATGGTTCGGACATGTGGAAAGAATGCCGAACGAATGTCTGGTTAAGAAGATATACAATGCTAAAGTGGAAGGATGTAGGTACCGGGGGAGACCGAGACTAACCTAGCCTAACCTAGACCGGATTGGTCACGTACTGAAGGAAGGTGGAGTCAAGAGTCTCCGAAACCGGCGAGCGTGTATGAAGAGAATTATGAATGTTGAGAAAGCGAGTAAAGTATGCAAGTATGCAAGTTCTCTGGCACTCTGTTCTCTCTGCCTACCCTGCAAGGGGTATGGCGTGATGATATGTATGTATGTAAATCAAATCTAATACAACTTTTACTTTATTTTATATGTATATGGACTTTCTCATATAAGTGGAATTACACCTATTCAATCTAAAGGTTACGTATGGATTAATTTGTAAATAGATATAACGTTTCCATACCAGTTCGGTACAATTAGTATATATTTAGTATATAACTGCAAAAAGAGTGTTAATTACTTCTCAAACAAATGTCGCCTTATTGAGCCTCCTTTACAAAGGAAGGACAATTAACTATAAGACGCTGATCAAGCTGATTGGTCTAAGATTTTATATAGATGGAAGTATAAGCCCTTCTTAATTTTGTACAATATCCACGGGACCTTTTCCATGGATGTTGTACAAGATGAATAAGGGGTAATGAAATATATTCTTACTCCGACACAACACGAACACTATTCATCATCATCATCATCACAGCCCATAAATGTCCCACTGCTGGGCTCGGGTCTCCTCCGTAATGGAAGGGAAATTAACCTACTATACCGCGCTGGTCAGACGTGTTGGTATAGGGTTTTGTTTCGAGTTTTTCTTCTCTCGCATATATAGATATTATATGCGTTTTATATCCCTTAGTCGTCTCGTACGATCACCCACGGGTAAGATATGGGGTGGTGAATAGTATTCTTACTCCGTCACCACACGGAGAGTGTGAACGAACACTATTAGTAATTACTTACTAATATTGTATAATCGTGATAAGTATATTACAACATTTACAACTAATATTTTATAATCGTGATAAGTATATTAGAACTAATATTTTATAATCCTCATAAATAGATAATGAACGCATATTAAATATTATCTAATTATCAATAACAAACATTCATCAAACAAAGAATAGATAATTTATATTGTAAGAAATAATAATTATCTTATTTATTTAATCCATTATCTTCATAGATGTATTTAGTGCATAGGTTTAACTTATCTACTTATATAGCAGACTTGGTATTTTACTTTGTAGCTGATATCTACTCGTTTTCACTAAAGACCCCTAAATTTTAGTAGGAGTATAAATGATAAAATATTAAATTATGAAAACATAGAGATCCACACAATAAGAGCAAACTGTTGTTATTGTGTATGTCCTGACATCGAATTCAGTTTTATCCGAACTGAAATTTCTCAATTAGAACAGGTATACTTATGCCTATAGTCAGTGCTATGATGCTAGACCTATCTACCTATGAAAGTGTTCAAAAAGTTTAAGCTTTGAATGGGAACTCGCGACCACAATTGACTATATTTTGTCCATTAGGCTATACCAGGGGGCGACCTGCGGCTCGCGAGTCACATGCGGCTCTTTGGATGTGAAGTTGTGGCTCTTTAGTTCTATACGCAAAAAAATATTTTATAAAGAAAAATATTTAAAAATGGTTCTGAACGAGACGAGTATTAGGCACAAATTATTGTTGCAAAAAAAAAATTGTGGCTCTTTAAAAACTTTTATAAATTTTAATTTTTGGCTCTTCCGACTCAGGAGGTTGCCGACCCCTGGGCTATACAATAAACAAATACGTACCTGATTTCCTTTGTATTTAATAAGTTCTTTGAGCCGATCGACTATGAAGAAACATCCGTCTTCATCGTAGTATCCTATGTCTCCTGTCTTTAAGTAACCTTCTTCATCAAATATGGTGCGTGACGCTTCTTCATTTCCAACGTAACCTTTCATTATTAAAGGTCCTTTAAGACATATTTCGCCCTTTTCATGTGGACCTAATCTTTTACGGCTTTCTATATCTACAACCTGAAATTTGCATTAAAAAGCAATTATATATTTTTCAAGTTAATCTTTGACGAAAAAGTGAAATATTGAGTGGCTTTATTTCATAACTAGCTTCTGCCCGCGGCTTCGCCTGCGTAAAAGGTTACTTTCCTAAAGTTTTTCATCCCCTATTTTTATTTTTCTCCCTAAGGGTAAATTTTTACATGTTAATGTCATATTTATTTATACCTAATCAATAGCCTAAAAATAAGTTTCAAGCTTCTGGCTTTAAAAATAACGATAATTTCTTACAACTTTTCATCCCCCTTTACAACCCTTTTTTTTTATTAAAAAGTAGCTTATGTCCTTTATATATTTTATATGTTCAGGCTCTAGACTATTTGTGTACCATATTTCATTTAGATCAGTTCAGTAGTTTTGGCGTGAAAAAGCGACAGACAGACAGAGTTACTTACGCATTTATAATATTAGTAAGGATTAGGTAATATTTAATTATTTAATGTCACATTTATGTTAGACAGCTACACCTGTCGTACGCGCGCACACACACAAATGAATAGAGAATAGCGGCGTAGTATCACGGCATGACCACATTTGCCTTAGTACCTACCCAATCTATCATTTCCAGTAGTCGACACAATTTTACTGCCAAGGCGCGCAAAAAGATGTTTCATATCACAAACTTTCAATACCTATCTATTATATACAGGTATAGTATGTTATTTACAAATCGATAGTGCTGTCAAAAATACAACAATTATCAACGATGACTGCCCTCACGCCTTTACTTGTGTTCGGGTCGCACAATCGGCGATCTTCTTTCTTGCCATATTTCTGTCGTGCGCCCGGTTGCTGCCTGACCACAGCACGGCGCACTCTTATTGTCCTAACTTTTGAAATACTGTACCAAACGACACACGGTAAAAGGCAAAAAATATGTACTTTAAATATCGAAAGCAATAAAAGCATTTGTTTGCATAAGAATCAATTCGTTACTATAAAATGTGCATCGGCAATAAATACCAAATTCTTTTGAATTTTTAATTTACTATTTTAACGATAATTGCTTACATATTAAAAATAGATATATGCTGTCGCGGACTTTTTTGTAGAATTATTTAAGAGGTACATTTCCACAATACATAACATTCGTCTGAGTTTCAAGATTTTTTCAGCGTATGCAAAAATAGCTCGCAGATGGGCGTTTTTTTCTGACTTAAGCAATTTTTATCGTTATATTTTAGCCTATTTACAAAATATCTCTATAAATTATAGCCTATGTGTTACTCTGATGTGTAAGCTATATTACTATAAAGTTTCATCAAAATCTATTCGCTAGTTTTTGCGTGAAAGAGCAACAAAGATGTTCACATCCATACATTATTACAAACTTTCGCGTTTATAATATTAGTAGGATATAACTTTTAGCTTTATAGAATAAATGGCGAGCCTATTACGATCCATCAGATACAATTTCAAGATAGATAATTTTATAAAACTAATAGGCAAAGATACAGGATCGTCAATACTTATTATAATATGTATATAAAAGAGGACGTTTGTATATATGCCATCGCTAAACTCAGAAACTATTTGACCGATCATTATGAAAATTGATATGTATATGCTATCCCCGTTGATATAACTCGCCGCGATATATCGACTTCAGAAGTTCAGACACACCAACGGGCTGGGCTTGCTAGTAACATAGGTATATAAGAATTGAGATCGCTGTTTTCTTTAAAAAAAAATTTACCTTGATTTGGTTTTTCAAGAATAACTATTATAGAAGAGTGTAAACTAATATTAAACCTTAATTTCTCACATCGTTTTACAGTTTAGTCAAGAATTTTCTTTAAATAAATGTATATATAAGAATTGAGATCGCTGTTTTCTTTAAAAAAAAATTTACCTTGATTTGGTTTTTCAAGAATAACTATTATAGAAGAGTGTAAACTAATATTAAACCTTAATTTCTCACATCGTTTTACAGTTTAGTCAAGAATTTTCTTTAAATAAATGTATATATAAGAATTGAGATCGCTGTTTTCTTTAAAAAAAAATTTACCTTGATTTGGTTTTTCAAGAATAACTATTATAGAAGAGTGTAAACTAATATTAAACCTTAATTTCTCACATCGTTTTACAGTTTAGTCAAGAATTTTCTTTAAATAAATGTATATATAAGAATTGAATTAGCAATATCCAACTTAAGGATAAAACAAAATCACTAAAAGCACACCCTTATATCCTTTAGCTACGTAATTTTATCACGCCCTTGAGAACATATGAATATATAATCATCATCATCTCAGCTCGTATATGTCCGACTGTTGGGCTCGAGCCTCCTCTATTAGCCTAGACTACCAGGCTTCTCTGTCGTGTTGTTACAGGGTTTTGTTTCGAGTTTGGTTGTTGTCGAGGAATGTATATCAATTTAGAAACCTATTTGATCTAGGTGAAATCCCTATCACCTTCTAGACTAATAATTTCAGGTTCTGGCACTGTGTTTTTGCCTTTTATATATGAGAATGGGGAAGAAACAACCATTATTTCTGAGTTACTGCATTTTTAACTCCATTATTATCATCCTTCTCAGAACTACTACTAAACCTGCTTCTGTAGCCACCACATTCATGCCCTATAACTTCTCTCTCAACATTCTTTTTAACAATTCTTAGTACATTTACAGCTGCCAGACATCGTTTAATACACTTGCATAGATTCCTACTCTTACGCTTATTTTGACCATCAGCCACATATCAACAATCATTATTCTTGTTACATGCAATCTTCTATTATATACGTATTCGTCTCTTCTATAAATCAATTCTTACTAGTAATATTACTAACTTTAATATAAAAAAAATATCACCTTAGCTTTGACACCTGCCAAAGGATAACCACCGCTGCCAGCTTTAATAGGTACTTTTTCATCATCAATATCTTTTGTAGCCGCTAGTGATGTTTCTGTCATTCCGTATGCTTGAAAAATACCTCTGCAATTTGGCATGCTGTAATTGGACAAGTCATGAAGGAATATTTACAACATGAACATCTGACTGTGAGGTGACTGCTGTTAAAAAATTACAACTGTGTAAAAATATAGAATATGTTGTCACGTCTTCCTTCCGCACAGATTTCTTATAAGAAGACTGATGGAATGTAAGCAGATATCTTATAATTAACCTTGTAGTAATGGAGTGCGAATACAATGGTCACCAAACTTTCCTTTCCCGAGAATGATAGTAAAAGCAAGGATTTAATTATTTGATATAATATAAATTAGATAATATTACTGTAAGAGAAGAAAATTGCGAGATATGCTTATAGCTACTCGCCTGGTCAGCGTGGCTCGATGCTGCCAGAAACTGATGATGCTAATGACAATTACGAGAAAGGGAAATCTTAAAACATTATCTCTACTAGTTCATCAACTCATCTAGTCCGTTCCGTATAATAGTCCAATTTCGTAGACCGGTAATATTCTGCATAACAAAATGACAGGTATGAAAATTTTAATAAGTGATTTATTTGTTACTAGCTTATGCCCGCGGCTTCGCCCGCGTAAAAGGTTACTTTTCTAAAGCTTTTCATCCCTTTTTTATTTTAAGGGTAAACTTTTGCAACATGTTAATGTCATATTTATTTATATCTGATCAATAGCCTAAAATAAATTTCAAGCTTCTGGCTTTAAAAATGACGATAATTCCTTACAACTTTTCATCCCCTTTTACAACCCTTTTTTGCATTAAAAAGTAGTATATGTCCTTCATTAGGCTTTAGACTATCTGTGTACCAAATTTCATTTAGATCGGTTCAGTAGTTTTGGCGTGAAAGAGCGACAGACAGACAGAGTTACTTTCACATTTATATATTAGTAAGGAATATTAGTAAGGATAAACTAACCAATAGCTCTGAAATAAAACTACTTTTGCGGACTCTATCGCGTTTGTATTTGATTTTTAATTTCGAGATGTTTCGAACACTTTACAGTGATCATAGTCACGGGAGGACTAAGGTATCTTACGTCCAATAAGTCATCGTTATTACATAAATTTATTTTTACTCGTTAGAGTATCAGTTATTAAGTTTGACCCGCATTTTTATTAAAAAGATCATTGTTAATACAAATAGAAAATGATTCTATATATACATTTTTTATATTGTTTATGATCAGTTATTATTAAACATTTAATTTATGATAATTATTATATTGTGGCAATTTAATAGTTTAAAAACTAATAAAACTATTAAGCTAGCAATCGGAACACGGTCACTCTGAGAAGGATCCCGCCAGAAAACTCAGTCCTACCGTGATCATGATCACTGTAAAGTGTTCGAAATGTCGGGCAATTCAAAATTTATTTATTCATTTAATGACATTTAGTAATTGATATATTGTAGATATTAAAATGTATTAAAATATAAAATTATACTAAATTCTCAATTCTTAAGCTATCACATGCACAGAAAAACCCCTAAAAATTTAGGGTTTTCGGATTTTTTTCTTTATATATGATAAATAATTGATTCATGTGAAATTTCAATTTTGATTCTAGGTTGACTGAAAGTACCCTTTAGGTTTTGATTCCCTTGCTCGTATCGAAAATTTGCAGAAATTTGCCACATAAACAGCTGTATCTTTTGATTCCGTTAGCTTAGAAGTTTCATTTTTTCACAGCTCTAAGGGACAGTAGACTTGAGTATTTGATATAAATTTCAGCTTGATATCTCTACGTGTTCCTGAGAAAAAGGGTCTTGACAGACAGACTGACGGACAGACGGACGGACAGACGCACGGACAGACAGACAGACGGACGGACGGACGGATAGACCACAAAGTGATCCTATAAGGGTTCCGTATTTTTCTTTTCAAGGTACGGAACCCTAAAAAAAGAAAGAAACAAAATAAATCCTGATTCTTCATTATAAAAAAGAAAGAAAGAAAGAAAAAGAAAAAAAGAAAAAGGTTAGAAAGTTGAAATGGTTAATATAATTTAAGTATTTGAAAGAGTTAAATGGAATTCAGTGATGACAACCCTCTCCTTTTATATTTATGAAGTGAATCATTAAAGAGATCCACTTCACTTCCAATTGAATTGAACGTTGTTGATTTTCTAGGAATTAGTGCATATTGTTTTAAATTAGTTCTGCTATAGGGTTTGTGCAGCAAGTTCATGAAGCGAGATGACCGAATTGGCAATCTGCGCGGAATACTAAAATTAATGCACTGTAAATGTTTAGGACAATCGATGTAGTTGCGACATAATTTAAAAAGAAAAACTAGGTCAGAAAATTTTCTACGGACTTCTAAGCTATATAAATTGAAATGAGCTAACTTATTTAAGTTGTATGTAGTATGTTGATAATTGCTTATGTAGTTACAGGAAAATGCAATATGCCTCATAAATCTTTTTCGAATGCGTTCTAACCTTAGCTGATGAATCTTATAATACTACTGATGATACTACAATACTCAAGATGACTCTAACATATGCATTGTAAAGAACTATTTTAGTAGCTGGTTTACGAAAAATTTTGAGTCAAAGACTACACCAAGATCTCTTATAACAGATAGTTGATCAATGTTTACTCCATTTATATGAAATCCTTTATCAAAAATGTTACGGTTACGTGAAAATATAATATAATTACATTTATTAGCATTTAAGGACATTTCATTAGCAACACACTAGTTGTACACAGCGTCAAGGTCTTTTTGAAGAAATTCACAGTCGGATAGACATTTAGCTACCTTACATAAATTTAGATCATCAGCATAAAGGTAGCACTACTGAATTTTAGCTGAGAAATTATAACATTGATAAATATGTTAAAAAGCCAAGGTCCTAAATGGGAGCTTTGGGTTACGCCAGATATAACAGAATAGCCATAAGACTGATAACCTTTAATAACCACATACTGTAGTCTTTTTTGTAAATAAGAATCTAACCAATTTAAAACGGGACCTCCTACTCCAGATAAAGCAAGCTTTCTAATCAAGATATTATGACTAACCCTGTCAAATGCCTTCGCAAAATCCATATATACTGCATTTACTTATAGACCCCCATCAACTGTTTCGACTAATTCGTTATGGTAAGTACCAAGATTAGTACTTGTGGAACGTGATTTTACAAAACCATGTTTATTTATTTTTATTTTATGCAAATTTAATGTGGAATAACACATGAACAAATAAAAATAAAATACAAACGCGATAAAATCCGTAAAAGTAGTTTTATTTCAAATGTGTAATACTCCTGTAAACATCAGAAACCATTATGTTAACCAATCGGTCAACAAAATCTTTACTAAAGAAAAACAATAAATTTACCGTTTCATAGCTTGTTCAATAGTTTCCGCACTAAGAGGAGCTGCACCGCACCATACAGAAGTAACTGATGACAAATTATATTCCTCCACAAACGGTGCTTTGCCTAGGAATACCACTATTGGAGGCACAGCGACTAAAGCGTTCACCTAAAATTATTAAAGTTATGTCGATTAGTTAGTCGATTAGATATAAATATAGCAATAACAATAAAATTTCTTTATTGAAGTGAAACTTCTAATGCGACTTCCAACAAGGTTGCGTTAAACGTTTAACGCAATGGCACTGGAACGCATGCGCATAATATACCTGTTACAGACCAGCGCGAGCGTTAGCAACTAGTAGCGTCCAATATTCCAACGCAAGAGGGAGAGAGAAAGACAGATACACAAAGCTAGAAAGTAGGAGAGAGAAAAAGAGTAAGTCGGTAGATCTCAAGCATATGTGCGTGGTATTCTTGCTAAGCAGCGAAGTAAACAGTGTTACTATTTTAATTTATAATATTCATTTTTTTCATAGGTTTAAGTCTTCACTACTGTCGGCACTCCTCATGACTGCTTTGTGTTTTTTTTATTATTATAGTATATCTCTTTTGTTTTTCCTTTATGTGCTCAGTGAAGGCACTTGGACTTTGAAAGGCTTACACAGAATCATGACCCTTTGCATACCTATTATAAGCTACATACTGTTAAGATTGTTGACTGATGAGGCACCAGTTTCAGCAAGCAATCGGAGTGTTAGTGTTCTCTAAACACAAAGTGCCGGCACTCCCACCTTCTTCGATCAATGAAGGTAGGAAAACGTTAAGAGTTCTGCGCTCTTATATTTCCACGTCGACTAATCAATTAATATGATCTAAATATAATAATAGTTTTCCTTGCTTAATTTTCTAGGTGTCATCTTCGCAACTAAACACGTAGACTCTAGCCTCAGTGTAGTAAGTAAATTCTGATACATATACTGGACACGCGCTTTGATCTACATAAATACTTTTTAATGAAATATAAAAGCCGATTTGCAATACTTATAATTTATAGTTAATAGTATTTATATTATTGGTAGTACCACACTATTGTCAGTTCTCTGTATACAGCCGCTGGCCGGTCCGTTTGTGTTAGTACCACATTCTCGCAGAAGATCGACGTCTGAGTAATGACAATATGCTATTCCGCTTCGTTCGAGAGTGAGAGAGCTGGAAGCCCAACTGGGTTTGGGGCTTGTAGTGGTAAGCAGTGGCTATACCCTTGGTATTGTAAAGGTCCATGGGCGGCAGTAATATTTACCATAAGGTACGATGCTTGCTCGTTTGCCGCAATAAAAAATAATTTAGTCGTAATAAACAATAGTTTACCTTGTAATCCTGTATAGTACTCAAATATTTAAAAGGATTGAATCCAGTTAAATATACCAAAGTTTTCCCTGTCATGATATAGTTTATGGTTGACATCAGACCGTATGCGTGGTACCATGGTACTATAGTTAACATGACGAAATCTTTATTCATGTCATTCGTTCTGTAAAAATACAAACATCTTAAATATGTATTTTTAGTGTCTATATTGTATTGATAGCTATATTTAGCGTTGACTATTTGGTACTAGGGCCTCTAAAAATAGTTTGACCACTTCTTTATAAACACATCTGGCAGTATTTACATATTCTCCAAAATAAATCCAAGCTTGGGTATAGTCCGGAGCGTGCTCGTTCGCGTCCCCTGCCAGTCTAATTAGACTGCTAATCCGGTTCGATATGCGTACCGCAATGCGGGTTAGGGCGTCCCCCGGAGGCGACGCGTACCGACCCGCCCCCGTCGGTACGTACTTCGGCAGTTGCGGCGATGGGGGCTGCCACCCATCACGCCTTGCCCAGTCAGGCGAGTCGAGGAGAGCAGAGTGCCGGGTGGGCACGTGGAATGTAAGAGGTTGTGTGGAAGGGAAGTTGCACGAGCTGATATCCGTCATGGTGGACAAACAGCTAGACATGCTCTGTGTAACAGAGACCAAGCGAAGGGGCAGCGACGCCTGCGATCTTCCTGGTGGCGGGATGGCTCTGTAGTCTGGTGTACCACAGAGCGATCGAGCCAGCATGGGGGTAGGAGTGCTGTTGTCCTCTCGCTTGGCCTCAGGTGTGAAGGATTACGGAACGTATGGTCCCAGACTTCTTTGGGTCTGTATAAAACTAGGTGTCACCAAGGTATTCATGGTTGTAGCATATGCTCCCGTAGGATCCTCGGTGGCATCAGACCTAGAGAAGTTTTGGGATAATGTTAGGGAAGTTCTGGATATGGCAGAAACCAGTGAACGCGTGATTGTATGCGGAGATTTGAGCGGATGGGTGGGGACCAAGCGTCCCGACTATGAAGACGTACTTGGTCCATTTGATGATGAGAGAGTGAACGACGCATGTAGGCTCATAGCTGATGTATGCATGGAGAGAAACCTTATTGTGTCAAACACATTTTTCCAACATAAGGACATCAATATGTATACATGGAGAAGGAATGAACAGAAAAGTATAATAGATTTAATTTTGGTAGACAGTCGCCTCCGAAGCAAAATATTGGACGCAAGAGCCTACAGGAGCCCCACAGTCGATACGGACCACTATCTCGTTATTGCGGGATTTAGTGGTCTGTTCAGAAGGTGGAGGCACTGGCGAGAGCGTGTCCACTTCGGAGGGCTTGAAAGAATAAAGGTTGAAAGGTTGCAAGAAGAGTGGGTAAGAGAAAAGTATGCAGAGGGTGTCCGAGAACGGCTGACGATGGCAAGCCAGCTGCAATCGGACATTCAAGAATGCTGGAGAGTATTGAAAAAGAGTATGGTAGACACAGCGAAAGAAGTATGTGGAAGTTCAAAGAAGCATAGAAACACAAATGGTGATGCATGGTGGGATGCGGAAGTGGCATCTTCCGTAGAGCAAAAGAAGAAAGCGTGGTTGGACTATGTCTCTTCTTTGAATCTGAATGATAGTATGACTGAACAGAAGAAAGAAATATATCGGCAATGTAAGAATGACACCAAGGCCTTAGTGAAAGAGAAACGTGATAGAGCAAGTATGAGTGCAGAAGATAGGCTGACTAAAAACTTCGAGGGTAACACCAAACTCTTTTGGAGGGAGGTGAAGAAGTCTCGGGGTGTTTGGTCAGCCTTCAGAATGAATAAAATAAGGTCTAAAGGTGGAGACATTCTTACACAAACACAAGACGTGTTAAGTCGATGGAGTGAATATTTTGGCGATATGTATGCGGATGCTACGGTTGGCGCCGGTGTCGCATGTGGTCTAGTAGATTAACTTTCGGCGACGCCGTCCTCCGATGGCATCAGTATGGATGAAGTTGAATGGGCGATAAGAAGTTTGAAAAATGGTAAGGCAGCGGGCATTGATATTGTGTCTGCCGAGATGATCAAGCTTAGTGGCTCCTGTGTCCGGGAGGCGTTCCTGTTGCTCCTCAATTTATGTTGGAGCTCGGGAATGGTTCCCGGGGACTGAAATAGCGCAGTCATCGTGCCTTTGTTTAAAAACAAGGGTTCACGTTATGACTGCGCAAATTATAGAGCCATAAGCTTGACCAGTTTGGCAGCAAAAGTGTATGGTAAAATTATTGAAAGGAGAATGAGGATGGTGTCCGATGGTTTACTGTGTGAGACACAAGAAGGTTTCAGGAGTGGAAGGGGATGCATGGATCAAGTATTCTCTCTGCGCAACATTGTGGAGAAGCATCTGGCCCTAGGTCAGAGGGTTTTCTGCAGTTTTGTGGATCTGGAGAGAGCATTTGACACGGTTGTACGAAAGGAACTTTGGGACATTTTACCGGAGTATGGTATTAACGGTAAACTGCTGCAGGCTGTGCAATCCAGTTACATGCGCTGTAGAGCCTGTGTGCGGCTGGATGATGGAATGTCGCCTTGGTTTGACGTCAATATCGGCGTTAAGCAGGGCTGCGTTCTATCAGCCAGGCTGTTTATCATATATCTGGATAAATGTCTCCAAAGGTTGAATGATATGAATGTGGGAGTCCAGATGGGTGACTCAGTGGTCTCTGCTCTGCTTTATGCAGATGATGCAGTCCTGCTGGCACAGTCAGCGACTGACCTGCAGACCCTAGTCGACACAATGACAGAAGATTGTAAGAAAAGGGGTCTACGCGTGAATGTGAGCAAAACCAAAATAATGGTATTTGAAAGAGATGAAGCCAGAACAGATGTAAGAGTAACAATAGGTAATGATGTACTAGAGCAAGTGGATGAATTTGTATATCTTGGATGTGGATTTAGCCGAGATGGAAGGTGCACCACTGATATAGAGCGAAGAGTGAATGCGGGAAATAGAGTGAACGGAGCGTTGGGGCAACTTCTCGGCAGCCACTACCTCAGCCAGAAGGCACGTGTAGCAATACATAACGCAGTGCTTGTCCCAACATATACTGTATGGAAGCAAGAGTTGGGTATGCAGAAAAGAGTATGAAAGTAAAATTAATGCGGTCGAAATGCGATCTCTTCGGAAAATCTGTGGAGTTAGGCTGACCGACCGCATTCGTAACGACGACGTAAGAGAGCGAGTAGGTATGAAAGAGACTATTGGTGTAAAGATGCGAAAGGGAATGCTCCGATGGTTTGGACATGTGGAAAGAATGCCGAACGAACGTCTGGTTAAGAAGATATACAATGCGAAAGTGGAAGGATGTAGGTACCGAGGGAGACCGAGACTAACCTACCTAGACCAGATCGGTCAGGTACTGAAGGAAGGTGGAGTCAAGAGTCTCCGAAACCGGCGAGCGTGTATGAAGAGAATTATGAATGTTGAGGAAGCGAGTGAAGTATGCAGAGATAGAGTTCTCTGGCACTCTGTTCTCTCTGCCTGATATGGCGTGATGATATGTATGTATGTGTATAAATCCAAGCAGGTGAACTTGCAGGTGACTTTAACAATTAGCTTAATGTAACAAATAGAGTCTATTTGATGGACTATTTCTGCCATGTCGTACGGAAGACAGAGCGATAAGCTAAATTGAAACTATTATATTTGAACGTCGATTGACATTCAACAAGTTTTAGTTATTTATCGTAAAAGGAATAAAAGTATTTACTCAAAAGTGGCCGCTGAATATAGTAAATTGAGATGTGTAAGCATGACTCCTTTGGGAAGTCCTGTTGTTCCTGAAGAGTACAATATAAAAGCTGTGTCTGTCCAACCTTGGACGTCTTCTGGGTCATACTCAATTGGATTCACCTTGATGCCAATAGTTTTATAATCAATGCAGCCATCAAACAGCTTTCCATTGAATTGTATAATTTTTTTAATACAAGACACTGATTTAAATGTGTTGATATTTTGTTCTAGTCCTGCTTCAGAAGCCAATAATATCTTTGGGTTTGATATGTTTAGCACATGTGCTGCTTCCTCTGTAAGTAAACAAAATGATGGATATTTATGTCAACATTTAAATATTAAATTACGTACATATAAAATGTATTAGTAAATAGCCCAGTAATTAAATGCACCTATAACTAAATTCGAGCTACAAATCTCTACTTTTTAAATTCCTTCCTTCATATCCTTCACATCCTCAACAACCTTATATGCCATTAAAAAACCTACAAGTTAAAGAGACTTACATCTGTCTAACCTATAGATATTTAATATGATAAATAGTTATTTGGTCTGTATTTGTTAAATGATATGCATCAACTAAAGAGTGTTTGAAAATTGTCTAGTAATTGTACACGGGTATTTTCTTATACGACTCAGCACAGTCCAATAGTATCAATCCCCGACGCCTTTGAAACGGAGATACTTTGCTATAAAACTAATAATATCTGCCAAGATTTATGTACAGATAAGTAAAAAATATTTAACCAATGAATGAATGTTAGTAGGTAATAAAATATTGTAGCACGTCAGAGTTATTAATACTCAGTGTGTTCTTAGGAAAACGATAAGATAGCTAATTTGATGTAGTTTAAATATTGTCTGAATTTGTTACTCTTTATTTTAGCGAACGAAAATACACTTAAATGAACACTTCATTCTTGTAATGTGTCATATGCGAGACTGGTGCTCGGATTTCAACATTACCTAGGCTTTTCAATCCACTATAGTATAAAGACTTCTCAAATGCAATATCATAATTGCCACGCTTGAGGCGAGTGTGATGGTCGTAGGCGCTATTAAATTGCCCAAGAGAATGCTGCAGTCCATTCCCCTGGCGAACCCTTAGCCGGTTTTTACTATTCCCGTGAAAAGGTAAAATTTCCGTGAAAAAAAAAAAAGGTATGTGACGCAATGTATTCTTCGTTTGTTACTACATGGGAACCGTTACGTAGTTAATTGAGGACTTGTATTCGGAATTCCCAATATCAATGGGTAGTCATGCTGCTGACAGTTTTCTGTCTGCAGCCCCAAATAAACCGGCTCATCCGAAGTTAGGTCATTCTTTCGCAGAAAATTAACGTTTCTTAAAACATATTTATGTTATGCTAGGCAGCGGCGGTGACCCTGCTGAGGTCTATGAGTGGTAGTTACAACTTACCATCACCATTTGCCATAAACGTAATAAAAAATAAGAATTTTCAAACTTCTGTTGTGACTGGAGTAGATTAGTACTAGAATTTTTATTTGTTTTTTAAGACATCACCACTTTGCACTAAGGAAATAATCCTTGTATTGTGGGGGACTTTACAAACAAGCAATTAACACAGACGTATTACACCCAGATTCAGAACAACACTTTGTAGTTCGCACAAAGTATTGTCCTGCGTGGGAATCGAACCCATGGCACTGGCATGGCATCTTAACCACTACGCCATCTGTGCAGTCATAGATGTAGAAAACTAGATAAATTGTTTAACACACGTTGCATGTAAGTGAGAATTACAGTACTCGGCAATAAATACTGCATATCGTTCTTTAGAAAGAAGTAATCTATTAATTCGGAGCGTTGTTTTAGTCACACATTACCTGTGTAACTTTTTTCAGTCGTTGTGCAAGTGGGAAAGAAAAATGCAAGAGAAATACAAAAATATATTTACAGAATTGTTAAAACCGCATCAATTTAGCCAAAAAAAGGCATATAGAATAGGTGTATTTTATTTAATAACAATGTCATAATTGTTAATTCATATTTTTGAAAATTTTAGTGATTCGTGCAATGCCTCATCGATAGTGTGCCACAAAGACAATAAATACTCTACGAAACTGAAATAAGTACATTATATTTTTCTAAAGGTTAACGTATAATATTTGTCACAGAGTAGTATTTTTTTTTGGTGCCCTAAGTGAGATATTGTTTACGGTTCAAGCCGTAATCATCACACTTGGCAAACAATCTGCTAAGAAGATTCTTTTTATATTCCCTCAGTCATATATATTCTATGATACTTATCAATAAACATAGTGTAAAGTGTAAACTATTCTAGCGTTTGGTTAGGATAATAGCATAAGCCATAACTATATAAAATAAAATATGATATACCTTTGGTATATTGTATATTGAGTGTTGTGACTGTAGCCCCACAGCACAATATAGCCAGCGCAGTGGGAATGTACTCATCTCTGTTTTCGCTGCACAATGCGATCACATCGCCACGCTTCACCCCCAATCTTTTGAGTCCAGTCGCCACATTAACCGTAGCTTCGAGTATTTGCTTAGATGTGATTTTTTCTCCAGTGTCGCCATTGATCTGAATATTTTTTTTTAATTTTAAGATTATTACAGTTCAAAGTTATGTTGACTGTGTACTAGGTTTACCTGGGTGTTAAAGAGGCCTTTTATTTGATTCATTCATTCATCTCAGCTCATAATGTCCTACTGTTGGGCTCGAGCCTGCTCTGTAATGCAAGGAAAATTGACCTACTTTACCACGCTGGTTAGACGTGTTGGTATAGGGTTTTGTTTCGAGTTTTCCATCTCTTGCATAGATGTTATATGTGTTTTTATATTCCTTAGTCGTCTCTTACGATCACCCACGGGTAAGATAGGGAGTGGCGAATTGTATTCTTACTTCATCACCACACGGATATATTTATTTAATACATATAATTAATATATAATAAATACTACTATAATAATACGATAATATTTATTTGATTACAAGAACTTAAATAAATCACTTGGATATATAGAATTCGATACTAAATATTATTTATTATGAATTCAATTATGTATATAATAGTGTCTCTTTCATTTCTGCTTATGTTTTCTAATCTGTATATATAAAAGAAAACTGTGTTAGTTACAACAACACTTATAACTCGAGAACGGTTGGACCAATTTTTATAATTTTTATGTTTTTGAGTTTGTTATCATCGGGAATAGGATATTAAAATATAATATTAATAAACAAAAAAAAAACATTAAAAACCATCAGTTCTAAACGATAATTTGTTGATAATGTAACAAAACGCGACTGACAGTTGCGTCACTACGTGGTCTTTTTTTTTTTTTTTTTTTTTTTTTTTTTTTTTTTTTTTTTTTTTTGTAGTGGGCCATGGACGTCGCACCCCGCCAAATCGGTCCGGGGTGACGGAAGAGGCGGCGCAACCCCATTGACCCACCCTGCAAGCACCTCTTCTTCGCCATGCGAGCGGGCCACCGGTACCCGATCTTTGTCTTCGGTGGCCCGCTCGGCGGTATGCCCTCTCGGGCTCCTCTCCTGTTGACGCCCCGACAGATTTCGTCGTCGAGGCGTCGTCCTCACGCGGTGGCCTCGCGTCGGGTGACCGGACAATTCCCCGGTCCGATCACCCGAAGCCTCGGTTAGGGCGGCATCAGGCGCAGGTATTCGCGCCTGCGCCGCCCCGGCCGCGGGCGGCGGCCCGGGTCACGGGAATCCTCCCGGGCCCGTTCCGCCGCCTCCTTCTGCGAGATGACAGCCTCGCAGAAGGCGGCGACCGCGTCCCAATTCCTGACGCTGTCGACCATCGCCCTCGCGACAGCCGGCAGCGTCAGGTCGGCACCGATAATAGCGACGAGGTCGCGGCGCTGCCCGTCCCAGCCCGAGCATTCCTCGAGCGTATGTTGCGCCGTGTCCTCGTCACTACTGCAATGATGGCAGCCCGGAGTCCATTCCCTGTGCACGACCGTGTGCAGGTATTTCCCGAAACACCCGTGCCCCGTTAACACCTGCACCAGTCGGAAGGTGAGGACCCCGTGCCGCCGCTCCATCCATTCCATCAGTACGGGCCGGAGGGCCTCAACGGTAATGACACCGTGTCTAGGCCTCTCCAGCCGCGTAGCCCAACGGGCGATGACTTCTCGGCGGGCGTCCTCGCGCCAGGTGGCCATCTCGTTAAACGATGGGGAGCCACCCTCTTCGCGCATTGAGTTAACCCGCCGGTAGAGGTCGGAGAGCATCTCCGCCTCTAGGTCCCACGGGGGTGTCCCGGCCAATAGGCACGCCGCCTCTGTCGACACCGTGCGGTAGCCGCGAATGGCTCTGACCGCCATGGCTCGCTGTGGCCTCCACAGCACCGCCCTGAGCTGGGCGTTCAGAGCCCTCGCCCACACGGGTGCGCCGTACATGGCCATTGAGCGGATCACCCCCGCATACAGCCGTCGGCCCTCGAAACTGGGTCCGCCCACATTCGGCATGAGCCGAGAAAGGGCGGACGCCGCGCCGACCAGCCGGGGAGCAATTTGGCGAAAATGCTCCCGGAACCACCATCGCCCGTCGAGCACCAGACCCAAGTACCTCATATGGGCCTGGATACTGATGTGGATGGAGTTGACGACTAACGAGGCGCCGATGGGCAGCCTCACACGGGGCCCATGGAATAGTAGGGCCTCCGTCTTGTTTAGGGCCACCCTGAGCCCCAGCGCCTCGATTCGCCTGACCATCTCCTCGGTGCCGAGAGTGGCCAGGCTCGCCGCCTCTTCGAGTGTCCTGCCTCGGGCTGTGACGAGCGTGTCGTCAGCATAGCAAATAACGCTCAGCCCGGGGGGGAGACTCCCTCTCAACGCCCAGTCGTACCCGATGTCCCACAGAGTCGGCCCCAGAACCGACCCCTGCGGAACACCGCACGACATGGGCGTCCGCACATTGTCCCCTGCGGGGCTCGCGTAGAGAACACTGCGCCCCTCCAGATAGTCTGCCACCAGCTGCCTGAGGTACAGGGGCACTCCATGGAACCGGAGCGCCTCCCTGATGCAGCTGAATGGCAGACTATTGAAGGCGTTGGCGATGTCCAACGACACCGCCAACAACACTCCTTTGCCGGCGACAGCCTCCGCGGCCGTCTGCCTCAGGCGTAGCAGGGCCCCGATGGTCGAACGCCCCTTCCGAAACCCAAATTGAGCGTCCGACAGATCGGGCCCCACCTCCTCCAGGTGCTGGACGATGCGGGCAGCGAGGACACGCTCCAGCAGCTTACCCACATCGTCCAAAAGCACAATGGGCCTGTAGGCCGACGGCGAATCCGGGGGCCGTCCCGGCTTTGGCAGGAGAACCAACCTCCCTTCCTTCCAGCACTCAGGGAACTGTCCAGACGCCAGACAGGCGTTGAACAGTCGCCTGAGGCGAGGTTCGAGATGCTCGAGGAGCAACGTCAACACCCGGACTGGGACTCCGTCCGGGCCGGGGGCCGTGGTGGCGGATCGAATCTTCGCCACGGCTGCCCCCACTTCCGACTCCGTCACGGGCGGAACACTCTCGACGGCCTCCCGGTCGTGATCTGGCGAAGCCATGACCGGGGGCGTGTGCTCCGACTGCCGCGGGAACAGCTCCTCGACCACTCTACGAAGGAGGTCGGGCTGGAGGGTCTCGGTGAGGGGGGGGCCCTGCGCGCGAAGCTTATTCAGCGACGCGCGATACGGGCGACCCCAGAGGTCACGGTCGAGACCGTCCAGCATCTCCTGCCAACTTGCGTCCTTGGCGGACCGGATGGCCAGCCGAAAGGCGGTACGCGCACTGCGGTACGCCTCGTACAGCTGGCCCTCCCGCTCAACATCGCGGCGACGCCGCCGACTGCGGGTGTAGGACCTTCGGGCACTAATGCACGCCGCACGAAGGTCCGCCAGTCTTGGGGACCACCAGTAGACCCCCTGCCTCGGAGGTAGACGCCGCACCCTGGGCATGGCCGCATCGCAGACCTGCGGATGCGGACAGCCTCAACGTCCACTCCGTCCGCTGGGGGTGGTGAGGACAGCCACGTGTTCACGATGGCCGCCTCCGCCAGTAGGTCCCTATCTAGACGCCCCACAGCCCACCGCGGAAATGCGGGAGCCCGGTCCGCCCTGTGACCCCTGCTGGGGTCCCGGAGAGGGGAGACCTCCATCCGGATGTATCGGTGATCCGACAGGGTCTCCGCCTCCTCCAGGACACGCCAGTTCCTCACTCGTGGTGCGACAGCGGGGCTAGCGAACGACAAGTCCACTATCGACCCACCCTGCTGTCGCACACACGTGTTCACTGAGCCTCTGTTTAGGACACAGAGGCCCAGTGACGCCGCCCACTCCACGATCGCCCGCCCACGATCGTCCGTCATCGGGGACCCCCACGCCGTGGATTTGGCGTTGAAGTCCCCCAGGACCAGGACGAGGCCCGGTGCCAGTCGCCGTATCGAAGCCTCCAAGGTGGTGAGGGAGGCCCCGAAATCGTCCATCCTCCTATTAGGGGAGAGGTATACACTGTAGAGCGTGACCCCTCCCCAATCCGCCGCGACAAATTCCTCGCCCCTATCCAAGAGGGATAAGGACGGGAAGTGCCGCTGCGTGGAGGTGACGATTGCCGCGGTTCCGTTTCGGCTGACCACCCAATTGGGGCGATCAGGCACGACGTACGGTTCCGCGACTACGGCTGCACCGATCGACCACTCCGCCATGGATTGCAGGAGGAGATCCTGCGCACCGGCGGAATGGTTGATGTTGGCCTGCAGGAGGTGAGTGGACTGGGCAGCCATTAATGGGCCGTGTCCATCATCACCTCCTGGCTTGCTGTGGGCGATCGGGCCGCGCTAGGAGCGGGAGCGGCCGGAGTCGAAGGGCCGCTCCGCCCCTTTGGAGCCGAAGCCGGAGGTCTGCACGCCCCAGAGCCCATGGGGTGCTTGGCGGGCTTATTGCCCGCCGCACACGCGGGGCAGTGGGGCGGGGCGGCGCAAGATGCCGCCATATGCCCAGTCTGACCGCAGCGGAAACAGAGTCCGCCGCAGTCAAAGCAATTAGTGCATGTTGGCCGGGTGTGCCCGACCGCCATGCACTTGAAACACCTCGCAGGCCGGTGCTCCAGCACGGTGACTCGCGCTGAGCTCCAGCCCACGAGGAGCCTGCCTGAGTCGGCCAGTTGCCTGACCGACTCCACTGGGCACTGCACCCAGGCAGCACCTACGCCGCCCGGACCGGGCCGGATGGCGCCAACCCGGACGGTGTCCATGGGACACCCGGTTTTCGAGGCAATAGCCTCCCGGATGTCTTCCACCGTCACGGAGTCGTCCAGACCCGCAATGCGCATTTCGGCGCACTTCACGGGTCTGGCGATTTTAACGCCACCCTCCTCGGCGAACAGACCTCTCAACTTCGACGCCACGCTATCGGCCGTCCTGGTGCCCTCGGCCCCAGGGAACTCTAGAATCCGAGCCCCTGTCCGGGCCTTGCGGGTCCTGGCTTCGACGCCTCCTATGTCGGAGACGTCGAGCTCCCGCCGGGCTTTCCTCAGAACGGCCTCATAGCTGAGGCCCCTTTCTGCCGCCTCAGGCAGCACAGTGATCACCACTGCGGCTGTCTTCGGCGGCCGGAGCCCCTTGCGCGACCTCTTCTTCTTTGTCGTGCCGCCTCCTCCGGCTCCTGCCTGGGGGGCGACGACCTCAGCGGCGCGCTTGGCCGCCGCTCTCCTCCTCTGGCCGCGACTCTTTCTGCCGCGCTCGGCCACCTGCCAACCCTGTTCGGGCGTAGCGGGCGTGCCGGGCGCTGAGGGCGTAGTCGCGGCTGCGCTAGTCGTCGCTGGCGGTGTTGGTGCTGGCGACGACTGCAGTCCGGCAGGAGCCGGTGCTGTCTTCCTCTTCGGAGCAGGCCCCTTCTTCTTTGGCCCAGCCGCGGCTGCGGCGTAGCTCACCCCCACGCGGCCACCCTGACAAGGTAGCGGGGCGGGGGCTGGTGCCGCATATGGCCGCTTGTCCGCGGCGAGAGGCGGCCGAACACGTGGTTCTGGAGGCAGCCTTGCCTCCAGAACGGCCAAGCGCGCATTGACCATATTACCGACGGCGTCGATAATGGCGCGCAAGGCCTCGTCCGACACCCCCCACCGCGGGCAGCGGGGTCGGTGTCACCGGCTGGACCTCTGCCGGGACCTGCTCCACGACGGCGACAATTGGCGTGTTGGTCGGCGGCGCACGCTCCGCGGTCAGAGGCGTCTTCCTCTGTGCTGTTGGTCCTCCGCACTGCGGCCAGCTCCGACTCCAGCCGGCGGTTCTGGGCCCGCAGACCTGACACCTCGCCACCAAGGCGGGCGTTTTCGGCCTGCAGGGCCTCCATATTTGCGGCTGGGGCGCTCGCGCGGGCACCAGCGGCCACCACTTCGGTGGGAGGGATGCTGGACAATACCCCCAGCACCCTCGCGGCGGCCGCCTCGTTGTCGGTCTGCCTGCCAGCCTCAGCCCCTCCACGCACTTCGCCGGCCGGGGAGTGGGTCGCCCTTCCCGACACCGCGGCCCCTCGCCCTCTGCGAGAGGCCGGCACTTTGGGGGGAGGCATGATCGTCACACTCCCCTCGGAATCGGCGCTCGAGCTGCCATCCCTGTTCAGGGGGCGCTTCCGCACCTTCGAGGGGAGGGCCTCCTCCCTTGTCGTCGGAGCCGCAGCCGCAAGACGCGGCGACGACCTGGCGGCGGCGGTTTCCTGCGCCGACCCGCTAGCCTCTTTGGACGGCTCTGCGGAACTACCGCTCCTCGTCCATTATATCGGCAGATCCACTGCCCTCGTCTCTGGACGGCTCTGCGACACTACCGTCGCCCTCGTCCATTGACGGCTCTGCAGTGGATCTGCCGCCGTCTTCCTCCAGTTGGGCGGCAGCGGCGGCCTCCTTCTGCGCCCTCCGCTCCGCCATACGCTTCCTTTCTGTAGGAGAAGCCTTTCCCGTAGTCCAGTTGGCCCGTTTCCGGTACTTCCTCGGCTTCTTCTTTTGGGCCTCCGTAGTCTGTGCCGGGCCCTCGGCGGACGCCTCAAGTCCCGAGGACGATGCGTCGTTTGTGCCAGTTTTATTTTGCCTTGGCAAGGCCGTCAGTTGGGAATCCGAAGCTTCCCCGTCTTCAATATTTATAATAGGCAATTCCATTTTGGTCCCACGATTATGGGAGAAATAAACGGTCGACCCGGGCAGAGATCCCTGTACCCGGGCAAGCCTACATTTACCAACCAGGGGGTCGGCTGGTACCCTGGCTGGAGCGTGCTAGGAACAGAACAGCCCATCTGCCATGCATCCTCTCGCCGCACGCCAGAACTTAGGATTCTGGGTAATTTCCGAATTCGAATCTTAATTCGAACTCTTTATAGAGGTTGTCTTCCTCGCGGTCCGGGCGGTTAAGCCAAGACCCTCGTTCCTGATACTACGCCTCACGACCACTTGTCTTGAAGCAAGATATCAGGTTTACGATATGTCGGCGGTGGCATAAGCCTGCCCAGCCCTCAAATGAATGAGTGACCGGGCCCGTCCGAAATTTCGCCTCCTGTATCCTCTACAAATAGAGGGTCAGGAGCGAATTGGGGCTCAACCCATTGCTGGGGAACCCCCCCTCGCGCCAGAGATTCGCTACGGGCGACAATTCGACAGAGGGATCTGGGGGACTGTCGCCCGCACCCAGGGTACACCACGCGGAGGTTTCTGGCGTCGTACCCCTCACTACGTGGTCTAATAGTTTGGAAAATACTGCGAAAAGTTGAAATTAAATTTGACCGATCAGAGTTCGTTTTGTGCTAGTGTTACAAATTTTTTACGAATATTGTTATAATAAATTATAATTATTGTGTTTATATTATCATCAACAATGCCGCGAACAATAAGGCCAAATCTTTCCCGACAAAGCCGTAACGCAATTAGAATTTGAAAAATCACGAATGTAACCACGGCAGAAGAACAAGATATTGCATCACATTACTGCATTTCGAGGCAGCCCGTGAAACGGCTCGGTGGACAATGCAAAATCGTCGAGCAAATCTCAGAGATCAACAATTAGATAATTTTCTATGAGCATGAAGAAAAATGTCGTATAACACTCGGTACTTCTTCGTCTTGCTGACACGTTATTAAAATACTTGATATTTTGAATTTATATATTATACATATATTATATATTATCATAATAAAAAAAATAAAAAAAAAAATAAAAAATATATAACTTAATAATTTTGAATTAATCGAAATCTGCTCATTTCATTAATTAACTGTTAGGCGGAACGAAGTGCGCCGGGTCCGCTAGTAGTTTATAAACCAAGCCAGTATTAATTATAGTGACGTAACAGGATAAAACTATTATACGAGTTATGTATTAAAATTCATTAATTACGTTTGACTTTAGTCATCAGTTCGACAAATCAATTTTCATATAAACCTTAAAGTTTAGTTGATCTAATTTAACGCTTGTATTTGTCACGTTTATTATTAAAGAGGCATGATCAAGAAATCATAAACTTTAGAGTCATTCAATTGATTATTATTAGATTTAATAATACTACTAAGATTTTTATTATTCGTTACATAAGTTAACAGTAGGTGTGGTGATAGAGTAAGAATACCATTTACCACTCCATATGTAGTTATCTAGCCCGTGGGAGATCGTAAGGGATATAAAACGCATATAACAACTATGCAAGAGAAGGAAAACTTGAAAGGAAACCCTATATATATAAGTATATATATATATATATATATATACGTCTGCCGAGCATAGTAGGTGTAGTAGGTCAAATTTTCCTCCCATTATGCAGGAGGCTCAAGTCCAACAGTGCGACATATAATACATGAAATGAAATGAAGTTAAAAGTACAATTGATGCAATGGTTAGAAAATAATAAATAATAAAAAATTACAAAAGAATCATTGGCAACCAAATTTAAACTAAAACTTGGAAAGACTAACATTTATTGTATTGTAATTCTTCAAAAATATATTCAATCCTTAAATTTATAATAGCTCAAACGAATAAATGAAGAAATAATAAACAATTAACGAATAAATCCTTGTATCGCGAGTGACCCCACAAATGTACAAGGTCCATTAAGACACAAATCATGCCCTATTTAGATCAACCATACTGTATGTATCTGTGTGGACATCGAAAGCCTGATACTCTTCACAGAGATCCAATTCGTGTATGCCGTGCATCTTTGCATAAGACATCTTAAAAATAACTAAACAATAATAATAAATGAAAATACAATTGATGGACTGAAAAAAAAAATCGTTACGCTTAGATTGACGATTGCATTATTACCTATGGTTCCAAACGTGTAAGCACCAAACCTGATGGGAAATGATACTGCCGCTCATGGCAACAATACCAGGGGCACATCCAGGTCATTACCAACCGTGAAGAAAGTGCTCTCCTTAAACCTCGTTTAAAGAAGGTATGTCATAGCGGTCAGGAAACACTGCAGCAGGTATTTTATTCTAGATTCTGCACACACGTGAGAGGAGTAATTGTTGAAAACGTATAGTTAAGGACCATAACGCTTCCAGGTGATATTAATAAACCCTGCTACGATGTCGAGTGGGAAAAGTGCTAAAAAGGTAACGGCGGACTGAGTCTAACAGTACCTTAGAGTACACCCCGTGAAAGAGTGGGTAAAGTACACAGAATGACTCAAAATCTCTGTACGGCTTTAGCGTCTTCAATCTGTCCATGAGATAGGGATCACCGATGATCTGAACAGCATGCCTTTACAGAGAGTCAAGCAGGTGTAGCTGATATTTAAACACGCCTGTTCAAAGATGTGCATAGTACTCCACGTAAGGACAAACTTATGCTTTATATTGCACAAGCCGTTATCTGGAGTTTTTACAACAGGCTAAGTATGCTGATACAGCTTATTCTTAATCCACTACCACACGCGGATAATAAATAACATAAGCAACAAAAAACTCTAATCAGATAATTAAGTATAATCTTATAAAAAAAGCTCAATATAGATTTGATAATCTTATCATAGTATCGACGGAGCAAAGGTTAAGCTACTTTGACAATGGCAATGATAAATTTATATATTTTATTTGGGTTATTATCTTTGGTATTATGATTACCGAAGTCTACTTCAGCCTGCACTCTAAATCGTCTTGATAACGATTGTTAAGCAATCATTGCATAAATTTCTCAACGGTAAATCAATAACTTCTTCAGCCGCCTCTATGTATCTTTTATTGTAAACTGCGCAATTTATTCAATTAACTACATGAACACCAAGTTAGCTAATAGCTAAATACTAGCTATGCCCGCAGCTTCAGTCGCATTAAATGTAGATTTTAACAATATTTTTTTCAAACTCAAAGTACTATTTCCTGGATTAAAAGTACCCTATATTATCATCTCAGCCCGTATACGTCCCACTGTTGGGCTCAAGCCTCCTCTATAATAGGAGAGAAATTGACCTACTACACCACGCTGGTCAGACGTGTAGGTGTAGCGGTACGTATACCCTAAATAGCCCTTACTATATTCAACGTGTATGAGAAATTTGAAGACGATCGGCTGAATAATTAAGGTATAAAATGCGTAACAAACAAACTCATATTCTACTAAATAGTTAATGTCATGAAGATAGTGGCACATTAGGTACCTAATCAACTGTAAAAATGTGATTTGCTAGGTGGTCAATTCGTTTTTGATAGCCAACTATGAACTTTAATGAAATAAGGTCATAAACTCAGCTCATATACGTTCAAATGTCCAACACAGTGGGAGAGAAATTTATCTACCATAGCTACTTTTTTACGGATTGAACACTGTACAACGCTCGTGGTTAGGAGAGAACAGCTTCCCGTCCGTAAAAATAGTTTTATTTCAAATATGTAATACCTCGCATAAACATCAGAAATCATTATACCATACTGGACGGCTTGATATAAGATTCGAGTTATCTTTCTCTTGCGGCAAAATTATCTGCTTGCGTATCTTAGTCACACTATTTTTTTTTGTTTTTTTTTTTAGTAGGCTTATAGTCTGGACACTCGCCGTACGTTCCGTCCAGGGCGACGGAAGGGCGGCGCGTGGCTCTATAACACACCATCATCATCATTCTCCTACTCTTATCCCAATTACTTGAGGTCGACACAATATGTACTCCTCTTTCATATTACATATTGCAAAAGTTACCGGCAACAGTTCTATAACCGGCTGCCCGCCAGATGTCAACCCTCCCTGGGAATGCAATTGCCGACTAAACGGCATCAGATGGAGTTGGCCCATTTCGTTATAAGGCTCTTAGTTGTCTTTTACGTCATCCACGAGCAAAGTAAGGGTTGGTAGTATTTTAAGCCGCTACCACACAGCTTTAATAATAAATAACCCACCATATCGCCATTAATTGGGCCGGCCACTGGTAGCGACCTTAATCACCAATGCGGAATGAATGGGTGGTGAGCATTGAATTCTTATACCATTTCCACAATGATTTATAAACAATGTTATAATTACTATTTCTAATATTTACGTAAGAACTAAAACTATTTTATATATATAATGACATTATAAAAGAACTCATACTGCAAACTATTCTAAACTGGGATAATAATAACAAAATTAACAGTTAATTAACTCTACAAAAATAATTTTATAATGTAATACATATTATATAGTTATACCCACATCTTTTAGTTCAAGGACTTGAAACTTGCATACAAAACTTGCCTCGGGCAGTTTCACTTCTATAAATAAATCATTTCAAATAATATCTCAAAAAAGTAAACTCATCATTATAGACATATAGTAATTCTTGCAAGGTGATGATATCATATAACCTATCAAAACAAGCAGGAAAATACAAATATGTTAGCGTGTCAGCTAACAATCTGAACTACGAGTAATTGATAACTTAATTATCAACTTCCCATATTAAATAATTCTTAAAATATACTTAAATACTGACAAGAAAAAGTTGTGATTTTAATATTAATTGTAGAAACAAAATACATATATGATAGTTACTTTACAAATACATAACTTTACATTTAATATTAATAATCTTACCACAGCAACGTTATCCACACCATCGGTATTTTGTCTTAACTTGTCTATAATATACTGACCGAAAGACAAATGAGCAGGCACGGCATACGCCGAGCCAGTAGTGACCACTTTGTTTATTATCATTTTATTTTCACAACACTAAATGTACGTGTACAAAAAGTACGCTTGCTATAAACACTACTAGCTAATAAGACGCTCCAACGTCAACTGCTTGCATAATATCAGGATTGTAGCAATGTAAAGATGACAATAAAAAGTTACGACTTCGTCATAACATCGACAAATACATACACGTATTAAATGTATGTAATTTTATATATATATATATATATATATATATATATATATATATATATATATATATATATATATATATTTTCTGCAGTTTTGTGGATCTGGAGAGAGCATTTGACACGGTTGTACGAAAGGAACTTTGGGACATTTTACCGGAGTATGGTGTTAACGGTAAACTGCTACAGGCTGTGCAGTCCAGTTACATGGGCTGTAGAGCCTGTGTGCGGCTGGATGATGGAATGTCGCCTTGGTTTGACGTCAATATCGGCGTTAAGCAGGGGTGCGTTCTGTCAGCCAGGCTGTTTATCATATATCTGGATAAATGTCTCCAAAGGTTGAACGATATGAATGTGGGAGTCCAGATGGGCGACTCAGTGGTCACTGCTCTGCTTTATGCAGATGATGCAGTCCTGCTGGCACAGTCAGCGACTGACCTGCAGACCCTAGTCGACACAATGACAGAAGATTGTAAGAAAAGGGGTCTACGCGTGAATGTGAGCAAAACCAAAATAATGGTCTTTGAAAGAGATAAAACCAGAACAGATGTAAGAGTAACAATAGGTAATGATGTACTAGAGCAAGTGGATGAATTTGTATATCTTGGATGTGGATTTAGCCGAGATGGAAGGTACACCACTGATATAGAGCGAAGAGTGAATGCGGGAAATAGAGTGAACGGAGCGTTGGGGCAACTTCTCGGCAGCCACCACCTCAGCCAGAAGGCACGTGTAGCAATACATAACGCAGTGCTTGTCCCAACATTACTGTATGGAAGCGAGAGTTGGGTATGCAAAAAAGAGTATGATAGTAAAATTAATGCGGTCGAAATGCGATCTCTGCGGAAAATCTGTGGAGTTAGGCTGACCGACCGCATTCGTAACGACGACGTAAGAGAGCGAGTAGGTATGAAAGAGAGTATTGGTGTAAAGATGCGAAAGGGAATGCTCCGATGGTTCGGACATGTGGAAAGAATGCCGAACGAACGCCTGGTTAAGAAGATATACAATGCGAAAGTGGAAGGATGTAGGTACCGAGGGAGACCGAGACTAACCTACCTAGACCAGATCGGTCATGTACTGAAGGAAGGTGGAGTCAAGAGTCTCCGAAACCGGCGAGTGTGTATTAAGAGAATTATGAATGTTGAGGAAGCGAGTGAAGTATGCAAAGATAGAGTTCTCTGGCACTCTGTTCTCTCTGCCTACCCTGCAAGGGATATGGCGTGATGATATGTATGTATGTGTATGACGGCACTTGCGTTTATTACACGTGCTAAAACATGTTACAACGTGTTAACATATTCACTGACCACGCCTCCTAGCGCGTCATGCATTCCCCGCCACGCAAACTTGTTATAAAAAGAGGCGAGCGCGCGGTTTAGTCAGTCTAAGCCCGCGCGTGCCACGGTGCACATGTCGTGCGCTAGTCGTGTAATTTATTTGTTTGTTGGTCTGTTTAATCAGTTTAAGATCGAGCGTCTTCCGATACCGTAGCAGGGTTCATCTATTTCGCTTGGAAACGATGCGGTCCACGACTGCACGTTTCCGACGATCATTTCTCCTACGTACGTGCGAGATCTGTAGTGAACTATCTGTTGCCGTATTTCCCAAAGGAAGAACTGCTGCTCATTCTTTTGGTGAACTCCTGGCCAAGGATTCCACATGCAAGTAAAAGAGTAGTGACAATTGTGATATTGTCCCGTAGTCACACGGGGAAGTATTATCTATCAGTTACTATGTCATCCTTAGTACTACTGAACTGATAGCAGTTTACTGTGTCATCCAGTACCATGTAGTCGTTTGTGCAAAGGCGATTGCCTGGGACTGCTTTGTGTGTTCACTTAGTGTAAATTGTAATTGGTATATAGTTGTGAAAGTAATTGTGATTACTTGCAGTACGAGAATTTACGACTTTGTATCCACATTATAGTTCCTTATGTCTGACATTTTCCCTACATCAGAAGTATGGGATAAAGTATCCAAGCCTACTACCACCTTGCTCAGTTTGGTCATCTACATTTAAAATGTTTCGTTTTCATATAACAAAGAATCTACCCTACAAGATTAATTTTGTGTGCGCGTGAAGTGATACCAATATGCCGACGTCGCATAGATTACGTAGTCGTGTACGTCGAAACCTGAACCGGTATCGTAAGATTTTGTACATCGAGTGATAATTTTGAGCATAGATTTTAAATTTTTGCATGATATATGAATTTGAAGGTAGTCCAATATAAATTTGTAATGATGTATAAAGAAATATGTCTAACGTGATTTCTAAGTGTTGTGAGTTCTAGTTATCTTTACAGTAGCTCTATTGTAGTAGTAGAACTATTAGTTTACGAAATTTTTACGATTTATCAAAAAATGGTTTTGAAAAATGATTTTACAGAGCTGCTCGATGGTGATAGGTACGTGTTGAAGACATTGTACTCCAATGTGACGTCCAAGCAAGTCCATGATCGCTTAAGATTTATGCGTGAGTGCTGTGTTCCTTTGGAATTGAATCTTGCACTAGATCTTTCTTCAGAATTAGATGAGTCTGGATACACCGTTAACGGCGGTGGTAAGTTAACGGAGGTGGTAAGCATCAAACTATGTGTAATACACATTAGCCTGTGTGACGTTGACTAGCCTGTATGGTATGGACTATACAATGTATAGCCGTCTGCCCTGTGAGGCACGGCACTGACAGATGTGTACGAGACAGTATCTTTAAAATGATGAGTTGTGTTTAAGTTAAGCGAAAGTGGTAATTATTGAGCGTTAGCTCTTTGTATAACCTCTTCAAAGTAGGAAGTGGTTTATTAATTGGTCAGGTTGACCGAGGCGAGCTTAATGGTAATCTGTCTGTTGCCTAAGGATAAGAGCATTGCACACGAGGAAGTGTGAAAATGCAGGACTGCCGTAACGGCATGAATAGAGTTTTTATTAAATAGTCATTTATTTTGTGTTGGTAATTTATATAATCGAGTCAAGCAAATTTAGTACTTCTAGTTTTTGAAAACGGGTAATCTCGAATGGGTTTATAAGTCTCGCGGTTGCAATCGACGAGTAGTCGGTCGTTGGTGTTAATCAGTTAGTTGTTGCAGTGAATTGTTGCCACTAGTTAATTGTGGCAGTTGTTGAGTGAGTTGTTGCCACGATACGATCGGACTATGTACGGGTGTAACCCCATTGACTCTTAGTCGTAAAATAAATCTTTGTGATTTATGGTTGATTGGTGTTAACGTGTGAACTGTGCTATTGAAAAACAAAAGAAAATAAAAAAGAAGTAGTAAGAAAAAGGGGCCTACCATCATTGTAGGGCTTGAGCCGGTCCAATGATATGGCTAAAGGGAATGACAATTCCGGTCTAGTTTGCTATAGAGAATTGATCTGGTCTAGCTTGCTATAGAGAATTGATCTGGTCTAGCTTGCTATAGAGAATTGATCTGGTCTAGCTTGCTATAGAGATCAATATCTGGTCTAGTAAAATCTGTAACTGAAGGGTCTGCTGACTGGTCCAGTACGATCTGAAGGGTTAATGTGAACCGGACCAGACATGATAAGATGTTAGTTAATAGAAAATATTGTAATTAAAAAATATTGTTGTAAAAAATTTTGGTAATTGCTATACCTGGAACTTGCCAGGATGTTTGTTTATTTGTTCCCAGATGACTAATGAAGACGCGTACGAGGACGTACGCACGTCAGCATGGCCGTGACGGCACTTGCGTTTATTACACGTGCTAAAACATGTTACAACGTGTTAACATATTCACTGACCACGCCTCCTAGCGCGTCATGCATTCCCCGCCACGCAAACTTGTTATAAAAAGAGGCGAGCGCGCGGTTTAGTCAGTCTAAGCCCGCGCGTGCCACGGTGCACATGTCGTGCGCTAGTCGTGTAATTTATTTGTTTGTTGGTCTGTTTAATCAGTTTAAGATCGAGCGTCTTCCGATACCGTAGCAGGGTTCATCTATTTCGCTTGGAAACGATGCGGTCCACGACTGCACGTTTCCGACGATCATTTCTCCTACGTACGTGCGAGATCTGTAGTGAACTATCTGTTGCCGTATTTCCCAAAGGAAGAACTGCTGCTCATTCTTTTGGTGAACTCCTGGCCAAGGATTCCACATGCAAGTAAAAGAGTAGTGACAATTGTGATATTGTCCCGTAGTCACACGGGGAAGTATTATCTATCAGTTACTATGTCATCCTTAGTACTACTGAACTGATAGCAGTTTACTGTGTCATCCAGTACCATGTAGTCGTTTGTGCAAAGGCGATTGCCTGGGACTGCTTTGTGTGTTCACTTAGTGTAAATTGTAATTGGTATATAGTTGTGAAAGTAATTGTGATTACTTGCAGTACGAGAATTTACGACTTTGTATCCACATTATAGTTCCTTATGTCTAACATTTTCCCTACATGTATATATATATATATATATATGTATGTATGTATTTATGTATGTATGTATGTATGTATGTATGTATGTATATATATATATGTATATATATATATATATATATATATATATATATGTATATGGAACTAAAAATATGAAGTTTTGCGTAACTCGGCTCATTAGAAAAGTAATAATCGACTTGCTGAACTTTTACCGCTGCATTGATAAAAATATGTACAAAGAGTTGCGCATAAACGCTCTGAAATGTGCCAGTTTATTTGGTTCTACCTATATATGTGAACAAACTTTTTCAATACTAAATAATAATAAAACAAAAAATCGAAACCGCCTTGCAAATGAAAGTTTGGAAGCAGTTTTACGTGTTGCTACAAGTAAATTTGAGCTAAATATAAAAACGATTGTAAGTACTATGCAGTGCCACGCTTCAAATTAATAAATTCTTTTTCAATTTTAATATATTATTATCAATTCTTTATTATCTTTAATTAACTATACTTCTGGCGGCCCGCCATCAGTTCATAATTTGCCCCAGTGGCCCCTAGTCTTAATAAGTCTGTGCATCCCTGATGTAAAATAAATAAAATTGGCGTACTATTTTAGGCATTGCAAGGTGTATAAAATAAGAAACACTCAACTTTTACTTGAATGCCATATCTATAGATATTTCGATGGAATCGGATGTGGCAAATCGGATGGAATAATTGATGACTTGACAACTCCATGCTTTTACGCACTATACCTCGCCAGTGACAGGCTGTGGTACTCGCCGGCCATAGATGTTGGCGGCCGAAATACCCACTAAAACCAACAGCGGTCCCTTCCGCGCTTTTACGGGATGCTGGAGAGATCGTCTAATGACATTCTATCTCCGACACCCCTACGCTTGGCCATCTGGCCACGTCCAATCAGCCGTCAAGGCGGTGGGAGGAGGTGCGCGTAGCGGCGCCTCCTTCTCCCTGGTCGCCGCCGGCGGAGCAAGTTCGCAGACGCGAGTGCTTCGCGTTCCCGCTGCGCGGCCTCCTTTGCAGAGATGACTTCCTCGCAAAAGGAGGCCATCGACGTCCAGTACCTGTCGCTGTCAAGCATCTTGTTGATGACGGTCGACAAGAACAGGTCCGCTCCAATGACCGCCGACAGGTCGTGGCGCTGAGGCCCCCAGGCGGGACATACCTCCAGGGTGTGACGCGCGTCATCGATTTGCGCGCCACACTCATGGCATCCAGGGGCCTCTTCACGTCCAATTCGGTGCAGGTACTTACCGAAGACCCCGTGTCCGGTAAATACCTGCGTCAGCCTGAAGGACAGGTTGCCGTGTCTTCGTGTCGTCCAGCGGTGACTTGACAACACCAGGTAGAGTTAGCCCAAGTCGATATGAAGCTTAATCATCTTTTACGACATCTACGAACGAAGTAAGGGTTGGCAGTACTCGTCGTCAAAAAAAAACAAGGTTAAAATAATCTCCTTATCTATATTATTATATATAACCTACCTATTAATAAATGGAGAGCCGGTTTATTTGTTCGGTTAGAAAAAACTTAAATGAAAAACAGATGATTTTCTGTAAAGTCGATTTACGGATGATAATTTTACGTGATAAGAAAACATTGATGAAAAATTGTATATTTTTATGAATTGAATAAACATAAATAATGGCAACCACTTTAACTTGTCACTTCATTTTATAAACAGTTGACAAAACAGTTCACTTCCAATTCTTAAAATGCAAGAATTAATTACCTTTTTTGCCGCAATTGTTGTTGTAATAAACAATGGAAACCACATTAAGTTTTCCTTTCACCTTTTAAACAATTCATGTATAGGTTGTGTGCTGCCGCTGTCTCTCTTCTACTCGGACGCATCGATGGAGTGAAAGAGAGATAGATGCGTCACAAACCGAACGCTTAGGTCAATCGTTCCTCTCGCTCGGCTCAGGCAAAACGTGACACTTTTACGTGCGTGCAGTTCATCGATTTATAAAGACGTTATTACGTCAAAAGTGAAACGAATTTTTTATGCAATTTCTTTACTGCTATACGCTTAAAATTATACATACAGGTACATGTCTGAAGTATATATGTTATAACCCACCTGTCTAGGCTGATAGAGCTAATATTATAGGTGCAGCTGGCATGAATTATTCCTGAGTCGAAAATTAGTGATAATATTCTTATGCTTAGACAACAGTTAGTACCGAAATATTAGCAGTACTTACAAGCGTATTTTCAGTTAGCTTGGAGATCAAAGGCGTCACAGTATTATTTCACTATTAGGGATAGCATGAATACCAATATTCTTCTGTCTGAAGTAGAATATATCTGGAGATCATGGGAATTATGACTAAACAGCTTATCCCCTCTGCTGGGAGTCTAGTCTTCGTCGTAATGACCTTGACGTTGTGTTAAACAGTTTGCAAATCACCTTAGGTATATGAACCTTGTACCAATACGAGAGAATTTATGGGAGTATATGGGGGTTTAGTCTCAAATAAAAAAAAACTACCATCTCCATAAAACAGTACGTACTACCATATGCAATTAAACTTGCTGCTTTGTATATTCTAGCTATACACGTGTTAGTTGTCCTGGTAGGAAGCGCTACTACACTTTTGAAGAACCTTACCTTTAGAACCTATTATTGTCGCCTTAAATTATCACCCAAAGTTTATTGTAATTTACAGTAATTGGAGACGGACGGTATGCATATTTTTTTTTTCATAAAAACGGAGAAAAGTAGGAACCATCATGCCCGAGTAGCAGAGAGAGCTGGTAAAAGCTCTCACCGTTCACTCAATAGTTCGGGCAAAGTTGTCATAGCCCTGTACGAACTATAGTTCATAGTCACACAAAAAAAATGATGCCCAAGCCATTTAAGTGGTGTGAATGCACGATCATGCTCAATTCGTACTTATGTAGTCCATTTGATACATTTTTGATGTGAAACATCTATAGGCGAGGTGTAAACCTGGTTGTTGGCGTGGTGATACAAGCTGTGGCGACGCCTCCCTACGCTTTAAGTATGATAGAATATTATGTACTACACCGGGGTTGAGAGCCCTAAAGTGCTCGTCCACAGTCCGGTTAAGCTGTGATAGCCCTCTCGGCTAACAGTGAGCGCAGTGGATACGTTTTAGTGGGTATTCTAGTCCCGAGGCTAGCGAGTCTCACACTCCTCGTTCCGAGGGGTGGTGCGTAAAAGCATTTCGAACCACTGCGTAATAAAAAAATTAAAAAAATACAAATAAAAAAATGTACTACACGTAGTAGTGTGTGAAACGTAGCGAAGCGACGTCGTGCGCAAGCGACTGTGGACAATCTCTGGCCACACTGAGCTAGCATAATAATTAATATCTGGAGGACCAACCCTTGCTCGGTATTTTCTTATTAGTGTGTTTGGAAGATATATTTAAATATAATTAAAATAATGAAAAAATAAATTAAAAAGGCAAAAGTACAAAAATAGAAAATAAAATAATGTATCGAGCAAAAAAGGAGCCAAAATCACGTTTGTCGTATGGGAGCACCCCTTAAATATATATTTTATTTTGTGTTTTAGTATTTGACGTTATATCGCCAACAGAAATACTTACATCATCTGTGAAAATTTTTGTCTGACTGCTGTGTAACTATTATGGTTCATGGATACAGCCTGGTGATAGACAGATGGGCGGACGGACGGCGAAGTCTTAGTTATAGATTGCCGTTTTACACTTTTGGTACGGAACCCTAAAGAGGTTGAACTCACATAAAAGCTTGGTACAATGGAAATACTTTTTAAAATTGGAATGTCTCAAAAGTCACAATACTGTATTAACACGGCATTTGAAAGTTTCTAAGCTATAAAAAGGTCATACACTTTTAGGACACGGCGTCATAGCAACGTAGAGTTTGAAATTTTAAATTGTTGGACAGCAATTTTCTAAGCCGAATATTGTAATTGAGAGCCATGATAACAGTAGTTTCTCTTTATGATGTAAAGATCCACTATGAAAGGATCGGGGAATTAGTCCGTCACCCGCCGAGAGGCCGACCGCGTGAGGAAAGACCGACATCCTACCCGAGGGGGGGACATCGGTCGAGGAGAGAGTACTCCTCAGGGGTATTCCGTCGGTCCGACCACTGACGTCAAGTCACTCTGCTCCGGTGGTCGACAAAGGCGACGTCACGGGTGGGTTACGGGTGTGCGTGCTTACGCCCCTCTGTCACCCCGGACGGAGTGGTGCGAGGAGTGCGCCGACCGTAGGCCACCCCAAAAAAAAGGGGTGTCACAGAGTGTCAAAGTTTGTCTGGGAAAAAAAATATCATTATAGATTCTTTTCAAATTACGTACAAATATTCTACTGAAAAAAAAATATTAATACGTTTTCCACCATTATCAATTTTCATCTCCTAAATGAGTAAACAGAGTAAAAGAGTAACACTTAGTATTGGATTTAATTCTGCGGTGATACATTTATTTCCTTATAGGATTAAAAATAACCACAAATAGGTTACTACACAGTTAACTTTTGTGTCCTAGAACTACACACTAAAAAGAGTATTCTGGAAATCAGTCTCTCTGAGGATATATTTCTTCCCAATAATTTTCTGGACACACTACGGTTGTTCCGCCTGAGGCGACAGAAGGGCGACGTGTGGTCCTATAACCCACCGTGCTAGCTCTCCATGGCTATTGGGGCAGCCACGGATTGAACGAATGCCCAAATCTCCGTTTCTTTAACAACCGTGGTCGGCCCGGCAGATTACTCTTTCGGGTACCATCGCCATCAACGCCGTACCAAAAATCAAGAGGTCCGCTGGGGCGTCGGTCTCACTCGATATATGTTGAAAACGGAAATATATTCTTTCGTAAGGGTTTAAAATATGGCTTAACTTTTGCTTTGATAATTTCACTCTACAAAATAAACAATTAATTATTTCTAACGGGGTCGCACAATAGTTTGAGTTGGTTAAGAGAGTTCTGTTTCTTATACGGGAAACTCTCCATGGCCTGTTTCAAATTAAATTCCCCCAGCAGTCTGGTTCTTGCTCAAAGAGGTAATACCGTAATATTCTGTATAAAGAGATTCTGCACTAATATGACAACCGAAACAAAAGATATTTCGTTCACTATTGGACTAAGCCTACAGATGAGACGAGTGTCACAATCGCTACGCTTGGCATGTGAGTTAGCATGGCAGTGGGGTGTTATATAGAGATGCGAAAAACGGCTCACTGAAAAGAAAAGAGAGAGATATAGCTCTTTTGATCAAAAGAACTATATCACTCTTTTAGCTCTTCTAAATAGTTCACTTAGTTCATATATATCCTGAGTTCATTTAGCTCATCAAGAGAGCTAGTATTGAGTTACCTCCTTTCAGTTTAATAACTTTAATCTTTAGTTACCTCTTTTCATTTCAACTCTTTCACAGCTCTAACTCTTTTGAATAGTTCAAAGTCTGAACTACGCGATCATTAAGCGATAAGCTTGATATGCATGAGCATGTAAATTTTGATTGGTGATCGCAGGATGAGATATAAATATTTATAAAAAAAATTGAAATGTCTGTTTGTAATTTAAATTGTTAAAAACAGCTTTTTACTTCATGTTTATGAGAGTATTTTCGTTACCTACATTAATAATTTTAGCTTTTTTTTTTGGGTGGGCTACGGTCGGCGCACTCCTCGCACCACTCCGTCCGGGGAGACAGAGGGGCGTAAGCACGCACACCCGTAACCCTCCCGTGACACCTCGCCTTCGTCGTTGGACTGACCACCGGAGCAGCGTGAACTTGACGTCCCCCCCCTCTCCTTGACCGACGTCCCACCCCTCGAGGAGGACGTTGGTCTTTCCTCACGCGGGCAGCCTCTCGGCAGGTGACGGAATAATTCCCCGGTCCAGTCACCCGCGGCCTCAGCTAGGGCGGCATCAGACGCAAGTAATCACGACTGCGCCGCCCCAGTCGCCGAGGAGAAGTTCCTCGCGCACGCGCTCCGCCGCCTCCTTCCGCGAGACTACTGCCTCGCAGAAGGTTGCGACCGCGTTCCAGTTCCTGACGCTGTCGAGCATCGCCCTGGTGATGGTTGCCCAAGCGGCACAAACCTCGAGCGTATGCTGCGCCGTATCCTCGTCGCAATCGCAGTGGTGGCAGGACGGTGTACTCTCCCTCCGGACGACCGTGTGCAGGTATTTGGCGAAGCACCCCGTGCCACCGTTTTAACCACTGCATCAGCACCGGCCGGAAGGCCTCCACGGTCCGCACACCGAGGCCTCTCCAGCCGGACTGCCCAACGGGCAATGACGTCTCGGCGGGCGTCAACGCGCCAGGCGGTGAGCTCCCTCAGCGAGACCGCCCGCCCTTCGCTCGCACCCCCGACACCCGCCGATACAGGTCGGCGAGCATCTCCGACTCCAGGTCCCACGGGGGAGTCCCGGTCAACAGGCACGCCGCCTCCATCGCCACCGTGCGGTACCCGCGTATGGCCCTGACCGCCATGGCCCTCTGTGATCGCCACAGAAGAGCCCTGAGTGGGACGGTCAGGGACCCCGCCCACACCGGTGCACCGTACAGGGCCATTGACCGGACTTAATAATTTTAGCTGCCAATCTGTGTGTCTGTTTGTACCAGCTAATCTCTGAGACGGTTGGGCCGACTTAAACGGGACTGGCAGGCTTGATTATTGGCTGACAGTATCGACAGCATCCAGAAATTTGACGGCTTGCACTAATAATTATTATTATTATTATTGAATACTGTTATTCAAAGATGAATATTATATTTTTAAAATACCTTTTTATTTATCAAACACTTTTTTTTGTTGAACATATAACTTGTACGTTTATTGCTCGCAATAGTCGCAATGCATATGGGAACATGCTCAATACTTTTTCTGTGCGGCGGTGATTGGCATAGATCGGCCAATTTCGGTCGTCGACACGATATGACGACATGAGTAAAATAGCCGATTGAGCCGTTGAACTATTAACTGAGCTACTGTGGGCTACACTGAAATCAAAGAGCTAGTTCATTTGTATCTCTCATTCAGGAGCTACCCAAGTTTCTAATTTATAGTATATTGTCTATGCTCAAGTCTAGTGTTAATTATTGCCCAGGAAGAGGCTGCAGCACATTCTGCTGGTGAGATCAACACCAAAACAGTCAAATAAGAGTTGGCGATAATTATATTCTTATCCTATCACCATACGGTCAATAGAATATTAAAGGCAGTGTAATTTGTAGAATGAAGAAAAATATAAAACTACGCTGAGTTATTATGGTTCAATAGATTGATAGAGCCTGTCACAAAAGAAAAAGACTGTTTAAGGTAGACCTTAAACAACCTTTTCTTTGGTGACAATTAATGGTAACAACTTGAGTTGCAGACGGACTTTCATTACGAATAACCTATTTAATATGCAGAAATGAAATATAATGCTGTGAGTTATGAAAAAAATTATGCAATAGGTACTTTGTTATATTTAGATGCTTAATCTAACAATGCATTTGGATGAAGAACCTTGTATCATACATACATACATACCATCACGCCATGTCCCTTGCAGGCTAGGCAGAGAGAACAGAGTACCTGAGAACTCTATCCTTGCATACTTCACTCGCTTCCTCAACATTCATAATTCTCTTCATACACGCTCGCCGGTTTCGGAGACTCTTGACTCCACCTTCCTTCAGTACATGGCCGATGTGGTCTAGGTAGCTTAGTCTCGGTCTCCCCCGGTACCTACATCCTTTCACTTTCGCATTGTATATCTTCTTAACCAAACGTTCGTTCGGCATTCCTTCCACATGTCCGAACCATCGGAGCATTCCCTTTCGCATCTTTACACCAATACTTTCTTTCATACCTACTCGCTCTCTTACGTCGTCGTTACGAATGCGATCGATCAGCCTAACTCCACAGATTTTCCGTAGAGATCGCATTTCGACCGCATTAATTTTACTTTCATACTCTTTTCTGCATACCCAACTCTCACTTCCATACAGTAATGTTGGGACAAGCACTGCATTATGTGTTGCTACACGTGCCTTCTGGCTGAGGTGGTGGCTACCGAGAAGTTGCCCCAACGCTCCGTTCACTCTATTTCCCGCATTCACTCTTCGCTCTATATCAGTGGCGTACCTTCCATCTCGGCTAAATCCACATCCAAGATATACAAATTTATCCACTTGCTCCAGTACATCATTACCTATTGTTACTCTTACATCTGTTCTGGCTTCATCTCTTTCAAAGACCATTATTTTGGTTTTGCTCACATTCACGCGTAGACCCCTTTTCTTACAATCTTCTGTCATTGTGTCGACTAGAGTGTGCAGGTCAGTCGCTGACTGTGCCAGAAGGACTGCATCATCTGCATATAGTAGAGCAGTGACCACTGAGTCGCCCATCTGGACTCCCACATTCATATCGTTCAACCTTTGGAGACATTTATCCAGATATGTGATAAAAAGCCTGGCTGACAGAACGCACCCCTGCTTAACGCCGATATTGACGTCAGACCAGGGCGACATTCCATCATCCAGCCGCACACAGGCTCTACAGCCCATGTAACTGGACTGCACAGCCCGTAGCAGTTTACCGTTAATACCATACAGCGGTAAAATGTCCCAAAGTTCCTTTCGTGCCACCGTGTCAAATGCTCTCTCCAGATCCACAAAACTGCAGAAAACCCTCTGACCTAGAGCCAGATGCTTCTCCACAATGTTGCGCAGAGAGAACACTTGATCCATGCATCCCCTTCCACTCCTGAAACCTCTTGTTGTTGTGTCTCACACAGTAAACCATCGGACACCATCCTCATTCTCCTTTCAATAATTTTACCGTACACTTTTGCTGCCAAACTAGTCAAGCTTATGGTTTTGTAATTTGCGCAGTCATAACGTGAACTCTTATTTTTAAACAAAGGCACGATGACTGCGCTATTCCAGTCCCTGGGAACTATTCCCGAGCTCCAACATAAATTGAGGAGCAACAGGAACGCCTCCCAGACACAGGAGCCACCAAGCTTGATCATCTCGGCAGACACCATATCAATGCCCGCTGCCTTACCATTTTTCAAACTTCTTATCGCCCATTCAACTTCATCCATACTAATGCCATCGGAGGACGCCGGTGCTGAATGTTGATCTACTAACCCACACGCGACACCGGCGCCAACCGTAGTATCCGCATACATATCGCCAAAATATTCACTCCATCGGCTTAACACGTCTTGTGTTTGTGTAAGAATGTCTCCACCTTTAGACCTTATTTTATTCATTCTGAAGGCTGACTAACCACCCCGAGACTTCTTCACCTCCCTCCAAAAGAGTTTTTAGTCAGCCTATCTTCTGCACTCATATTTGCTCTATCACGTTTCTCTTTCACTAAAGCCTTGGTGTCATTCTTACATTGCCGATATATTTCTTTCTTCTGTTCAGTCATACTGTCACTCAGATTCAAAGAAGAGACATAGTCCAGCCACGCTTTCTTCTTTTGCTCTACGAAAGCTGCCACCTTGTATCCATGGACATAAATAAATATTAATAATTAAAAAGTTATCAGAGTGTTGGCGGGAAGCTCTTAAATTATATTCAATATTTGAGTATTTTATTTATATATATATAATGATTTTGCTCACATTAATGTAACATAATGCACAGAATGTGTAGCAAATACGATTTAACGGCGCTTAACGTTTGTTTTCACAATCTGTCAATATTTCGAAAGAAATCTGGAATTGAGTGGCTATCGATGATACTATTATGGTTTATTGACCGACAATGATTTTGAACAGGCTATATGAAAAAACTGGAAAACTGTTAGGTTAAATAAAGAAAATTGTATCAGACTTGGCTGTCTGGGTTTGGTCCACTTTGTCCGTTCAAAAGGACGAATTAAAAAAATATAATTTATCAGTTATCCATATCCTACTCTTATCATAAAATTAAAAACTCATAATTTTATATTTTAAATATATTTATTATACTATAGAATTTACTCATCAACCGTTATCTTAATATACCTGCAGCAATTTTTACATAATTATATTTTTAAAATATAAATTCCTGATAATAGATCCTTGATTCAATGCGTCAGCTGTTTTGGACTTTATTTTTATCTATGAGCTGTACTTTTCAGCGTCGATCTCTAGTAGTCAGTCCATAGGCCTATTATTTCATTATCACATTCTATAATTATTTCAACGAGGGCTTCATTTTCATGATCTGTTGCTAACTTGCTAATCAATTCAACCAACCGTATTAGGATATTTATAGCGATAAGTTAATTATAATTCGTGATAGTGATAAGGACATTGTGATAACAAGCCTTAAATTTATTCTTTTAAGTCTGAAGTGTGGAAGAAGTAGGACCTAATTTATTTGCGTAATAATGGCTGTGACAGTGCACAATAATGTGGTATCAGGACCTGAAGAACGAGGCATTCCAGCGCATTTATCTTATGGTCAATTTCTGTTTGATCAGATCAAAAATGGTGGAGATAATATAGCTTTAGTAAGTAAACAAACCCCAGCGTAATTTTCAATAAGTAAATACATCAAAATGTAATTTTTTTCAATAAATAGATACATGTAAAATTCAATCACATTCAGCTAATTTACCTCTAATATATTTTTAGCATATTATTTTATTTGACTGTCCTTTATACAATTACAATTTTGTGTATCATAATAGACCACTGCTATACCTATCATTTCACTATTTTATAAATGGAATTATCATATATTATTTTAACAATTTATTTTTCTAAATTCATGGTATAGTAGATTAATTACCATTGCATAGGAGGCACCAGCCCAAGCAATTAATGTTACTTATATATGGGCTGAAAAAAATAAACCCATTCCATCTTGCTTGAAGTACCCTTCAATAAATTTTCAATAGGAACTATAAGGTCTAGTCTATTTTACTAAGCTATGATAATAAGCTCTTTGATGAGAATGAAAAATATTCAACATGCTAATTGCTACATTTATGCCAAACCATAGTAATAAAATCAATAAAACGAATTAATTTCAGGTCAATGCTGAAACTGGGGAGTCAATTACTTATAAGTACATACTCCAGAATAGTGTAAACCTTGCTGCCAGTTTACAAAAACTCGGATTGAAGAAGGGTGACCTTGTAGGTTTAAGCAGTGAGAACAGATTTGAGTTTATAGTAGCTGCACTTGCTGTTGTATATTGTGGAGGAGTGTTGTCAACCCTCAATATTACATATACACCTGGTAAATATTGATATTCTTTGGAGCCTATATATTATTACTATTTGTGATGTCTCTGCCAGAAGATGCAAATTAGCCTACCACACCACTTGGAATAAATGTGTGGGCATAGGGTTTTATATTTAAATTTTCTTTGCTTACAATGATATGCTATGAAAGCTTAATCTATTATTAGGATGCCCATAAGAGAGGGAAGGCACCATTGTATACTTACTATCCCCATATGGAAATATTAATATTGACAGATGTTCCCAATGTTTTACTCCCATTATGGTAATCAGGATTTTCTGGAGATGTAGTGCATAAATGTGGCCTTTATTGACTGGTCCCACCTAAACTCATAATTATAACACTACCAATACTTAATTCCGATTTAGCATATTTTTCACTGTTTCGAACCAACTAAGTAATCAGGTTCTTTTCAAAGATTGCCCACTCCCATAATGTTTAATGTGCTGTACTTTCCAGTGTGTGTGCAGTGGATCCTTCCACTATATATGATATCATCAATATGAATTACATCTAGATTTAGCTTGGTGATTAAACAAAAATTGTCCTATGAATCGGGCTCTTACTCAGAAGTTGATACTCACACACCACTATGCCATCTGTGCAGACTGGACTACTGGATTAATTTATTCTTTTTGAGTATATAAGCTATTTATTTATAAAATGTCTTCATATTCATTTAGGATAAAGTTATAATATTATACATATTTATTTCTTTTTCAGGTGAATTATCCCATCTCTTTAAAATAACAAAGCCTAAATTCGTCTTTATTTCACCAATAACATCACAGAATATCTATGACTGCTGCAGTGAACTACCTTACACTTGCAAACTTATTATGTTCGGGGAGTATGATGTTGTACCTGACTGTATTATGTATAATGAGCTGATCAAGGACTATGTTAATGTGGATGATTTTACATTAATTGATGTAAATGGAGTTAATGATACTGTAGCTGTGATGTGTTCATCGGGCACTACCGGTTTACCAAAGGGTGTTATGCTCACACATGTTAATTTCCTTACGCTATCAGCCCATATGAAGTAAGTTGTAATTTTACTATTTATTATATCACAATGGTCAGATTATACCGCTTATCGGACGTTGCAGTGTTGGTCACCTCCAACCAGGTGGACCGACAACCTGTTTGGTCAAAAATTTGTTATTGCGTTTTATGTTGAATATTCCACCTCTGCCATTTTTGTTATTTGCTTACATCATTTAATCGACTTTTGTGAGATCCATAGGTTCCAAACCAAAAGTAAATAATTTGAATGACAATAATAATTCGGATATTATATAAAGCTATAAGGTAAAAATATATATATACATATATAGTAATATCATGGCGATAACTGTCATCTAGCTGAATTACATAATAAAGTAGCATTCTCAATTTGTCATCATATGACAGAACAACATGCATCACCAATTTCTTTTCCTAATTCTCATTCCTTTATCCCTGAAGAAAAAGGTGACTCAAACATTATATAAGGGTCACTTATTTAAGTGAGGCAAATATTGTATACAGGGAACAATTACAGGCTTAGGACTTACAATTATTTTTTATTTAGAAAAGATCCCAACCCTGCACTAATCCTTGTATTGCAGGAGACTTTACAAACATATAATTAACGCAGGCAAATGTTGGAATCAAACCAATGACACTGACACAGAAGGTCAGTATCTTAAACACTACGCCATCTGTGCAGACATTGCCAATCTATTAGCAGAAAATGTTGCACACATTGCACTATTTAGAATTGGTAATAAAGTTGTGTAGCTCCTGAGTGAGTGATATAAAAGAGCTATATCACTCACATAGACACAATCTATCACTCACTCACTTTACCGCCGAATATATCACTAGCTCAGTTCTAGTTCATCGCTCACTTCGCATCGCAGAATGTTTCACCTCTCACAAAATGAGCGAGATAGGTGCGTTGCGTGGCCGGCCGACGAGAATGATATTTCACGCTGTTTTCGTATCGATGTAATTAAGTTGTCAAAAGAGAATACACTCTATTTCCTTAGCTATAAAGTTTAATAATTAATATTTATTATTAGAAAATAGATTTTAGAAAATAGATGAATTTGACAAAATCTTCTAAAAAATATAATTATCTGAAAAGTAAATTCGAAACATTATCAAGCTAATGCGAAAAATGAGTTATAGATTTGTTTGAGCGATTGATTTAAAGTGAGCGATAGATTTAAAGTGAGTGATAGATTTAAAGTGAGTGATAGATTTAAAGTGAACGATCTTTGAAAGTGAGCTAGAGGAGTGATTTAATAATGTGGTTGACTGCTGAGCTAAGTGAGCTAAATGAGTGATATGTATCTTTACACTCAAAAGATATGTATCACTCTTTTCAGCGCAGTGATCTATATTGCGCATGACTAATTGGTAATTAGGCACACTATATTTATACCACTATACCCAACTATGCAGTATATTTTAATAATTCATTAATAATGATTATTTTACAGTTTACTAATTTACCTAACAGACATTGAGATACAGCATCTCTATAAATTAAAAATAAAATTCCTTGAAATCAATCAGCATCACCGCCACCTATCGGATTTTAATGCATTATTTTTATTGATATATTTACTTTGTATTATTACGTTTGTATTATGTATATATAGAAACAATTGTATTATAATCAGACAAAAACACAAATGCTGGCAACTGTGTTTTTCACATGCCAGGGTGGATCCAAGCTGTACGTCTGAGGTACCTGATATCCAACTATGTGGCACCTTGGAATCAACTGTACTGTGCCGCACATACTGTATCAAGGTTGTAGCAAAATTTAAACATATAGTATGTCTACAATGTGTAGATGAAGGGCAGCTTGAAGTGATTTATATTGTGCGAAAAGAAAATTGAGGAAATTAGTCGCGTTTATTGCAGTCACTCAAGGAATGCGTTTCATAATTACCAATTCAAATAACCAGCAAAATGATTACAATTCAATAATTTTATTATACCTACTCACTGATTTGATAGTGATCTCTCAGTGCCCACCTGTGGTCAGAGGGCGTCCATTAATTACGTGAGGTATTTTTAAAGATGTTTGACTCCCCTTCCCCCTTGGTGAGATGTTGTAAGATTTTCTCAATCCACTCCCCAAGTCCTCAACCTCACGTGAGATTTATCAAGATTTGTACTTCCCCCCCTCCTAATACCTCAAGTGAGATTCAGTAAGACTCGGCTCGACCAATACCTAACGTAATTAATGGATGCCCCTTAAGTCATTAGTCATTTATATATGCATATATTATATTAATAGCTTTAAATTTTTTCCAGGTATTATTTTGATTATGTACAACAAAAGAAAAACAATGGTATAGTAACAGGTTTATCGTTAATACCATGGTTTCATGCTTACGGCTTTATCACTACATTTGCTGTGATGGCAATGAATATGAAGATAGTCTTCCTAATTCGTTTCGATCAAGAACAGTATTTAGAAACCATTCAAAATTATAAGGTAAGTTTTCTCTATCCATATACGTCGGATTGTCTATAATGGTCTTCTAACACAAGCCTTTCACTATAGCTGGGAAGTTGGTTACTACGCTGCGCTGGTTCAGCTCGTTGAAAAATAGTTTTATTCGAGGTTTATTAATCTCGCAGCGATATTATCAGGTAAGTATTAGTTCACGACCATTAACAGCGTTTTCCATCGCAAGCGACATATAATACTGTATTAGGTAAATTATATGAAAAGCCAAATAGATGTACTCACAGGTCTCGATAAAGTAAATAAAATGATACAGTCACTTTATAAGCACTTATTAAACAAATTTGCCGCTTCGGGGGCGTCCATTAATTACGTAGGGCATTTTTGAGGATTTTTTGACCCTCTATCTACTACATCTCACCAAGAAGGGATCCTTGGTGAGATGTCGTAAGATTTTTCTAGATCCCCTCCCCCTTCCCCAATCTCACGTGAGATTTTTCAAAACTTTTACTTTGGTGTACAGGTTTTTAACTTTCTTTTGACTTAACTTTCACAGTATACACCGTACAGTATACATTTTCTGCTAAAAAAATTACGTGATATTTCACAGAATTAATCCTCGTGAGTGCAAAATTGTTTATTACTCTTAATATTGTAATATATTTCCAGATTAACATGACTACAATAGTGCCACCATTAGCTGTGTTCCTAGCAAAACATCCTCTAGTCCTTAAATATGACTTGTCATCATTGGTCGAGGTATGGTGTGGGGCAGCACCATTATCTAAAGATATTCAGACAGAAATCTCCAAAAGGTATTTATTAGCATTGTCATTTTATTACGGACCTCATAAAAATGTTTTTTTTTTGTGATAACTATATGCGCAAGTAATTTATTTAATCATTCGCTAATTTTAGTTTTATATTTTACTAGCTGCCCAGACCTATACCTAGTCGCTAAAAAGCTATCCTTGTTGGAAGGTCGTGATGCTGTCCACATATACTTGTCTATGATGCACTGAAGTAATATATAACACATATACAAGTAAAACAATGTTTTCAAGTATTATTTACGTTTTAATTAATTAATTCCTCTCCCCTCTTGGATCTTGTGCAGTACTGACGTGTTTATTGTATCGCTTTATTGCCTAAATTAAATATTAATAGTTGTAAATTCAGTGCAAATATTCGGCGCACAGAAATGATGAAGATTCAGCGCGCCTAAGTTCGGTCCGCTGTGTGCTTGCGCTTATGTGAGTGTGAATATAATAAATATTATCACAACTTGAAAATAACTAATGTCACACATAAACAATTAAGAGCTCAACATTGACTGGACGGAATTAATACATGTACTAATCTCTCGATTGCTAGCCATTTAAGCTGACCTCTGGGGGCTACGTAAAGTGGACGGAAAAGGATTATATACGAAATACTCGATCGATGACCATTATAATTGACCTCCGTATACACATCGTGACTCCTAATTGCTTGCAGCCTAGTACTTTTTATTTCACTAGTATCTACAATAATAATGCCCAAGTTGCGACGAACACCGCCACCAGTAGTGCCTGTAATTAACACTGGAAGTCCACATAACACAGCTGGCGCATCCTCAACATCCACATCCTCTACGTCTGTAACTGTCGACTCGTATACTCCAACCAATACATTACATTCCTTGAAAATTGCCCAGAGTGGATCGGCGCCGAACCTTACCGATCTCACAAAAGAAAATGTTACACGCAAACGTAAACACGATAACGAACATGAGCGCTTTATGAACGATATGCAAAAGCTGCTCAGGTCACACTCGGAGCATTGTGAAACACGTAGTAACAAAACTGATGCCACACTGAATGCATTGCAAAATATGATGATGGAAGTTCTCAAACAAAACTCTGAAATTAAGGAGTCCATCTCTTATGTATCGCAACAATACGAGGATATGAGGATAAAAATAGACAATTTAGAATCAGAAAGGGTAGTGTACCGCAAGCATATTTACCAGCTAGAGGAAAGAGTTGACAGCCTGGAGCGCATGTTGTACTCAAAAAAACTAGAAATTAAGAATGTTCCTTTAACGCTAAACGAAAAAGTGGAAGATCTCTGCTCGATTGTTCTGAGTTCGGCTAACGCTGTGGGTGCCCCCCTTCAGCGTGCTGAAATAAAAGAGGTGTCCTGTATTAACAAGAAAGATACTACATCCAAAATTATTGTCGATTTAGCTAGCATTGCGATCAAAGATAACATAATAAAGAAAACAAGACAATTTAATTCTACCAATAAGCTCAATAAGCTCAACACCTCGCACCTGATGATGGACGGGCCTCCCACACCTATTTATGTGTCAGACTACTTACCTCCACGAACTCAGCATATCTTCTACCTAGCTAGAAAATTCGCAAAAGAAAATAGCTATATGTATTGCTGGACCACTTCGGGTAGAATCTTCTTGCGAAAAAATGATCATGAGAAGCAAATAGTTGTAAGTAGTGAACTAGACCTCGAAAATCTTGTATCTAAAATATGACTAAATCACGTCATTATTTTTATCAATGTAAAATTAATAGATAACTTGTCCATTTCTTTTACTTATGGGCACTCGAGTTATTTTTACTCACACGTATACATAAACATTTATTCAATTAACAACTACGCATCACCATACAATTATCTCAACTTCACACATTCTACATTTTCAATAAAATACATTAAAAGTAAACATACACAAATAAGAAGTTCAATTAAAATATACTCTTCATTCATAAATATAAATAAAAATACATTTTCTAACTTATTAATAACACTTTTTTATTCCATCTTATCACTAAACATAAGTTTCGTTTATTTAAATATTATAAATTGTTTAATAAAGTTGGATCCTAGGGCCTTGCATACTTATAACTTTGAATCCCGTAAAAATGTCATAAAATGCATAAGTACATTCTTTTTCTTAACTATTCAGTGTTATGGTCAATATTGTTGGATGGTCTTTTTACGAATAATGTTGAAATTAAATACAACTCATTTAAATTTTCTTACTACAAATATACTCAAAACTAAAATTTGTGATATTTTTTTATACATTAACTTACGCAGCATGACTAACATTGCACATCTTACTCACTTCTTACATACTGCATTTATTATATACGCGAACTCAACTACTCTTTATTATTATTTAATTTTACATTACCCTAATATTACCAACATGCACGAATTTTCTTGTATAAAAATATATGATGCCAAACATATATATATTCATCCATCAGATACTTTAAGAAGATATCTTGCTACATATTTAGAAAACATACTTTATCTAAAACCCGTCCCCATCTATTCTAAACACATTATCACACATTTTCTCAAATCACATCGTATAACACACGTATACATAATATTTAATTTCAGTATTGCCATTTACACCACTATCTCACAATTGGCTTATTTAGATATCGTATTTAAGTTAAAATTTATACCTTCACCTGGCATAATTATGGTTATAAGTGCCAATGTATCTCTACACTGTGATTTTATCCTACAATTTCATCCTACCATTGAGAGAAGCTGTAATTATATTCTTATATTCTATAAACCGTATTACCAATCTCAACTCTATAATCTTAAATATGTGAAGTCGCACTTGTTTGGGACTACTTTAGAAACTTTAATATTGTTTCACATTCGATGAAATAAATATCGCTAATGATATGGAGCACTCCACATGCAATGAATCTATGGAGTGTGATGTTGAGTTGGTTGCTAGCTTAGCTCCCCTCCACAAAACTGGCTTATCATTCCTTATACAAAATATTCGTAGTATAAATCGCAACTTTGAAGATTTCTTAGTATTATTAGAAAGATTAAAAATAGAACCAGACATTTTAATCTTTACGGAGTGTTGGTTAACCTGCAATACAACACTACCCCTCCTCGATAGTTACTCATGTTTTTATACCAAAATTTTACATAAACAAAACGATGGAGTTGTCGTATTTGTTAAAAACTCACTGAGTGTCTGCGTGGAAGAAATAACTTTAGTAGAAGCAAATTGTCTCATTATTAAATTAAAACCAAATACTGTTATCATAGCAATTTACCGATCGCCATCTTATAACAATATCAACCCTTTCCTACTGTCCTTAAATAATTTATTAAACACCTTATCTATTTACCAAAATATTATTCTTACTGGAGACATAAACATTCCTATCAATTCTGATAAGTCCAATGATAATACCGAACTTTATTTGAATCTTGCTGCTTTTCATGGCTTATTACCTGCTCATACACTCATTACTAGAGATTTAAGTGGTACGTGCATTGACCATGTACTCTTAAAAACAAATACACGAACGCTCACGCTTGTCCCTTTTTCTTCTGTAACTGATCATAGAGTCGTCATTTGTTTCCTCCAGGAGTTGGGCAAAGTCATCCACCACGAAAAAATTGTGTGTAACAAAGTTGACGAGAAAAAAGTCATCTCAGATATTCTACAACTAGACCTTAGACCGATTTACGTAGCAGATGATCCAGAAATTTCTATTAAGTATCTAATAAATAAGTTAACATCATCAATAGAACATAATACCACTGTTTGTAAAGCCAGCCGGCGTAAAAAGTTATTAAAACCTTGGATAACTCAGGGTTTGCTTCGGTCTATGCGTAACAGAGATTATCTACATTTAAAATCTAATAACAATCCCGAAAATGAAACCCTGAAAATAACCTACAAGCGGTACAGAAATTTTTGCAACTCCCTTATCAAAAAAGTTAAAATTGCTCATGACAGATCACTAATAGAAAACGCGGGTAATAACAACAGAAAAATATGGGAAGCTATTAAAAATATAACTTATACATCTAAATCTTCTAAGCAATATCCTACAGAACTTCTTAACCAACTGACTGACCGACAAGAATCTATCAACTTAGTTAACGAATATTTCACAAATACTGGTAAAATTCTAACAGAAAGTATATGCCAACCCACGTGTCACATAAGACAAAACACATATAATTCTTCCCATTCGTTTGTTCTTTTAGACACTGATGCTCAAGAAATAGAACTAATTATCAACTCTCTTAAGAGACACACTGCGGCAGGCTGGGACAAAATCTCCAATAACATTTTAAAAGAATTAAAACATCACCTTGCCCCACCGCTCGCTTTTATATTCAATTCCTGCTTTAAAAAGGGTATCTTTCCCTCATGCTTAAAAAAATCACTCGTTGTACCAGTTCATAAAGGGGGCAGCAGGAATAGTTTCAGCAATTATAGGCCTATATCTTTACTACCGGCTATTTCGAAAATCCTCGAGAAAATAATTAATCTTCGCCTTGTTAATTATTTGGAAAAATATGCAATTATTTCAGATAACCAATTTGGATTTCGACGCGGCAAATCTACTATAGACGCTGTTCATAATCTTACAGATTTCATTATGCAAACGATAGATGATGGTAAAAAGGCTCTTACTATTTTCCTAGACTTAGCGAAAGCTTTTGACACTGTCTCTGCTCCAATCTTACTTGATAAATTATATCGAATTGGCATAAGGGGTACTCAACTAAAACTCTTTAAAAGTTACTTGGAGGACCGGCTTCAAAAAGTTACTATTAATCAACTCACTAGTACCGACCTCCCGGTTACTTACGGTGTTCCCCAGGGAAGCATCTTAGGCCCTACTCTCTTTCTCATTTACATCAATGACCTCTGCCTAACATCGCTCACACATGGCAAATTAATTTCTTATGCTGACGATACTGCCCTCATTTTCACTGGCAACTCCTGGAAAGAAACCTTCCATGCTGCCCAAAAGGGATTAAATAGCGTGACAACGCAGCTACAAACCTCTCTTCTATCTCTAAACGCAACTAAAACAAAATACATTTGCTTCTCTATCCGGAACTTAGAACCACCAGCCAATTTTACACTGACCGCTCATACTTGTCCCAACTTAATTAATACTACTTGTTCATGCAAACCTCTTGAAAAAACGGCACATACTCAATATTTAGGCATAGAAATTGAATACAATCTTACTTTTAAATTACACATAGCCACTCTTAGTAATAGGATCCGTAGACTTTTAATCATCTTCAAAAAGCTTCGCCATGTTCTTACTCCACAATTGTTAAGATCAACCTATTTTGCACTTTGTCAATCTATTTCCACATATGGTATTGCTATATGGGGAGGTTCTCCGAAAACCATCTTAAAGCCGGTGGAAATAGCCCAAAGAGCGTTATTAAAGGTAGCCACTTTCAAACCCTATCTATATCCAACCACCTTATTGTACAAACATAGCGAAATGTTAAGTATACGCCAATTATATATCCTCACAACTGTCATTAGGCAACATAAAGAATTAAAATTTGATCCCTTAGTTCTGACAAAACGTAAATCTTATAATGTCTGCAAATCAACCCGTAGCTTTCGCACTTCTCATGCTCAAAGATTTTACAGTTTTCTGGGTCCCTATTTATATAATAAAATTAATATATTATTATCTTTATATCCTGAAACTACTCTAAATGTCAAACGTAAAACAATGAAATGGTTACTAACATTATCATATGATGAAACGGAAGACTTGATTACCATTTTAAGATAAACACATGTATGTACATACACACACACTCTCTATCACACACATACGCATAGGCACACACGCACGCACGCACACACACACACACACACGCACGCACACACACACACACGCACACACACACACACACACACACACACGCGCACGCACACATACACACGCACACACACACGCACACACACACACACATACACGCACACACACACGCACACACACACACACATACACACACAATTTGTTTACCTTAATCATAATTTAATTTTATTTTCTTTTTTTTATTTTTATATGATTGTTTGCCTTTCACAATTGTAATAACTTAAAATAATGCTAATGTACCAAAATTTATAAAAGGGAGAGAGCCTGGAGTTCTGTAGTACAGGTCTCGACCTAGTATAGACTCCAGACTCTCACAAGGACTTCGAACGATATTTGTTCAATTATTTGTATATCATTTGTAACTACTTTCCTTGTGAGACGTAAATAAATTCTTATTATTATTATTATTATAATTGCTATAGCCGCTAGTCCACCCTATCAATCCTAAAGTAAAAAAATTCGAGATCCGCCGTGCGGTTTCTTAGACTTTGTTTATTTAACATCAACTCGTCGCGTATACATCCTTGTCTTCCATTCCTTCATTACACGAAAAACAAACATAACGCATAATTGTTATATAAAAGCTCACATCTAGCCTAACTGGTTTCACGGTGTCGCTAATTGTAGCGATATTGTTTAAAATAATTACGAATACGGTTCCAGCAAATGATATATCCGCTTTTGTTTTGCTTTTTGGTGGACTATGGTCAAATTAAGGTAGCAAAGCGGCATTAGAATTCCCAACTTGCCGTAGTGGTGCGCCACTACCGTCATAATCTGACCTCTGTCTAGTGGACTGTACTTTCCGGTACCTACGCCTAACAAAAGGAGTATAGTAGCGTCTTGTCAGATAGACGATACCGATACTTTTGCTGATTTCTCGATAGTCGCTCGAGAACATGCATTGTATTCCGCCTACTGCTTATTTTTTTAATAAAACGCCCTGAACTAAGTAATAAATCCTAGTATCGCTTAATAGACGCAAATTACACCCAGACTCTTAACAAACTATTGTACTGTATGAATATAAATCGTGAAATCCTGCAATCCTGCTTGGGAAACGTATCCATGACAACGTGATCATCCCCCATCTGTGCATCAAGATGGTAAATTATTCGTTACCTCGCGATTGAAAGTTCCTCGTATTTGGGCTGAAATGTGATCTTAAATTGTTGACCTCATAAGGAAGTTCAATTTCTTAGTGTGCTATGGAAAAGGCAATGCACGAAAAATACCGAGAAGAACAATCTCTTAGGATATAATCCTAGCTACGAAAATTCGTAAAATCAATAGGTATGCTACATCGCTTGGAACCGTTAATCATTGGTGGGAAAAGGTCTCGAATGAGGACCGTAAATAGGGCTCCACGAGTTGAGACTGCTGGCAATCTATATATGGCAATAATGACTGCTTGCCATTGGATACAAGCCATCCTACATGACATTCTAGTGGAGTCCTAATGTGCTAAGGAAAACATTGATAGTATATGTATATATGTATTTGCGTGTATGTATGTATATCTGTGTATGAATGCATGTGTGTATGTATATATTTCTGTATTTTTTCAGGCTCTTTTTATATTGTCACAATCCTAATAGATTTACGTGTTTCCCAATGTAGCCAGTCCCAATGTACCATACATTTCGCTGGCAGAAATTGGTGAAAAATCAGCAGGTTGCCAATAAAAAAAAAAAGCTTTAATAGGTTGATAGATGGATGATTGGATGTGTATTCGGCATTTTGACACGCCCCTGACGTATATGCCAAGATTTGCTCTTACAGCTCTAAAAGTTTCTCATACGAAATGTATACTGGATAAACACCTCTGTTTTAGGACAGGCATAGATTTTATAAAACAAGGCTACGGTCTCACTGAAGTAACTATGGCTTGTCTTGTTGACCTAACGAGTGGGGAGAAAGTTGGATCTTGCGGAACTCCAGCACCTGGTATGAAGGTGAAGGTAAGTACAGTGGTTATGGTATAATAGTAAATAGGATAGCATATTTTTGACGTGTCATATTACAGCGAAGATAATGCAGCTGAATTCTGTAACAGTATATGAGTGAAGCTTTATTTATGCAAAACAAACTTATTTCAAGGGTTAGTTGTAACTATTGTAGGATTTTAACTCAAGATTTCATCTATCCTACCGCTGTAGGTCGCCATATTGCGCACAACTTACTGGTTAAGTAGTACTTAGACTGCCTAAGATTATTTAGTAAGTTATATGCAAGTATACGTGAACCAACTTATTGATCAATAATCTTGAAGGCTTGTAGTGTACCCCATAGGGCACGAGCCTCTTCTATATAGCTTACTACACCAGGTTGACCAGAGTTGCTATACATATCCGGGTTTTATTACGAATTTTCCTTTTTTTTCAAGTGATGTTATCTGCTTACATCTCTTTATTGATTTTTATAATACCCATGGGCAAATGATGGTAGCTATAGTATTTTTAATCTATCACCACGCAGGATTACAATAATCTTCACTTATGTTCTCATATATTTTGCTCTATAACTGAAGAAGGCTAGAGTTACAAAACCGGTAGGTACTCATCATCATCTCAGCTCACATATGTCCCACTGTTGGGCACGGGCTTCCACCACAATGGAAGTGAAATTAACCTACTATACCGCGTCAGTCGTGTTGATATAGGGTTTTATTTCGAGTTTTCCTTCTCTTGCACAGATGCCATATGCATATTATATCCCTTAGTCGTCTTTTATGATACTCACGAGTAAGAGAGGGGGTGGTGAATTGTATTCTTATTGCGTTACCGCACGGAAAACTGGTACTAATATTTGGTAAAACTTTCCTAAAGGCACAAACAATTTCGCGCCTGACGGTTTATAAAGTTCAACCAAACAGATGAACGAACATCGAACACATCTATAACGAAACCAAAAATTTTAAGTAATGTTTAACGTTTTAGGTGATAGACATAGAAAACGGTAAAACATTAGGTCCTGGACAAGAAGGTGAATTGTGGATTAAATCACCGTTGCGTATGAAAGGCTACATGGGCGATCAGGCCTCAAGTGACGCATTATTCGACAGCGAAGGTTACGTGCGAACAGGAGATATTGGCTACTATGACACTGAAGGCTATTTTTACATCGTCGACAGACTCAAAGAACTTATAAAATACAAAGGCTTTCAGGTGAATGGTTGATTTATTTCCTTACTGTCTCAATAAATTCGAGTTTGCTAACAATGGATGTGTCAAGGTTTTTATGAGTGCTATTTTATATAAGTTTTTATATATAATTCATATCCGTATATCGTGACTTGCAAATCACAATAATGGCTTGATTTATGTTAGAATAAGTTAGTATATTACACACTTTATAATTTGCGACCGAAACAGCTTTATTTATAGTTAAGAGATGATATATGCCTTTTATATCCCTTTCTCCTTACGATCACCCACGCTTAAAATAGGGGGTGGTGTATTGTATTCTTATTCCGTCACCACACGGAAGAACTATTACGATCTTATTAGCTTGTACTAAATACGGCAATCTCCATGGTCACTCCTAGACCTTCGACTTCGGAACTTAGTTTACGACAATGATTCTTCTAATCATAAAATGACCATTTATCGCTAACATCTTTATTGCACCTATTAACGTATTTATCGAAACTATTTTCAGCTCTTACTAATAAAACGTACGTAACATAATCGGTGTACATACATAAAAAAAAATACCAATCGAATTGAGAATCTCCTCCTTTTTGAAGTCGGTTAAAAAGTAATATATATATATATATATATATATATATATATATATATATATATATATATATATATATATATATATATGTTACCTCATCGGTGTAGTGGCATATCCATGTGCCTATTGACTATGACTTCAGTTCGAATCTCGCATCAAAAATAATGGTGTTATTTTATTTTTTTACTTAAGGTGGCTCCTGCGGAATTAGAAGCTCTACTACTTCAACACAAAGACGTAGCCGATGCTGGGGTAGTTGGGTTACCTGACGAAGAGGCTGGCGAATTACCACTGGCGTTTATAGTCACACAGCCCAACTCTAAAATCACTGAGAAAGAACTTGTCGAATTTGTTTCTTCTCAGGTAAAATGTGTAATATCTCTCTATACATTATATCTCAAATGTGTTCTTATTTCATTATGCAATATTTGCTATAATCTATCTCCCGTAACACTGCATTAATTTGATATATTTAAAAAAATATTTACACCTCTAATGGTGAAAAATATCTAAATATTATAAAACAATTTTTCTTTGTTACAAAAATTTGCTGATTCTCTCGCACATAAATATACTTTAATTAAGTATATAAATATGTTTCAAAGTATATAAATATACCATTACTAGGGATTCAATCTTCTAATAGCGCAAAATATTCACACTGGTCTTCTAATTATATTAGTCTAATATGTTTATATAAATGATATCTCACTTAATACTAAGTAAGTATCACTCTAATCATTACCTATGAGTAGGGTACTATTAATAATATGAAGAAAAATGTATAGTGGTTTGGCATGACTGCCATTGGAGTACAATTTACTGATTAACAGCAGAGATCTGTAGTCTACATATAACTACAAATGCATTTGTAATAGTCTATTAGTAATTCTAATAGTTCTATATATTTTATGAATACAAGCTAGCTAGTAAATATTGTATTCTAATAAATATTGTTACCTTTATTATTTGAGGATATCAAATACATATAATATTTATAGTAACCCCTTATCAAATGTTGTACAGTTTTATAGATTTAGATAATGTTTTATATGTTATCAGGTATCACCAGCAAAAAGACTTCGTGGTGGTGTTATTTTCCTCAAAGAAATCCCAAAGAATGCATCCGGTAAAATACTTAGAAGGGAATTAAGAATAATGCTGCAGAGTTACAATAAAAGCAAACTTTAATAAACCAAAGTAATTACACCAATAACTGATATTATAAATACAATTGCATCATGTTACTTAGTAAATTTATGTTGACATTCTTGTTTTACAGATTGTAATTGTTTTAAACTGTTGATATTATTGTTGAGTTTTCGTTGTAATTAAATAAATATTAAAAGAGTATTTTACATTTTACACTTGACTGCTTAACAACCTTGAATCACTCTTAAAGATAATTATCAATAACACTATCAGTATTTTACAATATGTTCAAGTCTTTATATCAACTCTGAATACAAAATATGTATTCAAAATTACAAACCGGGACCAAGACCTATACTATATTTAAACATTTTACTTGCAAAGCTATTCTTATTTAGGACAATAATAACAAACTTGTAGACTATAGTCTCGTTGTTACATAGGTTTTGGAACATTTTAGGGCAAGAATATAATATTTTTGATTAATAATATGCGTTCTTTATGTATTACTTTATTTATTAGCTAATGCGTCCTTCAAGTCTTGCGATATTCTGTTCAAAGCATAAGTGTGAAGCTCATCATTGACAGCAGCTAAAACACCAGTTTTGTTTGGTTTTGTTACACTTGCACCATATTTATAGAAATTGCCGAGAATATCTGTTAATTTTCCACCAGCCGCAGATAAAACAGCTTCTGGTGCGCAGGTGTCCCATTTTTTACATCCAGGACTAGCAAACACATAGATTGATGCCTTCCCTTCCAACAGTTGCAGAACCTATAATGTTGCATTAATATTTATTCTAATATATAAATATCTTTGACTTATTTAAAGATAAATGAAATAACTTACCTTATAACCTGCACCACCAACTCTAAGTATTTGTTCTGCATTCATAAGCTGCAATGCATTTTCCACCAATGGATTAGAATGGCTCCTAGTGGTAGTGATGATAAGGGAATCAGGTGGTGGAGCAAGTGTAAAACCCCCCACACCAGCTTCCTGTAAACCCCATATGGTCCTTCCCATTTTCTTTTCACTTCCTACCATAGTCTTAAAATAAGGTTGATGAATAACACCAGCCACAGGTTTCTCATTAACGGATATGCCAATCAAAACAGTTACATGTTCAAGAAAGCCTAGAATCAAGGAAATGGGGAAAGGTATATATTTTATTATTTCAATCAACACCCCATCCAACATGCAATTATAAAAACTATAGGTGGAATAAATTTGAAGAAAATTAATCAAGTATTAATAAAATCAGTAATGAGAGCACATTTGGTTAAATACATTTTGTTAGCAATTTACACCACATATATACAATACATACACTTTCAGAAATCTTGATCATTTTCTGATCTATTGGTGTGCCTGTAAAACTACAGTGCATTCTAAACAACAAGCCGATAACATTTATGTAAATCTTTCATTTACCATAATTTGACTGAAGCAAACTTAAATACCACTTGATACTAATAAAAGGATGCATTAAATACATTTTCCATCTTTCCCATGGATCTCTCTTCAACATTAGTGCACCTAAAATTAATTATTAAAACAAGTAATACTTATAAAACTTATAGTTAACAAATATCTAAAAAATGCATGTTTTAAAAAAGGGTGTTGTTTTTATATGGATTACTAAATTACTAATAACAATATTTATTTTGATTATATATTACCTTGAGTGTATTCAGAGGTGCCATCAAGGGGATCCACCCACACAACAATGTCTTCTTCCTTGACACTTAAAAGATTAGCAGGACACTTAAGTGATAGCACTTCTTTATCAGCCTCTGCCACTAACCAATCACTGTTCACATCTTCCTGTATTAAAACATTATTATAATAAGGACAAAAATAAGATAGTTTTACAGGTACATAGTTTAAACAGATTGATGATTTGATGAGATTGTCCTGAATATTAATTTATTGAGTGATATTTTTTTAATTATTTTTTCATGTTGATCATGGCAATTTATGGCTGTAATGTCAGTTTACCTCGGTTAAATTGCAGTATTTATAGTAAACAATCATCTATTTCATTTTGGGATAAAATTGTATGTAAACAATGAAATAAGTAATTAGAATAGGACCCAATATTTTTTTTTGATGACCTATTTACTAACTGGACTTTACTATCACAGCATATCTGTTATCAATATAGATACTACTTTATCAAATGATTTAAATCTATGTAGAAATTATATTTCCCTTTGTGGTGTCTTCACCATATATAACATAGTTTAGTTAATAATATAATTTATAAACACCCCTAATTTTGCTGTGACATAAAAGGCAGTTGTGATATCACCAGAGAAATGGGTACCAGCACTCTCATGTGAAACTTAGGCATTCACCAACTAGCCTACCAAGAGTGACAGTTGGCCTCCTTGATAATAATACTTATGGCCAGGAGACAGATAAGCCAATGGATACACATTATATTAGCTATAAGTTAACAGTTATTACTAAGACATAACATTACTTAAAGGTTAGCGGCAGTACCTCATTATCAGAACTGTCTTCTTCACCAATAATATTCACTTTTGGATACTGTGCTGACAAAGAAGCAAGAATACAACGCTGCGCTGACCTGTCTGCTTCCGTTTGAAAATCATCTTTGCCCTGAAATTCATATACATTATCCATTTACGAAATCACAAGTTATAAAATTGTAGGCCTTCTGAACTGATTACTTTATAGTCACTATAAGTCGAAAATAGACACTAGTCTTATTATGAGCAATAAAAGCAATAAGGTACGACTTTATGTAACAAACCTTTTCTACAATACCCAATTCTCCTTTACTCATAACATCACGCACTATTTTACCTGCTCTACCTGCTACCGATACAGAAGATGCCAATAATCTTACGATAACAGGAATACTAGTACTCATTTTCACTAAAAGAAAGCAAATATCTATGATCAAATTTGATTACCAATAGATAAATCGCACAATATTAATTATTAATATCTTTCACTGGTCCACTACCTAAAAAATATAAATGAAAAGTTACAAACCAACAAATACAATAATCTGAATAATTTATACAAAAAAAGACTACTCAAAAATAAATTAAAGCAACCAAATAGGTACTATTTTGACAGTAGTTGACAGTACTGTTTCAATGATCAATGACGTCTGAAACTTGCACATGTAAATAACTATTACCTACTAAAGGAGGGGCATTTAAACTGCAACAGGTTTTAAAACTAGGTTACTGTTGAAAAAAGTTTCTGTCTGAGTTACTTGTAAAAAGTCTTCTATGTAGTTTGTCTTGTATGTTTAAAAATGTAATGTTCATTAAGAAAAAAAATGATAATCTAATATGGTAGTAATAATACGGTCATATTAGACCAAAAAATAAGAGTAAAGCTACATAAAGTCCCAACAAGCTGAAAATCACTAAGATTGTTTAAAATATGATTAAACATAAAATTGGAAAGATCTTTCCACTGTGGGGCCGTCCATTAAACACGCGCTACACGGTTTCAAACAGTGGTTTGAAGCAGAAAAGCAGAAATACGCTTTGCTGGCTACATGGTTCAAAGCTAGTTTGAAACCAACAGTTTTCAGAGAACGTGGCGCGGATAGGACGTCTTTACGCTCGCGTACCGTATATTTACTACAATGATGTCATGGTGCCTTACCTATCAAAAGAACAAAAAAATGGTTACTCAAAATTTTTGTTCAAAGGCTCAAATGGGAGCCAGTCTGATGGTACGACATTCACGGAGACGTCATTTTATAAAATATTTATAAATATTATTTATAAATTATTTTTATTAGTTTTTTTTTTTCATTTTTATTTATTATTTATAAATAAAATATAGATGCTATAGTTGTATTGGAAAGTTGGGTTTTACACAATTTATTGAAGAAAAAGGCTTGACAATTTTTACTAAGGAAAAATTTTTTTGCTAAAACATCCCACGCATTTCTTTTTTGTGTAATAGTTTTATAAGCTTTACAATTTAACTCCCAAAGGCAGGGCAAGTCTTTGTATAACTTGAGAAGTTGAGTAATAACATCGCGATTGCGTTCTGTCTGTTCACGCGCAGAACGTCGTCACGTGCGTCTACGCTCACCGCTACAGCGTGACTGTCGTACATTTGGTTTGATGCAAGCGGCTAGATGGTTTCAAACAAGATTTAGACGAACGTTTGGCCAGTGGTTTGTAGCGCAAGCCTCGCTACCAAGGGCGTTTAGAGGTCATGCGAAATTTGGCATCAAACATCTGTCTACACTGTTTGAAGCCGTTGCTTCAAACCACTGTTTGAAACCGTGTAGCGCGTGTTTAAACCTTCATAGTATTAAACCTCACCACGTATCACCAAGGGGGAGGGGAGTTAAAAAAATGCTAAAAAAAAAAATTTCACATGATTAATGGACGAAAAATGTATGGAAAAAAAATATTCAAGGTCAGAGGTTAAAAAAATGAGTTTTCACTATTTTCAGGCAAACGGTAAGTTTTATCATAAAAATACTTCAGACAAAAATTGTAGATCATAAAATTATCTACAAATAATGTATCAATACCTTTTTTCCTACGAGTACATTAGTACATTTTTGAGATATAACGATTCAAAAAGTTGTAATCGTCATAATATATATGTACATATATACATCTCTACAGTTGTAATATATGTTAAAATATGTTTCTATCGGTCATTGTAACTTACAATTATAATATAAAATATACATAAGTTATAACTATAAGAATATCAGGTAAAATAAAACCCAGCTCCTTAATTTATACGCAATTTTAACCTTGACACAATATCGGTCACAGAAGTCTGCCATTTACGATTGTTTCGAAAAGGTAGACTTTGATATTAACAACTCAGTTACTGCTCATGAACACCTTTTTCGGGTATATTACCAAGTTCAAGAGCGGCTTGGTTCATCAGTTAGACCCTAGTCTCAGCCAGAATGGGGTTGGAACTTGGTCAACAATTCATTAGAACCAGTCCAACTTTACTTCCACCTGTGCGGGAAAAACTGCTGAACACAATTTTTTGCAACTGCAAAAAGGGGTGCATTGCTAAATGTGGTTGTAAAAAGTCGGACTGTTTTGTTCTCTGGCATGTACACATTGTCAAGGCCAGTTGCTCTAATATTGAATCACCAACAGTGGAGGGTCTGCTTGATTCCAACGAGGCGACATGCGATACACCGCTATTAACGCAGTTTACATGCACTCAGGATGAAGATGAAGAAGAACAAGAAGATCAAGAAGAAGAATTTGAAAGTTACGACTTGGACGATTAAATTTCACTACTTTTTTTAACTTAAATTGCTTTTATCTTTCCAATCTCTGCTAAAATCCATTATTTTGCAAGTTTCAAACTAAACAGGATCACAACTAACCCATAGAATGAGCCTACTGGGGAAACCACGTTAAAAAAACGCGCTAAGTACATTACCTCATACGTGGCGTGGAAACGTGTGCATATTATGACGATTACAACTTTTACAGCTTTTTGAATCATTATATTTCAAAAACGGTGGCTCGTAGGAAAAAAGTATTGGTGTATTTTTTGTAGATAATTTTATGATCTACAATTTTAGTTTGAAGTATTTTTATGATAAAACTTATAGCTTTGCTGAAAATCGCGAAAATCTCATTTTTTGAACTTTGACCTAGATTTTTTTTTTCCTTACAGAGGCAAGATGGGGAACTTTCAAATTTTATTTTTAATCATATTTTAAACAATCTTACTGATTTTCAGCTTGTTGGGAATTTATGTAGCTTCCAATGTCTAAATTGACCGGACTATAAAGCGTGGTTACTAAATTTTGATTAAATTACACACATACATACATATCATCACGCCATATCCCTTGCAGGGTAGGCGGAGAGAACAGAGTGCCAGAGAACTCTATCTTTGCATACTTCACTCGCTTCCTCAACATTCATAATTCTCTTCATACACGCTCGCCGGTTTCGGAGACTCTTGACTCCACTTTCCTTCAGTACATGACCGATCTGGTCTAGATAGGTTAGTCTCGGTCTCCCACGGTACCTACGTCCTTCGACTTTCGCATTGTATATCTTCTTAACCAGACGTTCGTTCGGCATTCTTTCCACATGTCCGAACCATCGGAGCATTCCCTTTCGCATCTTTACACTAATACTCTCTTTCATACCTACTCGCTCTCTTACATCGTCGTTACGAATGTTACGAATGCGGTCGGTCAGCCTAACTCCACAGATTTTCCGCAGAGATCGCATTTCGATCGCATTAATTTTACTTTCATACTCTTTTCTGCATACCCAACTCTCGCTTCCATACAGTAATGTTGGGACAAGCACTGCGTTATGTATTGCTACACGTGCCTTCTGGCTGAGGTGGTGGCTACCGAGATGTTGCCCCAACGCTCCGTTCACTTTATTTCCCGCATTCACTCTTCGCTCTATATCAGTGGTGTACCTTCCATCTCGACTAAATCCACATCCAAGATATACAAATTCATCCACTTGCTCTAGTACATCATTACCTATTGTTACTCTTACATCTGTTCTAGCTTCATCTCTTTCAAAGACCATTATTTTGGTTTTGCTCACATTCACGCGTAGACCCCTTTTCTTACAATCTTCTGTCATTGTGTCGACTAGGGTCTGCAGGTCAGTCGCTGACTGTGCCAGCAGGACTGCATCATCTGCATAAAGCAGAGCAGTGACCACTGAGTCGCCCATCTGGACTCCCTCATTCATATCGTTCAACCTTTGGAGATATTTATCCAGATATATGATAAACAGCCTGGCTGGCAGAACGCAGCCCTGCTTAACGCCGATATTGACGTCAAACCAAGGCGACATTCCATCATCCAGCCGCACACAGGCTCTACAGCCCATGTAACTGGACTGCACAGCCTGTAGCAGTTTACCGTTAATACCATACTCCGGTAAAATGTCCCAAAGTTCCTTTCGTACAACCGTATCAAATGCTCTCTCCAGATCCACAAAACTGCAGAAAACCCTCTGACCTAGAGCCAGATGCTTCTCCACAATGTTGCGCAGAGAGAACACTTGATCCATGCATCCCCTTCCACTCCTGAAACCTTTGTGTCTCACACAGTAAACCATCGGACACCATCCTCATTGATTAAATTAACTACGTGGAAAATGTGATATAAACTAACTATCATCTCAGCTCATATATGTCCCACTGTTGGGTTCGCGCCTCCTCCATAATGGAAGGGAAATTGACCTACTATATACCACGCTTGTCAGATGTGTTGGTATTATGGTTTTATTTCGAGTATTCCTTCTCTTGTATAGATGTTAGGTATATGTATTTATATCCCTCAGTCGTCTCTTACGATCACCCACGGGTAAGATAGGGGGTGGTGAATTGCACTCTTACTGCGTCACCACACGGAAAGGAACTAACTATGCGACGTGGAAAATTCAAATGGAACGTTACCTGGTAATCTAGAATTTATGGGGTTACATAAAATATACACCATCAGATGTTAAAACTAGCTAAATCAAATGTATTTTCAAAGGTATTATTATGAGTGCACAAATGGCGCAGTGGTTAAGATATCTTCCGTGCCAGCGCCATGGGTGCGATTCCTACGCAGGACAATACTTTGTACGATCCACAAAGTGTCGTTCTGAATCTGGATGTAATTTGTCTGCGTTCATTATGTTTGTAAAGTCCCGCGTAATACAAGGATTATTTCCTTAGTGTAGCGATGTTTTTAAAAGAAAAGCAGATGCCTATAAAAACAATTAAAACAAACTTTCATCATGAAACTTAATATATTTTTGCTTTTTTAACTATGCAAGGCGCTTAGTCTTATACCTAATAATATCGTTTAACTGCAAAACATTTCACACTTTTAAGTGGATTTACGCTATTTTTTTTTTGGTGCTAGGTTTTTGATCTATATCTATATGTAAATTAGTCAGTTCTACCATTTTTGGACATTACTTTCTATTTCAAGCCATTTAAGCTGTATTTATGTAATATTTCAATTATACCAAATGTGGTGCTTTTATAATAAACTTACTAATAGTTCTTGAGTTACGAAGGCGGCGTCAAATGTGGGTCAAAATGATTCATGTAAACCTTACGGCGACTTTAGTTCTATACGGGGTAAGGTTTAATTTCACATTTTTTTCTAAAATATCTAATTTTAATCGCATCCAACTCCAGAACCTCTGTGGCAATATTGTTAAAAAAGTAATAAAACCATATGGTTCATGATTTTTGTTCTTCTCGTCACATACGTCTACGTAACTCGGTGCATAAGATGCACTAATCTCTACACGTACATATTTCGAATTAATTTTCTTATCATTATTTTAAGAAAAAAGAAAATTGTATTTTCATTTTCACTGCGTACCTATTTAGTAACTAAACGTTCTAAACAATTTTATTCCAATGTTAGGGTCATGGTATTCTAAAAGCCCTATCGTCACTAGTCTGAATAATTATATAGTAGTATTACGTAGTATATCAGGTAAAATTTCCCCGCCGTTACGAAGGGGACTTTAGTACAGTAGTCGGAAGTTTTATTGATATTTAGACTCGAACAGACAGGCAGTCAGCTTTCAAAGCAACCCATGCTTTTTATTACGTATTCTGTGCCCATGCTTACACTGGATTTATCGGGATAAAAGAGACGGCGCTCTATTAAAGAATGAGACATAAGAAACACGTCACTGACGTCATCTTAAAAAAATTGTTTGACACTTTCACCCATTATTTTACTCTATGATGTGACCATACTATTTCTTAGTATTTTGTTCTGTGGACAGAAATAGCCTAAAGCTAGTCCAACTACTACCTAACCCAATTTTATTGTGGTGCATCAACACATTGTTAAGTAGAAAGAAATATTTGTCAATCATATAAAATTCTTATACTAGTCTTTTACCAACCACCCCAAGTAACACCCGAGACCAAAGAAAATGACACAATACAAATGTTTATGCCATTTATAAAATTATAAATGGCATATAATTTTATACATATATCACCTTAAATTTGATGGTGCAAATGGGTATTATTCTTATAAAATATTTTGATACTCTTCACTGATTAAGGTATACAGTTTTTACAGAATTATGAAAGATCTACATGAGACTTCGTAAAAATATAAGCAACTATATCACTATAATAGTCACTAAAAAACAAGTCACTTTACAATTACCACGTAGATAATCCGCACTGATTGGATAGGGACAAAGGTGTGATGAGGTTATAGATCAATTTAACAAGTAATAGATGCAATATATCAAAAATTTATTATATTTTCACCAAAACCCCACTTGCACAATTGATAATTGAGAATACATTATTTAATAGACTTATTAAATAATATTGCAATATATTTAATACATACATTCTTAATTTATTATTGTAAAATATAGTAGCGCATCTTTTAAATTAACTAGTACCTAAATATTACGTATTGGAAAACGATTTACAACTGTAGATCATTTACCTAAATATATACCTGAACATTCTATCAATCAATCCTTATTATTTCATTATTCTTTCAATTACATTTACCTAAAAATAAACAACGAATTTAACTTAACTTCAGTTACCTAAGAATAAGCAAGAACAAGCCCAGAGCTTTTATTTTAAATTTATAATATTCTATTTTCAAGTTATGTCCCCATGCAGGAAGTTGTAATTTGTGACCATTCAATTGAGGCTGTTAGAAGCAGAGCGGCTAACTACAAGAACCATGTTTTATAACATGGAGGGAATTAAAATTAAATTTAATTCAATTTAATGGATTTGAACATAAGCCGAAAATGTACTTGCACTGCCATCTATTGTTAAAAGCTTGTAAACAATTTTAGGCCCTGTGGTTTTGTACATTAACATTTTTAGATGACGAAATTGCAATTAGGTTAAAAGTTGCAAAAATTCTTTTTAGTTAGGCCTCCCTGGTTCTAGCAGCCTCAATTTATGTTTGTGAAATACCCCGCGAAACAACAATTTATTCGATATGTTTTCTTAATTTACATATAAATTGAACATAGTAAACACAGCGACACAGTAGTGAAGAGCAGCTGAATGTATCTTTCTCTCTCGGGTACACTCGGCAGTTCTGAATTCACCCGATCGAGCCTTTAATCTCAGCGCGCTACTCTGTGTATGGTGTGCCAAAAGATTTCACTTCAAAAAGAAACAGAAAGATATACTTATTAAATATACATTATTAAACAATATACCTTGATTGAATGATTTCTTTATTGATAACTTATATGAAACAACACTGCAATATTGCAATGTCTATATAAACCAATAATGTATTAAATATTTCGCTTAACAAATATCTCCGTAACAATTCATTAAAGTAGAAAACGAACAGAAAATATAGTTTAATAAAACTATAGTAATTTTAACATAGACGAAAAATATTTCAATTATAAATAACAGTAAAATAAGAATACACCTAATTCCATATAGAAAAATGAAATAGTACAATATCTAAAAATTGTATTGTTTATACACAACAAATATGTGAAATAAAAATCTTATAAATTCTAACAGCATTATTTTTCACCTAATAAGGCCACAATTTATATTATAATTTATTATAGTAATTCATTTTATCTAATTGATCTAATTTGTCCAATAAGTCCAATAAAAGTTAAATTGTAAAGCTAAAAAAGTAAACTGTAAGTATTATAACAATCTTTAAGTAATAATTATTAATAAGGATATAGCCTAATACATGAAGTTTTAATGCTATATCCTGGAAGATGCCGTGAGAGACGACTAAGCAAATGAGCAAATAAAAAACTTAAAATTGATTTAACTTAATAATTCTAAATAACCATATTAGTAATCCAAAACTACCACCAACAAATTTACAGAACAAGAAAGTTTCCTTTGAATCTTAAAATAACTTTCCTCAATCTCCTACCACGATTTCTAAAAAAGAATCTTTATATATTATTTCTCAAAGGCATTTTTTATGTTTTATAAAATTTCTGCCATAATACTACAACAAACGTTAATGTTTGATACAAAACTTTAAACAGTAATTTTCCACATAATGTAAGATGAGTAAATACAGCAACAAAGGTAAATACATACATACAATCAAAATGAATTTTTACATTAGAAAAAAATATAATCTAAAATTTGCATTTCAACACGTCATCTTGTGGTAATTTGTACATTTTAAGTATTGTAGGTAATGTTAATTAAAAAAATAGCATTCAAAATGAATATACAGGGTGCCGATTTTATTACTAGAATAACTTAAACTAGGTGTAGGAATGACGTCATAAAAACAATAAAGTTAGTTGCAGACTCCTAGTTCTGCCCAATCCCGAGATAGATTTGTTTCTTATCAAAACAATAGGTTTGCTAGCGTACATTGACCTGTAGGTACATTTCGAACCAGCTGTGCGGCGGTGAGCGTAGCGAGAGCGAGACTATTTGCCTACTAGTTCAATGTCACACGCATGAGTATATGCCTACATCGAACTTTTATAGTACAAGTGTATTGACCGCTTATCATTAGGGCAATTTAATCAAAAATTAGGTACTATTTTTTTTACTGATTTGGATAGTGTATCATGGTTTGATACACCTTCAAGGATTCTACTAATTAAATCGGCAACCTGTATGTAGCCATCTGTTGGCAAATTCTAATAAACATAATTGATGATGATTTATCGATTATGGTGATTTTTTACAAACACATTACATATTAATTATTGTTAACTTAGCAAAAGGCTACAAATAAAAGAAAAGCAAATTTCACTGGTTTTCTAGAATTATTTTATTGTCATAGTGATATTGTAGATTGCACCATATCGTTTTTCTGTCTTATGAATGAGACTAAACTGTAAGCCTAAATAGCTTAATAGCAGTCTCGTTCTCTCAAGAGTGAACGATTTGCAGGTGACGTCATAACAGCTGAACCGTTTTGATATTAAAAGAAGACACTGTGGGTACATTGTAATAAGGGTAGTAGAATGTTAATATTTGGAATGATTATGTGTTATGTACCGCCGTAAGTGAAGAAGTGACACATTAAGATTATATTACGTGACACAACCCAGTGTGTTGTGTAGTAGTATCTAATATTCTTGTGTTTAATAGTGACTCTCTAAAATAGTTAACATCAGAAGAGCGGCCGGTCGTAATACTTCGCTGCTACCCTATCTCCAAATAATTTGGTTATTTACCATTGCCTTTTGTGGCAGACAAACAAGTAGCCTACCTGATGGTATGTAATAACTGCTGCTCATGGATCTCTGCGTTTAGGCGCAGATCCATAGATTTGAGCTTCCGGTTCTCTCCTTCACAGAATAAATTGCAAATTATTACCACTATATTCACTCTATTTTCTGCAAGAGTATAGTATTAATCCAAATGAATCAATTTAATTGTAGCTGTAGACAGAAAAGTGTTAGAAGCAAGGCCTTACCGTTAGAGACCTACCTACATTTGAATTATGTACGTTTTCACCAAAGACCCTAAATTTTAGGTGACACCTAAGGCAATAAATGACATAACATTAACGCTAATAAATATTTCTGATGTTAATTGAAACTCAACAAAATGTAAGTGTTAAGTAACACCTAAAGAGACAGATTTAACATGTAACATGGATTTTAAGTGCCATTCATATTAGCTTGGTTTGTCACCAACAAACAGCTTCACCATGACCTACATATAACTCCCGTCAAACAGGAAATTATCCACCATGCCAACTCATACAATTAAAGAATTATAAACCATCCAAACAACTTGGCTAACACTCTGATGGAAGAAAACCAAACGACACGCAGACTTAAGCGGAAAATGCCTCATATCTTGAGGCATTTTCCACTTAAACAATAAAATGAAATTGGATGAGACACAGGTCGCATGCCGTGCATGACAGTCATAAACCAACTTACCGACTGTTAAATGTCCCAAAGGCGACAGATCGCAGTGACATATGGGATGACAAAAAAAAATCACATTGGCTTACAATAGGTGTCAACTAAAATTAAGGGATGTTGTTGAAAATGGCCATAAGACATTGAAAATGTACCATTATGACAATTACATGTTTTTTTTTATTTCTTACTGTTCTCTGTTTTATCATCATCAGTGACTTGTTTGAGTATGTGTGTTACAATTTGATCGATAGTATGTGTATCGAGCATACGCGCTATGTTCTTATCTTCAATTACGTAAAGGAACAAATGTTTGGTGTTCTCACGCAAACGTTGCACACGCGTCCACTTCTCGCGATCAGCTGGTTTTGCACCACATTGTTCTATCACTTTTTCCAATACCTGTATATAACAATATAGTCGACATATAAATATCACTGCTAATTATACTATCTATACTATAACTATTAATCCCAAAAAAAATATTGATAAAATATAAACTTTCCGTGTGGTGACGGAGTAAGAATTCATTTCACCACCCCCTATCTTACTCGTGGGTGATCGTAAATAACGATTAAGGGATGAAATATGCGTATAATATCTATGCAAGAGAAGGAAGACTCGAAACAAAATCCTATACCAACACGTCTGACCAGCGTGGTGTAGTAGGTCATTTTGCGTCCTAGTGCCACACTAGCGCACACACTATCAGGCGGTTTTTACGACTGCCACGTTAAAGTACTGACTTCTTGTATTTTTAAACCTTCATCACACAGCTCTAAATTAAGTTTAATTGATAGTCAACAGTATTAGAACAAAAAAAAATAGGTTTAACTACAAACAATATATTTAATATATAACAATAGATATTTAGTATAATATCAGGAGTTATGCGAATGTTGTGTCTATATTATAACGAAATACTTACCACATCCACAGTCTCAGTAGGCCAGCCAAACAAAGAGAGTGTCTCATTATCAATCAATTGAGATATTAGTTTACCCAAATTCTCTGACAGTTCATCCTCTGACATTAAAGGGTTATTTGGTTTCTGTAAAATCAAAAAGACAGTTTTAATATAGATATTTATACTTGTATTTATATTTAATTAAGTGATTATAGCATAGTATTATTTTAAACGAGAGAAACTAGCCTCATTTTGTACAGGTAGCACTAATTTTATCTATAGCCAGAAGAATAAGAAAATATAAACACAACAAATATACAATAAATATAAAAAAATGTATTTATATTGCAATACAAATGTATTAATTTATTCATCAACCAGCTCGCTAAGCGCACAGATTCTGGTATTATCCCCTTTTGTGAGGCCTACTACAAACATTGAAAGTCTATAAACTAATAGATTAAAAATTCATTAATTCGATGACAAAAAAAAATCACAAGTCACACACAGTTCACAAGTGAATAACACTTGCCTATTTTTTTATTACTTAAGATAGCCAACGAGCAAGCAGCACATCTAATGGTAAGTGTTAGTGCTGTGTGTGCTTTGCAATACCACAGGTAGAATTACACCTCGGACTGGGGAATTGTCCAGTCACCCGACGTGAGGCCACCGCGTGAGGGCGACGCCTCAATGGCGAAAGCCGTCGAGGCGTCGACCTAACGAATCGCAACAGCATGCCCACTACCTATGAGACCTACGAGAGTGTGGTAATGGACGGACGGACTGGCCCGCAACTGTGGACAGAAAACTGTCAACAGTGTGACCCTACCACTAACAACCCTACGACATTACTTTTATTGGAAATATAAAATGTGAATGGATAATCAATTTTCTTTTTTGTGTTTTTAGCTGTTAGCCGCAGATGGCTTTGACAGCTTTACGCGGACCATGGGTGAGCGCTGAGGGCTCTCAACCCGATTGATGTAAGCTAAGCGACATCGCCCAAGGGCTCCCCCGTGGATAATGAAATTCATATACATACATACATACATATCATCACGCCATATCCCTTGCAGGGTAGGCAGAGAGAACAGAGTGCCAGAGAACTCTATCTCTGCATACTTCACTCGCTTCCTCAACATTCATAATTCTCTTCATACACGCTCGCCGGTTTCGGAGACTCTTGACTCCACCTTCCTTCAGTACATGACCGATCTGGTCTAGGTAGGTAAGTCTCGGTCTCCCTCGGTACCTACATCCTTCCACTTTCGCATTGTATATCTTCTTAACCAGGCGTTCGTTCGGCATTCTTTCCACATGTCCGAACCATCGGAGCATTCCCTTTCGCATCTTTACACCAATACTCTCTTTCATACCTACTCGCTCTCTTACGTCGTCGTTACGAATGCGGTCGGTCAGCCTAACTCCACAGATTTTCCGCAGAGATCGCATTTCGACCGCATTAATTTTACTTTCATACTCTTTTCTGCATACCCAACTCTCGCTTCCATACAGTAATGTTGGGACAAGCACTGCGTTATGTATTGCTACACGTGCCTTCTGGCTGAGGTGGTGGCTGCCGAGAAGTTGCCCCAACGCTCCGTTCACTCTATTTCCCGCATTCACTCTTCGCTCTATATCAGTGGTGTACCTTCCATCTCGGCTAAATCCACATCCAAGATATACAAATTCATCCACTTGCTCTAGTACATCATTACCTATTGTTACTCTTACATCTGTTCTGGTTTTATCTCTTTCAAAGACCATTATTTTGGTTTTGCTCACATTCACGTAACTTTTAAATTCATATAACTTTTCTATATAATGACTTCTAATGTTTATGCGAGTATTACACATTTGAAATAAAGCAACTACTACTTTTCAGTGATCATGGTCACGGGAGGACTCCTCGCCTGACCATGATCACTGAAAAGTGTTCGAAACGTCGGGAAATTAAAAATCAAATATAAACGCGATAGAATCCGTAAAAGTATTATATATTTCACACTTTTATATAGGTACAACTAAAAGAAGGAAGTGGAGACACTTAAAGATGATTTTTATTCTCATGCTTATAAGCGCGCTCTAAGTTACCAATAAGAGCAAACCTATTGTCATATTTTTTTTAACAACACAAGTGCCACATGTGTAAAAAAAATTGTTAAAACATAGTTAAAAAAAGCTAAGGTATTCCTTAACCCACACTATAGTATGTTTTTATCAAAGGGACTTAATGGACACGAAAACATCCAAACTTAGAAGAATTATTAAAAAAATGGCACAAAGAACTGTTCCTGTGTGGGAATAGAGCCCACAGCGCTAATACTTGGCGATCGGTACTGCAGATACATATTAACAACTTATTTTTAAGAGATGAAAAAAAATACATACCTTCTCTGATGATTGTTCAGGTATAACGGTACCTTCGCCTTCTTCCTGCATACCACCATACAGTACGCCCGCACCACTATAACCCTGCAGAATGCGATCAGATTCTACGTCCAACAAGTTTAATATAGATTCTATTTCAGATTTCTTTACTCTCTCTGTCGAATTAGCATTGCCCTGTAAAAAGTTATAAAAGGAATTATTTACAGTATATCCCATCCATGTGAGACTATAACACACGGGCAAGTCTAAAGGTTCATGTCCAGGTATCACATCTGTGTATTGCTGCCGATCGCGGATGCGTGCTATTGATCGCTTACGACTGACGTGCGCGGATGATGCGACAAAACTCAAAGTATGAAAATGTATAGTAGACAAGCGCGAAACAGTACTTCGCGAAGTGATGTTATATGGCATTACATTTCGTGCCGAGTAATATTCCATTTTACCATCACTTCAAACATGCAGACCGCGACCGCAGGCGCAGGGCGGTCCAGTCGTTCTATCCCTCTCACTCTCCCGAAAGGACACACGGCGCGTTTGAGAGATAGATGTCTATTACCAAATTACCGAACATTGCAGAAATGCAGAACAGTACACGGGTGTTCGCGTCATGTTTAATGTGATGTGATGTTTAGTCGCGTAATGTGTAATATGACAGTACGAGGTCGGGTAATACTACGTGTGATGCATCACTCGTATTACTTACACATGTCTAATGCATAGTACAGCTTACATCAGTCGTTGCTTGCGACGCAAACCTCGGAAACGACGCCATACATTTTCATACTTTAACTATTGTCGCATCAGCCGCGCGCGTCAGTTGTATGCAATCTATCAAGAGTGGCTACGAACGCCCGCGATGAACGGAAGTAAACCTTAAGGGGGCATAATACCATGTCGTTCGCCTCACCTCCTGATCCATCGCCCCGGACGGATCAGGAGGAGTGTGATTATACCATACCTTGCCATAAAGAAAGAGAAAATAGGGGCATCATACCACAAACACGGTAAGGCGCGATGATTACGGCATCGCCATGTTGCCTAGGAGATTGCTGTGTGGTGGTGGTTACGAATACTACCAAACCTTATAGTACTTCATCTCAGCTCCTATATGTCCCAATGTTGGGCTCGAGCCTCCTCTGTAATGGGAGGGAAATTAACCTACCATACCACGCTGGTCAGGCGTGTTGGTATAGGGTTTTGTTTCGAGTTTACCTTCTCTTGCATAGATGTTGTATGCGTTTTATATCCCTTAGTCGTCTCTTACGATCACCCACGGGTAAGATATGGGTTGGTGAATTGTATTCTTACTCTGTCACCACACAGAGAATATATTACTCGTTGGTGACGAAAATTGGATTGATGTTAGGCAGGCGCTGGACCGTAAAACTATTGCTGAAAATTTTGCAATATGTACGATAGAAGAAGAGTACATATTGCCTCAACCCTAAGTAATTGGGCTAAGTGCCGTAGAATGATGCTAAGCTAACCACGTTTCACACAAGTCCTACTATCCATTCCTATGATCAGACTAAGAATATTACGAATACCACTTCCTCTTCCGCGGATGTATGTATATAATTAAAATATTTAAGCATATATGAATGATTATAATTAAAATATTTAAGCATATATGAAAACAGTAACGTCAAACGACGACGTAAGAGAGCGAGTAGGTATGAAAGAGAGTATTGGTGTAAAGATGCGAAAGGGAATGCTCCGATGGTTCGGACATGTGGAAAGAATGCCGAACGAACGTCTGGTTAAGAAGATATACAATACGAAAGTGGAAGGATGTAGGTACCGAGGGAGACCGAGACTAACCTACCTAGACCAGATCGGTCATGTACTGAAGGAAGGTGGAGTCAAGAGTCTCCGAAACCGGCGAGCGTGTATGAAGAGAATTATGAATGTTGAGGAAGCGAGTGAAGTATGCAGAGATAGAGTTCTCTGGCACTCTGTTCTCTCTGCCTACCCTGCAAGGGATATGGCGTGATGATATGTATGTATGTATGAAAACAGTGCAGCGTGATATAGTAGGCCTGTTTCCCAATTGAAATTGTAGAGAAAGCTCGCGCCAGAAGGTGGGGGCTCATGCGCTGAGAAGTTTTTGTGTTCGTCACCATCGATAATAGGCAATAATTCTAGTGCGAAGTTGTTTGCAATGCCATAAACGCCACGCTGGACAGGCGGTTTCGCAATCGTAGTTACTGTTATAAGTTTATCAGATTTCTGTAGCCCATTTACTTGGTCGCCAAACACTTTCGCGTGATAACAGAATTAGAATACAATTCACCACCTCCTCTTCATTCTTGGGTGTTGCAAAGGACGTTTAAACGGTAGTAGTATGTTAATAACATAAGTATAGAAAGTAAATAAAGTAAGAGAAGACAATTTCAACATAAAACCATATGCCAACTCGTCTGATCAGTGTGTTATAATAGATCAATTTTCATCTTATTGTGAAAGAAGTCCGAGCCTCAATAGTGGAACTTCTGTGAACTGAAATGATGATGATTTATTTAGTACTTACTTAGCCGGTAATTACAACTTCCACGGGATAGTAAGAAGTGGTAACACATTGTATAGTACAACCATTCAAACAGTTCAAAAACATAACTCTCCTCTTATGCTTCACTGCAGGCATAAAATGATTAATTGTTAACATACCATAACTTGTCGTACATGTTGTAAATGTGAACGGAATACGGTTGTGTGGTTCTTGCGTACGTGACGGATAAGTTGTTCACCTCGGACGTATGCTCTCGCCGATACACAATACATACAGCGGCGCGGACGGTCCAATGTGTGTGTCTCTAAGTGACGCTTCAAATTCACCTCCGAGTGAAACCGCTTGGCGCATACCTCGCATGTGTGCGCTACAAAACACAACTCGCATCTTTTAATAATAATATATATTGTTTACTTTGATATAAATAATAATGGTAAAGATATTAATAAAAGTGGTAAAAATGTAAATAAAAGTGGTAAAGATATAAATAAAACTGGGTGTAATTTGTCTGCTTTAATTGCATGTTTGTAAAGTCGCCCGCAATACAAGGATTATTTCCTTAGTGCAGGTTAGTGTCTTAATAAATAAAAAAAATTATATAGTAGTCAATTCCTTGTAGAGGACATCTGAGCCATTCTTATAAATCCGAGCTAAGATGGTGATGGTGATGATGATATATGTTACATACATATTTTTATATTTTTTTCTTATTCTTGGCTGAAGGATTACATTAGTATAAAAAAGAAATTTGATATATAATTCTAGAAATTAACCACCCTACTTTACATTTACAGTAGTTATTTGTATAGAAAATATATTAGAAAAATATAAGTTACCCTTATGTAATGGGTTAAGAATACTACCTGCCCAATGCCTTACTTTCCCGTGGGAGTCGTAAAAATCGGCTAAGACATCACCAATGGATAGGACATTGGGCAGCAGCAGTCCTTTGCTAAACTTATAACAGGACTTACTTCAAGACAGTAATTTCTCTTTAAGGGCAAAAGACAATTATAGTAATTTCTCTTTAAGGGGTGACCCCCCTTAAACAGAAATTATTATATTATGATGGACTCAAAAAGTATTTTGTTTTTTTACATAAATTGATTTCTTAACATGTCTAGAATACGGTAGTACAGTGATTTTTAAAAATTCGAAGTCGTTTTAAAGATACAGCAGTTAGAAGAAGGAGCTGTTCGGAGCGCTGACTTAGCAGTCGGAGTCCGGGCCTATTATGTACAGACGGTTTGATACCTGGCACCCTTTTATACATATATACGTTTATACAAGTTTCTACAGGCTTAAAAAAGAATTTCTATAATTATTAAATATTTTACCAAAGTTACTTTTGTCTTGGTTTAACTTCGAAGAGGACCAGATAAAGTTACTGATAATTTCTGTCAAATCTGTTATTCAAGAAACAACGAAATTCTACGGATTAGCTATGCGACGTCATCCATATTCGCTTCAAGATATGAAAAAGAAGTTTGGGCAACGTATTATCACAAATATTCTTCAGATGAAAACCCTCGATATCAATTTTGTTCAGAAGGCGAAGGCAGTTGGTGTAAATGGCGTAAGGCAAAAGCTAAGAATGAGCTCGACCAATTTCATCATGATAAATCACCTATAATACCAGAAGTACAAGTAGCTATCAAACCTGTTTTCGAAGATTTATCGTAAGACGAATTATTAATTCGTTGTTTAGGAGAAAGACACAAAACAATACCCTTGAATTCGTTGTTTTGCACTTTTGCTCCTAAGCATCTCCATTCAGGCTTCGTCTTCAATAAAGGTTTTGAAGGTGTTTTAAAAGTAATGTCGATTATGGGATGCTCCATTGGCCGCAAAGCCCATACTTATATTGGGAAACATGATGAAAATCGAATCTCATGTTCTGAGCGGCGCGTAAGTGATATCGTTAAAGAAGCCAGGGTTGACCCAAGAGCTGAACAATGCTTTTAAAAAGTTACAAGTAGAAGATGAAGGAATACTCTATGGACCAGTCATCGTCGATGGAGGGTAAGTTGAGATTTACATAGTTTTAAGCGGACTTGTAACTTCAAAGGCGTTTTTCTCAAAACTGTGTTTTTCAAACTTTCCTCCATCGTATCTCAAAAATGGCTTGACCGAATGACTTGAAATTTGTAGGGTACACTCAGCACATGTAAATGCATGGAATGAACTATTATCAAGCAAAAATTACCAAAATTTAGTTTTTTTTATAGCAATAAACATAAAAAAACAACGCAAAATTCACAACTTTTTTTTTAAATGTCTGCCAAAAGTCCAATTTTTGGTAAATTCATCAGATAATAGTCCATTCTGTGCATTTAGGGTTTCAGATTAAAACGCCCCTAACTTTTTGTTTCAGATAAGCCAATCAGTCGCAATCATGGAGGAAGTGCGAGCCCATTTTTTCGAGGCGGGGGTGTTCAGAGCGCTGTAACTCATGTTCTACACAATATTTTTAGCTTAAAATTTATATTTATACTGTCGAGATATATGTTAAAAATGATAATAAACTTAAAGCTCTATTTATTTACTGGTTGTAGAAAAAAATCTCTAAATAAACAGGCCGTCACATGGGATGACCCCCTTAAGGGAATCCTATGTTGATGTTCATAGAATAATATGAAGAAAAATATGTACTCACGTTTCTCATCCAAATGTACATTCAAGTGATTAGTCAAGCTAGCTTCATTGATAAATTCCTTTGTTGCATATGAACAAGTTCTGAAAGGGCAGCGTAATTTCTCCAACCCCATATGCTCTCTCATGTGTACAAGCAATCTGAAAATGACAATAATGAAAAAAATAATGTAATTCATACATACCACACCATCTAAGACCCTGTCAAAGTGGATTAGCCGTAAAACTTAGGCGCCAATGCCAAAAGAAGGTGTTGTACCTACCCCTGAGAACTGTTTTAATTGTGCTAGATCATGCGGCTACCGGTTTCCTATCTGAAGACATGAATTGCTCTGTCTAGCCTGGGATAGTACCACGCTGTCACAGAAAATCAATATCTAATTAGTTTAGCAATTATCTAAGTCTCTTCACTAAGTCAGCTAGACAGCTTGAGACCCAAATGTTTTACTCCTCCTTTTATTAATCCACGTTTCCATTCACTTCAACTGCTGTGTGGCAGTGGCCACGAATACTACCAACCCTTAAGCCGCGTATCGACTTCGCGCTCCAAAAGGACGAACATTGGCGCGCGCTCCGGCCGCGCAAAATAGATACCACTTTGGAACGCGCGCCAATGTGTTCGTTGGAACTGCGCGGTGCGGATGCGGTCGAAATGCGATCTCTACGGAAAATCTGTGGAGTTAGGCTGATCGATCGCATTCATAACGACGACGTAAGAGAGCGAGTAGGTATGAAAGAGAGTATTGTTGTAAAGATGCGAAAGTGAATGCTCCGATGGTTCGGACATGTGGAAAGAATGCCGAACGAATGTCTGGTTAAGAAGATATACAATGCGAAAGTGGAAGGATGTAGGTACGGGGGGAGACCGAGACTAACCTATCTAGACCAGATCGGTCATGTACTGAAGGAAGATGGAGTCAAGAGTCTCCGAAACCGGCGAGCGTGTATGAAGAGAATTATGAATGTTGAGGAAGCGGGTGAAGTATGCAAGGATAGAGTTCTCTGGCACTCTGTTTTCTCTGCCTACCCTGCAAGGGACATGGCGTGATGGTATGTATGTATGTATGTCCCATTGGCTCATTTCATCCTCTTGTTCCCATTTGATTATAAAGTTGCAATATGGTTATAACCTTATGGCTGATTGCAGATAGTAAGAAATTTAAAATATATACCTTGCCCCCCAGATTTTTTATAGGCATAGTGATACAGCAGCCTATCTGGTGGTAAATGGGGAATGCTGCTCATGGGGCTCAACAATACTAAGAAAAGTACAGGATTGAAGGGAATGGAAATCATCATTATCCTGTTCTTTTCATTCTACTACTTGGGGTCGAGGCAATATGTAATCCTATATATTTTAAAAGTTACCGGCAATAGTTTTATGACCGGCTGCCTGTCCGACGTCAACCTTCCTTGGGAATATATTTGTTGATCAAACGGCATCAGTTAGAGTTGGCCCGGGTCGATACAAAAAACTTAGCGCTCCTACGCACTAGCAGTTCACCGCAGGGGCGTCAAACCGCGCGGCTAGCCGCTTCTCCAGTTTAATATGCAACCACCTGTGATTGTACGCACTTACCCGCCACAAAATTTCAACCGCGGCGGTTGCAAGGAGAGCTGCGGCCCGCTTCGCGGCTGGCTGCCATTTTGTTTATACGCACTGGCGATTCATGGGCGGTTTAGTTTGTGGCGAGCCGCCGATGAGTTTGTACGTGAGTTGCCATGAACTTCTTCGACACAGAGAAATTCATTGTTGAAATTTATCTTGGTGCTTCTTCAGTTCTTGAAATCAACTTGCGAACTGCCCAAATTCGTTGTGTGTTTCTAGTAAAGGATGAATCCAGTATCTTTTATTATTTTTCTTCCGTTGTTTTCGGGAGTAAAAATAAAAAACACAAGCTATCTTGACGGCGTCCATTTTGTTAATGGACATACTTTGTTAATGGCCCACGCGCCTTTGAGCGGTCCAACCGCTTAACGCGGTTTCAGCGTGGCTGACTGCTATGGCGACCAATCGCGAAGAAACCGCGATGAAACCGCGTCAAGCGGTTGCACCGCTCACACGAACCGCCTAGGTAGCCAATCGCTAGTGCGTAACAAGCCTTGGTCGTCTTTTACGACATCAAAGAGCAAAGTAAAGTCGCGTATCGACTTCGCGCTCCTGGCGCGTGTGTCATGAATGACCGCGCCGAGAGTGCGTTCCACGGTACGCGTTCCAAATATATAAACTATACAAACTAAGCGCGCCTGTTCCAGTGTTTGATCGTTCATCATGCAGGCATCGTATGCGAGTAGCCGCAGCGTTAATAGTTATTAACAGTATTATGTATAAGAGAAAACAGAAACGAAGAGTGCGTTGTTGGATGAAAAAGTTTTACCGAAAAAGGATGCAGTATGGATTGACGCTTATGACAGATATGCACCTATTTATTATGATGCAACGAACTTTTGCTATTCCACAGAAGTTCTTTTGTACCACATTGATGTCAACTTTGGTTATCCATCGCTTCGAACGCAACAAACACACAAAATACTTTCGTGTCCGTCTGAACTGGCGCGCCATGTTTGATGCGCGGCAAAAAGCCGACAACAGTTGGAACGCTCGAACATGGTCGGGTCGTTCTCCTTGCAACCGCCGCGGTTGAAATTTTGTGGCGGGTAAGTGCGTACAATCACAGGTGGTTGCATATTAAACTGGAGAAGCGGCTAGCCGCGCGGTTTGACGCCCCTGCGGTGAACTGCTAGTGCGTAGGAGCGCTAAGTTTTTTGTATCGACCCGGGCCAACTCTAACTGATGCCGTTTGATCAACAAATATATTCCCAAGGAAGGTTGACGTCGGACAGGCAGCCGGTCATAAAACTATTGCCGGTAACTTTTAAAATATATAGGATTACATATTGCCTCGACCCCAAGTAGTAGAATGAAAAGAACAGGATAATGATGATTTCCATTCCCTTCAATCCTGTACTTTTCTTAGTATTGTTGAGCCCCATGAGCAGCATTCCCCATTTACCACCAGATAGGCTGCTGTATCACTATGCCTATAAAAAATCTGGGGGGCAAGGTATATATTTTAAATTTCTTACTATCTGCAATCAGCCATAAGGTTATAACCATATTGCAACTTTATAATCAAATGGGAACAAGAGGATGAAATGAGCCAATGGGACATACATACATACATACCATCACGCCATGTCCCTTGCAGGGTAGGCAGAGAAAACAGAGTGCCAGAGAACTCTATCCTTGCATACTTCACTCGCTTCCTCAACATTCATAATTCTCTTCATACACGCTCGCCGGTTTCGGAGACTCTTGACTCCATCTTCCTTCAGTACATGACCGATCTGGTCTAGATAGGTTAGTCTCGGTCTCCCCCCGTACCTACATCCTTCCACTTTCGCATTGTATATCTTCTTAACCAGACATTCGTTCGGCATTCTTTCCACATGTCCGAACCATCGGAGCATTCACTTTCGCATCTTTACAACAATACTCTCTTTCATACCTACTCGCTCTCTTACGTCGTCATTATGAATGCGATCGATCAGCCTAACTCCACAGATTTGCCGTAGAGATCGCATTTCGACCGCATTAATTTTCATGAGCCAAGTGGTGATAGCTTGATATAGAACATACTTAGCTCTGGAGGAGAATCGTTTGCCACACTTGGTGCACAAATTGCCTGAATGTTTCTCTAGATGTCGCTGCAGTTGAACACGCTGTATATATGACTTGTTGCAAAGCTCGCATTTGTGTGGCTTATCCTCCACGTGCGTCAATACATGTCGCCGCATCACCTCTACTGTGAACGTACTGTAGCCACACTGTAACATATGTACCCTTAACTAAAACACAATCCTGCAAGTCTGTCATGAAAAATTAAAGTGGCTTAAATTTATTGGGATATGTGCCACTTTAAAATAGCTTTAAATGTTTTTAATGGGCAGAGAACATATAATAATGTGTACATGGTGGAGTGGTATAAGTACCGATCTCCCGTGCCAAACATAATTGAGTTTGACCATAGTATTATTGTTCTAACTCTGGGTGTAACTTTTTCGTTATTCATATGTCCAGATAATAACGGATAAAAATTACATAGTAATACGGACAAAAATTGCTAACAAGTCCCATGCAACATAGGAATTATTATTACTAAAAAATGCTACATATTACATGTATTATTTATTATAAATAGGCAGCTTTATAAAAATACATGTATACCCACTGCTGGGCTCGAGCCTCCTCCATAACGGGAGGGAAATTGACCTACTACACTGTGCTGGTCAGATGTATTGGTATTGGATTTTATTTCGAATTTTCCTTCTCTTGCATAGATGTTATATGCATTTTAAATCCCTCAGTCGTCTCTTACGATCACCCACGGGTATGATAGAGAGTGGTGAATTGTATTCTTACTCCATCTGTAAAATTTAACACATCGTTTTATATAAGATTTCTAAAGCAGGAAATTCATCACAATAATAAATAAAGAGACTATATAAAAGTATAAGAATAAACGTTTTATTTAAGTGTATATTCTACAACTTTCAATGGGTCTTCTGTCTTTTTATATATATGTCAAATAAAAGAACACTTCGAGTTCTTATATTTGAAAATTATTCATACGAGACAATTCCTATACAATGCAAGGAGTCTCTATTCCTAACATCCTCGACAGTTTTTATGAATTTGAAGTCAAATTCTTCAGTCCCATTCTTGAACTCAAATCTTTGATTCTAGGGCCGAATAAAGGTTTGGTAAGCATATCAGCTAACTGTAACTCCGAGGATACCTGTTCCACTGTGAACTCTCCATTACTGACACATTCTCTTACAAAGAAATGTTTAAGTTTAATATGTTTAGTACGCTTGTGATATTCGTACTTTGGGTTATGTGAGAGTTTGACAGCTGACTCGTTGTCTAATCTTAGCACTGGTTTACGAGTCCTGGTTAAACTGTTGAGAAGGCGATTCAACCATAAAATCTCTTGAGCAGTTTCACTAGCTGCTATGACCTCTGCTTCAGTAGATGAAATTGAGACCATTGTTTGTAGTTGGCTTCTCCAACTTATAGCAGCTCCAGAGTATAGGCACACCATTCCTGAGGTTGATCTTCCGGTAGTGCTATCTCCTGCGTGATCAGCATCACTATAGCAGATCAGATTATTTGGATGTGAATTTTTAGTAAATTTCAATCCATTTTGCGGGGTGCCTTTTAAATAACGGAAGATGCGCTTCACCAATAACACATCATTTTTGGTAGGTGCTCCCAGGTTTCTAGATGCAACACCCACAGCATACGAAATATCAGGTCTTGTGCCTACTGATAAATAAGCTAATGCTCCAACAGCTTGTCTGTATGGAAACAACTCATCCACATTGTTTCTTTCCTCTGCCTTCTCATTTTCACGAATGATTGGCGTTGGGGCTGGCTTGCAATCGGCCATCCTAAATTTACTTAACACCTTTTTGGTATAAGTTTTCTGACATAGATTAATAGCATCTTTGTTTATTTTTATTTCCATTCCAAGAAAATATGATGCAGGCTTCGTGGTTATTTTAAATTTCGCTCTAAGCTCTTTTATAAAATCCTCACCTGCTCTAATTGTATTGTATGCTACAAGTCCGTCGTCGACGTACAGTGCAATAAACACTTTTGATTGTCCTCGAACTCGAACGTATAGACACGGATCGGCTTCATTCTGTACGAAACCAGATTTTATAAGGAACTCTGCTATACAGATATTCCAACATCGAGGTGCTTGTTTCAAACCATAAAGGCTGCGTTTAAGTTTACACACCCGTTTTGTGCCATGCTGATAACCAGTAGGCTGTTTCATATAGATTTCCTCATTAACAGTGCCGTTAAGAAATGCGGTTGACACGTCAAACTGCATTAAGCTTAGTTTTTCTTGTGCACTAACAGCAAGCAGTGTACGTACGGTGCTCATGCGAACAACTGGGCTGAATGTTTTATCGTAGTCAACGCCAGGTTCCTGTGAGTAACCTTTGATAACCATTCTCGCCTTGTACCTTTCAACTAAGCCATCTGGATTCATTTTAACTTTGTATACCCATTTACAAGGTAAGGCTTTCCTTCCTTTGGGCAAATCCACTAGGTCCCATGTTTCATTATTTATTAAGGCAGAAATTTCATTATCCATAGCCTCTTGCCATTTTTCTTTTTCAGGAGAATCTAAAGCCTCTTTAAATGTTACAGGTTCTATTGGCTTCTGCAGATTTTCAATTTCTTCTGCGGCAGCTAAAATAAAATCATCATAGCGTTTAGGAGCAGTAATAGTTGATCTATCTCGTAACGATCTCATATTTTGTGTTGTGGTTTCTTCAGTTTCAGTATCTGAAAGAGATTCGTAAGTTTGATCACTATCTATGTCTACATTTTCTTGACGAACATTTTCAAGTACGCTTTGTTGTAGCGTTTCGTCATCATCATCTGCTGCGTCGCTATCGATCTGTTGTTGAATTTCTTCGTGATCATCATCGTCATCATCCTCAAGCGTAATTTCAACTTGCTTACGAGGTATTGGTTGTGATGTTGTCTGTTCACGTGATAATACTAGATCATATAAAAGCTTGGAGTCTTCATTTTTGTTTTGTTCATCATAAAACATTTTTCTCATGACTCTGACATCTTTCGAAATTATGATCTTATTTTTAGATGGTATGTATATTCTGAATGCTTTGGATGTTTCAGAATACCCAACAAACATACCTTGTATCGCTTTTGAAGCAAATTTATGACTATTGCCATTTTTTAATAAAACATACGTTTTACAACCAAATATGTAGAGATGATTTATACATGGCTTCCTGCCAACCCATTGCTCAAATGGTGTTTTGTGATGAATAGCGCTATTAATACTCCTATTACAAAGGTAGTTTGCAGTAAATATTGCCTCTCCCCAGCATTTTAAAGGTGCTTTTGCATCTATCATCATAGCCCTTGCCTTTTCAATGAGAGTGCGATTTTTCCTCTCAGCTAAGCCATTTTGGCTTGCCGTGTATGGCGCCGAAAGTCTGCGCTCAATTCCACAGCATTTTAGGAAAGCATTAAAATCTTTATTTACATATTCAGTACCATTGTCTGATTGTAAGTACTTAACTTTGTTACCTGTGTGTGTTTCCGCTGACTCCTTAAACTCTTTGAATCTTTCTAAGACTTCGTTTTTATTTCTCATGAAATACACTCTACTATATCTGCTGAAATCATCAATGAATGTGACAAAATATCTATTACCGTTTAATGTAGGTGTTCTGATCGGTCCACACACATCGCTATGAACGATTTCTAAGAGTTGTTTTGTGCGTTGAGTCGTTTTCTCTCGTGGAGCAGAAACTCGATGTAATTTTGCTTGAATACAAGCTTCACACTCGTCTAAGCTTTCTGAATTGTCAAAGTTTAGACCAAGTAGCGCATCATTTTTTTGTGCATATTTTAAATCTTTGGCATTCATGTGGCCGAGTTTCTTATGCCACTCATTAATGTTCGAATTTTTATTTGTAGTCGACGCTGTGTTTGCCAAATTGTTGCGCTTATTGTGTTTACATTGCATATAATAAAGTCCATCGTTTTGCTTGTATGCAGTTAGAGTAATTTTGCTTTTAGGGTTAGTGACCGTCGCTTTATCCTTATTAAATAAGACGGAGCAGCCAACATCAGTCATTTTACTAACGGACATCAAGTTAGTAGATAGACTGGGTACATATAGTGTATCTTTCAGATGGGTAGGTGCTACGCTATCATCATTTTTTGTAGTAAAGGATACTGTACCTTTCCCCTTTATCTCTGCATCTAGCTCATCAGTAGCAAACTTCAGCTTACCTGATGATTTATCAATCTTTTTGAAAAGATCTCTTTCATAAGTCATGTGAGATGTACAGCCACTGTCTAAGATCCAAATACTATTGTCAGGCTTCTTCTTGTTAGTGAGAAGGCACTTCGTAGCGAAATGGTTTTTATGAGAATTGCTCTTATGTTGTTTAGCTTTCTCATTGTTTTTATCCCAGCAATTCGTACAAATTTTATGACTTTTACGCTTAAATATGTTACCTTTCCGTTTGCAAATTTTACAAGACGCATAAAATGCTTCTTCTTGTATAGGCAACTCACTTGGTTTCTCTTGATTGTTTATACTCCGACTATGACGAGCTTCACATTCTTCAATGATTTTTGTTTTAAGTTCGTCTGGTTTTGGAAGGGTATCTCGCGTTTCAATTGCGACTCTGAAGTTGTCGTAATCTGAAGAAAGACTGTACAGCATCATAATGGTTAGTAAATCTTCATTTATGTTTACATCCATGTCTGCAAGTTTGTCTACAATGTCCATGAATATGTTAAGATGACTACGAACATCATTACCTTCCAGTCTCGTTAATATAAGCTGTTTTAGTAAGGAGGCTTTCTTTGCCGGTCCTTTACTAGCATATATGTTTTTAAGTTTATTCCATAACTCTAGTGCTGTTGAGCAATTTTTAATTTGTTTAAGCTCAGAAGGAGCGATTATAAGGATTAGTTGTGACCTTGCCTGTCTGTCTCCTTCCTTATCTTGAACAGCAGCATCAGTCTCTTGGATGAATTTCCATAAGTGTTGTCGAATTAGCACTGCTTCAGCCTGTATTACCCATGTATCATAATTTTCCCTTGTGAGGGGGTCGATTTTTATGTTCGACATTTTTCAATATATGATTTAGGTATACGTTGATCTTTAACGCTCACGCTCTGCTACCATGTAAAATTTAACAAATCGTTTTATATAAGATTTCTAAAGCAGGAAATTCATCACAATAATTAAATAAAGAGACTATATAAAAGTATAAGAATGAACGTTTTATTTAAGTGTATATTCTACAACTTTCAATGGGTCTTCTGTCTTTTTATATATATGTCAAATAAAAGAACACTTCGAGTTCTTATATTTGAAAATTATTCATACGAGACAATTCCTATACAATGCAAGGAGTCTCTATTCCTAACACCGTCACCACACGGAGAAATAATAAGTCACTTACATAAAAAATAGATTGGGCAAAAATTACGGATGTAATTAGAAAAAATATATTAATCAAATAAAAAGTAATAAAATCAATTTAAAAAAAACCATGTATGCATGCAAATATACACAGAAACTGCTGCGGTACATACAGGCGAATGCCAAGTGTAGCAACACTTTATCAATCAACCTGCAAGTGTAGTGGTTATTGACTATTGTTGAACAGAACCCTTTTTTTAAGGGGAAGTTATAGTTCAGTCGTACACATATGTGTATGGCAGATTGCAGGATTACATGGTTCTGTTCCTATCTCTATCACCCTTATCTGTAACGCCTCATCTAGCATTATCGGAACCCTAAATAACGAGTATTTAATCTAAAACCATTTCCTTACCTCCAAACTCCTATTGTAAGTCATGTAGAAAAGAAACAATAGAATGAATTTAGTTAATAGATTTGTTAGTGCATTTAAATTGCAATCATCAATAGAGCAATTTAAAAAAAAAATCAAGTACATACATACATATCATCACGCCATATCCCTTGCAGGGTAGGCAGAGAGAACAGAGTGCCAGAGAACTCTATCTCTGCATACTTCACTGGCTTCCTCAACATTCATAATTCTCTTCATACACGCTCGCCGGTTTCGGAGACTCTTGACTCCACCTTCCTTCAGTACATGACCGATCTGGTCTAGGTAGGTTAGTCTCGGTCTCCCTTGGTACCTACATCCTTCCACTTTCGCATTGTATATCTTCTTAACCAGGCGTTCGTTCGGCATTCTTTCCACATGTCCGAACCATCTGAGCATTCCCTTTCGCATCTTTACACCAATACTCTCTTTCATACCTACTCGCTCTCTTACGTCGTCGTTACGAATGCGGTCGGTCAGACTAACTCCACAGATTTTCCGCAGAGATCGCATCACAAAAATCAAGTAAATTAGAATATATCTGATCTACTTACCACATTGCAGGCAAATTTTTTTTCTCCATGAATTTCCAAATGCTTAGTCATTGCTGCTCGAGAATTAATCCATTTACCACAGTCATTGCACTGGTATTGGTCTGGTGTTTCTGTTAATAAAAATCTATATTTTATTTTAATAGTATTTTCACTAATTTCATTTGTATAGATGACATTGTTCTGTATGGGATTGCTTTACGTTTGAAATACCATACTAGAAAATGATTTTTCTTTACTTCAAAAGTTCATAACTATCAACCCCATCCTCCACAACAACCATTGAGATGAAAATAAATATCTACTTATATTTATTTTTACACTATGCATTGCAACTAGGCTCTTTTCCCTTTCTTAATAAAAAAATCATACATCTATGCACCTATGGCACTTTCTTCGCATTGGTTTTATTACATAATAGGGTCCTTATTATAATTTTTGAAGCTTTATATACACATTTTATACATTAATAAACTATGTTGATTACCTGAATGATTTTTATGCCAATGGTTCACCAGCTTTGAAAAGTTTTTTGTATTGAATGTACAATACTTGCAGAAGTAATCCCTTCTAAAAATGTGTTGTAATCGAATGTGAACAGATAAATTGTCTTTTCTTGAAAATGTTGCATTACAAATCTGAAATTTAATAGTTCTAAGACTTTGGCTAAGATATTTCAGTATCATATAACTAGTCAAAATAATATTTACAGATTTATTAGTAAGTACCTAACAAAAATTAAAAAATAGACTACTGATTTTAATAAACATAATACTTTTTTCACAATACCAGTATGCTTTAGGAAAAAGTAAATTACAACAAATCCAAAGGAATAACAGAAATTGCATAAAAATTTAAATTGGTAACTCTAAATGTGAATTATCACTTAAGGTATATGAATTAATAATTGTAAAATTTTAAGTAATACCTATGTTGTTCATATATATAATAGGCCATCTATTGTAATATTGAAGTAATTATTATAGTTATTCATACTAAACAGGACTAATGGCATAAAATGCTTAGCTTTCATACATTTCCAAAAACTTTATATTATAATTTTGTCAGTTTTCTCACATGTTTTCTTAGTGTTAAAGTGAACATAATACAAGCAGAAGTATATAAGCTAGAAGGGAAAGATATTAAGTACTTAATTTTATCATTTATTAGTGAGGTTCGCACACAATAAGCAGCTTCAGAAAACATATGTATATATGTAGTCATGTAAATTAAAATATAAACCTTTACATATTGTTTATTACCTCACAAGCATATGTAGACACGGTCTGTCCATCACATCCACTCTGTGCCATATGACGTAACACATGAGAACGTCTTACAAACTCTTTATTGCAATGTGGACACAAATATATATCCCGTTCATGAAATTTTAATATATGTTCTTCTAATATCTTTTTGTTTGGACATTGTACTATGCATTTATCACAAGCAACACTGTTGGGTAATTTAGAATGTTCATTCAAGAGGTGCTCCTTGAAACTTTTTTGGAATCTAAACTTTTTTGGGCATTCTTCACAACTGTACGCCGCCTGTAACACAAACAAAATTAACATTAATAAATAAAATATTTTTAAGAAATGCACTTAATATAATTTGCTTATAACACTATTGTAATGATTTAATAATTGAATACCATTAGATTGAAATATCTTGGTGAGTTAACACATAACATAAACCTTAGTATTTACAGGTTGTAGGTAGATGCAGGCAGCACAGTACTGCGATATTAGAGGTCCTGTTTTTAGTGAGAAATATGTGTCCAGTTCAGGACAGCGAAGGGCTGATGGATGGATTTTCATTATTTATCTATGTTAATGTTTATCAACAGTATTGACAAAGCGCCTAGGATTTATCTTATTCTAATCACTAAATACCAGCGAGGGAACAACAAAATATAGGAACAGCTCACCTTTGCATAAATCACATTTGATAATTCTATAGCCTTATGTTTTAATAATTCTTTTTCGCTTGGAAAATATTCATTACAAACAGTGCAAAGAAACTCTGTCTCGCTATCAGTTGATTCGCGTGTCTTCTTTGCTTTAATCCTCTTTGAAACTTTGTTAGCAGATTTCTTGTTCTTTGACCCTGGCGGCCGTCCTAATCTCTTGTGTTTAGGAGGCATTTTATTTCCTTATTAAGATAGATATTTGTATTGTTTACATCGTTTATTATGTTTGATAATCAGTAAAATAAGTGCAATCAGTTTACATTTATAAATTTTGATATTCCTTTCACTCAGGCGCTAACTATCGACGTAGGTACCTACCTACTTTATTTTTGTCAACCATTCTTGAATTAAAATTCTTTTCTCTATGCTCCTCTCGCCACGTATAGTGCAGGAGGGACACAGTCGTTTTTTAATATAGCGCTATCTAGATCACGTTTCTGAGTGTTTTGTTTGCTTTGACACTAATAATGTTAATAACTAAAACTAGATGGCAGAAATTACCTTATTTAAAACAATAAATTAAATAACCGATATCTTATAGACTTTTATTTTATTTCATTATTTTTTTTTAATATTATTTTCAATACAAAATAATTATTGTACAAATAAAAGATAATTATTATACCAAAGAGTTCAAAGCACAACGTTTTACTTTATTTTAATGACACAATCGAACCATAAAGTCATTATTTTCTAATTAAAAAGTTGCAAATGTCTATTTGACGCTGCCGATTGTAATTTCTATCATTAATAAAAAAACATAAAAAGTTTAATGAGTGCGTAAGTTTTGTTTACTTATATACGTTGAGTTCATTTTGTTCTCTTCCGTCTTGAAATTTACTTGAAAGAGCTTATAACTATATATAAACATGGTGGAGTTTATTTGCAAAAGATGCTTTAAAATATAATTAAATGAACAAATAAATCATCCCTATGTCTCCTGTAAGTACCTACATACCAAATATTTTTTCAACAGAACAGATATTCTTAATATTAATTACATTGTATTAAATACATTATCCCTACCTACATTTCAAAAAACATGAAATCATAATGGTTACAGAAATGAGTCCAATCGATCAATTTCTAATAGTAGACCATGAAGAATGCTGAAATCAATAAATTACTATGAATCTATATAATTCATTTATCTTTGTAGTTAGTATCTATTCTCATATCTACTGCAAAATCTTTTAAAGATCGCTTAGAACATTAATAGTAAACAACAAATGTAAAATATTTACACCGTATGTAACCATGTAAAACTAAAATGGGCTTTATTTCCTTTTCAGCCACGATCAATGATCATTTGCCGAATCCCGAAAAATATCCAGTTGGAATGGATGCAAAAGAAAGCTAAACAAACAAGGATAAACACATTTTGAAGACTTTGAGAAGAAATAATAGAGATATTTACCAGACAAATTAAAAATTCTAAATAATCGATTGAAGAAAGAAAAGAAAGCAAATAGTAATTTTCGATTTAATAAATATTATACCTCAAAATTCAAAGTTTCTTTGGCTCCCTATAAGAATTTTGAATTAGTACCCGAGACTATTTCTCTATATTCTTTGAATTGTTAAGTAGTAAAGATTTTAAGACTTTTTAAACCGCACTTATAAATCTACATATCGATGGGTTATATGTATATGAGCCAATGTGTTAAGTAACTAACTTTTCAATTCAAGAAGAGGAGAGGAGAGGCTCTCAAAAATATATCAAATTTATAATTTGAGAGCCTCTATCGAAAAATCGTTACTTTGCACTATGGCATGGAGACTAGAATAAAGAGTACCATCTCAGTGTATCAAGAAGTGTCCATTGAACGGAAGAAAATTAAGGTGGCGCTGTATTAGCAAGTGTAAGAATTTTAAAAAGAGCGCCACAAATTTCATAGGTTCATAGGTTATTATTTATCAAATCACAGCTGACTACGTAACTCAGCACACTTCACTCTGCTTATTACTGCTACATTCATATCATTTCCAGTTGCTACACTAGCGCTATTTCGGTGAGTGTTCGAACAATAATTTGCTGTTTACAAGTGGACACTTTTTTGACTAATCCCCCATACAAGATGGAACTCCTTATTCTAGTCTCCATGCACTATGGCCCACATACAAGAACCCATCGGTAAAGGATACCAGGATAGTATTATTCATACATGTAAATATGTGTGTGTAAGAGATGTATCTGTGTGTAAGAGATGTATCTGTGTGTGAGAAGTATGTATGTTTGTGTGTGTCCGATTGCGCATGCGTGGGTAGGAAATAATTATTGAGTCGCGTAATAGATGGCGCTTTCATTGACATTAGTGGCGACAAAAAAATCGAGAGTGGCCTCTCTATTTCCAATGTATTATATTACTCTATGGTATAGTGCCACAAACTTATCTGACCCGGTGACAGCGTCGCTGTTATCGCATTTAGTGTTGTCAGTAAAATTCCATTTGCAATAAAAGAAGGGTTTAGAAAATAATATTCAACTCCTTTACAGAATTTTCTGTGGAAGTCATCAAACATGGAATTATAGCATATTCACCCGTGGGCTTACGGATGGGCAGTAGATCAATGTGTTACAAGTATTAATGCTTATGAACACATTATATTATGCTTACTAGAGAAACAAAAATGAAGTTTTAATAAATAATTATATTTTAACACAATAATTATGATCTACAAATATAGGGCAAATTATTTGTAATGAACATATTACAGGTATAGTCATTTGAATCGTCAGTCACTTCATCATATGAATCATCATTTTCAGTCTCACTGTCATTGTCTAAAGTCATAATGGAAGGCTCCTCTAAATATGTATCTCTTTAGTATTCGTTTTCAAATTTTTTCATGATTTCAGTGATTTTTCCATTCGTTTATATATAGTTATTTTATTAATAGCCTCTGCAATGAATTTAGGCGTTGTTGAATTAGAGTTTTTAATATTCTGCTCTATTATGTTTCGTTTCATTGAGCTCCAAATCATTTCAATTGGATTTAATCGCAAGGGTATGGTAGAATGGATTTCATCAATTTCATAACTTCGCTTAGACTTGTGTCTTAATTATTTCATAAAGCTGCGTCTTTGTAAGTCGTTGATTTTATTTAAAATCTATCTCCTCTTAAAGTGCATCATTAACTTTGGAATTTTGGGTATTATTTTTTGCACACTGTAAAAATGATGTATATTTCGTCTATTGACACCGAGATCAAAATCACCAACTTCAATTTTACTTTTCGTCCTCTTCAGTCTTTTTTTTGGTGTAGAAATTTTTACTCCACTCTCATCGGCCTGTCCTTTTTTCCTTTACAAATTTTCTTACAAATCGTTCACCAACCCTTAAAAAAATATTTTTTACATTAAATACACATATATTTTCTGATCATAAACAGATAGATGTATACACAGATATACATATATATATACACCGTGGAATCTAATTGGCTATTTTCCCGAAACGTATATACTCGGTTAATGATATAGAACCATAATATAGCATTCATTCAATAAAATAAAAACATAAATTCTAGTCATTTGCAATCCCGGACGTTTCCTTAAAATATCATTTTTGGATAACTGTAACATGTTTGTCTAATAATTTTGTTACGGTCGTTTGAGAGCATCGACCGTAGCTATCAACCTACGGTCAATGCTCTTACCTTGATTACCTACTTTCTTTAATTACTGTAAAACCATGCCTCCATTTTCTCAAGAATTTCTTCTTCTAATCGAGCAGAATGTCGGCGATACCTACCTCTAGCCTGAGCACGTGTAAGCACTCAAACAGGCGGATTTATAATGCCACATCTGCGTAACGAATCCAGGTGTTCTGGCTGAGCGTACAGGCATCTAGCCTTCGCCAAGTTGTCTCCAGCAATCGCATAAAAACGAACCATGTCTAACCACTCTACGTCAGAATACTGGTAATGACTTGTTATTTTTTCGCACTTACTAGCACTCGCGTTCGGGATTTGTTATAAACATATGATATACGAACATATGATATACGTCTAAGCCGTTTGGCAACAAATTGCAAACTGACCTATTAAAACATAGACCAAGGTCGCGCGGCTCGAGTGCATCAAAAGCAAGGGGTGCGTGCGGGACGCGAGCGGGCTACGAGCTACAATGTCTAAATATTTTTTTTACCTATTATTGCGATTTAATTCGAATGGTATGTCGTAGGCATGTTGGGAACAATACCGTTGCATATCAGACAAACTTAAGAACGTCTATTTATCAGACTTTTTTTTCAATGTATTATATTTTTTAGTTATGTGGGGATATTAAGAATGATTAACTGAGTACATACGTTTCAAGAAAACAGCCAATTAGATTCCACGGTGTATATATATATACTAACTATGTACTTACAAGAAAATTATGTTACAGTTAATAACAATCAAGTACATTCATTACAATTAAATTTACATAAATAGAATACTATTGTATTATTTGTATAAATATATAATAATTATATTCAAAATATAATTAGACTCTAAGAACAAATTAATTCATTATATTTAACACAACAAATTATACATAATGTTTATTAATAGTGTTCTTTTTATTTCAAAAACTAGCAACACTAACCTGTGGCTGTTTATATAATTTCTCAAAAGGTATTAATGATGCCTGAAGATGTTTTTCTTCCTTCATATAACTTAAAACTTGTAATATAAGATTTACTGAATCACATTTCGCATTTTAAAACCACAAAAGTAAGTAAACATGGAGTAAACAATCAACAACAAAATGAAATATCAGCATATAGGGAAGAGGCTTGACGTTTGATGACATTTCAAAATGGCGTCATTAGTTCATCAATTTACCACCGGGTCAGATAAGTTTTTTTTTTTTTTAACGCAGTGGTTAAAAATGCATTTTTCGCATACCCGCCCCGGGCGGGGTATGTGGGACTCGCAGGCCCTGAAGGGGACACTGAATACCCACTAAAACGTACCAACTGCGAGCTGTTAGCCGAAGGGGCATTTACAGCTGAACCGGTCGGCGGGCGAGCCCGAAGGCTCTCAACCCGAAGTCAGATAAGTTTGTGGCACTATTATATATATATATACACCCATAGACGTGCACCGATACTACGAGTTAAGGTCTATGTTAGATCGATTAATCCCAGAATCGATATTATGAAGCGATTTAGCTAAACGATGATTGAAAGTCGATTTTCTAAATTATCGTTTTTGTCTGTTAAGAATTAATTATAACTTTGTTGAAATTTTAGAGGAACGTGAAATCATCATTGGCTTTTGATTTATATTTTAGTTAGGTATATAGTGAGTAGGTAAATATTTTTCTAGACATTATATATACTGTAATGCGGCGAAAACGCTAAAATATTTAGTTTTTTTAAGTGAATTTTTTTATCGACGTATGGGAGAAATTTTATAGTGTAATGTTTTTCTGTTACGATTATGTACGTTAAAAAAATTCGTGCGTACAAAGTACACATTTCAGAAGTGAAAATTTAGCGAATTAATTTTTAAATCTCGTTTACATAAATCAATCAATAATGAGAGAATACACGTTGTATTCTCTCTCTCGCTCTCTCTTGTGTCGCAAGTCTCGTGTCGCGTTTCATCTGAAAGAAATTTACCCTCACATACGCAAAGAAGTTTCACTTCAAAATAAATATGGCGCGTAACGGAAAAATCACTTCAAAAATAATACAACTACTGAGGATTTTTCATCACGCCATATCCTTTGCAGGTTAGGCAGAGAGAACAGAGTGCCAGAGAACTCTATCCTTGCATACTTCACTCGCTTCCTTAACATTCATAATTCTCTTCATACACGCTCGCTGGTTTCGGAGACTCTTGACTCCACCTTCCTTTGTACGTGACCAAGCTGGTCCAGGTAGGTGAGTCTCGGTCTCCAACGGTACTTACATCCTTCCAATTTCGCATTGTATATCTTCTTAACCAAACGTTTGTTCGGCATTCTTTCCACATGTCCGAACCATCGGAGCATTCCCTTTCGCATCTTTACACCAATACTCTCTTTTATACCTACTCGCTCTTTTACGTCATCGTTGCGAATGCGATCGGTCAGCTTAACTCCACAGATTTTCCGTAGAGACCGCATTTCGACCGCATTAATTTTACTTTCATGCACTTTTCTGCATATCCAACTCTCGCTTCCATATAGTAATGTTGGGACAATTAAGCACTGCGTTATGTATTGCTATACGTGCCTTATTTTGTTGAGACTACAATAGTCTCTACAATAGTTTTGAATGGCGTTTATCTACTATATGAAAAAGACAAATTTATTTATTTAGTGGAGAATTTATTGGGGATAGGGTTGATTGGGGATATGGCAACGCTATTTGCATTTAAGTAGGCAATTAAATATGCCAATCATATGACGTAAATAACATTTTTTTGTAATATGAAAATTGTCTGCGACACTAGTTACTATGGTTACAATGTATGTATACAAATTAATAAAAATCATTGTCAACGAGGGACTTAGTTTTTAGGTCAATGTTATAAATAACAATCCAATTACTATTTTCTTAAACGAATTATCTACGTTTAATGGTTTAATCAGATCTAAATACCTACGTAAGATTGCGAAATAATTTGGATTTACCTGCCTACCATAGCCAAATAGGAGGTATATTTGGTTAATAAGTACTAAGACTTAAATACGCTTTAAGAAACATGTACCTATAATGGAAAAGGACTTAGACCCCGAAATTATAAAAAATACCCAGTCATCACTTGGAAAGTACGTAAAGCGCCCACCGTTAACCGAAAAGTTACTGAAGAAACCTCCTTTTAGATTTCTGCACGACGTTGTTGCTACGGTACGTATTAAATACAAAGAATGTTTTATGAACACGTATATAGATACAGGTATGTAGACAAGTAGGTATTCGTCTATCCTTCTAAATAAACCTTATTTCTTTTTCTATAATTTTACTTTCATTAACTGTTTAAAGTTTCCTATTTATTTAATTAATCTCGGATTATACAGCTATTCTTAAAGCAGATTTAAAGAGCTAAGTAGTTATCAGACGGGTATCTACTTTTGGTTGTAGTAGTTGTAATATAATCTACTTTCCTAGATACTAGACAGTGAATGCCTGCGCCTAACGAGGTACAGACCATTGCTGTAGCAAAATGGTAGTTTTAGCGCTCACTTCATTCACCATCATTACCCTGCTCTTATCCCAATTATTTGCGGTCGACGCAATATGTCCTTTTCTTCCACTCAATCCTATCCGATGTCATCTCTGCGTTCACTCCCTTTCTATTCAAATCATGCTTCACGCAATCCATCCATCTTTCCTTCGGTCTTCCCTTACCCCTTAAGCCTTCAACGTTCATACTTAAAACTCTTCTCCCAACATTACTTTCATCCTGTCTCATCACATGTCCCTACCAAGTCAGGCGTTCACTGTTCAAGTTTTCCGTCACTGGCGCCACTGTCAAACTTCCTCTTATATACTCATTTCTTAACTTATCCATTCTCGTCAGGCCACACGTCCATCTTTACCCTGTGTGGGTAAGTGTCACAAACTTGTTTATCGATGTTATCGATCGATGATTCGTACTCGTGTAGACATTTAAAGCGATTGTGTAGCTTGAGCGTAAAACTTTCTGAATTTTAGTATTGGGAAGGAATAAGTCAGCAAGTAGAAACTTCAGGTCTGAGTACCCCCATATAACCAACCTACTAAGGGGGCATCCGGCGGATTGTTTGAGTCCCCCTTGGTGAGATATCGTAAGACTTTTCTCAATCCCTCCCCGCTTGCCCAATCTCACGTTAGATTTTTCAAAACTTGCACTTGGGTATAAAAGTGTTGAATTAATTTAGAAAAAAAAATACAATTTGCTTTATACTTTCATTTAAATTTAATGTAACTTAATTTTCACGCAGCTTTCCACCATTTTCTGCTAAAAAAATTACGTGATATTTGCCAAGACCGGGGAGGTCTCCCCCAAGTGAGATTTAGTAAGGTTCGGCTCGACCAAGGGGGTTGAATCTTACTAAATACCCTCTGCGCCCCCTGAATACCTCACGTAATTAATGGACGCTTAGGGACGTCCATTAGTTACGCCCCTAACCAACTATAGGTGCAATTCATGATAAAACTTTCCTAGAGTTAACGTGTTTAGTGACCCACCCGTACGGCGTCGAGAGGTATGTTGTAAGGCGGGTCTACGGGGTCTTGCGCCGCTTTCCTTGTCGCCCCGGACGGATTAGTGGGGCGTGACCGCGCGGTAGCCCACCGCCAAAAAAATAAAATAAACGAGATAACGTGTTTGTTAAACCACATACCGCTAACATCGTAATAATTATATAACCAGTGTGTTTTTACTATAGCTATAATAATTTTACAGGTATTGAAGACGACTGGCTTTTTCAAAAACTTATTCGAGGATGAAGAATTAATATCTGACAATGTGAAAGACCGCGACAGTAAAATATTGTTTCTCAATAAAGTCATATTTGTTATAAGTAAGTTATTTTATAATCTATTTCTACACCAGTACAGAAAGCTCTCACATAATCAGAATATATTATTAAATACAACATACTCGTATGACAGCTGTAATGGCCTTCACTATCCAACCTTCGCAAGGCGGGTATTGAATAAAACACTTTTTTTTGGCGACGGGCTATGGAGTATTCACGCCCCGTTAATCCGTCCAGGATGAAAGAAAAAGCGGCGCGCGACTCCATAGACCTGTCCTACACGTACCTACCTTTCTTTGCCAAGCGATCAGGGTCGGTCCCGATCTTTGTCTTCGGTGGCCGCCCGGCGGTTTACCGCACGGGATTGAATGAAACACTAACGATGGATGAAATTCCTTTTAACTGCTTTTATTTTTTTTTCCTTTTAACGTCACTGAGCAAAATATTAATAAAACAATTGATCAGGTGAATGAGTGAACGTGATTTGGTAATCATATATTCATGCCTAAGATACTTTGCAGTACAGTGGTGGTAACTATTTAAATATAAATTTGCTTTTGATTTTACGTCACTCTATTGACTAGTGTATATTAAAATATACACCAGTCAAGGACTATTTATAGGAGGTATAGCAATCAGTCACCTCAATTTGTAGCCTAGAAGTTACAGTTCCCATCTATCCGTCACATTGGGGAGAAAGAGTTGGTACATTTAATACTGTGTTTAATACTGTACATTTACATACATACATATCATCACGCCATATCCCTTGCAGGGTAGGCAGAGAGAACAGAGTGCCAGAGAACTCTATCTTTGCATACTTCACTCGCTTCCTCAACATTCATAATTCTCTTCATACACGCTCGCCGGTTTCGGAGACTCTTGACTCCACCTTCCTTCAGTACATGACCGATCTGGTCTAGATAGGTTAGTCTCGGTCTCCCCCGGTACCTACAACCTTCCACTTTCGCATTGTATATCTTCTTAACCAGACGTTCGTTCGGCATTCTTTCCACATGTCCGAACCATCGGAGTATTGCCTTTCGCATCTTCACACCAATACTCTCTTTCATACCTACTCGCTCTCTTACGTCGTCGTTACGAATGCGGTCGGTCAGTCTAACTCCACAGATTTTCCGCAGAGATCGCATTTCACCGCATTAATTTTACTTTCATACTCTTTTCTGCATACCCAACTCTCGCTTCCATACAGTAATGTTGGGACAAGCACTGCGTTATGTATTTATTGCTACACGTGCCTTCTGGCTCAGGTGGTGGCTACCGAATAGTTGCCCCAACGCTCCGTTCACTCTATTTCCCGCATTCACTCTTCGCTCTGTATCAGTGGTGTACCTGCCATCTCGGCTAAATCCACATCCAAGATATACAAATTCATCCACTTTCTCTAGTACATCATTACCTATTGTTACTCTTACATCTGTTCTGGCTTCATCTCTTTCAAAGACCATTATTTTGGTTTTGCTCACATTCACGCGTAGACCCCTTTTTTCTTACAATCTTCTGTCATTGTGTCGACTAGGGTCTGCAGGTCAGTCGCTGACTGTGCCAGCAGGACTGCATCATCTGCATATAGCAGAGCAGTGACCACTGAGTCGCCCATCTGGACTCCCACATTCATATTGTTCAACCTTTGGAGACATTTATCCAGATATATGATAAACAGCCTGGCTGACAGAACGCATCCCTGCTTAACGCCGATATTGACGTCAAACCAAGTCGACATTCCATCATCCAGCCGCACACAGGCTCTACAGCCCATGTAACTGGACTGCACAGCCTGTAGCAGTTTACCGTTAATACCATACCCCGGTAAAATGTCCCAAAGTTCATTTCGTACAACCGTGTCAAATGCTCTCTCCAGATCCACAAAACTGCAGAAAACCCTCTGACCTAGAGCCAGATGCTTCTCCACAATGTTGCGCAGAAAGAACACTTGATCCACGCATCCCTTTCCACTCCTGAAACTGGACATAAATATAGAGAGTCTATGGATAGTGTTATATAATCTATGGTAGAACCTGTTAGAACGAGTAGTCCGGCATAATGTATAAGTAATAAGGTGATTCTAAGAAAATGGATCCAGTATTATTTAATTCACACACGTCGTCCTTCGCAATATAAAAGCCCAACAGAAACCTCCCTGTGTCTCACACAGTAAACCATCGGACACCATCCTCATTCTCCTTTCAATAATTTTACCGTACTCTTTCGCTGCCAAACTGGTCAAGCCTATGGCTCTGTAATTTGCGCAGTCATAACGTGAACCCTTGTTTTTAAACAAAGGCACGATTACTGCGCTATTCCAGTCCCTGGGAACCACTCCCGACTCCAACATGAATTGAGGAGCAACAGGAACGCCTCCCAGACACAGGAGCCACCAAGCTTGACTATCTCGGCAGACACCATATCAATGCCCGCTGCCTTACCATTTTTCAAACTTCTTATCGCCAATTCAACTTCATCCATACTGATGCCATCGGAGGACGCCGTTGTCGAATGTTGATCTACTAAACCACATGCAACACCGGCGCCAACCGTAGCATCCGCATACATATCGCCAAAATATTCTCTCCATCGGCTTAACACGTCTTGTGTTTGTGTAAGAATGTCTCCACCTTTAGACCTTATTTTATTCATTCTGAAGGCTGACCAACCACCCCGAGACTTCTTCACCTCCCTCCAAAAGAGTTTGGTGTTACTCTCGAAGTGGAGTGGAAGAAGCCGGTGTCGCATGTGGTTTAGTAGATCAACTACTAAACCACATGCGACACCGGCGCCAACCATAGCATCCGCATACTGTACATTTAATACCATTTTAATATTGTGAATACACCACGCCACTCAATGCCGTAGTATGTATGGTTCATCCGCCTCACGTGGACAAATAAGTGGCGAAAATAGATTCACGATACCCATTCATCATTAGAAACGCAATGATAAGCCAGCATGTTTATTCATATGTATTTTAATGACACATATTACGCATACATTGTAACATATTCTATTTTAAATCTGAAATCAAGATCAAATATACAACATTTGTTTGTGTAAAGAAAAACATCCCTAATATAAGACACGTGAAAGCTTATATCTTTTAGAACATTTAAAGTTGATGATCCCAGTTATCATATAGGTACAGTAATCTGGTGCTTTATATAGTGAGGTTTTATGAAAAAAAAATCTAACTGTGATTTTTACAGGCACGACTACGGGTAAATCACTATCTGTAAAACCATCAAAAATTGTTTCTGGTCAAGAACCAGAAAAAACAAATGAGTTGCTGCAATGTCTAGCTCAAGCACTAGACGATAAATTATCTTCAGAGAAAGCAGTACAACAATACAAAGAAAGCTTAAATTCAAATCAATTAACTGAATCTAAAAGTAAAGAATCATCCAAACCTGTAAAGAAAGTAACTGATGCTAAAAAGTTAAATTCCAGAAGTACTGAAAAATTAACAAGTAATAAAGCAGTTAAGCTAGATAAAGAAAAATCTAACGATGTTAAGGCGAGAAAAAAAGAAAGTGTTTCTACTAAAAGTGAGGTTCAAAACAAAAAATTGCAGCAATCAAAGGTTGTTACTAAAAATAATCTCAAAGAACAGAAAGACACACAAAGACGGAGTAAAAATGTAACATCAAATTTAGTAGAAAAGGAGAAGATATCTAACATTGTAGAAAAACAGAAAATACCTATTAAAAGCAATCTCAGTAATCAAGATACAGATGTGTCTATAGAGCAAAACAATTCGGAAGAAACAATAATCATAAACAATGTGGATTCTCCCGTCACAAAGGAAAATAATGAAGATAAGCTAAATTCTTCGTATACAATTCTTGAAAATGCCTTGATTTCATCGTCATCATCTAGCGATGTTCTAAATACACCACATATTAACGCATCTGAAAACATACCAACTGAAAATAACGTTAAAGAAACATCGCTGGCAGAGAACTATCAACCAAGTGCTGATCGCAATGATAGCGTTAATTTAAAAAGCTTAGAAATTGATTCAGACATTTCGGATAAATTGAAATCCAATTCGGCAATCCTTGAAAAAAGTCCTCAAAATGTAGAGACAGTTGAAAAAATAATAGATACAGGGAAATCGGAAATAATATATGACTCAAATAAACCAGATTCATTTAATGTTGTGAAAACACCTACAGATGGGAATGATGTAAAAAATCCACGGCCATTGAGTATGAGACCTTCAAGCGTAAGACCTTCATCTTCTAGACCTGGTGCACCACGAATGAGAGAGAAACTGGACAATGTTATGAAAGAGCCCGATAATTTACTCATTGGGAAGGTGAACATTATAGTGGAGAATACACAAATCGAAGAGGTTGGTTGACAATCAATGTTAATTTATTATTTTATATCACAGAATTTAGAAAAGATTTCTTAACAATTGTTCTGTAATATTCGCTAATTAAAAAATAGTACATTACTGCAACGGCCAGGAAAAGAGGCATTGATGGACGAACGTGTAAATGTGGGCCGAGGCGTAGCCGAGGCACACATACGTAAGTCCATCAATTCCTAGTTGTCGTCAAGGCTTGTATAGTGCTTTTCTCATATAATGAGCGGAAATTGAAACTAAGTAGCACCTACTAAATAGAACTGTATATGTGACTAACAACGAACAAAATTTTTCACATGCTAAAGTTCATTTGTTATTTTTTTGTTATCAAACAGGTTTCTTTTTCAAGCCAGTTCGAAATTTAAATAAAACTAATAAGTTGCCTATTTAGTTGCAATGTTATAAACTAACAAATCGTTCCATTTTTAAAATACACGATAGATGTGAATTTACATATATATTTATTTGACCGCTAAAACACGACAGATATGGATTTTCATACATTTAGATTTCATTTAAGATTTTGATGGACTATAAAGTGGTAAAATACACCTACAGCGGTTATTATGTCGGCCTTTGCGTCGACTAAAATTTATAATATATTCTCACATTAAATAAAATAATTTAATTACATTCTAGATACGTACCTACTTGTAGTACTGTACTTGATGTAGTAATTGCTGCTATTGTCTAAAAAAACAGGTAGTTTTGAAATAATCGCCTAAGTAGCATACCCATATATATAAAAATCAGCCATCTAACCAACTTTTCTACTTGCAAAATATTATCCACCTTCAAGATAAAACGCAATGATGTTTTATAAAATAGTCCATCAATCAGCGAAGACTAATGTACTCGTAGAAGTCGTAGCCATCAGAAAATATCAAATGTTTTATAGAATTCGTATTATTATAGGAAGATGATTCAAGTCTTATAATAATGGATCAAGGAGAAGTCAGTGCAAGCAATGGTCAGGAACAACAAGATGTAGAACTATCATCTAGTGAGCATGGTCACCTTGTTCAACAGATTTTGGACTCACAAAAACAACTGACGCAAAGCTCTGGCAAAACAGAAATAGTACGTAATTTTTTATTAAAAATAGCACCCCAAAAAAACAAATTCAACTGGAATCCAACCTGACGCTAGACGCAGAAGGTACGAGTTGACAACGCTTTACTGAATAAAGCACGGCACAACTTGGCTCATAGCAGAAATTTCTGATTTGTTACTTGGAACTATAAAGTTATATAGTAAAATAGTCATCATTCTGCTAGTTATTCATATTCACCATCATTATCTCACCTCAAATATGTCCCACTGCAGGACGCAAGCCTTCTCCCTTGGGAGGGAAATTGATCTACTATACCAAGCTGGTCAGGAGTGTGGGTATAGAGTTTAGTTTTGAGTTTTCTTTCTCTTGCATAGATGTTATATGCGTTGTGAATCCCTCAGTCGTATTTTACGACCCACGCACGGATAAGATAGGGGGTGGTAAATTATATTCTTACTATGTAACTATACCCAAAATGTGGGCTTTTCATATTGTATTGTTTTAATCTAACTAGATTTGCCACAATATAGTAAATTTCTATGGAACGAATGCTGTGTGGCCGCCGCAATAGGTTACCATATTCTAGTTAGACCAAATTAAATGTATCGAGATATTCGAGTTTTAAATAGTTGCCAGATCCATATAGCCCTGATTTACATTTTTGTTGGGCCAGAAAAAATATTGTTGAGTTTTACTGTAAATTACCTCGGGTTTACAGTACTTTCTCGAAAAGTTCTAAGCAAGTTGCAAATATGGAAATATTCCCAGTTAAATACAGTAAGTTTGCTCCCTATTACGCAAAACTTGAAACTGCACGATATGATATGGGTAATTTGCAACTCTGTTTCGTGGATAAGGACTATTATGATTAAAAAGACTTAAAATCTCTCAAAACATCAACAATGAATTGGTGTTTAAGCTATTTTTTGTACCTATGTTTTATAGGAATGGCAATTCGGAGCACAGAAAGCGAGGGAGGCAGTAAACCAGGACATTGAACAGCTCAGATTTAGCATTCAAGCTCTATCTCGTGTTGCAAATCCTCTTGGTAAACTATTGGATCATATTCAAGAAGACGTTGAAGTGATGCGTCAGGAACTACAGCAATGGTCTAACATTTATGACGATGTCAACCGGGATGTGATTAAACAAAAAGCGTTAGTTTTGCACATTATTAATATGGTTTTTAGTTATTTTTATTATCTCATTCAAATATTTAAATTTTCAACGATATTTTTCGGTATATTAGAGCGCGATATATAGCGACCTCGTATCAGAAATCGCAGTATTGGTAACGAGACCGGATGTACCAACGACTGGATGTATCGACGACCTGGTGAAGGTTGCTGGGGTTTAGATGCGGGCGACACAAGACCGCACTTTGTGGCGAAATATGAAGGAGGTCTACGTCCAGCAGTGCATGACAAAACCCTGAAATTGTCCTACTATATCATGCTGGTCAGACGTGTTAATATAGGGTTTTGTTTCAAGTTTTCCTTCTCTTACATAGATGCGATATGCGTTTTATATCCCTTAGTCGTCTCTTACGATCACTCACGTGTAAGATAGGGGGTGGTGAATTGTATTCTTACTCTGTCACCACACGGATAATTTTCTACTACAAAAATGTTTATTCTCAAACTTGCTTGGAAATTTGAACATTATTTTGACAACCTCCTTCGAGATAAATCGAAATTTCTGTACTGACCAAATACACGCGAGCAGCAAATGGCAAAAAATGTATAAAAATCCATATCTGTCGTGTTTTAGCGACCAAATAAATGTATATGTAAACTCATATCTATCGTGTATTTCAAAAATGGAACGATTTGTTACTACAAAATATGGTAACCGAATAGTCAACTTCTAAGAGTTATATTTAAATTTCGAACTGGCTTGAAAAAGAAACCTGTTTGATAATGAAAAAAAAACAAATGTACCCTTTAGCACGTAAAAAATGTTGTTCGTTGTTTGTCATGTATACAGTTCTACTTAGTACTACTTAGTTTTAATTTCCACGCATTATTTGAGAAAAGCACTATACAAGCCTTGGCCGCAACTAGGAATTGATGGACTTACATACTCGTACACACACATTTTACACATTAGTCCATCAATACCTCCATTGATGGCCGCTGCACTAATGTACTATTGTTACGACTTTTTAGATTCTCATAGGCCAATTATTTACATAAACCTAACAACTTGTAATCTAGTGAATCTCGACGTTTAAATTGGCAATTTTACAAGAACCTACGTTTATTTACCACTATATTTAGGTATTATTTATCATATTTTTTATATATATTTTATATATGTTATAGTTTTATAAGATTCTATTCTTCGAAATATTTGATTTCTTAGTAAAAAATTGCCAAAGTCAAATGTTGAGATTCAATAGATCATAAGTTATTAGGTTTATGTAACTAATTCGTGATATAAAAAAAATAAAAAATAATAATAAATAAAACATTTTTAGAGTAAAAATAAATAAATAAGAAATTATGTAGGTATATGGTACTTATAAATTACTTAAGATGTTGACGTTCTTATAATAAATACCTGCCCTGGTAAAAAAGATTGTTTAGAACTTAAATGGATGTTAACCATTTAATTCTCAAATATTTTGTTGGCGAAGCCGAATTTTTACATTTATATTATTGATAGGATATCATTACTTATGGAAAGGTATCTGTTATAGGTGTAAGGTTATTGAGAAATCGCCGAGCAACATGATTCCGTTCGGGTGTCACTTAGATTTGCCAATATGTATAAGTAAAACTTATAAATAATCGGCTAGTTATATAAATAGGGCAATAGCAATAGTAGTAAGGCCACACTGTCGACAGTTTTCTGTCTACAGCCGCGGACCGGTCCGTCCGTACCACATTGTCGTAGGAAATCGACGTCTGAGCAGTGGCGATGTGCTGTTGGGCTTTGTTCTGTATGCAAGAGAGGCGGCAGACTAGGGATATTCGATATACATCGATGCATCGAAAACATCGATGTTTACAATGCGATACATCGAATCGATCCGATGTTTTGAAGAGCAATCGAAATACTCGATGTACTGATGTTTTTTCATAAAACATCGAAACGATGATAACCAGTAAATGCCACAAAAAAGACCTTTTTTTTTAGAAATCTCTTTTATAAGGGACTGGAATAGGTATAAATGCCACAAAAAGGACCTTTTTTTTTAGAAGTCAGTTTTATAAGGGATTGGAATAGGTATAAATGCTACAAAAAAGACCTTTTTTTTTAGAAGTAACACTTTTGATATGACTTTAGAAAAGTACTCGATGTTTAAAAACATCGATGTTTTCATCTGATACATCGATGTACAGTTTCGATTTATCGAATCGAAAAAAACATCGATGTTTTTTCAAAGTGGACACCCCTACGGCAGACCAACTTTCTAGGTAGGTTTTCATTGATAGGCAGCAGCCTATATGTAGGTAGCCCTGATATTTCAGTGGTCCATGGGCAGGTACAGCCCGTACACTTACTATTAGGTGTGCTGTTTGCTCGTTTGCTACCATTAGCAATAATATTATAAAACCTTAATCTGCTGGAAAGTTTTTGCTTTCATAATTATGCTTGCTCGTTTGCAAAGAAAAATAAAAAGTTAGGAAAATCCAAAAGTGCACGCCTCTTTTTTTTCTATTATTTATCATTATTTTACAATTAGTCAATGCCATAAATGAAAGAAAAACTAATACATTTGAAATTTCGCGCCATTCTCGAGGTAGCACAAAACATGGCTTGCAAGCATTGTAAACGAACCTAATTCATAAAGTATAGGTACATATACTAAAGACTAAGCAGTTTAGTTTTTTATTAATTGCAATTAAACGACAAAGAATTATAAAGTCATTGTTGAAAGGAAACAGCGCGTTGCGTCTCTGAACGTTTTTAGAAAAAAATACTTCGCTTTATTTTTACGGTCATCAGAGTGCCAGATCCTTACAGCAGGCATCCGGACGTCCTCGAATATTTTTTTTAATCAACTTTTTCTTACTATAGAGCATCACCGCTTCACATCACGCTTCGCTTATGAGGCGTGCATTAAGCTTTGAAAAACGATGAAATACCCTTTCACGAGTTCGAGAGAGTTCTATAAGTGATGGGCCACACTGTTGACAATTTTCTGTCTGCAACCGCAGGCCGGTACTTCTGGGTAGTACCACACTCTAGCAGGCAATCAACATCTGAGCAGTGGCATATGCTCTTGCGGTTCGTTCGATGAGCGAGAGAGCCGGAAGTCCAACTTGGGTGTATTTTGGTTGGTAGGCAGTGACCCAGCTATACTCCTGGTATTGCAAAGGTTCATAGACCCAGTAACACTTACCATCGGGTGTGCTGCTTGCTCGTTCGCCAAAAAATCCGAAAATAATAAATTATTTAGATTGAAAAAAAAAACAATTATTTAGGTGAATCTTAGTGGCTTGCATAATACAAAAGCAATAACTTCTTCCTCACAGGAAAGTTAGTTTTGCACGCCTCATAAGCGAAGCGTTGAGGTCTTGCTCTACTCTTGATATATGAATGAAAATCAAGCACTTTTCAAACCTAAAAATGATTGTATTTTTCTCACATTGCACTTATAGGATAATATTATCATATCATACATATGTCAAGAAAAACATTAGTTTAAACATATTTGATATTTTTATAAAGCAATTATTTGTTTAAAGTAAGAAAATAGTTAATTAAAAAAATATTGGAAGACGTCGGATAAAATATTCTGGATCTAGCAAGAATATGACCGTAAAAATTAATGTATCAAAATATATATATTTTTTTAAAGTTTCATCATAATCGTTTCCTTTCGAAAATGGCTTGGTAATTCTTTGTCGTTTAATTGCAATTAATAAAAAACTACTGCTTAGTCATTAGTTGGTGTATGTATACCTTATGAAAATTGGGTTCGTTTACATTTTTTTGTTCGTCCATTCGGACAGTTAAAGGAAATAGATCCCATACAGCCTATTGTAAACGAACAGCTATGTTTAGTCGAGAATGGCACGAAATTATTTTTATTTCTTTTTCATTTATAGCATTGACTAATAGTAAATGATAAATACAATAATAAAAAAATTGTCACATGTCTGTTAACTAACCTTTCATAAAAAAATTGCATTTTTTTTAATTTCTCTAACTTTTTGAAAGAAGCTTTTTTATCGACGTATGGGAGAAATTTTATATTATAACGTTTTTCTGTTACGCGCCATATTTATTTTGAAGTGTAAAGTGCATAGGAGGGTTATCCGTGTGGTGACAGAGCAAGAAAGGGGGAGGGAGAGAGCGAGAGATGGAGGTAGGGAGAGAGGAAAGGAGAGAGACGGTGAGAGAGAGAGATGGAGGTAGGGAGAGAGGAGAGAGAGGGAGAGAGGAGAGAGAGGGAGAGAGGAGAGAGAGGGAGAGAGGGAGAGAGGAGAGAGAGGGAGAGAGGAGAGAGCGATGGCACGAAATTTCAAAAGTATTTTTTCTTTCATTTCAGACTAATAGTAAATGATAAATAATATAAAAATTATTAGGCGTCCACTTATGGTGGTGGTCATAGTATTATGGTGTGTTTATGTTAAACACTTTTTTGACTTATGAACGAATCAAATGTGACTCGAAGTGGTTCGTGTAAAATATATGTACGCACGGTGCGCGACTCGCCAGTTGTCTTTGCTTGACACGCTGCCGCATGTCTTAGTTACTGAATATTTCACAAGTCCTGAACTAACACAATATTGATAACTTCTGTAAAGACATCTTGTACATATGAGTAGGTATTGGTAAAACAATATAATAGAATATATGTATTTATTTTTAGGATCAACGAAGAGTCTTTGACGCCTTTTCACACAAAATTGAAACAATTGGAAAGCGATATCGAAGAAAAGCATGATAAAATTAGTGATTTGAAGATATCGATACATAAGAATGCTAACAGAATAGAGAAACTACTAATTAGTGGGAATGTGCAATAATAATTATGTAGATTTAATCCCTTGAAATAAATTCAATCCGATCACATTTGTTTTCATTAGTCATCTCAGATCATATGTACATACTTCCTGTTTACTCTCAGTAATACGTTCCATTGTCGGGCCAGGCTCCACAATAAGAGATATTTGCCTTCTAAAGCACGCTGATCAGACCGGTTGGTAGTTTTATTTTGAGTTTCGTTTCTCTTCTGTAGATGTTATCTCCATATATCCCTCAGTCGTGTTTAACGACACGGGCAAAATGAGGGGTTGTGAATTGTACACGGACGGAGTAACAATCACCAAATGGATAATATTTAACTTTTCCAAAAACCTTTGAAGCAATAAGTATTTTCTGCCATAGCTGGGCACCGTTAATCAAATAGTTAACTTCGTTAATCGTTAAACCGCTACAAAAAAAGTCAGCTTCGTTAAACGTTAAATTTCGGAAGAATTAACGCAAGTTAACGTTAATCCGTTAATATGTGTAAAATTTCGTCTTTATATCGTTGCGTAAGTGAACTTATAAAACCTGTGGTTTAGGTTCTGGAAGTTAACAGGTTAGGAACAAAACAAAATACTTGTATAATTCAAATGTGTAATTTAATCGTCGGGTAGGTGCATATTTCCCTTCATGAACATTAACATTTTGAAGTTAAGAAATGATCAAACGAAACAAATCTTTTCGCAGTTTTCTTTCTCACTCGCACGCGCCGGCAAACTATATCTAGTTTTGTTTTTGTTTCACTCGCTGCCACGCGCCACCCGGCGTATTAGGCATTGGATTAACGATTAACGGACTTCTTGCATATTAACGGAAGTTAACGTGTCCGTTAACATTTTTAAAAGTTAACTTAAAAGTTAATCCGTTAATCAAAATGTTAACTTCGTTAATTAACGATTAACGGATTAACGAGTTAATGCCCAGCTATGTTTTCTGCTCAGATAGCCCACTCAATAGCTGGAGAAGGAAAATAGAACAGGTGAGTTTCCGCGCTGCCTTTTCGTCAACGCGGATTGTTGCACGGGTTTTGGCAGACCATATCTAGCCAAAAAAGTATAATATATGCTGGTCTTACGCTCGTGTTCCGGTGAAGAAGAACCCTACATCGAACTCATAAATTATATTTTTATGAGGATTACATAGTGGTAGGATCACACTGTTGACAGTTTTCTGTCTATAGCCGCGGGCTGGTCTGTCCAGGGTAGTACCAAACTCTCGCAGAAAATCGACGCTTGAGTAGTGGCAATGTGCTGCTGTGCTTCGTTCGGTGAGCGAGAAAGCCGGAAGCCCAACTGGGTGGGTTTGGAGTTTGTTTTGGTAGGCACCGGCCTAGCTATACCCTTGATATTGCAAAGGTACATGGGGCGGCAGTAACACTTACCACCAGATGTTCTGCTTACTCGTTTGCCACCAAGACCAATAAAAAGAAAAAAGGATTGACTCATAAATCAGGCGGATTTATATAATGCATTAATCTTAGAAATTATTTTTTCTTTTTTTTATTGCTTATAGTGGCAAACGAGAATTACTCCAATTTGGATTATTTTTCACAGTGAATAACCATTATTAGCTCGCCGTTATCTTATGAACAATTTTTTTAGTACATTAACATCCAGTTGTATATATAGGCCTGCTTAACAGTGACGTTTCTTCCAGACATTAATATGGAAGATTTGTCACTATTCTACGACTGTGACGACATAGATTTTTTTTTATTGCTTATGGTGGCAAACGAGCATGCAGTACACCTGATAGTAAGTGTTACTGCCGCCTATGCACCTTTGCTATAACAAAGGTATAGCTAGGCTGCTGCATACCAATAACCTCGAACCCACCCTGTTGGGCTTCCGGCTCTCTCGCTCACCGAACGAAGCACAATAGCAAATTGCCATTACTCACACGTCGATTTTCTGCGAGAGTGTGGTACCTACTACATAGAACGGACCGGCTTGCGGCTGTAGACAGAAAACTGTCAACAGCGTGGTCCTAGCACTAAAAATGGAATAGTCCTGTGACATTTACATCCAATGGTCCTGTGCTACTTTTTGCTGTGTGGTAGCGGCTTCGAATACTACCAACCCTTGCTTTGCTCGTGGGTGTCGTAAAAGACGACTAAGAGGCTTATAACGACCTATGCCAACTCCATCTCATGTCGTTTGGTCAACAATTACATTCCCAAGGAGGGTTGACGTCTGCCAGGCGGCTGGTCATAAAACTGTTGTCAATTACTTTTACAATATGTACTATGAAAGAAGAGTACATATTGTATCGACCCCAAGTAATTGGGATAAGAGTAGGAGAATGATGATGGTGCCGTGCTACTTTCTCAGTGGCGTCGTCCATTTGCGATGTAGGTTCGTCCTAGATTTAACGATTCGCAGAAGCCACTCCAATACTGTTTTACGCGTTGTCAGCAACGTCGACCTGTGTGGCTTGCCAATAGATACTTGAGCATTTGACCAGGGATACTTAAGCTTTTGCCCATGGGTACTTCAGCCCATGGATATTTGTTTAAGGACTATCATCTCTTTTGGTTAGTCCAGTAGTTTTATACCTTGTATGGATCCACTTTAAATTTTATCTCAGACTTATCTAAAGTTTAGTAGTACAGATGTTTAGAGTAGGTCAATGCCAGAGACACATACTGGTTTTACAGACTTTTTAAGATTCTTCTAACTTGATCACCCTTTTTTTTGGGGTAGGCTAGGGTCTAAACACGCACCGCGCGTTCCGTCCGGGACGACGGAAGGGCAGCGCGTGGCCCCATAACCCACCGTATTTCCTCCCCATCGCCATTGGGTCGGCCACTAGTACTGCTTCCTTGACATCTGTGGCCAGATTGGCGGGTTACCCTTTTGGGTACCATGCGCCATCGACGCTCCAGCTAACTCTCGGGTCGTCGACCTCACGCTGTCAGCCTCTCTGTAGGTGACGGACTATTGCCCAAATTTGCTCATCCTGAATCAAGCCAAGTTTTTTAGTTGCAAAAGAAATACAAGCTCAACCTGATCTGAGCTTCATGAAGTTTGGTTCTACCATTTATGCATTGACAACAACAAGCCGGAGCTACCTCTATAGCATAGTATATTGCTGTCAGTACAATGTAAGCATACATACATATGTAATGAATTATAATGAACATTATTAATTTAATAAAACTAATATAATAAAATAAAACATTGAATTTTTACCAGTAAACACTGAATGAAACATTGGATAGGTACAAAGTAATTAAAATCTACAATCACACAATACTAAAAACATTTAAAAATATGTAATACTCTAATCTACTGCATGATTTATATTTTAAGGACTTGTCGCTACTTAATTTATATCACAAGTAACTATATTTTGACACATTTAAAATTATTTCAATAATACCTACTACTGAGGTTTAAAATAATATTTACTAAACATAGAAACTTTTCACTCTAGTAGAAAATGACACTTGTCACTATTAATGTATTAAAATAAGCAAAATTACTACACATACTATTGTATTTATTTTGTTTATTATATAACTAGGTTTTTCTATCTTCCCTTTTTTTGTTGAGTATTGTAAAACATGCCTTTTTTTTTTTTTTTGCAGTTGTCTATGGACGTGGTCGCGCCCCGCCAAATCGGTCCGGGGCGACGGAAGAGGCAGCGCGCAACCCCATAGACCCAACCTGCAAGCACCTCTCTTCGCCGTGCGAGCGGGCCACCATTACCCGATCTTTGTCTTCGGTGGCATTGTAAAACATGCCTAAGGGCGCTACGCCGGCAATATAACTACTAGATAAGGAACACCTGAAACCTTTGCCATTTCACTTGATTTTACATTAATAATAACAAGTGTTGATTTCTACCACAGTAAAAAGAGTAATTTATGTACAAAATATTATATAATTCTTACAGAAATATACAAAGGGACAAATATTCTTATTCAGGTAGTGCATTTAGATATAATACCCATAAATAAGCTGTGAATAGTCTAATTTTATTTCTTATATTTGTCATTCATTAGTTTAACCCTAAATTTAAAATAATGTTGTGATAATAATACTGGTGAGAAAAAATTTATATTGCATATGGTTAATCTATACTTTCTCAAGCTAAATTGGAATGTCCCTTATGCTGTCTGTAAATGTATGTATTATTAAATAAAACTTATAAAATAATATAATGTATTTAACATTTGATTAGGTAGTGGGTGATTTAGAAGAATCATCTTTATTATTATTATTTGAATTATTACTCCTGCGGCCGGAAGCTTGTAAATCTCTCTGGCGTTTTAATATTGTTGCAGCTTGTTCCATTACCATAACTAATTTGTGTTGACTCTCCAATCTCTCTAAGCAAATTTTGCAAATTGTTTTTGGTAGAGGATCAGATTTTGAGACCTGAAAGAAGTGAAAAAATAATCAATAATACAAATTTAATGTAACATTATTTTAGAATATGACCACAATATGCACAATTATTTAAATGAATAAGCAATGAAGGGTCCTGGGTTAACAGAATATGCATGCAAAAGATTCAAGGATTCAAATCTTGGGTTTGCCAAAAGATTTATTAGGTGATATCACCTATAAATTCATGATATCTATATAATGATTGAGAAGTCTACTACAGGATATTAATTTTGAAATAAAATAATATGGAAGTGGACTATTATACCATTCTAGCCAGATAGTTTGGCATAGGATCACATTTTAGCTTTCTCAACCGTGAGGTTATCTGGTCAAATGTAGGTTTTAATTTAAGACATCCATAGACGAAGTTGGTGCAGATATAGATAAACTTACAAGACAAAAAGTGAATTTAGAAATATATCTCTACCTAGGTCTTCGGAAATAGAGGTGAAATATTTATTTACACAATATAAAAAAAGCATTACTTGTGCGTCTGTAAAATGTAATATAAAGACAGACTAACTCTAATTATCTATTCAAGTCAGACAAACTAAGCAATACACAAAAAGTCGCTTTTAGTTTTTATTGTGGACACGAAATACTTTAGTATAAGCCACTCTCGTACCCTCTCAACAAATAGATGCAGATATTGTGTACAATTTTTCACTCACATTTATTGAAAGGTATTTGTTGATTTTGTCTGATATACCTAAACGAATTCCTTCTTCACTGTAAATATGAATCACAATCCGATGCATTTCGGAACATAATCGACAAATAAATCCTGTTATAACAGCTCTATCTAAACTGCCCATGATAGTTGTTTTAAGTTCTGTAACAATCCTTTTTTACTTAAGAATGATCTTTAATATGCTTTATAAATTACCAAACACTTGTTTTGTTTGATAAACACAAATCGTTCCTTGTTTGTGTAATTCTCACATTGTCAATTTATATATTGATGACAGTATCCATATGTCATATAGCTGTCACCATTACGTAGTAACTTACTCTTTGCCAACCATAAGTTTACAGCACTATGGACTCAGATCACAAAGAGTGGTTGCTTTCCATTTAGTTAACACAGAGGGACTCTGCGGTACATTTTGAAACACTGCCAAACACTGTGTAAAAGTTTAAGTTTAAACTTTTACACAGTGTTTCACAATGTACCGCAGAGTCTCTCTGTGTTCTAAATGGAAAGCAACCAGTATATCGTGGCAGTAGATATTCCTTTAAACTAAAAAAATATAAGGCTTGCTAATTTGCTATACATGATGTTCTGGTTAGTAACGAAGAAGCAATCGTTAACAAGATATGCTCCACCACCATTATGTTAGCAGTGACAATAATTTTGCCAATAGTCACGTAGCTACTGTCACCAGACCAAAGTGTAAAATTATATTAACTGAAGCACCAGACGTTACAAATAGAAACTAATGGCAGTGAAAATGAATACTTATGTATATATTTTTTAAATATCAAAACAGACTTATGGCTACATTTGCTGGCTAGGTACCTGCTAATTTAAATGACACTACTATATGCCTAATCTATGGAGGGCTGTACCCCTCCATAGATTAGCAAGGAGTACTATCTTGTTATCTTGTATAACAGAATTGATGCAAAAGCGTCCAGCTGAAAGCAGCAAGTAATATGTAGTTCAAAATGTGTCCAGGAAGTGTATAAAATGAATTTAGCAGTTATAGACGGAAAGAAGAGCACGCCTTTGGGTATTTATTTTGGGATCGAACTTATCGTTTTAAATGTACTTCTTTAGGGTGTTCACCCTAGCCGGGCGGGCCACCGAAGACAAAGATCAGGTACCGGTGGCCCGCTCGCACGGCGAAGAGAGGAGTTTGCAGGGTGAGTCTATGGGGTTGCGCGCCGCCTCTTCCGTCGCCCCGGAGCGATTTGGCGGGGCGCGACCACGTCCATAGCCCACAGCAAAAAAAAAGATGTTCACCTTTTGTAATGCTAACGCGCAACGCTCAGTATATTCGGATAAAGTGGCCTTCATAAATTGAAGTCCAGCTTATATAGACAAATATGCTAACTGCTAACATTGTAGTCCACGGCAAAATTACGTAATCACTAACGTTGTTTGTCTCATGCCTGAGCACTCTGGGTGACCGGACCGGGGCTTAGTCTGATCGTCCGGAGTGATCGAGGCCACCGATAAAGACGAAGACCGAGTTCCGGTGACCCACTCGCTCGGTGTCGATAGGTACATTGCAGGGCGGATCTATAGAGTCTTACGCCGCTTTATTCTGTCATCCCGAACGAGTCCATAGCCCGCCGCGAAAAAAAAGAAACGCCTAAGCACTCTTGACACGGAGTAAGGAGTAATAACTTTAGGTTGGAATCCGGTCCTCGAAATTATCTTTATTTTAATATTTATTCAATTGTTTTCACAATTAAATAACTTTATTTTTCAATATTATCGATTATTTATTTAACAGTTTAATAATGCTTTAATTATCTCTTTAATTATTTAATTGTAGTAATTAAAATAAATTATTAGGAATGATAATAATATATGATGATACAAGCCAGATATCGTGGTGATAGATCGTCGTGCAATGATAGTCGACGTTACCGTTCCACATGACGAGAATCTCGTGAATGCTGAGAAAGATAAAGTTAAATATCTGGACTTGGCCCACGAGATTGTCGACATGTGGGATGTGGACTCGGCGATCATTGTACCGATAGTTGTTTCGGTCAATGGCTCGACACGGCACGCATTGTGAGGAGGTTCCTCTCTCGGGATCCCTAACCACCGGCAGTTTAGTCCCTACACCCGCTGCCGGTGCTACACCATTTTTACTTTTTTAAATAGATTGTGTTGGTAGTTTTTTATTTATTTTTTATTGTATATGTATGTGTGCGTGTTTGTTTACCCTACCCTTTAATCTATTTAAAAATGTACAAATATGCAATGTATAAAATAATAGATAATAATAATTATAATGATAACCTTTAACCTCCGGGCCAGTCGTTACTTCACCATGAGGCTAACGCAAAACTCGGAGGAACATTATTTGGCTCCCTAAGTTCTTTTGATATAAAAAAAAAAATGTATCACAAGATTTACAGGAAAGCCAATAAACCGCAGGGCAGCTTGTGGCGAGCTGAATGTGAGTGGCGACACTGCGGTCCTGAATACTCCAGAGAGTCGATCAGGGACTCGTCTCCAGCTGGCCTTCATTGGCTGGCTAGAGTGGAAACCGGAGAGTGCCCGAAGGACTCTCAGCTCTGGCTTGCCTTAAACAGCTGATCAGAGAGGGGTCGCCAGAGCTATATGCTCGGGGGTGGAAGTGTCATTTTCAAGGGCATAATTACGGGGAAACCATGAGTTTGTTTATCGCAGACTCAATGGTGAAACCGGCGCCGCACCGCTCAACACCCCTAGCCACTTACATCAATGTTGCCCTCTGTTGCCCGTATGACTTGTGTGTCTGTGGCGACTATCTAGGGGGCCCATTCAGTGAGTTGGCGAGTCACCGTCTGCCACCGTTCAGCTCTTAACATGGGTTTGAAGGCAGACGACAGTTATAAATTCATAGATTTAAGATGAACCAGTCCACTAAACACCCACTCCCATATTTCATATATTAGATACCATCATCATACAATAGTTTTACACTTACTGCTGGCATTCCACGTATGTTAAGTGCAGACGTGGAATGTCATTGGTAGGTGTCCCATCCCAATATTTAGATTAAATTTCTCCAAAGGCCTCTGCGTGTTGGATCCATATCCCCATGTAAGCCTCCCAAAGGACCGGGCATCTTCCCTATGGAAGATCCCGTGAAAAAAAGGAGATATAATGATAATAATCATTAGTACGTAAAAAACTTAAATCGTGTTTGTAGATTTAATAAGTAGGATTTATTAGGTACATGAGCCTGGATAGTAATCATCATAAAACATAGGTGTACAACAAAAGTTCTGAATACGTTCGCCTAGCCTAGAAACGTAGAAGTTAGCGGCAGTTACTCTCAAGTGTTGGCGCTTGTTTCAAAGTTTTCCCATCTGCGATAGGACGCCACCACTATTGCACGCCTCATAAGGGAAGCGTTGAGGTCTTGCTCTACTCTCGATATAAGAAAATCAAGAACTTATCAAACCTAAAAATGATTGTATTTTTATCACATTGCATATACATATAGTTCCACAAACTTATCTGACCCGGTGACAGCGTCGCTGTTATCGCATTTAGTGTTGCCAGTAAAATTCCATTTGTAATAAAATCGGTAAGTACTTCCCCATGTGGTAACGGGTTTTGAAAACAATATTCAACTCCTTTACAGAATTTTCTGTGGAAGTCATCAAAAATGGAATTATAGCTTTTTCACCCGTGGGCTCACGGATGGGAAATAGACAAATGTGTTACAAGTATTAATGCTTATGAACACATTATATTATGCTTACTAGAGAAATTGTTTCGAAGAAATTCGAGAATTTCTTTTTGCACACTGTAAAATTGATGTATTTTCCGTCTATTGACACCGAGATCAAAATCACCAACTTCAATTTTACTTTTCATCCTCTTCCGTCTTTTTTTTGGTGTAGAAATTTTTTTCCACTCTCATCGGCCTGTCCTTTTTTCCTTTACAAGTTTTCTTACAAATCGTTCTCCAACCCTTAAAAATATTTTTTACATTAAATACACATATATTTTCTAATCATAAACAGATAGATGTATACACAGAGATACATATATATACTAACTATGTACTTACAAGAAAATTATGTTACAGTTAATAACAATCAAGTATATTCATTACAATTAAATTTACATAATTAGAATACTATTGTATTATTTGTATAAATATATAATAATTATGTTCAAAATATAATTAGACTCTAAGAACAAATTAATTTATTATATTTAACACATAATAAATTATACATAATGTTTATTAATAGTGTTCTTTTTAATTCAAAAACTAGCAACACTAACCTGCGGCTGTTTATATAATTTTTCAAAAGGTATTAATGATGCCTAAAGATGTTTTTCTTCCTTCATAGAACTTAAAACTTGTAATATAACATTTACTGCATCACATTTCGCATTTTAAAACCACAAAAAGTAAATAAACATGGAGTAAACAACCAACAACTGAAATATCAGCATATGAGCATATAGGGAGGACGATTGACGTTTGATGACATTTCAAAATGGCGTCATTAGTTCATCAATTTGCCACCGGGTCAGATAAGTTTGTGGTACTATACATATCATCACGCCATATCCCTTGCAGGGTAGGCAGAGAGAACATAGTGCCAGAGAGAAAGCACTCTTATAACAATATGGCTTGTTTTGTCTTTTAAATATACATCATTCACATAGAAAAACTAGTCATATGTATAGAGATTATGGTACTTTGTGTTTTCTGATAAGTACCTACAGCTTTTGTTGCTATACCTTCCTAAGAATAAGCATTAACATCCTCTAAAGGGTGTGGACAAATTTCTTATCCATGCCACATTCTTTTACAAACGAAATGTAAGACCTTCCTGCATCCTTAATTATTTTATATATGTATTTTTTTTAATCTAAACTTAATTTAAAATATATAATTAAAATGAGGGAATAGGTTTCTATTGAGTTAATATTTTCGGGTGGCACAACATGGTTAACATTCAGAATTGGTAAAAGCAATGAAAATACTTTTTGCTAAATGTGACAATCTATTGGAATTTATTTAATTCCTCCAAAAATGATTTACATTTATCTCTTAATATTTTAACAGCTTCAACAAATATTACATTTGGTGGCATAGCTCCAACTGACTCGACGTTAACTGTAAAAAAGAGCATCAATTAAATATTTCACTATATAATTTTTACATACATACATACCATCACGCCATGTCCTTTGCAGGGTAGGCAGAGAGAACAGAGTGCCAGAGAACTCTATCCTTGCATACTTCTCTCGCTTCCTCAACATTCATAATTCTCTTCATACACGCTCGCCGGTTTCGGAGACTCTTGACTCCACCTTCCTTCAGTACATGACAGATCTGGTCTAGGTAGGTTAGTCTCGGTCTCCCCCGGTGCCTACATCCTTCCACTTTCGCATTGTATATCTTCTTAACCAGACGTTCGTTCGGCATTCTTTCCATATGTCAGAACCATCGGAGCATTCCCTTTCGCATCTTTACACCAATACTCTCTTTCATACCTACTCGCTTTCTTACGTCGTCGTTACGAATGCGATCGATCAGCCTAACTCCACAGATTTTCCGTAGAGATCGCATTTCGACCGCATTAATTTTACTTTCATACTCTTTTCTGCATACCCAACTCTTGCTTCCATACAGTAATGTTGGGACAAGCACTGAGTTATGTATTGCTACGCGTGCCTTCTGGCTGAGGTGGTAGCTACCGAGAAGTTGCCCCAACGCTCCGTTCACTCTATTTCCCGCATTCACTCTTCGCTCTATATCAGTGGTGTACCTTCCATCTCGGCTAAATCCACATCCAAGATATACAAGTTTATCCACTTGCTCTAGTACATCATTACCTATTGTTACTCTTACATCTGTTCTGGCTTCATCTCTTTCAAAGACCATTATTTTGGTTTTGCTCATATTCACGCGTAGACCCCTTTTCTTAAAATCTTCTATCATTGTGTCGACTAGGGTCTGCAGGTCAGTCGCTGACTGTGCCAGCAGGACTGCATCATCTGCATAGAGTAGAGCACTGACCACTGAGTCGCCCATCTGGACATTTCATATCGTTCAACCTTTGGAGAGATTTATCCAGATATATGATAAACAGCCTGGCTGACAGAACGCACCCCTGCTTAACGCCGATATTAACGTCAAAACAAGGCGACATTCCATCATCCAGCCGCACACAGGCTCTACAGCCCATGTAACTGGACTGCACTGCTTGCAGCACTTTACCGTTAATACCATACTCCGGTAAAATGTCCCAAAGTTCCTTTCGTACAACCGTGTCAAATGCTCTCTCCAGATCCACAAAACTGCAGAAACCCCTCTGACCTAGAGCCCTAGAGCCAGATGCTTCTCCACAATGTTGCGCAGAGAGAACACTTGATCCATGCATCCCCTTCCCCTCCTGAAACCTCCTTGTGTCTCACACAGTAAATCATCGGACACCATCCTCATTCTCCTTTCAATAATTTTACCGTACACTTTTGCTGCCAAACTGGTCAAGCTTATGGCTCTATAATTTGCGCAGTCATAACGTGAACCCTTGTTATTAAACAAAGGCACGATGACTGCGCTATTCCAGTGAACCATTCTCGAGCTCAAACATAAATTGAGAAGCAACAGGAACGCCTCCCAGACACAGGAGCCACTAAGCTTGACCATCTCGGCAGACACCATATCAATCCCCGCTGCCTTACCATTTTTCAAACTTCTTATAGCCCATTCAACTTCATCCATACTGATGCCATCGGAGGACGCCGGTGCTGAATGTTGATCTACTAAGCCACATGCGACACCGGCGCCAACTCGAGTATCCGCATACATATCGCCCAAATATGCACTCCATCGGCTTAACACGTCTTGTGTTTGTGTAAAAATGTCTCCACCTTTAGACCTTATTTTATTCATTCTGAAGGCTGACCAACCACACCGAGACTTCTTCACCTCCCTCCAAAAGAGTTTGGTGTTACCCTCGAAGTTTTTAGTCAGCCTATCTTCTGCACTCATATTTGCTCTATCACGTTTCTCTTTCACTAAGGCCTTGGTGTCATTCTTACATTGCCGATATATTTCTTTCTTCTGTTCAGTCATACTGTCATTCAGATTCAAAGAAGAGACATAGTCCAGCCACGCTTTCTTCTTTTGCTCTACGGAAGCTGCCACTTCCGCATTCCACCATGCATCACCATTTGTTTTTCTATGCTTCTTTGAGCTTCCACATACTTCTTTCGCTGTATCTACCATACTCTCTTTCAATATTCTCCAGCATTCTGCAATGTCCGATTGCGGCTGGCTTGCCATCGTCAGCCGTTCTCGGACACTCTCTTCTTGCAACCTTTCAACCTTTATTCTTTCAAGCCCTCCGAAGTGGACATCATATAATTTTTACCTTCGGCTAAACCTTGGGCTATTGAGAATTGCCCTATATGCCGAACATAGTTTTACTTACTAGTCGCAAGAATAGAACTCAGAACCAATCGCGTATAGGTTCACACGGTTCGGAACACTAAATAAATGAGGCAAAATTTCAAATGTGTAATCGCGTAAACATTAGAAATCAATATCAATGAGACAAATAAAATGGAAAGAAAATAAATAAATTATACCTACATATGAAATGATCTCGTACACGACTTAGTATGACAGCGTTTTTTATTTCATCATATCTGTAGACATTTCTGCTGCATGTGTCATATCTGGCGTCCCTCACGTATGCTCTACCTTCAGAGTCTAAACTAATAACACCTGGAGCGAAGCAGCTCTGTAGTAAGGAAGCTTCACTGCCGTCCACTTCGCGCGTCAATGTTACTTCGGGAAGTAAGCGGTAAGATGCAGTTGCTGTAAACAAGTAAAAAGAGAGTTGTAAGATGTTATCAAATTCCATGTATTAAGGAATAAATGGTAAATCCTTGTATCGTTAACCACAAGCATATAATTAGCGGACATAAATAACACTCATAGATAATAGTAGTGAATTATTTTGACAATCATCTCTACATTTTCTATTAGTCATCATCATCATCATCTTGCTCTTATCCCTATTACTTGGGGTCGACGTGATATGTCATCTTCCTCCATACAGTCCTATCAGACGTCATCTCTGCAGTCACTCCCTGTCTCCAACATTCCAACTTGCATACCTCATTCTGATCTCTTTCATACAAAGGGCTCGCTTCTTACGTCGCACCCGCCCGTGATGCAACAACCCTTGTCCATTTTCCACAGAGACCGGGTGCTGCCCCTGCGCGTCGCCTACGGGGTACGCCCTAGTCCTGTCCTCATTCACTCTATTTTTCCACATATTGCAATAGTTTTGACAATGGTTTTTATGTCAGGCCGCCTGCCTTACGTCAACCCTCCTTGGGAATGCAATAGTTGACCAAACAACATCAGATAGTGTTGGCCCAGGTCGGTGTAGGGCTCTTAGTCGTCTTTTACGACACCCACAAGCAAGTAAGGGTTGGTAGCATTCTTAGCCACTACCACACAGCTATACATTTTTTATGTAATTTGAGAATCATACTATGATTCTCAAATTACATGCAAAAAAAAAAATAAGAAAATATTATATTTAGTATTACTTGCATGTAGGTATAGGTGTTGGTTATTACCTATGGTGGTTACAGATTAGAAGTACAGTGTGTCAACAAATCCTTTTTCTTTTGAGTGTTGCAACGTTCTAAGCAGCTTTATGGCAGTGAGTAGATGTAGCATAAATAACTTTAAAAATAAAATACTTATGTACACGCAATAGAAGTTATATACTTCCTTGGTGTAACAAGATAAATATCTTTTCAAAAATTTTATCTTTCGCCTTATTCTACGTATGTAGAAAAAAAAACGACACTAACAATAGATAAAAGGTATTTAATACATTGAAAGTTTTATTATAACGCATTATCTAGTTTAAAAAAAAACACTCAAATTTGACTATAGCTAACTTCAGGGTGTCAGTTTCATCATAAAAATTTACTCTCATCATTTTTCCCTAACGCGCCAAAAGAAGTATAACTTCAAAAGTCCGTATACAATCCTATTTCAATCCACATCCTCTAATTAGAAGTTTAGATAACAGGACAATCTGTTTGTGGGTTTGACTGCATTCTGAGCTATGATATACTGCAATAACTAGTTATTATAAAATTAGTTTGACTCACCTACAGGAGAAAATTTTGCATGATCTTTTCCAATACCTTTAACTGCTATAAGATGCAAATCCAATTCATGACCGGGTCTCATTTTAGAAACAAGAATATCACCATGAACAGGGCCAATGTCTGTTTCTTTATACATTGATGATTGATTGCCAATAGGTTGCCATTCTATTTGAGATGAATAAACTGAAAGTAAAATGAATTCCAAATTTATAAGTACGCACAGTTGTGCACTAAAAATGTCACGAATAGACCTAGTATATATTTACAAAAATTAACAAAATATGGTCAGATGCATATTAGATTAACATGAGCAAAACTCATTAAAGACAATATGGAAGCACTCTAGCACATATTCAAACCATAAAATGTATTAAAAATAATCTTAATACGTCCACCAATTAACAGTTACTGCTGAACATAGATCAACGGGAATAAACAGGATTCTACAATTACTTACCATACTTAGCAGGTAAGTTGGCAAACACCATTCATTTTAATGTTTCTTAGAAGATTGCTACTACCCATTCTCTCAAGTAATCCCCGAGGCAGTAACAAGGTCAATGAGAATTATACATATGTGGTGTTACAATATAATTACTAACATATTTTACATGATATGCTAAAGCTATCACAATTCGTTTCTATAAAGAAAAATGCTTACAAAACAGCACATTATACTTTATATGATATCTAAATTGTATTGTAAATTATAATAAGCGTATAGTGTATAGTTTACTACATACTGCTATGGTTCTCATATAAATCTTCTGCTCTGTAGCAATCCTTAGGTTGTGACTTATTTACAGTACATTTTACTTTCATTGAGAACTCTAATGTATCAAATTCGGTTCCCTCTGTGGAATCTGAAACATAAGTACGATATTACTTTTAATAGTGTCAATAGCAGTCCTAATATAACTAAATTTAGTAAGATTAACTCAGGAATATAATAAAAAAATATGAGGCTTTATTTTACACATTTTTATAGGTGGATCTTTATTCGTGAAGTATAGACAGGCTTGTTGACATAGTCAACGGTAGACTACAATTTTCAATGTAATTTCTAGTCTAGCATAGTAGGGGCAAGCCAATATGTTTGAGATAGTAAAAATTTCCTAAGTTTAGAAAATCTTTGAAATAGTTTTGAATTAGAACAGTTAATACTTATAACTTACACAGTGTATTAAATACATACATACCTTCTGGACGGTATTCAAATAATCTTGGGTCTGCTTTCAGTGGAATTAAGCCAAGTCTATGGGCTAAAACCTCATCCTGTATTATTGATGTATTGTTTCGAATCATAACTTTCTCAATGGCCATGCTAGGTACTTCACTTAACATCAATCTACGGAAGGCATTTGCAAAAGCTGGTTGTATACCTATTATATCAAATTCCATTTCAAAATTATCTATGCGCACAATTACAATGCGAAGTTTTTTTGTAAATTTTTTGAAACTCCATTTCTCATCAGCCATTCCATAGTCATTTGGAGCATTCTGAAAACAATGTCATTAATACCTATTAATGCAATACTGTATCATTCTATTCTGCCTTCATGTTAGCTCGAAGGCATAATAAAATGATATACAGTATCATGCTAGCAATGATATACAGTATCATCCTGTACTAGTACAGTAAATATTCTTTTGCGTGTTGCAGTTGCCAATAAACTTCTAAACGCAGTGCAAGAGAAACTAGTTTTTGGTTTGTTATTATAATAGTCAACTTATAATAGAAACTGTGTGAACTATCTGTGTGGTGACGGAGTAAGAATACAATTCACCACCCTCTATCTTACCCATAGGTGATTGTAAGAGACGACTAAAGGATAAAAAACATATATAACATCTATGTAAGAGAAGGAAAACTCGAAACAAAACCCTATACCAACACGTCTGACCAGCACGGTATAGTAGGTTAACTTCCCTCCTATTACGGAGAAGGCCCGAGCCCAACAGTGGGACATATATGGGCTGTGATGATGAATAGAAACTGATGTTTTTGGATAATTCTATTAATGGGAGGGTCAGGTTATTGCCAAAAAATATTAATTAGAATATAAAACTCGAATTCAATCAAATTTGATAACAATGTGAGGAATATTTATTACAATTTCTAATAACTTTAAAAATTTTTTTACCTTCACACGAAATTCTTCTAATAACACCCGAGGTTTATCATCAAGCTGCGACATATTATACTTCTGATTAGAATATTTTTTATTTTTAATTATAGAAATAAGACCACGTGCCTGAGACTTGAAATAGTCTGAAAATAACAAAGTTTTGTTTAGTTATTATATAGGTTACTACAGCCTTACGTTACTATCATTGGCAGTCTGTCATCAGTCTTTTTTTTTTTTTTTTTTTTTTTGTGTGTCTTAGTTGTTAGCCTCAGATGGCTATGACAACTTTACCCGGACTGTGGGTGAGCGCTGAGGGCTCTCAACCCGTAAGTCATCTGTCTTCTTCTTCTTCTTATTTTTATGTATTGGCAATCAGCTACTTGTTTTTTTTTTTTTTTTTTGGTTCTGTTCGTCCATTCGGACAGGCAAAGGGAGCCCATACAGCCAAGTCTTATTTAATTATTTTTCATATATGTATGTTCATCATTTCTTCATATTATGTAGCTTTAATAGTCATTGTCTGTCAGTAAGTCAAGTCGTTACCATTAATCGGGTGCTGATAACCTAATCAATGGTTTTCTTTGGGAATTTTGGCAAAATATGAAAATACACGTAAACCACTATTATACCATATTCACTACACTTCAGCACTTTAACTGTACCATATTGCATAAAATACCAGCAAAATTATTCAATATAACACTACAAAACACTAAAAAAATGAATATAATACAAGAGCGTGACATGACATTTCCACATTCGCGCCAAAACTCTCATCAGCTACTTAAATGAGCCATTGTTGCCAGTGTCGAGTTATAATTATCTTCAAGTTTTTAGTGTCTTCAGATTAGTCATTGTCCGTCAGTAAGTCAAATTGTCGCCATCAACAGTGCTATGGCCACACTGTTAATGGTATCTTGTGAGAATTTTGATGAAAAACGAAAACGTTGTAAAGCACTTTTATATGATATTCACTACATCTCAGCAGTTCCGTCACATCACATTACATAAAATGCCATCAAAATTATCTAATATAACACGTTAAAACACTAAGATATCGAATATAATACAAGAGCACCACATGACGTTTTAGATTCCCGCCAAAAACTCTCCTGTCATCTGTCACTTATCAGTGTCATGTCACTATAAAATGATTTTTGCCTTGATTAAAATCGATTTTTGAGAAAGTGACTTTCGATATCTTTGACGAGTTTATAGTTTTAAGAGATTTTGAACGATTTTTATAAATCATACGAAATCTCTTTACAATTTTTTAGGATCTTGGCGCTACATATTTCTCTGCAACCCAAAAGAATAACTATATTGAGTAGATTTGAATGAGATATCAATATTGGAAGGTATTGTCGCCAAATATATTATGTAGTTGTTTGTGGCAGTTGAGACACCTGAATTAACGAGCTCTCTGAGGCATCATTTCATACATCAACAGTCTTTTTTTTTGGACTGGAGTATATCACATAACCGTATAGATTTATTTCATAATGTTTGTCTTTATCAAGCGTAAATTAACAATTCACGAATTAATTAATAGATAACTCTGAAATGGCACAAAAATTTATATGTAGTGAGATCAAACTCGAGACATTTTTTCCACCAGAAGTAACAATAATTATACAAAAAGTCATAGATCACAAACATAGTTTATCGGTTTTTGTATATCTTAAAGATAGGTGAAATAAAATAAGTATTCTAATCACACAGACATTTCGCGAGTTGCACAGTAAAAATGAAAAACAGGTGGGTTTTTAACATTTAAAATGATTTTGAGTACAGTTGTTGCTATTGTCTGAAACAGAATTGCATATCTTAAGTCTCAATTTCTCGCATTTAAATCTCTGTGTAAACATTCAACTAATTATAAATAATTTTATAGTTTAAATCGAAACAAACAAATAAACTTTTATTTACTAGATTGAAATATCGGTTAACTGAATCGATTTAGCACGAACCAACAATTTCAAAATCGATTATTTTTTGCTTTTAAACATCGATTTTCCATTAATCGATCTCAGATCGCCATGCTTTCAAGATTTTTATAATTATTTCTAATTCGACGATTTCACTAATCCGGCTGATCGGACGAGGATTAGTTCGTTAGCTACAGGTGCCGACCGCGTGATTAGAGTCGAGGTAGTACCCCGAATTGTTAAGGGGTCGAGCGAGCCACCGACGACAAGGAACGGATACCGGCAGCCCGCCTATAGGTCTTTAGTGAGGTACGTGTGCGACAGGTTATGGGCTTGCAAGCAGGGGCGTAACTACCGCCGTATCAGCCGTATCAATTAAACAGGGCCCCCGAGCCACGGGGGCCCTCGATGTGCGTAAGCAAAAATCAATAAAAACTTCCCAAATTTTTTTTTTATTTCAGAAATGACAAAAGTCATAAAAAGCAATTTCCTTTTTACCCCACTTAAAGCGAGCGCTCAAAAGTTGGCAACACCCTACATCGGTTATCGTGGGCTGCGGGATTTCCCCGTTTAAGTCATTTACTTCAACGGGGGAATCCCACAATAATCGATGTACATACGATGATATGATACACGGAGAGCAGTGTTAATTGACGCGTTTTATTTAATTGTGCATTACATTGTAATACAATACAAACAATTGTTCTTCTGGTTTAGTAGTATTATAGTTCATCTAATCTAAGAAGTGCATTTTGACGTTTTGCATTTTTTAATACACAATAACCTCGGTCAAACGTGTACACATGATTGTAAACACTAAATCTGAAATTTTAAACAACTATTAAGTTGTTTACATAATTAACATTGCGGGTGACTTTCTTGTACAATAATACATACATATCATCACGCCATATCCCTTGCAGGGTAGGCAGAGAGAACAGAGTGCCAGAGAACTCTATCTCTGCATACTTCACTCGCTTCCTCAACATTCATAATTCTCTTCATACACGCTCGCCGGTTTCGGAGACTCTTGACTCCACCTTCCTTCAGTACATGACCGATCTGGTCTAGGTAGGTTAGTCTCGGTCTCCCTCGGTACCTACATCCTTCCACTTTCGCATTGTATATCTTCTTAACCAGGCGTTCGTTCGGCATTCTTTCCACATGTCCGAACCATCAGAGCATTCTCTTTCGCATCTTTACACCAATACTCTCTTTTATACCTACTCGCTCTCTTACGTCGTCGTTACGAATGCGGTCGGTCAGCCTAACTCCTAATCTAATGTTGAAACTCGTAAAACTAATTTAAAATAGAAATAACATGGTAAATAGTAATTGTTAGTGACGACCTAACAATGTCACGTCATCACGTTCTATACAGTAGTGCTTGACAACTTCCAATTCACGATTATCCAAATAATCGGTAAAAATATTAGAATAATACAATTAATCGAATAGAGATTTTGACAGAGATGTACATTTCGACACTTTGATTGAGGATATGAGGAAATAATTATTAATGTTCGCGACGCTGATAATTCAAGTAATAGTAGTAATTCTTAATAAATAGACATTTTCAAATCCAGTTTTTGTTTTTAATTAACCTAATCCTACTAAATATGATGAATAGATTCTATGCTGAAATAATTAAATTGGTTTAGGACTAATTTAGCACTTAATTTATTCACCACCTTTTTGAAAAATAAAAAAATAAATCGATTATTAATTATAAAGAATCAATATCGATTTCTCAGTAAAATCGGATATTTTCGATAGCGATTATTTGGTTCACATACCTAGACAACTTACTCAGACAGCTGTCAAAGTGCACTTCTTAGATTAGACCGTGGAAGTAATAAGTACTCTGGTTGTACAGAGTACTTATTACTTCCATGGATTAGACAGACTATAGAAGTGATTTGTACATGGAGACTAGAATAAGGAGTACCATCTTGTATGGGGGATTAGCAAAGAGTAAAGTTATTAAACTGAAAAAGAGTGGCAACTCGATGATAAAATATGCATGTATGGAAAGTGCTGCTACCCAGAGTTTAAGCGGTGAACTAAAGTTGAAGTGATATATATATACATATCTACATGTGTATGTGTAATTATACAGAATATTCTTTTACTATGAGATCTACCCTGAAATATAAAAAAAAACCATATCAGCTGATATCGAAACAATAATAATATAAGTTTAACAATGAAAATTGATATAATTTTCAGAAAGTACATCAATAATCGAAAATATATCGATGACAATAACTACCTACACTATGAACAAAAAATAACAATTCTCAGTTGTCAAACGTTTGACAGACAGGACAAAATGGCAGCAGCTAAGTTTGTACAACCAGTCTGTAGGCGGCGCGACGGTCACTAAAAAAAGTAATATTTTAAGTGTGCCCCCCAGGGGATTAGTCAAAAAAGTGTCCACTTGTAAACAGCAAATTATTGTTCGAACACTCACCGATATAGCGCTAGTGTAGCAAGTGGAAATGATATGAATGTAGCAGTAATAAGCAGAGTGAAGTGTGCTGAGTTACGTAGTCAGCTGTGATTTGATAAATAATAACCTATGTACCTATGAAATTTGTGGCGCTCTTTTTAAAATTCTTACACTTGCTACTATAGCGCTACCTTAATTTGCTCCCGTTCAATGGACACTTCTTAATACACTGAGATGGTACTCCTTATTCTAGTCTCCATGGATTTGTAATAAACAATGAGTGAATGGAAAAGAGATTATCCCAGCGGAGCTACGAAAAGAAAAAGTAAACAGAAAAGGAGATCATAAAAAAGTGCCCAAAATTTCTTCATTTTTTCAGAAACCAGTTTCTATGTGTATCTTCTTCGTGAATTTTGTTTTTAGGGTTCCGTACCTCAAAATGAAAAAAAACGGAACTCTTACTTATAAAAACTTGATTACGAGCGAAAAATGATGGTCACACAGGTGACAATTATTTTTCGCTCGTAATCAAATTTTTATAAATAGGTACTCGAGCATGTTAAATGCTAAATTTCAGTAATTTTGAACTTTTACTTATCTATAGGATCAATTTGTTGTCTGTTTGTCTATCAGTCCGTATCGTCAATTTCGTGTTTAGACGTGCGCCAGCTCGGGTTCTGTTGGTTTTATATGGCCACGCGCCGCGTTTGGATCGCACGCGGGTGTAACGCATGGGCTGCGCGCATGTGATTTTGTACTAACACCCGCACAATCTGCATAGAACCTGTTTACGTCTGAACACTCTCTAACCGTAACCTTACGTATAGTAATTTATTTAACATATATTTTTGAAATTTCTTACAACATTCGCTTTAACCTCCGCGTGGTGTACCCTGGGTGCGGGCGACAGTCCCCCAGATCCCTCTGTCGAATTGTCGCCCGTAGCGAATCTCTGGCGCGAGGGGGGGTTCCCCAGCAATGGGTTGAGCCCCAATTCGCTCCTGACTCTCTATTTGTGGAGGGTACAGGAGGCGAAATTTCGGACGGGCCCGGTCACTCATTAATTTGAGGGCTGGGCAGGCTTATGCCACCGCCGACATATCGTAAACCTGATATCTTGCTTCAAGACAAGTTGTCGTGAGGCGTAGTATCAGGAACGAGGGTCTTGGCTTAACCGCCCGGACCGCGAGGAAGACAACCTCTATAAAGAGTTCGAATCAACATTCGAATTCGGAAATCACCCAGAATCTTAAGTTCTGGCGTGCGGCGAGAAGATGCATGGCAGATGGGTTGTTCTGTCGTTAGCACGCTCCAGCCAGGGTACCGGCCGACCCCCTGGTTGGTAAATGTAGGCTTGCCCGGGTACAGGGATCTCTGCCCGGGTCGACCGTTAGTTCTCCCATACTCGTGGGATTCACTATGAATGCTTCCAAATTTAAAAACTCTACCGACGGGAATCATAGTGATTCCCACCTCAAGGCCTTGTCAAGCCAATGTAAAACTGACACAAACGACGCCTCGTCCCTAGGACTCAAGGCGTCCGCCGAGGGCCCGGCACCTATCATAGAGGCCCCAATAAAAAAGAAGAAGCGCAGGAAGGTGATCACCCTAGCCGGCGAGCGCGTTAAACGGCGCGCCAACCGACTTAAGAAGGAAAGGGAGGCGCTGAAGGTCGTGGCACGCCGCGAGACCAGCGTTCCCAGCGACGAGGGCGGCACAGATGCCGCAGAGCCGTCGCAATCGGATGGTGGTAGCGCCGCAGGCAGGTGTGTGTCCCAGGACGAGGGCGACGATGTCGCAGAGCCGTCCAAGGAGGGGACGAGGAGTGGCAGCTCATCGGAGCTGTCGAGCGACGAGGGCGGATCCACCGCAGAGCCGTCGCAGAGGGAGGGCGGCAGTAAAGCCGCAGGGCCGTCGTTGGAGAGCCGCAGAAGCTCCGATGCCGATACGGCCCTGGAGAAGCTGTCGGACGAGGGCGGGCAAGCCGCAGAGCCGTCCGACGAGGAGGTCGACCGAAGCCGGGACGAGGGCGGCAATGCCACAGAGCCGTCCAGTATGGAGGAGGGCAGCTCGGCTGCCGAGGCCGCTGAGGAGTCTGAGCCGCACCCTGCGGCGAAGGCTCTGACGGTGGCCCTGAATGTCAGGGAGAGGGAGGAGACCCTTCCCCCGAGTGCCCGGAAGCGCCCCCTGTACAAGGGCGGCAGCTCCGACTCGGAGGGGAGTGTCGTCATGCCTCCTCCCAAGGTCCCGACCGCGCGCCGTGGGCGCAGGGGTCGTGGGTCAGCGGTGGCGGCGAGATCGGTCCCGGGTCCGGGCGATCAAGGCGGTGAGGTGGCGGCCCTGCAGGCCGCAAACGCCCGCCTCAGTAGTGAGGTATCCGGCCTGCGGGAGCGCAATCGGAAGCTCGAGTCGGAGCTGTCGGCGGTGCGGAAGGAGAACCGCGGGTTGGCTAAGGACATGGCTGACCTGCGGTCCCGATTCGCACTCATAGAGTCGGCTGCGCCGCCGACACGGGCTGCGCCGGGGAGAGCGAGCCCGTCCTCTGCGCTCATGGTGGCGCCGCCTGTGCCTGTGGTGCCTGCCACGCCAGTTGCGCCTCCGGCGCCGACCGTTGGCGCCGCCAGGAAGCGCGGAAGGCCCAGAAAAGGAGAGGAGCCGCTCCCGGTGGTGTACGGTGTGCCGGAGGAAGCGATGCGCGTCATCTTCGCCAAAATCGAGCTGATGATGGACGCGCGCATCCAGGCCGTGGCGGAACGTCTTCCGCCCGAGCCACCCCTCCGGCCACCGCTCGCCGCAGACATGGCGAAGCGACCGCAGGCGCCGGCTCCCACCCCGCTGCCCTGTCAGGGTGGCCGCGTGGCGAGTTATGCCGCTGCCGTAGGTGGGCCTAAGGGGGCCAAGAAGAAGGTCGGCACGGTGCCGGCTCCCACCAAGACCGGACAGCGGCCGGTGCCCGTGGTTGCGCCGCCGGCCCCTGGTGGCGCACCCGCGACCGCATCTGCTGCGCCCAGTGCTGCTGCCAGGCTCGAACAGGGCTGGCAGGTAGCTGAGCGGAGCAGAAAGACGCGCGGCCAGAGGCGGAGAGCGGCGGCCAAGAGTGCCGCTGCGGCCGCCGCTCCCCAGGCGGGAGCCGGCAAAGGAGGCAAGAGGTCGCGCAGGGGCCTCAGGTCGCCAAAGACAGCTGCGGTAATCATCACCGTGCTGCCTGAAGCGGCCGAGAGGGGCCTCAACTATGAGGCTGTCCTAAGACGCGCCCGGCGGGAGCTGGACGTCTCCGACATCGGAGGCGTCGAGGCGAGAACCCGCAAGGCCCGGACAGGGGCTCGCATTCTGGAGTTCCCTGGGGCTGAGGGCGTCAAGGCGGCTGATAGTGTGGCCTCGAAGCTGAGGGGGCTGTTCGGGCCGGAGGATGGAGTCCGAATCGCCAGGCCCGTCAAGTGTGCAGAGATGCGCCTCGCGGGTCTGGACGATTCCGTGACGGTGGAGGACGTCCGGGAGGCCATTATGGTGCGTACCGGATGTGCCTCGGACACCGTCCGGATTGGCAACATCCGCCCTGGTCCGGGCGGCGTCGGTGCTGTCTGGGTGCAGTGTCCGGTGGAGTCGGTCAAGAAATTGGCCGACTCAGGCAGGCTCCTCGTGGGCTGGAGCTCGGCGCGAGTTACCGTGCTGGAGCCCCGGCCGGCGAGGTGTTACAAATGCATGGCGGTCGGGCATACCCGACCGACGTGTCGTAACTGCTTTGACTGCGGCGGTCTCTGCTTTCGCTGCGGTCAGGCTGGACACCAGGCAGCATCGTGCTCTGCGGTGCCCCACTGCCCCGCGTGCGCGGCAGGCAATAGGCCTGCTAAGCACCGCATGGGCTCTGGGGACTGCAGACCCCCGGCATCGGCCCCAAAGGGGCGGGGCGGCCCATCGACCGGGCCCGCTCCCGCTCCGAGCGGGACCCGATCGCCCGTTAGCGCGGAGGAGGAGACGATGGATACGGCCCGTTAATGGACCACGAATCCATCCGTCTCCTCCAAGCCAATCTCAACCACTCCGCCGGTGCGCAGGACGTTTTCCTGCAAGCCATGGCGGAGTGGTTGATAGGAGTAGCCGTAGCCGCGGAGCCGTACGTGGTGCCCGACCGGCCTAACTGGCTGGGTAGCGCCGACGGCACTGTGGCAATCGTCGCCTCCACGTCGTGGCCTTCGTCGTCCCTGACTCTTAGGGATAGGGGCATCGGATACGTCGCGGCGGACTGGGGAGAGATTACGCTTTTCGGAGTCTATCTCTCCCCTAACAGGAGCGTGACTGATTTCGGGGCCTCCCTCACCATCTTGGGGGCCTCGTTACGGCGACTGGCACCGCGCCAAGTCTTCGTTATGGGGGACTTCAACGCCAAGTCCATGGCGTGGGGATCCCCCAGGACGGACGACCGAGGACGGGCGGTCGAGGAGTGGGCGGCGACACTGGGCCTCTGTTTGCTGAACAGGGGCTCAGTGCATACGTGCGTGCGGCAGCGGGGCGGGTCGATAGTGGACTTGTCGTTCGCTAGCCCCATTGTCGCCGCACGCGTGAGGAGCTGGTGCGTCACGGAGGAGGTTGAGACCCTATCGGACCACCGGTATATCCGGATGGAGGTCTCCCGGACCCTTCCGACGCCCAGCAGTGGTCATGAGGCGGACGGACGTCCCGCGTTCCGGCGATGGGCTGTGAGTCGTCTAGACCGGGACCTGCTGGCGGAGGCAGCCATCATTCACTCGTGGCTGTCTTCTGCCCGCCAGTTGGACGGGGTGGACGCCGAGGCTGGCCGCATCCGCAATGCGTTGACGCAGATCTGCGATGCGGCCATGCCCCGTGTACGGTGTCTGCCCCCGAAAAGGGCTGTCCACTGGTGGTCCCGGGAGCTGGCGGATCTTCGGGCCGCATGTATACGCGCCCGGAGGGCCTACACCCGCAGCCGGCGGCACCATCGCGATGAGGAGCGGGAGGGCCGGCTTTATGAGGGCTACCGCAATGCGCGGTCGGCCTTCAGGCTGGCCGTCCGTACCGCCAAGGACGTCAGTCGGCAGGAGATGCTGGACGGTCTCGATCGTGACCCCTGGGGTCGCCCCTATCGCGCGGCGCTGAATAAGCTCCGCGCGCGGGCGCCCCCCCTCACCGAGACCCTCCAGCCCGGCCTCCTCACCAGGGTCATCGAGGACCTGTTCCCGCGACGGGCGGAGCACACGCCCCCGGTCATGACTTCGCCAGACATTGACCGGGAGGCCGACGATGACAGTGTTTCGCCCATCACGGAAACCGAGATGGAGGTGGCGGTGGCGCGCATGCGCGGGAAATCCACCGCTCCCGGGCCCGACGGTATTCCCAACCGCGTACTGGCTCTGGTCCTCGATCACCTGGGACCCCGCCTCAGGGGGCTGTTCGATGCGTGTTTAGCATCCGGGCGGTTCCCTGGGTGCTGGAAGGAGGGGAGGCTGGTGCTCCTGCCGAAGCCGGGACGGTCTCCCGAGTCGGCCTCGGCCCACAGGCCTATCGTGCTGCTCGACGATGTGGGCAAGCTATTGGAGAGGGTGCTGGCTGCCCGCATCGAGCGGCACCTCGTTGGCACGGGGCCCGATCTGTCGGACGCCCAGTTTGGGTTCAGGAGGGGTCGTTCGACGATCGCGGCTCTGCTGCGCCTGAGGGCCGTGGCGACTGGGGCCGTCGCCGGCGGAGGAGTGCTGTTGGTGGTGTCCCTGGACATTGCCAACGCATTCAATAGTCTGCCATTTAGCTGCATCAGGGAGGCGCTTCGATACCACGGAGTGCCAGTTTACCTGAGGCGGCTAGTGGCAGACTATCTGGAGGGGCGCAGTGTCCTCTACACCAACCGAGTAGGGGACGTTGCGCGAACGCCCATGACGTGCGGTGTCCCACAGGGGTTGGTCCTCGGACCCACCCTGTGGAACATCGGCTACGACTGGGCGTTGAGAGGGAGCCTCCCACCCGGGCTGGGCGTAATCTGTTACGCCGACGACACGCTCGTCACAGCCCGCGGTGGGACGCTGGAGGAGGCGGCAAGCCTGGCGACTCTCGGCACCGAGGAGATCGTCAGGCGGATCGGGGCGCTGGGGTTGAGGGTGGCCCTGGACAAGACGGAGGCCCTCTTGTTCCATGGGCCCCGCATGAGTCCTCCCATCGGCGTCTCGATCACCGTCAATTCGGTTGACATCAGCATCCGGGCCCATATGAGGTATTTGGGCCTGGTGCTCGACGGGCATTGGTGGTTTCGGGAGCATTTCCGCAGGCTCGCTCCGCGGCTCGTCGGCGCGGCGTCCGCCCTTTCGTGGCTTATGCCGAACGTGGGCGGACCGAGCGCTACGTGCCGAAAGCTGTACTCGGGGGTCGTCCGGTCGATGGCCCTGTACGGCGCACCGGTGTGGGCGGGATCCCTGACCGTCCGACTCAGGGCTCTTCTGTGGCGACCACAGAGGGCCATGGCGGTCAGGGCCGTACGCGGGTACCGCACGGTGGCGACGGAGGCAGCGTGCCTGTTGGCCGGGACTCCCCCGTGGGACCTGGAGGCGGAAATGCTCGCCGATTTGTATCGGCGGGTGTCGGGGGTGCGAACGGGGGGCGGTGTGGTCTCACTGAGGGAGCTCACCGCCTGGCGTGTCGACGCCCGCCGAGACGTCATTGCTCGTTGGGCAGTCCGGCTGGAGAGGCCTCGGTTCGGTGTGCGGACTGTGGAGGCCTTCCGGCCGGTGCTGATGGAGTGGTTGGAACGGCGGCACGGGGTGCTGTCCTTCCGACTGGTGCAGGTTTTGACGGGGCATGGATGCTTCGCCAAATACCTGTACACGGTCGTCAGGAGGGAGAGTACACCGTCCTGCCACCACTGCGATTGCGACGAGGATACGGCGCAGCATACGCTCGAGGCGTGTGCCGCTTGGGCAGAGCAGCGCCGTGAACTCGTCGCAATCATCGGTGCCGACCTGACGCTGCCGACCATCGCCAGGGCGATGCTCGACAGCGTCAGGAACTGGGACGCGGTCGCAGCCTTCTGCGAGGCAGTAGTCTCGCGGAAGGAGGCGGCGGAGCGCGTGCGCGAGGAGCGTCTCCTCGACGACGCGAACCGCCGCCGGCGACTGGGGCGGCGTAGGCGCGATTACCTGCGCCTGATGCCGCCCTAGCCGAGGCCGCGGGTGACTGGACCGGAGAATTAGTCCGTCACCCGCCGAGAGGCTGACCGCGCGAGGAGGGAACGACGTCCGCCCCGGGGGGGGGGGGGGCGTCGCTCAAGGGGAGGGTACCTCTCAGGGGGTATTCCATCGGGCCGGCCACTGACGACAAGTTCACGCTGCTCCAGTGGCCGGTCCAACGACGTAGGCGAGGTTCGTGGGTGGGTTACGGGTATGCGTGCTTACGCCCCTCTGTCGCCCCGGACGGAGTGGTGCGAGAGGAGCGCCGACCATAACCCACCCCAAAAAAAAAAAAAAACAAAAAAAAAAAAAAAAAAAAAAAACATTCGCTTTAATTTTTTAACAATTATATTTTCAGATTCTTCTGAAGCACATTCTTCATCAGATGTCCATCCGGAAATAGAAGAAACCCAAGCACATTCTTCATCAGATGCCCATCCGGAAATAGAAGAAACTCAAATCGACGATTCTAACATATCTGAAGATTGTAATATAGTTTCATCAGATAGAGGAAATTTTGGTGACAGTCCAACTGAATGCGAACGAAAAATAATTGTTAAATTGGGTGCATTTAAACCACAAGGACCGTTTCCAATAGATTCCGAAAGTAACCGTCCTTTTTCGACCTATTATTATTCGTATTTTAACAAGGCAGGGATAAAAATTCCAAGACCGTGGTTATGTTATTCTAATGTTTTAAACAAACCATATTGCCACTTCTGTTGGTTATTAGCAGATCGTCAAACCAAATCGTACTCCTCTGCATGGGTTAACGGTGTTTCCGTTAGAAGCAATTTTACGCAAACTATATTTAACCATAAAAAGTCGCAGCAGCATATTAACGCATCCCTATGTTATTATAATTGGTTACAAGGAAGTACCATCGATACTCTATTGCAAAGTGAAATTAATAGTAAAATTACATTCTGGAGATCTCTCCAGAATGTAATTTTACTATTAATTTCATATAATTCTTACTTACTTACTTTACTATTAATTTCACTTCACGTATTGCATCGTATAATTAATGTTATAATTACTTTAGCATCTTGTAATCTACCTTTAAGAGGCCATGATTCTGATTCTGGAAATTTTATAACAATTTTACGTTTGTTATCTAATTATGATGCAACTTTAAAAGAACTTCTTCTGAAACCAAAAGGCAAAATAAATTATTTAAGCCCTAAGATTCAAAATGAAATTATTAATATGCTTGGTACCGATTTCTGGCAATAATTCTAGATACAACACAAGACTTGTCAAAAATTGACCAACTTTCTGTATTTTTTCATCTCTCATCTCGATTACAGAAAATGATGATAATGTGCCTAAAGAATTAAAAATCTGTGAGTCCTTTTTGGGGTTCACAGCAGTATCTGATTGCAGCACTGAAGGACTTAAAACCGATTTTTTTAATACAATTAAAGAATATGGAATTGATTTGACTAAATGTAGAGGACAGGGTTACGATGGAGCAAATGTTATGTCGAGTGTTTATGGAGGATTACAAACCCTAATAAAAGAGCATGCTCCGAATGCCGATTATGTTCATTGTGCTGCGCACGCATTAAATTTAGTTTTAAACGATGCTGCGAAACATGTTCGTGAAGTGTCAACTTTTTTCGATAATTTAGAAAAATATATACTTTTTTTGGCAATAGTATAAAACGTTGGGCAATGTTAAGCGACGATTCATGTGAAAAATATTTAATTACCCTTAAAAAGGTATGTCCTACCAGATGGTCTTCAAGGAACGACGCTTTATTAGCGATAAAGAAATCTATTTATTAATCATAGATTATAACCTCCGCTAACGCTCCGACTATAAGCGTTAGCGGAGGTTATAATCTATAGGGGTATAGTCCGGAGCGTGCTCGTTCGCGTCCCCTGCCAGTCTAATTAGACTGCTAATCCGGTTCGAAATGCGTACCGCAATGCGGGTTAGGGCGTCCCCCGGAGGCGACGCGTACCGACCCGCCCCCGTCGGTACGAACTTCGGCAGTTGCGGCGATGGGGGCCGCCACCCATCACGCCTTGCCCAGTCAGGCGAGTCGAGGAGAGCAGAGTGCCGGGTGGGCACGTGGAATGTAAGAGGTTGTGTGGAAGGTAAGTTGCACGAGCTGATATCCGTCATGGCGGACAAACAGCTAGACGTGCTCTGTGTAACAGAGACCAAGCGAAGGGGCAGCGACGCCTGCGATCTTCCTGGTGGCGGGATGGCTCTGTGGTCTGGTGTACCACAGAGCGATCGAGCCAGCATGGGGGTAGGAGTACTGCTGTCCTCTCGCTTGGCCTCAGGTGTGAAGGATTACGGAATGTATGATCCCAGACTTCTTTGGGTCCGTATAAAACTTGGTGTCACCAAGGTATTCATGGTTGTAGCATATATGCTCCCGTAGGATCCTCGGTGGCATCAGACCTAGAGAAGTTTTGGGATAATGTTAGGGAAGTTCTGGATATGGCAGAAACCAGTGAACGCGTGATTGTATGCGGAGATTTGAACGGATGGGTGGGGACCAAGCGTCCCGACTATGAGGACGTACTTGGTCCATTTGGTGATAAGAGAGTGAACGACGCAGGTAGGCTCATAGCGGATGTATGCATGGAGAGAAACCTTATTGTGTCAAACACATTTTTCCAACATAAGGACATCCATATGTATACATGGAGAAGGAATGAACAGAAAAGTATAATAGATTTAATTTTGGTAGACAGTCGCCTCCGAAGCAAAATATTGGACGACTAAAATAAGAGCCTACAGGGGCCCCACAGTCGATACGGACCACTATCTCGTTATTGCGAGATTTGATGGTCTGTTCAGAAAGTGGAGGCACTGGCGAGAGCGTGTCCACTTCGGAGGGCTTGAAAGAATAAAGGTTGAAAGGTTGCAAGAGGAGTGTGTAAGAGAAAAGTATGCAGAGGGTGTCCGAGAAGAGCTGACGATGGCAAGCCAGCCGCAATCGGACATTGAAGAATGCTGGAGAGTATTGAAAGAGAGTATGGTAGACACAGCGAAAGAAGTATGTGGAAGTTCAAAGAAGCATAGAAACACAAATGGTGATGCATGGTGGGATGCGGAAGTGGTAGCTTCCGTATAGCAAAAGAAGAAAGCGTGGCTGGACTATGTGTCTTCTTTGAATCTGAATGACAGTACGACTGAACAGAAGAAAGAAATATATCGGCAATATAAGAATGACACCAAGGCCTTAGTGAAAGAGAAACGTGATAGAGCAAGTATGAGTGCAGAAGATAGGCTGACTAAAAACTTCGAGGGTAACACTAAACTCTTTTGATGGGAGGTGAAGAAGTCTCGGGGTGGTTGGTCAGCCTTCAGAATGAATAAAATAAGGTCTAAAGGTACATTCTTACACAAACACAAGACGTGTTAAGCCGATGGAGTGAATATTTTGGCGATATGTATGCGGATGCTACGGTTGGCGCCGGTGTCGCATGTGGTCTAGTAGATCAACATTCGGCGACGGTGTCCTCCGATGGTATCAGTATGGATGAAGTTGAATGGGCGATAAGAAGTTTGAAAAATGGTAAGGCAGCGGGCATTGATATGGTGTCTGCCGAGATGATCAAGCTTGGTGGCTCCTGTGTCCGGGAGGCGTTCCTGTTGCTCCTCAATTTATGTTGGAGCTCGGGAATGGTTCCCGGGGACTGGAATAGCGCAGTCATCGTGCCTTTGTTTAAAAACAAGGGTTCACGTTATGACTGCGCAAATTACAGAGCCATAAGCTTGACCAGTTTGGCGGCAAAAGTGTATGGTAAAATTATTGAAAGGAGAATGAGGATGGTGTCCGATGGTTTACTGTGTGAGACACAAGGAGGTTTCAGGAGTGGAAGGGGATGCATGGATCAAGTGTTCTCTCTGCGCAACATTGCGGAGAAGGATCTGGCCCTAGGTCAGAGGGTTTTCTGCAGTTTTGTGGATCTGGAGAGAGCATTTGACACGGTTGTACGAAAGGAACTTTGGGACATTTTACCGAAGTATGGTATTAACGGTAAACTGCTGCAGGCTGTGCAATCCAGTTACATGGGCTGTAGAGCCTGTGTGCGGCTGGATGATGGAATGTCGCCTTGGTTTGACGTCAATATCGGCGTTAAGAAGGGTCTATCATCCAGGCTGTTTATCATATATCTGGATAAATGTCTCCAAAGGTTGAACGATATGAATGTGGGAGTCCAGATGGGTGACTCAGTGGTCTCTGCTCTGCTTTATGCAGATGATGCAGTCCTGCTGGCACAGTCAGCGACTGACCTGCAGACCCTAGTCGACACAATGACAGAAGATTGTAAGAAAAGGGGTCTACGCGTGAATGTGAGCAAAACCAAAATAATGGTCTTTGAAAGAGATGAAGCCAGAACAGATGTAAGAGTAACAATAGGTAATGATGTACTAGAGCAAGTGGATGAATTTGTATATCTTGGATGTGGATTTAGCCGAGATGGACGGTACACCACTGATATAGAGGGAAGAGTGAATGCGGGAAATAGAGTGAACGGAGCGTTGGGGCAACTTCTCGGCAGCCACCACCTCAGCCATAAGGCACGTGTAGCAATACATAACGCAGTGCTTGTCCCAACATTACTGTATGGAAGCGAGAGTTGGGTATGCAGAAAAGAGTATGAAAGTAAAATTTATGCGGTCGAAATGCGATCTCTTCGGAAAATCTATGGAGTTAGGCTGACCCACCGCATTCGTAACGACGACGTAAGAGAGCGAGTAGGTATGAAAGAGAGTATTGGTGTAAAGATGCGAAAGGGAATGCTCCGATGGTTCGGACATGTGGAAAGAATGCCGAACGAACGTCTGGTTAAGAAGATATACAATGCGAAAGTGGAAGGATGTAGGTACCGAGGGAGACCGAGACTAACCTACCTAGACCAGATCGGTCAGGTACTGAAGGAAGGTGGAGTCAAGAGTCTCCGAAACCGGCGAGCGTGTATGAAGAGAATTATGAATGTTGAGGAAGCGAGTGAAGTATGCAGAGATAGAGTTCTCTGGCACTCTGTTCTCTCTGCCTACCCTGCAAGGGATATGGCGTGATGATATGAATGTATGTATTTTTTTTTCTTTTGTGAGAAATCTTTACCCTTCATAAGGGCCCCCAAACAAATTTTTATACGGGGCCCCGCCAAGGCACGCTACGCCACTGCTTGCAAGCCATCCCTTCTCTCATCCTGGGTAGTTTGGACAGTGTCCATACTATTGTCCATACCATACCATACCATTGACCATTCACACTCCGCCGAACCGCCTATACAAAAAAAAAAAGAATTTCAGTGTCTATTATAACGCAGTGGTTTAGCATTATTTTATAACCACACGAAAACATCATATTCATACGAACTTCAACCTAATTTTATAAGTTTATAAAAAAATGGAAATGTGTATGTTATCTCTATCCCAGTAGAAATACTTGTGGTGGCTTAAATCTATTCCGGGTCTCGAATGTTTACGTATCTCTGGGTACTGAAGATAATAGATCACCTTGCGACGAGATGCAGAACAACCATGCAGATATCAAGGGATCATTGATTATGAAATTTATTTTTCAAGATATGCGGCAACTGTGTGTGGTGATTTACTAAGAATGCATAATTGTATCACCTTCCCTTACTTGCCCGTGGGAGTAGTAAAAACTTACTAGGATAGCGGTAGGTCAAGGGAGTAGGTAGAATTAGGTATAACAGTGCAGAACTTTCTAGAAATTTTATGTGGGACCATATGTTCAGCAGTTTACGTCATTACTAAATATCATGGCGTTGTTTCATCAACTTGAAAAGAAGTCTAAATTAAATTAATCGACTCTTTTTTCTTTGTGTTTAATAATACGACTTTAAAAAAATCCACTGCAAAGCATTGTAGCTAAATATCGCTTTATATTAATTCTAAAATTTCTTTCTATTATGTTAGAATGTCATAATATAATCAAATGTCTTTATATAATCAAAATTATTGTCAATCGTTTACAATCCACTTAACAATCCTTTTTTGTTTTTTTTTTTTTTTTTTTTTTTTTTTATTGTTGGGCTATGGGTGCGTCTCGCCCCGCCAAATCGGTCCGGGGTGACGGAGAAAGCGGCGCGTGACCCCATAGACCCACCGTAAAAGCCTCTCTCTTCGCCGTGCGAGCGGACCACCGGTACCCGATCTTTGTCTTCGGTGGTCCCACTTAACAATCCTGACTACAATACTGCTACAGGGCGCATCTGAGGGTCGTAGCTTTTGTGGCTACGAACAAAAAAATCATAGCTACTGTTTAAATCTTTCTATTAAATCATTTAATGTTAGTTAACTAACATTAAATGATTTAATAGAAAGAGAACGTTATTCGAACCATGTTAGAAAATAATAGAACTTTTGATACTGCCGAGTTCCCAGAAGCTTAAAGTAATATATTCTATAGAAATGTATACATAACACATATACGCATGGAAAAAATGCGATAAATGTTATCCATTTTTATGGCGCCAACATGAACCGGGCGCGATTGCGTCACTATATGTATAGAACGAAGCGCAACAACACATTGCCTTTGCTCAGACGTCGATCTTCTACAAGAATGTGGTACTACCCCGAACGAACCGGCCCGCAGTTGTAGACAGAAAACTTTCAACAGCGTGGTCCTACCACTACTAAAACTAGGTATTATTATTAAAAACTTTCACTACCTTATATGTAAATTCATCGATATAATTTCGGTAAGTTTCAAAACTTGATTACGGAAGGATCCAATTTGGTAGCGAGTTTATCGGTTACAAAGTTACATGAATATTTCCACTCGCTATATAAAAAATGTTGAATAATCCGCACGAAAAAACTCCGGATCGAGTGCCGCGCTCACCTGAGCTAGTTTTGTAAAATATATAAGGCTAAGCTGTTTTTAATTGTGTGTACACCGATAGCATTTGCTATTCGATATATAATTTCATACTTAGTAGCAGTAATCCTTTGTTGTCAAACACATTACAGCATATCCTTTTATGAATTATGAAACCTTTAACCTTATAATATTCAAAGAGAATGTTCTTCAAAGATTTGTCAATCTTAAATTATTGAAAGCACCTGTACCTAATCTTTCTTCATAGTGTAATGGTTCGGTAACAAATCTATATCTCTACCTTTACGTAATATTTATCTGTTTGCATGTACCATTTATTTACCCGCCCACAATAGGGCGTCGACGTGATCCCTCAGTGAGATTTCGCAGTTATACATAGTCATAATAACGTTAGAGCTGGTAATATAAGGATATATTCATTCTCCTACTATTATCCCAATTACTTGGGATCGATACAATATGTACTATTTTTTCATAGTTCATATTGTAAAATTTATTGGCATTAGTTTTATGATCGGCCGCCTGCCAGACGCCGACCCTCCTTGGGAATGTAATTGTTGACCAAACGGCATCAGATGGAGTTGGCCTAGATCGTTATAATGGTAATATAAGGATATAATTACATAATAAATAGAAAATAAAAGGAAAAATGTAAAATATGCGAATATGGTGTTAGGATGTTAATGCTAGGGTAGGTTGTTTATTGCCAAATCAGGTTACAGTAACTCAGAATTAGAATTAATAATATTTATATGAATCCTGTATTTTTTTTAATAATACTGGAAACTATTACTATAAATTATTATTAATTTATAATATGAATTTAAATATTTTAAATAATCCTCGACATAAAAACAACTCTAATGAACAGAACTGGTTAAGACGAATCCAAGATGCCCAAAATTAATGGGTTTATTAGTAGGCGATCTAGGATATCATCTCGTACCTTCGAGCTTCATCATCAGAGTAGCTGCGTGGTACTGATATTGTCAGATATACCTATGCTTAAAAGTAAAATAAATATCCAATTATGCGCCCATTAAGAATCTTTCCTACAGCAGCTAACTAAGAGCTAACGACCTTAAAACGCCTATAGTGATATTCATAAATTGTAGCTCAGAACCATTTCGATCACGTTAGATTTCAAACAAAAAAAAACGCATCATAATCGATAGATACCAGTAGGAGCTACGATGCCACAGACACAAAGATACACTAAAACACAGAAACATCCAACTTATAACGGCCATCTTTTTGCTTGGGTAAAAAGAGATAGAGTGAGATCGTGGTTGGCCATTACCACTTATGACAATAGCATTCCCAAACAAAATTAACATCAGCCAAATGATCGGTTAGCCAATACTGTTAAAGTACTAGCGAGAAAGAAACTATAAGTACTGCTGGTCTTACAAGTAGTTGACCACCGAAGTCAAGGAATTGATTCCATTGGCCCGCTCGATAGGCGTAGAGAGCAAATACGGCAGGGTAGATACGGTGGGCCTCAAGTCGTCTTTCCTCATTAGAATGAAATCGGTAGAATAGAATAGAACTCAGAACCGGGTTGGAATAATAACGGACTTTCTATAGAAATCAATCTCCATCACGCGACATGGAAGACCGCTACTTAAACTACTATGCTATCTGTATACTCTAATATCTAGTACCGTGATAAGAAGTTGTTACAACATACGTAGCTGTAAAAGCCTTTTTTGTTGTCGCTGGGAAAATGCATTTACGTATTCCCATTCCTATCATCATCGACAGCATTTTAGTGACACTAGTGTTATACCTTAGAGATCGTGTCGCTCTGTATTACGGAATTAAACATAATGACGTAAATAACGCCTCGGTCGTCATTAGGATGAAGAACCAAATTTTCATCTCACTAAAATCATCCTGACACTGTTTCTCATAGTTTTACAGGTCTTTTTGAAAACAAATCCAAACTTATTTAACAGCAATCTCAATCTATTTCAGACTTTTAATTCATATCGACGCGAGAAAATATAAACGTAGTAACTAATCCACATAATAAAAAAAAAAAAAAATTTAAAAAAGATTGTGAATACAAATCGCAAATACGAAGATAATACTTTTTTATTAAAAAAAGAATTAAAAAGGTTTTGCTTGTTTTGTGTATAATTTTAATTTTGTGTATTACTACGTTTACGTTTTCTAGCGTCGATATGTTTATTAGCATTATTGAATAGTATTAAAAAAGTAAATGGTTAACCTTGCACTATGCCACGGAACCCCTCGTGGGCGAACCCAACTCATACTTGAATGGTTCTGTAGCTTGCAACAAGAACGGATCCACTGCTGTGGGCACGGTGACTATGTTAAAAATAATAATTGAGGTGATGTTATTAGCAATGTGCACCATGTAGTAATCATTTTTAAGTTACACAGTCCACAGAGTAAAATCTTGATCGTTGATTTCAATTGCATAGGAAGGATTATATTAATTATACGCAAAGCGTGTGAGCCTAGATATTGAACCTAGATTTTAATTAGCAACATTTGAGGTAATTCATTTCTTAAGCATTTCAAGGAGATTATTCAGAATAAAATGTAGTTACATATAGTAGCTTATGAAAAATAAATTGTTTAAGGCTGTAAGAATTTTATTAAAATCGGTGTAAGCACTTACGTTACGTTTAGGTGTGATGAGAAAAAAAACATTTTTTTTTAATATTGAGTTTTGTTTTAGATGAAATTAAAACTAATACTTCGCAAAATTATTAATTTAGTAGGAATATGCACGGGGTGTGAGCGAACCATATGAATTAACAAAATCTTACGACTTGAAATTTCAATACATAATTAATTAAAATATCAGTATTATTAGACATAAACAAGACGTAAATAAATTCTATAATATAATTGAATCTAAATACCTACATGTTCATTAAGACATACGTGAACCCTGATTAATTTTAAACTGTAACTGACAAGGAGAACGAGTCTTTCATTTAATATCCATAGCTGTTATAATAGGTAAGTAGCGAAAGTAAGTACTGGTGTCCCCCAAATGATAATCTGTATCAACTGTGGCCACTACTTATGCAATATGACGAGTACTAGCACCGTTCGCCAGCATCAGTGGCCACCTTGCCGCCAACTGCAACGGGTAGGCAACTCAACTATTGCAAATCAGCTGTTACTCAACACGAAATTGTGATTTTTATATAATTATTTGTGTAAATTTTAAATATCAAAATTTTATGGACAAGAATAAACATATTATAACAAAATGAATTTGCAAAAAGTTCTGCCGTTTCTAGCAGTGGTGACCATTGGATCTTTAAATACAGGTTTGTTTTTCTTTTATTTTCTTATTTGGTTTTTAATTTTAAAAACTGTGTTATATCGCCTATTGTATAATTTCATTTAAGTTTTTAAACTGTTTATGCTTGATCTTCGAAACTTAACTTAAAATATTTATCCAATATACAGAATTAACTTTCAAACAATATAAACTCTTATTGACTCTAATAAATTTCGAACTATTCAGCACCGTTACTACATTTGCACAATATGTCTCTATTATCCTCAATAATTACTAGTTTTTATTATACTTAACTGAAGATTCCGAAAAAACCGTTTGTGATGTACTCCGCTCACTATTTTACTATTGCGATCGTCTCGTCAATGTTCATTAAAGATTTCAGTTATAAATTATCACATTTCTTAATCTGTATTCTTTATTTGACGAAACCTATTATGAAATGGATATTGTAAGAACATACGGATATGTGGTGTATGGAAAGTACCCAAGTAAACCTCAACTACCGCTTCGCAAGATAAAAAATATTGGAAATTTAGAGCTTGTTAAAATCACCATAGGAATTTTACTATGTTTACGAAAAATAAACCATATATATTCTATTAATTGAGTTCCTTATTTAATAATAAAGTTAATGTAAATACAAATTGTCTATTAACTGTATAATAGAACGATGATTTAACCTCATGTTTTAAGCTATCAATAGTTAAAAGATTCATGCACGCAATAAAAAAAATGATATCCACAACACTGGGTACGAGTGTAGTTGTATTTGGGGATTAAATAAATTTAAAAGAATCGATAAGCACGCAGTTTGACTCTCATCTTTATCTGTCATAGAATTATGTCCAAATTTAATTAGAAATTATACCAAAGTAGTAACTTTTTTCTGTTCTGCTTTCGTAATGCGTTCAAGGTTTTATAAAGTTAATTCAAAATGCTTTGTGTCTAGTACCAAATAAAAAAAAAAATATATATACTCTTACCTAACTACTTGCCTAAACATAATGTAATATCTATACATTATAATTTCACTCGATTGTTGTGTTACAATAAGGACATTATATCGTTTAATTTTTTAATAAGTTGTGTTTTCTTTAATATATTTAGATATTACAAATACTTAAAAAATTATTAAAATTAGAAAAAGGAAAATAATAGACAAAGGGTCAACCTAAGCTCCAAACGAAGCGATCTGGATTAGACTACTTGGTTAGCTAATTAAGCTAGTTCTACACTTAATAGCGTTGGCCAAATTTACCTTCATATTCTAATTATATTTTTTTCCATTGACGATATATTCCATTAATAAATATATATTTTCTATAGATGAAACCTAGTTTATGATTATAATAATGTATTAGCCCCGGATTCACCTGCGTCTAAATTTCATAGAAATCACTTACCGAGATTCTCAAAATATAGAAATATAAAAGAGTTACTCGTTTGAAGATATTAAATAGGTTCATCATCTCAGTTCATATATATGTCCCACTGTTGGTCTCGAGCCTCCTCCATGATGATGAGAGGGTAATTGACCGTACTATACCACGCTGGTCAGACGTGTTGGTATAGGGTTTTCTTTCAAGTTTTCCTTCTCTTGCATAGATGTTATATGCGTTTTATATCCCTTAGTCGTCTCTTACGATCACCCACGGGTAAGACAGGGGGTTGTGAATTGTATTCTTACTCCGTCACCACACGGAAAATAGATTAGATGCACGTTAGCTCTGTGTTTTTGTGTGCCCGTAGGTATCTTAAAAAACGATTAAGACAAATAATATGCATATATAATATAATGTACAAGAGAAGAAAACTTGAAATAAAGCTCTATACCAACTAGTCTGACCAGCGTGCCATAGTAGGTCAATTTCCCTCCTGTTGTGTAGGAGGCTCAGGCCCAGCAAGACAGATACTTTTCGTTTATTATTTTATTCCTTAAAAATAATGAACGAATTTATAAACAATATTTTTTTAAATATAAACAATTTTAATAACTATTTTTACACCTTTGATTCTATTTATCATTTCAGTTTCAATTTTTTTTTAATTATAACCGTGGGTCACGGAGAACTCTACAAACATATAATTAATGTGTAATACTCGTAAAAATGTGTAATAATTCACCACAATAATCGAGTAAACATTATCGAGCTCGAGCATCAAATTAAAAAAAAACTTTAAAAATTGAAATAAAATGATCATAGCATCCTAAAATATTTAATATTCGTAATCAAAACTATCGGCTCTTTTAAAATAGTTAAGATCCGTAAGTGCATCTGAAATCGATGTAAAATGAATATTCATATCCATATCTTTTTTGTAATGCTGGTGGTGGCAAACCCGCAAGCAAGACACCTGATGGTAAGTATTACTGCTGCCCATGGACCTTAGCAATAACAGTGGTACAGCTAGGCCGCTGCCTACCAATGAAAACCTCAAAACCCACCCCGAAAGATGGGCTTCCGGATCTCTCGCTCATATAACGAAGCACAATAGCACATTGCCACAGATCAGACGTCGATTTTCTGTCAATTCGAAAAACAACGAACATTCGAAACTTCGTATCTGTAACATCCCTATAACGTATTAAAACAATTATTAATAACGGATTTGTAGTTCTAAAGATTACGTACCACTTAAATTCTAACTTGACTCTATAAAAGTAATAAAGATTTAGTTACTTGCTTTCAACTATAACAAAATTTAACGTAATATTAAATACTAGACGGACCGAAACACATTATAGTGGATTTAACTGGGTTTAAGATCTAACCACTATTCATAACCTCATTCTGAAATTTAACATCCTATACTTAGACAGTGATGTACTCGTATGTTGCCGAAAGCAGTTACGTAAACTGGTTTCATGCAGGATGGTGACTACACTTTTAATTAAAGTTTGACTTTTAGTTCTTCTGAATTTCAACATATAGTGTTGCGAACAGATCTATGTTATGACTTGGACCTGGGTATTTCCTATACCGTTATTCAACGAATATTTAAATTAGTTATTATGTAAGAAAATAATTTTATAGAATGACTCGTTGGTTTCGTTGCATGAACTTGTAACGGTCATTATGTGTTGCCGATTTTGAATCCTCATATGTGCAATAAGTGTTAATTGATTATTGTTATAATCTCACAATACGTAGTACCTAAGCACAAAATAGTATTCCATTGCACGACGATAACTTGATAATTAAATTAAAAATACAATTATTTTACTTTATACTTAAAATTAAATACAATAACTATGGCATGAACTTAGTGCTCTCTTAATTTATCTAAATTTGAGTTTTACCTGTTTCTTTTATTCTTTAGATGTGTTATATAAGTACTAAATATTTAATATTTAATAATAATATATTTTTTTATATAAACAGTAATCTCTCCTATACCATGGTCGTTCGGTGCCGCGTTATAGGAAACGCGTTGTAAGAGTATTCTCGTATAACGCGTTTGTTTGACCTCATATAACACGTAACGCACAAATGATTCACGTTTAACTTTTCTCGTTAAAGAAGATTTAAATCGATTATTATGAAAGCTATGTTATAAACGAAATATGTGGGTTTTATTAAAATCAAACTAAGAACATTTAAAATTATATTTGTGAAATTCCCGCGTTATATGGGGGAGCACCCATTACCCAGGTTATACGAGGGAGTGAAATCGAGTAATATGAAAATGTGTTATAAGAATACCATGTTATAAGGGAGATTACAGTAATGTTTTTCTTAACAACGATTAATGTCCGCGGTGTTATTATATCTCACAGGCACAATGTTAAAATACATACATACATACATATATCATCACGCCATATCCCTTGCAGGGTAGGCAGAGAGAACAGAGTGCCAGATAACTCTATCTTTGCATACCTCACTCGCTTCCTCAACATTCATAATTCTCTTCATACACGCTCGCCGGTTTACCGATCTGGTCTAGGTAGGTTGGTTTAGGTTACCGATCTGGTCTAGGTAGGTTGGTCTAGGTAGGACTAACCTACCTAGACCAGATCGGTCATGTACTGAAGGAAGGTGGAGTCAAGAGTCTCCGAAACCGGCGAGCGTGTATGAAGAGAATTATGAATGTTGAGGAAGCGAGTGAAGTATGCAGAGATAGAGTTCTCTGGCACGCTGTTCTCTCTACCTACCCTGCAAGGGATATGGCGTGATGATATGTATGTATGTATGTAAAAGTTCACGTTCAGTAACATTAGTAACTAATATTAATGTGCTACATATAAATTACGAGACCTTGACTTGTTGCTTCATACCTCTCTACCAATAATCTCATAATCATTGAGGCCGATTGAGAAATTACTTAATTTTACTAGAAAGATGAACGTAAAATATCTATAATATTATCAGATAATAGATATGTTATATGACTATTATTTGATTGAAAAATAGATAAGGTCTCGTCCAGTTAGTAGAGTTGTAAACTTCGGCGAGTGACAAAAATGTTTGTCTATCAATTTTATACAAAATGTATTTGCATTCTACTCCCAAAGGTAGTTCACGACCACTAATTGTAATAAAGAATGTAATAAAAACCTCCGGCCCAGTCGTTACCTCACCATGAGGCTAACGCAAAACTCGGAGGAACATTATATGGCTCCTTAAGTTCTTTTGATATAAAAAATGTATCTCAAGATTTACAGGAAAGCCAATAAACCGCAGGGCAGCTTGTGGCGAGCTGAATGTGAGTGGCGACACTGCGGTCCTGAATACTCCAGAGAGTCGATCAGGGACTCGTCTCCAGCTGGCCTTCATTGGCTGGCTAGAGTGGAAACCGAAGAGTGCCCGAAGGACTCTCAGCTCTGGCTTGCCTTAAACAGCTGGTCAGAGAGGGGTCGCCAGAGCTATATGCTCGGGGGTGGAAGTGTCATTTTCAAGGGCATAATTACGGTGAAACCAAGGGTCTGTTTATCGCAGACTCAATGGTGAAACCGGCGCCGCACCGCTCGACACCCCTAGCCACTTATACCAATGTTGCCCTCTGTTGCCCGTATGACTAGTGTGTCTGTGGCGACTATTTAGGGGGCCCATTCAGTGAGTTGGCGAGTCACCGTCTGCCACCGTTCATCTCTTAACATGGGTTTGAAGGCAGACGACAGTTTATAATTTCATAGATACAAGATGAACCAGTCCACTAAGCACCCACTCCCATATTCATATATTAGATACCATCATCACACAATAGTTTTACACTTAGTGCTGGCATTCCACGTATGTTATGTGCAGACGTGGAATGTCATCGGTAGGTGTCCCATCCCAATATTTAGATTAAATTTCTCTAAAGGCCTCTGCGTGTTGGATCCATATCCCCATGTAAGCCTACCAAAGGACCGGGTATCTTCCCTACGGAAGATCCCGTGAATAAATGGAAATGTAATAATAAATTATAATACATTTATAAAAAAGTAGTAATTATTATTTATTTTATTATATTTGAACTACTGAATATGCAATTTCAATCCTCTTTCCAGAGGCTGAAGAATTCACTGCAAAAACATTTTTGATATACTCCTACCAACATCATTAGTTTTTTTTTACTCCTGCCAGTTTTTTGTCTAGAGCCGAAGACCGATCCGTCCGGGGTACCACACTCTCGTAATCGACGCCTGTGCAATGTATGGCAATGTGCTGTTGCGCTTTTTTCAATGAACAAAAGAGCCGGAAGCCTAACTTTCCGGGTAGGTTTTAGTTGGTAGGCAGTGGCTTAGCTGTGCCCCTGGCATTGCAAAGATCCATGAGCAGGAGTAACATTTATCATCAGGTGTGCCCCTTCCTCGTTTCCCACCATAAGCAATTATAAAAAAGCAACGGAAACATACAAATAAGTTTTAAAATTTCAATTAATCCATTAAACATGGTGTTTAAGTAAGAGTAAGTAACAATAGGTAATGATGTACTAGAGCAAGTGGATGAATTTGTATATCTTGGATGTGGATTTAGCCGAGATGGAAGGTACACCACTGATATAGAGCGAAGAGTGAATGCGGGAAATAGAGTGAACGGAGCGTTGGGGCAACTTCTCGGCAGCCACAACCTCAGCCAGAAGGCACGTGTAGCAATACATAACGCAGTGCTTTTCCCAACATTACTGTATGGAAGCGAGAGTTGGGTATGCAGAAAAGAGTATGATAGTAAAATTAATGCGGTCGAAATGCGATCTTTGCGGCAAATCTGTGGAGTTAGGCTGACCGACCGCATTCGTAACGACGACGTAAGAGAGCGAGTAAGTATGGAAGAGAGTATTGGTGTAAAGATGCGAAAGGGAATGCTCCGATGGTTCGGACATGTGGAAAGAATGCCGAACGAACGCCTGGTTAAGAAGATATACAATGCGAAAGTGGAAGGATGTAGGTACCGAGGGAGACCGAGACTAACCTACCTAGACCAGATCGGTCAGGTACTGAAGGAAGGTGGAGTCAAGAGTCTCCGAAACCGGCGAGCGTGTATGAAGAGAATTATGAATGTTGAGGAAGCGAGTGAAGTATGCAGAGATAGAGTTCTCTGGCACGCTGTTCTCTCTACCTACCCTGCAAGGGATATGGCGTGATGATATGTATGTATGTATGTAAAAGTTCACGTTCAGTAACATTAGTAACTAATATTAATGTGCTACATATAAATTACGAGACCTTGACTTGTTGCTTCATACCTCTCTACCAATAATCTCATAATCATTGAGGCCGATTGAGAAATTACTTAATTTTACTAGAAAGATGAACGTAAAATATCTATAATATTATCAGATAATAGATATGTTATATGACTATTATTTGATTGAAAAATAGATAAGGTCTCGTCCAGTTAGTAGAGTTGTAAACTTCGGCGAGTGATAAAAATGTTTGTCTATCAATTTTATACAAAATGTATTTGCATTCTACTCCCAAAGGTAGTTCACGACCACTAATTGTAATAAAGAATGTAATAAAAACCTCCGGGCCAGTCGTTACCTCACCATGAGGCTAACGCAAAACTCGGAGGAACATTATATGGCTCCTTAAGTTCTTTTGATATAAAAAAATGTATCTCAAGATTTACAGGTAAGCCGATCAGGGACTCGTCTCCAGCTGGCCTTCATTGGCTGGCTAGAGTGGAAACCGAAGAGTGCCCGAAGGACTCTCAGCTCTGGCTTGCCTTAAACAGCTGGTCAGAGAGGGGTCGCCAGAGCTATATGCTCGGGGGTGGAAGTGTCATTTTCAAGGGCATAATTACGGGGAAACCAAGGGTCTGTTTATCGCAGACTCAATGGTGAAACCGGCGCCGCACCGCTCGACACCCCTAGCCACTTATACCAATGTTGCCCTCTGTTGCCCGTATGACTAGTGTGTCTGTGGCGACTATTTAGGGGGCCCATTCAGTGAGTTGGCGAGTCACCGTCTGCCACCGTTCATCTCTTAACATGGGTTTGAAGGCAGACGACAGTTTATAATTTCATAGATACAAGATGAACCAGTCCACTAAGCACCCACTCCCATATTCATATATTAGATACCATCATCACACAATAGTTTTACACTTAGTGCTGGCATTCCACGTATGTTATGTGCAGACGTGGAATGTCATCGGTAGGTGTCCCATCCCAATATTTAGATTAAATTTCTCTAAAGGCCTCTGCGTGTTGGATCCATATCCCCATGTAAGCCTACCAAAGGACCGGGTATCTTCCCTACGGAAGATCCCGTGAATAAATGGAAATGTAATAATAAATTATAATACATTTATAAAAAAGTAGTAATTATTATTTATTTTATTATATTTGAACTACTGAATATGCAATTTCAATCCTCTTTCTAGAGGCTGAAGAATTCACTGCAAAAACATTTTTGATATACTCCTACCAACATCATTAGTTTTTTTTTACTCCTGCCAGTTTTTTGTCTAGAGCCGAAGACCGATCCGTCCGGGGTACCACACTCTCGTAATCGACGCCTGTGCAATGTATGGCAATGTGCTGTTGCGCTTTTTTCAATGAACAAAAGAGCCGGAAGCCTAACTTTCCGGGTAGGTTTTAGTTGGTAGGCAGTGGCTTAGCTGTGCCCCTGGCATTGCAAAGATCCATGAGCAGGAGTAACATTTATCATCAGGTGTGCCCCTTCCTCGTTTCCCACCATAAGCAATTATAAAAAAGCAACGGAAACATACAAATAAGTTTTAAAAATTCAATTAATCCATTAAACATGGTGTATAAGTAAGAGTAAGTAACAATAGGTAATGATGTACTAGAGCAAGTGGATGAATTTGTATATCTTGGATGTGGATTTAGCCGAGATGGAAGGTACACCACTGATATAGAGCGAAGAGTGAATGCGGGAAATAGAGTGAACGGAGCGTTGGGGCAACTTCTCGGCAGCCACCACCTCAGCCAGAAGGCACGTGTAGCAATACATAACGCAGTGCTTTTCCCAACATTACTGTATGGAAGCGAGAGTTGGGTATGCAGAAAAGAGTATGATAGTAAAATTAATGCGGTCGAAATGCGATCTTTGCGGCAAATCTGTGGAGTTAGGCTGACCGACCGCATTCGTAACGACGACGTAAGAGAGCGAGTAAGTATGGAAGAGAGTATTGGTGTAAAGATGCGAAAGGGAATGCTCCGATGGTTCGGACATGTGGAAAGAATGCCGAACGAACGCCTGGTTAAGAAGATATACAATGCGAAAGTGGAAGGATGTAGGTACCGAGGGAGACCGAGACTAACCTACCTAGACCAGATCGGTCATGTACTGAAGGAAGGTGGAGTCAAGAGTCGCCGAAACCGGCGAGCGTGTATGAAGAGAACTATGAATGTTGAGGAAGCGAGTGAAGTATGCAGAGATAGAGTTCTCTGGCACTCTGTTCTCTCTGCCTACCCTGCAAGGGATATGGCGTGATGATATGTATGTATGTTTAAGTAAGTAGGTCGAAAACCAGCAGACGTTTTTCCCAATGTATATTCAGTTTTCGACCATGTGAAATTAGCGAATTTTGTGTTTTTTTACTTTAAAAATCTTGGGACTCCGAAAACTAGCCTTTACATCGTGGATTACAATTGAATTTATAAAATAAAATTAAAATTCTTAATTTTTAAAATTAATATATTAAATCTTCACCAGATGCAACTTACTGAGATAAATGTGGTAATCTATTTCTGGGCTACTTTATTTTCACTGTAGAATAGTTTTATATGAAGTAAAAATGATATATATATATATATATAGGATCTTTAATTAGGATCTATTGACTGTTTGAAGATATATATATATATATATATATATATATATATATATATATATATATATATATATATATATATATATATATATATATATATATATATATATATATATATATATATATATTTTTTTTTTCAAACAGTCAATAGATCCTAATTAAAGTCTACGAACAGTAAACAAACTGAAATATTAAAAAAATAACAAAATACTTTTTTTTTTGTACTATTTACGCGCTCGTAGAGGCTTTTTGTCAAGAGTCAACTCCTAAAGTTTTTTGTGTACACTTGTGTTTTTAGTGTGTACACTTGATTTTATGTTGTGGCTAACTCATCGCTTGCCACGGATTAATAATATATTATGTTGTTGTAAGATTGTTAGTATTGCTATTTTACAACGTTTTATGCGCACGATCCGCCAAATGTTCGAGAATAGGCTGTGGACAGTGAACTGGCGCATTTACTTATTATGTTTAATATTTTTTATTCCAAAATTCCAGCATACTTATATTTTATTTGTTTATATAGTTTACCAATAATTGTTTTGCTATAAAATTTGAAATAAACATTCATATTATGAGCTGCAATTATTATTATTTTTTTTTTTTTTATATTCTTTATTTTAGCCATACACCAGTTAGGTAAGTCGGCTATAAACAAACCACAATGATATAATTGAACACAAGTCAAACTTAGAACTAAGAAGAAACTAGCTTAACTTAAGAGACCTAAAAAAAACTTAATTTACATCTTTCAAGAAAGAACAAACTAAAAAACTCATAACTCTATCGCTATAATCACAATTAAAACCGGATACAAAAATATTATGCAGAAAAAAGAACAATTCATACCTACTATAACCTGTATCTTGTAACAGTTCTACTCTATCTCGCTCGTTCTGGACACATTCCATCAGTCGATGGTAGAGATCCTCTTTGACACCGTGGCATGTGGCACAGTTGGGATTGTCTTGTACACGCATTAGGAACCTAAATGCACCCAAGGGAACGTGTCCAGAACGAATCCTCATACAAAGTACCAGCTCTCTTCTATTTAACCTACATGCGGCAAACCAAGGGAAACTAGGCGGCTCCCTAACTATAGTACCATACCAAATACCCTTCTCTTTTGAGATTTGACAAAATGACACTTTCCACAATTCATATATACTTTCCCGAATTTGAGTTAAATGATCAAAATGATACGATTTGATCTTTAGCTCTACACCGTCGATTAAGGACAACCTGGCAAGAGCATCAGCCACTTCATTCCCGTGGATTCCCACATGGGAAGGAATCCATTGTATCCTGACTTGAACACCATTATCTATTAAATACCTAATACACTTTATAATGGAGTAAGCCTCCGGTCTTCCAAAAGAGCCCCCTCCACAGCTTATCAAATGATGCAAAGAAGACGCCGAATCAGTAAATATTACAAAGTTTTTATATCCACACGATTTCGCATAATAAAGTGACTCCAATATTGCAAGCAACTCTAATCCCATGATGGGAATGTGTTTGTTATCAATATTAAACTTAGCGCTAAATGATGTACTGTGATCAAAAAAGGAGCACCCCGCATTTACTCTATCTTTAGAAGCGTCTGTGTATATTTGAATAAAACTATGAAATTCATTTTCTAACATTGTTGCAAAAGCGTTATTGTAATCACTTTGATTTGTTTGCTTTTTAGGCGTGGTTATTGTCTTTATTCCTGTAGATATGATATCGTACAACGGTAGTTTTGTTATGAGAAAAGGTAACTGATACTGTAAGGGTGTCCGATTTTGGCAAACTTCAAATTCTTTAACTCTTTTATATGTATCAACTAATATAACACCACCAGTTCGGCGCCAATATCGTACACCATTTAATAATAAATCAACGAAAACATTGATACGTACATTTAAATAATCATTTGATCTGGACCAAACCTTCAACATATATTTATGACATAAATATTGTCTTCTTAACTGTAATGGTTTTATACATAATTCAGATTGCATTACATGAATTGGAGTTGTTCGAATGAAGCCACCACAAGCGCGCAGACTCTGGTTTTGAATCAATTCTACCTTTCTGAGAACTCCTGTATTCGCACTGTCGTAAAGAAAGCTACCATAATCTATCCTACTCTGTATCAAGGCACCGTACAATCGTCTTAGCTGCAAAGGATGTAAACCAGAACTACATAGATATCTAAAAATGTTTACGTATGGCACACACCTATTGACTAATTCATTTATATGTCTGGTCCAGTTCAATTTAACATCAATCCACATACCAAGAAATTTTATACATTTAAGAACATCGATTTGCACACCATTAATTCTTATCTCTATGGACGGAATCTTATACTTACGTGTAAGAATACAAAGCTTAGTTTTAGTATAGGAAAGATCTAGGCCTATTTGTCGTAAAAGTGTAGAAAATTTGTTGAGAGAAGTTTCCATATTTTTAACACAGTATTGAATATTCTTGTTCACACAATAAAAAGTAAAGTCATCAGCATATTGAGATATTCTCACCAAAGGTAATTTACTACTTAAATTAATTGTAATAATATTAAAAAGTATAGGAGACATAGGGTCTCCCTGACAAAGACCTTGGCGGCACAATCGCGATAAACATTCACCATTCTGAAGAAACAAAAAAAGATGTCTTTCTTTTAAAAATTCATTGATATACACACACAGATAAGGATCCAAACCAAAACTAACCAAACAATTATAAAGACATTCAATTGAAACATTATTGTAGGCGTCAGATATGTCACAAAAACCACACAACATGTATTCTTTGTTTGTCATAGCTATTTCCGCATCCATTACAAAACGAGACAAGTTATCTACACATGAGAAACCACGACGAAATCCTAGTGTATGTTCATTAAACAGTTGTTTACTTTCAAAATAATACTCTAGTCTTTTAGTTACCATTAGGTTAAATAGTTTGCAAATACAATTTAAAAGGGATATTGGTCGAAACTTACACGTGTTGTTATTTTGTTTTGGGATCGCTATAATTTTGATATTTCTCCATTGACTTGGAATAAGGCCAGTAATATAAATGAGATTATATACATACAACAGCAAAATCTTAACGTCTGGTGGTAGTTGAAAAATCATAGAGTACACAATATTATCTAGCCCCGCGGATGTATTTTTTTTCTTGAGTATGGCGTTTAATTCTGACAAAGTGAATGGATGAGACTCTAAACTACTACAATTAATTTTACGTGACTCAGAACTAACGCAGTCAGGAGATAGACTTGCCAGAAACTTTTCAGCATCCTTATCTTGTAAAAAATCTTGTTTTTTGGGTGCTCGATAACCTTTCAACCATCTTAACTTCTTCCATAGGTCAGAGCATGAAGTTTTTGCATCTATACTACTACAAAACCGCTGCCATGACTCTCTTTTAGCTGCTTTGATCATATGTCGAGCTTCCCTAATTTTATTTTGAAAAATATTAAAATTTTGGACAGAACGGTTTTTACGGAAATTTTTCAAAGCTAAACGTCTTTCAGCGACTATTTTTGACAGGTCTTGATTCCACCAGCTTTTTGGTATAAATTTTGAGTGTGGGTTGTCTGGAAATTTTGTGTAGGGTATGGCTTTATTAGCCGCATTGTCAATAGCTGCGATAAGTCTATCGTAGCAGTCTTGCAAATCGTCATTCAAGGCAAAATCCACACAGTTTGTGCTAATCTCATGTTTATATAAAGACCAGTCAGCCTTTTTAATATTACGTTTATTGCTTGGAGGCACATAACTATACAAATCATGAAATTTTAACAGAACTAAACGGTGATCACTACCAAAACACTCATTAGTTACAGACCAGTCAAAATCTAGGGCTATATCTGAGCTTGCAAACGTGATGTCTGGTGCAGAAAAGATGGCTTCACCATTATTCATTGCAATTCGTGTATGTTCACCATCGTTTAAATACAGAAAATTATTATCCATACTTGCTTCTGCAATCAAACGTCCCCTAGTATCAGTTTTAAAGGACCACGCCACGTGGTGCCCATTAAAGTCTCCAGCTATCAATGTATTTCGACCACAGAAGCTAAATAGATTATCATAATCTGATCTACTGACGTTAACATTTTGCGGTGAATAAATAGCTATAATGTTTTTAATTTTACCAAAGTTAATAATTTCTATACAGATGAGTTCCATTCGACAATCCGGAATAGTTGTAGTAACTAACTTTGCTTTAATAGAACTATGAACGAAAATAGCGACTCCTCCGTAAACATCATCTCTATCTTTCCTAAAGCAATAAAAGCCATGCATACTTACCCTTTTCTTAGATGACAACCATGTTTCCGTACAAATACAAATATGAATTTTCTCTTTAACTAAATATGCTTCTAATTCACTCAATTTAGGACTAAGGCTTCTACAATTCCATTGTACAATTTTTATATCGATATTTTTGACAACTTTAACATTACTAGACATATTACTTATTATCTGTTTTTAATAGATTTAAGTTTAGTTACAATACGGGTAATTCTATTTTTAACAGTACGACATAAAATATTGGGGATTAAGTCTTTAAAGAGTTCCATTAAATCGTCTATGTTATCAGTGTAATTAGCGGTGATTTCTTCAATGTCTTTGACTCCATATGTATGCTCCAGATATTTCTTTATTTGAGTTCCTGTGAGTGGGTAAGGTTTGACAGAGCTCGATAAAAAAGTTTCGATATCTTGCCAGTTTATTGAATCTAAATCATGTTGAGATGACTTCTTAAGCTTTTTCCCACTGTTCCTCTTAACGACTTCTTCTGTACTTGATTGAGAAAGAGTTTCGCTATCGTAGTCAACCAAAGTGTCCTCTGGGGTCTGCTTTTCAAGTGTCTGAGGCCCATCGGTTGTAGAAGATTCAGTAGGTGGATGTGGGCGTTTAAAGTTTGAAAATTCATTTTTAGACATGATGATTTCTTTAGCTTCAATTGAGGTAGTTGTGTCTAGCTCACTTTGAGGACATTTCGAAGCAATATGGCCCTCATTTTTACATACGAAACAAGTCATGGTATCTGAAGATAAATAAATCCAGTAGGTGGTGTCTTCGAATTCTATTGAGATCTTTTCTGGAAGGCGTTGAAATTCCTCGGGTGTCACAAAGAGTTGACGCCGGAAGCTTAGTATGTGGCTGTAACCAGCATCATTGATACCAGCTCTCAAAAAGGATAGGTATAGGCGACATTGGGTTGATTCCTACTTCCTTTAGTTTCGTTTCTATCTCGGAGTGAGGAATAATGGGACATACATTTGAAAGAATAATGCGTTTGTTCCTATTAATCAATGGTCGAATTGGTAGTTTGTGGTTCTGTATGGTTATATATTTTTTGCTGTCAACGATATCATCGGCCACGGATTTTGAAGACAAATATATGCATATGCGGTTATTGGAGATTCTAGACAAAAACCTTATTTGAGCGGGATCTGTAACCTTGCCTAAAGCTTGTGCGTAGTCTTTAATTTGTACATTTTCTATAGCGTCGATCACAATAGCTTGATCTTTTTTTGGAAACATCGTATTTTGTGTAACTGTCGCGTAACTGGGGCTGTTAGCTAACGTTTGGGTACTCATTTTGTTCCTGTAGTCAGAAACAACTTAAAATCACACACCAAACTCTTATTGTCACTGTATACCAATTAAGTACTTTGGTATCATCTTATCGAATAATTATACAAGCGAGGGTAGTTATAACTAACACGTGAAAAGGTACGCGACCGCGAGACGCAACGAACGACTGGCGGCGCGTGCGTTCTTTGAGGCACCCGCTACGTAACTGATGAGCTGCAATTATTGATAATTAATAACTAAAAGGGTTCCGTTTTTTCCTTTCGAGGTACGGAACCCTAAAAAGTAAACACTATGAACAAATTACATGTACAATTAAATTAAATATATGAACAAAGAAAAACGAAAGTGCTTAAAGCGTTTACAATATCGTGAAATAGGAACACGTACTTACTTTACGAAACTGTTTGTGTAGTATCTATCTATATATATTGCTAGGTACATATAATAGCAGTTAGAAACTTAACATTGTACTAAAATAGGAGAGTTAAAGTCAATCATATCACTACAGTTGTTGACAATTTTGCAAAATCTACTACGGCTACGAATACTACCAACCCTGATTTTGCTCGTGGATGTCGTAAAAGACGACTAAGAGCCTTATAACGACCTGGGCCAACTCCATCTGATGCCGTTTGGTCAACAATTACATGTCCAAGGAGGATTGACGTCTGGCAGGCGGCCGGTCATAAAACTATTGCCAATAACTTTTACAATATGTACTATGAAAGAAGAGTACATATTGTATCGACCCCAAGTAATTGGGATAAGAGTAGGTGAATGATGTAAGCTAGCGCTAATAATGCTCTCAGGAAGTTTATTTTGAAAATTAACATATACATACATCGTTATTATTTTTCCTTTATTTTGATAACGTTGTTGCATATGGCCTTCTTTCTTTAGACACAAATACAAAAGCCGTATAAACTGCTGTATTAGCCATCAAATTAACAGTTCATCGGAACCGATTCTACATATGTGTTTGTACCCATCTGCACGGACGTATAAACGTGCCGATACGAATATTAAGAATGAACATAAGATGTTTAATTGACAGTTTTAATAGAAAATAAAGTAAGTAGTAAAGTTTTCTGTAAAAAGACCACTTTTGTAGATTTATTTTAGTCTTCATATCTACTATTTGGGCATTTTTCAATATTGAGTTATTTAGTGGACTTTTCAAATACTGATATTTAATGACATTCTCATTTTTTTTATTCATAAGAGATGCCTAAAACTTATTTAGGCATATCTTTTTAATAAAAAAATATGTGAATGTCATCAAATATCAGTATTTGAAAAGTCCAGAGCGATCAACTAAATAACTCAATATTGAAGAAATGTCCATTTATCTGATCATTCTGGATTGGGTTTGTTCTGTGTTTGAGCCATGGTACTAATGAAGCATAACAAACTAGTCTAATCCCTTTTTTTTTTTTTTTTTTTTTTCGCTGAGGAAACGCATTTACGCGCTATCCCCGCATGTGACAGACGGGGGGGCGTGTGGGACTCGCCGGCCATAGATGTTAGCGGCCGGAATACCCACTAAAACCACAGCGGCCCCTTCCGCGCTTTTACGGGGAGCCGGAGAGATCGTCTACTGACATTCGATCCCCGACGCTAGTCTAGTCTAATCCCTACTAATATTATAAATAATGTGAATATAAATTTGTTTGTTACGCTTTCACGCCCAAACCACTTAACCGATTATCATGAAACTTTGTACACAGTGTTCGAGGTATTAGAAAGGACATAGGATACTTATTATTACAAAAAGAAATTACGGAGGGTAACTTCATTCTATGTATTAATTTTTAAATACTGAATCACATTGATTCAGTTCTATTGGAATGTATGATCTTTGATATTTATTTAAGGGCTTCAATGCGAACGAAGCCGCGGTTAAAAGCTAGTACCTATTAATAATACTGTAAAAAATAGTTTCGCTTCATTAAAGTAAACAGTTGAAAATTATAAAGACTAGCATTTATTTAATTACTGCAAATAAAACATTATTAGAATAATTTTAATATTCTTAACATTTGTAATACTTAAGATTGAAGGTTAAAAATCAATGGACTGTAACTAATTGATTACGATATTAATTTTTCTGCTCGTTGACCGAAAGCTGTTTCTTGGCCGAGGCCGAATCCAAAAGTGTAAGTAGCTACTTGCTTTCGTTACACAATTACTTAGAACTTAAAACAATGAGTACTTAATTAACTACTTACTTGTATTTGCTCTTCAAATACCATCAGCAGTCCATTATTATTTCCTCAGGATCTAGAACTTAAAATATCTAACTTAGATGAGTGCATTAACCCTGGTTTCCTCTCTACATTAAAAACATAAAATATCTATAGGATTAAATGAAATAGTTATTTTTTAAATACAAAATGTATTAATAGTTATTAGAGAAGAGTTAATTTTGTTATATTTAACGCCTTATCGAGTACCTATCTCATATACTGACATCTGGAGGCAATTCTCACTCATAAAAATTAATTAGGAAATCGGTAAAAAATATGAGTATGAGTGGGAACGAATCCACATCTCTCATCCCAATGAATGATGTTGGTTGGTATGAGTAGGAACGGATCGGGATGAATGGTGACAGATGAGGATGGATAAGATAAGGGAAAACCGATGGGAATGGATTAGATGAGGGACTGACGACGATGGACGAGATTATGGGGACGGGCGGCGATGAGTACGGATAGATAGAATGAATAGGGATGGATGGTGTGCGGCGATATTTTTTCATACTAGACAAAATTATACTTTTAACATATTACTTTGCCAATTTGAATTTATGATTACTTTTCGCTTGGCTCCGACCAGTAGAGATCTAAACCCAGCAATTCTAGTGCTAGCGTTCGAAGAATGTAAGGCACGACATCTTTGGAATAGAAAAATTTAGAAAAAATGAGTGGATAAACTCTCTGCAATATACATGAATAGATAATACATCTAGACATTTAACGTTTTTATAGTTGCAAAGCACTTAAGTAAGGTACCTGGGTCGAATATGGCCAGGCGGAAAATATGGCCATATACCATTATTACTAACACGAAAATTTGTAACGACCTGAACGCGACAGTTAATTGTCGCTAGTGTCGCATGTATTCGAACGGCGTACCTGTCACCCTTCCCGCGCGCCCAGCAGTCGCCCAGGGTCCATTAAAGTGAAACATGCTGCTGAGGTTATAAAAACATTAAGTAAGTATTCTCCTGAATTTTATTATTTTTCAAATAAGAATCTTTGTTAATCACATTAAGATGTTGTGTGACGATCGTAATTTGATATTTCTTTGTTTAATTATCAAAGTAATAGTGTCTTTTTCATTTGTGTACATGAAAACAAAAAATGCGTAACTGCAAATATGGCCACCGTTTGGCCATATTTACGGTACTAAATTACCAATTATTTTTTTGTTTTAGACCATGGAACGCTATAAAGCTAAAGGGCTTCAAGGTAATTGGTCAGAACCATCAATAAAAAAAAGCTTGCAACTAGCTTTAACTGAAGTCAAAAGCGGTAAGATGGAGGTATATACGGCTGCAAAGCATTATAATGTACCAAGACGAACTCTAAGGCGTTATTTACAAGAGAAAAAGGAGACTAAATCTCCTTTGGGCCAGTAACCACTTCTTAACCCTGAGCAAGAGAAGATTTTGGCATCCCGTGTTATTCGCCTGTGCAATGTGGGATACCCATTAACACAGCGTGTACTACATAGATGCGTAAAGACATTCTGTGATCGAAATAACATTTCAGGGTCAGGTTGATATCTTTAAATTTATATTACTTGTAAAGATAGTTCTTTATTTGTACAAATTGTCGCCCAAAGAATATCTTTTAAATAAATGTTCTATTAAAACACAATATCCATTTTTATTTCAGTTTATTCTGAAGTATTTTAAAATAGTAATTTAATACAGTAAATATGGCCACACGTATGACCATATTTACCACCCCCGTCGGAAATATGGCCAATTTCTATTTTTTTTTAAAACTGTTGAAAATACTATTTACTGTTTAATATCTTTGTATTTTTTACCTTTTTTGTATAGATAAATAGTCACTCTTCACGAATAAGTGCTAAAACTAGTTTGTTTTAGCTTTATTATTTAAAAAAAAATATAACAAACCTTAAGGTGGCCATATTCGACCCAGGTACCTTACAAAGGCATTTCAAAATTGTTAGGCTATTGTTTGTAATTAATAGTTAGGGAACTACCATTCATAACACTATTGACAAATCTTTACTAGTATCTACACATCATAATGATAGGTACTTGACCTTCGATGTTTACAAAAACTATTCATCATTCTTCTGCATATTTTTATGCCATGTGGTAGCGGTCACTAAACCTAAAATTACTCGTGGTTGTCTTAAAGGATGTCTAAAAGCTTTTCTCCTGATGTAATTTCATTATTCCCGACGAAGGTTGACATCGGATCAGTGGCTAGTTAAAAACACCAAAACCCTATGCCAAATGTCTAATTTGCATTCCGCCTGTGTTAGAAGAAGACATTGGGTGACCGACCACATGTAAATTAGGGATGATAATTGGAGTAGGATCATTAAAGTATCGTTTAAGTTTATCATCAGGACATCAAATTGTTAAACTGTAGAACATAAAATTGGTGAAATAAATTAGGCTATCATTAGAGATGAACAGAATTTTATATTTCTAACAATCCGATATGTTATTCGATATAAAATTTATCCGAAGACGTAATGATATATCGTTTTTGAATAACTTTATATTGGAAATTGGAATTTAGGATAAAGTATATATACGGTATAGTTATTGATAACCAAATATCAATAGGGCATAAATAAGTATCACATAACGCTTCAAATAAATTTAACAGAGAGAATTGATATTTTTTACACTATAAACTTTGACTGCACAGATGCCGTAGTGGGTAAGATACCTTGCCGTAGGTTCGATTCCTATGCAGGACAATACTTTGTGCGATCCACAAACTGTTGTAATGAGTCTGGGTGCAATTTGTCTGCATTAATTATGTTTGTAAAGTCCCCTGCAATACAAGGATTATTTCCTTCGTGTAGAGTGGTGTCTTAAAAAAAATACATCTTATAATTAAGCAGATTCTATGTTTAAAATTTAATATTTGTATGACACCAATTTGTGTCCGAAACTATTAAATATCTCACCGATTTTTTTTTAATTTCCACGTATGCCCAATTATATTGGGCAAAGCACTTACCTAATGACATTTACAGATTAGGTAACGCTGTTTTTATTTTCATGAGTATGAATATTGAAGGCTTTAGGGGTAAAGTGAGACCAAAGAAAAGATGGATGGACTGCGTGAAGCATGATATGTATAAACAGGGAGTGACTACAGAGATGACGTCTGATAGGGATGTATGGAAAAAGAGGACATATTGCGTCGACCCCAAGTAGTTGGGATAAGAGCAAGAGAATGATGATGATTAATGAAATGAATTATATTTTGAAATATTTAGATATAAGTTTGTTCAACTATTTAAATCTCGGCCAAGTTATTTTGCATGGACTCTAGAACCTTCAAAACTTTTGACAACAATAGATGTCCAGGGTCAGTGAGCCATATTACACAATGGTCTAGAATTAGGCGTCATATAATTAGAAACGGGTTTTATATTAATAATACATTTAATTAAGCACTACAGCATTTTTATTAATTAAACCTTTAAACTAATATGTGTACAAATATAATTAATTATATATTTCTTAATTAGCTTAGAAAACTATTGCGAAGTCGCGGTCTCTTAAATTGGGTAAGATATAGCTGCCTAACGGAGCGCCTTGTTCCATTTTACGAATTATTTCTAACATTATCTAAAAATACACTAAACATTTATATTTTAATTATATATTTTGTATTGTATGTGTGTGGTTGTGTCTACATATTTGCCAATATACTTAGTTGTGCCGATCAACTTTATATATAATCTTAATAGATAAGTAGAAAAAACAAAATATTCAGCAAGAGCCTCCGTCGTCCCGGACAAGGAGGACGACGTGTGTCCACATCGTAGCCTACCAAAAAAAAAAGAGTTTACCTAAGTGTAATACTTAGGTAAACTCTTTTATGATGCTAGTTCAATTGCAATGCTCCATGGGAGTGTAATAGTTGTTGATAAATAGAATTGATAAGAGCTCTAACGCTTGGGCGTTAGAGCTCTTATTTTACTTTCATGACACTCACCAGTAGTTTTATTCTTTTCTGTTTGTATCGTTCCGCTTTCCGCTGCATAGAGTAGCGCATAGTCACTTATCCTTCACCTTCGTACTGAAGATAGACAGTTTTGTATAATTTTAAATCAGTAGACGTCTTCTATTGTGTACAATTTATACGTCCATGCTGTTTAATTAAAACCGGCGCTCTCACTAGTTATGAACGGTATAAACGAGATATAAAACAACAGCTGGTACATATTAATTTATGGATCTATCAGCCCATACGCGTCTATTATAAGATATGGCCCTCTCCAATAATCTAATCCATCTCTTCCAAGGTCTAATAATACCATTATCGCCACCAGGGGCGGCTCTAGCACATGTAGCGCCCGGGTGCAATCAATCACCTAGCGCCCTCTTATATCAAAATGCGTGAACAAAATGGAATAGGTTGATAGTTACAACACGTTCGACTAAACTCCAAACCTTGCTGGAATGCGTGGTTGCATGCTTAGTCTCGTTGTTTTGATACGAAACCAGGAAAACGCAATCGGGTTATGAAGTTATTGTGAGCATAGCGACAAAGCAACCTACCCAAACCTCTCAAATAACGCACCCACTACGTTTATAAATGGTTAGGCACTCGCCCGCTCTGTGCGGAGCGTTACAGTGGAGGCTCTATGTGTCCCAAGCGGCTCTCCGCGCCCCCTAACATCCGGCGCCCGGGTGCACCGCACCCTCTGCACTATAGGTAAAGCCGCCCCTGATCGCCACGGTTCGCAGGCGGGTTGGCCATCGCAATTAGTAGGAAAATGTTGCTGTCTATTAATCTGATTATCTCACATCCGGTTTTAGCATTCCCATGGAAAGTAAGGAGCGGTGTTGAAAGATGAGTATTACATATTCAAAGACCTAATATTAAGCTATTTTGCAAGCAAATAATTTGCTTGCTTGAAACCGAAACAATTTGAAATATAATCTATAACTATATCTGCGTAATAAATAATTATTGACAACTAGGTTAAATTCCAAGGCTTTGAATGATTATAGAAAGTGTAGATTATAATAATGTAACTAATTGTTTGATAGGTAGATACCTAGATAGATGTTTTTATTGAATCTGCAAGGTCACAGGTCAATGACATTTATTTCTTTTTTATGTATTAATTCAAGTGAAGGAATTATTTCTTTGTTTAATGAAGACTCGGAATTGTTCGGTTTCAGCAAATAATTTGCTTGCTGAAACCGAAACAATTTGAAATATAATCTATAACTATATCTGCGTAATAAATAATTATTGACAACTAGGTTAAATTCCAAGGCTTTGAATGATTATAGAAAGTGTAGATTATAATAATGTAACTAATTGTTTGATAGGTAGATACCTAGATAGATGTTTTTATTGAATCTGCAAGGTCACAGGTCAATGACATTTATTTCTTTTTTATGTATTAATTCAAGTGAAGGAATTATTTCTTTGTTTAATGAAGACTGTTATATGACTTAGACAGTACGGCAATCCTGTTTTTCGTGTTGTCGATGGAATTCTTCCGTAGGATAGTTATTTATGCGATTCACAAATTGTTGTTAATATCATTGCATATTCTTTAATCTCTGTGATAAGAAGGGAGCCGGGTGGATCATACCCATCCCAGTGCGGTTTAGTGCCCACCCAAGGATGTTGCGTTCCTGATTCGAAATTCGAGGCTGGACACCTTAGAAACTTCACAGAAAATAATTTAAATCAAATAATTATCTATAGCCGAGAAGTTTATATACGTAAGTCTATATATACTTAGTTTTTATTACGAAACGAAATTTGGCAATCTTGATAGATCATGTTTTTTTTTATAGTAACGGCCCAGCAATGTAAAATAACCCTACATACGCCAATGGAGCTTCTTCGGTGATATTCCTTAGTACCTAACACTTCCAGTATTAGGTACTCCAGTCTGACTGAAAAGATAAAGTAGAGACAGAAATTTCATCCATAAAGACGACAATATGGGCGAGATTTTGGTTATCTTGGTACACCCATGCTCTGTTTGATAAGATGATTGGAATGGATTTCCGATTTTATGAGTAGATGTGTAACAATAATTGTTTGTTTCAGAATCATATAAAATCTGTAATATACATGCTAATACTTTTTAATTATTTGATTAAAGAAAAAAAGAACTGACCCAAAATGGATCTATAACAAAAAATGGCAACCGCTTCAATTTATAACCAAAAATTCTAATAATAACGAAAAATGACGACGACCAAACGCTATAAAGTGAAGAGTATTATAAAATATTATATCCTTTTTGGAACGAAGTTCCTTATCGCGCGTTGTGAAAGGGGGCTAGACGGAAAAAATTCTTACGAAAAGTTGTCACGACACTTTTTGCTATAGTAAGCTATTGTAAGCTGTGCGGCGTCGCTCGTCGGCTCTCTTATAGAAAGCAAGCCAGATATTTTCATTTCTATTTCGCATTGAACAGTGTGGTGTCGCGACGATTTTTTTTATAGATAGAGTGATTCAAGAGGAAGGTTTATATATATAATATATGCATAATGTACTAGAGAAACACTGATAATTTTAGAGGTTTCTAATGTGATGTCGTAAATAAACACATTATTTTTCGCTTACATTGCAAACGCTGGCTGAACCCTACGAAATAGATCAAAATAAAGTACTACAGTATTATACAGCTTAAAAAGGCCTACAAAAAAGTCCGCGATGGTATATATCTATCTCTTAAGGATAACATACTATATCCATTTTAATACTTTAAAAAATGTTCTATTATAAAACGGTAATTGAAAAGCTATTTACACAAATACTGTATTAATCCTTATCATTTTAAATACATTAGTTGGCTTGAGCATTTCATGAAGATATTTTTTTTCCTTCAGACCATGCAAATTAAATCAATACCTTAAGAGATATAGCAAAATCAAAATAATGCGCAACGAAATTATTTTCGCCCGTGACCGGGCCGCGTGGCCCGGCTCGCGTTCGAGCTCGGGGCCGAAAAGTTTTGGTAGTCTAGTGGAATTGTATATCCTATTATTAATATTATAAACGTGAAAGTTTGTAATAATGTATGGATGTGAACATGTTTGTTGCTCTTTCACGTAAAAACTACTGAATGGATTTTGATGAAATTTATAGTAATATAGCTTGCACATCAGAATAACACATAGGCTATAATTTATAAAGATATTTTGCAAATTGGCTAAAATATAACGATAAAAATCGCTTAAGGCAGAAAAAAATTATATAATTAAAATAGAACTTCGTTCCATCCGGGTGTCCCTTGACACCTCCGGTTTTTGTTATTTCTTTCTTTTTCAGAACTAAATTTCTGAATAAACAAGCAAGTATTCTGTATATCTATTGAATATATAATTATGTATATTGTATTGAATATAATTTCTTTTGTGAGTTTTGACAGAAACATGAAAATGTCATGTATTCCGGCTTAAATTAAGCACACATACTCAATATTTTAGTATTTCATTCTGATATCTATATTAATTGGCACTTAAGCAAAGGTAATAGAGAGAAACTGCCAAAATGTAGTGAATATAATTCGTCCAACTATCCGTCCATCAGCCCGTAAATTTCCAATGTTGGACATAGGCCTCCCCACAAGAATGCCATTAAAAATGGTCCTATGCTACCTGCACTCAAAGGTTTCCTGTGACATCTAATTTGTCGTCAGTTCACCTAGTAGAGAGTCGTCCTACGCTGCATCATCCAATTCGTGATCGCCATTCGTAAATATAATGGAACAGTGCTATAGTTGTGTTACCTCATACTCTGTCAAAATGCCAAGAGGAGCCTTTCATTGGACAGCAAACGATCAATTAAAGGCAACTTGACTTGAAACGGCAACTTTTCTTCATTTACCAATAGACAATGACTATAAAACTAAGAACATTTAAGAAATAAATTTCCTCGACACTGCCAGTAAATCAGAGTTACAGAGTAATTTTACAATGGGCTCGTATTTGTAGCTGATTGGCAAAACTAAAAAAAAAGAAGAAGAACTTTTGTTTCTTTTTATTTCAAGTTCATCAGTCCGGAACTCTAATAGATTAAATACTTTTAAGTGTTGCATTTATGAGCAATTTTTCTCGATAGATATGAAAGTCGTAATTTTGTTTTATATTTATTGTAATTATAGGGGTGATCAAATGTTATTACGATCTGACTTTGTGAAAGCAGTGAATTTGATATTCTAAGATGTGATGATGGTTATTCGCAAACCTTAAGTCACGTTATATCGACAAAAATCGTCTTTTACAGCACGAGTACAAAGGATGATGATGATGAATTGTAGATTTACTACTCGATCATCACACAAATATCATCGTAACGGATCGCTGTCTGAACATGGAAGCTATATGAGAAAAAATATTACTGGGACCTTTATCAACACTAATAGAACCCAAAACAATGATTTTTAAAATTTTTGTCTGTTTATCTGTTTATCTGTTTGTCTGTTTATCTGTTTATCTGTGCGTTTGTGCACGCTAATCTCAGAAACGGCTTATCCGATTTTGACGCGGTTTTCACTAATATATTGTGGTAAGCTTCACTTAATATTTAAGCTTTATTTTATGTCAATTGGTTTATAAATAAAAAGTAATGTCAATTAAAAAAATGTTCGGAAACAAAATCTTTATCGATTCTTTTCAAATTACGTACAAATTATCTTCAGTAAAAATAAATAAATACGTGTTTCAGCATTTGTTGATTTTCACCCTCTGGGGGTGTAAATTAGGCTTGCAAAGCGGGTTGGACGACTCATTAAATCATTAGCGCCAAGCCGATATTATTGAAGCTGGAAACTTGAAATGCTGACAGTGGTTTCTTTATATGACGTAGAGATTTACTAAGAAAGGATTTTACGAAATTATACCCCTAAGGGGGTAGAGCAGTGTGGCAAAGTTTGTATGGAGAGAAAAAACCTTTATTAGTTCTTTTTAAATTACGAGTCGAATCAAATATTGTAGGGTAATATCCGGCATTTGTCAATTTTCACCCTCTGGTTGTGTAAATTAGGCCTGTGAAACGGGTTGATCGACTCATTACCGCCAAGCCGAAACTATTAAAGCTAGAAACATTAAATTTTGAAGCACGTTTTATTTATGACATAGAGATTCAATATGAAAGGATTTTATGAATTCCGCCCCTAAGGGGTTGTAACAAAGCGGCAAACTGTGTATGGGGAGAAAATTTCTTTATCGATTCTTTTCAAATTACGTACAAATATTCTTCGGTAAAAATAAATAAACACGTGTTTCTTTGTCCCTCTCCATCAACCCCGCACCAGTGCCGTTGTGGCGACCAGTGCCGGCGTGAGAGCTCACACAATACACATAGTAGACGGCAATAGGTTCTTGCCTAATGGTTTAAGATACAGGTTAAATTTAGCTTCAAAAATGTTCACTCTATAACTCAAATAATAAATCATATCTAACGAGGTCGCAACTCTGCTGGTGAAACAAAACAGTCAAATAAAGGGTGGCGATAATTATATTTTTATCCCATGGTCATACCGTAAATAGTATATTAATGGCAATATAATTTGTAGAATGAATAGAACTTTGAATCACCTTTTTCTTTAGTGACCGGCTTTGGTATATAGACACACGCGCGCCGTACATGTACATCTACGTTGAGCGGGCGGGCCACCGCAACCGGGTATCATCTCGAATCGAAGCCCTCATGCAGTGAAACTCAATACAGGTACTTACGCTTGCGCCGCCCAAAGCACCGACGGTAGAGTGTGTCAACCTAGAGTATTTTCTCTCAGACCCACCCTATTGCCTAATTCCGTTAGACAACTAACTCGCAGAAGGCGGCGACCGCATCGCAGTTTCTGACGCTGTTGATTATCGTCCTAGCGACAAACCTTCAACACCTTGCATTGCTTTTTCTATTTAACTCTGTCAGAGATGACTTCTGCGTGGACGAAGTCGCGGGCAAAAGCTAGTCATAAAATATGTTCATAAGTAATACTTTTCGTGTATCTAGTATTATTACACTTTTTTCTACTGGCCATTAATATTAGGTATACCTAGAAATTTTAAAATCAAGGAATGGGTGCCGATGAAGCGCTGTAATAACATAGAGTCGTAATACAGCAGGCTGTGGAGTTCCACACTGCCTTGTCGTTACCTCAGCCGGATAGTTTCCGTAGGTTTAGTAAGAAATAAACATAATTTCTCAGTCAGAAAACAACTAAAAAGATTTTCCCTCGCCGAAAAGTTACCGAGTCAAAAATCTAACACATGTGATCTAGTTCAGTACGAACTAGCTGATCCAACAGAGGCTGTTCTGTGTAAATAAAAATAGAATTCCTTCAAATCGATTGTATTGCCACCTACCATAATTAATTGCATTAATGGTCTAAAACCATTTTCGAATTATCACCTTTCTAATGAAATCGTGTGCCCCATACACGGTTAGATGATTTCATAATCTATAACGGACATAGGTAGAAACAATTTTGGTTTTTATATATTTAAATTCAGAACTATAAATTAGTAATACTTACCATATTAAATCGCTTACGTAGCAATTTCTTTGCTTTGAAATAAATAATAATTATAATACACTAGGTATGCGCTTATAATAATACAACCAACCCTTAGATACTCGTACATTTCTCGTGTGTATCATAAAAGACGATTAAGCTTTACATCGACCTGGGCCAACTCCATTGATGCCATCTGGTCAACAATTAGGTACATTGCCAAGGTGGGTTCACATTGGGTATGTAATGCATGAAAGCAACTGCTTTATATCCTTTTATCGTCTCTTACGAAGGCTACATAAATTTTAAATTAGTCACCACAAAGAGTTCATGGTCTACCACAAAACTTTTAAAACCTTTTTCATTTTGACATTAACAACGTAATAACACAAGGTTATTAACCTTTAATTAACAATAATTAGAGATACTTTTGACCCACTTGCAGCATTTTCGTTAGCCTTGACGCGTGCTGCAGCTGAGCCGGACCTATGCGCTAGTGCCATTCTCTGTCACATTTCATGTCCACGAATATATTTAAATAAATATTTCCACCTGGTATATATAATACTGATAAAATATTTATTTCTACCTGGGCTAGGACTTATTTCCAAAAGATAGACATACAAGAGGCTACAATGAACAAAACAACTCATCTTTGTCGCACTTACGAGTACGTAAGATACAAAGCGCGAATGAATGTCAGTCTTTGAGTATTCCACCGTTATATTACCGTATATAGTTGCGTCCTATTTTGGGACGGCGATATCCAATGTCATCAAAGGCATCACTGAGGGGAGGCAGAGAGATAGTCAAAACAAAAAAGTACAAAGCTCGTGGAGTTGCACATATTGGACTTTATACCGTTCTTACTACCATCGCCGTATGGGTAAGACTGCATTATCAGCGTAAGCTTCGTGTATCTTTATAAAAACTTAAAAAAAAAAACCGCCGAAATAACTGTAAAGCAAAAAATAATAAACCTTGTTTTTATTGACCTTAATAACTAAGTTCTTAAACTAATTTAAGTACATCTAAGTAATTTTGAGTCGGCGCCAACGGAATATGACAAAGAATGAAGCTGTAATAATACCCATCTTTGTCACTATTAAGTGTGTTGTAACGTTCAGATAGTTCATTCATACTAATTTGCTTGTTTGGCGCCGACTCAAAATTACTTAGGTACTTAAAGTAGTTTTAGAACATAGTTATTAATATTAATAAAAACAAAGTTTATTATTTCTTGCTTTTCAGTTTCGGCGGTTTAATTTTTTGTTAAAAAGTTTTTATTATATAATATTTTTTGTGGCTATAATGTACTAATTACTACATGCTTAATTTTTCATTACTTTTAAAATAGCTACCTAGGTACCTTACTTGAGCTATTAACTGTAAGCTGCGTGTAATCTGTGAATGAACTATAAATCAGCTCTTGTTTTCCTACCTTCAGGGTTGGAATTTTTTTGGGGTCGGTGTTGGGGCCGACTCTGTGGGACATCAGTTACAACTGGGCGTTGAGAGGGAGTCTCCCCCAGGCTGAGCGTGATATGCTACACTGACGACACGCTCGTCACAGCCCGAGGCAGGACACTCGAAGAGGCGGCGAGCCTGGCTACTCTCGGCACCGAGGAGATGGTCAGGCGAATCGAGGCGCTGGGGTTAGGGTGGCCCTAAATAACCGGAGGCCCTTCTATTCCAAGTGCCCCGCGTAAGGCTGCCTATCGGTGCCTCGTTAGTCGTCACTTTATCCACATCAGTATCCAGGCCCATATGAAGTATTTGGGTCTGGTGATCGATGGGCGTTGGTGGTTCCGGGAGCATTTCCGCAGGTTTGCTCCCCAGCTGGTCGGCGCGGCGTCCGCCCTAGCGCGGCTCATGCCGAACGTGGGCGGACCCAGCTTCGAGGGCCGACGGCTGTATGGGGGGTGATTCGCTCAATGGCCATGTATGGCGCACCCGTGTGGGCGAAGGCTCTGAACGCCCAGCTCAGGGCTTTTCTGTGGCGCCAACAGAGAGCCATGGCGGTCAGAGCCATCCGCGGATACCGCACGGTGTCGACCGAGGCGGCATGCGCATTGGCCGCAACACTCCCATGGGACCTAGAGGCGGAAATGCTCTCCGACCTCTACCGGCGGGTTAATTTAGTACGCGACGAAGGCTCCCTATCGCTTAGCGAGATAGCCACCTGGCGCGAGGACGCCCACCGGGACGTAATCACCCGTTGGGTTACGCGGCTGGAGGACACGGTGTTGTTACCGTTGAGGCCCTCCGGCCCGTACTGATGGAATGGATGGAGCGGCGGCACGGAGTCCTCTCCTTCCGGTTGGTGCAGATCTTGTCAGGGCACGGTTGCTTCGCCAAGTACCTGCACACGGTCGTGAGGAGGGAGTCGACTCCGTCGTGCCACCAGTGCGGTAGTGACGAGGACACGGCGCAACATACGCTCGAGGTATGTACGACCTGGGACGGACAGCGCCGTGACCTCGTCGCTGTCATCGGTGCCGACTTGGCACTGCCGGCTGTCGTGAAAGCGATGGTCGACAGCGTCAGGAACTGGGACGCGGTCGCCGCCTTCTGCGAGGCTGTCATCAGGAGGCGCGCCTGATGCCGCCCTAACCGAGGCTTCGGGTGATCGGACCGGAGAATCGTCCGGTCACCCGACGTGAGGCCTCCGCGTGAGGGCGACGCCCTGACGGCGAAAACTGTCGGGGTGTCGACACGAGAGGAACCCGCAAGGGAACCGCCGGGCGGGCCACCGAAGACAAAGATCGGGTACCGGTGGCCCGCTCACATGGCGAAGAGGGGTGTTTGCAGGGTGGGTTCATGGGGTTGCGCGCCGCCTCTTCTGTCGCCCCGGACCGATTTATCGGTGCGCGACCACATCCATGGTCCACCATGCAAAAAATATAAAGGGTTGGAATTTTTTACAAATTTATATGGGACCAACTTCGAGGGTATACCCTTTCAAATCCTGTCCCTTTCAAGTCCTGGATCTTTATTGGTTAAGTTTCGGACGGCCAAGATGCAATTATCTTGGTTAGCAGCAGCTAAACAAAAAAGTATATTTGTGAAGGATGTAATACCTAAAATGCAACCAACAAACAAAAATAAAGAACATGAAAGAATCTTCATCCGCGAAGCACTTACATCACATAACAAGCATATACTCTGGTCCGCTAAGCAGGAGCTAAAAAATACCTACAAGTTCATTTGGTGTAGAAATGGTGTCATCCGCGTGCGTAAAGATACTGGAGGTAAAAGTTATGTATTAAGATCTATGGACGACATAAAGAAACTCGCCTCTGTCTAATTGGTTAAGCACATATCATATTTCTATAAATAAAAATCTCTCTTTAAATGACTCATAAAGATCTACCTTCATTTTGTGATATCACAGAAATAAAAGATTGTGTGAATATAAACTCTTTTACAGCTAGTATAAATAATGTTAAAACTACTCGTAATCTGTTATGTATGCATGTCAATATTAGATCTATTATCATAAACTTTGCCCAAATAGAACATTGTGTATTGTCCTCCCGAGCATGTATTGATGTCTTAATATTAACGGAGGTTAACATTCGTAATTCACTTGTTTCACTGTATAATATAGATGGATATAATATAGATGGATATAATATGCACACAGAGTTGCGGCAATATCGTAAGGGTGGGGGGGTATTATAGTTTACACAAAAAAGATACACAAGTTTGTCCCTCAATTTTGTAAAACAGAACACTTTGAATGCATTGTAGGTAATATTATAACCCCAATGAAATATTCTACAACTTTGTGTGCCGTCTATCGCCCGCCTAGAACTAGCAAGCATTTGTTTGTTGATGAACTGCGCCATATTCTTAAACCAATAAGCACAAAAGAGGATTTAATATTGCTTGGCGATACTAATATAGATTTAAAGACTGATACGCCTGTAAAAAATAAATATATAACCATGCTACACAGTTGTGGACTTGAATGTGGTATCTCGCAATATACTCGCATCGAAATATGTAATAATAAAATAACCAATTCATGCATTGATCATATATATGCGAGATCACATAGCCAAGACCTTTACACGAGTGCACTTGGAACCGTACTAGCGGACCACCGAGCTGTGGCTATTGCTTGCGTCGCGCCGACGTACATACAGGCTGTTCCAAAAATCAAATTAGTGTATAATAATAAAAAAGTTAAATCATTATTAGATGAAATCGACTGGAATATACCCATCAATATGAATAATCCTCATAAAATATATACATACATTACGGATAGTATTAGAGAATGCTATAAAAAATCAACATTTACGACAATTTTGAAACAAAACATAAAACGAAATAGTAGTAAATGGTTGAATAATAAAGTATTAAAAGCCTGTGAATATAGGGATACACTATTTACATTATGGAAAAAAGATACAAATGATATGTCACTTAGATTAAAATACATAAAAGCTAGGAACTTGGCTAACAAAGTAGTAAATAATGCTAAAAATAACTACATTAAAAAAGAAATTGAATTTAATAAAAGTAATCCTATTAAGCTATGGCAAATACTAAATAAAATAACTGGTAGAATAAAGCATTCCATCGATGACTTCATACAACAAGCTTTTGAAAAATCAAATCTGTCATCAAGTGATATAGCAAATAACTTCACAAAATCTTTTAAAAATAGCGTCAAAAATATTATTCCTAATTGTGCTAAGCCGGTTTTAGACCCAAAACTTTTTACTCATCCTTTGCCCAGCTCTCTTCGGTTCAAAAAAGCAAATCCTAGTAGTGTCCATAAAATTATTAATAAAATTAACTGTAATAAGGCACCGGGTGGTGATGGCATACGGGCTACCGACATAAAATATGTCTCACAAAATATATCCCCCGCCATTGCAGCGCTTATTAATACAAGTATATCAAAGGCCCTGTATCCTAATGAATTAAAAGCAGGATTAGTGCGTCCAATATATAAAAAGGGTAGTCACCAAGATTATGATAACTACAGACCTATTACAATATTACCCACTATAGATAAAATTGTAGAACAATTTATCTCACAACAAATACATTTATTCTATAAAAATAATAATGTACTAACACCCAATCAATACGGTTTTCAGACGGGTAAGAATACTACACAATTGTTATCTGCATTTACTGAGAGAATCAATGATTATCTTAATGATAAGAAACAAGTCCTAGCAGTTTTCATTGATTTCAGTAAAGCTTTTGATACATTGTCTCATAGCTTACCTATTGATCAACTAAATTTATGTGGCATAAGGGGTCCTTTACTGGAATGGTGTCGAGATTATCTAAATAATCGAACCTACAAAGTTAGGGTAGGTGAGGGGATGAGCGAACCAATAAAGGTAATGGAGGGCACCGCCCAAGGTTCAGTGATGGGGCCACTTCATTTCTTGACCTATGTTAACACCATGTCCAAAATCGTTACATATGGTGAAGTATATCAATTTGCCGATGATACATGTATCATTGTTGCAGGAAAAAATTTAGAAACAACATTGAAAAATTTACAATCAGACTTCACTATGATAACAAAATGGTCACACGATTTTGGCTTAGTAATAAATAAAACAAAAACTAAGTTAATGTACATAAGCTCTAGTCACAATAGAAAACCTTGCCAACTTCGTCTAATAGCACATAATCATCTATGTCTCCACTCGAAATCTCAATCATATTGTAGATGTGATGCGGTAGAGGTTGTCAAAACTCATACATACCTAGGATTAGTAATCGACGACCGCTTTAAATGGACAAACCATATTAACCTTGTCTGTGATAGATTACGTGCTATTCTTGCAAAATTTAAATGTATTAAATATAAGATCCCCTACAAAATATTACTAAATCTCTATTCTAGCCTAGGTGAATCAATTGTATCATACGGGCTTAGTAGTTACGGTCGAACATTTAAATATCACCTAGATTCCATTTATCATATACAGCTTAGAATTTTGAAAACTATTGTTCCTCTAAAAATAAAAATAAGATTTAAGGACAACTATCACAAACTATTTCACTTTTGCAAAGTTTTACCAATTCATGAAAAGGTTAAATATAACTTACTAACAGAAAATTACCTAAATAAAAAATTGCAAGTAGCTATTACCCATTCGATAACCACACGTAGTGTCACAAAAGGTAAACTAGAAACACCAAGCTTCCAAAACCTGTACGGAAAACGTCTCTTGAATTATAATATACCCCTATTAATTAATCAATTACCATTTGCATTGAAAACTGAAATGAATAACAGCAACCATAAAACTAAACTAAAACAACATTTTATTAACACTTTAAATAACTGAATTAAGTTCTAAGAAAAAAAAAATATTCATTGAATCAATCTGTATTAACATTCATTATCAATTAATACAAAGATAATTTTTTCAACTACCCTCTCTCTATTTTGTGTTTGCTGTTTTTATGCGGGCATTTTTATCCTAATTTTAAAACAATATTGTATATTAGTATTTTTTTTATGTAATTAGTTTATTTTAATTTAAATATCAGACGAATCAAATACGCGTATAAGCCAACATAGGCTTTTGTCGTATTTATAAGCTAAATGTTAAAGGAATTGTATAAGATTGTTTTTAAATAAATAAAATAAATAAATAAAATAAATAAAAAGAATTATCAAAATCGAACTATTCTATAAAGAGTTGTGCGTGTTCAAACATAAAAAAAGATAGGTACGCGTCGACTTGAGAACCTCCTACGTTTTTTTCGTCGGTTAAAGAGCACTTAAAATGCATAATTTTCCATTCTCCATAAGTCTAAGTATCATCCTCTTTATAACTTCTGTCTTGGTTAAGACATCCAGACAACTTTTTACCCATTTGAGGTCCCGGACACCGAAGGTTAACCCCATAGTGCCAGTGCTACAGCTGACGTGTTAAACTTTTATGTATCCGTACACTAACTCGGGGACATGGCAATTAATTATTAGGCCTAAACGGTGGACAGTAGGCGTATGACAGTTATTGTAGTCTAATGGCTATGCTCTGCAATCGCATGGGACGAAGTTTTTTTTATGTCTTAGTTTTAGCCTCTGATGGCTATGATGACTTTACCCGGACTGTGGGTATGCGCTAAGGGCTCTCAACCCGAACTTGGGAACAACGAATGCGATAAAGTCATATAATGTCAAAAGAAAAGGAGCATAGACTGACGAAACAATTAAATAAACCGTACAATTTTAAAGTAACTTAATTGTACCTGCTTTAATGATACTTACACTTACTATGCTATTTTTATAGCCTATAAATGGGTATTGCGCTTTCCTACGCAGAATATTTTTACTATTCACAAATATTTGTCCTGAGCCCAGATATAAGCCGTAATACATACCTCATCATTCTCCTAATCTTATCCTAATTGCTTGGGGTCGATACAATATGTACTCTTCTTTCATAGTACATACTGTAAAAGTTATTGACAATAGTTTTATGACCGGCCGCCTGTCAGACGTCAACCCTCCTTGGGAATGTAATTGTTGACCAAACGGCATCAGTCGGAGTTGGCCCAGGTCGTTATAAGGCTCTTAGTCGTCTTTTACGACATCCACGAGCAAAGTAAGGGTTGGTAGTATTCAAAGCCGCAACCACACAGCTATAATACATATCTATATCAAATACATACCCGTAATACATACCTATATCAAATAAAAAAACTATAGTAGATAACATCACTGTAAAGAGAAGAATAAATCGAAGTAAAACAATGTCCCTCTCATTATGAAGAAGGCGCGTGTCCAACAGATCTCGTGTTAATTGAACGTTAATACGCTATCGTCGCGCGATTAAGCGATCGACCATACGATGCAATGTGACCACAGAAATCATCATCATTCTCCTACTATTATCCCAATTACTTGGGGCCGATACAACCTGTACTCTTCTTTCATAGTACATATTGTAAAAGTTATTGGTAATAGTTCTATAACCGGCCGCCTGTCAGACGTCAACCCTTCTTGGGAATGTAATTGTTGACCAAAAGGCATCAGATAGATAAGGCTCTTAGTTGCCTTTTACGGCATCCACGGGCATAGTAAGGTTATACCGCGTGATCGTACTATAGCAAAAACTAGGTATTCTAATAAAATACGAATACCCAATCCTGGCACGAATGAAAGATGCAAACTTCGTGCTTAAATTAATCAACATATTTGATCGCAAATTCGTACGACTACAGTTTGTGCAAAATGTGAGTCGCGTTCTATTAGAGCCAGAAAGGTTAAAATTTTGTTAATATTTAAAGACGGAAAATTGTTTTTATTTGGTAAGTATGTACATAGATAATTTTATTAAGACATTTTTATTGATACGAAACAGTAGGTATAACAAACTTTGTTTTAGAAGCCCAATTTCACTCCATAACATGATAATATCGACCGCCGAAACGAGGTGGACGTCGAGGATTGCAATCTGGCAAAGACTGAGTCGCATCTGGCACCACAGGATGGCAAGGGCATAGAGGAAGCTCGGGTGCGGGCCGTAAGGTCTTGTGAATCCGCCCACGACAAAAATATCCAAAATGTGGCCGCTCTACGCACAGTTTATCGTTCATACAATCGTCAAAAACCAATTGAGTTTTACGGCAATGTCTGTAAGAGAAATTTCCTGAGCTTTTGTCAATACAATTCGCGTATTGCTTAAACTCTTCAAGACATTCTTTTTTAATTCTCCTAAAGGCCTCCATGGTGCAAGCAGTAACTTGTTTACCTATACCCAAACAGGCCCGTGGGTCATTCGTCTCCATCCGGCACAACATGAATTCATTGTTAACCGCTTCACACATTTTGCCTACATGAGGAGCAGCGGTCAGTAAAGTAGCTGCCGAAACATTTACTTCTTCGGTGGTAAGCTCCTCACAACTAGGGAGACTAACTTCCTTTGTTATCACCATTAGGATGGTTTAAATATAGTAATAACTTCAAAAATATTTAATAATTATATACATCAACAATGCTATTGAAATATTTTTCGTTTAGAAATGACAGAGAAAATGATGTCACCTTTTTATTTTTTTGGCGTTTATGACGTGGTTATTAACCCTTTAGGCCAAATCTTTGTTTATAAATTAACTTTATTTAAAGTCATCGTCCGTCAGTAAGTCAGACCGTCGCCTTCAGCAGTGCCATGGCCACACTGTTAAAGTTATCTTTTGGGAATTTTAGTAATAAAAAAATAATTAAAAAAATCAAACAACCCGACTGCATAAAAAGCGAACTAAACTAAGTACATAATAAAAAACTGGAAAGAAGAAAACAAGCACTTAGATGTCCGGTGGTCTAGAATTCTATAATATATTATGGAATGAATACTATTATTTTAATAATGGAATATGACAACTGAACAGTCGCGATCCATTACAAAAATTAGATTTGCTGTCGAATAATGGATCCCGACTGTTCAGTTGTTATGTTACATTAATAAAATAATAGTATTCATTCAATAATATATTATAGAATTCTAGACCACAGGACATCTAAATGCTTGTTTTCTTCTTTCCAGTTATTTATTATGTACGTAGTTTAGTTCGCTTTTTATGCAGTCGGGTTGTTTGATTTTTTAATTATTTTTTTTTATTTTATACTTTTTAGTTATGAATACCTAGGTGGATATAGTTATTTTATTTATTAATAAATGTAGGTATTTTATTTATTAATAATGGTATCTTGTGGAAATTTTGACGGAAAACGAAAACGTTGTAAAGCACTTTTATATGATATTCACTACATCCCAGTAGTTCCGCTGCTTCATATTACATAAAATGCCATCAAAATTATCTAATATAACACGTTAAAACACTAAGATATCGAATAGTGCAAGAGCACCACATGACGTTTTCAAATTCCCGTCAAAAGTCCCTTTTAAATACCTATTCAACGATACCCCACTTGACATAGTTTGTTGACTTTCACTTTTTTAATTTTCCCAATATGGCGTCCAGTAGTCGCCATATTGAATTTTCACTGACGTCATCTTTAGTGACACTCCCCGGACTAGGAGGAATCGATTGACGTGAATCATAAAAATCGGTCCAGGCGTTTGGTCTATATAGTGCTTCAAAGGAACGTACAAACATGCATACATAGACTGTTAAACACAATACCACTCCTTTGCGTCGCGCAGTCGGGTAAAAAACGAAAACGAATGTAAGGCACTGTTATATCAGATTCACTACATCTCAATACTTCTTGCGCATCACATTATATAAAATGCCACCAAAATTACTTAATATAGCACGTTAAAACACTAAGATATTAAATACATATAATACAAGAGCGCCACATGACACTTTTAATTTACCACTAAAACCTCAATGTCAGCTTTTAAATCAGTATTACCATAGATTTATTATTTATCTATTATAAATTATGGAAATATTACTAACGTTACATTTGTTTCTATAGGTTACTATATTCTTATATAATAAGAACTCATTTTCCAAGATATACATAAACTCTTATGTAATTTAAGATAAAAAAAACAACCATAAGAGTACCTTTCTCACGATTCTTTTCTTTATTAACATATAAAGTTTATATATTAAGTACATACATACATATCATCACGCCATATCCCTTGCAGGGTAGGCAGAGAGAACAGAGTGCCAGAGAACTCTATCTCTGCACTCGCTTCCTCAACATTCATAATTCTCTTCATACACGCTCGCCGGTTTCGGAGACTCTTGACTCCACCTTCCTTCAGTACATGACTGATCTGGTCTAGGTAGGTTAGTCTTGGTCTCCCTCGGTACCTACATCCTTCCACTTTCGCATTGTATATCTTCTTAACCAGACGTTCGTTCGGCATTGTGTTCGGCGTGTATTAAGTAATTATTAATATACTCGTATAGAGCTTATGGTGAACATTACCTAACTGCTAACTGCCATCTACGAGCAGTTCCAGACTTTATGCTTGCTTGCAGCCTAAGTACAAAGGTACAAGCTGTCGTCCAAACTCATGATTTTTTAATATCCTTCTAATTGTACATAATCCATAGTAGCCAATGTGGACGTGTACCAGTCAGTTTTGAAGATAGAATGACAGCATGTGGGCATACACTCGTATTGGCTCTCCTACTCCCATAGCTCGGTGAGATAGTAATTCTACCGGAACGGAAATGGAATGAATACACATCGTACCTATATCGCAAAGTACTGGAATCAAACAAAATAATGAATGTATCTTCGGAAAGTAGATCCAACACTACCTAGGGTTCGTAAGAGGGCAAAATGAGCCGAGATCTCGCGTTTGACTCTATTGGGCGTTCCTACTACTCTATCATCATTATATTAGACATTAATTTATTGTATCAATTTTTATCAACAGTGGCTGGTCAATCAGCATTGGGCTGCCCTGCTGTTCGTACAACAAGCGGCTGGCTGGACCTCTTCCCATTGCCATGCAGGAAGAATTCTGAGTGCTTGGTGATGGGAAACCTCCACCTGTGCTGTAAAGGGTTTTGCACAAAAGGCATCCAAATTTCCAGCGCACTGCGGTGAGTAGTACTTATTGTTAAGACTTATTAAGATACATTTTAGATTCATTAGAAGATAGATACATTGTAACCTATCTTGCAATTTATGTAGTTAGTCGCTTTCACGTATCATGACTGTAGAAACCACTAGGTAATGGGGCTAACTTTTCTTACTAGATTTATTATTTCAACTAACTACGTAGTTATATAATCATAAATGATTGCCTAGTAGTTATTCTAACCACAATCCGACAAACATGAATATTTTTTATTAAGACAAACTCTCAGTGCGTAAGGACTTTCAGACTTTCTGGTTTTCGCGTATCTGTCGTGAAGTCCACAGTAATATATTTTTGATCCTTGACTATAGATAGAGATGTTTGTTTTCTTTTGAACATAAGTCCCGCGTTTAAGTTGTGGAATTACTGTGTTTATTTGTACTCGTATATTGCCAGAGCGATTTAGACATTGACTTAAATTAAAAGGATACGGTAATTTAAATCAATTTCTAATATTTGTTATGCTATTATTTGCCGACTTTGTTGACACTTCTAATCATTGTGCCGTTGTTATTTATAGCAGCAAAATATTTAGTTATAACTGTTGTCAATAAATAAACTATGCAATGCGAAAATAAGTTTCAAAACCAGATTGATGTTCTAACTAGTTTTTTTCTATTCTTCCGTCCAAGGTAAATTTATATTGGCCATTTTACTATACTACGCTAGTCGCTAGGCTTTTATTTCGAGCTTACATTCTCATTCATATATATGTATAGTTATATTAGTCGCCTTTTACAATATCCACGGGTAAGAGACGAAATGGCAAATGGTATTCTTACTCTGTCATCACACGCAAAAGAAACATATACATCTGAGACTATATAAATTGTCTAAGTCATTATAATGCTAAAAAATGCTCGTACTAAAGATAAATGCATGATACGGTACCATTGGTATGGATGAAATATTTATTACAGAAAACAACCTCATGCTTGACGGCGCTTTCTGCATTGTTTTGAAGTTTCAAGGTTAATCTCGCCTTAATTCACGCATACTTCGTTAATTATCTAGGGTAATAAGTAGGTACATTTTGTAAGAACCTTATTTAAATATTCACTGTAATATTTAAGAAGGAAATCGCTATAAAATAAACTATGTACATAGGTACTGTCACGAGCATAAATATATGTATTACCATGCACAAGGCGGCAATCATATCTAATCATCCTACATGTTCATAAACTGATTTTAAGTTCGTTTTATTATTTGGACTTTGGTTGTTAGCCTGAAATAGCTGTTACAATACTGTTGACAAATGTGAGGCGCAGAAGGCTCTTAAATGAAAACCGTGGTAGGATCACGCTGTTGACAGTTTTCTGTTTAAAGCCGCGGGCCGGTCCGTCCATGGTAGTACCACACTTTCGCAGAAAATCGACGTCTGAGCAATGGCAATTTGCTGTTGCGCTTCGTTCGGTGAGCGAGAGAGCCGGCAGCCCAACCGGGTGGATTTGGGGTTTACATTGGTAGGCAACGGCCTAGCTATACCTCTGGTATTGCAAAGATCCATGGGCGGCAGCAACACTTATCATCAGGTGTGCTGCATGCTCGTTTGCCACCATTAGCAATAAAAAAAAAATCTGATTCCAAGATGACAGCCAAAATTATGATCATTGAAGCAGCAGCAGTCATAAGCCATTGATCATAGGACTTCAACCAGTTTCAAATACTGTTGCCGTCAGAAATAGTACGGTTTCTTTCTATTCCTTCTTGTTATAACATAAGTTGCATATTTTGTTTAGTTACATTAATGTATAATACTTGCGAGAAAAAAGAAAAGATATACACAAACACAATCATGTTTTAAATTTTAGATCATATTTTTGGCGCGCTATAGTCTGGCCTCACTTCTGTGAGAATAACGGATGAGAATAAGACACTACAATCCATCCGTGTACTACAATCCGTGTACTACAATCAATCCATTTGTAAAGCATTCTTCTACATCTCATCCCATCAACAGTTCCGTCGCATCACATTACATAAAATGCCATCAAAATTATCTAATATACCTAACACTTTAAAACTCTAAGATATCGAATATAATACAAGAATGACGTTTTAGATTCGCGCCAAAAAGCATTTGTTTGAACGACTGGCACAGGGAGTTTCTGTTACAAGTAAATCACCCTATGGTTCTGCGGTTTGAAAAATCTCAGAAGGTAAATTGCAATATCTAAATAGACATCGGCACGTTGCTTCTATGCGATAACAGACTATCTGCCTCCCGTCCACCTGTGGTCTTTATTACATTTAAATTCTACATTTCTCTAGGGAACACTATCGCATTTAATACAATTTCATGAATATTGATAGGAAGAACGATTTGTCTATGCAAGCATTCACCGCATTTGTTTTATTATTTTTGACATAGTGCTATACGGATAATAACCTAATTGACTGCCAATTATGAAAGTTCTAATTCGTTTCCTCAAATCTTAATAGTAGTTAAATAACTTACTTTGTCACCACAAAAGTTAAATGATTTATTTTGCCTTATTTAGTAGTGATAGGCCCACACTGTTAACAGTTATCTGTTTGCAGTCAAGGACCGGTCACCACACTCTCGCAGAAAATCGACGTCTGAGCAATGGCAATGTGCTTTTGCAATTCGTTCGATGAGCGAGAAAGACGGCACAACCTTCTGGGTGGGTTTTGGTTGGTATGCAGCGGCGTAACTATATCCCTGGTATTGCAAAGGTCTAGGAGCAGCAGTAAGACTTACCATTAGGTGTGCTGTTTGCTCATTTGCCGCAATAACATACATACATACATATCATCACGCCATATCCCTTGCAGGGTAGGCAGAGAGAACAGAGTGCCAGAAAACTCTATCCTTGCATACTTCACTCGCTTCCTCAACATTCATAATTCTCTTCATACACGCTCGCCGGTTTCGGAGACTCTTGACTCCACCTTCCTTTTTGCCGCCATAAGCAATAAAAAACCCTAAAATACTCAAGAGTAGTACGAATTATGAAATAATTACTAGGTGATACTAGGTGAATTATATTCTTATTTCGTCACTAAACATAAACGTGTTGCATCTCTGTAAACATCTAAAATTATGAGACTATAAAAAATACCTATGAAACCTTAACACAGTTTAACAAATAAGTAAGAAATTCTCAGTTGCTTCAAATGCAATAAATTTCATACTTTATTGTTGGAACTGTATGTTCAACGTTAAATTTATTTAGCTGAATCTGAATTTAAAAGATCTGTAATACTTACGAAAGCGTGGACGTGGTAAACAAATTCTGAATTAAAATTGAACTAGTAAGTGCACATAAAAGTTAGTGTACATTTTTGTTAATCAATAATTATAAAGTTAATTTGGAGACTTAAATTAAATTTATTATTTGAATAGGCTGTCACTCTAATCTGACAGCTAAACATACATTCTTTTTCTATTATTACATGATAAGAGTATGGGAAACTTACCGGCTCGAAACCAAAAGAATATATTCCGCTGTTGAATTTATTATTCGTGACACTTTGATTGCCGTTACCAATATGCAGACAGATGGTGTTTCTCTGTCTCACGAAGAAATTCCATAGCCAGCCATCATTACGTCGTTTTGATTAGGATTCCCTGATTATTTGGTAATGGTTCAACAGTGTCCTCTTCTCACACTGGACAAGTAGCTTGGCTAATTTTTAGTATCCCTGTTTTTTAAAGGCAAACAAAGATTCCGCTCCATACCATAAGTCAAAAGGAAGCTTGTATTTACTATTGCTGAAGTAGGTATTAGATTGCCCGACGGATTTTATCTTGCTACATACCTGACTACATACATATCGTATTGGTCTAGTAGCAACCTACGGCGCTGAATATCAGGAGCAATTGTTTATAAGACTCACAAATGAATAGTCTGCGATTTATCTGTCAATATACCAAGTGGAAGTGGGCCGCTCCCGAAAACAAAGACAGGTGACTAGTCCTACTTGTAATGATAGGCTAGAAAAAAATCGATTCGGATGAAACGGACGATTCACTCGCTTCCTCAATATTCATAATTCTCTTCATACATGCTCGCCGATTTCGAAGACTCTTGACTCCACCTTCCTTCAGTACATGAATCATCCATTTTTTTTATCACAACGAATTTTAAGTTTTTTTCACATTTCATCGTATATGGGCAGTGCTATGTAACGATAAATTCCATAAAAAATATGTAACTTTACTCAGATGAAAAAAGACGCAATCTATTCAAAATTCACGATCATAATATATGTTCAAGAGTTTAACGACCTCGCGTGGTGAGAATTTTTATCTTTTTATCCGAATCGATTTTTTTCTTGCCTATCATTATAAGTAGGACTAGTAGGGTCCCCTGTCTTTGTTTTTGGGAGCGGTCCACTTCCATCCTGTATAATTAACAGACACATCGCAAAATATTCATTGTTTACATTGTTCCAACACCAGAATTTATTTAAATGCGGGGTGTTGTCTTTAAAAAAACCCTTGATAACTTCATATTCTGGCACATGATAAGGTAGAGAGGTATATTTGAAATAAAATTATTGTTACGGATTCTCACGGTTCGTGGACCTATGAACTAAACGCTTTAAAGTGTTCGCAACGTCGGGAAATTAAAATCAAATACTAACTACCATAGATTCCGTAGAGATAGTCCCCATTGCAAGAATATACCTTTATAATAAGTAAGTAGCACAAGTTTATGTATAATTTTATAATAAATAATGAAAATAAAGGATGCAATTAAAATGCATCCTATGTATTTGTATATCCTATTACGTAATGAATTTGTATGTAATTAGTAACCTTAAATTAATTTAAAGGCCCATACCGGTAGTTACCTAATTATATCAATCAGAAAGTAGTATTACTCATTATGGTAAAAAAGGATATTGAAAATTTTACTGGCTGTAAACTAAACGGTATCGGTAGATATGAAAGAAATGCACTCACAGCTTTTAGAGAGAACAAAGACTGCCACGCAAAGGTCATAAGATCAGATACCACGACGCGCAATTTACAAAAATTAGAAATAAATTACGTGTCTCTTGTTTTAATGGTACAGAAAAATGAATACACAACTTGAATATCTGAGAGATATCATTGAGGTCGTTTGAAGTCTACCAAGGCCAAGCTTTTATTCTGAGAGAGCATTTAAAGTTATTGGAAAATGGTCGCTAGTGACGATGAAATATATTGTTTGTTTCTTTAGGACGACAATAAGTACCTATATGCAGTGCCGGATTAGCTACGTAGCAAGAGTAGCAAATGCTACAGCCCCGCAAGCCCTTTCAACTGAAAATCTAAATTTAGATTTCGTCACGTTAAATTTTATCTCAAATTAATCATGTGGATCATCATACATTAATATGGTATAAAAATACCTATATCTTTAGATAGGAGATTAATTAATTAACATATTTGATACATTTGTAAGCCTATCAATTAACTATTATAAATGTATGAAAGCATAACGTAAAATTATTATTGTTTTTAGAGAACATATTACGACAGCTTAAAACTCTTACAACTGAAGAGATTTTGGAGAAACCTCAAGTATGGTCAATGACTCCTGGGGTCGCTCGTATCGCGCATCGCTGAACAAGCTTCGCGCGTAGGGCCTCTACCTCACTGAGACCCTCCAGCCCGACCTCCTCCGCAGAGTGGTCGAGGAGCTTTTTCCGTGGCAGCCGGCACACGCGTCCCCGGTCATGGTTTCGCTAGGTCAGACGACAGTGTTCCGTCCGTGACGGAGTAGAAAATGGGGGTGGCTGTGGCGAGGATTCATTTCGCCACCATGGCTCCCAGCCCGGACGGAATACCCGTCCGGGTGTTGATGTTGCTCCTCGAGCACCTAGAACCATGCCTCAAGCGACTGTACAATGCCTGTTTGGTGACTGGATAATTCCTTGAGTGCTGGAAGGAGGAGAGGTTGGTTATCCTGCCAAAGCCGGCACGGCCTCCGGATTTGCCGTCAGCCTACAGGCTCATAGTGCTGCTGGACGATGTGGGCAAGCTGCTGGAGCGTATCCTCGCTGCCCGCATTGTCCGGCACCTGGGCGAGGTGGAGCCCGATCTGTCGGACGCTCACGACTCGCTGGCTCTCGACTTTTGAAGGGGGCGTTCGACCATCGGGGCTCTGCTGCGCCCGAGGCAGACGGCTGCGGTGGCTGTTGCCCGCGGAGGAGTGCTGGTGGCGGTGTCTTTGGACATCCGCACGCATTCAATAGTCTGCCATTCAGCTGTATCAGATAGGCACTTCGCTGTCACGGGGTGCCCTTGTACCTGAGGCGGCTGGTGGCAGATTATTTAGAGGGGCACAGCGTACTCTGCGCGAGTCCCGCAGGGGACATTGTGCGGACGCCCATGACATGCGGTGTTCTACAGAAGTCGGTTCTGGGGCCGACTCCGTGGGACATCGGTTACGACTGGGCGTTAAGAGGGAGTTTTCCCCCTGGACTGGGCTTGATATGCTGTACTGACGACACGCTCGTCACAGCCCAGGGCAGGATACTCGAAGGGGCGACGAGCCTTTTTTTTTTGCGGTGGGCTATGGAGTGGTCACGCCCCGCCAAATCGGTCTGAGGTGACGGAAGAGGCGGCGCTCAACCCCATAGACACCCTGCAAAGCGCCTCTCTTCGCCGTGTGAGCTTGCCACCGGCACCCGATCTTTGTCGTCGGTGGCCCGCCCGGCCGTTTACCCTTACGGGTTCCTTTCGTCGTCCTCACGCGGCGGCCTCACTTCGGGTGACCGAACTAGTCCCCGCTTTGATCACCCGATGTTTTGGCTAGGGCGGCATCAGGCTCAAATATTCGCGCCTGTGCCGCCTGAGGCGCCAGCGGCGGCCCGAGTCCGCATGAAGGAAATCCTCCTAGACGCGTTCCGCCGCCACCTTCTGCGAGATGACTGCCTCGTAGAAGGAGGAGTCGTCCCAGTGCCTAATGCTGTCGACTATCGCTTTCACAACAGCCGGTAGCGTCAAGTCGGCACCGATGACAGTGACGAGGTCACAGCGCTGCTGAGACCAGCTTGTACAAAACTCGAGCGTATGCTGCGCCGTGTCCTCGTCACTGCCGCACTGTTAGCAGGGCGGAGTCCCCTTGCGTCCGTGTGCAGGTACTTGCCGAAGTAACCGTGCCCCGACAAGACCTGCACCAGTCAGAAAGAGAGGATTCCGTGCCGCCGGTCCATCCACTCAATCAGTACGGGCCGGAGGACCTCTACGGTACGAACACCGTATCGAGGCCACTCCAGCCGCGTAACCCAACGGTCATTGACGTCCCAGCGGGCGTCCTCGCGACAGGTGGCTAACTCGCTGAACGATTGGAAGCCACCCTTGTCGCGTACTAAAGAAACCCGCCGGTAGAGATCGGAGAGCATCTTCGCCTCCAGGCCTCTGGAACTGCAATTTTATAAACTTTTATTAAATAATTCTTTAGAATTGTGTTTCCCAAACGTAGAAATTACCTTGCGCATTTATTTGTCTCTGATGATCACTAACTGATAAAAATAAGTTAAGGAACACCATGGGCCAAGAACGTCTTAATCTCATTTTGATGAATATATAAGTAGAACATGATTTGCTTAAAGAACGGAAAGTGTTATCTCAACATTGAAAGTGTTATCTCTAAATTTGACCAAATTAAATCTAGAAAAGTTCATTTGTAGTTAACAGTTTTGTTTTGTTTTATAACCTTAAATTGAGAACCAAAAACAAGTCAAGGGCCCCTTGACAGAATTTGCTACAGGCCCCGCGCTGGGTTAATCCGGCACTGCCTATATGTATATTTCACATTAGCGAAAACACACTTAGTAGTTTCTTCGTAACAAGCTGTACAACTAGTTATTTAAAATATAAACAAGAAATAAACTTATATTTTATTATAAATTAATAATAAATTATTATCGCTTCGAAAGAGATGAAAATGTTTCCACCTTACAAGCAAGAGCTTTGTCTGGTTTGGGAAAATGTTAGGATAATATATTTCGTGTACCTAACAATTACATTTACGAAATAATTGTCGCGACACTATTGTCAGATAAAATAGCGGCGTGCACCATTTTATAGTTGTCATCACGATAACAATATTCTTACATCAGCTATGTACGAATATTCATATATAATTACTATAATATGACGAAAAGGTTCTCTTTTTCTGACTTAATATACCTACAACGGATTGCCATACACTATCGTGCGACATGCTAACTACGGAGATATCGAGTAGTTATATGTAGGTTTTACTTGACATGACCGAGATATCACAGACTTCGAATATATGTCATATAGTTAAGCAAATTAAACAAAGAAAAAGAAAATTAAATACAATTAACAAGAAAAAAAAATAACAACGAAAATAAAAATAAAAAATTTAACAAAGATTTACGGAAATTACACGCATAGTAATTTAATGAACAAACATCTGAAATAGTCTTCACCGCGTAACTGTTCCATTCTCATTTCGTATACTTGCTTGGTAAATGTTACTTACCACACCAATTTTAAATTAACCTAACCGTTTTTAATATGGCTCATTACTTTTTCTTTCACTTTACAGGCTTTCTTGTAATACCTGTACACGTTTACTGGCCTAAGTTATCCTAGTTTAAATATTTCATAATCTATTAGGGTGAATATATAACCCGTAAACTGTCAATATTTAAAGATTTTGTCTACAATTAGTTGTTTACAATTTCATGGCATGACTGCACGCAATCGCTAAGATTAACAAATACAAATAAAATGCACTTCTTTTTTTACAAATTCGCGTTCTTGTAACTATCGTTGAAAAATGGCACCGCGTATAATCTCAAAATGACTATTAGCAAATGTATGTCGCGCCTCTTTTTCCTTCTAGCTTAGTGCTAAACATTTCAGTTTTCCAGGCATACAGATTCCCTCCTGTTGCGTTTGTTTCTTCTCAGCCCATATATGTTCCATTGTCACCCTCAGGCCTCTTCCACGACGGAAGAGAAATAGATTTTTCCATGTCAGTCAAATGAGTTGACATAAGATTTTATGTCGAGTTTTCCTTTTCTTGCATCGATGTTACCTGCATATTATGTATATATGTACATATTGTACATACATACATATATATACATATGATCACACCATATCCCTTGCAGGGTAGGCAGAGAGTACAGAGTGCCAGAGAACTCTATCCTTGCATACTTCACTCGCTTACTCAACATTCATAATTCTCTTCATACACGTTCGCCGGTTTCGGAGACTCTTGACTCCACCTTCCTTCAGTACGTGACCAATCTGGTCTAGGTAGGTTAGTCTCAGTCTCCCCCGGTAGGTACCTACATCCTTCCACTTTCGCATTGTATATCTTCTTAACCAGACGTTCGTTGCGCATTCTTTGCATATTATATCTTTTAGTCGGCTTTTACACCGACGTGTAAGATAGGAAGTGATGAATTATATTCTTACTTCATCATCACACGAAAGAGCGTTTTCGATTGCTAATTAAGCAAATTATATTAATTTCTAACAATATTATGAATATATGTAGTTCATTTATATATATTATATATTAGTTCATATGAAAACTAAAATTAAACAATCAAGATTTTTTTTAAGAAACAAGCAGATACCTAATGTGCACCTACATTTGAATTACAAAATTCTCAATCAATCTACATTTGAATTACAAAATTCTCAATTTTTATATGGTTTACCCATATAAAAATTGTGCAGAATTTTGTCAAAAAATTACTTAATTAATGGACCTATACGTGGATGTGCCTAAATAAATGTTTTAGTAGTCTAAAATTATCTTCGCAATATGGTCTTTCTAAAGACACTGGTTTGAGGCATTAGTTGGATGGTTTCAAAGTTATAGACGGATATAGATAGAAAGAATTTTTATGTTTTAGATACTACTCAATAATCGACCTAATAAACGGTATTCTAGAGTAATAGAACATCATGAACATAATATTAATATCACTATTTACCACGCGTCATTAGTTTTCATCATGTAGAAACATAACAATCGCATATAGATATACATATAAGTACTAGAAAAGATTTACCGCCTGATTCCTTTTAGCTTCATTGTCGCTACTCACGTCACGTTATGAGTAATAAAATCTAGTCAAAGACTACAGCAATACAACGACATTTAATATCCATTACTTGGCGAATATGTGTGTCTTATTTTTGTTTACCATATTAATAATAATGGTACATGTATGAGATGGAAGTATTAAAGTAGTAATTCGCAACATTGTCAGTCTTAAGTATATGCAAATTAATTCACAATTAATATATTGCCTAATAAACAATTTAACTAGCAAATATTATATCTTTCCTACTTTAACTATTCGATAAGAATATTTTGCAAAGGAAATTTACATAAAATATTCATGCAATATAAATTCAGAAAGATTAATATCACAGCAAGATACCGCGCTTAAATTAATTCTAGTACTTATATTATTTCGATGTATATTTGTAGAACTGTAGTGGTTTCATTGTAGAACATCTCTGAGCACGAGTGTCACAATTCCAACGAGTAGCAGTAGTACCAGCACGAGCACAACCCCTAGCACGACCACCTCCACAAGCACGAGCACAACTACTTCCACTACAACAACAACAACAACTACTACTACTACAACTACTCCGAGTACCACCAGCTCGACTACCACATCTACGACTACGACTACTACGCCTGCGCCCACTACCACCACGACTACTGAAGCGCCTCTACCATTCCTGCAACTGCTACCTATACAAGCACCGACCACTGCAGCTAGTGCACCAATTAAAACAAGTGAGTATAAATACTTATCTATTAAATTTGATGTTATTGACTTAAGTGCACTATATTTTTATAGACTGATTTTCGGCAATATCCCTTCATAAACAACACCTTAATTGTTAAAAAGAGCAAAATAAAAAAGCCGATGAGGAAAGTGATGAAATTATCATATCAAGTACCTACTATGGCATATATAGGAAAAAGGATAATAACGAGGCATAAGTCCATAGCCATCGACGTTTTACAAGCGCCGAAATTGTGTTCATCTACATTAACTTCTAATTTTGTACAACATACCACAACACAAAGTCCCTCTGTGAAATTCAAGTTAAAAACTAAACAAAGTGGCAAATGGACAGATTCTTTTAATTAAAAAGAGATTATGTTAAATAATAAATTTAAGTGACTCAACTTATAATTTAAACGTTAAGGAAGTTAAAGCACGTGTGGGCGGGCGTAGCTTTAAAAATTTACTAACTTATAAAAATCTCACTTCCCTAATTAAATTACTAAACGGTTACCTACTGCCACTTTAGATTTTCACTAAATAACTTTGTTTTATAATAGAAAAACGAACATCCAAGGCTGTTCTTGAAAATATAGAACACGACCTACCAGTACTTTTGCGCAACTAGACTTAGTACTTAATTATTTATTTGCAATTTGATCTGTTGAATTTTACATAAGTATACTTTAATAATGCTTAAGTAATACCAGGATATAACTACTTAATTTACTTGATTAACAACTTTTCGAAAGTTGTTAGTTAGCCTAGCTGTGATTTATGCCAGTCAAGGGGCATATTTTTGAAGAAGACAGAATTTACTATTTCTAAAACTATATTCATATATTATTTTGTCATCATACCTTTGCCAAGTCTCTATCTATCTATCTCTATCTCTATTTATATTCAATGCAAGAGGGAGATATTTCCATCTTAATTTGCAGCATGTGTCCGATATTTTCTAGATACCTATATTACTATATTTTACGTATATGTATATATCCATCTTTTTTGCTCTCTGGCTCGGTCTGTGGTGCATCTAGATATATCCTAACATATCATCATTTTGATACCTTAAAATATTCTTATCTATATTGGATTTGTCTTTCAACATTTAAGGAAGATACAACTACATGTGTAAGACCCCGCAAAATGCTGGCCTTTCACTTACCTGTTATTTTTTTGTACCTCTTATGAATTACTTCGTGATAAAAGCACTTACCTATAGTATTCTTAGTAATAAATATTCTTAAATATTTACCGTGAAATTATACTGATAGCTATCTAGTTTTCACAACGTAGAAGACGTTAAATATTATTCCTATACAAAATGTATGGCAGACTTAACATTTATTATGTCCTTAATTTCCAACTCACCCAGTCATATTTCGATAGCAGATAATTGTGAAAATAAAAATCTTATACGAATAAATGATACAATAGATTACAGAAACTACTTTCTCAATATTTTTTCATTATCAATAAAATTTGAAAGACATTTAAATGTATAGATCAACTTTTAAAGCAATGAATGTAGCTAGCGAAGCCAGTCAGACACAAAAAAAGACAAAAATTGTCTCTTGCTAAAAAGTCGTAACAAATGCTTGATTTAACGATACGTACTTATTAAAAGTATATCCAAAGAATTAGGTAAATGTCTTCGGTTTGGTGATGGAGTAAAAATACAATTCACAATTCCTTTCTATCAGAGGTAATAAAAGACGCCAAAGTGATGTCTCTACATGATATCATTGCAAAATAGAGCAACTAAACAAAACGCCATGTCCTCCCATTTTCCCTCTCATTATGGAGGAAGGTTAAACTCCATAGTGAGAGGTACCTATATGAGTTAAAAAGAAGAAGATTACTTAATATCAAATCGTTTGCTTAAAAGTATATAACCACTACAGTTCATAGACCTTAGCGAAACTAGGAATATTCAGCTTTGCCGTTTGAACTATTTCCTCCTTTTAAATAAGTACACGTAAAACCATTTAATTTCTAAAAATAACAACATCGTAAAAATAGTAATTGAATGTAGGCGTCAAGAGACTCTTCCGAGAAACATTCTCGTGGGGAAACCTAGATGTGAGCGTTGTTTGGCGGCTGGACTGATGATACTCAATGGATGATGTAGCTTAGATCTTGTTCCATCTAATCTATTCATATTTCTAGTCATAAAGTAAATAAAGAATGAGAGACCAGTATATAATAAGTATTTAAAACTGATAGCTGACTGATGAAATATCGTAGTAACTGTAGTGATTTAAATAGCGAACTCCTATGCCAATTTTCATAGATTGGATTTACATGATGGATTCCATAATTTGTTTATTTTCCCTTAAAATATTAAAATCTCTTTCTTAGAGGTCCGCGGTATTATATTTAAATAAAACCATGCACACATAATTATAATATTAAAAATCGCCATGCTATCACTTGTTTTTAACTATATATTACATAAAACAGACACCTAAATAATTTGCATTCGAGTTTTATTTGATTCTATATGCGTACGATATAAAACAGTAGGTAGTCACTTAGGCAGAGTTTCATTCAAAAGCAAATAGGAGATATAAAGGCATTGCCGCTAGTCATTGTATAAGAGTCCATATTGTAGAACAAAGCTTGATTTTCGTAAGATATTAAATTTAATTTGCCTTACTCCGCTATTTGGATCGGACTCCGCCTTAAAAGTGATCGTATTGTCCTTAGGCAATTCTATTGTCGCTGACATAAATTATTCACGAACACGAAACTCCGATGAATTTTACGAGTATAACGTGGATTACTCGAGCGCAGGCAAAACACAGAAGTACGTGTGCCCGAAGCCGGGACAAGCGCCGGTGATCCTGTTCCCAATCTTGTGCCAGAAAAACTCACAATGTCGTGCTACCAGTGGACCAGATCAGGTGTGCTGTGAGGGACGATGCGTGAAAGGTGTTCCAGCGCCACGGCCAACATCGGCACCAAAATCTCACCAACGTAAGAGCTTTTTATTATCATATGTAACCCAATTGTGAACCGATAATGGTCTTGACAGTTACGTAATTTCATACCAGTTGTAATGTTTCGTTTATTAGCGAGAATAAAAAGGCATGATTCGTGTTTCCTTTTTATCGCTGTGTTGTAATCACATTTGACTTGTGGGTCAGAACATTATAGTATTTAAGTTTTAAATTACCTCGCGATATTATTGGTTCGTTTTGGAACTTATAGTTATGTAGCTATTTACAGGGACAACTATAAATAGTAGGTATCAGACTATTTAATGATTTTACTAATTAGTTTGCTCGGTCGATGACGGAATAAGAATGCCATTGTCCCTTTTCTTTTTGAGAATTGGCTAAGTAAATACCAGGAAAATGAACAGTTCTTTTCTGATAAAGTTATCTCACCACACTGCAATCACTAACCCGACTACCAAACTTGGTAGAGATCACCCACACTTTAAAGAGGCCTATATCCATTTGTTGATGGACGTTCATGGGTTGATGGATTGACAATTAATCTATCTGTTAGAGATTTACTGAAGTGGAATCATAGCGATGATAACGGGCAAAAACATTTCTTTTTTTAATTTAACATATCATGTCACTTTCTTTACAATGAAAGAAAACATCGAGAGCCGAGTCATTATCAGAGGTCGTTGTGTATTAACTCTATTATTCCATATCAGCCTAGATACCTTCTTTATGTTCATATTACATAAAGAAATTCTAAATTCTTACAGAAGAAAGAATTTTGAAATAAAAGAATATTTTTATATCATAACTTACAAGTGTTGCTTTATGTCTGTCAATCGTATGTTTATTTTGATGGTAAATCATCATCATCATCATCTTGCTCTTATCCCAATTACTTGGGGTCGACGCAATATGTCATGTTCCTCCATACAGTCCTATCAGACGTCATCTCTGCAGTCACTCCCTGTCTATCCATGTCATACCTCACGCAGTCCATCCATCTTTTCTTTGGTCTTCCTTTACCCCTAAAGCCTTCAACATTCATATTTAAAACTTTCCTCACAACATTTCTTTCATCCCGTCTCATCACATGTCCATACCATGTTAACCTTTCACTCCTTAACTTTTCCGTCACTGGCGCAACTTTCAAACTTCCTCTTATATGCTCATTTGTTATTTTATCTAATCTCGTCACACCACACATCCATCTCAACATTCGCATCTCCGCTACATGCAGTCGTCTCTCATCCGTCGCTTTTATCGCCCAACATGCTGATCCATACAGTACAGCAGGTCTTATTAGGGTTTTATATATTTTACCCTTTAATTTAGGGGGTACTTTGGGGTCGCATGTTGTACCCGTGACCTGCCGCCATTTCATCCATCCCGCATCCATTCTGTGTTTCACCGCACGATCCAGGTCGCCATCGCTTTGGATAAGAGAACCGAGGTATCGAAAATCCGAGCATACTGGTATAGGTACTCCATCTAGAGATATGGGTGTAAAATTGGAGAGACCGCCGAAATCGCAGAACATGTACTCTGTTTTAGGTCTGCTGATTTTCAAGCCAACATTCTCCAATTTACAGCGCCACTTCTCCAGCATGCTCTGTACCTCAAGTCCTTCTTCTCCGACGAGAACAATGTCATCAGCGAATAGCATGCACCAGGGTGCCTCTTCCTGTATCTCCGATGTTAACTTCCTGTATCTCCGGTGGTAAATGGCTTCGGTAAATTCTCAGTGTTTAGAATGTATTATTACCTAACCTACTTTTCAATGTTTACAGCTTTATTAGGTGTGATTCCTCGAGAATGCCCGTCTGCACCACTAGGCGAACTTCTTTTTGAAGTGGAAACTTGCAAGGCTGACTCAGACTGCTGGCCGCGGATATGCTGCCCTGACGGTACTCGTTCTTACTGCCGGACAGCACGTGCGAGGCTCGATCTAGTACCAGTCGCTAACAGGATAGACGCACGTAAGTTGATTAATATAGCCATTATATATCTTTCCTATTAAACTTCAGGTACCCTATGCTATATAACACCCTCAGATGTGGATTCAGATGTCTTAGTGTCATAACAACTTATGTCATTACAGATTCGAAAGAAATTGGCATTGGAGTATAATGTACTGTTGTTCATTTAAAATGTATGAATTTCACAGTGTTGCTTAAACAAGTTGATAATCTATCAAAAGCTGCTGAGCAAAGCTAATTACTAATAATATGAATGCGAAGGTTTATTGTATTTGTAAATAAAGTAAAATTTAAATGAGTATAACTACTTATATGCTATCCTCATTCAAATCATGGATTAATATCATATGTGGGCATGTAACTTATTATATCGAAAAATATTATTTCCTTGCGAGGTATAAAAAGACGTGTACTTACTCCATAGGCGTCAAGTTCTACAACAAACTCATCATGCTTATGCCTTTGTGTCCACCCATCTATCAAGCAATTGACGACCAATATTAGCCATAGGGTGGCCCAAGGGCATTAACAGAGATGCGATTTATTTGAAATACTTCTATTTAAAATGCAAATACAAAATGCAAAATACCTATTTTGTATTTTGCATTTAAATGCCTTTTAGTAAAAAACATTTTGTATTTTATTTGAAATACCTTTCGAGATGTATTTAGCATTTTTAATATTCATTCATGGAGAATAGAGTAAGGAGTACTATCTTGTATGGGGGATTAGTCAAAAAAGTGTCCACTTGTAAACAGCAAATTATTGTTCGAACACTTGTTCATTGGACACGTCCTGGGGGGGCACACTTAAATCATGACTTATTTTTACTGACCGTCGCGCCGCCTACAGATTGTTTGTACAAACTTAACTGCTGCCATTTTGTCCTGTATGTCAAACGTTTGACAACTGAGAATTGTTATTTTTTGTTCCTAGCGTAGGTACTTATTGTCATCAATCTATTTACGGTTATTGATGTACTTTTTGAAAATTATATCAATTATCATTGTTAAGCTGGTATTATTATTGCTTCGTTATCAGCTGATATGTTTTTTTTATATTTCAGGGTAGCTTTCATAGTAAAAGAAAATTCTATGTAATTACACATACACATGTAGATATGTATATATATTACTTCAACTTTAGTTCACCGCCTAAACTCTGGGTGGCAGCACTTTCCATACATGCATATTTTATCATCGAGTTGCCACTCTTTTTCAATTTAATAACTTTACTCTTTGGACACGTCTTAATACACTGAGATGGTACTCCTTACTCTATTCTCCATGTATTCATTTCAAAATGCAAAATACTTTGTGATTAAGTTTAGCCAACATTACCAGTCAAACAAAATGAAATGAACGAATGACGCTTGTATTGCCGAATTTGACCGATAGAGGCACCTGCTAGCCATGCGCGCTCTTTTTAATTTGATTTGATTACCTACTTTTATGATATTGAAGTGTTGTTATTCCTACAATACTGAAACGGCTATGTACTGTACTACAACAAGATAAGAGAAAAGTGAAGCGAAATAAATGGCCCCACAATTCACAAAATGGAACCATGGCTCTCTTTTCGTTAGTCAAGTTTTTTATATTATTTTAAGTGAGTATTATTATTATTAATAACATAACAGAATTTATTGATATGCGTACTGATAAATATGACCAAAATGTCATGCTAGGTGCCATGTTATTAGACGTTTTTGTTTGGCTCGGCATTGTGTCTGTATTTCTAATGCTAGGGCCACACCCATGTAGGAAATGACGACGGGCCCAGCATTGGTCCAAGCTTGCGCCAATCCTGTTGAAGCTTGGCCCAACGTTGCATGCCAGCACTGGGCCAACCTTGGTTAAAGTCTGGGATGATAACTAAGGCCCAGGCTTGGCTTACAGCATTGGGCCAAGTCTGGCTTGAAACATTGGCCCGAGCGTGGCAAACAACGCTGGGCCAACCTTGGTTAAAGACTGGGATGATAACTAAGGCCCAGGCTTGGTATACAGCATTGGGCCAAGGCTGGCAATTAACGTTGGCCCGAGCGTGGCATACAACGCTGGGCCAACCTTGGTTAAACTCTGGGATGATAACTAAGGCCTAGGCTTGGTTTACAGCATTGGGCCAAGGCGGGCAATTCACGTCGGCCCGAGCCTGGCAAACAACGCTGGGCCAACCTTGGTTAAAGACTGGGATGATAACTAAGGCCCAGGCTTGGTATACAGCATTGGGCCAAGGCTGGCAATTTACGTTGGCCCGAGCGTGGCATACAACACTGGGCCAACCTTGGTTAAACTCTGGGATGATAACTAAGGCCCAGGCTTGGTATACAGCATTGGGCCAAGGCTGGCAATTAGCGTCGGCCCGAGCGTGGCATACAACGCTGGGCCAACCTTGGTTAAACACTGGGATGATAACTAAGGCCCAGGCTTGGTTTACAGCATTGGCCAAGGCTGGCAATTTGCGTTGGCCCGAGCATGGCATACAACGCTGGGCCAACCTTGGTTAAAGACTGGGATGGTAACTAAGGCCCAGGCTTGGTTTACAGCATTGGGCCAAGGCTGGCAATTAACGTTGGACTGAGCATGGTATACAATGCTGGGCCAACCTTGGTAAATGTCTGGGCCTAGCTTTGATTTACAGCATTGGGCCCAGGTTAGCAATGAATGTTGACCCCGTGCATAATTAATGTTGGCAGAATCCTGAAATATTGGCAGCCCTAAAAATAGAAAATGACATATATATTACATATGTTATGATGAAATTCATAAAAAAGAAAACACTGTATAACTAAATAATGTATTATTATTACATTTATTATTGTGAGTATTAATATAATAGTAATTACAATCATTACATAGTTCAAACATAAGTCATATTCATAATAAATACATGTAAATTATTAATGAAAAGTAACATTTTATTTTTGATCATTGGTATCGGCTGCCCTCTATCCTTTCTAGAAATTTACTAGCAATTTACTCATCATATGCATAATTTTCACTTTCCTTTGATTAACTATACTTTGACAGTATAAAATCTGAAATGTTTATTATTGATTAATTAAAATATAATTACATGCATAATTTGTATAAACATTTAATTAAGTATTCATTTTATACTTTTTTCAACTGCGTTGACCATTCTGCCACATCCACTATACAGTAACTGAATATTGTTTCCTTTTACTTTTATTAATGTTTGTAACATCTGTTTTATAATTAGTGGAACCAATAGCTTCTAATCAAAAATAATGTCTCTGTAAATCAAACAAAAAATATATAGTTATAATCCTGGATGGATTCATCGATCAGCACATATAGACATCCACTGTTAGACATTCATCCATTATTAGCTTCACCAACACATTATAGTCTCAACTGTCACCACAAACTGTACAGCCAAATAGTATTACATAATTATATAATATATACAATTTAAACATTAGTTTAATTAAATATATGTGGTGGTGTATAAGAACAAGTACATAAACTTGTTCTTATTATAATCTACTTCTATATATTAATAATATAGACTCAATAAATACTAAAACAGTTTACTGTTTTAGAGTTGGTACACATACTAACATACTAGATACTCAGAATTCCATGATGAATTTTTTTCTAAGAAGGGCTATTAGACACATGGTGTACGACTATATTTTTATTATGGGGAAATTTTCTTGACTAAACATTGATCAATCTCTATTCTTGGCATAGTATAAAGCAAACATAGTTTTAATACGTAGGTATTTTTAGCATAATCTTCCAATCTGAACTAGCGTGAATTCATTGAAGTATTTTATACGATATCTTAAAATATTGTTACAGAATATTATGATATAAGTAAAAATCTGTCAAGGATACATAAATAAGGATGGTTAATTTCACATTACTTGCATACACACTACATTAATAATGACTAATGTGAAACAAATTTACCTGTAGGTATTGTGTATTGGCTGTATTTCAAAGAACCATTAAGTAACGAAGAAGAACCAATATATCTTAATATTGGAGATCCATCGATAATGATGATATTAAACATTGTCTTATGCGAGCAATATTTACATATTCTTTTATTTATCGTGTATATTTGTATAACGTATTGAAACAACAAAACTAAACCTAAGGTCTCAAACAAGAGACGTACACACTTACATGCACAGTACACTAAATATCGATGAATCGAGTCCATTCGATATTTATTTAACAGACAATTTACATCAGCGTTCGGTATGGCAAATATATTATCGAATCGATGTATCGATAATTTTTTTAAAAATATAATATCAATGGAAAATTCACTAAATAATAAAAATAATAAACTTTTCTAAAAGGCTTGCATTATTTTATGTTGATCTATGCATATGCATCGTTAATAGTAGAATAAAAGTTTATAATTTTTTTTTGTAGGTACCTACTTAGCAGTTTTATTGTTATAATTTACACGCTTATCGTTTAATTTTTCTAAGGCGACTTAGAAGAGGTTCGAGTCCAGCATTGAGATATATATGAGATACGTATATGATGATGCTGAGATTTTAATAATGATTCATCATTTCAGCTCATATATTTCACATTGATGGGCTCGAGTCTCCTCCATAATAGGAGTTTTATTGACCTACTATACCACGATGGTCAGACGTGTTGGTATAGGGTTTTGTTTCGAGTTTTACTTCTCCTGCATAGATGTTATATGCGTTTTGTATCCCTTTGTCGTCTCTTACGATCACGCACGGGTAAGATATGGGATGGTGAATTGTATTCTTACCCTGTCACCACACGGAAGATGATGATGATGATAATTACGATGATGAATATAGCCTAATACTGACTATCCAGTTGTAAGTACTCTAGATCGATCGTAATTGTAATTTGAGATTTTCTGTTTTTGTGAGCTTAAATTCCTTTTTTAACATAAATATCTCTAGCCTGAATATAAAAATAATTAAGCTAAGTTAATATAACCAATGCACTCATTAAATACAAAACATTAACAATACGTTCTGGTATCGCAATCTTCATAATTGTATTTTTGATTCGACAGAAGCATAATCGATACATATGTCAATCTCTATTATTTTATAAATACAACAACAACAATCTGACCAATATGGCGTTGAAGCTAAAATGACTATTATTTTTTTTTTGCAAGAATAGTACCTACGAATTCAACTGAAAAATTAAATATGTTTAACTAGGAACTTAGGAAATTCAGATTATGTTTTTATAAAGATAAGTGAAATCTAAACACGTTTTAATTCTTTTGTTAGATATTTTCGGACATCCGGCCACCTCCTTCTATTCTATTGAAATATTTTATGTTATTTAAATTCTATATTTAAACAAAATAAAATTTGTATAAAAATTAAATTTAAAAAATATATATTTAAGTTTTTAATATAAATCCTTATTTGCCGTCGCTCATCTACTTAAATAATTATGAACCTAGAAGGTCAATTATATTGACACTTGTTTAGGTACATTAAAATGAAATACATTTTCGATGTACGTATTGAATTTCGAACAGTATTTTATCCTTTTTCACAAGAAACTAATTTCATAACACCAACATCTATTGACGGAGTGGGGAATTCAAAGATTTCTTTTCTTAGATTTTCTATAGTACCATAAACAGTAGATGATGAATATAGTCTTGAAAAGGCTCGGACCAGCATCGAATAGCCGAGCCTCGGCTGTTCAAGACTGGCCCAAGCTCGGGCTAGCATCGAATAGCCGACGTTCGGCTGATTAAGGACTGGCCCAAGTTTGGATTAGCACCGAGTAGCCGAGCCTCGGCTGTTCAAGGCTGGCCCAACCTCGGGCCAGCATCGAATAGCCGATCCTCGGCTGTTCAAGATTGGGCCAAGCTCGGACCAGCATCGAATAGCCAAGCCTCGGCTAATCAAGGTCTGGCCCAAGCTCGGTTCAGCACCGAGTAGCCGAGGCTTGGGTGTACAAGACTGGCCCAAGCTCGGGCCAGCATCGAATAGCCGAGCCTCGGCTGTACGAGACTGGCCCAAGCTTGGGCCAGCATCGAATAGCCGACGCTCGGCTGATTAAGGACTGGCCCAAGTTTGGATTAGCACCGAGTAGCCGAGCCTCGGCTGTTCAAGGCTGGCCCAAGCTCGGGCCAGCATCGAATAGCCGATCCTCGGCTGTTCAAGATTGGGCCAAGCTCGGACCAGCATCGATTAGCCAAGCCTCGGCTAATCAAGGTCTGGCCCAAGCTCGGTTCAGCACCGAGTAGCCGAGGCTTGGGTGTACAAGACTGGCCCAAGCTCGGGCCAGCATCGAATAGCCGAGCCTCGGCTGTACGAGACTGGCCCAAGCTTGGGTCAGCATCGAATAGTCGACGCTCGGCTGATTAAGGACTGGCCCAAGTTTGGATTAGCACCGAGTAGTCGAGCCTCGGCTGTTCAAGGCTGGCCCAAGCTCGGGCCAGCATCGAATAGCCGATCCTCGGCTGTTCAAGATTGGGCCAAGCTCGGACCAGCATCGATTAGCCAAGCCTCGGCTAATCAAGGTCTGGCCCAAGCTTGGTTCAGCACCGAGTAGCCGAGGCTTGGGTGTACAAGACTGGCCCAAGCTCGGGCCACCATTGAATAGCCGAGCCTCGGCTGTACGAGACTGGCCCAAGCTTGGGCCAGCATCGAATAGCCGACGCCCGGCTAATCAAGATCTGGCCCAAGCTCGGTTCAGCACCGAGTAGCCGAGGCTTGGCTGTACAAGACTGGCCCAAGCTCGGGCCAGTATCGAATAGCCGAGCCTCGGCTGTTCAAGACTGGCCCAAGCTTGGACCAGCATCGAATAGCCGACGCCCGGCTAATCAAGGTCTGGCCCAAGCTCGGATCAGCACAGGGTAGCCGAGGCTTGGTAGTTCAAGACTGGACCAAGTTCGGGCCAGCATCGAATAGCCGAGCCTCGGCTGTTCAAGACTGGCCCAAGCTTGAGCCAGCATCGAATAGCCGACGCCCGGCTAATCAAGGTCTGACCCAAGCTCGGATCAGCACAGGGTAGCCGAGGCTTGGTAGTTCAAGACTGGACCAAGTTCGGGCCAGCATCGAATAGCCGAGCCTCGGCTGTTCAAGACTGGCCCAAGCTTGGGCCAGCATCGAATAGCCGAGCCTCGGCTGTTCAAGACTGGCCCAAGCTTGGACCAGCATCGAATAGCCGAGGCTTGGTTGCTCGTGACTGGCCCGAGCTTGGGCCAAGATAAAAAAAAAGTCACGGCTCAATTGCACAAGGTCGGTCCAGGCTTGGGCCAGCATTGGACAGCCGAGGCTTGTTGTCCAGTATTGGCCCAAGCTTGGCCCCATTGTTGAAGACTGGCAGTTCCTACATGGGCACCTGCGTGTATCGTCCCGAAGTAATTTGTGGCGAAGCTTCGTACGTTTGGTACACTAGAAAATTATCGCGATAAAACTGTGGTCACATTAGCAACTTCGGTATTTTACACGAAGTATCGTGCAATAATTAAAGATGGCCGAAATCATTTTCATTTCATTCGTTTAACTATGGATGACGAATTGCTTTACTATTACAGCTATATTATACTAATAATTACATAATGATATTTTTGGATCCCTTCATGGGTTCCGCTTCATAATGGTGTATAAATTCTAACACCATTTCATCACCCCACTCCATATTTATTGATTAACTGGAGATCCTCGAACTTGTCTAAACAACGAAAATTTCCCCCGAAATGACAAACGCTAGTCTGACCACAGAGCGCGCTAAAACTTTACTATATAGCCTCATCACATTTTTATTAATAGCTATCGATATTCCAGATTTAAGTTTATTTCATAATTGCTTTACAGTTTTGTCACGCATTCAGCGTGACTCTTGGTTCGATTTTGGATAAAATATCTACTATGAATAATATTGACGTTTTAAACTTGGATCTGGATGCAATTAAACTAGCTAAAACAATTAAATGTGACATAGAACAAGCAAAGAATTATATTATTCAAAATAAATTTACAATAAATATTATATCTCAAAATATTCGTAGTATTAACTGTAATATGTCAAATTTTACTACACTTCTACAACGATCCAAAATATCTTGGGATATTCTTGTCCTTTCTGAATGCTGGCTATCTAAATCAAAATCTATACCCGATCTCGATAACTATTATCACATAGCCACAACTTTAAATAAAACACAAAACGAAGGTGTCGTCATTTACTATAATAAACACCTTAAAATTTCACATGAAGAACCCAGCTTAGTCGATGCAAACTGCCTAGTTTTAAAGTTAGATACTGATACTTGCATAATAGGGATTTATCGCCCCCCCAGTCAAGCAAATAGTGCAGGTTTTATTGCATCACTTGATCTACTACTTATAAAACTAAGAACTTTTAAGAATATCTATATATGCGGTGACATTAACATCAATATAATTCCAAATAATGCTAATAAGCACTCTGATGATTACCTTAATGTCCTAGCAAGCCATGGTATGCTACCTGCCCATACGTTACCAACACATGGCCGAACTTGTCTGGACCACGTGATAATAAAGACCAAAATGTTGGTTTCCTGTTTTGTTTTTGAGACATCTATAACAGACCATGAGTGTGTAGCCATTAGTTGCAGACCTAAATCACGAATGAATTATATAAATTCTTCACATTATTCCATTGATTTTAATAAACTTGATACATATATGCATGACATGAACTTTCTCCCAGTTCTTGTATCTATGGACGCGAACGTATCTACTGACCTTCTTGTATCATTTTTATCCATGGCCATTAAAAGTAATACAACAAATGTTAGAAACAACAAAAGAAAATTAATTACTAAGCCTTGGATAACCAAAGAGTTACTAAAGTGTATGAGGAACCGTGATAACCTATATAAAAAAATCAAGCGGAACCCTGACGATAACGATATTAAAGCTATTTATAAACGGTACCGAAATTTTTGTAATAATGCTCTCAAAAAAGTAAAACGAAGTTATGAAAAACAGGAGGTTAGGGAGGCCAAAAACGACAAGAAAAGACTGTGGGATGTTGTTAAAAAGATCACTGGACTTAAGCAAAATACCGATCATTCATTATCGCTCTTATCAGATAATAGTCCTACTACGGACATTAATGATGTTAACAGATATTTTGCCAATAGTGGGGCTAATCTCGCCAAAAAGATCTTCCAAAACAATTATTCATACCCATTATCAAATGATTATTCTCATTTGGTCACCCCCCTGGATTCTTTTGTAATGCTTGCCACTGATGAGAGTGAAATTTCCTGCCTTATTAATGATTTAAAGGCTAATTGTGCTGTGGGAGTAGATCTTATCTCTGGAAAATTTATTAAAAGGTACGCTCACCTCCTTATTTCACCGCTTACACATATTTGTAACTTGTGTATATCCACTGGCGTCTTTCCGCAAGCATTCAAAACAGCGTTGATCAAACCACTTCATAAGGCAGGGAAGAAGGACCTGGTGGATAATTATCGTCCCATTTCCATTCTTCCAGCTCTATCAAAGATCCTAGAACGCCTTAATAATCGGCGTCTTAAACAATTTTTAGAGTCAAAAAATCTTCTATCGGTGTTACAGTTTGGTTTTAGAACCGGTAAGAGCACTAGTGATGCAATTCACGAGTTGTTAAACTCTATTGTTCACAACTTAGATAAGGGCAAAAAATGCCTAACAATATTTCTAGACCTTAAAAAGGCTTTCGATACAGTTTCTACCTCACTACTACTTAAAAAATTACTACATCTCGGCATAAGAGGGCTCCCATTTAAATTAATAGAAGATTACCTGTCAAATAGAAAGCAACGTGTACGAATTGGTGATTGGCTTAGTGAGGATTCAATTGTCAATTTTGGTGTACCACAAGGCAGTATTATTAGTCCAACACTGTTCTTAGTCTACATTAATGATCTGTGTCACCTGCCGCTCCACAAAGGCAAAATTATAGCCTTTGCTGACGATACTGCGCTGTTTTTTAGCGGGGATAATTGGGAGACAGTCTTTGATGCTGCGCAAGTAGGTTTAAATAAGGTTAAGAGTTGGTTACAAACTAACGTTATGACCTTAAATACCTCTAAAACCAAATATATTGCCTTTGCACATAGATCTAATCTACTGCCGCCACAAGCACTTACTATATCTGTTCATAGTTGCAACTCTGATGAGGCAAAATGCTTGTGTCCTACACTTGATAGGGTTGAGTGTATAAAGTATCTTGGGATTACTATTGACCAACACTTATCTTTTAAAACACATATCGAGACTCTAGTAGCCAGATTACGAAAATTAATTTATATTTTTAAAACTCTAAGACATTCAGCCAATCATGAAACTCTCAAGTTGGTTTATAATGCCTTGGGACAATCACTAATTAATTATTGCATTACGTCATGGGGTGGTGCTCCTAAAACTCATTTACTGAAAGTTGAAAGAGCTCAGCGCGCCATTCTTAAGACGGGTGCCAGCCTGCCTCGACGCTTTTCCACTGTAGATGTATACAAAAAATGGGATCTTCTTACGGTTAGACAAACATTCATTCTATATACTGTTCTCAAAAAGCACTCCCAGTTGCAATATGACCCTACTTCTTTAAAAAGTAAGAGACGGAAAGGTACGATTTGTGCAGCTCCTCGTTACAAAACAGCACTATCTCACAGATTCTTTTGCTTTCTTGGTAATCATCTCTATAACAAACTTAATACAATCCTTAACATATATCCAATGACTAAATCAAAATGCAAATATGTTATAAAAAAGCATCTGAGATCCCTAGACTACCAAAAAACCGAATCTCTACTGAACGTTCCAATTAATAACTAGCATAATTCAGTTATTACCTTCATACGCAAGAGTATACCTATGAGATCACACACTCCGAACGCACACACACACACACACACGCACATACACATATGCTCACATATACTCGCATACGCACACATGTACTCACAAACATACACGCAAACACAATAACATATAATCTTACACGCACTCACGCTCACACAGACGTTCACACGCACTTATATAAATACAAAACAGACTTCCACTCACTACACCATTACTATCACATATTTACTTTCTTTACTTTTTTGCACTTTTTGTATTTTCTTGTATTATTTAGAACTTCACAATATTCGATACTAATTGTATTCATTCTTGTAATGTTATCGATTATATTTTTGAAATACTGTTCTCCTTTAGCGGGAGTCCTGGTGACTTGTAACACAGGTTTTTTAATATTAAAAAACCTACTTCAGGCACCAGTCTCTCACAAAGGTTGTTTACTGTAAAAATGTGCTTATATATAAATCACACCTAAGTAACTTTGTGAAGAGAAATAAATTATACTTATTATTATTATTATATTATTAATAATATAAAAATTATGATGCGAAAACCCTTTGCCTTATCGCCACCCCAGCGATATTGTACACAAAGCCCGAATATTCGCGACGATAGCCAATAATGACCGATCACATCTGCGTGTATCGTCTCCACAGAGCAAATACAAAGAGGAGCTATTGTAATGAATATTTTCTATGAAACAATGCGTGTCATTTACAGGGGTTGAGGGGATCGCTGCTAATGGAGAGAGTGAGGCAAGTAATAGTACTTGTCTCACTCCCTCCTTTATGTCCAATCTACCGGCTATTAGAACAACTACTAATTTCGTATATTTTATGCAGTTGAGCTATCTTGCATTAGATGTCAGTAAGTGTATGGTGTAACAGGGACGTACTCAGAATTTACCTATATCAGAAGTGCTAATTTTTTTTTATTTCAAAGATACAAACAAATCTTATTAGCTGTTTGCTCTATTCAAATATAAATGTTTATAATCAAATAATTCTGCATAGCGAATAGGTGAATGACTACTGTTTTTAACAGCAAATTTCTTTATAAGGCTTTTTTTTTAAACTCGATTACGATGCGAAAAATGATGTCACAAGCGGGATTCGAGCCCGCGCCTATTGGGATTCCGGCCCAATCGTGCTGCCACTACACCACTGTGAACTATTGTAGGACATGTAAATTTCGCTTCGTACATATTTACGTCTTTAAGGTGACATGCGCAATCTACCCGACAATGTTTACACATTGTTACAGTCTTAATACTTCAAACTTTGCAGTTAGAATTGTATTAAACGATGAGGCTTGTCAGCTTATTTTTTATAAGGCTTGTCAGCATTGTTCATAATGTTAATATTTTATGAAAAATCCATCTTTTCTTTACTGTCATTCTGATAAACTCAGAAGTTTAGAAACTTTTTTTTTTCTTCATATTTGTGTCCTTTTCATACGACCAAATAATACAATTATTTGTTTGGGTTTCTAACAAATTGTCGAATGTAAGCCCTAGTTCGATTTTTAGTAAATATATTAGTTACACGGTATTATTTCCTTCCTTTTTGTCTTTTCCATATAAAAAAGAATCAAACCACTCTATTAAAATAATACTCTATACAATCGATAATGCAACAATAGTGTCAATGACCAAGACATGTAAAAGAGTATTTCAGGCGAGCAGACCAGCCCCCCCTGGTAGCAACCGTTTGATTGACGCACGGGCCATCTGGAGCTTAGCCATGCCAAAGGTAACTTGAAGACCCGGTCTTCGACGCCACCACCATTTTGAATATTTTTGTGACGTGCTCAAGAAATTACATCGAGTGCAATTACATTATTAATAAATAAAGGAGAAAGGGAGACATACACACACATACATATCATCACGCCATATCCCTTGCAGGGTAGGCAGAGAGAACAGAGTGCCAGAGAACTCTATCTCTGCATACTTCACTCGCTTCCTCAACATTCATAGTTCTCTTCATACACGCTCGCCGGTTTCGGAGACTCTTGACTCCACCTTCCTTCAGTACATGACCGATCTGGTCTAGGTAGGTCAGTCTCGGTCTCCCTCGGTACCTACATCCTTCCACTTTCGCATTGTATATCTTCTTAACCAGGCGTTCGTTCGCGTTTCGTTTTGTGGCTGCCGAGAAGTTGCCCCAACGCTCCGTTCACTCTATTTCCCGCATTCACTCTTCGCTCTATATCAGTGGTGTACCTTCCATCTCGGCTAAATCCACATCCAAGATATACAAATTCATCCACTTGCTCTAGTACATCATTACCTATTGTTACTCTTACATCTGTTCTGGTTTTATCTCTTTCAAAGACCATTATTTTGGTTTTGCTCACATTCACGCGTAGACCCCTTTTCTTACAATCTTCTGTCATTGTGTCGACTAGGGTCTGCAGGTCAGTCGCTGACTGTGCCAGCAGGACTGCATCATCTGCATAAAGCAGAGCAGTGACCACTGAGTCGCCCATCTGGACTCCCACATTCATATCGTTCAACCTTTGGAGACATTTATTCAGATATATGATAAACAGCCTGGCTGACAGAACGCACCCCTGCTTAACGCCGATATTGACGTCAAACCAAGGCGACATTCCATCATCCAGCCGCACACAGGCTCTACAGCCCATGTAACTGGACTGCACAGCCTGTAGCAGTTTACCGCTAATACCATACTCCGGTAAAATGTCCCAAAGTTCTTTTCGTACAACCGTGTCAAATGCTCTCTCCAGATCCACAAAACTGCAGAAAACCCTCTGACCTAGAGCCAGATGCTTCTCCACAATGTTGCGCAGAGAGAACACTTGATCCATGCATCCCCTTCCACTCCTGAAACCTCCTTGTGTCTCACACAGTAAACCATCGGACACCATCCTCATTCTCCTTTCAATAATTTTACCATACACTTTTGCTGCCAAACTGGTCAAGCTTATGACCCTGTAATTTGCGCAGTCATAACGTGAACCCTTGTTTTTAAACAAAGGCACGATGACTGCGCTATTTCAGTCCCTGGGAACCATTCCCGAGCTCCAACATAAATTGAGGAGCAACAGGAACGCCTCCCAGACACAAGAGCCACCAAACTTGATCATCTCGGCAGACACCATATCAATGCCCGCTGCCTTACCATTTTTCAAACTTCTTATCGCCGATTCAACTTCATCCATACTGATGCCATAGGAGGACGCCGTTGTCGAATGTTGATCTACTAAACCACATCCAACACCGGCGCCAACCGTAGCATCCGCATACATATCGCCAAAATATTCACTCCATCGGCTTAACACGTCTTGTGTTTTTGTAAGAATGTCTCCACCTTTAGACCTTATTTTATTCATTCTGAAGGCTGACCAACCACCCCGAGACTTCTTCACCTCCCTCCAAAAGAGTTTGGTGTTACCCTCAAAGTTTTTAGTCAGCCTATCTTCTGTTTCTCTTTCATTAAGGCCTTGTTGTCATTCTTACATTGCCGATATATTTCTTTCTTCTGTTCAGTCATACTGTCATTCAGATTCAAAGAAGAGACATAGTCCAGCCACGCTTTCTTCTTTTGCTCTACGGAAGCTGCCACTTCCGCATCCCACCATGCATCACCATTTGTTTTTCTATGCTTCTTTGAACTTCCACATACTTCTTTCGCTGTATCTACCATACTCTCTTTCAATACTCTCCAGCATTCTTCAATGTCCGATTGCGGCTGGCTTGCCATCGTCAGCCGTTCTCGGACACCCTCTGCATACTTTTCTCTTACACACTCTTCTTGCAACCTTTCAACCTTTATTCTTTCAAGCCCTCCGAAGTGGACACGCTCTCGCCAGTGCCTCCACTTTCTGAACAGACCACTAAATCTCGCAGTAACGAGATAGTGGTCCGTATCGACTGTGGGGCCCCTGTAGGCTCTTGCGTCCAATATTTTGCTTCGGAGGCGACTGTCTACCAAAATTAAATCTATTATGCTTTTCTGTTCATTCCTTCTCCATGTATACATATGGATGTCCTTATGTTGGAAAAATGTGTTTGACACAATAAGGTTTCTCTCCATGCATACATCCGCTATGAGCCTACCTGCGTCGTTCACTCTCCTATCACCAAATGGACCAAGTACGTCCTCATAGTCGGGACGCTTGGTCCCCACCCATCCGTTCAAATCTCCGCATACAATCACGCGTTCACTGGTTTCTGCCATATCCAGAACTTCCCTAACATTGTCCCAAAACTTCTCTAGGTCTGATGCCACCGAGGATCCTACGGGAGCATATGCTACAACCATGAATATGGTGACACCTAGTTTTATACGGACCCAGAGAAGTCTGGGATCATACATTCCGTAATCCTTCACACCTGAGGCCAAGCGAGAGGACAACAGCACTCCTACCCCCATACTGGTTCGATCGCTCTGTGGTACACCAGACCACAGAGCCATCCCGCCACCAGGAAGATCGCAGGCGTCGCTGCCCCTTCGCTTGGTCTCTGTTACACAGAGCACGTCTAGCTGTTTGTCCGCCATGACGGATATCAGCTCGTGCAACTTACCTTCCACACAACCTCTTACATTCCACGTGCCCACCCGGCACTCTGCACTCCTCGACTCGACTGACTGGGCAAAGGCGTGATGGGTGGCGGCCCCCATCGCCGCAACTGCCGATGTTCGTACCGACGGGGGCGGGTCGGTATGCGTCGCCTCCGGGGGACGCCCTAACCCGCATTGCAGTGCGCATATCGAGCCGGATTAGCAGTCTAATTAGACTGGCAGGTGACGCGAACGAGCACGCTCCGAGCTATGCCCCCCAAACTTACTACTTATTATATATACTTTTTTTATATTATACTTATTACTTTTACAGTGATAGTTTAATACATAAATATAAAACAATTTAAAATATAAAAAGTTTATTCGAAGTGGTTTCCATTGGCTGCAATACAGTCCTTTAAACGTAGAGGCCAGTTGTCAATAGAAGCACGCACTCTTTCAATGGGAAAATTCTTCACTGCCAATCATATGGATTGTTTTAGGGACTCCAAATTATCATGGCATTTAGTGCCAACTGTACTCTCTAATCCATTGCTTCTTAACATTATCATTGGACAGTATTCTAAAACATACAAAATTTATAGTTTAATTATAATAGGTTCATTTAAAATAGTGTAAAAAATATTTTTCTTTGATGAAAAATCCGAATGTTATAATTATATTCTAATTACGACCCTGGAATTTTGACACTTTTGTGGTTTTTCATAGTTAACGACAGCTGGAGTATTGCTTACAAAATAATTATTAACTGCATATAAACTCATATTTTTGTCGAGGTAAAAGTCTTTGGGTATAAATTTTAATACTCATGGTTATTAGTTATTACGATAATCTTAATAGTTTGAACTTTATGTGCTTTTATAGTTCTAGGTCCTATTACGCAAAGTGGTGCCATCTAACGTTGAGTAAAATTATTTTTGAACATGATACCGTCAAAAGATTTTTCTAGAAATTATTTTGATAAATTATGAATAAGATACCTACTTACAAATGAAATGTGATTCTTTCATCTGAACGTTTATTGGAGTAGTTTTTACATGATAAAACACAACACTTCATGGTTTTCTTCGTAATATAAAAATACACCAAAAATATAATTGTATGCACCGTACGAACACCGGTAGCGACGACAGCAGACTAATAGGCCACGCCTACTATTGATGTTAACGTGATGACGTCAAGGCCTACTTGAGAATCACAGTGCACAGTAACTTAGGCCGTCTCCTCTTTGTATTTGCTCTGTGATCGTCTCATTGCACGATGCTTCGTGACGATACACGCAGGTGCGGCCCTAGCATAATGATAAATACCTAAAATAAATAAATTTTTCTGAAATTTGGTCAAAAGGTATTTTATTTTGAAAATACCTATTTTGCATTTAGCATTTGAAATACAAAACGCAAAATTATTTGGTATTTTGCATTTGAAATAGTAAATCTGAAAAGTATTTTGCATTTTGTATTTAAATGTTTTTTTAAAACCATTTTGTACATCTCTGGGCATTAATGACATAAATGCTACTCTTAGCAGGTGGGTTGGAGGTCATAATTGGTGTTATAAGGTTCTTAGGATAGTACTGCTGGTCATTCTCCTGGTGATCCTTTAGTCCGTTCGACACCCACGCCAAGTACTAAGCGATGGTAACAAATTGTATTTTTGTAACCCTCGTGACATTAATCGTAAAAATGACAGACGGTCCCGCCTATCTAGCATTATTTTCTTTTTATAGTTTATAGAAATGCAGAATATATCATTCATCATCGTCATATCAGCTCATATATGTCCCACTGTTGGGCTCGAGCCTCCGACCTCCATAATGGGAGGGAAATTGACCTAGCTACTATACCACGCTGGTTAGACGTGTCTGAATAGGGTTTTGTGTCGAGTAACATCTATATGTTATATGCGTTTTAGATCCCTTAGTCGTCTCTTACGATCATCCACGGGTAAGATAGGGGGGGTGGTGAACTGTATTCTTACTCTTGTCGCCACAGGGAAAATATATCATTAAAATAATAAAATTATCCTTTGTGCTATAATAAATAAATATAAGAAAGTAAACCAATACTTATGTAATAGAGATAATGTGTGATGGCGACTACCATTATTACAAACCCTTACGATACTGGTGGGTGTCGTAAAAGATGACTAAGAGCTTAACATTCATCTAGGCCTAATCTAACTGATGCCTTCTGATCACAAATTACATTCCTAAGAAGGGTTAATTAAACCCTTTCGTAATATATACAATGGAAGAAGAGTAAGTACATACTGTATCGATCCCCAGTCATTGGAATAAGAATGGGATGATTATGGTGACACATGATATAAACGCAGTTTTTAAGACACTTATTGACACCCAGATATAATTTTTGAGGCTTTCACTTCAGTTCTTGCTCTTAAGAAGACTTAAGAATAAGATTCAGACTAATGTACATGTTATGGGGCCGCACTCCGCCCTTCCATCGCTTCGGACGAAACGGACGGCACCCGGTCGTGGCGTGTCCAAACCATACCTCTCCATAAAAAGAAACAGGAGCTTCGATCCCGTCCCGTGTCAGATCATTACATTTTAAACAGAAGCTACAGAAACCACGAAAAGAGGCTCTTAAGATAAAGCCTTCAAATAAAAACAAAATAGCTACAAACTACGTTAAAATATTACATAATAAAGATATTAAAATTTATGAGATGATGATTGATTGTTATCATATATTGCAGACATATTCACAACAAATCACTATTGCAGACATATGTAGTATGCAGGTAATGTAGCAATTCACAACTTTGCTAACATGAATGACGATGGAATTGGTAAACGGTTTCTGTAATTTTAGAAAATTTTAGCTATTAGGTACCTACTATAAATGTGAATATGATTTTTTTACGCTTTCATGCTTATAGTACCTACCTGCTAAATCAATTATCGTGAATTATAATACTTACGCGTAGGGCGCCATTCATAAATTATGTAAGGCGTTTTGTGACTGAATATTATAATTTCTTACTATAGGTATTTAGTGACCCTGATATTACGTAAGTTGTTAAATTGAAAATTACTAATTTTGATCAAAACTGTGATAGATTATTAATAAGATTAATGCTATTGCAGTGAGTTAGTGATACTTGTAGTTAGAAGATTGTAATCACTTCATAGTATAAAACAAAGTCGCTTTTTCTGTCTTCTTGTCACCTTGTATGCTTAAATCTTTAAAACTACGCAACGGATTTTGATGTGTTTTTTTTTAATAGATAGAGTGATTGAAGAGGAAGGTTTATATGTATAATAACATCCATTAAATAGTGGAGAAATACTGTTATTTTTGAGGTTTCTAATGTGATGTCGTAAATAAACACATTATTTTGCAAACGCTCGCTGAACCCTACGAAATAGATCAAAATAATGTACTACAGTATTGTACAGCTTAAAAGGGCCTACAGAAAAGTCTGCGATGGTATATGCTTATCTCTTAAGGATAACATACTATATCCATTTTAATACTTTAAAAAATGGTCTATGATATAAACGATAATTGAAAAGCAATTTACACAATTACTGTATTAATCCTTATCATTTTAAATACATTAGTTGGCTTGAGCATTTCACAAAGATAATTTCTTTCCTTCAGACCATGCAAATTAAATCAATACCTTAGCAGATATAGCAAAATTAAAATAATGCGCAACGAAATTATTTTCGTGTCGCCGCGCCACCTGTGATTCAATCGGGCCGCGCGGCCGCCTCGCGTTCGAGCTCGGGGCCCAAAAGTTTTGGTAATGTAGTGGAATTGTACGAGTATATCTTATACAGAGTGGAGACGTCAATACGACAATAAATGAAAACACCGTCAATACTAGTGTATAGGAGTATTTTGAAACTATTAAAAAAGTCCTCGCATGCATATTTAAAAAACAATTTTTTCAAACAAACTTTTTATCATAAATATTGAAACAAAATAGAACACCGTTTGTAAATATTAGTTCACTAACCTGTGGTCGGCACGCGAGTGACCTTGTGGTATCATATGTTACAACTTCGAAACGTAGGTAAATACATACACTTAATGTTTGGGCGCTATTCATTCTCACTCGATTATTTTATTAAAATAATCACGATGACTTTAATAATTCACTTGGTCGTTAAACTTTTAAATTTTCGATATGTGCGCCATGGACCCGAACGCACAAATTATATCGTCTTAAAATATTATTTCGAACTCATTGACGGCGATGTATTTTAACTTGTCGAAAGATCGTACAATTCCTTTTTTTAAGTTCTCCACATTATCAACCTCTGTCAAATTTGCGAGAAAAATAATTTAAAATTTGTTCATCTAGGGCGACTCTTACACGCGAAGGAGCACTATCCATATGAGGCAGTAAGGATTGATTATCCCGTAACCTCTGGACTAGTCTGGACAGCTTGCACAATAGTCCGGCCATTGGTAGTACAAACACGTGTGTTTCCATATCTCTTTCGGTACGTACGTATGGTTAAAGCTGCATTTCCGTGATATTCTCCATAAATTAAAATCATATCTGTATACCCGAAGCTGTGTAATTATAACGAGGCATTGTAAATGAGAAAGAAATACTATTCTAATACAAAGTAAGCGTCTAATTACGCACATTCACGTCACAGGATCACGATGGCACACTGACCTACAGACCTATTATAATAGTTTTGAACATGAGACCGAGGTCTTCTTTCATTAAGCCGCATTAGGTAGTTTTAAATTTCTCATCGAAGTCTGATGACACGGTTTATAAAGACTTAGGAATAAGGTATAATATGCATTGATTTGTATTACCTACGTTTGGGGAAGACATTGATCTCTTAGTGATAGGCGAATAATTTTAATTTTTATACAGAGTGTGGAAATTGTTAATAATACAAAGTAATGTGCTGCGGCTAAACTATACGACATATTGTATTCAAAGTTTGTATACAGGCTGGGCAAGTCATCAGATACACTAGATTAAAATTATTGTCGTATGGTCGTCTCCACCTTGTATATGCCTACAAAAAAGTACGCCATGGGATAAATATCTATATGCTCAAGATGGGCGGGCAACCGGAGACAAAGATCGGGTACCGGTGGCCCGCTCGCACGGCGAAGAGTACATACATACATACATATCATCACGCCATATCCCTTGCAGGGTAGGCAGAGAGAACAGAGTGCCAGAGAACTCTATCTCTGCATACTTCACTCGCTTCCTCAACATTCATAATTCTCTTCATACACGCTCGCCGCTTTCGGAGACTCTTGACTCCACCTTCCTTCAGTACATGACCGATCTGGTCTAGGTAGGTCAGTCTCGGTCTCCCTCGGTACCTACATCCTTCCACTTTCGCATTGTATATCTTCTTAACCAGGCGTTCGTTCGGCATTCTTTCCACATGTCCGAACCATCGGAGCATTCCCTTTCGCATCTTTACACCAATACTCTCTTTCATACCTACTCGCTCTCTTACGTCGTCGTTACGAATGCGGTCGGTCAGCCTAACTCCACAGATTTTCCGCAGAGATCGCATTTCGACCGCATTAATTTTACTATCATACTCTTTTCTGCATACCCAACTCTCGCTTCCATACAGTAATGTTGGGACAAGCACTGCGTTATGTATTGCTACACGTGCCTTCTGGCTGAGGTGGTGGCTGCCGAGAAGTTGCCCCAACGCTCCGTTCACTCTATTTCCCGCATTCACTCTTCGCTCTATATCAGTGGTGTACCTTCCATCTCGGCTAAATCCACATCCAAGATATACAAATTCATCCACTTGTTCTAGTACATCATTACCTATTGTTACTCTTACATCTGTTCTGGTTTTATCTCTTTCAAAGACCATTATTTTGGTTTTGCTCACATTCACGCGTAGACCCCTTTTCTTACAATCTTCTGTCATTGTGTCGACTAGGGTCTGCAGGTCAATCGCTGACTGTGCCAGCAGGACTGCATCATCTGCATAAAGCAGAGCAGTGACCACTGAGTCGCCCATCTGGACTCCCACATTCATATCGTTCAACCTTTGGAGACATTTATCCAGATATATGATAAACAGCCTGGCTGACAGAACGCACCCCTGCTTAACGCCGATATTGACGTCAAACCAAGGCGACATTCCATCATCCAGCCGCACACAGGCTCTACAGCCCATGTAACTGGACTGCACAGCCTGTAGCAGTTTACCGTTAATACCATACTCCGGTAAAATGTCCCAAAGTTCCTTTCGTACAACCGTGTCAAATGCTCTCTCCAGATCCACAAAACTGCAGAAAACCCTCTGACCTAGAGCCAGATGCTTCTCCACAATGTTGCGCAGAGAGAACACTTGATCCATGCATCCCCTTCCACTCCTGAAACCTCCTTGTGTCTCACACAGTAAACCATCGGACACCATCCTCATTCTCCTTTCAATAATTTTTCCATACACTTTTGCTGCCAAACTGGTCAAGCTTATGGCTCTGTAATTTGCGCAGTCATAACGTGAACCCTTGTTTTTAAACAAAGGCACGATGACTGCGCGAGCTCCAACATAAATTGAGGAGCAACAGGAACGCCTCCCAGACACAAGAGCCACCAAGCTTGATCATCTCGGCAGACACCATATCAATGCCCGCTGCCTTACCATTTTTCAAACTTCTTATCGCCCATTCAACTTCATCCATACTGATGCCATCGGAGGACGCCGTTGTCGAATGTTGATCTACTAAACCACATCCAACACCGGCGCCAACCGTAGCATCCGCATACATATCGCCAAAATATTCACTCCATCGGCTTAACACGTCTTGTGTTTGTGTAAGAATGTCTCCACCTTTAGACCTTATTTTATTCATTCTGAAGGCTGACCAACCACCCCGAGACTTCTTCACCTCCCTCCAAAAGAGTTTGGTGTTACCCTCGAAGTTTTTAGTCAGCCTATCTTCTGCACTCATACTTGCTCTATCACGTTTCTCTTTCACTAAGGCCTTGGTGTCATTCTTACATTGCCGATATATTTCTTTCTTCTGTTCAGTCATACTGTCATTCAGATTCAAAGAAGAGACATAGTCCAGCCACGCTTTCTTCTTTTGCTCTACGGAAGCTGCCACTTCCGCATCCCACCATGCATCACCATTTGTTTTTCTATGCTTCTTTGAACTTCCACATACTTCTTTCGCTGTATCTACCATACTCTCTTTCAATACTCTCCAGCATTCTTCAATGTCCGATTGCGGCTGGCTTGCCATCGTCAGCCGTTCTCGGACACCCTCTGCATACTTTTCTCTTACACACTCTTCTTGCAACCTTTCAACCTTTATTCTTTCAAGCCCTCCGAAGTGGACACGCTCTCGCCAGTGCCTCCACTTTCTGAACAGACCACTAAATCTCGCAATAACGAGATAGTGGTCCGTGTCGACTGTGGGGCCCCTGTAGGCTCTTGCGTCCAATATTTTGCTTCGGAGGCGACTGTCTACCAAAATTAAATCTATTATGCTTTTCTGTTCATTCCTTCTCCATGTATACATATGGATGTCCTTATGTTGGAAAAATGTGTTTGACACAATAAGGTTTCTCTCCATGCATACATCCGCTATGAGCCTACCTGCGTCGTTCACTCTCTTATCACCAAATGGACCAAGTACGTCCTCATAGTCGGGACGCTTGGTCCCCACCCATCCGTTCAAATCTCCGCATACAATCACGCGTTCACTGGTTTCTGCCATATCCAGAACTTCCCTAACATTGTCCCAAAACTTCTCTAGGTCTGATGCCACCGAGGATCCTACGGGAGCATATGCTACAACCATGAATACCTTGGTGACACCTAGTTTTATACGGACCCAGAGAAGTCTGGGATCATACATTCCGTAATCATTCACACCTGAGGCCAAGCGAGAGGACAACAGCACTCCTACCCCCATGCTGGCTCGATCGCTCTGTGGTACACGAGACCACAGAGCCATCCCGCCACCAGGAAGATCGCAGGCGTCGCTGCCCCTTCGCTTGGTCTCTGTTACACAGAGCACGTCTAGCTGTTTGTCGGCCATGACGGATATCAGCTCGTGCAACTTACCTTCCACATAACCTCTTACATTCCACGTGCCCACCCGGCACTCCGTTCTCCTCGACTCGCCTAACTGGGCAAGGCGTGATGGGTGGCGGCCCCCATCGCCGCAACTGCCGATGTTCGTACCGACGGGGGCGGGTCGGTACGCGTCGCCTCCGGGGGACGCCCTAACCCGCATTGCGGTACGCATTTCGAGCCGGATTAGCAGTCTAATTAGACTGGCAGGGGACGCGAACGAGCACGCTCCGGACTATGCCCCCCTACGGCGAAGAGAGGAGCAAAAAATCTACATTTCCATATAGGTACTGGCCCTGCAGACTTCGAATTTGGTGTGGACTTTCTTTCTGGCCTATAAAGGTCAGATGAAGTAGGGTTTTAAGAAATTCCTTCTTCGAAAGGAATTCTATGTAGGAAAAGTAAACAACACAACTGAATTAACGTAACCGAAGCGAAGCGAGGGCGGGTCACTAGTAATAGATATTTTCAGAATAAACGGAGTTATATTTGATGAATAGGGACTGTTCTTACAAAAATTCATTTTAAGCGGCAGGAGAGAGTAGTTGCAATCTTATTATGTCTACTTAAAATCCTTTACGTTATTTATGAACAGCCTTCAAAATCCCTTACGTTATTTATGAATTTAAGTACGTCGTACGTTTATACTGTGTAGACTAGTAGCAACTAAGCATGTGGAGCCAATGACAAAAACCAACTTTAGAAATTAGTATAAAATACTTAAATAATTATCATTAAGTAAGAAAGTGTATTTTGCTGTTTTAGTTTATTTTTTGCGGCAAGCTTGAGAAGCTTGTTTCATTCTTCAGTTAGCTATTTTTGTTAATTGTCGTAGGTACGACTATGACAGTCAATTATTGGACGTTCTTCTTCGAGATTACACGCAAAGTTGTGAAATATCAGCATCCTTATGAGTAAGGATAATCCTAATAAGAATAACGACTCTTAATTTATAGATATCTTTTACAGCATCTTGTTAACGTTTGCACTTTTAAAGTCTTAGGCGTTCCGAAGTAGGTAAAAGTTCAAATTGTTTAGTGAGATATAAATGTTCGAATTCTTCACTAAATGTGTGGTGACGGAATAAAAATATAATTCATCACCCCCTTTCTTGCCCATGGGTATCATAAAAGAGGACTGAGGGATATAATCTGCAGATATTATAACACATATAAAAGAGACGGAAAACGCAAATCTCTATTCCAATACGTCTGACCAGCGAGGTACAATAGATCAATATTCCTCCTACTGTAAAGGAGGCGCGAGGCCAGCAGGGGGACGTAATCAGCTGAGATTATAATGACTTCAAGTTACTACAAATCCGCGGGAATGTTTCAGCAAGTACCCAGATAATGATTTTCTACCATTATATAAACACAAAAGAACATCCTATTTATTCATTAGCATTAGTAATTGTGATATTAACTGTTTACTAAAATATAAAAAGATGCTTCTTTGTTAATAATTCGTGATGCCTGTTCTTTTCAGCGGTGCGGATGTTAGAGCAATACTTGCAGTGCACGCCGCCCCCAGAATACGATCTATTCCCTCAGAAGTGCAACTCCAGTATAGATTGCTTCCCTAACCTGTGCTGCGCGGAGAGCGGCAAGAAGCATTGTAGACCCCCACAGCGTAACCTCTTATCACTACTTGCCGGAGTTGGACGGGTAAAAAATCTTTAATTTAAAAATACGTATCACATTCGTTCACGTTAATCTTTGGAATCATATAAACAATTACAATAATGATTTATAACTGTGTTTAGCTGGACTAAAGGTTGAATCCTAACTTTCTTTTTTCTACGGCGGGCTATGATCTGGTCACACCCCGTTAAATTCGTCCGGTTTGACAGAAGCGCTGCGCGATTCCATAGACCCGCCCTGCAATGTACCTCTCTTCGCCGAGAGAGCGGGCCACCGGAACCCGGTCTTTGCTTTCGGTAGCAAGTTGGACCTAACCTGAGATCTTTTATTCTCATAAAGATTAACTTTTTATCGGCTGTGCAAAGCCATGGCGGGTAGCTTATAAATATATCTAATGGAATAATATTCGTATCTTTCATAAACAATATGACTAAGTATCGCATACATGATATGATGTTATTTGGTTTTCTTATTAAAAATATAAGGTAAATGGCTGGTAAGATTGGTTGGATTCTGATGAGAGTCAACGAAATGTGGCCAAATCAAATAATTTAGCTTATCGTGTAAAAAATATACGATATCACAGTATTGTTACGAAGCAACTGCCACTTACTTTCTAATCTATTTATTACTTCATACTTACCCACATAATTCTCTTTCAGAGTGTTGGCTCTACATTGGCGAATTTCAGACAAGCTCAGGCAAATTCGAATCGTTCATAGGATAGCAGTATCATAAGTTAATAATTATGTTCTCAGACTAGTTTTTATACTTTTGTACAGATTTGTTTATTAAAAATATTTATAAATATTTTGTTAATTATTTATGAACCTGCATATTTAATAAGTGAAATGGGTCGTTAGTTACTCGTAATTGATTGAATTAGGCGATACATGGCGACAAACCATATTTAAAAAATGGAGGAAAGGGAAAGAAAGCCATTATTTTTCTATATACCGTACATCTCAAGGAGGGAAGGAATACTGGATAGAATCAAGGTAAAATAGGATACAAGGAACTCTTCTTACTACTATGTGATGATCAACCTTCAGAACTCCAACTTGCTGCAGAACTTCGAACATGTATTTAGCACATGTTTCCAAGGACTCCTTCTCTAACGATGTCTTCACCTCGTAAATCCTCGTACGGTATATTGATTAATCGTATGAAAGTGGTAGATCTCCCTTTCTTTCGTCTATTTCAAAATAGGTATTTAATGTTAAAAAATAGTTTTGCGTAACACCTCTGATAGATAGAGCGAAATTGACCTACTATACCACGCTGGTCAGGCGTTTTGGTATAGGGTTTTGTTTCGAGTTTTCTTACTCTTACATACATATCATCACGCCATATCCCTTGCAGGGTAGGCAGAGAGAACAGAGTGCCAGAGAACTCTATCCTTGCATACTTCACTCGCTTCCACAACATTCATAATTCTCTTCATACACGCTCGCCGGTTTCGGAGACTCTTGACTCCACCTTCCTTTAGTACGTGATCAATCTGGTCTAGGTAGTTAGTCTCGGTCTCCCACGGTAGGTACCTACATCCTTCTACTTTCGCATTGTATATCTTTATAACCAGACGTTCGTTCGGCATTCTTTTCACTGTCCGAACCATCGAAGCGTTCCCTTTCGCATCTTTACACCAATACTCTCTTTCATACCTACTCGCTCTCTTACGTCGTCGTTACGAAAGCAATCGGTCAGTCTAATTCCACAGATTTTCCGTAGACATACATACATACATATCATCACGCCATATCCCTTGCAGGGTAGGCAGAGACAACAGAGTGCCAGAGAACTCTATCTCTGCATATTTCACTCGCTTCCTCAACATTCATAATTCTCTTCATACACGCTCGCCGGTTTCGGAGACTCTTGACTCCACCTTCCTTCAGTACATGACCGATCTGGTCTAGGTAGGTTAGTCTCGGTCTCCCTCGGTACCTACATCCTTCCACTTTCGCATTGTATATCTTCTTAACCAGGCGTTCGTTCGGCATTCTTTCCACATGTCCGAACCATCGGAGCATTGCCTTTCGCATATTTACACCAATACTCTCTTTTATACCTACTCGCTCTCTTACGTCGTCGTTACGAATGCGGTCGGTCAGCCTAACTCCACAGATTTTCCGCAGAGATCGCATTTCGACCGCATTAATTTTACTATCATACTCTTTTCTGCATACCCAACTCTCGCTTCCATACAGTAATGTTGGGACAAGCACTGCGTTATGTATTGCTACACGTGCCTTCTGGCTGAGGTGGTGGCTGCCGAGAAGTTGCCCCAACGCTCCGTTCACTCTATTGCCCGCATTCATTATTCGCTCTATATCAGTGGTGTGCCTTCCATCTCGGCTAAATCCACATCCAAGATATACAAATTCATCCACTTGCTCTAGTACATCATTACCTATTGTTACTCTTACATCTGTTCCGGCTTCATCTCTTTCAAAGACCATTATTTTGGTTTTGCTCACATTCACGCGTAGACCCCTTTTCTTACAATCTTCTGTCATTGTGTCGACTAGGGTCTGTAGGTCAGTCGCTGACTGTGCTAGCAGGACTGCATCATCTGCATAGAGCAGAGCACTGACCACAGAGTCGCCCATCTGGACTCCCACATTCATATCGTTCAACTTTTGGAGACATTTCTCCAGATATATGATAAACAGTCTGGTTGATAGAACGCACCCCTGCTTAATGCCGATATTGACGTCAAACCAAAGCGACATTCCATCATCCATCCGCACACAAGCTCTACAGCCCATGTAACTGGAATGCACAGCTTGCAGCAGTTTACCGTTAAAACCATACTCCGGTAAAATGTCCCAAAGTTCCATTCGTACAAACCCTCTGACCTAGAGCCAGATGCTTCTCCACAATGTTGCGCAGAGAGAACACTTGATCCATGCATCCCCTTCCACTCCTGAAACCTCCTTGTGCCTCACACAGTAAACCATCGGACACCATCCTCATTCCCCTTTCAATCATTTTACCGTACCCTTTTGCTGCCAAACTGGTCAAGCTTATGGACCTGTAATTTGCGCAGTCATAACGTGAACCCTTGTTTTTAAACAAAGGCACGATGACTGCGCTATTCCAGTAATTGGGCACCATTTCCGAGCTCCAATATAAATTGAGGAGCAACAGGAACGCCTCCCAGACACAGGAGCCGCCAAGCTTGATCATCTCGGCAGACACCATATCAATGCCCGCTGCCTTACTATTTTTCAAACATCTTATCGCCCATTCAATTTCATCCATACTGATGCCATCGGAGGACGCTGGTGCCGAATGTTGATCTACTAGACCACGGATAATCGAGACAACCCGAGTATCCGCATACATGTCGCCAAAATATTCCCTCAATTGGCTTAACACGTCTTGTATTTGTGTAAGAATGTCTTACCTTTAGACCTTATTTTATTCATTCTGAAAGCTGACCAACCACCCCGAGACCTCTTCACCTCTCTCCAAAAGAGTTTGGTGTTACCCTCGAAGTTTTTAGCCAGCCTATCTTCTGCACTCATATTTGTTCTATCACGTTTCTCTTTCACTAAGGCCTTGGTGTCATTTTTACACTGCCGATATATTTCTTTCTTCTGTTCAGTCATACCTACTGTCATTCAGATTCAAAGAAGAGACATAGTCCAGCCACACTTTCTTCTTTTGCTCTACGGAAGCTGCCTCTTCCTCATCCTACCAAGGATCACCATTTGTTTTTCTATGCTTCTTTGAGCTTCCACATACTTCTTTCGCTGTATCTACCATACTCTCTTTCAATATTCTCCAGCATTCTGGCTCGACCCACGTCGCCTCAGGGGGACACCCTAACCCGTACTGCGGTACGCATATGAGCCGGATTGAAGTCTGACTAGACTGGTAGGGGACGCGACGTGCACGTTCCGGACTATGCCTCCCTAAAAAAAAATCATCATCATGTCAGGCTATTGTCGTCCACTGCTAGACGTAAGCCTAAATGTAAAATAGTATTGGACATTTATGGCATTTTTTTGTTGTGATTTATATTTTAGTTTTTGAGACAATAAGGTTGTTATTTTGTTAGGGCGCTCATCATTTCATTTTTATGATAATAAAAAAAAAGTGTCAATAATTACACTTGGTTTCCTTATTCCTTACCTTGAAAATTTAAAGGATTGATGAATTTTATATTTGAATTGGTTGATTTTTTATTCATATAATTTTATTTGATTTTAATCTGATTAATTGTGAATATGAATCTCTTAGGTTTATTATTGGAATATGAAAAGTATATACATTTTTAAATAATAGAAAAAAATCGATTTTTTCGTAAAAATCGATTATTTATTTTGATAATAATCGATTTTTGGAAAATCGATTAATATTAAATAAAAAAAAATCGATTTTTATTTAATCGATTTTTTTCCAGTAACCTCGCATCCCTAGGTGACATACATAAACATACCTTACTCGAGACTTTTGGCGGGAATCCAAAATGTCATGCTGTGCTCTTGTATTATATTCGATATCTTAGTATTTTAACGTGTTATATTAGATAATTTTTATGGTGTTTTACGTAATATGATGTGACAGAACAGCTGGGATGTAGTGAATATCATATAAAAGTGCTTTACAACGTTTTCGTTTTCCATCAAAATTCCTACAACATACCATTAACAGTGTCACCATAGCAGTGTTGATGGCGACAATTCGACTGACTGACAGACAATGACTAACTTGAAGAGATTAAGAACGTGAAGATAATTATAACTCGACACTGGCAAAAATGGCTCGTATAAGTAGCTGATTGCCAATACATAAAAAGAAGAAGAAGAATACCTTACTCTTACATAGATGTTATATGCATCTTATAACACTTAGTCATCTCATACGACCACCCACGGGTAAAATAGGGGGTGGTGAATTGTATTCTTACTCAGTCACTACACAGAAATAGTACACCTTAGTACATATCGCAAGTTATTGGCAATAGTTTAAAAAAAAACAGCCGCCTGCCTGACATCAACCATCCTTGGGAATGCAATGGTTGCCGAAATGCTATTAGATAGTTGCCCCAGGTTGATGTAAAGAGTACTTACTCGTCTTTTAGCAGCATCATAGCATCACCCTATGAATAAAATAATACAATGAATTCATAGGCTACTTGTGATGTTTCATTTCTCATATTTTGATCTCACTGTGTACTTTCCTATGGGTACAGTACTCTCATGTACTTGGTGACAATACAATGAGTCACTATGCATCATACGCCTGAGGGAGTCAAAAACTACCCAAGATCCACCAAGGGTATGGCTACCAACTCTCCTCTAGGAAATTCATAATACTAACACCTTTTGATAACCTGCCTGCCAAGTATGATAATTATGGCATTATCTCTTCCCTCTTGTTCCAACAGATCAGTAGGCTGATGGATGTGTAGAACAATCATTGGTCCAGCCCGGACCTATAGCATGCATTGCTGATTTTGGATTACCAGCATGCGAGCATTTACAATTCCTTTACTGCAGAATACCTGTATAAACTCCACATACTGTAACTATTACCAATGTCCGGTATGATTACAAATCTTGCTAATCAAAGCCATTCATACAAGCAAACATCACACTTGATATGACATAGGGTTCGATTCCTATACAGAATAATATTTTGTACAATCCACAAAGTGTTGTTCTGAGTCAGGGTGTAATTTGTTAAGTGTTAATTGCATGTTTGTAAAGCAATACAAGGATTATTTAAAAAAAAACTTGGTTAAATAATAGTAACTGGTGCGCATGGATCTCAACAATACGATGACAATAAATAGGTAGCTTGACTAATGTAAAATGGGATGAATAGGGATAAAACAATGAAACAACTTTATGGCTTACATTAAAGTTTATTGACTAAACATTTTAATCCAGCTGAAACAAAGAAAAAAATTATATTAATTATTATGGAAAAACAGCATTCACACATAATTTACCTGACACCATTCAACAAAAACAATATGAAACATTTATAAGAGCTCAAACAAACAAATGGTGATGGTGCGTTGATACCTATTAGCTTATTCATTTGTATGGTGAAAGGTTAAAAAAAACTACTATTACCGAATGAAAAAAAACCTACTATTACAAAATGGATTATACAGCCAATATGGTATATTCAGAGAGCAGTGGAAATAAAAGATATCCATTTCATCTAATTATATCGATGTATTTTAAGTTAAAGTTCACTGTGCTAGTCTGCTTTGCTGAATCCATATTCCAATTATCATCAGATATAATTAAGTAATATAAGTGTTTTTTTAGCATATATAGCATAATTGTGTAAGCAATTACTTTGATATATTGTTGGGTGTAAAGGGTTAGATTGACCACAAAGTACAATTCTTACAATCTACACATTCTTTGAGTCCGGGTGTTTATTTATTAATTACTGTCCCTTAATTGTAGGTGTAAGTGTAGTACCCGAGTAAGAATATAATTTAAAAAAAAATTAAAACCTTGTCAAAAATGTTATAAAAACCCATCTGACCAACACAATATAGTAGCCCAATTTCGCTTCCATAGCGATGAAAGCTCGAGCCCAATAGTCGGTGATGATGATGGGAGATAATGGTGAATTCTATGTATCACATCCCCATGATAAAATTCATAACGCCCACAACTAACAAATATTTGTGTGATTAAATACAAATTATTCTTTCTCCAAATATATGTTAGGTTGTTATAAGAAGTATCTGAGACACTTGAGAAATTGCTTATCACATGTTTAGTATAATATCTATGACCTAAAGCTAGAGACTGGTCAACTATGTCAATAGTATTTATAATGATTAATGACTTGTTTTTAATTCTTACCTTTTTGAAACCAATGTCATGAGCGTATTCTCTGAAGCACTGTCTGCAAATGTTTAGTCCATATTTGCGAATGAGTCCATGTCTGTTAGAACAGGCGCGACTGAAAAAACAATGTAACCTCAAACACGTGGTCTAACTAAACAAAAAAGCATCGAGCTACAATCAATACACTTCTCAAATAGAACCCTTACCAGGAACGTGACCCTTGGCCATATCTGCGAGGGTGAGAATACCAAATATTAGCGTGACCCATTGCGTAAATGAATTCCTGCTCCGCACAAGTGTGAGAAACACGTTCAAAATGGCAGCGACGCAATGAAAAAGAACGAAATACGAATGAAAATAATTGACATTGACATTTTAGTATTTTCTTTACCTGTTTGAATAAGCAAAGGTAATAAGGGCTGTACAGCTTAGCCGTATAAATAATTCTAATTTAATAAAAGATTTTCATTTCCAAGTCTTTATGATGCAGCATGTTTAAAACTAGTGTTATCAGTAGAAGAAAAGAACTCCATCTCCAGACATTCAATGGACTTCGATGAATCTATGTTCAAAATAAGCCCACAAGGATCATGACACTTCTGTATTCCCCTTGGCCTTGCTACTGTCTTAAAGCTGCTAATACACTATAAATGTTTTAGTAACCAATGTCATATTTATAATGATTCCTTTATTTTTTATTATTTCTTTCATATATTTTTTTATTCTCAATTGCATTCTGTTACTGCAGTTATTATTTAATAGACGTGAAGAATATACCTATAATGTTATTTTAATCATAATATCTATCCCCAAAAATATGTGTTATATTCCCTTTGCTTTGCCAAATGGACAGCACTTAAAAGAATAAAATTATTCTCAAATACTCGTCATAGCCATGTCCAAAGAGTAAAGTTATTAAACTGAAAAAGAGTGGCAACTCGATGATAAAATATGCATGTATGGAAAGTGCTGCCACCCAGAGTTTAGGCGGTGAACTAAAGTTGAAGTAATATATATATATAGGTACATATCTACATGTGCATGTGTAATTACATAGAATTTTCTTTTACTATGAAAGCTACCCTGAAATATAAGAAATAACATATCAGCTGATAACTAAACAATAATAATATCAGCCTAACAATGAAACTTGAGATATTTTTCAGAAAGAATATATCAATAACCGAAAATAGATCGATGACAATAAGTACCTATGCTAGGAACAAAAAATAACAATTCTCAGTTGTCAAACGTTTGACAGGCAGGACAAAATGGCAGCAGTTAAGTTTGTACAACCAATATGTAGGCGGCGCGACGGTCAGTAAAAATAAGAAATGTTTTAAGTGTGCCCCCCCAGGCCATGTCATAGCATTTCAATCAGTTTCATTCATTCACAGAGTTATTGTCTATGGGTTTTATTATTTTCACCTGCATAATTTCGGAGTGTCGGAGTGAGTTCATGGTTTGTTTTGAAGATTAATTGACTAATGCCAATTACAAAATAATAGCATTTTGTGAAAGAACTACTTATTCATCACAGCTCACAGGTATTTATTAGAAATAAAGAATTTTCAAATGTTTGTTGCGGGTCATCTACCCATTGTAAATTTTATATACTATCTTTATAATCACACGCATAAAGTCGGTATAAACGTATTCGGTACATCTTATGTGTAAGTATTCTTTGTCATTCCGGTCCATTCTTTCTACGAATCCTGACACCTAATTCACTAATTGACGAAGCATGGTATATAGTGAAAGTAGTTTTTTAGTACTTTTATTTTAAATTGGTGAGATTGTGAGCCACGTCGACGTACTGGTTACCAATCCTATATTTGAGGTTTAACAAAGTTAAATTAATTAACTTTCATGTACAAATTGTTATCAATTAATGTGCCTTTATCTCTGATACATAATAAATATCTATATAATATTTTGTAAGCAGATAACAGGATGCGAGGCAATTATGAATAGATAGAGTAATAACTGCAATCGAAATATCGAACTTATAAAGGCATGAAGAAAGAGTTCCTATTCTGACTTAAACTAGTCTAATATTAGCTTCACACAATGTCACTACTTACCAATTAGAACCTATCAATTAGAGTTAGTTATAAATTCTTTGTTTGTTTTTATTTCTAGGTGACTGCTCTTCACAATGGGGTTCATTCTTAACACTGTTAAGAGTACAGTCAAGCTGTGTATAAAGTTGATTTTATACTTTGTTGTATTTGCAGCTATTATTGTTCTCATACCCAATTTACCTCCATATACAAAGTTCACCAGCATTGAGTGAGTATAATTTATTATAATTTATGTTATTAAGTATATGGTACATAATATTGTTTATGAAATGGATATAAAGGACATAGGTGCCATGCATACATAGATGTGTGTAAATATGTGATATGAATTCCTAAGTAAGCTTTGTGGTTATATTTATATATTGGATGTAATGATTTTACAGTTCTAGTTTGAATCATGACATTATTTTTTGTTGTATTTATTATCAATATTAAACAGATATTGCAATAAATATCTGAATGTCTTGGTATGAACATGTGATGAGGAGGGATGAAAGGCATGTGACAAGGAGGGTTATCAATATGCTTGTGGATGGGCGTAAGAATCGTGGGAGAACCAAAAAGAGATGGTTGGATTTTGTAAACGAGGATATGTGTATGAAAGTTGTGAGTGCAGATATGACACCACTAAGGGCATGACATCTGTTCAAGAGAAGCTATACTCAAAATATGCCAAACCTCTGACCTCTGTGTATAATAGGTCAATTTGCCTCTTATTGTTGAAGAGTCTCTTGGTCAAGACCAACAGTGGGACCTATATAGTCCAAGGTTATGTTATTGATGCTAGAAAGCATAAGCATAATAAGTAACCCATGCAATAAAATAATGTGTATTAAATAAATAAAAAATGTGAATCTAAAGATGTCCCTAGATTTATATATAAATATGAAAGTAATAAATTTTTATTTAAAAAAATTAAGGGTTTCTCTAGTCTGGTGTACAATTTTAATTTTATGGGTTACTATGTTTATACTTTCTAGTGTTGATATATTGATTATAATTTAATTATATACTAATATAACATTGTTTCTTTATTTGAATATTATATCATTATCACTATGCACTTTAAACTTTGATAATATAATTTGAGTTTTATCTGAAGCACGTAAATTATTTATTAACTGATATCATATTCCAATAATAATGTATGCATTTTATTTAAAAAAACACACTTCCCAATTTTACTGCAATATGTAATTATGAATTGTTTTTATGTAACCATCATGAGGCTATCGAAGATTTGTATGTGTACATACTCAATTAATTGACACCCTAATGGTAATGTTTACAATTTCTTTTAGGCTACCACCTCCGGTACAAAAAATAGGAGTGTTGGCCCCTAATGAGGCCTTAAATAATGCTGCTCAAAGATATAAGGGTAAACTTATTGGTCCTGAAGCATTCCAGGTATTCAACGGCGAACTTTATTCAAGTTTAGCAACAGGAGAAATTGTGAAAATCTCACCAGGTGGCCATGTAACCTTTGTTACAAAATTAGGTTTGCCGTGCAGTAAGTAAAAATATTATTTTATTTTTGTCCACTTGTAAATTCAATTTCAACATCATTACCTATATGTATATTTTTAAGGAATTTTGTATTTTTATTTATTAAATTGTAAATTCTCATACAACAGCAGATGCATATACATGCAGATGATGAGTACTAACGCCTTGTTTAATATAATTAATCAACATATATTACAAATAAATATTTCAATGTAATAATAATTGAATATATGTATATTAGTGACTATATTTCATGATAGATCAATAACTTTTTAATTATTAGTTTCTATAAAACCTAAAACGATTTCCTCACTTCCATCACTTAAGTGGAAACAAATGTTTGTATGATAGTGAATTGAAAATCCATATTATGCTTTTTTTTTTTTTTGGTAGGCTATGGCCCGTTCACACGACGCCCGTACCGTCCGGGGCGACGGAAGGGCAGCGCGTGGCCCCATAACCCACCGTATTCCCTCCCCATCGCCATTGGGCCGGCCACTGGTACCGCTTCCTTGCCTTCCGTGGCCAGCCCGGCGGATTACCCTTTCGGGTACCAACCCCCGTCAACGCCCCAGCTAACTGCCGGGGCGTCGCCCTCACGCGGTCAGCCTCTCTGCGGGTAAAGGACTATTCCCCGGTCCAGTCACCCGCGGCCTCGGCTAGGGCGGCATTAGGCGCAGACACTCGCGCCTCCGCCGCCCCACGCGCCGGCGACGGAGCGTCTCACCGAAGATGATTTCCTCTCGGAGTCGCCCCGCCGCCTCCTTCCGCGAGACAACTGTCTCGCAGAAGGCGGCGACCGCGTCCCAGTTACTGACGCTGTCGAGCATCGCCTTAGCGATGGTCGGCAGCGCCATATATAGCGCATATTATGCTAAAATATTTGCAAATTTTATTTTATTAAGTATATATATTATTTTTAATATAAAAACCCTTTGCATGCCATTTCTCTGTTTAAACATTTAACTAATTTGTTTTATACTCATAATTATTGATCTATTATTATTTATATTAAATTAATTATTTATTATTTGTTTTATACTCATAATTATTGATTATTGATTATTTGTTTTATACTCAATTATTGATCTATTATTATTTATATTAAATTGATTATTTATTATAGTTCACATGATTTTTGCCTCTGTCATTGCCCAAATCACAAAACAATCTCTTATTTATTTTTTATGAAAAATACTAATAATTTAATTAGAATTATGTAAAAATATATTGTTGACATATGGAATCGGTGGCAATCTAAGATAATCCCCTGAAAATATTCATATATGCTATTAAATACGCTCATGACAAAGTGAATTATTAAATAGCTTCCTATTTAAATTCATGTTTACCATTTATATATTCACCTTTGTAGTTTGTTGTGAGAATAAATTATCATACAATATTAGTGCAATACTCAGGTTTCAAGTATTATCATCAACAAATAATATAAATAAACTGTGTAAATGCCTCCCATTGCTCTCCCTCCCCCTCCTTAGAGGGTCTGATCTGAAATGTTATTGTCATCAAAAACAAAATTAATTAAAATCTGCGCAGTTTTCCATATAAGGGGCCGTTCAAGTATTACGTAAGCACTATAGGGGATTGAGGGGTCTCTAATTTGCTTATTTTTGATGACATGGTAGGGAGGGGGGTCTAGATGGTGATTACGTCAGCAGTAGTTATTTACTTTTTACATAATATGTGGACACCCGCACATTGTCTATGCTTTAAAACGAAACGCATTTTCGGGCATTACCACAAATATTGAATACAATTAGCTACTCGGTTAGAACTGAGTAGAGGAATTACCGAGAGCTATTCACTTGTATAAATTTCTTTCGTCAAACTATTGTTTCGTGTTAGTACGATTGACGATTTGACATGCTGGAAGTAAAGCAAATCAAGTTAATATTTGTGTTACCCTTTAAGTTTGTTTTGTTCGTAATGATTAAGATTAGAATATTTGTACTTAATACTTCGTGTTGAATACCGTATCAATAAAGTTTGTTTAAATAAATATTATGTGCGTTAAAGTCCACTATACTAAATCTATTTTCTTATTTCTAGAACTATAACTATTGCGTATGGATCATTAAAAAACACATTAATAAATCAAAAATGCATGTTTACGTTAAGCATAGGAAAGGGGAGGGGAGGGTTATTAAGAACTCTGCTTACTTTTGCTGACAAGGGGCAGGGGGGGGGGGGGTCTGTTAATCATTGCAATAATCTGCTTACGTAATACTTGAATGACCCCTAAGTGGCTTGAGCATAAATCATCATTATCATAACAGCTCATATAATTGTCCCTTGGTCGTCTTCTACGCCACGCACAGCATGATAGAGTAAAGTGAATTATGAACTTACTTCATCACCACACAACATACAATAAATCTAATCAAAAATTGCACATAGTGATTGAGATACCGACCTAATGTGCTAGTGTTGTTGGTCAATTCCTACATAGGACTATACCTTCTGCGATTCACAAATTGTAGTTTTAAGTCTGGGTGTAATATGTGTACATTAAATTGAATGTTTGTAAAGCAACATGAGGATTTATGGCCCTTAGTGCTGTTGACTTAAAAAAAAACAAAAGAATAAATCGTACAGACCATTTTGAATCAATGACTGACTTTTATGATAACCACCTTCAGTAGTATTGGCCTTGTTAGCATTTCGTAATATCATATGCATATAGCATGACATTTTTTATTAATATTATCATGAATTAATAAATATTATTTTAGGTGGATTGTCAAAAGAACATATCTGTGGAAGACCTCTTGATTTTGAAATAGATGAGAAAAGTAAAACTTTATATGTTGCCGATGCTTACCATGGTATTTGGAAAGTAGATTTGAATACAGATAATAAACAGTTGTTAGTCTCGCCTCGAGTTGAAATAAATAAACGTCAGCCAAAACTGTTTAATTCCATTGCATTAGCAGATAATGGGGACTTTTACTGGACAGACTCCAGCAGTGATTTTCACCTTAAAGATGGTGCTCTTGCTACTCTTCTCGATCCCTCAGGAAGGTAAGTCTCCTTATTGATCCACGTTCATTTCGTAATCGGATTTTATAAATAATTAAGCATATTAAATGCTAAATTTCAGTAATTTAAAGATCCACGTTTAGTTTATAAGATTTTATATTATTTCTCAAAATTATATTATGGAATATCTTCCATAATACTGAATCAATGTTTGATTTTGAAAGAATCTCCTATAGTGATGTAAAATAAATTAAATATCTTAAATATTTTCATTAAAAATACAATTTGAAACGTATACACATTTCAAAATGTCATCTCACCATCATCTTGCTTGTATATTAATTACTTGCAGTCAATGCAATGTCTTTTTATTCCAAACAACTCTATCAGATGTTATCTCTGTGTTTACTCCATGTCTTTCTATGTAATGCATCACTGAATTCATTCATCTTTTCTTTGGTCTCCCTTTACCCCTAAATTCTTCAACATTCATATTTAAAAAAGCAAATCTCCATCAATAAACTTTTAAGATCAAGTTGTGTAAATATACTATTATTAGGTTACAGTTAATATCTAATAAAACCTCTACTAATGGTATGAAGTATTTGCACTGCACTTTCAGTCAACTTTTAAATGGGGAAGGAAAATACATATTGGCTTCAGTGTGTTGATTAGAATTATCTTTTTAAACCATGTTTACTGCCTCTAATTTTCATATACATTACAACTGATGGCTCTATAGATAAGTGACCTAATTTTCATATACATTATGGCTTTAAAGATAAGTGATATGTAGCAATACATAACGCAGTGCTTGTCCCAACATTACTGTATGGAAGCGAGAGTTGGGTATGTAGAAAAGAGTATGATAGTAAAATTAATGCGGTCGAAATGCGATCTCTGCGGAAAATTTGTGGAGTTAGGCTGACCGACCGCATTCGTAACGACGACGTAAGAGAGCGAGTAGGTATGAAAGAGAGTATTGGTGTAAAGATGCGAAAGGGAATGCTCCGATAGTTCGGACATGTGGAAAGAATGCCGAACGAACGCCTGGTTAAGAAGATATACAATGCGAAAGTGGAAGGATGTAGGTACCGAGGGAGACCGAGACTAACCTACCTAGACCAGATCGGTCATGTACTGAAGGAAGGTGGAGTCAAGAGTCTCCGAAACCGGCGAGCGTGTATGAAGAGAATTATGAATGTTGAGGAAGCGAGTGAAGTATGCAGAGATAGAGTTCTCTGGCACTCTGTTCTCTCTGCCTACCCTGCAAGGGATATGGCGTGATGATGTGTATGTATGTATGTATGATATGTAGTTTTACTTACTGGAAACATATTAATAATATTCTATGTCCTTTCAGACTTTTCTACTATAATGCACTTAAAAATGAAAGTAAAGTTCTGGCTGATGAATTGTGGTTCCCAAATGGAGTTGCATTATCTCCTAACAAAGAGTTCCTAGTGGTTTCAGAGAGTTGCCGTTACAGACTCTTGAAATACTACATTGCAGGACCAAAGAAAGGACAAACTGAAGGTTTTGTTGATTTACCAGGTATGTACGATAATAATAGAAGTATATGTAGATTAACAAAAGTAGTAGATGTAGAATGAGAAGAGTAGTATATAGAATGAGGCTTGTATTGCCGAAAGAACCTCTTAACTCCCATCGCAAACTGGGCTATAGGAGCTGCTGTTGATTTTAGGTTTAGATTATTCTGGTGTTGTCATTTGCATTGGTAAATCCTACATACCCATCTCCGGTCTCAAGTATGGAGGGATGCGTAAACGTATTTTTCCACAGAGGAGAGATTACTTTGAAAATATTCAATATAAAGTATGAGAGTATTTTTTGTATTTATGAAATAGAATTGTTTTTAGAGATTTTTATCGCATTTTCGTATAATTTTGTTTTAAAGTCTCTTCGGATACAGTTTGCAGTTTCTATGTATATGGCATGCTATAAAGTGTCCCACACGCCAGAGAAACAAAATCTAATTAAAACACCATCACATTAAAACACGAAAATTATTTGATTGTCGTTCTTTTATTGTCCTCCTACCATAGCTCTGACGAATGATGAGATATCATTATAAACCGTGACATTTACATCGTCTTACAAAAGAAGTGCCATAAAACTGTCTGACTAAAGAAACATATTTAATTGTTCAATAGTGGTAGTGATAAAAAAATAACAAAATAAATTAAAGTTAATATTTTGTAACAACCTGGTTATAATGGTTGCTTTCCATTTACAACACAGAGGGACTCTGCGGTACACTGTGAAACACTGCCAAACACTGTAAAAGTTTAAATGAAACAGCCATTTAATGGCAGAGTCCTTCTGTGTTAATTAAATGGAAAGCAACCAATGTTTACATTTTAAACAAAAAGAAATCATACGGCATTCCGCATGATAATGATTGGCTAATGTAATTACGTTAGCCAATCGCAGCTTCGACTTCGTTCCACGTGGACTACTATTCCAAAACGTACCTACGCCTAGGTAGTACCTACACAATATGTAGGTTATGTCGAGTAGGTAGTCTACCGCTCGCTACATGCTGTTCTCTTACTATTTTAATTAGTAATTATTTATAATAATTTTTAGTAAAAAATATTCCAGTAAATATTTTTTTTAACCTTTTAATTGTACGAATGAATAGTAGATACTGGATACGTTAACTGAACCGCTTTTGTAAGACGACATAAATGTCACCGTGTATATTCTATTACACCTTCATCAACTGAAACTACAACAGTGTAGTCTTGCGTGGAATAGATTAAGTTACTATGCTTGCGGCAAAGCACAAAAAATATAGACTACGGGCTTGCTATTAGCAGTACTAGAAGTTGTTACTTACGCACATATACTTCGACATCAGTTGACATAAAACTTATTTAATTCATCATCATCATTCTCTTGCTCTTATCCCAACTACTTGGGGTCGACGAATATGTCCTCTTTTTCCATACAGCCCTATCAGACGTCATCTCTGTAGTCACTCCCTGTTTATACATATCATGCTTCACGCAGTCCATCCATCTTTTCTTTGGTCTCCCTTTACTCCTAAAGCCTTCAACATTCATACTCAAAACCTTTCTCGCAACATTACTTTCATCCCGTCTCACATGTCCATACCAGCTCAAACGTTCACTCCTTAACTTATCCGTCACTGGCACTACTTTCAAACATTCTCTTATACGCTCATTCCTTATCTTATCCATTCTCGTCACATCCATCTCAACATTCGCATCTCCGCTACATGTAATCGTCTCTCATCCGTCGCTTTTGTCGCCCAACATGCTGATCCATACAATGCAGCAGGTCTTATTAAAGTTTTGTAAATTTTTCCCTTTAATTTAAGGGGTACTCTGGGATCACATAATGTACCCGTGACCTGCCGCCATTTCATCCATCTATATATGTGTGTGTGTATGCCACACACACACACACACACGCACGCATATGCACACACGCACACACAACACACACAGCTTAGCGCAGAAAAAGCCATCTTTATAAAGACTGGGCCAAATTTTTATTTTTTAAATTTGCATAATAAAATTTAGAGCCATATTAATGAATTACTACGTGAAAACTAGTAGGGGAAGAGACTTAGCCTATTCTACGTATTCAAGTACCTTGGCAAAGGTTGCTAAATTAAACAACTGTACTCACAGTAATTATTTTTAATACATTCAATACATATTTTTGTATCCATTGGAAGGAGGGGTGAATAATTTCTTTATCATATAAACTTGTGTAGTACCGACAATAAACATTACGCTTATTTGTATTGCCGACCACATATCTACAATAAATGTATCCTCAAAGGCCAAATAACTATCACGCGATTTATAAGCACCATATATGTCTAACATATGTCGGCCTTTCACAATGTGTTTAAGAGTACGTGACAATGAATCTATTATGTCATTTACCTCAATATAGTACGTACTGCCATCTTCATATGTACTGGCCCATTCTAGTACTTCCTCGTTATGTTCGTTTCCTTCAGAATCTACAGCGACCACCTCTGCCTCTTTATCTTGTGGGCTACCTTTATCCTCTATCAAAATATATAAAAATACAAGCTTAGAATTAATTAAACTGTATGTATTGTCCAAACAGAATGCATAATCTCCATCCACTACTAAATCCTTTATGATAGAATCCTGTGATTTTTTATAATCAGATACCATTTTTACACCGTTGGGATTGATTATATCAAATGAAATATCCAAATCACCATGCTGACCATCCAATACTTGATAATACACTTCCATTATTTGACCAGATTTCCCTTTTTCGAAAATGCAAGTCTTTGATCCTGCATCAACTCTAAAATTAACGCTACTTTCATAAATTACAATTGGACCCGAACATTTTGAATGTAAGATCGCTAACAATACGAGAAATATTATCGAATACATGATTCCAGACAAAGTCACACTACAAATATGAATTCAATGCTGTCGTTTAGTAAATGTATTGAAAGTTTATTATTTAAACAAGTGTTAACATCATCGTTCAAAAGGTTAGCATTACATTGCATGTAACTATTATTGTTGCTTAATTGCAATTTAACTTGTTTCCTTATCATTTTATTTTAAATAGTTTTAATTTTTTTTTTAATGAGATGTATATCGAAATTATTTTTATAAAATATTAAGAAGTATGAATTATAGAAGACGATAAACAAATGGATGATAAGATAGACGAGTACCAGATTGAATGTCTGCATGACATACCTTAGCGTAGGAAGTAATGGGCGCATATAAAATAATGCACATTAATTTTAAAAAAATATTGTATATGGTTAAATAGGAATTATAATAAATACGAACTAGACACAACCCAATATTGCAATTTTAAAATAATAAAAAAGTGAGATGGAATTTTATTAACATTTTAATATTATGTGTTTTCTCAAAAAGCTGTCTTTACGGGAACAACGAACAATATGTACTTACTTACATATTCTGTAAGACTTATATTGTTTTGTACGTCTATGGTTCAGGAATTGATAATGAATATCAGAATGATTTCTGTCTACGCGAGTATTACACATTAGAAAACAAAACTATGTGTAAACATAGTTTTATTTTCTAATATGTAATACATAGAATCCGTAGTTCTTTTTTGTGTCTGTCTTTTAGCTGTTAGCCGCAGATGGCTGTCACAGCTTAACCCGGACTATTGGTGAGCGCTGAGGGCTCTTAACCCGGGGAATCCGTAGGGCTTCTATCGCGTTTATACCTATTTGATTTTTGACGGGAGGACTGACTGTCCTCCCATGACCATGAACGCTGTAAAGTGTTCGAAATGTCGGACAGATAAAAATCAAATACAAACGCGATAGAATCCGTAAAAACAGTTTTATTTTCAAGTACTTCAATAACAATAAATACATTTTGATGCCATTTCTGTAATCACTCAGGTATACCCGACAACATACGTGTGCTACCAGACGGTTCCGGAATGCTTGTGGGTCTATACATAGCGTATGACGAAGAATATCCTATGCTGTTACGATCGATGGCAAGCACACCGCATTTGAGGAAGTTCTTAGCGCGCCTTCAACGTCTTATCGAAATACCTTTCGAATATCTGAACACTGTATACCCACACGTTATATTCGAAGACATAGTGTACCACGTTAGTATAAACTGTTTTTTCACGCTTCTAATTTATTTACTTCTAACAATATATTGAATACAACTCAATTTTAAATCTGTTAAATTAACAAATAATGGTAATAATTATTAAAAACATATTTTATAGTAAAAATAAGTGCCATTTGCATTAATAAATTTAAAAATAGCTTGCTTTCTCGTCGGTGGCGTATGAATCTTGATTAAACGGCAAATTATCGCTGATCTAGAGTAATAACTATGCATCTATAGTTTATTTGCTTCTAGATGCAGCATTGATTGATATTTAAATTGTAAATAACACAAAAACGTGATATTAAAACTTGTATTAGAATTAAGGGCAGAATCAAAATGACTCATTTCTTCTATACTCGGCAATATATGACAAACTTGTTACTAAGGAAAGAGCTGACATAAATAGACAATTTAGTAAATTTCTCCCTTTTCAAAAAATAATGTCAAATAGATTTATGAGAATTTGTGTTCTCACTCTCGGTGTCATGATCATAAATGACAGTGGAACTATTTACGATCTCAGAAGCCTTGGGTTACATCGTTATGTTAACACGAACATAAAAAGTATTGATATTCACTGACAGCAAAAGTGCTCACCAGCATCTGGCACGATGCGCCTCTGGACTGCGCATCCCGTCTCACATTGGTTTGACGGGAAACGAGAAAGCCCACAGGTTGCCAAAAATGACGTCTAGATCGCGCTTAAAAATCTTTGTCTTGCCCACGCACTCTTAATTATTACAAAAGAAAAATCATTTTAATACAAAATTATTCAAAATGTGCCTCTTCGTATCCCATGTGTTAACAGTCTTGAAGTCAGTCGTAGAATAGTGGTTACTGGTCATAGGATTCGTTCCGGACACATGCCGCTGAGGTTTTGCATACCTAATGAAGAAAGCTAATTCGCCTACTTGCGAGGTCTATGCAAAATGTCCGATGTGCATTATCTTTTGGCGGAGAGTGTACGGAATGAACTTGAGAGAAAAAAATGTTGCAAAGCTCAATATAAATAAGTTAAATATGGGTGTATTTTTACAGACTTTCTGACTCTGCTAATGTCTCACGAAGCTGTAATGATAACTTGCTTAACATTTTAGAATATGTATAAGTTTATTAAGTGTATGACATGAATTATGTTCAACAGCGCCTATTAAAAAACTCAACCTCTAACTCTACTGTATTATTACAGATTGGACACTTTAAAAGTATAAAAGGCCTTATTCCACCCACAACTGGCTTGATACAAGTTGATTGGAATGGTGATATAGTGGCTGCCTACTACAACACAGATAGCTCATTAGGACAGACTAGTGATGCTATTGTGTACAATAATGAACTTCATACGGGTAGTCCACATCAAGATTTTATTGGTATTCTACCCGCACCGACACTATTGAAGAAAGCATTCGAAACAGTTAATAAAATTCAAAGTCCTAAAATAGAGGCAAAGCCACAATCTAAACCTCCGGCCGCACCGAAAGAAGTACCTAAAACGACACCTCCGCCGCCTAAGACAACTACTCCTCCTCCACCTAAGACAACGCCACCACCACCGCCTAAGACAACGCCTCCTCCACCTAAGACAACACCTCCTCCACCACCAAAGACAACGCCTCCTCCACCACCCAAGACAACGCCCTCACCTCCACCTAAGACAACACCTCCTCCTCCACCTAAGACAACATCTCCTCCACCACCTAAGGCAACGCCTCCTCCTCCACCTAAAACAACATCACCTCCTCCACCTAAGACAACGCCTCCTCCTCCGCCTAAGACAACATCACCTCCTCCACCTAAGACGACGCCACCTCCTAAAACAACCGAATCACAAAGTAAACCTGCAGATTCGAAAACACCATCACAAGCAAAAGAGCAACCTAAACCCGCTCCCAAGCCTGAAATAAAAACAACTACAGCACCACCAAAACAAACTATGCCTCCTCCTACGAAAACAACTCCCGAAACACCTCAAGGCAAATCAAAAGAACAAATTCCTATAAAAGAAGAGATTCCATCGGATACGATAAGACCGTCAAAGGAGACGTTAAAAGTAATCAAAAAGGGTGGTGTTCCCACTGAAATACCTGCCCCTAAACTGTAAGGGTGTCCATGATCTAAAGGTTATAGTATGGGGAATACAGAGTGTGGAGTCAGTTTTGAAGAATGTGAACTCTGAGCACATTTAATTGTAGAACTGAATTAGAATAATAAATTAATATTAAATACTTTATTTAGACTGACAAGCAATTCATTTTTAAAATCGATTACACAGGGTCTGATTGAAAATATATCACGTTTCATCCTCAGGGTGAATGCAGCAACTAAGTTAACTGTTAAAATGTTTTGCTTTCTTTGTTCTAAGTAAGTATTTAATAGTTTCAAACAATGGCAAAATGTGTTCCAAATGATATGGTATACAAGCTAGCATAAAATGTGCCACTGGAGAGCAGAAACGTAATTATCTTTTAAAAGAGAATTTTTAATAAATTCACCACCGGTTTTTGTTTTTCAAGTTATAAAATAATTGTTTTGCATTGGTACTGAAGTTCCATTTTCACTTTTTTTCTTTTGAAATCTTTTATTTTCCAAATATATCTATAGCCTTGTCAGACCTAATTTGATACGCAGACTGATTGCCGATTTCTAAGATCGCAGCTCCTGATAACTAAGGTCATGATCATAGATAATTGTTGGCTTAAATTTGACGCACTTGAAGTTCGCGTTCTGGACCTTAGTCTCAAGTTTTCATTGATCCAGAACTGATTTAAGACAAAATAAATCTTTTCCACATATATCTATAGCCTTGTCAGACCTAATTTGATACGCAGACTGATTGCCGATTTCTAAGATCGCAGCTCCTGATAACCAAGGTCATGATCACAGATAATTGTTGGCTTAAATTTAACGCACTAAATTGACGATGAATCTCTCCGTTCGTTCATTCGAGTTTCGCAGGTTTACCCCTGAACGGTTTCACGTACTCTTGAACTCTCTCTTCAAAGTTCTTTTCAACTTTCCCTCACGGTACTTGTTCGCTATCGGTCTCGCGGTAATAAGTTCGAGTTCTGGACCTTAGTCTCGAGTTTTCATTGATCCAGATCTGATTTAAGGCAAAATAAGTGATTTATTAATATATCAATGCCATCAAACTATAATCTAAGGAACTTCTTTGATGATAAAAAAAATTAAGTATTCAAAATGCGTGGGTACTGTATCTGTGATAGACTCGTGTATCATTTTGATAGGAAATCTGCTCTGCAATGGAACATTCATGTATCTCAAAGTACTCACATTTAAGGGAACAAAATTTAACGTTTATAATTCTAGAATTTGTTGTTAGGTTGTGGTTGTTAACATAGTATTTGATTAATGCTTCTCAAGTCGAAAGAGATTTTTAATATTTAACAAAATATAAATACTAACGGGTCGGCAGCTGCGTAAACTTATATAATAAATATTTGGGTTTTATGGTTATAATGAATCTTATACAAAAGGTATAAAAATTGATTCGTAACATATATGGTATGTGGGTCATTTTTACTTTGATTCTGTGGGTTATTTCCTTTCCTGAAACTCTTTAATTTTTGAAATCCATACTCTATATATTTAATAATATACAATTATGAAAATGTGAACAAGTAGACTTTGAATATAGTTATTTTTATAATAACATGGGAGTTTTACCAATTGATTTCTAAAGCTTTTGACGGTCCCTTCATGCTGGAAATTTGGCTTGACAATTATCGTGATGTTTAGGACCTTTTAGACACAGATAATGTTTATTTGATTCATATTCATATCTCCCTTACAATATGATACACTTTTCGAATTGAGAGGCAATACTAGTTTAGTAAGTTTTATTTCAAGAAGATCTCTCAAAATGAACCATTTGAAATAAAATTACGAAGTTTGGTTATATATTATAAAAGTTAATTAAATAATATTCTATTCATAAGATCTGCAAATTGCATTTATATTGTTTGGTTTTAGTAATATCGTTCAAATCATTCCAAAATTTATCCCTTTTAGTATTATAGGATAGTAGTAAATGCTCATTTAAATCTGTTCGCCTAAAAGTCTATTTGTTTGGGTAGTTATAGAAAGGTTAATTATTTTGAATGTTATTTCCTAATATTTTAAATGTGTTGTTTAAATGTTTTATATTATAATACTTTTAGTATTTAATATTCTTTATTTATATATTAATATGGAAATAATTATAAATATATTTTAAAAAAATATTGATATAACTAGTTACAAGTTTTTAAAACAATATTTTTTGTAGTTTTAGATTTATTTTTTTTGTTTCCATTATGTTAATTACTATTACAAATTGGACCAATTTTGATTTTTATACACAATTTTTATTTGAAAAAAAGAACAAATTAAGATTTAAAGAAGGATATTGCATTTTATTATTATAAAAATTCCATTTACAAAATTTTAAATTACAAAATTAAAATATAATAATTAATGCAAAATTGTTCTTATTATAATCATTTTGTTACATTTTATTATGCCGTTATATTGTTACACTGATAGTTCTAGTAGTTACCAATCTCCACTTAGTGCAATATCGTGAATGTGAATAAAAAAAATATACAAATGTTTCGCAGACGACGATATTTATTACAAAGATTTTTTGTGGCCGAACGCAAAAATGATCATTAACTGATTTTTATTGAGATAAATTATGCACAATTAAGAGGGTGTGCGCTCTTCAAGCAAACCAACTCTAAGGAGCTTCGCTCTCGCTATGATCCGATTTAAACTTTTAAGCTACAAGGAACGTACGTCGTTCTGTGAAATATCTTATTGTATTTACATTTTAATACCATAGAGGTATGCATATGATTTTATATTAATATAATTGTACTCCTGTTCTTCAAACCACATGTCATTGATAGGCACGCCATGTTATATGTAAAAGGCATGGTGCCTTACTTTTAAAGATAGTGTACTTGCAATAAAATTAGTGTATCGTTAATGGCTAAGGCTCCAATATCGAGTATAGCAAAAATTATGTTTAGTCAAAAAAGTTAACGTCTTATATATTCGATATAAAACATTTTTTACGCATTTTATCGCGTTTGTAGTTGATTGGACTGTGTGACTACAGTACCGTGACCATCAACATTGTAAAGTGTTCGAAACAGACAATTAAAAATCAAAAAGAAACGCAATAAAATCCGAAAAAATATTTCTATTTCAAAAGTTACATCATTGGACAAAGTCCTCCTACTTGTAAAGAACCGAATCGAAACTAAATATTTCATTTTTTTTTTAATTCATATCACAAAATTCGAGTGAATTCTAATCAAGTCTTTAGTCCATTGTCGCATTTTATTAATATAGTCCAATATTGAAGTCATAGTATTTGAAATAAAGTACACACATCTTTACATGTTTTGAAAGTGTAGCCCAGCAATATTGGACTTATAAGTGAGCAATATATTAGGTATATTTTATAACATATGTACGTTTATATATTAAAAAATAAAATAATAAATTGTATTTTATTACTCTAACATGGCTAAGCTAAAGAATGTACCCATATTACGTGACATGTTCAAGAGAGAGGGCTATTCAAAAATACTGCTTGATTAACAAATGAGATGTCGTTGGTAGAATCGTCTTAATGCTATTATCTTGACCATGCGCTAGTCAAGATAATATAGGCTACATCCCTTTCACTAAATTGGCTTCTAGTGATTAAAGTCCTGTGTTAATAACACTAGCTTGAATCTGTTCTTAATTAAAGGCTATATTTTAACACAATTAAATATGTCAAAGCCTGCTGCTTTTAATCAATGAAAAAACAATGTTTTATTACTGTCTTAGGGGGCTATTAATTAATTACGTAAGAGGAAATTGGGGTAAGAAAACCCATGCCCTTATCTTGAGGGGAGAGGGGTAAAACCTATTACGTAATATTTTACAAGTTAAATCTTACAGACGCTGAATGATTTTCTTCATTCCGTAATGTGCATTTCAATTTACATTTTATTTTACTGTTTACTAAAATTTTAAAATATTAAACACGTTCATTTTTATCCATTTTTAATGTCATGTGGTGTGCCGTACAATTCATCCTCCTACCGGTGATGAAGATGCAGAGTGAATAGAAGATAAGTTGCCATATGGCAAGAACTTCATATGAAGTTCTATCTAACCAAAGAGTAAATTTATATCAATTGAACTGCATCTGATGAGTTACCAATTGTTTCCGATTGGACAACATGACCTACTCATCATCTCAGCCCACGTATGTTCCACTGTTGGGCTCGGGCCTCCTCCATAATGGGAAGGAAATTGACCTACTATACCGCGCTGGTCAGACGTGTTGGTATAGGGTTTTATTTGGAGTTTTCCTTCACTTGACTTATTATTCAATAAAAATCGGTTATGTGCAATTTAAAAATAACATTTGGTATGACATCTGTGTAGTGTCAGAATAAGAATATAACTCGTCACCTTCTAACTTAACCAATGTGTCAAGTCAAATCATTTTATTATGCATAAGTCCCATGAGAGCACTTACATTTACATATTGTCAATTTTAGATCATTTTTAAAATTAATCTATCGTCAGATCATAAAGCGGCCACAAACTGAGAAGAGCCGGCAAGAAACTCAGCGGACTCGTCATTTATTTGTTTTCATCAAAATGATTGGATACATGTTGTCTATATGAGCGCCAGCGAAAGTGTATATTGTAAAAGACGACCTCATTATAGGCTTGCTTTTAGGGGCCGTCCATTAATCACGTGAGGTTTGAAATGGAGGGGGGGTGTGTTTGACAAAAATCCCAAGGGGAGCGGGGTTTAGTGAGATATCACGTGTATTTATTTTTTCGTCGAACGCTGAGATTTCTAAACTGAAAAGCCGTTGCCAGACAACGAACGAAGTCGTTTAAAGTAGAGGATCTGTATAAAGACCTTTTTGCGAAGTATAAAAAAACAAAAACCGAGGATATAATGGGGTACTTCTATGTAGGTAGGTACTAAAATTCATGTGATGTTAGTCGGGGAGGGGGTCATAGTCTTAAACCTCACCAGGTATCACCAAGAGGGAGGGGGGGGGGGGGGGTAAAATGCTAAAAAAACGGTCACGTGATTAATGGACGCCCCCTTATCCTAATTACTTAGGGTCGACGTAATATGTCCTTCTATATATTCACATCAGACTTCATCATTGTGGTCACTCCCTGTCTATCCATATCATGTTTCAAACAGTCCATTCATCTTTTTCCTAGTCCTCCTTTACCCTAAAACTTCGAAAGAATTGAGAGGCAAGTTTAAACATTCATATTTAAATTTTCATCACATGTCCATACTATGTCAAGCATATACTTACAAGTAAGCAATGATGACTTTCTCCTTAACTTTTTCGTCACTGGTATCATTTTCAAACTGCATCTAATACGTTCATAACTTATTGAAGTGAAACTTTTTTATCGACGTATGGGAGAAATTTTATATTATTGTAACGTTTTTCTGTTACGCGCCATCTTTATTTCTAAGTATTTTTTTTCCGTTACGCGTCATATTTATTTTGAAGTGAAACTTCTTTGCGTGCATGAGGGTAAATTTTTTACAGATGAAACGCGACACGAGTTATATTATTGGTTGATGTATGTAAACGAGATTTAAAAATTAGTTTGCCAAAGTTTTACTTCTGATATGTGTAGGTACTTTGTACGTACGCACAATTTTTTTATCCATTCTAGTCACACCTAGAGGATTCGATCCCGGGATCCCGGTCATATTTTAGTCTCGAAATTTTCGGGATCAAATTGAATTAATCCCGGGATTTTCGGGATTGATGATTTTTTTTAATTAATCAATAAAAATGTGCGTGAGACGAAACGCACTTACCTTGATATAACGTTTTAGCAGCCACCTTGTTTACACGGCTGATTTTACTTAGAATACACATATTATTAATTGATTAATACTAATTAATTTCATTTGTTTTTGTTAACGACCGGATTATGCGTAAAAGTGTGTAAAAATTTCTGCTTCACTTCGTGTAAGTATTGATATTTTTCTGTTAATTAGTGATAATCATCATTAATAGTGGTAGGACCACGCTGTTGACAGTTCTCTGTCTGCAGCCGTGGGCCGGTCCGTCCGGGGTAGTATCACACTCTCGCAGAAGATCGACGTATGAGTAATAGCAATGTGCTATTTATTGCACTTCGTTCGGTGAGCAAGAGCGCCGGAAGCCCAATTGGGTGGGTTTGGAGTTTATATTGGTAGGCAGCGCCCTAGTTATACACTTGGTATTACAAAGGTCTATGGGCGGCAGTGACACTTACGATCAGGTGTGCTGCTTGCTCGTTTGCCACCATTAGCAATAAAAAAAAATTAAAAAGCAAAAATGCATTAATGATTTAATTTTCGTGGTTTAAATAAGTAATCTATAAAGTTTCTGGCCAATTTAATTTAAAATGTAAGTACCCATAAACATAAGCGGAAAGAAGTTGATTTTTTGAAGTTTATTGTTGGTTTCATAAATTATTTACAGAAGTGCCTAGTTTGTTCATTTTATAAGAAGAAAATTTATAAAAAAAAAGTATAATTTTATTTAACTGCCTTATTGGAGATTTAAAACTTAAACATTCTACATACATACGTACCAACACGCCATGTCCCTTGCAGGGTAGGCAAAGAGAACAGAGTGCCAGAGAACTCTATCCTTGCATACTTCACTCGCTTCTTCAACATTCCTAATTCTCTTCATAAACGCTCGCCGGTTTCGGCGACTCTTGACTCCACCTTCCTTCAGTACATGACCGATCTGGTCTAGGTAGGTTAGTCTCGGTCCCTCCCGGTACCTACATCCTTTCACTTTCGCATTGTATATCTTCTGAACCAGGCGTTCGTTCGGCATTCTTTCCACATGTCCGAACCATCGGAGCATTCCCTTTCGCATCTTTACACCAACTTCCATATCTACTCGCTCTCTTACGTCGTCGTTACGAATGCGGTCGGTCAGCCTAACTCCACAGATTTTCCGAAGAGATCGCATTTCGACCGAATTAATTTTACTTTCATACTCTTTTCTGCATACCCAACTCTCGCTTCCATACAGTAATGTTGGGACAAACACTGTGTTATGTAGGTATTGCTACACGTGCCTTCTGGCTGAGGTGGTGGCTACCGAGAAGTTGCCCCAACACTTCGTTCACTCTATTTCCCGCATTCACTCTTCGCTTTATATCAGTGGTGTACCTTCCATCTCGGCTAAATCCACATCCAAGATATACAAATTCATCCACTTGTTCCAGTACATCATTACCTATTGTTACTCTTACATCCATTTTCCGTATGGTGACGGAGTAAGAATGCTATTCACCGCCCCATATCTTGCCCGTGGGTGATCGTACGAGACGACTAAGGGATATAAAGCGCGCATAACATCTATGCGAGAGAAGGAAAACTCGAAACAAAACCCTATACTAACACGTCTGACCAGCGCGGTATAGTAGGTTAATTGCCGTTCTATTACGGAGGAGGCCCAAGCCCAACAGTGGGACATTCATGGGCTGTGATGATGATGATGTTCTGGCTTCATCTTCTAAACTAAATATTCTATGTCCTCAAAAATTGATATTGATATGTTTACTGACTTTTTGTTACCATTTACCATTACCAATAGAATCCCGGGATTAACTGTAGATAATCCCGACATCCCGGGATTAGAAAAATCGACCGGGATCGCATACTCTAGTCACACCACACATCCATCTCAAAATTCGCATCTGCGTTACATGGAGTCATATCCATCACTTTTGCTGCCCAACTTACTTATCCATACAGTACAGCAGGCCTTATTAAGCATTCGTAAATTTTACCCTCTAATTAAGAGAGTACTCGTGAAACGTAAAAGGCGACTAAGGAATATAATGTGCAAGAGAAGGAAACTAGATATAAAACCCTACATCAGCAGGTCTAACCAGTGTGACCATCCAAATGTGGAGGAAGATTAAGCCCTATAGTAGAATGTGTGAGCTGATAAGAATAAATTGATAAATAAATTGCCTAAGTAACATTTTCTTAAAATATAGATGTCATAAAGTCTCTCTTTAAAAAATTCTCGTATAAATACAAAAATGTAAATAAAAAATTAAAACAAAAAAAAACGATCGCAACTCTGGAACAGCCGTATGTAATTTGAGGTCAAGGTGTCTATCAATATAATGAAACAATCTGTAATGTTTAATTTCATTTTACTTCTTTCAAGGAGATATTAGGAAGGTTATTTTTTACAATAAGTATGATTATACAGAGGTGACAATAAAAAAAATCAATTCATTCTAATGCGAAAGAGCACAATTACATTCAATAAATTATGAAAAAACTTAATTAATGGAATGTTAAAAATAATAGTAAATATTTGTAATAATATGGAAAGAAAAATAATTGTAATAGATGCAAATAACTAGAAGAATTTTAGAGGTCTCATGTAGTTTTTATTTCGATATACGCATTTTAGATCGCCTAATATCAATGACCATAGGAGAAATATAAGGATTGATACTTAGTCCTATTTATAATTCATTATCTTCAATAAATATTACTATGTACATTGAAAATATTAATGCTATTGGTAATATTAATGCTATTAGTAATATAGTTTATTGCATATTCAATTTTCATTTACCACCTAATATCTACACAATTATTTTCCAATATCTGATATATCCACGAAGGTGAACCCAAAGCCTCAAGGCACTTAAGCGTACACTCATAACAATATTCGTAAAAAAAAATAAACTGTTTAAAACCATATTCAATTGTTTAAAACTGTATATAAACCATTTAAAACGATCAAATACTTGATTACTAAGAAAGAATGCTGTGATTTACAACATATGAGAAACTGTCATGTTTTTTGGTGGGTGTAATCTATGTCTTGTTTATATTTCTATGGTCAGCGTTGTGTTGGTCAACTGTCCCGAGTAGCAAATAATACCCGGGCAGCGTAGAAATATGGTTACTCACAAAACATAAAAAAAAATTAGAAAAAATACACATACAGTTAAAAACCTATTTCGAAGTATTGGCGGAAACGTGAAACCGTTATGTCGTCTTCTTGTGTATCTATCTTAGTTTTTTAACGTTATATTAAATAATTTTGATGGCATTTTATTTGGGATGCAAGCAAGTATTGGGACGTAAGAAATATTATTTCGACGCTAACAACAATGAGCTCGTATTAGTAGCTAATTACTATTACAAAAAATAATAAACTTATTTCTGTGCTTCCTGGAGTGACAAATATTAAATATCAACAGTTGTAACCCGTTTTAAAATGGTTTTAAACAAAAATAATGGTTTATCTATACTCGTAACACAAACATTAACACAATACGATTAAAATAATCAACTAAAAATCAATAAAACAAACAGTTGTTAAAATTTATCGATTTTTTGCAATAAATATATCGATTATGTTATCTGGCATGTACAAATTGAGCGTTCACCATATAATCATTACATTGGACAATTCACAATTTGGCATTAGTGCCCTACCGCAACATCGTATAAACTTGATTCATCGAGTTTTATCATCACTATACTACACTAAACGTAACGTATATTGTTTAGTTCGTAACAGATGTTTTGTCACAATTGTAATATCTGTTAAATGTTGATCTAGCTAAATAAGTGAGCAAGGCGGTGGCTAAATAAATACTTGTTCCGCCGCCAGCGCGTCCGCAAACGGCTTGACGACACAACGCGTGGCGAAGTAGAATATAAGCCCAAATGTTATAGAGATGGGCAGCGCTGGAAGCGCTTTCTTCAATATCGCTAGTAGTAATAGCGTGAGGCACAGACCCTGTGGAAAGCAAAATGATTATATTTTTTTAAAGATAGTCTCACACTTTTCATTACAAAGAGTTATAAGAACGCACTTAGATGTTGGCCGACATGTATCTTTTTATTATGCATGTTGCCGTGGCAAAACTGCATACTTCACGTTTGTTTTTTTAAGGAAAACACACAAGCATCAACCTGTTTTTAACCGCAGCACTCGTCTTCAATCATAATATCGCAAAATTTTGGCAATAGTTTTAGGACCGGTCGCCTGACTGACAGCAAACGCCCTTGGGAAATTAATTATTAACCAAACAGCATTAGATAGAGTCGGCCCAGGTAAACGTAAAGCTTTTAGTTATGTTTTACAACAACCACGAGCAATGTATAGCAGCATGCTTAGCAGTATTCGTAACCATGCATCCCAATATTATCAGTTATATATAAAACAAAGAAAATTTAGTATAATTCCTACCAAGGATTTCAATTATGTTGTGTGGGTGTCGGCTATGAATACTACCAACCCTAACATTCCTCACTGGTGACACAAACGACGACTAGTAGGCCAAGCGCCGGGTTTTTTTTTTGCAACGTACGGGACCTGGTATTTTTTTTTTTGGGAATATGTTCAAGGTCGTCCCCTGAATGTAAATCCAAGTGGGCGCGGCGGGGGAGGGTTCACTTCTGCCGCCATCTTGGCAAACACGTTTTATTGAATATCTCGCGAACCGCGCATCGTACGACAAAAATTGCAGAGATCATTATTGTAGATAATAATATTTGCCATCTTTTTTATTTGAAACTTTTTTGTATAACGCATAGGTTTTTAATTATAGCGAATCAAACTTTTTACAATATGGTTTTTACTAAATATTTATTTAATGGTCAATGATAAATTAAAAATAATGGTAACTGAATTGTAGAGCATGAAATTACCTATAAATTTTATAAGAAATTTTTTCTCGTAGCATTTATAGTATAAGAGCTGCAGCTTAGTAAAACTTGCACCTCGTACATTATCAGTGGCAATATTGCTCGCTGTATATGAAAACCATTTCATAACGCATAAAATGGCATAAAGTGTTCAAAAAAATGTCAATACAGCTGTGCAGCAAATCAATTAAAATTATAAATAATGTGGAGAACAACTAATAATTTGTCGATCTTTATTGTTACTTAAAACGGTATCATCATAAAAGATTGTCTATGTAGCAAAAAACAATAGTACATCCCGCTACATCATAAGAATTGTAATAGTTATTATTTTTGTATCTCCATTTATTCACGGGATCTTCCGTAGGTAAGATACCCGGTCCTTTGGTAGGCTTACATGGGGATATGGATCCAACACGCAGAGGCCTTTAGAGAAATTTAATCTGAATATTGGAATGGGACACCTACCGATGACATTCCACGTCTGCACATAACATACGTGGACTGCCAGCGGTAAGTGTAAAACTATTGTGTGATTATGGTAGCTAATATCTGATTATGGGAGTGGGTGCTTAGTGGACTGGTTCATCTTAAATCTATGAATTTTTAACTGTCGTCTGCCTTCAAACCCATATTGAGAGATGAACGGTGGCAGACGGTGACTCGCCAACTCACTGAATGGGCCCCCTAAACAGTCGCCACAGGCACACAAGCCATACGGGCAACAGGGGGCAACATTGGTGCAAGTGGCTAGGGGTGTCGAGCGGTGCGGCGCCGGTTTCACCATTGAGTCTGTGATAAACAGAGCCATGGTTTCCCCGTAGTTATGCCCTTGAAAATGACACTTCCACCCCCGAGCATATAGCTCTGGCGACCCCTCTCTGACCAACTGTTTAAGGCAAGCCAGAGCTGAGAGTCCTTCGGGCACTCTTCGGTTTCCACTCTAGCCAGCCAATGAAGGCCAGCTGGAGACGAGGCCCTGATCGACTCTCTAGAGTATTCGGGACCGCAGTGTCGCCACTTACATTCAGCTCGCCACAAGCTGCCCTGCGGTTTATTGGCTTGCCTGTAAATCTTGTGATACATTTTTTTTTTTATATCGAAAGAACTTAGGAAGCCGTATAATGTTCCTCCGAGTTTTGCGTTAGCCTCATGGTGAGGTAACGACTGGCCCGGAGGTTTTATGTTTTATTATTATTTTTATTATTATGTATCGCCAATTGTTATCGAAATCACTAAAATGAAAAGAAGTTTACGAATGTTACTTCAAAAAAACGGAAAAAACATTTGTTTACACAAACAAAAAGTGGCGCATTATTTTACGGGGGGAGTCTTATTTTTTTCGATGTCGAGGGAAGACACTCATCGTCTTGTGGATCTATCTCTTCTGCCTCCGCCATATCCGAAGGAGACGAATCAAAGGTTGGGTCTTCGGTTGGGATGGCATCTAATATGTCTGGCACGTTGTCGCATGTTTGGCCGCTGCAATTGGAGCAAATAATCGAACATTTGAGAACAGCTTTTTGGCATCCCCAGGCAGCTCCGCAATTTTGGTGCATTTGCACGATATTATTTGCAACAAACTCGACGGTGCAGGAGCCATAGCAGTTCGAATTGGTTCAAGCCCTTGTGCAGTTCGCTTCTAACCCCATTTTTCAGCGTCGTGATAAAATCCAAGTCAAGTTTGAACCTGGTGGTACACTCTGAAAGAATGGTAGCGTGCCGTATCTTGTGTTGGAGGTAGAAGTGATAAATTCAACCTTGTCTTGCTCGCCAATTTCCCAAAGCATTTGTAGCGAAGCGAGTTAATAGAGACTTCCGATTTTGTAAAACGGTTGGGATTTATACCTGAATACTGTTGGAATGTTAAGAGGGAGAAATTCCGAACGACCCGAAATATATACTACAACTTATAGGGACATAATTGAATATACAGCATTATAATCTCATTTACAGTGTTATAGCTCTTAAACTATAAATGCTACGAGAAAAAGTTTCTTATAAAATTTATAGGTAATTTCATGCTCTACAATTCGGTTACCATTATTTTTAATTTATCATTGACCATTAAATAAATATTTAGTAAAAACCATATTGTAAAAAGTTTGATTCGCTATAATTAAAAACCTATGTGTTATACAAAAAAAAAGTTTCAAATAAAAAAGATGGCAAATATTATTATCTACAATAATGATCTCTACAATTTTTGTCGTACGATGCGCGATTCGCGAGATATTCAATAAAACGTGTTTGCCAAGATGGCGGCTGAAGTGAACAACCCCCCGCCGCGCCCACTTGGATTTACAATCAGGGGACAACCTTGAACATATTCCAAAAAAAAAATACCAGGTCCCGTACGTTGCATTACCAGCCTATTTTTTGCTACGGCGCTTGGATTATAGGAGCTTAAGCACTGACGTCTTTTATGATGTTAACATCCACCTGCATCAATTCCATTTTACACCGTCTGATCAACAATTACACTGAAGGGTTAAGAACAGGGGCAAGAGTCTAGTTATAAAACTATTGCCAAAGCTTTTGTAATATGTAGGATGGAAAAAGAGTGCATATTATGTTGATACCAAATAATCGGGATAATAAGAAAATGATGATGATAGATTTTAATTATTTACATCCATACATACATACATATCATCACGCCATATCCCTTGCAGGGTAGGCAGAGAGAACAGAGTGCCAGAGAACTCTATCCTTGCATACTTCACTCGCTTCTTCAACATTCATAATTCTCTTCATACACGCTCGCCGGTTTCGGAGACTCTTGACTCCACCTTCGTTCAGCACGTGAGCAATCTGGTCTAGGTAGGTTAGTCTCGGTCTCCCCCGGTAGCTATATCCTTCCACTTTCGCATTGTATATCTTCTTAACCAAACGTTCGTTCGGCATTCTTTCCACATGTCCGAACCATCGGAGCATTCCCTTTCGCATCTTTACACCAATACTCTCTTTCATACCTACTCGCTCTCTTACGTCGTCGTTGCGAATGCGGTCGGTCAGCCTAACTCCACAGATTTTCCGTAGAGATCGTATTTCGACCGCATTAATTTTGCTTTCATGCTCTTTTCTGCATACCCAACTCTCGCTTCCAAATAGTAATGTTGGGACAAGCACAGCGTTATGTATTGCTACACGTACCTTCTGGCTGAGGTGGTGGCTACCGAAAAGTTGCCCCAACGCTCCGTTCACTCTATTTCCCGCATTCACTCTTCGCTCTATATCAGTGGTGTACCTTCCATCTCGGCTAAATCCACATCCAAGATATACAAATTCATCCACTTGCTCTAGTACATCATTACCTATTGTTACTCTTACATCTGCTCTGGTTTTATCTCTTTCAAAGACCATTATTTTGGTTTTGCTCACATTCACGCGTAGACCCCTTTTCTTACAATCTTCTGTCATTGTGTCGACTAGGGTCTGCAGGTCAGTCGCTGACTGTGCCAGCAGGACTGCATCATCTGCATAAAGCAGAGCAGTGACCACTGAGTCGCCCATCTGGACTCCCACATTCATATCGTTCAACCTTTGGAGACATTTATCCAGATATGTAATTTGATTTAATTATTTAGCTTGTCTAAACTAATCTAAAACGTCATCTATCATATATTGCAATACCGTTGTATATACTTACAATTAAAATAGCTACAAAACACGCAAGTGTCGTATTCCAGTCACCATACGAGCTGGCTTTGCCAACCAGTACGCTATAAAATATGAAGTCACCCAAACCGAGCTTCACACCCTCTGTGGAATTAACAAAATTAGATTTAATATTAATCTAAGAAACATTTAAATTCATCTCAGTACCGTACACCATTACTAAGTATGGAAATAAAATAAAATAATTTAATGTTGGTACAATTAAGTGGTCTTATGGCCTACGGAAATTTTTTCTAGACAACCTTGAAGACATATAAAGACATGAAAAATATGTATCTTAAGACATATACGGGATATTGACTTGCTTATCCCCCTGGTCAAATAAGTTGCTGGTTGATACATTTTATTTTTTGTTATTACACTTATGGACAAGAATTTTATAGCGCCTTATTTTTACTCTGTCACCACGCGAACAATACAACTTATCTAATTATGTCAGTCTTTTACCATATCTATGAGAAAGAAAGTAGATGATATTGACGAATTATACTTTTATACTTAAAATAATTTATAATCCAACCAATATTATAAAAACGAATGTGAATCTGTTTGCTCTCACACTTAAAACACTAATCTGATTTCATCAATAGAATGCTGCTACTAATGGAATGAAGCTACATTTTCAGCGAATAAATAAAAATAAAAAATATTTTTATTTTATTTTATATAAGTAGTTTGAGAAGTTGTATATACTGACTCTCTTCGTCGTTGTCGAGTGGCGAGGTGGGTGGCATTCGCGGGGGCGCAGTCGAAGATGGCCGGTCGGCGGGGCGGTCACGTTCAAGGCGCGTGGTGTATCGAGGCGGTTCTGCGCTGTCAACGCGCATTCGTCGCTGATGCGAAGCACGCGCATGCCACGCCTCGTCGAAGCCAGCAGCTTCACCACCCGGGCTAGCGACGCGAGACCTTGCCTCTGCACCCTCTGTACAACAATCACAAATATATCAAGTCCAGGAGCGGACAAAGAGCTTCACTAATCGTTTTGTTTGGCAGAAGATCCAGTCGGTGTACTAAGTCTTACAAGAGTGTGCCATCCATACGTCTGGCGATCACTTAGGCGGATTTTACTATTGCCACGGGCAAGTATGATGTAGTGACATTGTGGTCTTAACCCATCAATACAAGTAAATTCTTTTTTTTTACATGTTATGGACTGGACACACGCCATCCATGGAAGGGCGGCGCGTGGCTCCATATGCCACCGGATTCCCTCCCCATCGCCATTGGGCCGGCCACTGGTACCGCTTCCTTGACATCCGTGCCAGCCCAGCGGGTTTTCCTTTTGGGTACCAACCCTATATGTAAACTCTATATAATATATACGAATATATAACTGGTATTCTTTATTTTTTGACGTGTTTACAATTGTTAGCCGCACAGAAAGGCTTTGACAACTTGGCCCGAACTACCCATTGAGCGTGAGGGCTCTCAACTTGATGAAATTAGGTTAAGCGATGGATGGATGGAATTAGGGATGGCGAAGCTGTGGGATACGGACCTCAGCTTAGGATGACGCTAGAGTCAAAATGGTTGTTCCTCTTGTTTGGATTATTGACTGGACTAACGACGCGGTGCTGCACCTCGACGGCCAGGTCGGCGGATATTTATGTTTTTGACTTGCAAGCCGTTTAGCCTGTTAGTTAAGCGAATGTAATGTCATCATCAGTCTCGTTAAATAAATGTTAGGGGCGACTTTTTCTTCTTAGACCATGTAAATGTCATCTTCACTTGACTGAAATTGTTTTACTACACCACTTTGGGCAAACATGTTTGATAATTATAGTTTTTCCTTCTTTCTCTGTTATCTATTACCTAAATTAATCGATTTTTACGATAACCACGGCCGGCAAAGGCGGTGGTAGCTATTTTCTGTATGTCGCGAAATAACAACAATTCGTAAATAAAAAAATTTCTATAGCCAATTACGTCACACAACAGGAGTGAAAATGGTCTACAATTCTACGCGGAGCACATGATCCGCATTGGGTTTTGTTTCGGATTATCCTTAAGATCCTTCTTTCGCAGTATGTTATCTGCTTATATCATTACTCGACCTTTAAGACATCCCGCGAGAAAAGGAGTAGCGCTGAATTGTATTCTTACACCAAGAAAGTTTACGTTGTGACCTCATGAGTTATAGGCGTGAAATCTCCGGTAGGAACGCTCAGGAGAATCGAAAAAAAAAAATACTAAAGAATAAACATAAAACGTAAAAAGCGGGAGATGGAATAAGGGGAACGGACCGTGCGGATTGAGAGGGCGCAGCTCGCGTGAGCGCTGCTCACCTTCCCGCGCGTCTCCGGCACCCCCGCTCGCGCCCGACGGGCTCGTCGCCGCCAGGCAGTACATCACAGTCGCTAAAAGAAAACAAAATTCAATAGTAAGCTACGTATATAATCATTATCATTCATCATCATCGTCCTGCGTCCCATTATCCCAATTACTTGGGGAAGGCACATTATTTACTCTTCATTCATCGTACATATTGCAAAGGTTTTGGCAATAATTTTATGACCGTCCGTCTGCCTTGCTTGACGTCAACCCTGCTTAGGAATGTAATTGTTAACCAGACCATCAGATGCAATTGGTCCAGATCTATTTCAAGCTCTCAGTTGTCTTGTACGACACCCACGATCTTATGATATTACTAAATGTTAACATGGGAGGAAGAAGTCCACTACACTCGACATTAATTACCCTATTTAAACCATTATGCCACCCGTCTCTTATGCACATATCTGTGCGTGTCGTATGCTATCTTAGTGTTTATTATAAGCACTTTTATTATATAAAACTATTGTAATAATATTTATAACTTTATATTTATTTCCCTAATATTTGGATAATATTACAGGTTGATATAGACTAAAATAGAACGATATTAAGAGAATATTTTCAATAAAACTACACTAGTCTTTGGCACAACCTAAATAACTTTTTCGAAGGGACGGAAAGGCAGCGTGGGTCCTCCATCTGCCAATTGAAAAGCCAATCAGAACTAAACCTTGAATTCGTTACTATACCTAGTGTAAATATTATACACACCATTATCAGAGATCAGATAAATATTAGAAAATATGACAAGGGATCAGATAAATATTAGAAAATATTTTAAAAATTTCCATTCAGTACTCACATGAATATATTAAAGCTGGGAATATTGGTTCGTTTCGTTCTTGCGCAGTTTCTACCAGTATTCTCAGTGGACCTTTTGGTGTCAGCACAGCTATCAAGTCTGAAAGAGGGAACCATCGTGAACATATGAGCAACGTCAACTCATACCGAAGACTGACGATTAGAATCGATGTCTCTGTTTAGTATTTACTAGAAAACCCAACCTGTTGGTTTGTAGAAATCGATATATTGCAGCGCCGCCTGGTGGCGAGTTATATCAATGGGGATAGCATATAAACTTTCTTCATGAAAAAAAATACATATATTAATTTTCATAATGATTAGTCGAATAGTTTCTGAGTTTACCAATGTCATATATATAAACATACTCTTTTATAGATATAAATATGTTTAGTATTTATTCATCGAAAATGAATGGGTCCTTTAGACACGGTCCTTTAGACAAAAACTTTAACAAAAGTTCGGGATATATTCCCGTGTGTGAAATAAATTTACTAAATCTTCAAAATAAAACTTGAACAATAATTTAAATGAAGATGATAATAATTGATTTACATATTTCATACGGTCCTCTTTTCTAGAACGCTAAATATGAAAGCTATTAAATTGAAAATTCTTATCTCTGTGTATACTCCGGGTGGTCACCCACAAGAGAGAAGTTGGTTAAAAATAATTAAAATATAGATCACGTAATATGACTACGTTCGTTATCGAGTTTTAATTTTATTTTTACTATCTCGGTATTTCGAGTAGTTAGGTATTAGTATGTCAATACTCCCCGATCTTAAAATGTAATGACAAAAATAGTGATTTCTAATGTTTACGCGAGCATTAAACATTTGAAATAAAACTAGTATTTTTAGTTTTTTTTTTTTCTGTATGTCATGTCATAGTTGTTAACCTCAGATGGCTATGACAACTTTACCCGGACTGTGGGTGAGCCGCTGAGGGCTCTCAACCCGAACTATTTTTAGGGATTCTATCGCATTTAAAATTGATTTTTAAATCCCTGACATTTCGAACACTTTATAGCGTTCATGGTCACGCGAGAATATTATATTTCAAACGCAAAAATACTTTTATTTTTCATAGATAGATCATTCCAAAGTCCATTTATTAACTTAAGTAAGGGAACAGCTATTGTAAAGATTTAAGTTTGTTAGAAAGGATTTTCACAGAAACATAATAAATAAAATAATAATAATGATAATCACCCCATATTGATATTACAGCGAGAACAGCCCACGTCGTCCATTCTGGTAGATACTTTATGAAGACAAGTGCCATTAAAGCTGCGATAAATATCAGATACGCCTGCTGCAGCCTCAATGGTCCTTTCCAATGAATTACAATCATGCCCACCACACCAAAGTTCCACATCACAAATATTAATGTTATATAGTCCATTGGTATATTATAGGCACGTAATGCTTCCCTGTAATACAAACAAACTATTTAAGATGTTTCTTCAACCTTTCCGTGTGGTGATGGAGTGAGAATACAATTTACCACCCCCTATCTTACCCATGGGCGATCGTAAGAAACGACTAAGGGATAAAAAATGCATATAACATCTATACAAGATGATCTATGAAGGAAAAAAAGAAGGAAAGCTCGAAACGTAACCCTATACCGACACGCCTGACCAGCGTGGTGTGGTAAGTCAATTTCCCTTCCATTATGGAAGAGGCTCGAGCACTACAGTGGGACATATGAGCTGAGATAATTCTAGCTAATCTCTGAAATCACATTCCTTTTAAGTGAAACACACATGTTGGACCAAGGGAATCCAATTTGACATCGGATACATTTTCTTAGGCATTATCCAAAGACAGGGTAGGTAGTTCGTTTTAACATACAAAAATCAATAATCACCAAGAGGGTAAGAAGAAAGTGACAATAGTTATTGCCGTGTGGAAAAGAATACAATTACCTTATCTTGGCCGAGGGTATCAAAAAGACCACTAAGGAATATAACTTACATATCAAAGCTATGCAAGAAGAGGAAAACTCAAAATAACCCTATGCCAACTCGTCTGACCGGCGTGGTATAGTATGTTAATTTCTCTCCTATTGTGGAGGAGGCTTAAGCATAACGTAGGACACATACGAGCCGAAATGATAAAGCATGGTCGTAGCATATCCACGTCATTTTTTACTAGAATGTTTAGAGCTTATTATCCCCTCTACTGGCCATAATTTTAGACATCATATATAACATTAGGCCATGGCTAATATGAGCCAAGTACCAATGAAAAATGTTACAAAAAATAGGGAATATTTCTTTTGAGAGATTGCATTGTGTGCTGTGCATTATACGTGCCTACGACTCACCCTTTAATCATCTCTCCCTTACGTGATACAGACTAAGATGCACAAGTCGTCTAGAAAATATTAAATGATACTTACTCTATATACAAATAAGAGAACAAAAACAGCAACATAAGTGATGAGAGTATGAGCCAGCCATGTATAATCTTGTAACATCTTTTCTTGTACAGAACTATGAGCAAAACTGTCATTAATGCTATAACACACAGTAGGATCATTGAGTTAGCTATAGCGTTCCATACTTTTGTAACAGCATATGGACTCTCTTCATGAAATGGTGTATATGCTCTGAAAAAAAAAATAGTAAAACGAAAGTCAATTATTGTAAGATGGGTATTGTTCCAATATCATAACTTATACTATTTTTTTATTAGTTTACATAATAAAAATATAAACAAATTTGAAATATTAAATCATCATCAACATTCAGCCTGTCGCTGTCCACTGTTGGACATAGGCCTCTCCAATAAATGAGGGCATAGTGCTATAACCACCACTCTTGGCAGGCGGGGGTTGGCGATCGCAGTAAGGTGTTATATACATCTCGCAAAAATTAAAGAAACAAAAAAATTTTCGAAATTTTTTGGCAATTTTCAACAGGCTGTATTTCAATGAAAAATGGTCGTACAGAAAATAAAAAAACATAGCTTTGCAAGCTTGAAGACTCTAGTTTGCGAATTTTTTGGTTAAAATTTTTTAGAGCACCGGTAATCATGCGATTCTTGAATAAAGCACAAAGAAAAAAATTTCTAAATTTTTTACATTTTTTTTTTCGTTCTACGGACATGGAAAAATTTTTTCGACCTAGACTAATGCATAGGTCGTATAGCCTGTTTATTCAGCTTCAATTTGCTTTTTGCAAGAGTCAGATACGACCATTTGTCTTCGAGATATCGAATTTTGAATGCAAAAGGATCCTTTTTTACTCAACTGCCGATATCTCTGAAACTACTGGTCGCCCAGCGAGCGGACAGGGGGTTTCGTTTTCTCCAGAAAATTTCCGATAAAAAAGTCTGTCATGGTTGGTTGGAAAAAAAAATTTTCCACCTGAAACGTTAACGTGAAAAAAGAGCAAACAAATGCCATTTTCCCTTTTTTTGGTTAATCGACTGTATTTTCGACAATATTAGGAGAAATGCATAGGTTAGAAGAAAATTTTACTGTCTAATGTACCCCAAAGGCCCCCCTAAATCGGTAGATTGATTGGTTCAGCGATTTCCCTGGACCGACCCCCTGTCCGCTCGCTGGGCGACCAGTAGTTTCAGAGATATCGGCAGTTGAGTGAAAAAGGATCCTTTTGCATTCAAAATTCGATATCTCGAAGACAAATGGTCGTATCTGACTCTTGCAAAAAGCAAATTGAAGCTGAATAAACAGGCTATACGAACTATGCATTAGTCTAGGTCGAAAAAAAATTTCCATGTCCGTAGTGCGAAAAAAAAAATTTAAAAAATTTAGAATTTTTTTTCTTTGTGCTTTATTCAAGAATCGCATGATTACCGGTGCTCTAAAAAATTTTTAACCAAACAATTCGCAAACTAGAGTCTTCAAGCTTGAAAGGCTATGTTTTTTTTATTTTCTGTATGACCATTTTTCATTGAAATACAGCCTGTTGAAAATTGCCAAAAAATCTCGAAAATTTTTTTGTTCCTTTAATTTTTGCGCGAAGTGTATGTTCCCTAGGAGAGAACAGCTGCCAACTATCCTGGTGAGCCCCTTACCTGATTTTTACAATTCCCGCGTAAGTTTGTTTGGCGACAATTGTATTCGTAAACCATCGGCAAACAGTTATTAAATATTATATACATACATACATATCAACACGCCATATCCCTTGCAGGGTAGGCAGAGAGAATTATTAAATATTGATACATATTAACATAAGATACTTACAAATAAACATCCTTAACTGAATAGAAGTTGATTGAAGATATTGTGGCAACAACAACAAGCATGCACAAGGTGACAGGCACAAACAGCTTTATAACATGACGCGCGCCATATTTGAGTTCCAATTCTTCAATCTGGGGCTCTGATGGTGGAGCCGGTGGTGGGACACTGGCTCCTGAAGTACTGGGTGCACCCGATGCATTGCCTTCCGTTTGCTCAACACTCTAAAATCGACAATAGTAAATATATGTATAATATATGTAATGCTAAAACCTTTCATGACAAACACAAACACACAAATACCAGATTTCCTACTTCATCATCATCATCATCACAGCCCATAAAAGTCCCACTGTTGGGCTCGGGCCTCCTCGAAGATTGATCTACTATACCGCGTTGGCCAGACGTGTTGGTATAGGGTTTTGTTTCGAGTTTTCCTTCTCTCACATAGATGTTATATGCGCTTTATATCCCTTAGCGGTCTCTTACGATCACCCACAGGTAATATATGGGGTGGTGAATAGTGGTCTTACTCCGTCACCACACAGAAAAACTTCCTACTTATATAAGTTTATTTTAGTATATTCTCTTTTGTGACATAACGGTTTTTTCTTAAGGACAGAGACCACCCAAGCGATCTGTTTTAATTATTCCTTATGTTATGTATCCTATATGTGATAGTGCGAACCTGGTGAGCCGTCACACAGGTTTATCCTAGTACAGACACCAGCTCCTCACAAAGGCTCCAAATACAGTATACAGTATATAGTATGAGGGTTGTTGTTGTTGTTACTAATTGAAAGGTAAAGGAAAGGTTTGACATTAATTTGTTTGTCGCACCTAGGCAATCGTAAAAAATGTCTTTAATTAATAATGATCATATTTAAGAAAATTAAGAAATAAAATCTATTATAGCGGGTTTTGCAACTAACATGTCATTTTAGAGGATTTTGAAACTGAATAGTCATGTTATAGGGGATTTTGCAACTAACACATATTACTTAGTGAGCCTACTGGGCCTAGGAATGTAAAATTTCCACAGGGTTTCCTTTTATAACATGTACGAGTACTAAGGATTTTAGAAATTCCACCCCGAAAGGGGTAAAAACAATGTATAACCAAAACTACAGGTACTGGGGAAGGGAAATTTAACACACAACTTCCTTTACACTTGACATATACAAGCATAAATAAAGAATTTGTAAATTCTCCCCTTAAGGGAAGTGTATTGAAGAAACTACTAAGGCTAGAAACATACATTTTTCATATATGGCTTTCTTTTATGATGTATATATATGGAAGCACTAAAAGCGGTTTTTTGGGTGAGAAGCATATAACTGAAAATACTGGTCCTGAATGTGAAATTTTGCACATGGTTTCCTTTTTTATCATGCATGTGAGCACATCCATTGCTTTCAAATTAAGTACAAATACTCTTCTTTAAAAATAAATAAAAACTAGTTTTAGAATTTTTTAATTTCATCCTCTAAGATTTATATTTCTCCTCAAACGCTATGAATTTTACCAGCCCTTTGCCCTTGGATATAATAAAAATTACTAATATCTAAACACTGACATATACCAGCTTCATCTAATACTGTCTGGTGATCAATTACATTCCTAAGGAGGGTTGACATCAATAAAGCAACCAATCATATAACCATTGCTAAAATTTTAGTAATATGTATGATGTGAGTATATATTATTTCAACTACAAGTGATTAGGTTAAGAGAAAGATGATTACAATGATGACTTATTTGAATAAGTCTTTAATTAAAAATTAACACAATGAGTACTAGACAGTGTCTTACTAATGTAATGTAGACTCACTACAAAAAGGAATTCTGAAATATATTCTAAAAATTACCCACTTGGAGACAATATTCCTCACAACAGCACATCCTTGACTATACAAATTTGAGGATTCCTTTTTATCAGCATAGAACATAATGAAAATGATATTTAATTTGGAGATCACATAATTTCTATAAGGACAAAGTAGTGAAAAAAAGCTAGTAGATCTTATAATGTTTACAATTCTGATTTTAATCAGTATAATATTTGAGATATTTCTTTTTTTATTTACACTGCTACAAAATACTCAATGTATTTACATAGCAATAGGGCTATTTATAGTATTTGGAAACTGTCCCTTAAGTCAATACAATTTAACAATAATACAGGACAATGCTGTATAAAACACAAAGCAACTTCCTGTTAGACAAAACTAAAATAATATATGTGACCTTTCTTGATACAGCATTACATTAAAGTACATATTTTGATTATATACTGATATATTAACATATATGTAAAATACCTAGATATATTTTTCATTAACAGCAACTTCTAAATTATTAATATTATTTCTAACAAAATAATATAATAGCAGGATATAAACTTAGTTTAGATTACACAGATACAAAGATAATAACTATTAAAATTTAAGAAGAATTTTTGTTTTACGTCATTTATTTACATGTAATAGTAAACACTCAACAAACGTACATAATTCGTCATCGGAAATAGTCAATGAGCGTAGGAAGAAAGTTTAGTCATAAGTTTAGTAATAGCACTATGGAAACATTCTGATAAAACAATATATTCATAACAATTAGAATACTTACACCATATGTGCGCTGAGTTTCGGATTTTGTTTTCCGTTTTCTTGCTATCCTTTCAGCAATCTCCCTATCGGGGCGAGCTTCTGCTATGTGGCCGTCCATGAGTGCTGTGTGCTCCGTCACCTCCTCTCTATCATTACCGGTATCACTCATTCATCAATCCTTTGAAACGCCGACATCTCGTATAACACTGTTATTATTAAAACGCAAATAGTCTACTTATGATTAAAATAAAATATAACGCTTTCCTGCAGCTATACGCGCTTTGCTTTGGACAAATTTCAATTTTTTATTATCTTTCACTCTTGGGTAGAGCACAGACTACAATTAAATTAATCATCTCACTCGTAACAGTATTGACTTAGCTGGGGACAATGTACGGTTTCAGATGTGTTTTTAATAATAATTATTTAGTTAATGGGGCTAACATGCTGGTGGTTCAAAGTTTGCGGTAATATAAAGAGAAAACAGATTGAATGCTTATTATTCGTCTATAGACTCCACTGAGTGGAACTGATATATTCTTGGTTTACAGGAACATTAAACGAACCTATCAGGAAGGAAAACAGAAACATAACTAAACTATCTATCAGTGTAACTCTTCTACCGCTTAAGTCGCATTAAAATGATACAGTAGATAAGTTATTTTCGCCAAAAAAAAATAGTCACACTTTTTGACAAATCGAAATTTAATTTTAGCCTCAAAGCTTGTTTCACAAGTAGGTAGATCGTGACGTCAGCTAACTCTACACTGTTTCCAGGAGCTCCTAAGCTAGAGTACAAGCTATGGCAATATCACAAACAATATAAATCGTTCCTTGAATTGAAACACATCGAGTATGTTCGTTCTAGCTAGCAGTTCTGCTAGCCCAGAGAGATAGCATAGCAAACTCTGAAATCAGAATCGAAGAGTATCACATCCTACTTTTTATTTGAACTGGCTGCATTCCGTTCAATCTGTAGTATACAATCTATATGTTCCTTGGTCTTAGTATGTACACAAAGTATGTACCTATGTTCTTTTATAATATAATTTTGTTATAACTAGCTTGCACTTTAAATTATAATGCGAATTATATTAACAAGTTTTTTTTATATAGAATATAGACATCAGCACTCAAACATTATGTTACATCATTTTAATAAACCTATAATACCAGCATTACATGATGACCCTGCCAGTGAAGTCCTCAGCAGACTATACATGTTAGGAATAAGTGTGACTTTTCATGAACGATATTTGCCGTTTCATGGTTGAGAAAGATGACGTCTTCTTAAATCAAAATGCATCGGGAAGAAACAACGATACCACACCAAAGAACATCGGAGACCACGTGCAGAGAATATTGATTTTTCGCCAGTACAGTTTTTAATAGATTAGCCGATTTTTGTTTGTGTCTGAAGCAATATTCTTTTTTTTAATAGAGGGCGAAGGTTTCTATCTACATATCGTTAAAGTGTTAGACAGGGTCTAGTAATAGCTATATATTATAGCAATCTTACGGACAGACTAGAATCGTTCGAAAGACTTTAAGTCACTCAATGTATACCTACTCCACAGGCTCTTTCACGGGGAGTGCTCTGAGAAACATTATGTACCACCGTCATCTTTTTATCATTATAGCACTCGACATCGTAACAGGGTTCATCCATTTCACCTGGAAACGTTACGGTCGTCAACTGTACGTTTTCAGCGATCATTTTTTCCACACAGTGCAAGATTTAGAACTGCCTGCTGATGTGTTGCCTGAACGTTACCTATGACATGTCTTTCTCTAAACGCGTTTTGAGAATGGGTACTTTCTTCACGGTAGGCAGTGTCTAATTAGCTGCGTCCTGGTATTGTAAAGGTCCATGAGCGGCAGTATAACTGACTATTAGGTGTGCTACAGAATCTGGCGGTTTATAATTTTGTCCATTACTTTGGCGGACATGGATGTTATCGCAATGGCCCTGTAATTCGATGGATCCGACCGATCTTCCTTTTATGAATCGGGTGAACATATATAGGCTACCTGCCACGAAGATGGAATCCTATTAGTATTGTAGGAAAGTCGGTATAGACCCGTGAGGACGGGGGTCAACTCAGGGGCGCACATGGCAACCTCTGCCAGTCCAATCTCCCACAGATTGGACTGGCAGCTAGGTTGTCTTGGGCAGTTTGGAGAGTGACCAGAATGCACGTGTCTTTTACAAAGCACAGGTTCATCCACACATACAGTTCACATCTCAAAGTGCGCGCGCTCAAATATCAGCTCGACCCAATCGAGTCTCTAAAACAGTGCTTTTCGAATTATTGTTGACGACTGATGGGGGAGAGCGGCACGGTACTGGCGCAACGTAGTGGGCTGGGGCGACTCGATGTCGAACGACTCGCACGCATGAACACCACGCGCAAAACGTTTAAGTACCTACCCATGCAACAACTCTATTATTTTGTCTTTTTGCTAATATTTAATTAACTTAATTGCTAATATCGGTCCAGTATCCGGTATACTGGTACCGGATAGGGTGAAAGTTTAATGACGCCAGATTACCGGAATGCAATCCCTAGTACCAATGCGCTTCAATCGCAGCCCAATCTTTCTGGCTGGGTTTGGGCTTTTCATTGGTAGGCCTAGCTATACCCGGCGGAGAAGTACTGTTGGCGGTGTCGTTGGACATCACCAACGCATTCTATCATTAGTCTATCATTCACCTACATCAGAGGCGCTTCGATTACATGGGGTGCCCTTGTATCCGAGGCGGCTGGTGGCAGATTATTTGGAGGGGCGCAGTGCCCTCTGCGCGGGTCCCTCAGGGGACATTGTACGGACGCCCATGACATGCGGTGTTCCACAGGGGTCCGACTGGGCGTTGAGAGGGAGTCTAGGGGCTGAGCTTGATATGCTATGCTGATGACACGCTCGTCACAGACCGAGGCAGGACACTCGAAGTGGCGACGAGGCTGGTCAATCTCGGCACCGAGGAGATGGTCAGGAGGATCTACGCGCTGGGGCTCAGGGTGGCCCTAAATATGTCGGAGGCCCTTTTGTTCCATGGACCCCGCATAAGGCCGCCTATCGGCGCTTCGATAGTCGTCAACTCCATCCACATCAGTAACCAAGCCCTTATGTAGTATTTGGGCGTGGTGCTCGACGGGCGTTGGTGGTTCCGGGCGCATTTCCGCAGAATTGCTCCCCGGCTGGTCGCCGCAGCGTTCGCCCTATCACGACTTATGCCGAACGTGGGCGGACCCAGCTTTGAAGGCCTTACCTTTTTTTGCCGATGGCTGTATGCGGAGGTGATCCGCTCAATGGCCATGTACGGCGCACCCTTGTGGGCGAGGTCTCTGACCGTCCTACTCAGGGCTTTCCTGTGGCGCCCACAGAGAGCCATGGCGGTCAGAGCCATCCGCGGGTACCGCACGGTGTTGACCGAGACGGCATGTGCATTGGCCGGAACACCCCCATGGGACCTGGAGGCGGAGATGCTCTCCGATCTCTACCTGCAGGTTACCTTAATGCGCATGTGCCACCGCCGACGCCCCGGGCGGCACATGCGCGAATATATGCGCGTGATGCCGCCTTAGCCGAGGCATCGGGTGATCGGAGCGGGGACTAGTCCGGTCAACCGAAGTGAGGCCACCGCGTGAGGACCTACTCAAGAGTGACCCGTGAGGGTAAACCGTCGGGCGGGCCACCGAAGACAAAGATCGGGTACTGGTGGCCCGCTCGCACGGCGAAGAGTGGTGCTTGCAGAGTGGGTCTATGGGGTTGCGCGCCACCTCTTCCGTCGCCCCAGACCGTTTTGGCGGGGCGCGGCCACCTCCATACTCCACTGCAAGAAAAAAAAAGGTCTAGCTATAGCCCTAGTATTGCAAAAGTCCATGGGCGGCAGTAATACTTACTATCAGGTGCGCTACTTGCTCATTGGCTACATAAGCGATAAAAAAAAAAGTATCTTACGGATGGATTGGGATCGTTGGAGCGGGGAAGAGACTTTGACACAGAGTATCCTTCTGTGTGCTCTATCAACTCTTTAATGTTGAGTGTTCCGAGCAGCTGTTTAACTTGGTAGCAATGTCTGCCGTTGAAACCGCAGTAGGGTTTATTCATATAACCTGGAAACGATATAGGTACACTATTGTACGTCTTCAGTGTTAATTTCTTCCACACAGGTGCAGGTTCTGGAATGAACTAGATATTTCCAGAACGTTGACATGTTATTATTTAAACAGGGTTGAAGAACAGCTCATTTCTCATGGCAGGTATTTTGATTGTGCCAGTGGTATTGCTGAGGTCTATGATTAGCAGTGGCCACTAACTATCACTATTAAGTTTTAAATTATAAGGCATAACCTGTAGTCCTATATAACTAGCAGTGATTTGAATATCCTATATTTAAAGGTGGTACTAGCCAATTGCAACATCGTGAATCGTGAAATTTTATATTGCTCTTGGCATGGACTCACATTTTGCGTCACAGCTATTCAAGTGGAAAACAGTTTATACTACCAAAGAAACTTAAACTTACAATATGACTGTCAAAAACACCCTTTAAACATGCGGAAAGAAAAAAAAAATAGCGTTCGAATTGAGAACCTTCTCCTTTTTGGAAGTCGGTTAATAAAAGAAAATCTTGGCGTCTACCTTTAATAATGATTAAAAAATCTTTTAATAATTAAGAACACTGATCTTTATTTTATGGAAACACATAATTTACTGTCATTTGCCACCCATTAAACTATTCATTCCACTAGATCCTTGTTGCAATTGCCTCATCATATTGTGTAATCCGGTCATGCCGCCCATCTGTTGAAGAATACGTGGATCCATCATCTTGGCCATCTGTTGATTCAATTTCACCATTTGTGTCTGGTTAACATTTTTAGCCATGTCACCGCCTTTAAATAATCCTTTTATACCACCCATCTTCTTTACAACAGCTGCAAACTTAGTATACTGAGCAATCAAATCTTTTACATCTCTCTCGGTTACTCCAGCGCCCTGTGCCACTCGTGTTATTCTGGTGGGTTGTTTAGAAAAAAGTTTCGCGCCGTCACGATGGTCAAGCTCACCTTCGTTCATTGAATCCATTATAGTCATAAGCCTTTTCAGCTTAGCCATTGACTCTTGCTCACTTCCTTTTGACATTAAATCTTGAGAGAAGCCTGGAATCATACCCTGAAAGTAAAATACATTATTTACTAAATAGTATATACATATATACTTTAACATCCTTGTGGTGAGGAAGTAGAAAGACAAATCACCATCCCTTGCTTGTCCATTAATTTTGTAGGAGACAACTAAGTAATAAAAGTAGATACCATCACTGCAAGAAAACTCACTCGAAATAAAGGCCTATATCAACCCACCTTACCAACGTATTATAGTAGATCAAATCGCGAACCCTTGCAGATGAGGCTCGTCCTCAACAGGATATCTATTAATTCCACATGTCTCTGCTAAGAAGATCAAGCAGAATAACTTCAATGAGAAGAATAAAAGCAACATTTGAAATGACGTTTCGCAAACGTAAGCAGGTGTGCATCTAGACACAAAACTCCACTTCCAGAAAATTCGCCATAACTAGATAATTGTGCTTATTTATTATTTTATTTTTATTTATTGAAGTGGAAACTTCTTTTGGCGCACCGCACACACATTTTTTCGTAGGCTGTAAGTAAGACTGATCCGTCACACTCTGAGGTGAAAGGCTCAATCGGGTGAACTCGGGGACCGCCGAGTGTACCCGAGCGAGAAAGATACGTAGTAAAGTCAGTTGCTCTTCACTGATATGTTTACTATATTCAATATACATTGAATATAGCATAACATGGAATAATTGTTATTATTAGTTATTATCAATTATTCAATAGTTTTACTAGTTAATTTTTTATGGCTCGCTATGATATGGTTACACCCATACATGAGGATGTATGGGTGTAGAGAGGTCTGTGGCACAACTTTTTTTTTATTTTTTTGTAGTAGTATTTTTTTTTCTTAGCTTTAAGTTTTCACTTCTGTCGGCAGTCCACACAATTGCTTTGTTTTTTGTGTGTGTTTAGCTGTTAGCCGCAGATGGCTTTCACAGCTTGACCCGGACTATAGGTGAGTGCTGAGGGCTCTCAACCCGGTATGTGTTTATATATTGATGATAACTATCAGCCTTAAAAGCTTTACTTGAGACCAAATTCTTTCGAAGGGATCATTATCGACAAGAGTGAAGTGTACTAAATTTTTAAATACTGTTTATCTTTTCTAATTTCGTGCCGGTTTCAAAAGAATGGATGTGTTCAACTAATAACCTATTTTCATTATGTACATACAATGATCCATATGAAATAAAACTATTTTTATGGCTTTCATGGCGTTCGTATGATTTGTGCTTTCATATTTCGGTTAGAAATTATGTTTTATTTAATGTATGTAATACTCCTTACATGAGTAACACATCAGCAATCATCATACATTTTTATACACCAGATTAACCAACTGATTAACAACTGCTTATTTGTTATATAAAAAAAGCAAATAATATACTTACCATAATCTGTGAAAACGGACCCATTTTCATGATATTTTGGAACTGTTCATACATAGCCCTTAATGTAAACTGTCCGTGTTTAAGTTTCTCTAACAATTCATCATTATCATCAAGTTTGAGCTCATTAACCTTATCTAAAAGACCCTCAATATCTCCCATACCCAATAGTTTATTAATAAAAGGTTTGGTCTTGAATGGTTCTAAGTCATCAATATGTTCTCCTGTACCTATGAAGATGATTGGACTTTCTGTTGCGGCCACACTGAAAAATATATTTAAAAGCTTAGTTATCCTTTAAGAAACCACTAATTTACCCAAACGGCGCGACCTAACTGTTGTTGTGCAATCTTTTTGGTGTAATTCTCATAAAATCTGAAAAGCCGTGACTCGATTGGGTCTGATAAAACCTAAACTAATCTACACTTTACTACAAATATGTCTACTTTATATGTGTACATACACTACCGTCCAAAAGTTTGGAAGCAGCAAGGTAAAATCGAATAAAACCAAACTAAGTCATTTAAATTTAAATGTATTGATAAAAAAATAAAGAACAAACAGAAACTTAAACAAAATAAAAAAATAATATACAATGGTAAATTAGATTAAATTTTAGCTTCATCAAAGTGTCCACCTTTCTCCTTTATAATCTTCTCACATATTCTGGGCATTCTATTAATCAATTTTTTAAAATAATCTTTATCTAATTTGTTCCATTCGTTCTCTAATAGCTGCCACAAATGTTCTGAGCTCGTAGGACAACGACTTTTCACCCTCCTGTCAAGTTCATCCCAAACAAGTTCAATGGGAGAAAGATCAGGGGATTGAGATGGCCATTGCATGATGTTTAAAATGTTTTCAGCTTTTTTCTTGTTTAAAAAGTTCTGGCACAATTTAGACGAATGCTTAGGATCATTATCCTGTTGAAAAATGAATCCAGAACCAATGAGACTTAGTCCACTGGGTATGGCAGAATCTTGGAGAATTTTTAAATAGCCTTCCTTGTTTAATTTTCCGGTTATCCTCACAAGATTGCCGGGTTTACTGTTGCCAAAACACCCCCAAACCATGACATTACCACCACCATGTTTGATGGTAGGCACTGTACATGCCTCTGAAGCCCTCTCTTCTTTTGACCGGCGTACAAAGACACGTCTATTGGATCCGAAAATCTGAAATTTTGATTCGTCACTCCAAAGGACATTTTCCCATTGTTCTATAGTCCAGTTTTTATGCGCTTTTGCCCATTCTAGTCTATTTTTCTTATGTCGATTTGTTAGTTTGGGTTTTTTAGCAGCAACACATCCTCTTAATCCCGCAGACAGTAAGCGTCTTTTAACAGTAGTTGTTGAAATGGGTGTTTCTCGCGTATCATTCAGAGCTGCAGTGATCTGTGGTGCAGTTAAGCGTCGATTCCGTTTAGAAAGAACTCTAATGAAGTTGTCCTCTTGATTTGTTGTGGATTTGGGCCTACCAGATCTCTTTCTATCTTCATTTTTCCCCGTTTCTTGTTTTCTAGCAAGGGTATAGTGGACACCTTTACAAGAAATTCCGAGCCTTTCTGCGATTTGACGTTCACTGTATCCTTCCTCGCGTAGAGTGCAAATAGCGCTTCGCTGTTCAAGCGTGATTTGCTTGCGTTTTGCCATTTTCAGAAGAAAAAATACGGTCAAAGTAGTAGCCGATATCTTTCGAATACAGACAATGTTAATATCACAACTTTCACGTGCCAATGCTCAAGTGCGACTGAATAAGGTCTAAAAAAGTTAAAACCAGCAAACATTATCAATAAAACTACACCATTGCATAGGATAAAGTAGCCGACGGATTAAGTCATAAAACACGTGTTTCGTCAATATTAAGGAATTCCATAAAACTTGATGAATGTAGGATAATAATCCTTTTGTGTTTGTGTAGACAGTCGTAAAAGGTTGTAAAACTTAAGATTATTGCTAATTTTTACCGCTATTAGTCGGCATTTATTTGTTTTGTTTGAAAACAGGTGTGCTTCCAAACTTTTGGACGGTAGTGTATGTATTTTGCTAAGTTGTGTGGTAGCGGCTACGAATACTACCAACCCTTACTTAGCTCATGGATGTCGCAAAAGATGACTAAGAGTCTTATAACGACCTGGGCAAACTCCATCTGATGCCGTTTGGTCAACGATTATATTCCCAAGGGGGGTTGACGTCTGGCATGCGGTTTTACAATATGTACTATGAAAAAAAAGTACATATTGTATCGACCTCAAGTAATTGGGATAAGGGGACGTCCATTATTCACGTGATCTTTTTTTTAGCATTTTTAATCCCCCTCCCCCTTGATGATACGTGGTGAGGTTTAAGACTATGAAGGTTTAGGACTTTGTGATTTTTGTCAGACAACTCCCCCCCCCCCTTTCAAACCTCACGTGATTAATGGACGTCCTCTAATAGTAGGCGAATGATGATGATGTATTTTGCTCACATATTGGTTAGATCTAAATAATATCATAGTAATAAAATATATGAGCAGGGACAGATTCCCGCATTTCAAATCCCTGATAACTTCTACCATATTTATTTTATCATATATTAATGATATGCTGTAAAGAGTAATTTTAATGTTTCACGTATTTTAAAGTAAAATTATTTAATTGGATAAGATTGATAATTGATTTATACGTGTATTGTTAAAAAGTTATATAACTTTTTATATATATATACTACTATACAGCATATGCTGTATCGTTAAAAAAGGCTTCCTAAATAACTCATTACTTTTTGTAATGGTGTAAAGATAAACATGGATACTTTGGATAACCCATTATAGGTTCCACACCCCCTTAGGAGATAGACATATAGGTACTATAGCGGAATTTTTTGTAAATCTTTTTAAATATACAGGGTGGAAATGGACCGCTCCCGAAAATAAAGACAGGTAACCCAACTAGTCCTACTTGTAATGATAGGCTAATAAAAAATCGATACGGATAAAAAAAATTTTTTTTTTCACTGCGATGTTAAGTTTTTTCATATTCCATCGTATTAGAACAGTGCCATATAACGATAATTCCATAAAAAATACGTAACTTTACTCAGATCTATTCAAAATTCACGATCATATGTTCAAGAGTTCAACGACCTCGCGTGGTGAAAAAAAAAATGTCTTTCATTCGTATCGATTTTTTTTCTAGCCTATCATATCACAAGTAGGATTAGTAGGGCCACCTGTCTTTGTTTTCGGGAGCGGTCCACTTCCACCCTGTATATAATTTCGTAATATGTATATAATTCTGATATATAAGATTTAGCCAGCCAGCATTTGCAATGTAAACACATAAAGATGTTTTTTACAGCATCACATTACAAATCTTTTAAATTCTCGACTTTTCTCCAATGTAATATGTATGTATAATATGTTGTCCATTGATGAAAATTGTATTATTTATTATCTATTGCGTAGTTTCAAAGATTTAAGCGTTTAGACAACGACGACTTTGTTTTATACAATGTATAGATATACAGGGTGGAAGTGGACCGCTCCCGAAAACAAAGACAGGGGACTCTACTAGTCGTACTTGTAATTATAGACTAGAAAAAAAATCGCAAGGATGAAAAAAAAATTTTTTTTCGCCACGCGTGATCGTGAGTTTTGAATAGATGTCGTCTTTTCTCATCTGAGTAAAGTTAAGTATTTTTTATGGAATTATCGTTACATGGCACTAATACGACGTCCTAATACGATGGAATAAAAAAAAATTAAAAATCGTTATAAGAAAAAAAAAATTTTTTTTCATCCGAATCGATTTTTTTTCTAGCCTATCATTACAAGTAGGACTAGCAGGGTCACCTGTCTTTATTTTCGGGAGCGGTCCAATTCCATCCTGTATACATGTGTAAATAAGGGGGGTCCATTAATTACGCGAGGAATTTTTGAGGATTTTTTGATCCACCCTCCCCCTTTGGTGAGATGTCGTAAGATTTTTATCGATCCCCTCTCCCCCTTCCATATTCTCACGTGAGATTTTTCAAAACTTGTACCTGGGTATAAAGGTATTTTACTTTCATTTAACTTAATTTTAACGCAGTTTTACATCAATATAAGCTAAAAAAATTACGTGATATTTGCCAAGACCCCCTCTTCCCCAAGTCAGATTTACTAAGATTCGGCTCAACCCCCTCCCCTCTGAATACCTCACGTAATTAATGGACGCCCCTAACTAGTTGCGTTGTGAGGCAGTAAAGTGAAAAACGACTAAGGAGTGCAAGCAGATAACATTACTCTAAAAGAAAGATATGTTGAAGCAAAACCCTATGCCATCTGGTATAGTTAGTCAATTTCTCTCCCACTGTAGAGGTGGCCTGGAGCCCAATAGCGGATGTATATTAGCTGAGATGATGATATAGACATATATAGTTGATCTAATCTTATAAATCTATGTAATTTATAAATACAAAGGACAGTATACTCACGCCGATAATGCACCACCACCCTTAGCATGACCATCCAATTTGGTTATAATAACTGAACCAATGTCTACTTTTTCTTTGAAAGCTTTAGCTTGACCCTCGCAAGCCTGACCAATTGTTGCATCCATCACGAAAATAATATTGTCAGGTTTCTATAAATTAATATTGCAATAATGATTTACATAAAAAATAAAGCCAAACTTTTTAATTAGGTGTGTACAAGTTTGCAATATGGCTGAGGGAGGACAAGAAACTTATTTAAAGACCTTAGGCAGTCCTATTACATGTCAATTAAATGACTTAACTCTTTGCAATGTAGCTGAGGGAGGACTAGAAACTTATTTAAAGACCTTAGGCAGTCCTATTACATGTCAATTAAATGACTTAACTCTTTGCAATGTAGCTGAGGGAGGACTAGAAACTTATTTAAAGACCTTAGGCAGTCCTATTACATGTCAATTAAATGACTTAACTCTTTGCAATGTAGCTGAGGGAGGACTAGAAACTTATTTAAAGACCTTAGGCAGTCCTATTACATGTCAATTAAATGACTTAACTCTTTGCAATGTAGCTGAGGGAGGACTAGAAACTTATTTAAAGACCTTAGGCAGTCCTATTACATGTCAATTAAATGACTTAACTCTTTGCAATGTAGCTGAGGGAGGACTAGAAACTTATTTAAAGACCTTAGGCAGTCCTATTACATGTCAATTAAATGATTTAACTCTTTGCAATGTAGCTGAGGGAGGACTAGAAACTTATTTAAAGACCTTAGGCAGTCCTATTACATGTCAATTAAATGACTTAACTCTTTGCATTGTAGCTGAGGGAGGACTAGAAACTTATTTAAAGACCTTAGGCAGTCCTATTACATGTCAATTAAATGACTTAACTCTTTGCAATGTAGCTGAGGGAGGACTAGAAACTTATTTAAAGACCTTAGGCAGTCCTATTACATGTCAATTAAATGACTTAACTCTTTGCAATGTAGCTGAGGGAGGACTAGAAACTTATTTAAAGACCTTAGGCAGTCCTATTACATGTCAATTAAATGACTTAACTCTTTGCAATGTAGCTGAGGGAGGACTAGAAACTTATTTAAAGACCTTAGGCAGTCCTATTACATGTCAATTAAATGACTTAACTCTTTGCAATGTAGCTGAGGGAGGACTAGAAACTTATTTAAAGACCTTAGGCAGTCCTATTACATGTCAATTAAATGACTTAACTCTTTGCAATGTAGCTGAGGGAGGACTAGAAACTTATTTAAAGACCTTAGGCAGTCCTATTACATGTCAATTAAATGATTTAACTCTTTGCAATGTAGCTGAGGGAGGGCTAGAAACTTATTTAAAGACCTTAGGCAGTCCTATTACATGTCAATTAAATGACTTAACTCTTTGCAATGTAGCTGAGGGAGGACTAGAAACTTATTTAAAGACCTTAGGCAGTCCTATTACATGTCAATTAAATGACTTAACTCTTTGCAATGTAGCTGAGGGAGGACTAGAAACTTATTTAAAGACCTTAGGCAGTCCTATTACATGTCAATTAAATGACTTAACTCTTTGCAATGTAGCTGAGGGAGGACTAGAAACTTATTTAAAGACCTTAGGCAGTCCTACTACATGTCAATTAAATGACTTAACTCTTTGCAATGTAGCTGAGGGAGGACTAGAAACTTATTTAAAGACCTTAGGCAGTCCTATTACATGTCAATTAAATGACTTAACTCTTTGCAATGTAGCTGAGGGAGGACTAGAAACTTATTTAAAGACCTTAGGCAGTCCTATTACATGTCAATTAAATGACTTAACTCTTTGCAATATAGCTGAGGGAGGACTAGAAACTTATTTAAAAACCTTAGGCAGTCCTACTACATGGAAATGAAATGACTAACTCTTTGTAATATAGCTGAGGGTGGACTAGAAACTTATTTAAAAACCTTAGGCAGTCCTATTACATGTCAATTAAATGATTTAACTCTTTGCAATATAGCTGAGGGAGGACTAAAAACTTATTCAAAAACCTTAGGCAGTCCTACTACATGTCAAATTACTTAACTCTTTGCAATATAGCTGAGGGAGGACTAGAAACTTAATTAAAAACCTTAGACAGTCCTACTACATGGAAATTGAAGGACTTAACTCTTTGCAATATAGCTGAGAGAGGACTAGAAACTTATATAAAAACCTTAGGCAGTCCTACTACATGTCAATTAAATGACTTAACTCTTTGCAATGTAGCTGAGGGAGGACTAGAAACTTATTTAAAGACCTTAGGCAGTCCTATTACATGTCAATTAAATGACTTAACTCTTTGCAATGTAGCTGAGGGAGGACTAGAAACTTATTTAAAGACCTTAGGCAGTCCTATTACATGTCAATTAAATGACTTAACTCTTTGCAATGTAGCTGAGGGAGGACTAGAAACTTATTTAAAGACCTTAGGCAGTCCTATTACATGTCAATTAAATGACTTAACTCTTTGCAATATAGCTGAGGGAGGACTAAAAACTTATTTAAAGACCTTAGGCAGTCCTATTACATGTCAATTAAATGACTTAACTCTTTGCAATGTAGCTGAGGGAGGACTAGAAACTTATTTAAAGACCTTAGGCAGTCCTATTACATGTCAATTAAATGACTTAACTCTTTGCAATGTAGCTGAGGGAGGACTAGAAACTTATTTAAAGACCTTAGGCAGTCCTATTATATGTCAATTAAATGACTTAACTCTTTGCAATGTAGCTGAGGGAGGACTAGAAACTTATTTAAAGACCTTAGGCAGTCCTATTACATGTCAATTAAATGACTTAACTCTTTGCAATGTAGCTGAGGGAGGACTAGAAACTTATTTAAAGACCTTAGGCAGTCCTATTACATGTCAATTAAATGACTTAACTCTTTGCAATGTAGCTGAGGGAGGACTAGAAACTTATTTAAAGACCTTAGGCAGTCCTATTACATGTCAATTAAATGACTTAACTCTTTGCAATATAGCTGAGGGAGGACTAGAAACTTATTTAAAGACCTTAGGCAGTCCTATTACATGTCAATTAAATGATTTAACTCTTTGCAATGTAGCTGAGGGAGGACTAGAAACTTATTTAAAGACCTTAGGCAGTCCTATTACATGTCAATTAAATGACTTAACTCTTTGCATTGTAGCTGAGGGAGGACTAGAAACTTATTTAAAGACCTTAGGCAGTCCTATTACATGTCAATTAAATGACTTAACTCTTTGCAATGTAGCTGAGGGAGGACTAGAAACTTATTTAAAGACCTTAGGCAGTCCTATTACATGTCAATTAAATGACTTAACTCTTTGCAATGTAGCTGAGGGAGGACTAGAAACTTATTTAAAGACCTTAGGCAGTCCTATTACATGTCAATTAAATGACTTAACTCTTTGCAATGTAGCTGAGGGAGGACTAGAAACTTATTTAAAGACCTTAGGCAGTCCTATTACATATCAATTAAATGACTTAACTCTTTGCAATATAGCTGAGGGAGGACTAGAAACTTATTTAAAGACCTTAGGCAGTCCTATTACATGTCAATTAAATGACTTAACTCTTTGCAATGTAGCTGAGGGAGGACTAGAAACTTATTTAAAGACCTTAGGCAGTCCTATTACATGTCAATTAAATGACTTAACTCTTTGCAATATAGCTGAGGGAGGACTAGAAACTTATTTAAAAACCTTAGGCAGTCCTACTACATGGAAATGAAATGACTTAACTCTTTGTAATATAGCTGAGGGTGGACTAGAAACTTATTTAAAAACCTTAGGCAGTCCTATTACATGTCAATTAAATGATTTAACTCTTTGCAATATAGCTGAGGGAGGACTAAAAACTTATTCAAAAACCTTAGGCAGTCCTACTACATGTCAAATTACTTAACTCTTTGCAATATAGCTGAGGGAGGACTAGAAACTTAATTAAAAACCTTAGACAGTCCTACTACATGGAAATTGAATGACTTAACTCTTTGCAATATAGCTGAGAGAGGACTAGAAACTTATATAAAAACCTTAGGCAGTCCTACTACATGTCAATTAAATGACTTAACTCTTTGCAATATAGCTGAGGGAGGACTAGAAACTTATTTAAAAACCTTAGGCAGTCCTACTACATGTCAATTAAATCACTTAACTCTTTGCAATATAGCTGAGGGAAGGCTAGAATCTTATTTAAAAACCTAGGCAGTCCTACTACATGTCAATTAAATGACTTAACTCTTTGGAATATAGCTGAGGGAGGACTAGAAACTTTTTTATAAACCTTAGGCAGTCCTACTACATGTCAATTAAATGACTTAACTCTTTGCAACATACCTGAGGAAGGACTAGAAACTTATTAAAAAACCTTAGGCAGTCCTACTACATGGAAATTAAATGATTTAACTCTTTGCAATATAGCTGAGGAAGGGCTAGAAACTTATTAAAAAACCTTAGGCAGTACTACTACATGGAAATTAAATGATTTAACTCTTTGCAATATAGCTGAGGAAGGGCTAGAAACTTATTAAAAAACCTTAGGCAGTACTACTACATGGAAATTAAATGACTTAACTCTTTGCAATATAGCTGAGGAAGGGCTAGAAACTTATTAAAAAACCTTAGGCAGTACTACTACATGTCAATTAAATGACTTAACTCTTTGCAATATAGCTGAGGGAGGACTAGAAACTTATTTAAAAACCTTAGGCAGTCCTACTACATGTCAATTAAATCACTTAACTCTTTGCAATATAGCTGAGGGAAGGCTAGAATCTTATTTAAAAACCTAGGCAGTCCTACTACATGTCAATTAAATGACTTAACTCTTTGGAATATAGCTGAGGGAGGACTAGAAACTTTTTTATAAACCTTAGGCAGTCCTACTACATGTCAATTAAATGACTTAACTCTTTGCAACATACCTGAGGAAGGACTAGAAACTTATTAAAAAACCTTAGGCAGTCCTACTACATGGAAATTAAATGATTTAACTCTTTGCAATATAGCTGAGGAAGGGCTAGAAACTTATTAAAAAACCTTAGGCAGTACTACTACATGGAAATTAAATGACTTAACTCTTTGCAATATAGCTGAGCACTTCAGCAATCATTAGCATAATTGATTATATGGAAAATAGTTGAGTACATACAACAAACAAAGTACTCACAATAGCATTAGCAACAGCCAACATCTCCTCAAACAATGATTCCTCCTGTTTGTGACGACCACTAGTATCTACAATAATCATTTCAAATCCTTCCTTCTTAAACATGTCAACACCAGTTGTTGCTATCACAACTGGATCCACTTCTGTGTAACTTAAAAAGAATTTTTATATGATTAATTTTCAAATGAACAAAATTTCAACTTTTTTTTTTTTTTTTAAAAACACCACCCTGCACTAAGGAAATAATCCTTGTATTGCGGGGGACTTTACAAACATGCAATTAACGCAGACAAATTACACCCAGACTCAGAACAACACTTTGTGGATCGCACAAAGTAATGTCCTGCGTGGGAATCGAACCCACGGCACTGGCACGGAACGTCGGTATCTTAACCACTACGCCATCTGTGCAGTCAACTAACAGCAATTGCTTTTTAACAAATAATTACTCTTAATTATTTTTTATTAAATTATTCTTATTATAATAGACCATAAATTGCTGTGTGGTAGAGGCTACAAATACTACTAACAACCCTTACTTTGCTTGTAGATTTCGTAGAACAAGACTAAGAGCTTTAAATATACCTGGGCCAACTCCACCTGGTGCCATTTGGTCAACAATTACATTCCTAAGGACAGTTGACATCAGGCAGGCAGCCAGTCATAAAACTATTGCCTAAAACTTTTGTAATATGTACTTGCACATATTGCGTCAACCCTAAATGATTGGGACAACAGCAGGAGAATAATGATATATTAAAATAAGCCATAAATTATCTTAAAGTAAATAAAACTTCACGGTCTGTAATTAGTTCTTTTTGATATAAATTAAAGAGTTGACAAATGGCAACAACTTTATAATAATTCATTATGTTTACATTTATAGTACAATTAGTTTTATAATATACATAAAAAATTTCTAATTACATACCTTCCATAAAAAGGTATTCTGGCCTTTGTACAATTCTGTTTAACCTGATCATAAGCACCAGCACGAAATGTGTCGGCACAAACAAGACAGGATTTCCAATTTTTCCTCAAGTAGTGATATGCAAGTTTTGTACATGTAGTAGTTTTACCAGAACCTTGTAGACCTACAAACATGATCACATTCGGCTTGCCTTTCAGAGGCTGATACGGTTTTACACCAGGATCGACAAGCTACAAAAAAAAACAAAACTTAAATTCCCAGATTGACATCTCAAAGAATTGCAGAAGAACTACATTCTGTAGCTTAGACTGATTCTGACAATTTATTTAAATACAAAATAGTTAATTGTATTGTTAATATAAATAATTATAGTTAATATTATTATAATATATAAGTAATTATAGTAAATATTAAAAAAAAAATATAGTAATATTATTTACTAGTTTTTTTAAGGCTCCACATGTGGTTTTTCTATTCCAGTGGTAAAGCTATATTTACTCAGGATTGTCCTATATAGCAGTAGCCGTAATAATAGTAGTAATATGCTTAAAAATAATACAACCTCCTATTAGGGATGTAAGTATAATAAATAAAATAAATATTAGATCACTAGTGTTAGAAATCACCTCCTAGTTCCAAATGTTTATATTAACATAAATTATTTCAGTTTATAAATCTTTATTAATCAGTATTTGACATCTACCTTCACAAGTTCCTTAAATACAGCTGACTGTATCATCCGGCGCTTGTTGAGGCCACCAGCCATCTCATCAAAATCAATGACTGCTCTGACATTTTCCCGTAGATTCTTGACCAGGCGAATGTTAACATCAGCTTCTAATAATGCAGCACATATTTGTTTCAGCATAGAATTTAACACCTATAAGAGACGTATGTCATTTAGGTACACCAAATACAAACATATGTATGTTGTAATTACATGTATACTTTATATCGATAAGAATATTAGAAACTTATTTAAAATAAAACTCACTTCCTCATTGATAATTGTTGCCCTACTTAGGGATTGTAGGGCAGTCGTAATTTTACGACCTAAATCTGCTAAAACCATTTTGAATAGTAAGTTACAAAGCTTCTAATTTATAAAATTGTGCTTATATGATTTGGCATCAGCTGTTGCAAAATATGTTTATGGAGGACAAACACTTTTAATCATACACTTGTGATACATTATAATTCATATTTTAAAACACAATTATTGAAATTATTATTTAAATGTGGTAACGAGAGGTTTAAACGACACTATTATTATTTTTTTACTATTTCTTTTATAAATTCTCAAATACGACACAATGACATGAGGCGTACACGACGAGCAGACACGTCAAATTCAAATGTCAGATCTATGTGTCAAATCTATTTCAAGTTTCTGACAGGTATTGTATCCCAAGCTGGCTTATAAGCACGAACAAGCTGGCTTCCGAAAAGGCTATAGCACCATAGACCGTATCTTCACTCTTCGGCAGATTATCCAGAAGACCGAGGAATCGGCCTCAATGTATAATAGCGTTTGTGAACTATGAGAAAGCCTTTGATTCAGTCGAAACTTGGGCGGTGCTGCAGTCCCTTCAGCGGTGCCAAATCGACCAACGTTATATCGAAGTGCTGAAGTGTTTGTATAGGAACGCCACAATGTCAGTCCGTATTCGGGATAAGAGTACGAAACCGATTCAGTTGCAGAAAGGCGTGAGACAGGGAGATATCATCTCTCCGAAACTGTTCACCTCTGCACTGGAAGATGTCTTCAAGCTCTTAGACTGGACCAGACTCGGCATCAACATCAATGGCGAATACATCACTCACCTTCGATTCGCAAATGATATTGTCGTCATGGCAGAATCCATGGAGGACCTGGGCACCATGCTCAACGATCTCAGCAGGGTATCCCAACTAGTGGGTTTACGAATGAACATGGACAAGACGAAAGTCATGTCAAATGCCCATGTCATTCCTGTACCGGTCTTAGTTGGCAATGCGATTCTCGAAATTGTCGATCATTATGTTTACCTTGGATAAACAGTCCAGTTAGGTAGATCCAATTTCGAGAAAGAGGTCAGCCGATGAATCCAACTCGGTTGGGCAGCGTTCGGGAAACTTAAGAGGATCTTCTCGTCCAACATACGTCAGTGTATGAAAACACAGGTCTACGACCAGTGTGTGTTACCAGTGATGACTTATGGCATAGAAACGTGGTCCCTAAATGTAGGCCTCATAACCAAGCTCAAAGTCGCTCAGCATGCTATTGAGCGAACTATGCTCGGGATTTCTCTGCGTGGTAGAATCCGTAATACGGAAATCCGCAGAAGAACGGGTGTAATGTCAATGGATGCAAACGGCACCGGACCGCACTCTGTGGCGTACCATGAGGGAGGCCTACGTCCAGCAGTGGACGGCGATGAACTGAAATGATGATGATAGCTATGTTTGTTATTCGTAGGTGTAATCATAGGATTATAGCAACTTTTCCTTAACTGTTGGGTGAATAAGTATGGAATCTATTGAAGCCTCTCGACTTTCCAGTATATTATTCAAGTGAAACTTCTAATGCGACTTCCAACAAGGTTGCGTTAAACGTGTAATGTTAAGAGCGAGAGTGAATTCGTAGCACTCGAACGCATGCGTGTAGTATATCTATTACAGGCCAGCACGAGCGTTAGCTATGAGTAGCGTCCAATATTCCAATGCAAGAGGGAGAGGGAAAGAAAGATATACAAAGGTAGAAAGTAGGAGAGAGAAAGAGAGTGAGTCAGTAGATCCAAAGCACATACGCGTGATATTCTTGCTATGCAGCGAAGTAAACAGTATGAGTGTCGTGAAATTAACATGATGATATATGTCTATCTCCTAAAAATAACTCGCAGTAACCATTTTAACCTTTTACATATTATTTAAAATCAATACAGTATCCCAATAGGCGCGAGTTCGAATCCCGCTTGTGACATCATTTTTCGCTTCGTAATCGGGTTTTTATAAATAATTAAGCATATTAAATGCTAAATTTCAGTAATATGAATAACAAGGTTGTATCATCGTTTAATACAATGCTAACTGCAAAGTTTGAAGTATTAAGCCTATAACAATGTGTAAACATTATCGGGTAGATGGCATATGTCACCTTAAGACGTAAATATGATACGAAGCGAGATTTGCATGTCCTACAATAGTTCACGGTGGTGTAGTGGCGGCACGATTGGGCCAATCCCAATAGGCGCGGGTTTGAATCCCGCTTGTGACATCATTTTTCGTTTCGTAATCGGGTTTCTTTAAATAATTAAGCATATTAAATGCTAAATTTCAGTAATTTGATCAATAGAGTATTTATAAAGTTATTTTAAATAATACAATATTATTTCTTATCCAGTTAAATATATGACATACGTGATGTACTTAATGTCGATTAAAATTCATTTATATCATTAATACGTATATTTTCCCTAAATGTAGGCCTCATAACCAAGCTCAAAGTCGTTCAGCGTGCTATGGAGAGGGCTATGCTCGGCATTTCTCTGTGAGATAAAATCCGAAATACGGACATCCTCAAAAGAACGGGTGTAACCAACATAGCACGAAGAATTAGCACGCTGAAGTGGCAACGGGCAGGCCACATCGCTCGAGGAACCGACAACCGCTGGGGAAGAAAGGTACCGTACGATGCAGTGTAGGTAGACAGGCGACCTGGTGAAGGTTGCTGGGCGTTGTTGGATACAAGCGGCATAGGACCGCACTCTGTGGCGTAACATGAGGGAGGCCTACGGCCAACAGTGGACGGCGATGGGCTGAGATGATGATGATTATGATGACGTATATTTTAGAAGTTATCAGAGATTTAAAATGTGGGGTCAGAACTGCCAAAACCAAAATGAATTTAGAGTGGTTCCGCACTACGTCCGATCCGAATCCGATGCGAACCCGTGAAAATATGATCCATCGTAGCCGTAAAACTATTTCTATGGTAATTTACGCACTACATCCGATCTCCGTCATCCGATTTCTTTCCGTCATTCTAGAATCTCCATGATGGAGAAGATTTTTGACGGACTGATGTAGCCATAGAATTATTTGTATGAACGCTCGCGCACTACGTCCGAGTTAAAGCCGAGTTGCATAGGAGCAGGGAGGCAGTGAGCGGGCTATGCGGCTGGGTGACGGGCAGCGGCAAGCATCCATCCCACTGGATGGATGCTTGCTGCTTAGTTATGTATATTATATATTAGTTCCTACGTACGTCTTCTTTTCTACATTCGTGCATACGTACATATACGTACGTACGAACGTACGTCTGCGTTCTTCGTACGTACAATAGTATTGCCAGAAGTAGACATCGATTTAAAGGACTCATGATCAACGACGTGAACACTCTGCTGTGGCTCCGCGTAAAATCAAGTAATTCGGTCCGAGTTTTCTAGACTCATATTTTCATGGGTTCGGATCGGACAAGTGCGTAAGCAATATCCGAATTCGGTCCGAGTTTTCTAGATCCATATTTTCACGGGTTCAGAGCGGATTCGGATCGGACGTAGTGCGTAACCGCTCTTAGAGTGGGTCGTTAGTATAGGCCATAGCATAAAACCGCCCCACGATAGGTGGAACTTTTCTTAAGTAATTTAACAATAATTAAATAGTAATAAACAAAGACTTTACTCCGAGTCTTTATTTATCAATAATGACTTCATTTAAAGTAATTTCTCATCAGTAAATAAAATTTTCGCTTTCAATACACTTTATGATTAATGGTATCACTGAATATATGTAACATAAAACCGCTACATGAGAAATTCACTTTTCTGCTAAAACTCGATGCTATTGTGGCATTGTTGTGTACTGAAGATTTAAAATAATACTCGAGAACAGCAAATACCATAGAGTAAAATAATATACTGACAGACACAGAGTATTGACTTTGAATATGTGTTGAAAATTCGCTTTGTAATGATGATAGAATTTTAGTTGATCTGTAGCAAGCCTTGGTCTGGATTTGTGCTATTATATTCTTGATTGTGTTTTGAAAAATAATTAATATTTTAGACTAAAAGTATGGTAAGTAATTAAAGCTGATTAATTGCGAGTTACTTTCGTATTTAATAAATAATTTTACGTAGAACGATTAATAAAACTAGTAACTGGTTCTGCAATAGGGTCAAAATCAATCTGGAGGAGGCAGCGGTGGTGACAAGAAGGATGACAAAGATAAAAAGAAAAAGTACGAGCCCCCGATTCCAACCAGAGTTGGTAAAAAGAAGCGCAAAGCAAAGGGCCCCGATGCTGCCTTAAAACTGCCTCAAGTAACTCCTCACACAAGGTGTAGGCTTAAATTATTAAAACTTGAAAGAATTAAAGACTATCTTCTAATGGAGGAAGAATTTATCCGTAATCAAGAGAGACTAAAGCCACAAGAAGAAAAGATTGAGGAAGAAAGATCGAAAGTAAGTTTTGCACTAAAATATAATGGATTACCAGCGTTTGACCTCATAAACATTTAGTGTCTTTAAAAAAAAAATAATATTCTAAATTACGTGTTTTTGTGATACTAATTAATTTGAAATTTATGTGATAGGATTTGAAATCTTTTATTTAAAATTACCCTTTTATTAACAGGTAGATGATTTACGAGGAACACCTATGTCTGTGGGTAACCTAGAAGAGATAATTGATGATAACCATGCTATTGTCTCAACATCTGTAGGCAGTGAACATTACGTCAGTATTCTTTCATTTGTTGACAAGGACCAGCTAGAGCCAGGTTGCTCTGTGCTATTGAACCACAAGGTAATAATAAATTTGTGTTTTAATATCTGTATTGTATGTTGTATCCTAAGAACCTACTGGATTAAAGTAAATTTTCTAATTTCTTGTTTGACATATTATAACATACATTTTGATACGACAAAGCTATATGCATGTTAAGTCTTACAGATTCAATATCTGATAAAATACTTTGTAAGTAAAGTTTCAACACAGTAGAACAGTTTATTTTTTCCAAATTCTCATGATCAATGTTATTTCTTTGTTTTATCTGATATGTTTGTAAGATTGCCCGACAATGATGTTTTTCCTTAATGTGCAGTGTTGTCCCTAAAATAAAAGCCAGTACATCCATAACCTCAAAAGATCTGTAAAAATAAATGACTGAACTAAGTTTGTTTTACATGAAATGTCCCTGAAAATGACAATGTTTATTTTCAAACTAAAATTGATGCTATAGCATTCTTATTAGCTTGCACTTTTAAATTCTAATTAAAATAATACTAATATTTAGTTTTGTTGATAGTGAGGTACTACATATTAGATTTGCATTAATAGCAGCACTAGCTTCTTTATAAAAATAAATTGTTCTCGCAATAGGAAATTAATTTGATTTATTTTTACTAGGTTCATGCAGTGGTTGGAGTTTTAGGCGATGACACTGATCCAATGGTATCTGTAATGAAGCTTGAAAAGGCTCCACAAGAGACATATGCAGATATTGGAGGACTTGATACCCAGATCCAGGAGATTAAAGTAAGAATATACGTATCATTCATTTTAGCATATACAAATATATCATATCATTCCAATAATTATTGCTTTCATCTTAAATATTAAAATGACATAAATTCGTTTTTATGGATTTGTATGATCTATAGCTTCTAGGCCTGGTTTCTTGATGTTAAAACATTATCTATTTTCTAACAATATTTTTCATGTTTATTCTGTGATTAAGCTTTTGCTGCTATTATAAATATTGTATTTCATAGGAATCTGTGGAACTACCTCTTACACATCCTGAGTATTATGAGGAAATGGGGATCAAACCTCCAAAAGGTGTGATACTCTACGGCCCACCAGGTACTGGCAAGACTTTGTTAGCTAAGGCAGTAGCTAATCAAACCTCTGCTACTTTCCTAAGGGTGGTTGGATCTGAACTTATTCAAAAATATCTGGTAAGTTTTCTCTTTTTAATTTATCTATATAATCATGAGCAAATCTAACTAAATAGCCATATTATGTAAGCTCCCAGGTGGTGACAGTTTAAGAATATAATGTGTAACCACCATTACTTTCTTTCCCATGAGAGTTCTAGAAATCGGCTGAGAAATCTTTAGCACATTAGCAGGCAGCACTGTTCTAGGAAACTTATAATACTACTGGTATCACTAACTCACTTTTTTTTCTTCACACTGTGTAAATGCATTTGTGCACTGTTCTCACTAGTGACAGTCAGTTGGGGGATTTGTATGGGACTAGCTGGCCACTGCACGACCGGAATATCCGCTAACTCCACAGGGGCTCCTTTCGTCTGATAACATTCAATCCCCGACACACCAACACATGGACGTAGCCAGAACGCCGCGTCTTGTCGTCATTTAAGGCGCTGGGAGGATGAGCGCATATCGGCGCGTTCCTTTTCCTGGTCACCGCCGTCGAAGCAAGTCAGCAGACGCAAGCTCTTGGCGTTCCCGCTTCACGAACTCCTTCAATGTCATGACAGCCTCAGAGAATGAGTCCATCAACAATCAGCATCTGTCGCTGCCGAGCATGTTGGAGATGATGGTCGACAACGACTCCATCCCAAATTCCGCCTACAGGACGAGGCGCTGGGGCATATTTCGAGTGTCTTGAGAGGAATCATGATAAAGTCACCATACTTGATGGGTTCACCTGCCAAAAGTGGTGACTTAATCATGATTCCCCTTGAGGTGGCCCATATCTAACAGCGCCTTATTCCTAAAACATCTAATAAATGACTTGTTCTTGTGTTTGTTTATATTTCTTTTAAAATATATATTATTTTAACAGGGAGACGGGCCAAAACTTGTTCGTGAATTATTCAGAGTAGCCGAAGAACATGCACCATCAATTGTATTCATCGATGAGATTGATGCCGTAGGCACTAAACGGTAAAGTGTTATATTTACTTCAATGTTTATTCCAATTGTAATAATTTATTTATTGATATTTATTTTTTAATTAATAAGTGGGCGCCGCACGACCCCGTAGTCCCGCCCATCACCGTACCGTACCTCTCGACGTGCGGGGGTCACCAGAACCCGGACTTTCTCTTCGGTGGCTCACCCAGCTGTATGCTGCCTGTGGTGTTTCTGTGGATGTTCTATTAAAGTATTAATCATTTTGCAGATATGATTCAAATTCGGGTGGTGAGAGAGAAATCCAACGTACCATGTTGGAGTTGCTCAATCAATTGGATGGTTTTGATTCACGAGGCGACGTCAAAGTAAGTCACTTTAAATTATATCGGTTATTTATTTTGTTACTAATTCATTGAGTTTATTTGAAATAAAGCTACTTTTATGGATTCTAAACGGGAGGACTGTCCTCCCGTGACCATGAAAGCTATAAAGTTTTCGAAACGTCGGGCAATTAAAAATCAAATACAAACGCGATAGAGTCCGTAAAAGTAGTTTTATTTCAAATGTGTAATACTCGCGTAAACATCAGACATAGTTGAGTTTAGTTCCGTTCGTGTGAATCACATGTTTCTTTACAGTAGGAGTCGTCCCTCAATCATGTGATTTTTTTTAAGACTTTTTTGGTGAGGTGTAACACTAATCGCAAACAACGCAGGGATTAACCCTAGGTGTACAGTGAGTGGGTTCTATAGTGAACGTAAATAGGCTAATGGATAGATGATATCGAGGCTTGTTGCACATATGAAGAGTTTTATTTCAAATGTTCAATACTTGCGTAAACAGCTCATTTTTAAGTAACTATAAAAGAAAAAGAAAAGAATTGTGAATGCGGCAAATAGAGTGAACGGAGCGTTGGGGCAACTTCTCGGTAGCCACCACCTCAGCCAGAAGGCACGTGTAGCAATACATAACGCAGTGCTTGTCCCAACATTACTGTATGGAAGCGAGAGTTGGGTATGCAGAAAAAAGTATGAAAGTAAAATTAATGCGGTCGAAATGCGATCTCTACGGAAAATCTGTGGAGTTAGGCTGACCGATCGCATTCGTAACGACGACGTAAGAGAGCGAGTAGGTATGAAAGAGAGTATTGGTGTAAAGATGCGAAAGGGAATGCTCCGATAGTTCGGACATGTGGAAAGAATGCCGAACGAACGTCTGGTTAAGAAGATATACAATGCGAAAGAGAAAGTATGTAGGTACCGGGGGAGACCGAGACTAACCTACCTAGACCAGATCGGTCATGTACTGAAGGAAGGTGGAGTCAAGAGTCTCCGAAACCGGCGAGCGTGTATGAAGAGAATTATGAATGTTGAGGAAGCGAGTGAAGTATGCAAGGATAGAGTTCTCTGGCACTTTTTTCTCTCTGCCTACCCTGCAAGGGACATGGCGTGATGGTATGTATGTATGTACAAAAGAAAATACAAAATTTCACTTTATTACTAGGTAGATACTACAACGTTAGGTATCTCTTTTGGACTCCATCTCTGTCCGAAATTATTCAAAATTTTATATCAAACTTTGATTACGATTTCGGGTATACTTTAATTTCGGATATTCGACAGTTTCGGTTACGATTACAGAGCAAATTATTATTATTTTATTTCAGGTTATTATGGCAACAAATCGTATAGAGACTTTAGACCCAGCACTCATTCGTCCCGGTCGTATAGACAGAAAAATTGAGTTCCCATTGCCCGATGAAAAGACGAAGAGGAGAATCTTCACCATTCATACATCCAGAATGACATTAGCTGATGATGTTAACCTCTCAGAGCTTATTATGTCAAAAGACGATCTCTCTGGTGCTGACATTAAGGTAAGAACTAGAGCTTTTTATCATCCAAATGCATTTATATACCTATTGAATTCGTTACAATATATATTTAGATTTGTTTTGCTCATTCATTTAATACTAGCTGTGCTTTTGTTTTGGCAATGGTCCTTTAGTAGATTACACAAATGTTGTCCAGTGGTTATTTAAAATTTTGCTGACGTATAGGGTCAATATTATGTTTCTACAAGTTGCTATATAATTTTGATAGCTTTTCTCAATAAAGGGTCCGCAATGCATAAAGATTTTTTAAACTGTAGTAACAAGACTAATAGTTACAGACTACATATTAGCATAGTGGTGACCTTGTGTGCTTTCTTGGCTCCCATTCACGCGTAAGCGCGCTTTTTAAAGGTCGTTGACATTACTGACCTTAAAGTCGATTTTATTCCTCAGTGATATAAAAACAATCAATGCCAAATAGTCCTTTTTTTTTCAACTGTCATGACGTACCTAAAATAAAAATCTCACGTTCCTTACCGATCCTGATAAAGTTTTTTAAATATGTAATCTTTCTTTTGGTCTAACTAAAAAGAGGGTCGTTTTTATCTTAACGTGTGGTATCCCTAAGACACATAATCAACAGAACATTATCCACCTAGTAGATTGTAGTAGTATTTAACAGGTAGATGATGATAGATGAAACAGGAAAATCTCACACATCCAGCATTTTTTTTGGACTGGCTATCATCCTGTCTCATAGTTTAATTTCTGCGATCTGCTACTTAACGCAGCGGGTACCAATCTATCTAAAACGTTGGGTATAAACAGAAAGTAGTGACTCCCCAATTACTAAACAGCATAGTAGATTCATGTAATTTTATTTCCCACAGGCAATTTGTACTGAAGCAGGTTTGATGGCGTTGAGAGAACGCCGAATGAAAGTCACTAATGAAGACTTCAAGAAATCTAAAGAAAGTGTTCTTTACCGAAAGAAGGAAGGCACTCCTGAGGGACTTTATCTTTAAACTAATTTTTCATAGCTATTTGTCAACAATTTGTCAAGCTTAATCTTATTAATAAAGATATGTGTTGTATAATTGACGTAATGGTGTTTTGATCCATAACTTCACGTTCATAATGCACAGATGGCGTAGTGGTTAAGATACTGACCTTTCGTGCCAGTGTCGTGAGTTCGATTCCTACGCAGGGCAACACTTTGTAGGATCCACAAAGTACTTTGTTTGTTGTTATTGCTCAGAGTCTGGGTGAAATTTGTGTGTTAATTGCATATTTGTAAAGTCCCCCGTAATATAGGGGTTGTTTCCTTAGTGCAGGGTGGTGTCTAAAAAAATGTATGCTAATTATGTGTACAACGAGTTGCCAGTCCACTTGGAGGATATTTATTTATCAAGTTTTTATTATTCTACTATTGAACATCAGTTAAAAACCGGTAGTATTAAGCTGTATTTTGCTCTAATGCTAGGGCCGCACCTGCGGTCATTGGGAGAGACCTGTCGCTGTCAACCATCATCTCGAAGATGCTTGACAGCGACAGGTGCTGGTCGTCAATGGCCTCCTTTTGTGAGGCCATCATGGAAAGGATGGAGGCCGCGGAGCGGGAACGCGAGGCGCTTGCGTCCGCTGACTCAATCCGCGGCCGGCGACCGGGGAGGAGGAGGCGCCGTTATGCGCACCTCCTTACACCGCCTTAAGGGTTGACAGGACGTGGCCAGAAGGCCAAGCGTTGGGGTGCCGGGGAATGAATGTCAGTAGACGATCTCTCTGGCGCCCCGTAAAAGCGCGGAAGGGGCCGCTGTGGTTTTAGTGGGTATTCCGGTCGGGCAGCTGACCGGCGAGTCCCACACTCCCCCCCGTCTCTCACCAGCGGGGAATAGCGCGTAAATGCGTCTCCTCAGCGAAAAAAAAAAGGGCCGCACCTGCGTGTATCGTCACGAAGCTTTGTGCAATAAGACGATCCATGCAGATGTGACCGGTCATTATCGGTTATCGTCGCGAACATTCGGGCTTCGTGTGCGTTATCGCTTGGGTGGCGATAAGTCAAAGGGTTTTAGGGCGCTAATATATCGCGCTCTGTGGTCAGACTAGCGTTTTTCATTTCGGCGGCAATTTTCGGTGTGTTTAGACGCGTTCGAGCATCTCCAATTAATCAATAAATATGGAGTGGAGCGATGTAATGGTGTTAGAATTTTTACGCCATTATGAAGCTGAACCCAAAAAATTATTATGTAATTATTAGTATAATACTGGACGTACTGGACGACGCAGTGTAGGACGCCCCCCCACTAGGTGGACAGACGATCTAGTTAAAATTGCTGGGCGTCGATGGATGCAGACGGCACAGAACCGCATTCTGTGGCATACCATGAGGGAGGCCTATGTTCAGCAGTGGACGGCGATGGGCTGAAATGATGATGATGATGATGATGATTAGTATAATAAAGCTGTATAAGTAAAGCGTGGTTAAACGCATGAAAATTATTTCGGCCATCTTTAATTATTGCACGATACGTGTAAAATACCGAAGTCGCTAATATGACCACAGTACTATCGCGATAACATTCTAGTGTACAAAACGTACGAAGCTTCGCCACACATTACTTCGGTACGATACACGCAGGTGCGGCCCTAGCATAAGAGAAAATATCCTATCCTTACTCATTGCTTAGACGTAATTAATTTTCATAATAAACAGCAGAATAAACCCCTGTTCAATGAATTACCACTAGCTAGATGAAGAAACTCAGTTAGTTGGGGGGGGTGGGTTTTAAATTTGAGATATTTTCTCTGTTATAATAGAATCTGCGATCAGTCATTGACCATAAGCAAATTTGATGATGTTTTTTCGAGCTTATTCCGCATTAGGAATATCTGCACTTGACTGCACAGATGGCGTAGTGTTTTAAATACTGACATTTATGCCGTGGTTCGATTCCTACACAGGACAATACTTTGTGGAGAGAATGAAGATTAAGAGAATTCAAAAGCAAAATATTGGACGCAAAAAAATTAGGGGGATATATTATTATATACCACTAACTATTTCTCTCTCCATTACGTAAATAGTTCTATTATGAAGATATTTTTCTGAGTCAAGCACTATATCATACTTGATTTTCTACAGCTATAAGTGAGATAACTGTTATAATAACGTAGATATTCTATATAGAAATGGCGTAAGTATTTTGTTAGATAATAATGATTTTGTCTTATCTATACTTACTATGACGACGTAAGAGAGCGAGTAGGTATGAAAGAGAGTATTGGTGTAAAGATGCGAAAGGGAATGCTCCGATGGTTCGGACATGTGGAAAGAATGCCGAACGAACGTCTGGTTAAGAAGATATACAATGCGAAAGTGGAAGGATGTAGGTACCGAGGGAGACCGAGACTCGCCTACCTAGACCAGATTGGTCACGTACTGAAGGAAGGTAGAGTCAAGAGTCTCCGAAACCGGCGAGCGTGTATGAAGAGAATTATGAATGTTGAGGAAGCGAGTGAAGTATGTAAAGATAGAGTTCTCTGGCATTCTGCTCTCTCTGCCTACCCTGCAAGGGATATGGCGTGATGAAATGTATGTATGTATGTACAATTGTGCGATGCATTAATTGTTGCTCCTAGGTGTAATTTGACAGCCACCGAAGACAAAGATCGGGTACCGGTGGCCCGCCCGCACGGCGAAGAGAGGTGTTTGCAGGGTGGGTCCATGGGGTTGCGTGCCGCCTCTTCCGTCGCCCCAGGCCGATTTGCCGGGGCGCGACCACATCCATGGTCCCACCTTGCGAAGAAAAAAAATATAAAGGTGTAATTTGTCTGCGTTAATTATATCTTTGTGAAAGACCCTCGCAACGCAAGCATTATTTCCTTAGTACAGCTGCAGTTTAAAAAAAAATCATATAAGTATGGGACATTCTTTTACAAATCGTACGGATTTGAACCCAAAAAAAATGCCACCTCTCCAAACCTCCTCAAATTTCTTTTACGAGGTTCTTATTGTATATTAACAGACACGTATACGAGGTTTTAGTTTAAAAAATTTTTTCTCGAAAATATGACCATTGTGAATTTCAGTGCTTCATCCAATTCTGTTACATGTAAAATTCATTATCTCTGGTTCTACTAATGATATCGTTGATTTTTTTCTTTTCATTTAAAAGGTAGTAATATCAGCTTTCAGTCACGTGAATAATTGTACTTCTCCAACTTGAGTACCTTGGTAATAATAATAATTTAATTGTTTAAATAATATTATCATCATGTTAGCCACAATAAAATCAATTGAAAAAAATACTATCGTATTCGTAATTTTTTTAGCTACAAAAGCCTTCTTTCAGAAAGATGGGGCCGTTACTAGTTTAAGAGTGAGAAAATAATTTCAACTGCGCTTCACGTTGCGCGGGCAGCGCGCGACGAGTTGAAACGTGCTGGAGCGTGTATGAATATTCAGTCTCGAACTGCTCACGCAGTTCACTTTGGAAAAAGCGTAGTACGGGTACACATCTTCCCTCGCATCCTCCTTTTCAGACTTTTTATTTCTAAAAGTGAGTAAGAAAAATCAAGTTAGGGAAATTTACACGAGAGAAAATATCAGTACCACCACTATCATCGTTACTACAAAAAATTTGAAAGGATAGATGTTTTAATCATTTTGATTTATCTCTTACATACATACATACATATCATCACGCCATATCCCTTGCAGGGTAGGCAGAGAGAACAGAGTGCCAGAGAACTCTATCCTTGCATACTTCACTCGTTTCTTCAACATTCATAATTCTCTTCATACACGCTCGCCGGTTTCGGGGACTCGTGACTCCACCTTCTTTCAGCACGTGACCAATCTGGTGTAGGTAGGTGAGTCTCGGTCTCCCCGGTACCTACATCCTTCCACTTTCGCATTGTATATCTTCTTAACCAGTATATTTATCTCCTCATCCGAAAATAAAAAACATCAAAAGTCTCAGGAAAGTACGGGGCGAATATTTATTAGCATTAAATAAGCCCGTAACGCAAGAGTCTCTTGAGCAAAGAATTTGTGATACGTGCCGTAAGAAATTATTCCAGTGGGCAACTGGAGCTCTTCCTAATATTTCATTAGAATTTGTCGAAAGTAAAGAGTATGACGAAGAAGAAAAGAAATTACAAACAAGATTTCAAAAAGCTGTAACAGTAAAAGGAATGTTGTCATACCATTGCGTCATACCTATCACACAAAAAAAAAAGCAAAAGCAAAACATTTTTCTTCACAGGAATATTTCACTGAAGTGGCAATCATAAAATAATTATGTACTATTGTACAATGTACATTCTGTCAAGTATTACATGAACGTATAGTATTTTTGTACAACATTCTAGCGAAAGAAGGAACTTATAACGTTGTGTGACTGTATCGTAATTTAAATCGTTTCTTCAATAATCTTTCGGTCTTTAAATTCAAATTGCACTATTGAATTTTCAATCAGTAGAGTCTTACTATTATATATAGTTTTAGAAATAAGTTATCTCTCGATACAGCATTTATTCGCCTAGACTTCATTGAAATTATATTAATAGTGTGTACTTCGTTTGTATAAAATACTATAGGCATGAAACAGTGGAATGAACGTATACGTTTTGAAGTTAGCCTTTTTACGTTTTCAGGTTGAATCAAACGTTCAGTAAAATTTAAACAATTGCTGAACACATGTTTATACCCAACACATATATGTACTTGATTAAGTTTTTATATTAGTTAAAACACACATAAATCATAATTTCGAAAGACAAAATTTACGCCAACGTGACAGTCACTCTAATAAAACTTTATGTGCTCAGTACTTGAGCGCGCTGCCCGCGCAACGTGAAGCGCAGAAATTATTTTGTCACTCTTAAACTAGTAACGGCCCCATCTTTCTGAAAGAAGGCTTTTGCAGCTAAAAAAATTACGAATACGATTGTATTTTTTTCAATTGATTTTGTTTTGGCTAACATGATGATAATATTATTTAAACAATTAAATTATTATTATTACCAAGGTACTCAAGTTGGAGAAGTACAATTATTCACGTGACTGAAAGCTGATATTACTACCTTTTAAATGAAAAAAAAAATCAACGATATCATTAGTAGAACCAGAGATAATGAATTTTACATGTAACAGAATTGGATGAAGCACTGAAATCCACAATGGTCATATTTCCGAGAAAAATTTTTTTTGAACAAAATCCTTGTATACGTGTTTGCTTATTTTCAGTATAGACTCTAAAAAAAAATTTTGGGACCAATCAAAATTGTCAAGTCAAAAAGGTGTACGATTTCACGATTTGTTTTTTTTTTTTTTTTTTTTTTTTTAATGGCGTTTACAAGATTTCGCCAACAACTAGTTATAAATATCTTCAGTCTTTCAGGTTAGTCATAGTCTAAAGTATGCGCTACACGGTTTCAAACAGTGTAGACAGATGTTTGATGCCAAATTTCGCATGACCTCTAAACGCCCTTGGTAGCGAGGCTTGCGCTACAAACCACTGGCCAAGAGTTCGATTAAATCTTGTTTGAAACCATCTAGCCGCTTGCTTCAAACCAAATGAACGACACTCGACAGTAGCGATGCGAAAAACGGCTCACTGAAAAGAAAAGAGAGATATAGCTCTTTTGATCAAAAGAACTATATCACTCTTTTAGCTCTTTTAGCTCACTTAGTTCATATATATCCTGAGTTCATTTAGCTCATCAAGTGAGCTAGCTCTTATTGAGTTAGCTCATTTCATTTCAACTCGTTCACGGCTCTAACTCTTTTGAATAGTTTAAAATCTGAACTACGCGATCATGAAGCGATAGTTCAAAATCTGAACTATGCGGTCATGAAGCGATAACCTTGATGTCCATGGGCATGTAAATTTTGAATGGTGATCGCAGGATGAGATATAAAATATATTTATATGTACGGAGTACGGCCGCAGTGATCGTGTTTAGTTTTACCGTCTACGGCTCAATCGGCTCGCAATGCATATCGGAACCTGCTCAATACTTTTTCTGTTCGGCGGTGATCGGCATAGATCGGGAGCTTTCGGTCGTCGACTGCTGGCACGACACGACGACGCGAGTAAAAGAGCCGATTGAGCCGTTGAACTATTAACTGAGCTACTGAGCTAGATTGAAATCAAAGAGCTAGTTCATTTGTATCTCTCATTCAGGAGCTACCTAAGTCTACTCTTTAGTTCATTTAGCTCATATATATCTTGAGTTCATTTAGCTCATCAAGAGAGCTAGCTCTTTTATTGAGTTAGCTCATTTCATTTCAACTCGTTCACGGCTCTAACTCTTTTGAATAGTTCAAACTCTGAACTACGCGATCATTAAGCGATAAGCTTGATATGCATGAGCATGTAAATTTTGATTGGTGATCACAGGATTAGATATAAAATATATTTATATAAAAAAATAAATAAAATTGAAAGGTCTGTTTGTAATTGAAATGGTTAAAAACAGCTTTTCACTAACTACATATGGGCTGACAGAATCGACTGCGTCCAGTGACAGCTTACACTGATAACTATTATTATTATTGAATATTGTTATTTAAAGATAAATATTAATTTTTTAAATATAACTTTTTATTTTCAAACATTTTTTCTTTGCTGAACATATAACGTTTAGGCTCGCAATAGTCACAATGCATATCGGTGCTCAATACTTTTACTGTTCGGCGGTGATCGGCATATATCGGGCACTTTCGGTCGCCGACTGCTCACACGACATGAAGACGCGAGTAAAAGAGCCGATTGAGCCGTTGAACTATTAACTGAGCTACTGAGCTAATAGTGAGCTCCACCGAAGTTAAAATCGAGTACCGGTGGTCCGCTCGCACGGCGAAGAGAGAAGGTTTTACGGTGGGTCTATGGGGTCACGCGCCGCCTTTCCGTCACCCCGGACCGATTCAGCGGGGCGAGACGCACCCATAGCCCACCAATAAAAAAAAAAAAAAAGCTAATAGTGAGCTAGATTGAGATCAAAGAGCTAGTTCATTTGTATCTCTCATTCAGGAGCTACCCAAGTCTACTCGACAGTATACCTGTGTCGGTCGGTCATTTTCAGAGATCTCGGTCGTTCGCGACCGACACGGCAAGTGACCGATTAAAAAGATTCGATCAAAACGTCGGTTATCGGTCACGACAACCAGACATGCCCTCCATCTATATTTAGTAAAATAAATTGATTATTATATATTAATTCTTTAGTTTTCTAACAGATGGCAGTAACAAACCCGATGTTAATCTACATACCTTAATTGTTTTTACAATTTTCGACAGACAGCGTTAATTATTAAAAACACAAGAAGAAATCTAATTAATAAAAATAAATATATTTTCTAAAAATGTGGATAAAATATTATGTTCGTGATTCACGCATCCAAACATGATAGAATTTATCACTCTTCGCTCGCCCTGATAATATTATAAAGGCGAGCGAAGCGCAATATATAAGTAAAGAAAATATTTTTTTTCAATGATGTTGACAGTTATTTATTCACGAAAAGCACAAATAAGAAAACTACTAAATAAAAAAAAAACAAAAAGTAATTTTTCTTTTAATTGATGATGATGATGCCAGTCCTACCGATTTCGGTAAAGGCGACCGCTTTAACTCCTAGTTTATTTGTCTTTGGTGTGCTTTGGTGTGGCTGACGTATCCGATCTTCTTATTGAAGATCCGTCCGCAAGTAGGGCACGAGAGCACACCGTCCACGTAATTATAGGTTATAGCCGCTGGTGGTCGGGCTTTCAGCTCATCACGCTTAGCATCCAGCTCGATAAGCCTATCATTTTCGAATGTGTGTACTTTGGTCTTAACCAAAGCCCTCCACTCTGGCCGTTGTGCCGCCAAATTCTCCCATTGTGCCGGATCTATTTTACACCTCTTCATGTGCCGCTTAAGCACATCCTTATATCTGAGAAGTTGTCCGCCCTGCTTGCGCTTGCCCTTCTCTAACTCGGAATAAAAGATGCGCTTAGCGATGCGTTCGTCCGCCATACGTGCCACATGACCGGACCACCGAAGCTGTCGCCGCATGAGGTAAGCCTCGATGCCACTGACATTAGCTCGTCGCAGCACCTCAGTATTTCGCACGCGATCCGACCAATGGACCTTTAATATTTTCCGAAGATATCTCAGGTGGAATTGATCTAAGGTGCGGATATGTTGACGGTACATGGGCCAAGTTTCAGCGGAGTATAAAAGATTTGGCAGCACAACTGCCCTGTAAACCGAGATCTTTGTAGCCAGCTTTAAGTCGTGTGACCGGAAGACCTTGGTATCCAGCCTGCCAAATGCCGCTGCTGCGGCTCCTAGCCTGCTGTTGATTTCAGCAACAAGGTCGCACTTTGATGAAATAGTGCTCCCCAGATATCGAAATTTATCGACCTGCTGCAGTACGTCCCCTCCAAGTTTAATAGTCAGCGTCTCATGACTGTGGATATCTACAGACATCACTTCCGTCTTCTTGACACTGATTTTCAGGCCGAACTTCTGGCACGACTTATGGAAGAGAGACATTAGCTGCTGCAAGCCATCTGGGGATTCCGCTGCAAAGCATAAATCGTCCGCATACATGATCTCAGTGATCACGGCGTTCGATACTTTTGTATGTGATTTAAGCCTAGCTAAATTGAAAAGCTTGCCATCAGTGCGGAAGCGGATGTGAGCTCCTTCAGAGGAACCATGTAAGGCGTCCTTAACTACAACTGCAAAGTACAATGCAAACAGTGTGGGTGCCAATACGCACCCTTGTTTCACCCCACAGGTAACGGGAAAGAAAGCTGACTGTCCACCATCGACTCCAACACAACATTCCATGTCATCATGCAGGAGTCTAAGTAGCCTTACAAATTTCTCCGTGCACCCCAGTTTGCTAAGAACCAACCAGAGAGCTTCTCGAGGCACACTATCAAAAGCTTTCTCAAGGTCAACAAAGCAGAGGTATAGCGGCTGACATTGTTCCCGGCTTTTCTCTTGCAGTTGACGCACTGAGAAGATTGCATCACATGTGCCTCGGGCAGGCCGGAAGCCAAACTGGGTCTCAGGCAAGAGCTTTTCAGAAAGGGTCAAAAGGCGGTTTAATAGTACTCTGGCAAAGGCTTTTCCAGGGACCGAGAGAAGCGAAATTCCGCGGTATGAGTTGCAGTCAGAGCGGTCGCCTTTGTTCTTATAAAGGGTACTGATGCGAGATTTTCTAAAATCAGAAGGAGCCCGCTCCTCCTCCCACATACGAGTAAAAAGTTCTCGTATCCACGACTGCAACTGATCACCGCCACACTTTATCAGTTCCGCTGGTATACAGTCAATGCCCACCGCGCGCTTGTTCTGAAGTTGTTTCAGGGCTTGGATGACTTCATCATGCGCTAACGGCTCGTCGAGCTCATTAGCAGTAGGGTGCTGTGGCAGTAAGCGAATGTGCTGTAGATCAGCTGAACGATCTACGTTAAGCAGATTGTTAAAGTGTTCTGCCCATCGACTAAGGATGTCTTCTCTGCTCTTTAGAAGGGCTTCGCCGTTAGCAGTTTTCAAAGGCACCTTAGAACACTTCGCATTACCTACCAACTTACGCACCTCGGCGTGGAACTCGCCAAGTTGGTTAGTATCGTAGAGCCACTGCACATGCTCAGCCTTCTCTAGCCACCATTTATTTTTGGTCTCCCGACATAACTGACGCAACTCACGGTCACTTCGCTTGATCTCCGCTGAGTCAACGCTTCGATTTCCACTATTTCGCTGAAGGCAATCTCGATGCTTGCCGAATGCCGCTGTTAGAATCTCACAATTCTCATCGAACCAATCTTCATTCTTTCGGACCTTGGAGCCCACTATCCTTGAAGCGGTATCTAATATGTGAGAATTGAGAGCCCCCCAGTCAGTTTCAACATCATCGGTTGCTCTATTGATAGGCGTTGGCGAACTTGTTAAAGCTTTGACGTACTTTTCCTTCGTCTCGAGGTCATTTAGCCTTTCCACGTTTATGCACGCCGGCTTTACTGTACGAGATCTCAGAGGCTTCCGAAGGCGGAGACATAGCTTGGTGACTACGAGGCGGTGGTCGGTCCAACAATGCGCTCCACGCATGACACGGGTAACCTGGACTTGGGCAACGTCGCGTTGCCGAACAATAGCATAGTCTATGAGATGCCAATGCTTGGATCTTGGGTGCATCCATGTAGTTTTGTGCTTAGCTGCGAGTCTGAACATAGTGTTAGTAATGGCAAGATGGAATTGTGCACACAAACTAAGCAGTAACTGTCCATTGCTATTCATGTTACCAACGCCATGTCTGCCTAGAATTTTTGGCCAGGCTTCATAGTCTCGCCCGACTCTGGCGTTAAAATCGCCCAGAAGAAGGATCTGTTCTCTGGGCCGTATGGTATCTAAGCATCGAGTCAACTCCTCATAAAACTTATCCTTGATGTCATCAGACTTGTCTAACGTTGGAGCATAGACACTGATAACATCAAGAAAGTTATCATTGTCTAGATGAAGGCGTAAAGTAGTTACGCGATCAGAAATATGTACAGGATATTCCTGAAGACGCTTCACTAGGTGATTTTTGATCGCGAATCCAACACCTGACCTTCTTGGTTCTGAGGAGGTGGTACCTTTCCAAAAGAAAGTATAGCCACCACCGTCTTCTACCAGCTCACCTTCATCAGCAAGATGTGTTTCGCTGAGTGCAGCCACATCAACGCAATAGCGATGAAGTTCCCGAGCTACTATGGCAGTTTTCCGCTCCGGACAGGCATTATCATTACGGTCAAGAAGCGTCCGTACGTTCCACGCACTGAATGTTATTTTAGGTGTTATTAATATTTTATTTTTCTTGTAGCGTCGACCACGAGTTAAGATGCAGAGGCAGCCGTGGTTACTGCCTTCCTTTAGGGATTAGGGCAAGCATTTGTTTGGGACACCTTTTCTAGTCCCCTCCCCGGCTGAGCGGGGAAAGCAGTGCCTCCCTGTAAAGGGCTGCTTTGTCACTCCAGGTGCTGTCGAATCCACTCTGTTACCCTAATGCAGAGCAGAAGCGACCACGATGCTCTTACCGCACCCCTAAAGCCGCCTGTGTGCAGGTTTCAGACAAAGCCCAGCTTACATCAAACCAGACCTCTCTACCTCAACCCATCGCCACAGGACTCTCACTTACTCGGAGTCCAATGAACGAAAGCAGTCAGGTGCGCAGGAGATATTAAAGTGCACAAGCGTACGCGCAAACGCAGATGCACTCACTCGTCCTACCCCTTCTGAGCCCAGTGGAACGGAGACCGCTACGACCGGAGAAAGGGTTGGATGCTGTGTCTGGCCGAAGGTTGCTTTTGCCCTCTATCATCGCCCTAAGCCATTCACGTTGCCTTGCTGCCCGCCGAGTCCGCCAATCCCATTACATATCTGTGTTGGGTCGCCTTCCGCGCCGGAGCAGACTTTTTTGTGTGGTCTGCGTAGGAGGGATCCACGCTATGTGGTGGGATAGGTGAAAGGGAGGGGGGATATTTGGGCTGGGAGTAATAAGGGTTGGGATACCAATGTTACGACAAAGGATATCAGGGTCATGTAACATTAGTAGCTCGAGGAAGCCGGGGCCGCGTACCCGAATACTCAACATTTCCACCGGACAGGTAAAAATGCTGAAGTACCTTCTGGCATCTTTTAATTATTCGACTGATGACGCGCCGGTCAATCGGTTATTTGATTGTATTGGATCACGGTCGTTCACGTCGGTTATTTGATCGTATTCGATCTCGGTCGTGCACATCGGTTATTTGATCGTAGTCGATCTCAGTCGGTCGCCGTTCACAAGGATCGAGGCGGGTTGTGTCGGTCGCTCGCGATCGATCGATCACGAAAGATCCGGGTCTCAAACGATTGGTGACCGAATCGGTCACGCAGAGAGCGTGATTCGATCTTTTTGATTCGTTCAATCACGACCGACACAGGTATACTCGACAGTATACCTGTGTCGGTCGGTCATTTTCAGTGACCTCGGTCGTTCGCGACCGACACGACAAGTGACCGATTAAAAAGATTCGATCAAAACGTCGGTTATCGGTCACGACAACCAGACATGCCCTCCATCTATATTTAGTAAAATAAATTGATTATTATATATTAATTCTTTAGTTTTCTAACAGATGGCAGTAACAAACCCGATGTTAATCTACACGCCTTAATTGTTTTTACAATTTTCGATAGACAGCGTTAATTATTAAAAACACAAGAAGAAATCTAATTAATAAAAAAAATATATATTTTCTAAAAATGTGGATAAAATATTATGTTCGTGATAGAATTTATCACTCTTCGCTCGCCCTGATAATATTATAAAGGCGAGCGAAGCGCGATATATAAGTAAAGAAAATAAATGTTTTTCAATGATGTTGACAGTTATTTATTCACGAAAAGCACAAATAAGAAAACTACTAAATAAAAAAAAAACAAAAAGTAATTTTTCTTTTAATTTTTCGACTGATGACGCGCCGGTCAATCGGTTATTTGATTGTATTGGATCACGGTCGTGCACGTCGGTTATTTGATCGTATTCGATCTCGGTCGTGCACATCGGTTATTTGATCGTAGTCGATCTCGGTCGGTCGCCGTTCACAAGGATCGAGGCGGGTTGTGTCGGTCGCTCGCGATCGATCGATCACGAAAGATCCGGGTCTCAAACGATTGGTGACCGAATCGGTCACGCAGAGAGCGCGATTCGATCTTTTTGATTCGTTCAATCACGACCGACACAGGTATACTCGACAGTCACGCTGCAGCGGTGAGCGGAGACGTACGTGACGACGTTCTGCGCGTGAACAGACAGAATGCAATCGCGATGTTATTACTCAACTTCTCGAGTTATACAAACACTTGCCTGCCTTTGGGAGTTAAATTGTGAAGCTTATAAAACTATTACACAAAAAAGAAATGCGTGGGATATTTTAGCAAATAAATTTTTCCTTAGTAAAAATGGTCAAGCCTTTTTTTTCAATAAATTGTGTAAAACCCAACTTTCCAATACAACTATAGCATCGATATTTTATTTATAAATAAAAATGAAAAAAATATAATAAAAATAATATATAAATAATATTTATAAATATTTAATCCGTGTGGTGACGGAGTAAGAATACAATTCACCACCCCATATCTAACCCGTGGGTGATCGTACGAGATGACTAGGGGATATAAAAGGCATATAACATCTAAGCGAGAGAAGGAAAACTCGAAACAAAACCCTATACCAACACGTCTGACCAGCGCGGTATAGTAGGTTAATTTCCCTCTCATTACGGAGGAGGCCCGAGCCCAACAGTGGGACATTTATGGGCTGTGATGATGATTTTATAAAATGACATCTCCGTGAATATCGTACCATCAGACTGGCTCCCATTTGAGCCTTTGAACAAAAATTTGGAGTAACCATTTTTTTTTGTACTTTTGATAGGTAAGGCACCAAGACGTCATTGTAGTAAATATACAGTACGCGAGCGTAAAGACGTCCTATCCGCGCCACGTTCTCTGAAAACTTGGTTTCAAACTAGCTTTGAACCATGTAGCAAGCAAAGCGTATTTCTGCTTTTTCTGCTTCAAACCACTGTTTGAAACCGTGTAGCGCATACTTAAGTCAAATTGTCGCCATCAACAGTGCTATGGCCACACTGTTGATGGTATCTTGTTGGAATTTTGATGGAAAATGAAAACGTTGTAAAACACTTTTATATGATATTCACGACATCCCAGTAGTTCCGCGCATCACATTACATAAAATTCCATCAAAATTATCTAATATAACACGTTAAAACACTAAAATATTGAATATAATACAAGAGCACCACATGACGTTTTCAAATTCCCGTCAAAAGTCGGGACATTCTTTTACAAATCGTGAAGTGAATATTCGATATCTTAGTGTTTTAACGTGTTATATTAGATAATTTTGATGGCATTTTATGTAATGTGATGTGCGGAAATAATAGGATGTAGTGAATATCATATAAAAGTGCTTTACAACGTTTTCCATCAAAATTCCCACAAGATACCATTAACAGTGTGGCCATTGCACTGTTAATGGTGACAATTTGACTTAGACAACGACTGACTTGAAAGACTAAAAACGTGAAAATATTTATAACTTGACACTGGCACCAATAGCTCGTATATGTAGCTGATTGCCAAATTGCCAATACATAAGAAGAAGAAGAAGAATGTCCCATATGTGGAATCTAAGTTCTGTCCAGTTCTAGAATCATTTGCTTTTTCAATCTTGTTGCTATTGTAGGCTTTATCAGTTGGAAACCTAAATCATTAGAATGGTTTAATAGCCTTCCAAGATCGGGTACCGGTGGCCCGCTCGCACGGCGAAGAGAGGAGTTTGCATGGTGGGTCTATGGGGTCACGTGCCGTCTCTTCCGTCACCCAGGACCGATTTGGCGGGGCGAGACGCACCCATAGTCCACTGTAAAAAAAATGGTTTGATAGCCTTTCTTTGTTGCATACTCAGTAGAGTTTCGATTCTCTGATGGTATTTATTTGTAAATTCGCAAAGAATTTAACATTAGCAATAAACCATGGAACATTTGATGTTTCTTAGAATGATGTTTTGAAGGCATTGTAATATGTTGATATTTGAAACAGTAGCACTGCCCCATAAATGCCAATTTAAGAATAAAAAATTATATATGTATAATGCATCCTTTATTGTAGATGTGATGACACAAAGAGTAATAACTTGGCAAAAGTCTTTCCCAGAAATTATCAGTTAATATCCAGTTAAAAATGACAGGAATAAAATTCAATATTTACATATATTTTTATTTAACTGCTTCTATACCAGCTGAGCTTATAACAAATTCTACTTTATCATTAGGCAAATCGGGAGAAAACACTATACATAATTCTCTTACATAACAATTAGAGGGGCATGATGTCTGCAATTTAGAGTCAACAATTTTGTTGGTTTTTAAAATCATTAATCGAGTACTTATCATATTAGACCAAGCCAAGCCTAAGGATGGTAATAAGTTGATTGAGCTATCAAAAGATGCTGTAACTTGGTTTATACAAAGAATAGACAAGTTAAATTTCTGAGCTATTGATGTTAATAAAATTGCTATCTCTCTCAACGCTTCCGCTCTTTTTATGTAATTAGTGTTCTCACACCTGTATGGCGCAGCTATGGAATCAATAACTACAACAGCCAACTTGTGGAGTGCTAATAATTTAGGTAAACGTAAATTAATACAGGCTAATAAATCACTGCTTTCCGTTAAGTGTTCCACAAAAACATTTTTTCCATAGTCAATTCTTGAATCAAATGAAGGTAATGATTTTTTTAATTGTTCAAATCTTTTAGTTGGGAATAAATCCTCTGTACAGATAAAAACAGTTCCATCTATCCAGTTATGTAAAGCTATCTGTAAGGCTAGTTGAGTTTTACCGCAACCACTTTCACCAAATATTTCTGTCACAGTACCTCTTTGAAGACCACCTTTTAATAAATGATCTATAACATTACATCCTGTAGATATTCGTGTTTTTATATAATTACCCTGTCTTTTTAAGCTATCACAAGATACAATATCAGGGCATACACTGTTTGCTACAATGTTTTGTATCAATACAATATCATCATTTTTTAAATTTGTGCTTCTCTTTATGTCCAAATTAGAGAGTGTAAGTATATGCTTGGTTGTTGATATTCCAGCTCTGTCTAACGCTTCAAATAAGGTTACGGGTAATAGATTTTTTAAAATCATAATGCATTAATAGCAAACATCAACAGGCCATTATTTATTCACTTATATAGTGACATCATTTCAATTAATCATTCCTATTGTAGATCAATTTAATCTTGCTGAATAGGTTATATAGATAAATGTATTCCACCTAGCTACTAAGCTAGTAGCAAATTATCTAAATAAATATATAAGAAAAAGATTCGTTGACTATAACTTTAACATAACGTATAAGGATAAACACTGAGACGACTACAACATTTCAACAAATGTACATATATACAACTATATACAACTTTCTAATAATCTTTTTAAATGTACTTCAACTTCTTGTTATAGCTTCTATGATATGTAAATGTAGTAGAACATTTTATTTTGTCATTTATACAACAAAATGATGAAAATATAGTTTTTCAACCTGTATATCCGACATCTTTTTTTTTTTGGAGTTTATGGCTTGGTTGCTTAGACCTTTAAGCCAATATCCGACATCCGTTCAGAGACCATAGAATAAAATAATATATAATAATATACTTGCAGACAGACAAAGGAAAAATTCATACAGCCAAGTCTTGTTTTATGCCACGTATATAACTTCATTTAATTTATGATTTATGGCGGCAATATGAATATGTCATATCACGGTCTTCAATTATATTAATTTCTGTAGTGTTATATTGAAGAATTTTGCTGGTATTATATGTAATATAATACAGTTTTAATGCAGAAGTATAGTGAACATCATATAATAGTGGTTTATGCATGCTTTCATGTTTTGCCAAAATTCTCAGATACATTATAACCTGGTTATTAGTGCCTAAGTATTGGTAACGATTGGAATTATTCATGGACAGTGACTATTAATATGGTACTGAATAGGAGGAAACGTTAAATATTTTGTAAAAAAATAATATGAAACTGGACTGCATGGGCTCCGTACCCTTTGCCTGTCCGAATGGACGAAAAGGGCCATAAAAAACCAAAATAGTGTCAAATAATATGACATAGGAAATGAAATTTCGAGCACAGTTTGGTTAATCTATCTATTGGTTGGACTTTTGACGGGAATTTGAAAACGTCATGTAGTGCTCTTGTATTATATTCGATATCTTAGTGTTTTAACGTGTTAATTAGATAATTTTGATGGCATTTTATGTAATGTGATGCGCGGAACTACGCGGGATGTAGTGAATATCATATAAAAGTGTTTTACAACGTTTTCGTTTTCCATCAAAATTTCAACAAGATACCATTAACAGTGTGGCCATTGCACTGTTGAAGGTGACGATTTGACTTAGACAATGACTAACCTGACAAGACTATAAACATAAAATAATAATAACTTGACACTGGCACCAATAGCTCGTATAAGCACAAAGAGAAGAAGAAGATCTAATGGTTTTGAACAAATAAATATTCGCAATCGCATCTTTTACTAAATAGTTGGAAAATTATCATACACACGAGTAAATTTTCAATGCACAATGGCTTGTAATGGATGTGCAAAACCATATTCACTACTTCGCAAAGAGGTACTCTTAAGTTTTTTGTTTCGGTTTATTAGTATATTTTATTCAGCCATTAAATTAAATGTTAATATGTATTTTATAGAAAGGCTGCCCCAGCTGTGGCTTCAGTTACTGCTCTAAATGTTTAAATAACAAAATTTTCGTTTTGAAGTTAAATGCTGAAGCAAAGGTAGGCAAATCCGTCATTTTTCCATGTATAGTAAGAGCTAGTGAAATGATAAGGTAAATTATACAATTTATCTGCTTGTAGGTTTGTGCGAAATGTAAAAATTCAGTAAGTGATAGTAAAACTAAAACAGTCGAGCCACCAGATGCATATTACAGGTATATATTTTGTAATAGCATATAATTTATTTTTCTTTAATAGTTACAATTGCATTAAACTATGTTACTATTATTTCCACTATCAGTACCTAATATTCAAACATTAACCACAAATTTTAGGCGACTAGGTGTTTTGGATGATAAACAGACTAATAATAAAACAGCTGATAGTAATATAAATAGTGAAGATGAACAAATTTTAGAAAGATTGAAAAGGCTAAAGGAAGATAGAAATAAACAACCATCAACTACAGATGATGATATAAGACAGAGACTTAGTAATATTAAAGGTGACACACCTTCAACATCAGATTCAGAAATACAAGCACGTCTAGCCAAATTAAGAGGTGTACCTGTTGAAACAATAATGGCTAAGGTAATATTTACAGTTATCACTTTGTATGATTGTATATGTTCTTAAAAAAAATAGTTATATGCTTTATGACAATTTTTTTGTACATAAGGATTTCTTTATACAGGTGCCGATTTTATTACTAGAATAACTTAAGCTAGGTGTAGGTATGACGTCATATAAAACTTTCATACTCTTTTCTGCATACTCAACTCTCGCTTCCATACAGTAATGTTGGGACAAGCACTGCATTATATATTGCTACACGTGCCTTCTGGCTGAGGTGGTGGCTGCTGAGAAGTTGCCCCAACGCTCTGTTCACTCTATTTCCCGCATTCACTCTCTGCTCTATATCAGTGGCGTACCTTCCATCTCGGCTAAATCCACATCCAAGATATACAAATTCATCCACTTGCTCTAGTAGTCTCATATACATGAACAGAAATTAGCTTACTAACCTACACTTGCAAGATATGAAGTTATACATGAAGTTTCATTTTGAGTTTTCTTTCTATTGTTGTAATAAATATTCAGTAATTGATTCTTATGCTTTCAACGGGTTGAGAGCCCTCAGCGCTCACCCACAGTTCGGGTAAAGTTGTCATAGCCATCTGAGGCTCACAACTAAGACAAAAAAAAATATATATTATGCTTTCCTTGGGGAAGGATCTGATTGTGGCCATTATGTTATTAAAAAATATAAAAACACTATATTAATAAGGACAATGTTTAATGAAAGTTAATTTTATTAATTATTATATTAAAATCTCTCTCCTGGTCAAAAAGTAGTGCCTGATCTTAATGTCTACACCTTGTCCAACATATTTACCTTGCCATTCTAAAAATCAACTAAATATTTATAGAGTGACTTGCCTCTACTTAAATGGTTATATGAAAGTGATTAAAGTCACAATATGTTTTAAATTACTAATTTCCAACTTTTTTCTTAGGCCATATGTTTTATAGATTCAACACTTTTTGTTATAGAATGCCTGATAAATTATCTTTTTATATGTACTTATTTTAGCCAGTGTTACCTCCTCCTGATACCAGAAGGGAACAGGAACAAGTAGATGACTTGCTAAAACAGTACATGGACAAAACAAGCATAGACACTAAATACCAAAATGAGCTTGATGGTATATTCAGTGACATGGAGTCGAGAGTGCAAAATCTTAGAGGAACTGATAATAAAGAAAAAGTACCACTAAATATAGAATCAGAGGATGAGGAAGAAACAGTTAAGAAAATTGTTGAAAAGGTAAATAAGACCTCATAAATTACTTCAGCAACTTATTATTTTAATATATTCTAATTAGAGTTTTATCTGTGTTTATATCCCAATACTCTTAGAGGAATGATTTATCAGCACATTCATTGTAATGCACAATGATATCATTGACAGACAGACAGACAAACATCTTATACTATTAAATTTATTCTGTGTCAACCTAGCCCTATATTATTTATAAAATATTTTATTTTTATCCTATAGCATTTAAAAATATTTAGTTTCATCATAAATATCCAATATTCTTGTTGATGATTCATTTTGACGTAATATTTCAATTTTATTCAGATGAAAGCAGAGGCTGACCTAGACGGTGATGATATATCTCCATCCACAAATGATGAACTACCATTTTGTGAGATATGCAATGAAGATGCTAACATGAGGTGCCTTGGTTGCAAATATCTATTCTGTAAAAGATGTTATTTAGATCATAAAGATGATGATGATGGTTGTAATAGATATGAACCATATGAATCTAAAGGACATAAAGATTTTTAAAATTGTGAAGTATTCATGAAGCCTTTGAAAATTACAATTTATTGCACAATCACATTATTATACATATAATGTGCAACATTTTCAATCACATCTAACAAGTGTAAAAATATTGAACTCGTTGATCGAGATTTTTATTCTAATTAAAGTACCTATAATGGAAAAAGAAAACTTAAACATTTGGATATCCTGAAACAAGTACCTACTGTTATATTTCACTTGAATTAGAGTAATGCAGGCATTTTCTTTAATATAATGCATTTGTTTCCCAAGACATAGGGACCTAACCGAAGAAAAACCAGGTTCTGGTGGCTCGCACGCTCGGCGAAGAGAGGTACATTGCAGGGCGGGTCTATGGGGTCGCGCGCCGCTTCTTCTGTCGCTCCGGATGGAGATAGCGGGGTATGACTATAGCCCGCCCAAAAAGAAAAAGTAATAGGGACCTAAACTTAGCTTAGAAATTAGGTATCTAGTCCCATTATAAGTCCTATATGTTATATAGGTATTAATGTGTTATCAATTTATATGGCTTTTGGTATAACAAAGAATTATTTATTATATATTAAATAATAAAAACTATAATTTATTTAACAGATTTTATTTTATTATGTTCAAATTCTTCTAAAATGTTAGGAATGAATTTCACTAACTCATGCTCCGTTTGTTTATAATCATTTTCTATCCACATATCTTTCAGGCGACTAATTATTCGTCCATACATTTTACCGGGAGGTACACCGGCGCTTTTTAATATTTTACCGGACACAGGAAACCTGGGTATTTCCCAATTACTAAATTGTTCAAGGAGTTCCTCATCGCCTCTATATTTCAAAACTTCTTTAACATATTCAATTGCATCTTTCTGTTTAATTGTAGTGTTAAGAACTAATTTTTCGTAAGGTCTGAAAAAGAAAACGTAAGTATTAAATACTGATGGTAAGATAGTAACGCAAGGTAATGCAATCATGACAAGATAGATAACTTTGTTAATAGTGCAGTGTGCAAATAACTTGATTATAAATGAAAATAGTTTTCTTTCATGCACAAAGTTTTGCAGGAGTAGATTACCAAGGATGACGACGTGCCCTAAAGCACAGAGAGTTAATGAATATTTATGATAAAATATACAACAATTTATGATTAAACACAGGTCTTTAACCAGTTGTGTTACCAGTGATGACTTGTGGAACGGAAACATGGTCCCTAACTAAAAAAGTGGCGGAGCGGGCTATGCTCGGGATTTCTCTGCGAGGTAGAATCCGTAATACGGAAATCCGCAGAATAACGGGTGTAACCGACATAGCACGAATAATTATCACGCTGAAGTGGCAATGGGCAGGCCACATCGCTCGACGAACCGATAACCGTTGGGGAAGAAAGGTTCTCGAGTGGCGACCACGTATCGGACGTCGCAGTGTTGGTCGCCCCTCCACTAGGTGGGCCGACGACCTGGTGAAGGTTGCTGGGAGTCGTTGGATGCGGGTGGCACAAGATCGCACTATGTGGTGAAATATGAGGGAGGCCTACGTCCAGCAGTGGATGACAAAGGGTTGAATGATGATGATGATGAAATATGCAGTTAAATAAGAATCGGCTTAATTCATACTAATGATTACTGATGTTCACCTGAGTGCGTGTGTAATAAAACAATTTTTATGAATTTCATCGCATTTCTATTTGATGTTTTATTTCCGGTGATTAAGATCTGGTGGTAGCTTATGGAATTTGTCAGGTTTAAATTAAGTGATAAGCGTAAGTTCGTAATAGTACAGGCGCGAAATTATGTTTCATCATCTTAGCTCATACATGTCTCACTTCCGGGCCCGCATCTCTTCCACAATTGGGTGAATGAGGAAATATACCCACAATGCCACACTAATCAGATGGATTGGCATAGGCAAGGGTTTTATATCGAGTTTTCCATCTCTTATGATGTTGTCTTTGTACTTTATTACAATAACAACATGGACGAATACAAATTACATCCAAACATAAAATAACAATTTGTGGATCACACAAAGTATTATCCTACATAAGATCGAACCCATGATACCGGCACGGTAAGGTCGGTTATCAACTATTACGTCATATGTGCATTCGATAAATCTATATACCTATGTCTTTCCATATTTTCATCATTGGGATAAATGTAGAAATTTTAATTGTAATGAATTGTTGAACTTACTGTAATGGTCTAGTCCCATTTTTGTCTTCTCTATGTTCTACCAAAAAATAAGTGAAGTCCCTTTCATAAGCTGAACATTTAAGTCTGTTCTGCAATAATGTGACTTCATCCAGGTTTAATAATAATGCTGCTAAGTAACTCATTGGATGTAGTTTTAAGTGTTCTGCTCTTTTCAGCAATCTATCCAGCTCTTCAATATTTGGTGCGGATGGTAAACCTGTAAAAATATATCAATTTAAAGTTTTTTATTGCCTATGTAAACCAGCAAGCTGCAAATCTAATGGTAAGTGTTACTGTTGCCCATGAATCTTTGCAAACTAGGAATACAGCTGGGCCGCCGCCTATTAGTCAAAACCCATCTAGAAATTTGGGTTGCTAGCTCTCGTGTTCACCGAACGGAGCGCAAGAGTTAGTTCGAGTTATCCCCGAAACGACATTTAAATTATAAAAAGTTCAGAAAATATAGTAGTTTAAATTGTTAAGGTAAATAAATGAATTTTCTTCAAACCCTTCCAATGGTACTTAAGTCAGTTGATTCGGCAAGTGAGCAGGCAACACTGATATGAGAATATGGGACCCCCATGTTTGATGCTGGAGTAACTTTAATTGGAATGTAGACTATAGGAAATGTTGGATTGTGAACTAAAGGAAATGTTCTTCTATTTAAACTTTGATCAAGACATCTTAATTCCAACTCTGTTAGTACATTAAAAAAAATTGTTGACCAAGTGTATGGGTTCGGTCCCCCACAGAACAATTATTTGTACCATTCACAAATGGTTGTTCCTAGTCTGTGCATAATGGTCCCACCATTGAATAATATATTTATGAAGTTCTTTGTGATACAGGAATTTATTAATTAGCCCAAGGTCTTTTGTCTTTAAAATAAAATACTTTTAAACAACTTAATTGTGAAATAAAGATTGAAAGTTGATGTGCATTTAGTTTCTCTTAAGTAGCTTTTTCCAAGTACAATTCTCTAAATTTACCTATGTATTGTCCAACTCCTACATCTATCATAGTCTTCAAGAGGCTTCCAGCAAAGTTCCCCATTAATGTCTTCTTGAGCTCCACCCAAATCCTTTCACCAGATATATTCTGCAGACCTTGCACATTATTTCTTAAAACTTCTAAAGTTTTATCTTCATGTTTATCAGGGTGCTCTGCTATTCTACCATAAAATCTAAAGTATCTCATTATTCTGAGGTAATCTTCCTTAACTCTGACATCTGGGTCACCAACAAATGCTATTCTTCTCATTTTTAAGTCCTCATATCCAAAAAAGTAATCATATATTGATCCATCAAAACCTGTAATAAAAAAAAAATTAAAATTTGCAATAGACATTTAGTAAATTGTTATTATTAAGAATTAATAAAATTATTGTCAATATACTATGTACATATGTGCATTTAATAAGAGATTCTACAAGTTTATTAACTGTTTCCTTGTCTACCCGGTGATCTCTTATTCTAAAACAAATTTTATTGCATTTGTATTTTAATTTACCAATGTCTCAAAAACATTTGAACCTACATTTTATTTTAAATGTGTAATACCCACATAAATATCAGAAATAATTAGTATTGGGCATTGTAAGGTGAACTGTACAATCACCGATAGTAATGTTTTGTTTGTTATTATGGCATATGTATATTTAATCCATGTTCTTTGTCAAAGTAACCCACCCTCTTATTGCCATAGTGTTTCATAAAAGATGAGGAAGATGTAATATGTAGATATGTAATATCTATGGAAGAGAAGGTCAATTTGAAATAGAACTCTATATGAACTTGTGTAATGTGTAGTCTAGTATGTCAAACCTCCTATTTTGAAGTAAGTTCAAACTGTTGTGAGATGTATGTTAGCTGAAATGAAGATGATGTATTTTATAGCAAAACTATTTTAATTTTTTTATTTTAATAACACCACCCTGCACTAAGGAAATAATCCATGTATTGTGGGGACTTCTTCTACAATTAACACAGAACAATTACACCCAGACTCAGAACAACACTTTGTGTATTGCTTGGCGCAGTTGATTTTTATTGAATTGTTACTTAATTTTTTCATGTTATATCTGTTCATGTACACACCTAAGAACATGGAATTGATAGTTAAATCTCTTCTATTAGCATCTAATTTCCAATCAGTAGTGAATTCCACTTCTGCATGGCGTCCATCCGTAATCATATCAATCCTTAGAGTGGTCACCTCAAAGTTCTCTTTGTCATTTATTCTTGCTGTAATTGTACCATGTTTCTCACCATTAGCATTGATCATTCTAATATTCTCAGTAACGAACATTTCTTTCATTTGCTGAGGAGTTGCTGTTGTTGCAAAATCCAGATCTTTTGGTATCAAACCCATTAAGAGATCTCTGCAATAAGAAGTTTAGGTGCTTTTAATTAATACATTTTTTTATTATTTATAATGATTGCCATTATATTAAATTTCTACTAGCTACTACATTATATTACATTTCTACTAGCTAACACAATAGACGCTATACTGTGATAATTTAAAAAAAAATAAGAATAAAATCCAGCAGTCAATTGCAGCACCACACCTACAGGGTCCAATTGCTAATCTAAAACATTTGTATAGAACTGAAAATGACTATTGTGGATCCTAGCTTATAGTAGTTATTAATGATATGGGTGACTATACACACTTAAAATTAATAATTACCTGACAGCTCCACCAGCCACTCTAATTTCATATTGATACTTATCAAATAGTTTTTTAAGCTCCTGAACTTCAGTAGTAAATATACTGTGGAACTCTGCAGAATCTAATTTCAGAACAACTGGATTTTCTCGACTTTTTAAATTTATATCCATCTTTGATCGTCTTCGGAGGCCGGTAGTGGCACTATTATTATAGACCTAGAAATAAATTTTAATAATTACAGCAATATGGTTAACAATCATTGTTGAAAGTAAGTTATAGGGATAATTGCTAAGGTGCTGACCAAATAATAATTTTAGCCGGTAGTTCAGTTCTTAGACCTATTGGGAAATAGGTTATGAACGAATTATGTCAAATTACCCGTTTCGGGAAGTATTGAAACAATTTAGATAATCTTGAAGATGTAGTGTTCATTCCTTTACATTAAATTTTAATTACTATGTAAAATGTAAAACATTGATATTACTATACAAAACAAATTATAAGATATTTTTTGGCCGCAGCTATAGTACCGGAGTGTCAGATGATGACCACAGATTATTAAATACCTATTTTCGAGTTATTAAGTCAAAATAACGTATAAAAATTATAAATTGTGTCAAAATAGTTCATTCATCACGGATAATGTTGCCATTTTGAACCCAATTAATTTGTTTGACAATTTAGATAGGATGACAAGTCGATAGTGAATTTTCTATCACGATTGTTACTTTTTCTAGATAAAAAATGTTGTGTTTTAGAAAATATGATCATGTTTGTCTTAACAAGAAACCGTAAGTCAGTTTTATAATGTAATTCACCCACTTTATAACTGTCTATACGTACATTTATATTACAATAACATAACCTTACATTGATACATCTTTATCTCAATCTCAACTAGACTTGGGTAGCTCCTGAATGAGAGATACAAATGAACTAGCTCTTTGATTTCAATCTAGCTCACTATTAGCTCAGTTAATAGTTCAATGGCTCAATTGGCTCTTTTACTCGCGTCGTCATGTCGTGCGAGCAGTCGACGACCGAAAGTGCCCGATATATGCCGATCACCGCCGAACAGTAAAACTATTGAGCACCGATATGCATTGTGACTATTGCGAGCCTAAACGTTATATGTTCAACAAAGAAAAAATGTTTGAAAATAAAAAGTTATATTTAAAACATTAATATTCATCTTTGAATAACAATATTCAATAATAATAATAGTTATCAGTGTAAGCTGTCACTGGACGCAGTCGATTCTGTTAGCCCATATGTATTTAGTGAAAAGCTGTTTTTAACCATTCTCAATTACAAATAGACCTTTCAATTTTATTTATTTTTTTATATAAATATATTTTATATCTAATCCTGTGATCACCAATCAAAATTTACATGCTCATGCATATCAAGCTTATCGCTTAATGATCGCGTAGTTCAGAGTTTGAACTATTCAAAAGAGTTGGAGCCGTGAACGAGTTGAACTGAAATGAGCTAACTCAATAAAAGAGCTAGCAGCTCTCTTGATGAGCTAAATGAACTCAAGATATATATGAGCTAAATGAACTAAAGAGCTAAAAGAGTGATATAGCTCTTTTGATCAAAAGAGCTATATCTCTCTTTTCTTTTCAGTGAGCCGTTTTTCGCATCTCTAATCTCAACCTGTTGTTAAAGAATTGCTATTCCTACGTGGAAGAGGCAATAATTTGTCATAGTTATTTATATTTAATATAAAATTGTTATTTTAGTAGTGGTCATAATATCAAGTTTTGTAATACTCAAGACGCATTACAAACAAGTATTGTACACAAATGTGCATGATATCCTCATAGACATACAATATACACTTATTTGCATTTATATTCATAAATTATCGCTTGCTTGAAATATAGAATTATATTTGCGAGAAAACTTTGAATCACAGAGAAAATTAAAATTTAGTTAATAAATACAAATTATAATCAGAAGTATCATTTGTGCATTGTCCTGCTTAAGTAATAAACTGACATTGCTCTATACTTAGTTCAGTCTAAGCCTATGCTTTAACAGTTTAAAAGAAAATGTTCTCATGTCTTTGAATATTGGTGTGTGAAGACGGTTATGAATACTACTAACACTTCTATTGCTTGTGGGTGTTGTAAAAGATTATTAAAATCTTTACAGTGACCTGGGCCAATTCTATATGTTGCCCTCTGGTCACTAAATACATTTCTAAGGAGGGTTGACATCAACAATGATATATTTTCAACAGGATGATGAACTTTCTCTTAATGCTTGTAGCATTGGTAAATCAATTGAAATTTTATTTATTATTCAAAAGATGAGATCCATTATTATTAACTATTCATTTTTGATTATAATGGCCAACTAATGTACACATGTTTTATTCAGTCAAGTAATACAAAAATCCGAATAGGACTTGCTGATGAAGAGTTCCATAACATCATACAAGATTTAACACAATAACATTTGAAAATATTAAAAAAAAAAAGAAGCTGTGAACGTATGGCATATTGTTCTAACAAAAAAATAAACTCGATTAAGGGACAAAAAAATCATTTATTATGCATAAGCTGCGTGGTAGCGGCTTCGAATATTACCAACCCTTGCTTTGCTCGTGGATGTGGGAAAAGATGACTAAGAGCCTGATAATAACCTGGGCCAGTTGGCCCAGATGGAGTTCCATCTGATGCCGTTTGGTCAACTATTACATTCCCAAGGAGGGTTGACGTCTGGCAGGCGGCCGGTCATAAAACTATTTCCAGTAGCTTCTACAATATGTACTATGAAAGAAGAGTACATATTGTATCGACCACAAGTAATTTGGATAAGATTAGGAGAATGAATCCCCATACACATTACATTTTGTCAATTTTACATTGTTCCTTAAAATAATTTTAATTAATATACCACCGGATCGGAAAGCAGCTACAAACTAGAGATGAGTAGTTCCCGAGCGTAATAGTTCCGAGAACTATGTCTTTTGCCGGAACGATCTAGTTCCAATCCAACCACACGGCTGAGATAGTTCCATAGGTCCGAGTCGTTCCGACGACCGAGTCGTTCCGAAGACCGAATTGTTCCGACGACCGAGTAATAAAGTGTGCGTCATGCATGCGTCTAATATACTTCTATAATTATATCATCGTCGTCTATATATCTTGGTTGTCAGTCCTAAACCTGTCATGTCAAGTATGAGGTTAAATCAACTGATATTCCGACAATTACTGACAAATAAACGGTACCTAAAAATAAATTGTATTTCATAGTTTATAGCTCCTTCAAAATACTAAATTTGAAGGAGCTATAAACTACGAAATATGGATCTTGAATGGCTGGAGCCGATTAAAATTATGTCCGCACATGTTACGTTGGATTGGATTGCATAATCATGTCATTAGAACCGATAGGATAGGACTCATGTACTATCGGTCAGCGGAACTAGACAGGTCCGCGAACATGTTTCCTGGATATAGTTCCGACAGAAAAAGGAATCGTTCCATGTCCGATCCGCTCCAGGACATGATTTGCACATGACTACCACAAACTGAGAAGATCCGGCAAGAAACTAAGTGGGCTCGTAATTTTTTTTCAATTATTTATTTTCATGAAGATTTTAATAAATAATAAATAGTTGATAACAATGTAATAATAGGAGTTGTGTTAGAGAATAAATGGAAATGTAAGATCAAAATGCGACTTGATCTTGGTTCTTATACACTCAGTTTTGGTCTTATTCTTACAGGAGGCGTGCCTCGTAGATTCGTGACCGTATACATTATACACTTCTTACAAAACGAATTACCAAAATTGGAAGATGTGCCGCTAGAAACAGTAAGGAATACGTGGTTCCAGCATGATGGGTGCCCAGCACATTATGCACGACCTGTAAGGGATTTCCTGGACGAAGAATACCCTGTTAGGTGGATGGGAAGGGCCGGTGCTATAGCGTGGCCAGCTCGTTCGCCGGATTTAAACCCGTTAGACTTCTTTTACTGGGGTGCTATAAAAGAAAAAGTTTATGGAAAACCCATCAGGGACTTGGCTGACTTGAGGGTGAGGGTCACAGAGGCCGCGGAATCAATTAACAATAGAAGATTTGCTCGCCATATCTCCCGCTCATTTTTAAAACGATGTAGGGCGTGTATTTATGTTGGTGAAAGACATCTCGAGCATTTTATTTAAAGAAATAATTATACTTTTGTTTTATTTTCGAGTTTCATTTAAAACCGAACTGTAATGTACAGTGTAAGACACGGTAAGCTGTGACCGTTATGAAACTAATTTTACCAATCTTTTTTTGTATGGAAATAGGAATGTTTTTTTTCTTTGTTATCACACCTTACCTAGTCTTAGACTGTACAAGGTAATAATAGATGGCTATGGCCTATACTGAAATGATGATGAATATTACCAAAATTATTTTGGGGATGAGCTGAAACCAGCCAGGAACCAGCTGGATAAGCCAATCAAATCAATCAATCTTTGCTTATGTACAGACGAGACAAGATGAAGCTTGATCCTTCACAACTTTCGCGTACTTGAGTAAATGCAGTAAAGGTTATTTTCCCTGTCATATGGTACAGCTTGATCTGGCCTAGACTGTACTCGAGTGTTTGAGGTATGTCTGTACTCCAATCTTGACAATTATAACGGGCAGTAACATCAAAGGAACAGAATAGTCATTTAAAAATGTATTTGACTTAGACAATGACTAACTTGAAAGACTAAAGACGTGAAAATATTTATAACTTGACACTGGCACCAATAGCTCGTATATGTAGCTGATTGCCAATATATAAGAAGAAGAAGAAGAAGAAAAATGTATTTGCGTACGAATTTGAGACTATTGTTTTATTGATATGTTTTGTTTTGTGGGGGTATTGTTGCCGAAAATTATTTTTAAATGTCCTAGTATGAATTTTTCAAATAAGTGTTATACCATTTTGGAATTGCAATAAAATTACCTATTTTTTAAGTTACTCGCCGCAGCTGCATAGTACTTTTTTTTCAATACACTTGGAGGAAGTTGAGTGAAATCGTAATTACTAAGTCCTTGACTGGACAAGAACTTAATTTTCTTTAAAATCTTGGTTAGATATGTATTGTTTTTTTTTATTTAAATTTGATAAAGGGTTATTAACGATTACATAACACCTTTTTTTTTAATAAAGCAATATTTGTAGGTACAGTTAGCAAAATAGCCTCCACAAGGTCTAAAATTTTTAGGTTTTTTAAAAAATGCCATTTATACCCAGAGGGGCATTTTATTTTTATTTTTCTGGTGACCCTTGTGAGCACCCCTATCACCCACCTTCTCAGCTACGTAACCTTTTGGGACACTCTGTATACGTCTTTCACCCGCAGTCGGCAACTTGATCGTGATAACCAATGCCAGGACCAGCCGTGAAAGGCTTACTGAAGAGCGCTGCCTTGCCTTCAGGCTGGCCGCTTTTTGCGCTAAGAATGAGAGAGGACAGAAGATGCTGAACAGTCTCGAACGTAACCTTTGGGTTCGCCACTATCGCGCGGCGTTCAATAAACTCCGTATGCGGGGCCCCTTTTCAATGAAACCTGATGGGGCTGGTGGTGGACTATTTGAAGCGGCGTAGTGTCCTCTACGTAGATTGAGCAGTTGTACGAACACTCATGTCGTGCGATGTATACCATCAATTATTTTTTATGACTGATCATGTCATTTAAGTTTTTGTCCGTCAGTAAATCAAATTGTTACTACTAGTAGTGCTATGACCACTATTATTTGGTAAAAGATGAAAACATACATATTGAAACAACTGTTTCACAACAATTAACTGCACAGGTGAAACAACACAAAGATCTATGTGCGATTCACAAATTGTTTTTCTGAATTTGGTTGTAATTTGTGTCCGTAAATCGTATAATGCAATACAAAGATTATTTCGTTAGATGTGGCGCTTCCTTGGTGTTGGCTAAAAAAATGTTTACTATTTGCCATGCACTACATTTAATAAATGCCAATATTTTTTTTAATGAAACAAAACAAATATATTGAATATACCTAATACAAAACCAACCACACAAGGCTTTGACGTGATTGCCTCGAAAACCCCGGCGAGAGAGCAGAACTTTGGTATTAACCTCAGATCATATACGCGCCAGCATCATCATCTTTAAATCACAAAAAAATAAATAAACAACCAACAATTAAAATATCAACAAATGGAAGGTCAGTTGACGTTTGATGACATTTCAAAATGATATCATTAGTTCATTAATTTGCCACAGGGTCAGATAAGTTTGTGGCACTATACCTATTATACGACGTAAGCATATGTATGCACAGCCTAGTGAAGGATACTACATATCCTATAACTATTATACATTTGTGTATTGTTGTAGAATAAGAAATTATATATTTTAAGAATTTAATTTAAACATTGAGGTATTCTTTTTACTTTATATATTTTTTATATTTGATAGTACTTCTAATCAATTACATCCGTAAAAAGGAATGTTCTCAAAATTCCTATCTTCATTTGGACCATATCTATACAGCACACTAACGCAGTTTTGAAACAACCAGGTCCTAGACCCTTTGTTTGCTATAGAAAGAAACGGTGTCAAAGCTCATCTTATGTTGGTACTTCGGTAAAATAGAATAAACAAACCACAACTGTCAGTCAAAATCCATTTACACATAGACAAAAAGGACAATACATTCTCACAAGTACACACACACACATGAAATACCAAACAATTTTATTGCCCGTTTACATGCCAACTGATATAAGGCCACTTATACGTTTCATCAAAATATAATATGTGAAATAAAACTAATTTAGAGGTTTTTATGGAATTAATAATATTCAGTTTAACATATACAATTATTGCAAACTTGAATAATATTACAGCATTTTTATTTGCGCAATTTGAAAATTTAATTATTCATTCATTGAGCAACTCTTTTGTGTTAACAGATCCTCCCACAGATTACAAAAGAATATGATATTGACAGTTACAATTGTAACGTAATTATATGAAGATGTAACTGATATTGGAGGGGGACTTTTTTTTTTGCAGGTTCGACACCTGCAAAAAAAAAATGATGATGATGATGACATGAAGTATTTCATAATAATGTATATTTTGGTTTCTGCATGTTGCGTTGCATGCATTAAGCCATTATTTTAATAGACAAATAATTATAGAATTAAGCGTTGAACACTAAATTATATACCTTTCGTGGTTATTATGCCACAACATGAACGGTTCTAAAGAACTATTATATTAAATTAAATTAAATCCATTACACTAATGCTAGGGCCGCACCTGCGTGTATCGTCCCGAAGTAATATGTGGCGAAGCTTCGTACGTTTTGTACACTAGAAAATTATCGCGATAAACTGTGGTCACATTAGCAACTTCGGTATTTTACACGAATTATCGTGGAATAATTAAAGATGGCCGAAATCATTTTCATGCGTTTAACTATGGATGACGAATTGTTTTACTATTACAGCTATATTATGCTAATAAGTACATAATGATTTTTTTGGATCCCTTCATGGGTTCAGCTTCATAATGGTGTAAAAATTCTAACACTATTTCATCGCTCCACTCCATATTTATTAATTAACTGGAGATCCTCGAACGCGTGTAAACCACAGAACAATATACTCAGAGAAACTAAAAACCTAAACACATCGAAAAAATGTCTAAACACATCGAAAATTTCCGCCAAATGAAAAACGCTAGTCTGACCACAGAGCACGATATATTGGCGCGCTAAACCCTTTGACTTATCGCCACCCAAGCGATAACGCACACGACGCGCAAATGTTCGCGACGATAGCCAATAACGACCGGTCACATCTGCGTGTATCGTCTCATTGCACGAAGCTTCATGACGATACACACAGGTGCGGCCCTAGCATTATACTTCCTCTGCCTTACGTATTATAAAATGCCCATAAATTTATTAAATTTAACACCATAAATTATTAAAGTATTTAATATTATTTTAAGAGCATCATATAATATTTTCAAGTTTTTTTAAAATAAATTTTTACATACATACATGTCATCACGCCATATCCCTTGCAGGGTAGGCAGAGAGAACAGAGTGCCAGAGAACTCTATCTTTGCATACTTCACTCGCTTCCTCAACATTCATAATTCTCTTCATACACGCTCGCCGGTTTCGGAGACTCTTGACTTCACCTTCCTTCAGTACATGACCGATCTGGTCTAGGTAGGTTAGTCTCGGTCTCCCCCGGTACCTACATCCTTCCACTTTCGCATTGTATATCTTCTTAACCAGACGTTCGTTCGGCATTCTTTCCACATGTCCGAACCATCGGAGCATTCCCTTTCGCATCTTTACACCAATACTCTCTTTCATACCTACTCGCTCTCTTACGTCGTCGTTACGAATGCGGTCGGTCAGCCTAACTCCACAGATTTTTCGCAGAGATCGCATTTCAACCGCATTAATTTTACTTTCATACTCTTTTTTGCATACCCAACTCAAGGTTCCATACAGTAATGTTGGGACAAGCACTGCGTTATGTATTGCTACACGTGCCTTCTGGCTGAGGTGGTGGCTGCCGAGAAGTTGCTCCAACGCTCCGTTCACTCTATTTCCCGCATTCACTCTTCTACAGAATATAGTTTAGTTAGTGTCTGAGTAGCTTACAAGGACCGATAATATTTTTTTTTATTATTTATACCGATTCAGTGAATCGATATTTCGTTCTAGAATATCGGCTTAAGGTTTTTTAATGGATTGATTGGTATCGTCGCTGTAAAAGTTTTAACATGTATAATTATATTTAATATAAAATGATTTAACAATATTATAGTTTAATATAGAATGATTTAGTAAATATAACCTCAAGTAGGTAGGTAGCAAAGAGTAAAGTTATTAAACTGAAACTGATAATATGAGATCTACCCTGAAATATAAAAGAAACCATATCAGCTGATATCGAAACAATAATAATATAAGTTTAACAATGAAAATTGATATAATTTTCAGAAAGTACATCAATAATCGAAAATAGATCGATGACAATAACTACCTACACTATGAACAAAAAATAACAATTCTCAGTTGTCAAACGTTTGACAGACAGGACAAAATGGCAGCAGCTAAGTTTGTACAACCAATCTGTAGACGGCGCGACAGTCAGTAAAAAAAGTAATGTTTTAAGTGTGCCCCCCCAGGTAGGTAGGTATTCGTAAATATGAAATTCGTGTCCCAGGAGGACGTTTGTCCCATTTGTAATGAACATCTTTTTTTTTATTGGTGGGCTATGGGTGCGTCTCGCCCCGCCAAATCGGTCCGGGGTGACGGAGAAGGCGGCACGTGACCCCATAGACCCACCGTAAAATCCTCTCTCTTCGCCGTGCGAGCGGACCACCGGTACCTGATCTTTGTCTTCAGTGGTCCGCTGGGCGGTTTACCCTCGCGGGTTCCTCTCGTCAACGCCCCGACAGATTTCGCCGTCGGGGCGTCGCCCTCACGCGGTGGCCTCGCATCGGGTGACCGGACAATTCCCCGGTCTGATCACGTCATGAACATCTAGGGCAGTTGATAATGGGAGTCGGTATCTTTAAATATTGATATGGTCTATTTTTACATTATCGCTATATCGTTGGTAGCGGAAGTCAGAGGTACCTAAGAAGCTGACATTATTATGGTTAGGAATGAAGTTAGAGGAGAATAATTTATACTTGAAAATTATTATGATTCTTTGTCGTAATTAGATTTCTATTTATATTAAAAGTACAAATTGAAAAGGAAATCGAAAAAAAACAATCGGTAAACCAATGACAGAATATTTAATTTTATGAATAAATATCGATGGTCTATTATCTTATGTTGTGCAACACTATTTGTCAAAAATTCAAAATTTTGGAATTAATATGGAATTGCTTCGATGTACATAGTCAAATTAGAAAATATTGCTATTATATGTAATCTTTATTGCATTGAATATTAGAATTTATTGTACTCAGGATAATCCAACTTAAATCAATGACAATAAGCCAAATTTTTAAGAGCATTTTGTCAGTATCGAATGTAGCGATACACTTTCACCCTACGGGGTCAGTTGGGAGAACGAAACCTGCCTTAAGCGCGCTCAATGCCAAGTTAGTCGACGTTCGATACGCTAGTATAACTTCGACCTCGCCCATAAAAAGAAAAATGGTGAGATTTATGCTGAATTGCGTTACCAACCTGTTGAATTGTTTTAAATTTGATAGTGTACTTATCGATTATATTGTAGGCAGACAAACTAACACAGGAAGATCGGGAAACATTACTTAAGCCACTTTTACAGTCCGGTTGGAAAGTACAAGATAATCGCGATGCAATTGATAAAGAGTATAAATTTAAGGATTTCAACCAAGCCTTTGGATTTATGACAAGTGTGGCTCTGCTTGCTGAAAAAATGGACCATCATCCAGAGTGGTTCAATGTTTATAACAAACTTCAGGTATGTATATTTACAACTTTCTATTTAAATATTGTAATTTAAGGAATGTATGTAATATCTTTATACCAGTGAAATATGTGGTAATTTCATGATTGGAATTTAGTTGAACATATATAATTTTTATATATTAGCATTTAAATATAATGTTATAGATATATGTACTTAGAGGCTTTAGCAGTGAATATTTGGGTTTGTTGAAATAAGGTTAAAACATTTTATTCATTCATTGTTAGTTAATTTGATTATTGAGAAAGGCTTTACTATTAATATAAATTTTGCTGTAGAATTAATATCATTACACTATTTTTAAATAATTACTTATGAAATTGTCTTTCAGGTTACTCTATCGTCTCATGATGTCAACGGATTAAGCAAAAGAGATATCAGAATGGCTACATTTATGGATAAAAAATTTAATCAATAAAATTATAAATTAAGAATGTACTAAATATCTGTTGTTAAGAATAAATGAATATTAATTAACAGTGAATTAACTTGATGTTTTTTGTTTAAATGTAATTAGATGAAAAATATATAAAGACCTTAGAATCCACAAAATGTATATTTGTGGATTTAAATATTGTAGCTCACTTGTAGTTATTTATTGTTATTCCATAATAAAATAATTTTATAACAAGGTGCTTTAATTTCATCTTATTGATTTGCTACAGATTAACAAGACATGTTACATTGCATAGGAAGGTTATCACTTGTTATTTTATTACAGTGGCAACTGTAAATATATTCTAGCCAACCCAGCCTGTTGGTTTGTTTGTAGAAGTCGATATATCGCAGCACCTCCTGGTGGCGAGTTCCATCAATGGGGAAATAAACTTTCTTCATGAAAAAATACATATACCAATTTTCATAATGATTAGTCAAGTAGTTTCTAGGTTTAGTGATGTCATATATACAAACATCCTCTTTCATATATGTATATAGATAAATGTTATTATAAATACCTGATTTCAAGATCACAGGAACTGAATAGATATTTGAGATGTAGTGGGAAGAGCATTGCCCTTACTGCCTCTAGTATCTATAGTGTAGCTTACCGTCATAGGGTTGCATACTCGTGAAATCGCTTTACATCCTTTATATTTAATCAATGTTTTGTAATAAGTGCTGTCATTAACTTAGTTGAGTTTTTTTAACCTTTGGTTAATATTGAACTAAGCAGAAAAGGCGTTTGTTTGCCATAAGTGATTGAAAGCCGCAGCCAAAGCAAAGTTGACATTACTGATTTGTATCAGTTAGCCAGTGGTACTGATATAGACTTATTATCATAGACTTTATTATTACTAGGTACAGTATTTTAGAGAGGACCAGGTGAATTTCTATTGTCGTTACGTCTAAGATCACCTTCACGGTAACTACCACCCACCCATAGAAATATTTATTACCTATTAGTTGTTAATATTTCTGTGCTACTATTATCACAACATTTATCACATATAGGTATATTACAGTTCTGGCTATGACCGCGGCTTTGCTTGAATTAAGTAGATTTTGCCAATTTTCTGATAGAAAATGAGTGAATTTATATATTCCTATTTGGTCACTACTCCCAAGATGACCTTTACCGTAATTACCACCATGCCATCTATTAGGTATATGTTACCTACGATCGTGGCTTTGCTTGCGTTAAAGTAGATTTAGTCAGACAATTTTGCTATCCCCCAGGAACAGTTCTTTAGCCTGGATTAAAGGCGGTGAAGTCAGTCGCTTGAATAATTAAGGCGTGAGAGCGAACGGATGCCAAGGAAGCGGTACCAGTGGCTGGCCTAATGCCGATGGGGAGGGAATACGGTGGGTTATGGCGCCACGCGCTGTCCTTCCATCGTCCCGGACAAAACGGGCGGCGTGTGTTCGAACCATAGCCTACCAAAAAAAAAGGCATGAAAGCGAAAAAAACTGTCATTCATTTATAATATTAGGATTCCGATTAGTAGGTAGGTACGTACTTCGTAGTACCTTAGGGCTTGGGTATTATTAAAAAAAATGAATAACGGCGATCGAAGTTTTATAAATATTTTACTTTTTGCTTAATTTTAGAATGCTTTTTCATAAATAAGTAAAGATTCCTAAATGAAACAGTAAAAACATCCTTTGTAAAATACATCGTATATTTTTTGTTGCGTGGAGATTATAACTGTCAAATTATCACTTCTTGCTATAACACGGACATGTCTTTTTGTCATTCAAGGGCGGGGTTTCGAAAACTGCAGAATCTGGATACGCTTTATCAATCATTTTTTTTAATTCCAACGAATGTTCCAAACCTTTTGTTTCACACACTATTTTCACCTGAAAGCAATAATCACTAAGACTGTTTACACGTACTGTGTGTGGCTAAATAATTTACTTAATGCTTAAACAGCAATACATTTCCTATAATAATTAGTATTGAATTAGTAAGGGTGGCTTATTGAATCAGTACTAGTAAAATTAATCTAATATTTTTTTCTTTTCATACTGCGACTTTTTTCGTTTAGATCACCTTTCAAAGTGCATGGGCACATCTAGCCTTATAGGTGCCATTGCCATTTCCTCCTCCTTATTTGCCGCAAGTCATTGAAATAGACTGAGGCATATCGCGAATATTGGCAACAGCACTCTAGTACTGTATAGTTAGGAATACCATTTTCTAAGTTATCGATCACTATGTTTACCTAGAAACTATCTAATTAGGTAAATCTAATTTCGAGAAAGAAGTCAGCTGACGAATACAACCTGTATGCATGCATGTATATGTTTACAGCCATAATTTTTGACATAGATTTAAATAGATGGAATTTAACTGACTGCACAGATGGCGCAATGGTTAAGATACCGACCTGCCGTGCCAGTGTCGTGGATTTGATTCCCACGCATGACAATACTTTGTGCGAATCACAACGTGTTGTTATGATACTGTGTGTAATTTGTCTGCGTTATATGTATGTTTGTAATACAAGGACTATTTCCTTAGTGCAGGGTGGTGTCTTTGCCACCGAAGACAAAGATCGGGTACCAGTAACCCGCTCGCACGGTGAAGAGAGGAGAGTTGCATGGTGGGTCTATGGGGTCACGCGCCGCCTCTTCCGTCACTGCGGACTGATTTGGTGGGGCGAGACCACGTCCATAGCTCACAGCAAAAAAAGGGTGGTGTCTTTAAAAAAATTGTAGGCATCTATAATTAAGATTAAATTGCTATGAAGAGGTTTTACTCGAGATTTTCCTACGCGATAAAATTCATAAACCGTCAATTTATAAAACAACGTGTATACTCGTCGACGTGTATAATATGTGTATGCCCGAAGGTTGAAGTTGCAGTAATTTTAAAACAATTTGCTATTGTTGTTATTTGAGATCTCTGTGCAATTGAGCAAAAGACTTATTTTATTTTATTCTTATTGTATTCGGAATAATAAGTAGCAGTATTTTTCTGGAAAAATTATAACATCAACTGCGATCGTTAACCAAGCGTAGTGATCTTCTCTTGGGAGACCTAGGTATGTCCAACAGTGGATGTTTAAAAAGTTTTAATTATAATCAATATGTAAATACCTCATAAGTATATATAACGCCTTCTGTCCAAGTATTGTCTATAAAATGAGTAATAACATTGTATCCTCCTTTAGCTAATAACTTCATTAGATCTCTTTTGGCTGCTGGGTTAGGTAGTATATTGACCTGCATTTATAAATGTTTAATCTGTTATTCAGTTGAAAAAAAGATAAACACTTTCTTTTAATAGTGTGTGTGCGTAATTCTGGTGTAATGCTAATGAATATTACGAGGATGAGGACATTTGGCTAGGGCGAATATATGTTACACCAATTATGTTGAAATGGAAACTATACATTCCGTGGGGTGATCAGGTATGGATAATGATTTTATTTGAATAAATTACACATATAACTTTACGGTGTACATCATCAACAATCATTGCTTTCTTTCTAATATTAATTCTAATAAATAAAGCTGCACTGCGTTTAATTACAATAATATTAAATAATTTCAGTTTCGCTTACGGGATAGATTAACTATAGTTACCTACCCATTTTTCTTTACTTTGCCCATGTAAATACATTATTACTTACCACATAAGTAGGTATAATAACTTGGCTGTGTGGTAGCGGCTACGAATACTACCAAACCTTATTTTGCTCGTGGATGTCGTAAAAGACGACTAAGAGCCTTATAACGGGCCAACTCCATCTGATGCCGTTTGGTCAACAATTACCTACATTCTCAAGAAGGTTTGACGTCTGGCAGACGGCCGGTCATAAAACTATTGCCAATAAGTTTTACAATATATACCTACTATGAAAGAAAAATACGTATTGTATCGACCCCAAGTAGTTGGGATAAGAGTAATATTCTTTTAGTAGTATTGAGACCGTGGTGTCTTCTACTATATTCGTGTTTTAACAGCGTTTTTTATACTTTGCATAAATATAAGTACACAAATGAAAATAATAAAAATTGGGTCGAAATCTGTTACTGTTGGGTAATCATATATTGAAAGATCGAATACTTTTCAAGTACAAATAAAATTGATTGCAGAGATGGCGTAGTGGTTAAAATACCGCCAGTTAATATTAGTTTCGACTCCCACGCAAGACAATACTATATGCCAGCCACAAATTGTTCTTCTGAGCTCGGTTGTGATGTGTCCGTTAATTATATTTTTGTAAAGATCCCCGAAATACAATAATTATTTCTTTAGAACGGGATGTTGTCTTTAAAAAAAATGCGATTATCTTCTACTTCAGCCAATAAAGTTATGTCTTGCTATTGATCACAGCTTAGGTCCATAATAAGAACGTAATGGACTGACTGAGTGTTGTACGTTGGTTGGACGGATATAGCATTGGGTTTTGTTTGCAGTTTTCCTCCCGTTGCTGTGATGTTATCTGATTATTTAGATAATAAGATGGTAGTCTTTTACAATACTCGTGGACAAGCAAGGAAATTGTGTTCTCATTGAAGTTCAAATGAGTCTTTATATTGCTTTTAGTGGTCTACAACTGTATATAGATTATGCTCTCTCTGAAGCTAAGCCGTTACTGTTCGCTGATGATGAAATCAACACTCACAGAAACATCCTGGTTCCTTTTATCTTAATTTACTACTATGATAAAAAGGAAAGAAGGTGGATATAAAGACGTAGTTGAATATGGATGGTTATTCTTTCCTTTCCAACGACAAAAAGAACAAATGTGATGTTAGTATTTATATATTTATCAGTATACTCTTACCCTGAATTTTACTAATCGTGTTTCAGCGGCTAACCCTCTTTCTAAGCATCGATTTAGCACCAGATTGTCAACATTACCGCTGCCCAGAATACACACGACACTAAAATAAATAAAATATTTTACAATCTATTGCAGTTATTATAACAGTATCTATATTAATAGTGGTAGGATCACGCTGTTAACAGTTTTCTGTCTACAGCCGCGCGCCGGTCCGTCCAGGGTAGTACTACACTCTCGCAGAAGATCGACGTCTGAGTAATGGCAATGTGCTATTTTAATTTTAAGATACATCATAATCATAATCTATCTATACATATAATAAAAATGTAACGGATCGCTGTCTGTACATGGAAGATATATGAGAAAACTTAACTCTTACTGGGACCTTTATCAACACTAATAGAACCCAAAACAATGATTTTTAAAATTTTTGTCTGTTTGTCTGTGTGTTTGTGCACGCTAATCTCAGAAACGGCTTATCCGATTTAGACGCGGTTTCCGCTAATATATTGTGGTAAGCTTCACTTAATATTTAGGCTTTATTTCATGTCAATTAGTTTATTAATAAAAAAGTTATGGCAATTTAAAAAATGTTCGGCGAAAAAAATCTTTATCGATTCTTTTCAAATTACGTACAAATTATCTTTAGTAAAAATAAATAAACACGTGTTTCAGCATTTGTTAATTTTCACCTTCTGGGGGTGTAAATTAGGCTTGCGAAGTGGGTTAGACGACTCAATAAGTCATTAGCGCCAAGCCGATATTATTGAAGCTGGCAACTTGAAATTTTAACAGTGGTTTCTTTCTATGACGTAGAGATTTATTAAGGAAGGATATTACGAAATTATACCCCTAAGGGGGTGGAACAGAGTGGCAAAGTTTGTATAGGGAGAAATTTTTTTATTGATTCTTTTTAAATTACGAGTCGAATCAAATATTCTATGGTAATATCCAGCATTTGTCAATTTTCACCCTGTGGTTGTGTAAATTAGGCCTGTGAAGCGGGTTGAACGACTTATTACCGCCATACCGAAACTATTAAAGCTAGAAACATTAAATTTTGACGCACGTTTCTTTTTATGACATAGAGATTCAATATGATAGGATTTTATGAATACCATCCCTAAGGGGGTATAACAAAGTGGCAAAGTGTGTATGGGGCGAAAATTTCATTATCGATTCTTTTCAAATTACGTACAAATATTCTTCGGTAAAAATAAATAAACACGTGTTTCTCTCTCCCTCTCCATCAACCCTGCACCAGTGCCGTCGTGGCGACCAGTGCCGGCGAGAGAGCTCACACGATATACATAGTAGACGGCAATAGGTTCTTTTTTCTTCATGGGTTTAAGATATAGGTTAAGTTTAGCTTCAAAAATGTTCACTCTATAATAGGTATGCGTCCGATATATCAAAACGAATCTGAAATCGGATTTCAGTCAGAAATCGTATCGTATCGATATTCAACACTATACAAACTGATTTTTGAAAACGTATTTCGGCAGAAACTAAATCAACACATATCAAAACAAAACGACGAAAACGCAAACTAATAATAAATCTAATCATCGCGCAATCGTTTTCTATTGCTAGTTTTGCAAACCAAACCAATATTTGAAAACTTACTAACTATCTCTTTCACTCCGCTAAGCGATCGCTTAGTCAGAATGAGAGAAAGCGAATTTCATTAAAATTCGCCTCCTTTCATTCTAACTAAGCGATCGTTTAGTGCAGTGAAAGAGATGGAGAGAATTGCGGTTTCTAAGAAACTAAGAATGGCAGATTGATACGAAACAGAATTATACGGGACAGGGAATAAGATCTATATCAGAATGCAACTACTTCCATGATAATATTACGCAATACGTTTAAGTTTTGCGTTTGTTAAATAGATTTTTTGAATTATTGGAGAGTTTTGATCCACACTTGACGTTGGTGATACTTGCAGTGTGCGCGTAATGTTATTTTTGTGTTCTCGTGAACTATATAATTATATAGGTATTTTATGATTCAATACTATACTAACGTATGTTAGTATCGTACATACGATTTGATGATAAATAAGAAATAACTATTAAATGTAAAATGGTAAGAAAAAAACCATACTAAAAATGTACATTATATAATATAATCATGAAATCATTGTAAATATGACGATTTTTAAATACGCCAGAAAGTTTTGTATCACACTCAAAACAAAACATTTTTGCTAGTCTAGTACTCTAGTTAAGCCTAGATAAAGCATGAAGGAAAATCGTACACCTAAATCCAATCAACAAAGACACTAAAGAAAAATATTTTGAATGCGTTTGTTCGTTTGCGTTTTTCGTTTGCTACGCTAAAATAACTAAAACCATCGAATATCAATCGAGACTAAGGTAAATCCGCTCCGACAATCGCTCTGGAAATCGATTTCTGAAATCGGTTTTTTAAATCGATTTCAATATCAGAAATCGAATTTGTATCGGTTTGCGTAAAAATCTGAAAACGCCCATCTCTACTCTATAACTCAAATAATAAATCATACCTAACGAGGTCGCAACTCTGCTGGTGAAACAAAGCAGTCAAATCAAGGGTGGCGATAATTATATTTTTATCCCATGGTCATACCGTAAATAGTATATTACACATACATACATACATATCATCACGCCATATCCCTTGCAGGGTAGGCAGAGAGAACAGAGTGCCAGAGAACTCTATCTCTGCATACTTCACTCGCTTTCTCAACATTCATAATTCTCTTCATACACGCTCGCCGGTTTCGGAGACTCTTGACTCCACCTTCCTTCAGTACCTGACCGATCTGGTCTAGGTAGGTTAGTCTCGGTCTCCCTCGGTACCTACATCCTTCCACTTTCGCATTGTATATCTTCTTAACCAGACGTTCGTTCGGCATTCTTTCCACATGTCTGAACCATCGGAGCATTCCCTTTTGCATCTTTACACCAATACCAATACAATAGTATATTAAAGGCAATATAATTTGTAAAATGAATAGAACTTTGAACAACCTTTTTCTTTAGTGACCGGCTATGGTATATAGACACACCGCGCCCAATCCGTCCGAGGTGACGCGTGACCCCATAGCGCGCCGTACACGTACATCTACGTTATGCGGGCGGGCCACCGCAACCGGGTATCATCTCGAGTCGAAGCCCTCATGCAGTGAACCTCAATACAGGTACTCACGCTTGCGCCGCCTAAAGCACCGACGGTAGAGCGTGTCAACGTAGAGTATTTTCTCTCGGGCCCACCCTATTGCCTAATTCCGTTAGACAACTAACTCGCAGAAGGCGGCGACCGCATTCCAGTTTCTGACGCTGTTAATCATCATCCTAGCGATAAACCTTCAACACCTTGCATTGCTTTTTCTATTTAACTCTGTCAGAGATGACTTCTGCGTGGACGAAGTCGCGGGCAAAAGCTAGTATATATAATAAAAATGTAACGGGTCGCTGTCTGTACATGGAAGATATATGAAAAAAAAATTACTGGGACCTTTATCAACACTAATAGAACACAAAACAATAATTTTCAAAATTTTTATCTGTTTATCTGTTTGTCTGTGTGTTTGTGCACGCTAATCTCAGAAACGGCTTATCTGATTTAGACGTGGTTTTCACTAATATATTGTGGTAAGCTTCACTTAACATTTAGGCTTTATTTTATGTCAATTGGTTTACAAAAAAAAAAGTTATGTCAATTTAAAAAATGTTCAGAGAAAAAAATCTTTATCGATTTTTTTTCAAATTACGTACAAATTATCTTCAGTAAAAATAAATAAACACGTGTTTCAGAATTTGTTGATTTTCACCCTCTGGGGGTGTAAATTAGGCCTGCAAAGCGGGTTGGACGACTCATTAAATCATTAGCGCCAAGCCGATATTATTGAGGCTGGCAACTTGAAATGTTGACTGTGGTTTCTTTATATGACGTAGATATTCACTAAGAAAGGATTTTACGAAATTATACCCCTAAGGGTGGAGCAGAGTGGCAAAGTTTGTATGAAGAGAAAAAATTCTTTATTGATTCTTTTCAAATTACAAGTCGAATCAAATATTCTAGGGTAATATCCGGCATTTGTCAATTTTCACCATCTGGTTGTGTAAATTAGGCCTGTGAAGCGGGTTGAACGAGTCATGGTAATGAGTCGTTCAAACGTTTGGCGGTAGCCAAGCCGAAACTATTAAAGCTAGAAACATTAAATTTTGAAGCACGTTTTTATTTATGACATAGAAATTCAATATGAAAGGGTTTTATGAATTCCGCTCCTAAGGGGGTGTAACAAAGCGGCAAAGTGTGTATGGCTAGAAAATTTCTTTACGATTCTTTTCAAATTATTATACGTACAAATATTCTTCGGTAAAAATAAATAAACACGTGTTTCTCTCTCCCTCTCCATCAACTTCGGACCAGTGCCGTTGTGGCGACCAGTTCCGGCGTGAGAGCTCACACGATACACATAGTAGACGAATGTATGTATGTATGTATGTATTATGTTATTTTGTACGTTTTGCTTTTTATTTTGAATGTTGAGGAAGCGAGTGAAGTATGCAGAGATAGAGTTCTCTGGCACTCTGTTCTCTCTGCCTACCCTGCAAGGGATATGGCGTGATGATATGTATATATGTACGTTTTACCTTTTGTTATTTTGTATGTACACAAATGTGCCGTAGGCTAGAGTTATATACGTAATAAATTATGTTGTAATGGTGCGCAATATTTTCATAGGTCTCCTAGAATGTTACATTGTCTAGTTTCTAGTTGTATTTGCTTATAGTGGTAGGGCTACATTATTGACAGTTTTCTGTCTACAGCCGCGGGCCGGTCCGTCCAGAGCACTCTCACAGAATCTACGTCTGAGAAGTGGCAATGTGCTGTTGTGCTTCCTTCGGTTAGCGAGAGAGCCGGCAGCCCAAAGCCCAACTTTTTAAGTGAGTTTGGGATTTTCATTGGTAGGGAGAGCCCTAGCTGGAATTGTAAAGGTCTGTGGTCGGCAGTAACAGTACTTACCATCAGGTGTGCTGCTTGTCTGTTTACCACCATCAGCATTGAAAAAAGAATAATTTGTATTATAGCAAAACATATTTATAAAACAAAATGTAAACTACGTATAAGAGAATCATAAAGACATAAGAATACTTTTTTTTCTTAAGTTCAGGCACGAGGTTGCCTATAATTGCAGCCAAAGTGCAGGCTCCGGTACCTTCTACAACAAATTTTTCTCTTTCAACTAGATGCAGCATCGCCCGGGCTATCCAGTCTTCTTTTAGTAGCAGCTGAAAAAAATTCGTTTTGAATTATGTATTAAGTTATATAAAGAAACTAGGGCGTGACAATATATCTGACAATTAGTGGTAACGGTCGTAATGGGGTCCTAGATGGTAAAATTCCTTAATTTTGGATTCTGACGAAGTGTTACTCCGCGTTATGCTATTACGAAACTAGACATATGATTTACTATAGGCAATGTGCAGGTAACACACGGCTGAGTCTTTCTCGTGACATATCACTTTGTTAATCCGTCTAAACAAGCCCTTGTGAAACGTTCAGAAGTCTGGTAAAGAGACTCTATTAATTTTTCTGATTCTATACCTAAACACGTCTGCTTCTTCTGTCGCCCCGGACGGATTTAGCGGGGAGTGACCATTCCATAGCGCGCCGCCAAAAAAATCCTAATTACGTACTCAAATTAAATCACCACAAGTTGCATTGTAGTTTGTAAGTCCGTATGGTAGTCTTGAAAACTATTTATATTTAATAGTGTAATGCAGTCAAACATTAATAAATAAAATTTGTAAGCGCCATTTAAGCTTTATTTTAGCCTTATTGTGAGGTAATATCTAGTTCAATTCTTTCTGTCTCGCACTTCTGCCTTTAATGTGTTAAACAGAAACGTAACACATACTTCATAATCTATTTATTCACATATAAAAATAATTACAATTTAGAGTAGAACAATTACCATTTAAATGTAGCATTCAAAGCCGGTTTAATTCCGGAAGCTCAGGATTATTTGTTACAAGCTGCCGTCTAAATAATGAGGTAGTCACTATTATTATTGTAGGTACTTTATATACCTATAGTTATTTTATAGTTGTGTGGTAGCGACTACGAATACTACCAACCCTTACATTGCTCGTGGATGTCGTAAAAGACGACTGAAAGCCTTACAACGACCTGGGCCAACTCCATCTTACGCCGTTTGGTCAACAATTACATTCCCAAGGAGGGTTGACGTATGGCAGGCGGCCGGTCATAAAACTTTTGCCAACAGGGTGCTGATTTTATTACTAGAATAACTTAAACTAGGTGTAGGAATGACGTCATAAAAAACATTAAAGTTAGTTGCAGACTCCTAGCTCAGCCCAATCCCGAGATAAAGTGATTTGTATCTTATCAAAACAGTAGGTTTGCCGATATGCTCGATATGCGTACCGCAATGCGGGTTAGGGCGTCCCCCGGAGGCGACACGTACCGACCCGCCCTCGTCGGTACGAACTTCGGCAGTTGCGGCGATGGGGGCCGCCACCCATCACGCCTTGCCCAGTCAGGCGAGTCGAGGAGAGTAGAGTGCCGGGTGGGCACGTGGAATGTAAGAGGTTGTGTGGAAGGTAAGTTGCACGAGCTGATATCCGTCATGGCGAACAAACAGCTAGACGTGCTCTGTGTAACAGAGACCAAGCGAAGGGGCAGTGACGCCTGCGATCTTCCTGGTGGCGGGATGGCTCTGTGGTCTGGTGTACCACAGAGCGATCGAGCCAGCATGGGGGTAGGAGTACTGTTGTCCTCTCGCTTGGCCTCAGGTGTGAAGGATTACGGAATGTATGATCCCAGACTTCTTTGGGTCCGTATAAAACTAGGTGTCACTAAGGTATTCATGGTTGTAACATATGCTCCCGTAGGATCCTCGGTGGCATCAGACCTAGAGAAGTTTTGGGATAATGATAGGGAAGTTCTGGATATGGCAGAAACCAGTGAACGCGTGATTGTATGCGGAGATTTGAACGGATGGGTGGGGACCAAGCGTCCCGACTATGAGGACGTACTTGGTCCATTTGGTGATAAGAGAGTGAACGACGCAGGTAGGCTCATAGCGGATGTATGCATGGAGAGAAACCTTATTGTGTCAAACACATTTTTCCAACATAAGGACATCCATATATGTATATACATGGAGAAGGAATGAACCGAAAAGTATAATAGATTTAATTTTGGTAGACAGTCGCCTCCGAAGCAAAATATTGGACACAAGAGCCTACAGGGGCCCCACAGTCGATACGGACCACTATCTCGTTATTGCGAGATTTAGTGGTCTGTTCAGAAAGTGGAGGCACTGGCGAGAGCGTGTCCACTTCGGAGGGCTTGAAAGAATAAAGGTTGAAAGGTTGCAAGAAGAGTGTGTAAGAGAAAAGTATGCAGAGGGTGTCCGAGAACGGCTGACGATAGCATGCCAGCCGCAATCGGACATTGAAGAATGCTGGAGAGTATTGAAAGAGAGTATGGTAGATACAGCGAAAGAAGTATGTGGAAGTTCAAAGAAGCATAGAAAAACAAATGCTGATGCATGGTGGGATGCGGAAGTGGCAGCTTCCGTAGAGCAAAAGAAGAAAGCGTGGCTGGACTATGTCTCTTCTTTGAATCTGAATGACAGTATGACTGAACAGAAGAAAGAAATATATCGGCAATGTAAGAATGACACCAAGGCCTTTTTTTTATTTATTTTTTTTATTGGTGGGCTATGGGTGCGTCTCGCCCCGCTGAATCGGTCCGGGGTGACGGAAAGGCGGCGCGTGACCCCATAGACCCACCGTAAAACCTTCTCTCTTCGCCGTGCGAGCGGACCACCGGTACTCGATTTTAACTTCGGTGGCCCGCCTGGTATGACACCAAGGCCTTAGTGAAAGAGAAACGTGATAGAGCAAGTATGAGTGCAGAAGATAGGCTGACTAAAAACTTTGAGGGTAACACCAAACTCTTTTGGAGGGAGGTGAAGAAGTCTCGGGGTGGTTGGTCAGCCTTCAGAATGAATAAAATAAGGTCTAAAGGTGGAGACATTCTTACACAAACACAAGACGTGTTAAGCCGATGGAGTGAATATTTTGGCGATATGTATGCGGATGCTACGGTTGGCGCCGGTGTCGCATGTGGTTTAGTAGATCAACATTCGACAACGACGTCCTCCGAATGGCATCAGTATGGATGAAGTTGAATGGGCGATAAGAAGTTTGAAAAATGGTAAAGCAGCGGGCATTGATATGGTGTCTGCCGAGATGATCAAGCTTGGTGGCTCCTGTGTCTGGGAGGCGTTCCTGTTGCTCCTCAATTTATGTTGGAGCTCGGGAATGGTTCCCGGGGACTGGAATATCGCAGTCATCGTGCCTTTGTTTAAAAACAAGGGTTCACGTTATGACTGCGCAAATTACAGACCCATAAGCTTGAACAGTTTGGCAGCAAAAGTGTATGGTAAAATTATTGAAAGGATGAGGATGGTGTCCGATGGTTTACTGTGTGAGATACAAGGAGGTTTCAGGAGTGGAAAGGGATGCATGGATCAAGTGTTCTCTCTGCGCAACATTGTGGAGAAGCATCTGGCTCTAGGTCAGAGGGTTTTCTGCAGTTTTGTGGATCTGGAGAGAGAATTTGACACAGTTGTACGAAAGGAACTTTGGGACATTTTACCGGAGTATGGTATTAACGGTAAACTGCTACAGGCTGTGCAGTCCAGTTACATGGGCTGTAGAGCCTGTGTGCGGCTGGATGATGGAATGTCGCCTTGGTTTGACGTCAATATCGGCGTTAAGCAGGGGTGCGTTCTATCAGCCAGGCTGTTTATCATATATCTGGATAAATGTCTCCAAAGATTGAACGATATGAATGTAGAAGTCCAGATGGGCGACTCAGTGGTCACTGCTCTGCTATATGCAGATGATGCAGTCCTGCTGGCACAGTCAGCGACTGACCTGCAGACCCTAGTCGACACAATGACAGAAGATTGTAAGAAAAGGGGTCTACGCGTGAATGTGAGCAAAACCAAAATAATGGTCTTTGAAAGAGACGAAGCCAGAACAGATGTAAGAGTAAAAATAGGTAATGATATACTAGAGCAAGTGGATGAATTTGTATATCTTGGATGTGGATTTAGCCGAGATGGAAGGTGCACCACTGATATAGAGCGAAGAGTGAATGCGGGAAATAGAGTGAACGGAGCGTTGGGGCAAGTTCTCGGCAGCCACCATCTCAGCCAGAAGGCACGTGTAGTAATACATAACGCAGTGCTTGTCCCAACAATACTGTATGGAAGCGAGAGTTGGGTATGCAGAAAAGAGTATGAAAGTAAAATTAATGCGGTCGAAATGCGATCTCTGCGGAAAATCTGTGGAGTTAGGCTGACCGACCGCATTCGTAACGTGGACGTAAGAGAGCGAGTGGGTATGAAAGAGAGTATTGGTGTAAAGATGCGAAAGGGGATGCTCCGATGGTTCGGACATGTGGCAAGAATGCCGAACGAACGTCTGGTGAAGAAGATATACAATGCGAAAGTGGAAGGATGTAGGTACCGAGGGAGACCGAGACTAACCTACGTAGACCACACCGGTCATGTACTGAAGGAAGGTGGAGTCAAGAGTCTCCGAAACCGGCGAGCGTGTATGAAAAGAATTATGAATGTTGAGGAAGCGAGTGAAGTATGCAGAGATAGAGTTCTCTGGCACTTTGTTCTCTCTGCCTACTCTGCAAGGGATATGGCGTGATGATATGTATGTGTATGTATGTAGGTTTGCCACCGTACATTGATCTGTAGGTACATTTCGGCCAGCTGTGCGGTGGCGAGTACAGCGCGAGCGAGGCTATTTGACTACTAGTTCAGTGTCACACGCATGAGTATATGCCTACATCGAACTTTTATAGTACAAGTGTATTGACCGTTTATCAGTATGTCAATTTAATCAAAAGTTAGGTACTATTATTTTTTTACTGATTTGGATAGTGTATCATGGTCTGATACACCCCCTTCAAGGATTCTACTAATTAAATCGGCAACCTGTATAGTTATTTTACATTTGAAACGTAAAAGTAAACAAGTACCACTTTGTCCAAATGACTTTTTGCATTGGCAAATGCGTTAACACCAACGCTATTCGTAGTAAATCCATTGCCACCGAGGGTGCCGTGCATTGGCACGTTTCTCATGGCCTTATCAGCTTCCAAAGATTTCGTAAACATAGCCATAGTTTCTGCTTCGACTCCCTATAAATACGTAAAGAAGAACATTGATACTTAATATTGAAGAATTAACAAAAAACTTTTACGAAAAAGATATCGTAAAAAGATTATAGAATCTTCGAAATTATATGCATTTTACTTTTCTCGCCTCATTGGGGTTGGAATATATTTTTATTTCGAAATTATGTTTTCTTGTAGTGATTTTATCTGCTTAGTTTTATTTCTTACTAAACCAGTTGAGAAAGAATTAATCCTATCAATTTAAATTCTAAAACTGCTATTTTCTTAAGAATTTACCTTAAGCTTCAACTAAAAATATTTTATTGTTACACGCATTAATTTCCGAATATGTAGGATCATCATCATTATCAACACAGCCCATATATGTCCCGCTGTTGGGCTCGGGCCTCCTCTGTAATGGGAGGGAAATTAACTTACTATAGCGCGCTGGTCAGACGTGTTGGTGTAGGGTTGTGTTTCGAGCTTTTCTTCTCTTGCATAGATGTTATATGCGTTTTATATCCCTTAGTCGTCTCTTACGATCACCCACGGGCAAGATAGGGATTGGTGAATTGTATTCTTACTCCGTCATTAGCACTACACGGAAAGGAAAAAATATTAAGGATACCCAGAGGTAATACAGGTTTAATTCTACAGGTTCTAGCTGTATGTATTAAACTCACGTATACTAAACAAGAAGGTTTCACGTGTTTGACAACAGTAGCAACCGCCCCAGCAAGTCCTCCATTACCAAGTGTTACAATTACAGCGTCAACAAATGGTGCTTGTTCCATGATTTCCAAACCGACGGTACCATAACCCATTAAAACTTCTGGGTGATCACGTCTGTGAAAAATAACTATTAATTCTAAAAATGTGTATTCATTATTTCCATTTTTAACATGACGATTATTGTCACTTATGCTAAACGGCGAAGAAAGATGCTATGAGGATATAATACAATAATAAAATAAATAAATAAAAATAAAAAAGCCTTCCCTGATAATACAATATATAGAGGTAAATATAATTAAAGAGGAAAAAATATTTATGTACTAGCTTCTGGCCGACGCGACGGCGGCGTTTCGCCCGCGAAAATAGCAACTTTTCCAAAGTTGAACTATTATCCGAAGGGAACCATTACCGGGATAAAAATATCTTGGGTTAATCCAAGAAATGGTCTATCTATATGTGCCAATTTTCAGCTAAATTTGTTCAAAGGTTTAGGCGTGATTGAGTATCAAACATCCAAACATCTTCGCAAACTTTAATAAGACAGGATTAGTAGGATATACAAGTATGATGAGGTTGGTCTGTGTAACCAGTTTAGCCGTTGGTCTCGGACAAATGAAAATCTATGACCATGAATATGAGCGCTTTGTTCTAATATATCCTGAAATCTGTTCGATCCTTAAAAATATTTACTTAAGTATAAATCGCTCAATAGTAGTAATTAGTGCTCAGTACGCGGTATTTTGAGGTTGGTTTTGACATAGATCTGATGTGCTAAAGACGCAAAGTAGCAGGAGACGCTCAAAAATTTCAATGTTGACTCGAAGATTATTTGCATGGTGCAGAGCTTATTCTCATTCATATGGTCAGGACAGAGCAGCGACGATACCACGCTGAATGAATTTGTTATAATGCATGGTAATCTGGTGGCATACCTACATGCGCCAGATAGCGTCTTAGCAGATAATCGATGAATATTGAGTGGCAAACACATTTTTTTTATTGGAGGCTAACGATCAAGCAGTAAACCTGACGGTAAGTGTTACTGCCGCTCATGGGCCTTTTCAATACCAGAGGCACTGTTAGGCCGCCACCTACCAATAAAAATCTCAAACCCACCCAGAAAATTGAACTTTAGGATCTTTCGCTCACCGAATAAAGCGCAGCACACAAAGCACATTGCCACTACTCAGGAGTCGCTTTTCTACGAGAGTGTGGTATTACCCCGAATGGACCGGCCCGAGGCTGTAGATAGAAAACTGTCAACAGTGTGGACCTACCACTATAAAACGTATCGAACTATGCAGCGTGAGACCGGGTGGACTAACGATATCGTGAAAGTTACTGAATTGATACCTGGCATTCCTTTGGCGAGGCTTATGCCCAACAATGGACTGGAATTGGTTGATGGATGGATGTATAGATGGAAGAATTTATGAATCAATGGATGAATCTATAGTTTAATAAATATAATCGTACGAATTGATATATGTGAGTCCTTTTTCTCTAGCTAAGGCACGTGCATATTTTTGAGCTTCATATATAGTCTTCCCTTGCACTATCACTTTGGCACCATGCTCCTTGCACTTCTCTAATTTTGAAATTGGTAAAAGGCTCGGCAGTATTATAACAAGAGGGATGCCAAGGCGTGCAGCATGCATGCTGAATCCTACACCTTCATTGCCTGTTGATGCGATAACCACACCGATTTTCTTTTTATCTGCTGGTAATTCTTGGAGAATGTTAGCAGCACCTCTCTCCTTAAAACTGTAAATATATTTTACGACATTAAAAAAATGAGTTTTCATATTATATTTCTCTAAGTTAAGTCTTTTTCGTGTGACGAAGAAGTAAGAATACAGTCCACCGACCATTTTTGTGGATGTTTGTAAAACTATGGGATTATAATATGCAGATGACATGTATGCAAAAGAAGGCAAATTCGAAATGAAATCGTATGTCAATTCTTCTAACTAGAATGATAGTAGTTTTATTTCCCTCCTATCGTGAAGGAGGCTGAAGCCCACCAGTGGGACATAAATTGAGCTGAGATAATGAAGCACTCTGTTGGTCTAGTATCAGAATGAATATGCCTAATTTTAAGTATATTCTTTGAGCATGAGCTGATGATTATTATTTTCGCTTATATTTTATGTCATGGGACCAATGTAATAGTAATGATCTAACAGAGAAAAAAGTAACAGGCCCAGTTCAGTCCTTAATTTTTTTATTCAATAGTCATATACCTAATAGTAGATATTTTCTTGCTTTATATTACTTAATTTATTTAAAGTAATTAAATTACATAAGACAAAAATGTTGTAGTGTAATCTACAAAGTTTAATATAAAGGTTTTATACGGTTTATTTCTTTTTAATGCTACCTAGCAACGAATTTGAATGTTAATATATATGTTGTAGTAAATTTAGATTGTCAAGTATGTAAAATTAAATTTTATTTTTAATTTATTAATATTATCTTATATTTTTACATCTTTCTCGTGCTTGAATGAGTGCGTGCACTGAATTACATGCTAATTGGTGTAGAATTTCGGGTAAAAACATCAAAAAATCAAAATTCGGGTTATATTCCAGGTTAATGTTATGTTCTTAACTTATATATAAAACTGACACACGAAGTTGGAACTACAAATTCTCTCCTACATTTGTAAACTAGCAAGAATACTCACCTTCCAGATGCCTGTAAAAATTCAAGTTTATAATGAATATATATTCCAAAATCATGATGAGTATGTGCTGCCTGTAATTATAAATAGATAATGAGCAGTTAAGAAAAAAAACTTTATAAAGATCAATTACGACAACAAAATGAAGCCGAGTTACTTACCATGCATGGGGTTAGCAAAATATGTGGTTTAATTCTACGAGCTGCTTCCACTACATGATCGTATTTGATGATTTTAGGTTTATCGGGGTCACAGAATTCATCAAAGTCTTCCTAAAATTAAAAAGAAATTACATACATACATATCATCACGCCATATCCCTTGCAGGGTAGGCAGAGAGAACAGAGTGTCAGAAAACTCTATCCTTGCATACTTCACTCGCTTCCTCAACATTCATAAGTCTCTTCATACACGCTCGCCGGTTTCGGAGACTCTTGACTCCACCTTCCTTCAGTACGTGACCAATCTGGTCTAGGTAGGTGAGTCTCGGTCTCTTCCGGTACCTACATCCTTCCACTTTCGCATTGTATATCTTCTTAACCAGACGTTCGTTCGGCATTCTTTCCACATGTTCGAACCATCGGAGCATTTTCTTTCGCAAAAAAGAAATTGGTACAAAAATATAATGAAATAATAGACACACACACAAGTAGATTTCGTAGACTTACATCTCGTCGAGACATATTATAAGTGATTGATGTTGTTCAGTAATTTAGATATTACTATTTTTTTTTAATATTTTAAGTTCTTGATAATAATGACTAATATTACAACATTCGTCTTCTTCTTGATGAATGGCTTATGTTAATATTATAACATTATTTTAACATAAAATTTTCTGGAATGGAATGTCAGTACTGTCACGGTTTTCTTTTTCTTTATTTGGTTGAAAGCTTATAGGCACTTAATAATTTCTTGACCAACATTAATTTGTGAAATATTTGCCCAAAATTATATTTATTCAACAAAATTATTATTTTTACAATGCCGGCCACAGTTTAGGATAACAAGGGCATGTCGTTGTTTGAATAAAAGCATCTTCTGAAAACTCGCACATTTCTGGAAATAGTTTGTCCATAACGCGCATGAGAGTACATGTCTGTTGTATGCCACGGGTTTCGCACATTATTATTACCTGGTTAACAGAAATATTATTTTTTTAAATTGAACTGAAGCTGGTGGGTAGGCAGACGTCTATGGTTGACTTAGGTTTTCTGAAATGTTATTTTAAACAAATATAATCAAAGTGATAAATCATATCAAATATTAATACTGTAAAATTTAAACACCCTGGAATCTTTACCATTTGACTGAGGTAAAAGTTCTACAGTTCCAGTTTACGGGGTAAAGTTCCAGAACTCTTATCCTGCGAAAATGTGGATTTGATCAGAAACTCATTGTAATTTCAGTGTTGACAGCGACTGGGCGTGTATCATCTCATTTAGATCTAGCAATTATAGTATCATATATTCATTTATAAGTATAGCTGATTAAGAATATTAGATATAGATTTTTCATGGATGATAGGAGTCAGAATACAATTTACCATCTTTTGATTTCTCAGGAGTTATAAAAGATGCTCATCCTTAGTCTTATCTACAGAAATATTAAATATTGACTGTGGATAGACTTATCTGTAGAGTAAAACTTCGAAACAAAATCCTATGCGGCCTCGCTTGGCCAGCATTGGGGAGAAAACTATTTGCTCTCGCATTATGGAGGCGATCTGAACTCCAACGTAGGACAAAATTCTGACAAGTAGAACGACGATCGTAACACAAGAGACATAGGCAAGTCAATAAATCACAGTGCAGCTTGTGGTGACCTGAATAAGAGTGGCGACACTACAGCCCTGAATGCTCCAGAGAATCGGTCAGAGGCACATATTCAGCTCGCCTTCAATATATGGCTGGAGTGGAAACCAAGAGTGTCCAAAGAATCTCAAATCTGGCTTACCTTAAACAGCTGATTAGACGGAGGTCGCCAGAGCTATATATTCGGTGATAGAAGTGTTTTTTTCAGGGATATAATTACGATAAAATTATTGGGTTTCCGTTTATTGGACACTATGTTTATGGAGACGACAGATTAAAACTGAATAGATATAAGTTAACCATTCCATTAAACACGCAATCCCATATCTAGATATTAGATACAGTTATCATGCTATAGATTTATTCTAACCGTAGGCATTTCACGAGTTTTATTTGCAGATATGGAGTGCTATCAGTAGATGTCCCATCCCTTTTTTATCATCATGAAAACAAAAGGTGATACAGTAATAATAATGATACATACTAAATATTAGAACTATAATTATATATCTTACTTTAATTTTGTTTAAGTCATTTTCTGCAACCCATTCTCTATGCGTATCATAATAAATCAAATTGCATCCAACGTTCGCGATGATTTTCAATACTTTTGCATGAGTAATCACGTCACCAACAGGCAATGCTATCTAGAATAACGAATTAATTACGTATTTTTTTAATTATTTAATTATGTCATGAAGTCCATTATGAGTTTATATTACTTTCACAGAAATTAAACGACCTTCGACAGCCTTTGCTCGGTCTAACGTCCGTGGCAATGAACTATTATCAATGTTTGCACCGGTCAACAGGCAAATTACGCTGAAATAAAAATTGTATTAATTATACTTTTACTTGTTTATAATTCGCAGTAAATTTCCTTTAGTAGTTGTGACATTACTTCGTTTGAAATAAGACGGCTTTTACTACGTTTATATTTGATTTTTGATTGCCCAACGTTTCAAAACTTTGCAGCCTGACTATATACGTCGGGCAATTAAAAATTAGATACAAACGCCACAAAAGTAGTTCCAAATAGTTTTATTTCAAATATGTAATACGTATTAGACAAAATCATTATTTTTGTGTATATTTTATTAATATTATCTAGGGTTATTGATCATGCTATCTTTAATATACACAGGACCTTTGCCGTCCAATATTTTTGTTTTAGTATATAGTAAGCTATATTTAAGAATTATTTTTGTTCCGGGCTAATTCGCCTTTATGCCTACCAGTCTAGTCTTTACCCGAAATGCTATTATTATCGTAGTTTAAATTGCATTTAGGGATCGTTATGATATGATTTATTGCTGAGAATGTGCAAACCTTCTTGGAATCTCCATTGTTCCTAATTAATCTTCGTGGAATTTAAACAATTTTTTTTCTTTTACTACATTGCAAGACCTATACATAGTAGAGTGTATCAAGATACACGACGAGAAAAGGAAATCTCGAAATTAAAAAGTTTAGATTAAAGATAGTAAAGCGTTTTTATATAAATTTTAATCTTTATACTTTAGCAATACATATGATTATCGTTTAAAAAGAATTAGTCATGATCATCATACTTTTTGTTTCGCAACTCTGGAACAATATTCGGTTTTGAAAGAATAGCCGCTAAGCCAACGGCACCAGCACTTTCGACAATAAAACACTCTTCTTCTATCAATTGCAATAAGGCAAGTGATATCCAGTCATCTTTAACAAGTACCTGAAATCACCATATTTACGTTATTTCATTGCATTTTAACCTCATTCCTTTATCATCGAGTTACTAAGCATAGATATAACAGATCCATATCTAACTATGCATTTTTAGTAATAAAGGATAAATCTATTACCGTACTAGTCACAGACCCAAATTTTGATCCAATTGATCATATGATAACTGATGCTATCATTAGTATTAAACAGAAGTGGTACCTACTTATTGTAAGTGAGTTGATTAAGTTTTGTAACAGTCCACGTATGACATCAACCCTCTTTCAAATGAAATTGTAAACAACTTACCAGATACCGCAATGACTACGTAATTGGTTTAAAGAAATTTTAATTAATAGGTATTCCCTTCAGTTTCTTTTTTTTTAAATGGTGCGGAGATTAGTAAGATTGCTATACTTCTAATACCATATTAGAAGTATAGGAATCTTGCTAATCTCCATTATATAGAGCAAGCAGCACATCTTATGGTAAGAGTTACTGCCACCCATAGACTTTTGCAATGCCGAGGGTGTCACTAGGCCGCTGCCTACCAATACAAATCCACCCAGTTAGGCTTCCGGCTCTCAGAACGAAGTGCAACAGCACCTTACTATTGCTCTGGATGTCGATCTTCTGCGAGAGTGTGGTACTAACCCGGCTGGACCGGCCCGCGGCTGTAGACAGAGAACTGTCAACAGTGTGGTCCTACCACCAATATAACCTTTTTAAATAACTTTTTTAATTATAGGGATATTAAATTATTGCTAATCGATAATGAATTTATTTTAATTTTTAACAACATACCATTTTATCGATAAGCGATCGTGCTGTATGAAATGCATTATAACCAGCAATCGGCACAGCAAGTATTTGACCTGTATTACGACTGCAGTCCGTTTTATAAGGTTCTTCATTTTTCAATGCTTTAAAGAAACAGCAGCTCTTGTCTAACTGTAAACCCTAATAAACAAATATTCTGTATCGTTATTCTGCACAGTGGTTGTTGTAGATAGAATAATAATGCATTCTAATGAGATAAAACTACTTAAATCGATAGACTCATACGTCGATAAGTAAGTCTTGGTGCCAGTTTTATTAACATTAGCTTCTGTATATTAGTTTTGTTGGTTTCAATTTTTAGATATTTAAGGAACAATATCAGTATTAATATCGGTCTTTTAAATAAAATTTCACGCTATGATAAAAGAGTATTTAATTGATCATTTATTAAATTAACATAGTTGCCAAAATTGCATAAGTGAAGGTATAGTCGCAAATATTAGCATTCATAGAGTAAATGGTGGCATTGTTACAGCTATCGCGTCCTCTAATTTGGATTAGATCCCCATTTTTTTTCCGCATCATTTTTAATAGGGGTTTACTCTCATTTGAATTAAAGAATCAATGCATTCTATAAAGGGGTCCTTATTATAAGCGTTACCAATCAAGTAGAAATATATAGTAATCATGTACAGGGCCGTCTTAAGTCTATTCTGCGCCGGGGTGCGGGACTCAGCCTGCGCCCTCGTTTTTTTTTACACTGCAGCGTGGCACGTGACCGACGACACACTGCAGTATGAAAGGGGTCCTAGTCAACCAAGAAAACACAATACACGTAATTTTGATAATTTATTTATTTATTACTCTAAAAAACAAAACTAAACTTAAAACTTCGATTACTAAATATCTATTTATTACATGTACATACACATACATCAAACAAACTCAATTTTTCTTGCTTTTGAGTTGACAAAGATTTTAATTAAATCATTTATTTTTATATCAATTTTGGATTCTATACTTATAATGGCTAAGTTTGTCAGTCTGTCTTGGATCATGGTTGAACGAAGATAATTTTTTATTAATTTTAATTTTGAAAAGGATCTTTCACCTTCTGCTACTGTAACAGGAAGTGTTAAATATATACGCAGAGTTGTTGAGATATTGAGAAATGAAGAAATTAAATTATTAGAATATATATAGCTTAAAATATCAGTGGGAGTACTTGTTGATGCATTGGGAAAAAATATTAGCAATAATTCTAATTCATTATATAACTTCTCCTCGTCAATATCAAATCTATTTTTTAATGTTAGTTTTTCTTGGAGCCGATAACACTGAGATTTTTTTTCATGCATCTCTAATTTATTCCAGCATTCAATATTTTGGAAGAGTGAAAAAACTGAATTGTGTTCCATCAGCAAATCGAATCTCTCATTTAATTTCGAGACAGCAGTGTACAGTAGAAAAAAAATAAAAACATACTTTAAATTTGTTGGGTGGGTCTAAAATGGGCTCATCTACAGCCTCGTAATCAAAATGTCTTTTTCGGGGACGTGGACGAGCAGTTTCTTTAAATTCTGTTTCGCATTTTAATTCTTCAGCAATTAATTTTGCATCAGATAACAACTGTTCAAACGCGCTATCGGTGCGGTATTTCTCCAAATCTTTTTTAACCAGATTACAAATTTCGGTAGCTTCTGAAATAATTACGTCCGATTTTTGCAAATTTTTGCTTACAATATTAATTTTTAGTAAAATATTGTACCATATAACTACTGAACATATAAATCTATAAGATTTTAATTTGGCTATTAATGAACTCGCTATGTTTTTTGTGTCGCTGTCTGCTTATTATTTGTAAAAATATAGTATAATGCATCGTAAATTTTATCCATGTTAAAACGGAGTCTTCTAAGAGCATCAAATCTACTTTCCCAACGCGTATTTGAAAGAGGCAAAGTAGATATCTGTTTCATAATTACATCCCAGCGTCATGTGGATGCTGAAAAAAATGCATAGATTTCTTGGACAATACAGAAAAAGTTTGTAATTTCCAATGAGCTTTTAGCGGCGTCATTTACTACTAAATTAAGGGATTGAGCAGCACACGGTACGTAAAAAACACGAGGATTCATGTCCAATATTTTTTTTTGGGGCCTATATTTTTCCCCCTCATATTGGCCCCATTATCATATCCTTGGCCTCGCAAATCATCTGATTCAATATCGCATAATTTTAAGAAATCTAACAAATATGTCGCCAACCCTTGTCCGGTACTATCAGTTACTAGTAAAAAACCTAAAAAATGTTCTCGTACCTCAGCGCGTTTTGTCAATGGATTTAAATAAATCAACCTCGCAATAACAGTAAGTTGTTCTTGGTGTGAAATATCAGGTGTGCAATCTAGAATTACAGAGTAGTATTTACATTGCTTCAGAAGACTAATTATAGTCGTTTTAATTTTTTCAGCAATTATACTAATCAGTTCATTTTGAATGTTATGACCAAGATAATGTGGCATGCGATGCCGAGCTCTTTGAATTCGAGCAATGTGTTCTGATAGTGTACTATCAAAATTAGATATACTCTCCACCAACTTTAAAAAATTAGCATTATTTGGGTCATACAACTTCTCGGTTGTGCCCTTAAATGCTATATTTTGACCTGCCAAAAATTTTATAATTTCGATTACCCTTTCCAATACTGCCGTCCACCTCTTTCTTTCGCGGTCTATTTCAGTTTGATTTACCGAGTCTACTGTTTGCCCTTTCAGTAAGTCATTGTTTAGATCCAAGATAAAAACATAGGTAATTTATAATCCCCAAAAACAAATCACAAACACACAAGCCATATAAGTACAGATATAAGTACAGACAGTCCAGTCCACTGTTATTTATGTTAGTCCATGGTTATTTATTGCCATAATCTCCACGATGGGAACGCGTGTTGGACATATCACACAATACAAAAATTTAACACAAGGTCTGAGAAGGTATGTATTTAAATAAATATTGCACCGGCCGAGATTCGAAGCCGAGACCTTTGGCACAAGAGTGAGTGTTAGTTACTAACCATTGCGCCTTCCGGTGCACAATCCGCAAAAAACAATTAATTAGATATATTGTCATAATCATAAAAACCTACTTTATTTAAGACTCATTAGGTATACTATACGTATATTACAGGTAACTTATACAAAAAATAAGAAGTGTAATAATAATAAGTAGGTAGGAACCCAGGCAGGATACACCAGCGACTTCTGTCACTGTTTATGCCACTTCAGATGTTTTATTTATGGTACCAACTGACTGAACTTACCAGGTCGAAAGAAAGAGCCAATCGGAGAAGTTAGCTTTTTAATTTTTTCTTCTTTCTCCAGTTTCCTTTTTCTATTTTGAGCACCCGATGGTTTCTTTTTACCCCTAATTCGGCCATCTACAATAAAATCAAATTTCAATTAAGTATTTAATTTTTCTTTCTTTATTCTAAATAAAGTAAGTAGTTTTTTATCAATCACTAACACTAAGAATTTGTATTTTTGTAATTATAAACAAATAAACAAAACAGTCATGACTCTCTCTCATAAACAAATGATGTGATGATGATGATGTGATGATGATGATGTGATGATGATCATGTGATGATAACGATTGTAATGTACCTAACACTAACACTTAAAAAATAAAATTGACTTACCTTTATATTTTTTCTCTAAGAACTTCGTGCTAATTCGCTGGTTGTCGCAAATGAAATGAGCTAACGAATTCAATTACTTAAAAGAAGAAATCAGATCAATCACTGACCGACACTTACATAGCCGTCGCGCGCTGCGCTGTAAATTCAAATGAACTTACACCTAATTTTAGTGATTTAGAGATCATTTCTCTTTAAGTGCGAGCGCCCGGACGGCTATGTCAAAGGACGCAACAGACGTACAGGTGCCGCGCCACGCGCCCATTTCAAATAAATGAACTTACACTTTATTGACTAAGACTTAGAGATCATTTTGCTTCAGGTGCGGGCACGGAGCAAATACAAAGAGGAGACCGCCTAAGTAACTGTGCACTGTGATTCTCAAGTAGGCCCTGACGTCATCACGTTAACATCAATAGTAGGCGTGGCCTATTAGTCTTCTGTCGTCGCTGACGGTGTTCGTACGGTGCATAAAATTATATTTTTGGTGTATTTTTATGTTATTACGAAGAAAACCATGAAGTGTTGTGTTTTATCATGTAAAAACTACTCCAATAAACGTACAGATGCTATGGAAAGAATCACATTTCATTTGTAAGTATATTTATTCACAATTTATCAAAATAATTTCTAGAAAGTTCTTTTGACGGTATCATGTTCAGAAATAATTTTACTCAACGCTAGATGGCACCACTTTTCGTAATAGGACCTAGAACAATAAAAGCACATACAGTTCAAACTATTAAGATTATTGTAATAACTAATAACCATGAGTATTAAAATTTATACCCAAAGCCTTTTACCTCGACAAAACTATGAGTTTTATATGTAGTTAATAATTATTTTGTAAGCAATACGCCAGCTGTCGTTAACTATGAAGAACTATAAAAGTTTCAAAAATCCAGGGTCGTAATTAGAATATAATTATAACATTCGGATTTTTCATCAAAGAAAATATTTTTTACACTACTTTAAATGAACCTATTATAATTAAACTGTAAATTTTGTATGTTTTAGAATACCGTCCAATGACGATGTTAGAAGCAATGGATTTCAAAAATTAATAGAAAAACTGGACTCCTACGAAATATACAAAGATTTGTTCTTCTGATTTTAACAATGAAGATTTAAAGGACTGTATTGCAGCCAATAGAAACCACTTCGAACAAGCGTTTTATATTTTGTTTTATATTTATGTATTAAACTAACACTGTAAAAGTCATAAATATGTTTTGCAATAGAAAAAGGTTTTTCTTTGTTACAGTATTTAGGGCAAGACTAGGTATAGCTCAAGAAATATATGATACAAAAGAGTATTTCTTTTTTATTATTGAAACCAATGTCACCCTTTCTCCTTTATTTATTAATAATGTAATTGCACTCGATGCAATTTCTTGATGAGATTAACGAGGTTGAGCACGTCACAAAAATATTCAAAATGATGGTGGCGTCGAAGACCGGGTCTTCAAGTTACCTTTGGCATGGCTAAGTTTTAGATGGCCCGTGCGTCAATCAAACGGTTGCTACCAGAGGGGGGCTGGTCTGCTCGCTTGAAATACTCTTTTACATGTCTTGGTCATTGACACCATTGTTGCATTATCAATTGTATAAAGCCTTATTTTAATAGAGTGGTTTGATTCTTTTTTTATATGGAAAAGACAAAAAGGAAGGAAATAATACCGTGTAACTAACATATTTACTAAAAGTCCAACTACTTTCATTCGACAATTTGTTAGAAACCCAAACAAATAATTGTATTATTTGGTCGTATGAAAAGGACACAAATATGAAGAAAAAAAAAGGTTTCTAAACTTCTGAGTTTATCAGAATGACAGTAAAGAAAAGATGGATTTTTCATAAAATATTAACATTATGAACAATGCTGACAAGCCTTATAAAGAAATTTTCGGTTAAAAACAGTAGTCATACACCTATTCGCTACCTATGCAGAATTATTTGATTATAAACATTTGTATTTGAATAGAGCAAACAGCTAATAAGATTTGTTTGTATCTTTGAAATAAAAAAAAAATTAGCGCTCCTTGATATAGGTAAATTCTGAGTACGTCCCTATTATACCATACACTTACTGACATCTAATGCAAGATAGCTCAACTGCATACAATATACGAAATTAGTAGTTGTGCTAATAGCCGGTAGATGGACATAAAGGAGGGAGTGAGACAAGTACTATTACTTGTCTCACTTTCTGCATTAGCAGCGACCCCCTCATCCCCTGTAAATGACACGCATTGTTTCATAGAAAATATTCATTACAACAGCTCCTCTTTGTATTTGCTCCGTGGGTGCGGGCGACCGGGCGGCAATGTCAAAGGGCGCAATTACTCGCCTATGACAGACGCACAGGTGCCGCGCCGCGCGCCCATTTCAAATGAACTTACACTCTATTAACTTAGAGATCATTTCGCTACCGGGTGGCAACGTGTCAAACGTACATACATACACTGTCTTTGGATTAGAGATTTTGCCGCGCGCGTGTTGTATTAAATAAAATTGTTATTTGTGTAGTGTAGTAATGCAGTATGACAAGCACCGAAAGCGTAATAAAAGTAAAAAAAATATTATTGTTAATGACTATTTTTTTTTGTTTGCGCATACATATTTGTCGTAAGTAACAAGTCTATAAAACTGTGCAATGGCGTTAAGTTCAATAAAATATCCAAAAATTCAGCGCTCGATAGGCGCACCCGGGCGCTCCGCGCCTGGGTGCACCGCACCCCTTACACCCCCTGGTAAAGACGGCCCTGATCATGTATGTAATTAATAACTAATGTGATCATTGTGTATATATATATATTTATAAGTCCTCAGTGACCAACGGAGACGGGGCGTCGACATGAGAGGATAGGTGGGCCACTGAACGTTGATGAGACGTATATTATAGGGCGAGTCATCGGGGTTGTGCGCCGCTTTTCTGTCGCCCCGGACGGATTAGTGGTGCATGACGTACCGTAGCACGCCGCCAAAAAAAAGCGTGATCAACGGAGCATTACAGTTTTAAAATGTCGCGTCTATTTTTCAAGTACGAATTAAATTTATCATAAGATTTATTCATATTGGCGTTTTTGATGAAAATAGCTGTCAATGGAAATAATCAAAAATACACCTGTAGGTATACAAGCTACAAACTATTACACAATAGCAATAATGCATGCAGCAATTGTTTAATACGTAGCCATTGTGTGTGACTATATTTCAAAATAATGATTGTCCTATTGTTCGGTTTGAAGCACACATTTGAGATCAATATAATAAAACATTTTTATCGTACTAATAATACGTAGACAACAATCATAGCTGTTTAATTTTATTTATCTATAGTATATACAGGAGAATCCGGTTATAATGACATTGAAGGTAAATGTCAAATCCGTCATTCTAAGCGGACGTCATATAAAGCAGAAGTTCTCAGAAAATGCTAAACTTTCCAGTCTTGTTAGGTACCTATACCTATAGGTATATAATTTTGCTTTAATAAACAGAAAAACTATACAAGAAACTAAAAAAAAATATCCACTGAATTAACATTTGATCAACATGTAGCAGTAACCTACTTATCGTAATTTTCCAAAGAACCTCTCTCACTTTGAATCGAATTAAATGATTCTTTAATCTAGTTCTTGTTATTAAAAATCATTGATAGTTTCAAATGATTGACTCCAAATTTGCAATAGATGAGTTTCAATCACGATTTTCTAGTCTGAATATAATTCCTCTCTTCATCAAATCTCTCTCAAATTCTCAATCATAAAAATGGTATCACTTTTACCAAAAAGCTTAACATTTTGATTTTTGTTTGCAAATCACTAACAATCTTCAACTATCGACTCGTAATTGTCATTAAGAAACAAAATAATAAAAATATAATAATTAAAAAATCAAAAACCCGACTGCGTAAAAGGGAACCAAACCACGTAGGTAGGTACATAATAAAAAAAAACTGAAAAGAAAAAACAAGTACTTAGATAAAGTCAACAAGCACTTAGATAGAGTCCGGTGGTCTAGAATTCTATAATGTATTAGGTATTGCATGAATACTATTGAAGAAAATAAAATATATTCTAATAATGGAACATAACAACTAAACAGTCGGGTCAATCCATTATTCGACAGCCAACCTAATTTTTGAATGTAATGTATTATTCATAAACTATTGCATTAATAATATTGTTAAAATTAAATACTTTATGGATTCTTATCAAAGGTTAAGAGTTTATCTTTCATTAACCTACATTATTAATAGTTTAGTTTTCTTAAAATTGACTTCAATGTGAATACTAAATCTTCAATATATCTGTAATAAACTGGCTAGGATTATAAGGTATATCCTCTAGAATTTAATTAATATGTTTTACAATTATAAGTAAATGAGTGGGACGATTACAAGGGGAAGACCACCTCGTACTTTCCTGGATCAAATTGAAGATGTGTTAGTGAAAGGTCAGATTAAGAGTACGCGTAATCGTAGAGCATGCATGAAGACTGTGATGAGTGTGAATGAAGCGATGGAGGTATGTCAGGATTGTGGTTTGTGGCAATCCGTAGTCTCTGCCTACCCCTCTTGGAAACAAGCGTGAGGCTATGTATGTAGTTATAAGCAAATGTTATGAGAAGTTACATATATCAGTATGTCCGGCTTAAGTTCTTTGATAACCGTGGCGATCCCAGCTATAAGTCCACCGCCTCCAACGGGTATTAGGATTGCATTGATATTTTCTAGTTGTTCCAATAGTTCGATAGCAATGGTACCCGCACTAGCTATCACATGAGGATGGTCATATCTGAAATAAAAAATCGATAGAAACGTATCTGTGAGAGGTCAACGGTATTCACATTAAATTATAGAAACATTATTATTATCATCATTTAGGTACTTTATTACTTTATTTTCATCGTAATTTTTTTCCACTGATACTGCACAGATAACGTACTGGTTAAGATACTGACTTTCAATTCCAGTGCCGTGTATTCGAGTCATACGCACGACACTTCTTTGTTGACATCAGCATCCGGGCCCATATGAGGTATTTGGGCCTGGTGCTCGACGGCCATTGGTGGTTTCGGGAGCATTTCCGCAGGCTCGATCCGCGGCTCGTCGGCGCGGCGTCCGCCCTTTCATGGCTAATGCCGAATGTGGGCGGACCGAGCGCTACGTGCCGACAGCTGTACACGAGGGTCGTCCGGTCGATGGCCCTGTACGGCGCACCAGTGTGGGCGGGGTCCCTGACCGTTCGACTCAGGGCTCTTCTGTGGCGACCACAGAGGGCCATGGCGGTCAGGGCTGTACGCGGGTACCGCACGGTGGCGACGGAGGCAGCGTGCCTGTTGGCCGGGAGTCCCCCGTGGGACCTGGAGGCGGAAATGCTCGCCGATTTGTATCGGCGGGTGTCGGGGGTGCGCGCGGAGGGCGGTGTGGTCTCTTTGAGGGAACTCACCGCCTGGCGCGTTGACGCCCGCCTAGATGTCATTGCCCGTTAGGCAGTCCGGCTGGAGAGGCCTCGGTTCGGTGTGCGGACCGTAGAGGCCTTCCGGCCGGTGCTGATGCAGTGGTTGGAACGGCGGCACGGGGTGCTCTCCTTCCGACTGGTGCAGGTTTTGACGGGGCATGGATGCTTCGCCAAATACCTGCACAAGGTCGTCAGGAGGGAGAGTACACCGTCCTGCCACCACTGCGATTGCGACGAAGACACGGCGCAGCATACGCTCGAAGTTTGTGCCGCTTGGGCAGAGCAGCGTCGTGAACTCGTCGCAATCATCGGTGCCGATCATGCCAGTGCCAGGGCGATGCTCGACAGCGTCAGGAACTGGGACGCGGTCGCAACCTTCTGCGAGGCAGTAGTCTCGCGGAAGGAGGCGACGGAGCGCGTGCGCGAGGAGCGTCTCCTCGACGGCGCGAGCCGCCGCCGGCGACTGGGGCGGCGCAGGCGCGATTACCTGCGCCTGATGCCGCCCTAGCCAAGGCCGCGGGTGACTGGATCGGGGAATTAGTCCGTCACCCGCCGAGAGGCCGACCGCGTGAGGAAAGACCGACATCCTACCCGAGGGGGGGATGTCGGTCGAGGAGAGGGTACTCCTCAGGGGTATTCCGTCGGGCCGACCGCTGACGTCAAGTCACTCTGCTCCGGTGGTTGGCCCAACGACGAAGGCGACATCACGGGTGGGTTACGGGTGTGCGCGCTTACGCCCCGCTGTCACCCCGGATGGAGTGGTGCGAGGAGTGCGCCGACCGTAGCCCACCCCCAAAAAAAAAAAAAAAAGAAAAAAAACGACACTACTTTGTATTTGTCTGTGTTAATTATATGTTTGTAAAGTCCCCCGCAATACAAGGATTATTTCTTTTGTGCAGAGTAGTGTCTTTAAAAAAAATGTTATAAGTTCATTCCTACTTTTATTCAAGGTCAAACTACTCATAAAATCTTTCAAAATCTCCTCCACTGCTCCAGAACTTTATACATTAATTAAAACGAATATAATTAGCTTATTTTTCGATTTCTAAAACATCATCATCATTTGCCTGCCCTCATTCCACGCTAAGTGGGATCGGCACAACATGTTCTTGCCTTCCACAATCTTCTATCAGCCGTCTGCACTCACAAGTTTCATACACATATCCTCGTTTACACAATCCATCTATCTCTTTTTGGGTCTCCCACGATTCTTACGCCCATCCACAAGCATATTGATAACCCTCCTTGTCACATGTCTTTCATCCCTCCTCATCACATGTCCATACCATGCGATTTCTAAATATAGTAGATAATATGTAAAAAATACAAAAGTATAAAAAAGACATTCAGTAAAATAGAATGAATCAAAATAAAAAAGTTATCATAAGGTGCAGAATGGTGCAAGATTTGTTTTATACTATGTTTTGAATCAATATCATGACTAATTTGTAGACATTTAGGCAGGGAATTACGCATTACATTTAGGCAGAGCATTAGGCATTACATTTAGGCAGACTTGGAAAAAGTTTACCAAAAGCATGTAGGTATTTTCTTTCACAGATTATATGATTTTTATTATCCATTAAAATGATTCATTACTTACCCATTTATATACGTGCCAATGCCACTTTCCTTAATAATATTGAAAGCTTTCTGTCTAGATTCAATCAAAGATTTACCGTACAAAATGACACGAGCGCCATAATTTTTACATTTTTCTGCAATATTTACGTGACTGTTAATTGGAAGAATAACTGTAACAGGTACATTCTTTTTGTAACCTTCATATGATAAAGCCTGGAATAAGATAAATATTGATATCAATATTATTTTGCAGTAATCTAATCTATTTTTTTAAAGTACAACTTGTCATGCTAATAGATCTCTTCTGCATATAATATTTTTTGTGGGGTTAATTCAGCATATCATATTTATCCATGTAATGATTAAAAACGAATTTAATGAATAAAAGAAAAACATTATTGACATACATGTACCAGGTGTCGCGGGTTTAATTCGTATGTAGGACAATACATTGTGCGGATCCACAAATGTTGATAAACTCCTCCGCAATTCAAGGATTATTTCCTTAATACAGAGAGTTCGTCTTTTTAACGAATGAAAGAACTATCTATAATATTTTCGTGGTGTTAGTAGTATAGTTTATTACCATTGCCCAATTTCCTAAAGAAGCTGTGACGACACCATTTACACGTTGTTCAGGTGTTAGCATACGTAAAACATAAACAGCACTGCGTGCGTGAAAACTGCAAATAAATACTTGGCGTTATATTTTTGCCAGGAATGTTTATAGATCTTTTTTACCCTTTTTTACGTATAATATATTACAAAGGCACTAAATGCCAAAGTTGTTACAATAAAGTTCATTTTGGTGTTACTTGTACATAGCGGCATTCAGAGATATGGTTTCCTTTTAATGTTTAAAAATACATAATAATTAACTTGAATAAGTAATTTATTAACGTATTAATTATGTTAATCAATAGTATAAATCTTCACCTTCCAGTATTATGAAAAGTCTCTATTTTGAAATATAAATTCATATCTAATACATCACTGATTTTTGATCTCTGAAAGTAAAGTATTATTATAAATATATCTTAGTTGAAAACAAATAAATAAGATTTCTTATAAGTAGTTATATTTTATTGTCAATATCATAATATCACGTGTTTAGTAGGTGCTTAATCGTAAGTTATAGAGGTGCCTTATTAGATAAAACTTGCATCAACGACTTGCATAATTATAAAAGTAAAAACTTCTTTCTTCTAGTTTCATCATGGAAAATTGTTTTAACATTTGTATGGCTCCTTAATACCAATAGCAGCAGGGCTAATATAAGTAATGGTAGAGCCATAGTTGACATTTTTCTGTTTACAACCATGAGCCGGTACGATCGGGGTAGTACCATTCTCGCAGTAAATCGAGCAGTGGCAATTTATTGCTGTGCTTCTTTCGGTGAACAAGAGAGCCGAAAGTCCTATTTTCTGGTTGGGTTTTGGTTAGTAGGCAGCGGCCTACCTGTACGCCTGGTATTCCAATGGCTCATGAGCGGCAGTAACATTTATCACCAGATGTGCTGGATGCTCGTTAGTCATAATAAGCATTAAAAATATTTATGAAATTTATTTATTCATATTTGAAAAACCACAGAAACATTAATACCTTTTTTTTTTTTTTATTTTTTTTTTATTGGTAGGCTATGGGTGCGTCTCGCCCCGCCGAATCGGTCCGGGGTGACGGAGAAGGCGGCGCGTGACCCCATAGACCCACCGTAAAATCCTCTCTCTTCGCCGTGCGAGCGGACCACCGGTACCCGATCTTTGTCTTCGGTGGTCAGAAACATTAATACCTAGTTAATTAATATTTCTGTGTTAAAAACTAAATAACGCGCTCAATGCGCGGACGTAGCCATGCTGTTCGGTGATTGTAAACAGAAACTTTTCAATTCATTATTTTTAATTTATACTTTTCAATTCATTATTTTTATTTTTTATTTCACCAAATGTTACCATATAATTTCTCATTATTTAGAAAAACGAACTGGTACCTTTAATACAAGTTGCTACAACAGCTTAGCTAAGGTACCAGTCACTAGATATGTATGACATATGAAATAAGGTAACAGTTGTAATAATTAAATAAATAATTAAATAAATTTCTCAATAACCTTTCAAAAACTAATTATATCCTATGATAAAATAAATGGGCCACCGAAGACAAAGACCGGGTTCCGGTGGCCCACTCGCACGGCGTGGAGAGGTACATTGCGGGGCGGGGTTATGGGGGCGCGCGCTGCTCCATCTGTCGCCCCGGACGGATTTAGCGGGTTGTGACCAAACCATAGCCCGCCGCAAAAACAAATTATAACATAAATGTCTAAACTTCAATGATATAATAATTATCGACTTCATCAATAAATTTTGATTTGATTGAGAAATAAAGGAGTGCCAAGTTCTATAAACAATCCTGAAATTTATTTATCAGAAGAACATCAAAAAAATATTCTGAAATAATTTCAAAATAATTTATTTTTATAATTATACCATTGAACTTGGTTTCCATTTTCATATTAATGTTTTGATAGGATATTACTTCACTGTTTCGGTTAATAGATCAGGCAGTGGCATATTTTGAAGAGATTTCTTTTTATTAGGTACATACTCGTAGTTAGGTTTGATAATTTTTCAGATAATTATAAGTAACAATATGATCTTAGATAATTCAGCAAAACCTGGTTTTGAGGTTGGATTATTGATATACTGTTGCCCCACACTTCTTTAGGTATTTGTTGCACGAGATAATCTTTGTAATATAAATGACTATATCAAAATTTCAAAAACCTGCGTTAATCGTAACTTGAGATTTTTAATGTAGATTTTTTTACACATTCTGGTAGAGACATGCAAATGTGAAACAAATGAATTTTGCTATATAATTTTTGTTCTTAAGTCAGTTAGTTGACCTATTACTATCTATCGGGCATAATTTTATGGTTTGTTGTTGCTAATTAATGATTTCTTAACAGAAAATGTTTGCTCGACCTGGGATCAGAGTGAACAGTTGGATACTTACGTAGGTAACTAAGATAATAAATGATAGCCGATTATAATTATAATAAACTGCAAAAAAATATTAATAGAGTCTAAATTAAATAAATAGTTCTTATACAGTTACCAAGAGGGGAGTGACAGGTATTTTATCTTTGATAACCTTATGAGCACGGCGAACATCTTTATAGACAATAGTTTTTGGGTTCTCTGGATCACACCATGGATCGTAATCTGCGGGTACTCTCTAAAACATTTGGTAACCATTACTCACCAATCTAATTGATTATAATCTAGTTTATACTTATAAAAACCAGATTACGAGTGAAAAATGATTGTCACAAATGGGATTCGAACCCACACTTATTGGAAATCCGTGCCAATCATGCTGCCACTTACATCACTGTAAACTATTGTTAGACATTCGATTCTCATCTCATCTCAGCCCATAATATGTCCCACTGTTGGGCTCGAGCCTCCTCCGTAATGGGAGGTAAATTGATCTACTATACCACGCTGGTCAGACGTGTTGGTATAGGGTTTGATGAGCACGATTGGAACGGATTTCCAATAGGCGTGGGTTCGAATCCCACTTGTGATAATAATTTTTCGCTCGTAATCAGGTTTTTATGAATAATCAAGCATAATATTAAATGCTAAATTTCAATAGTTTATACTTCTTCTACAACATGTATTTAAATGTAAAGAATGTTTCTAATGTTTTGAGAATTTGGTTTAGATGGCTTGATATATGATCTCATTTTAATCTTGTAGTGATGCTTATATTCCTAAGTCATTTTTACAACAACCATGAGATAGAAGCAATGGTGAAATTCATTCCACTATTCTAGGTCACAAAAACATAACAATACACAAATGATCGTGCAAATATTTATTGTTATTTCATAACACTCACTTTACACCATATTTCCTTTTTAGCAGGCTCATGATTCTTAAGTATCGTTGGTGATAGGCCCAATGAGGCTTCATTACAATCTGGAGGCGTTGGTTGGGGTTAAGGTTTTTTAAGCATATTTGTTAAGCGTGTCTTATGCAAACTTCACTAAATTAATAGAACATAATTTTATGTTTTGATGTGGAAGCACCTATAATATAAAACTTCAGCTATCAAGAATTAGTTTCTGTTGGCGGTTATATAAAATTTATTGCGTTTAATGTATTCTTCTTCTTCTTCTTAGTGAATGGCCTCTGTGAGTGATTAACCACAACTTCGCCAATGTCAAGTAAAATAAGTTTAAAAATTATAATAGATTTATATTTTAGTCGTCAGTCATGTCGGTTCATTGTCTTCTTCTTCTTCTTCTTCTTATGTATTGGCAATCAGCTACATATACGAGCTATTGGTGCCAGTGTCAAGTTATAAATATTTTCACGTTTTTAGTCTTTCAAGTCAGTCGTTGTCTAAGTCAAATTGTCACCATTAACAGTGCAATGGCTACACTGTTAATGGTATCTTGTGGGAATTTTGATGGAAAACGAAAATGTTGTAAAGCACTTTTATATGATATTCACTACATCCCAGTATTGCCGCACATCACATTACATAAAATGCCATCAAAATTATCTAATATAACACGTTAAAACACTAAGATATCGAATATAATACAAGAGCACCACATGACGTTTTCAAATTCCCGTCAAAAGTCCGTTCATTGTCTAAGTCCTGTTTAATGTATGTGTCTTCTTCTTCTTCTTCTTCTTATGTATTGGCAATCAGCTACATATACGAGCTATTGGTGCCAGTGTCAAGTTATAAGTATTTTCACGTTTTTAGTCTTTCAAGTCAGTCGTTGTCTAAGTCAAATTGTCACCATTAACAGTGCAATAGCCACACTGTTAATGGTATCTTGTGGGAATTTTGATGGAAAACGAAAACGTTGTAAAGCACTTTTATATGATATTCACTACATCCCAGTATTTCCGCACATCACATTATATAAAATGCCATCAAAATTATCTAATATAACACGTTAAAACACTAAGATATCGAATATAATACAAGAGCACTACATGACGTTTTCAAATTCCAGTCAAAAGTCCTTAATGTATGTGTACGTTAAAAATCTGTTGGTGACAATATTTTTGACATTATATTGCATATATTGTTGCCCAAATACAAGACTGACTTGCGAGTCTTGCGTTGTCTTTGTCTTGTTTTGATAGAAAAATCCACAAAGAAATAAAAAAATCCAACAATTTTTTTTAAATTCATTCCAAATTTCATCCATCTAGTGGCACTAACTGTACAACTATCAATAATTAAGTACATACCACTTAACCGGAGTGGGGCTATAATCACACCTATCTATCATGAGGCTGTTTAAAATAACATCAAATTATTTCCCTGTGATAATGTGATTTTGTATAGTGGTAGGACCAACGCTGTTGATAGTTCTCTGTCTACAGCTGCGGGCCGGTCCGTCCGGGGTAGTAAACCACCGTCTCGCAGAAGATCAACGTCTAAGTAATGGCAATGTGCTATTGTGCTTCGTTCGGTGAGCGAAAGAGCCGGTAGCCCAACTGGGTGAGCTGGGGGATTTTATTGGTAGGCAGCGGCCTAAGCTGTACCCTTGGTATTGCAAAGGTCCATGGGCGGCAGTGACACTTACCATCAATCAGGTGTGCGCTCGTTTGCCACCATAAGCAATAAAAAAAAAGATAAAGAATACGAAATGTTGACAATCTTTTCTTTGCCAAGGGAGCACTGCGAGACTCTTGCAGAGAGTCTTGGTGTTGCATTCGGGCAACACTAATTGCATATAGAACCGTTCATTTCAATCAATGTGTAATAGTTATCTGTTTTAGTAACACAATAAAACTATTCTATTAATTATCTCACATTGTTAATCTATATTGTCTTACACTAAATATTGTCCTGATGCTTAACTTAAATTCATCATTCTGGTTATTATTTTTTTATTTATTTCTTATTTATTGTACTTCATGCATACAAATACAATGACGGACTTAATGCCAGAGGCATTCTTTACCACTCAACCACAGGTGACGCAGAGATTTTTTTATAGTGATATAAACCGGCAAAACTTTCATTACCGCTATACGAGTACTCTACTCTGTTTATGACAATACTGTATCAAAAATTGGCCAAATTGCGCAAACGCATAGTCATAACATGAAGAAGTGAAGTGAACCAATGTATAATTCTATCTCCATTGTCCTAAGATATAAAAGACCGCAGAATAAGTAAATTATCACAAATTATCAGGTATAGAAAAATAAAGGACACTGAACCGCCGAAAATTATTGAAGGCTTTCTTCTTCTTCTTTTTAGGTATAGGCAATCAGCTACTTATACGAGCTATTGTTGCCAGTGTCGAGTTATATTTTTTTCACGTCTTTAGTGTCTTCAGGTTAGTCATTGTCCGTCAGTAAGTCAAATAGTCGCCATTAGCAGTGCTATAGCCACACTGTTAATGGTATCTTCTAGGAATTTTAGTGAAAAACGAAAACATTGTAAAGCGCTTTTATATCATGTTCATTACATCGCAGCAGTCCCGTCGCATCACATTACATAAAATGTCACCAAAATTATCTAACACGTTAAAACACTAAGATATCGAATATAATACAAGAGCACCGCATGACGTTTTCAGAATCCCGCCAAAATTCCTAAAGATGACGTTTTCAGAATCCCGCTAAAATTCCTAAAGGCTTTCAAAACTTTTTAAACGAAAATGAATAGGTACCTAATGTACATGACGCTCCTTGAAGTACAGTCACTTGAGGAGTAATGAGACTACTTCTTAAATCTCATCATCATTTATGAAGTAATTATAAAAGTAAGTACCACTAGCTCTTTTGAAATGGAATTTATCTGTAAAAGAATTCTGAACCGATTTAAAGCAACGCCTGTTAGTGACGATTTCACTTTTGTCTCATGAAGCTTCGTATAAAGTAATAACTACGATTGAAGTAGAACATTATTACTTATGGTGACGTATAGTAAATCATCATCAACTCAGCTCATGTACCTACCACTGCATCGCCGGAGCCTCAGCTATAATGGAAATGGCCCTCGACCTTTAGACCAGTTGGTGTAGCATTTTATATCCAAGATTGCTTCCACTTGCACAAGTGCTATCAACCTCCACTCCTTAGGCAGTAAGAATACAATATGTCACATTATTACTCTATCACCATACCGATATAAACCATAAAAAATATCAAATATCGAGTGTGCCCTTCGAAAAATTTTGTTGGTATCTGCGAACACTAATAACCCTTACATTATTCTTTGGTGCCTTAGGTATTGGCGACTAAGAGCTTTCACATCAAACTGGAGCAATTCATTCTGATCCCGTCCACTCGGGCATTACTTTCGCAGGGGGGCTGACGTCAGGCAAGCGGCCGGTGATAAAACTTTTGCAACATGTACGATTTGAGAAAACTACACATTGAATCTGATCAGACTTGTGTCGACCTCAAGTAACTGATGATGATGGTAATTCTTCCACAAATTATTATTATTTAAAGTTTTCTAAATCTCCACCTCTTGCTTTTTCATAGGTAAATCATCTTATTCAGATAATGGGTCTGTTATATAGTTGACCATCTTCATAAATGATGCAGGTGGTTCAGGTTTCTGCATAGTTTATTATTCTTAAATAAACCAACCTTATAAACTTACAAGTAGAAATAAATTGAAATTAAAATGGTCCTCTAGATGAACATAAAATAGTTTATTATTAAATAGTTTAATCTAAATAAATATATTTCAAAGTTTTGCCAAAAGATGACAGTTTTATCTCTGCATGCACACGGGATTAGGAGCAAGACATGGACCCCGTCTTGCACCACCTGATTTCTCCGATTTATCAGATATATCTTGAAAATCGCATTCTTCGTAATTCTTCTTAATTAATTCTATCATTTCCTTAGTATGATCCCAACCTCTTGTTTCAACAATTACTTTTAACTGGAAAATAAAATTAAGCATTTAACACTGTTTTTTCCTGCTTATCCAGGAACGAATTGTCCTATTGGAATATAAGACAAGCAGAATAAATAGAGCGAAAGTGGTAGGACTACGGTGTTGACAGTTCTGTCTGCAGCCGCGGGCCGGTCCGTCCGGGGCAGTACCACACTCTCGCAGAAGATCGACGTATGAGTAATGACAATGTGCTATTGCGCTTCGTTCGGTGAGCGAGAGAGTCGGAAGCCCAGTTGGGTGGCTTTGGGGTTTATATTGGTAGGCAGCGGCCTAGTTATACCCTTGGTATTGCAAAGGTCCATGGGCGGCAGTGACACCATCAGGTGTGCTGCTTGCTTGTTTGCCACCACAAGCAATAAAAAAAAGCAGCCACCTGCGTTTAGACATATATTTACTGACTTTAATATATACCTTATGTACTTGGCTGGCCTGCTTATACATACATATCATCACGCCATATCCCTTGCAGGGTAGGCAGAGAGAACAGAGTGCCAGAGAACTCTGTCTTTGCATACTTCACTCGTTTCCTCAACATTCATAATTCTCTTCATACACGCTCGCCGGTTTCGGAGACTCTTGACTCCACCTTCCTTCAGTACATGACTGATCTGGTCTAGGTAGGTTAGTCTCGGTCTCCCTCGGTACCTACATCCTTCCACTTTCACATTGTATATCTTCTTAACCAGACGTTCGTTCGGCATTCTTTCCACATGTCCGAACCATCGGAGCATTCCCTTTCGCATCTTTACACCAATACTCTCTTTCATACCTACTCGCTCTCTTACGTCGTCGTTACGAATGCAGTCGGTCATCCTAACTCCACAGATTTTCCGCAGAGATCGCATTTCGACCGCATTAATTTTACTTTCATACTCTTTTCTGAATACCCAACTCTCGCTTCCATACAGTAATGTTGGGACAAGTACCGCGTTATGTATTGCTACACGTGCCTTCTGGCTGAGGTGGTGGCTGCCGAGAAGTTGCCCCAACACTCCGTTCACTCTATTTCCCGCATTCACTCTTCGCTCTATATTAGTGGTGTACCTTCCATCTCGGCTAAATCCACATCCAAGATATACAAATTCATCCACTTGCTCTAGTATATCATTACCTATTGTTACTCTTACATCTGTTCTGGCTTCATATCTTTCAAGGACCATTATTTTGTTTTTGCTCACATTCACGCGTAGACCCCTTTTCTTACAATCTTCTGTCATTGTGTCGACTAGGGTCTGCAGGTCAGTCGCTGACTGTGCCAGCAGGACTGCATCATCTGCATAAAGCAGAGCAGTGACCACTGAGTCGCACATCTGGACTCCCACATTCATATCGTTCAACCTTTGGAGACATTTATCCAGATATATGATAAACAGCATGGCTGACAGAACACACCCCTGCTTAACGCCGATATTGGCGTCAAACCAAGGCGACATTCCATCATCCAGCCGCACACAGGCTCTACAGCCCATGTAACTGGACTGCACAGCCTGTAGCAGTTTACCGTTAATACCATACTCCGGTAAAATGTCCCAAAGTTCCTTTCGTACAACCGTGTCAAATGCTCTCTCCAGATCCACAAAACTGCAGAAAACCCTCTGACCTAGAGCCAGATGCTTCTCCACAATGTTGCGCAGAGAGAACACTGATCCATGCATCCCCTTCCACTCCTGAAACCTCCTTGTGTCTCACACAGTAAACCATCGGACACCATCCTCATTCTCCTTTCAATAATTTTACCATACACTTTCGCTGCCAAACTGGTCAAGCTTATGGCTCTGTAATTTGCGCAGTCATAACGTGAACCCTTGTTTTTAAACAAAGGCACGATGACTGCGCTATTCCAGTCCCCGGGAACCATTCCCGAGCTCCAACATAAATTGAGGAGCAACAGGAACGCCTCCCAGACACAGGAGCCACCAAGATTGATCATCTCGGCAGACACCATATCTCTCTATCACGTTTCTCTTTCACTAAGGCCTTGGTGTCATTCTTACATTGCCGATATATTTCTTTCTTCTGTTCAGTCATACTGTCATTCAGATTCAAAGAAGAGACATAGTCCAGCCACGCTTTCTTCTTTTGCTCTACGGAAGCTGCCACTTCCGCATCCCACCATGCATCACCATTTGTTTTTCTATGCTTCTTTGAACTTCCACATACTTCTTTCGCTGTATCTACCATACTCTCTTTCAATACTCTCCAGCATTCTTCAATGCCCGATTGCAGCTGGCTTGCCATCGTCAGCCGTTCTCGGACACCCTCTGCATACCGTTCTCTTACACACTCTTCTTGCAACCTTTCAACCTTTATTCTTTCAAGCCCTCCAAAGTGGACACGCTCTCGCCAGTGCCTCCACTTTCTGAACAGACCACTAAATCTCGCAATAACGAGATAGTGGTCCGTATCGACTGTGGGGCCCCTGTAGGCGTCCAATATTTGCCTTGTTCTATTTGCCTGTTTATACTGGCCGAAATATTGTCAAAAATAAGTGTCTGCACTTACTTCACAACTGAAAACATCACCATGAATCCAAGCTCTTTCTGGAATGCAATCTCGCATAGTAACACCGATGTCTGCTAGCAACGAGCACAGTTCAGCCATACCACCAGGTCGGTCGATCACAGTCACTTTGAATTTTATCAGACGCCCTTCAGCGGCCATGCCTCGCTCCAACGCTCGTGCCAGTGTCGTGGTATCAATGTTGCCTCCGGTTAATACACAAACGACTCTGTAACCAACATTGGTTTAATGGTTATAGATATTATATAAGAAATAATTTGAAAATGTTGCAATGATTTTACAAGTTTGGGAGTCACTCCTCCTTATGCGTTAGAAATAGATTAATATTAAGTATCCGTGTGGTGACGGAGTAACAATACTATTCACCACCCCATATCTTACCCGTGGGTGAAAGAGGAGTGAAAACTTGAAACAAAACCCTATACCAACACGTCTGACCAACGCGGTATAGTAGGTTAATTGGCCTCCCATTACGGTGGAGGCCCGAGCCCAACAGTGGAACATATATGGGCTGTGATGTTAATGATGATGAATATTAAGTTGCCAGTTCAATGTATTTCAGGATGTTAAGTGTATAAAAACATAAAATATTCAAATTCTGTACGGTTTTATCTAGTTGAATGACTGCACAGGTGGCGTAGTGGTTAAGATACCGATATACCGTGCCAATGCCTTAGGTTCGATTCCCACGCAAGACAATACTTTGTGCGATCCATTGTGTGGTTCTGAGTCTGGGTGTAATTTATGTCCGTTAATTATAAATGTTTGTAAACTCCCCCATCCATCCATCCATCAGCCCGTAAACGTTCACTGTTGGACATAGGCCTCCCCACGAGAATGCCATCTATAACGGTCCTGTGCCACCTGCATCCAGCGGTTTCCTGCGACCTTGATGAGGTCATCAGTCCACCCAATGGGGGGGTCGTCCTACGCTGCGTCGTCCGATTCGTGGTCGCCACTCGAGAACCTTTTTTCCCCAACGGTTGTCGGTTCGTCGAGCGATGTGGCCTGCCCATTGCCACTTCAACGTGCTAATTCTTCGGGCTATGTCGGTTACACCCGTCCTTCTACGGATTTCCGTATTTCGGATTTTATCACGTAGAGAAATACCGAGCATAGCCCTCTCCATAGCACGCTGAGCGACTTTGAGCCTTTTTATGAGGCCGACATTTAGAGACCACGTTTCAGTGCCGTGTAAACTCAGTGTAAACTCTGCCGCAGTGTAAACTCCCCCGCAATACAAGAATTATTTTCTTAGTGCAGGGTGATGTCATTAAAAAAAAGAAAAAGAAAAGAATCTTATAATGATATAAAGGTAGGTAGGTCTCTAAATGTCATCCTCATAAAAAGGCTCAAAATCGCTCAGCGTGCTATGGACAGAGCTATGCTCGATATTTCTCTACGTGATAAAATCCGGAATACGGAAATCCGTAGAAGAACGGGTGTAACCGACATAGCCCGAAGAATTAGCACGTTGAAGTGGCAATGGGCAGGCCACATCGCTCGACGAACCGACAACCGTTGGGGAAGAAAGGTTCTCGAGTGGCGACCACGAATCGGACGACGCAGCGTAGGACGACCCCCACTCGGTGGACTGATGACCTCATCAAGGTCGCAGGACCGTTGCAGATGGTATTTTCGTGGGGAGGTCTATGTCCAACAGTGGACCTTTACGGGCTGATGGATGGATGAATGAATGATATAAATATTAGACCGCGCTCCCAAAGCTTGTCCTGGATAGCAGTGGATCGTATATGAGGTGAGACGATGACAGAATATCAATATCATAAAATGATATCTTCAGAGGAGCACATCAGTGTACAATAGCAAAAATAAACGAGTTTATGATGAAACATTTTTACTTACTTCTTTCCTTTCAGATTGGGAAATAGTCCAGCGATTATGCCCGCGACGGAAGTAGCAGCGGCGCCTTCGACTACATACCTTTCTTCTTCCACGATGCGGGTGATCGCACGTGCTACCCAATCTTCCTTCACAACCACCTATTAATGTATATTTTCATTCATTACGTTTACGACAAGTGGCTAGACAAAGCTAGCTTTAGTAAGTTAATCTAGGCACCTTACCACAAAGAAAAAGAATATCTTAGTAAGTCAAGAATAAATTGGATCGCCTTCCAAACTTTTGTATTTTTAGTCTTCGCGATTTCATATTATAACATTGATAACGACTACGTTGCATTAACTATATTTCATACATACATATCATCACGCCATATCCCTTGCAGGGTAGGCAGAGAGAACAGAGTGCCAGAGAACTCTATCTCTGCATACTTCACTCGCTTCCTTAACATTCATAATTCTCTTCATACACGCTCGCCGGTTTCGGAGACTCTTGACTCCACCTTCCTTCAGTACATGACCGATCTGGTCTAGGTAGGTTAGTCTTGGTCTCCCTCGGTACCTACATCCTTCCATTTTCGCATTGTATATCTTCTTAACCAGACGTTCGTTCGGCATTCTTTCCACATGTCCGAACCATCGGAGCATTCCCTTTCGCATATTTACACCAATACTCTCTTTCATACCTACTCGCTCTCTTACGTCCACGTTACGAATGCGGTCGGTCAGCCTAACTCCACAGATTTTCCGCAGAGATCGCATTTCGACCGCATTAATTTTACTTTCATACTCTTTTCTACATACCCAACTCTCGCTTCCATACAGTAATGTTGGGACAAGCACTGCGTTATGTATTGCTACACGTGCCTTCTGGCTGAGGTGGTGGCTGCCGAGAAGTTGCCCCAACGCTCCGTTCACTCTATTTCCCGCATTCACTCTTCGCTCTATATCAGTGGTGTACCTTCCATCTCGGCTAAATCCACATCCAAGATATACAAATTCATCCACTTGCTCTAGTACATCATTACCTATTGTTACTCTTACATCTGGTCTGGCTTCGTCTCTTTCAAAGACTATTATTTTGGTTTTGCTCACATTCACGCGTAGACCCCTTTTCTTACAATCTTCTGTCATTGTGTCGACTAGGGTCTGCAGGTCAGTCGCTGACTGTGCCAGCAGGACTGCATCATCTGCATATAGCAGAGCAGTGACCACTGAGTCGTCCATCTGGACTCCCACATTCATATCGTTCAATCTTTGGAGACATTTATCCAGATATATGATAAACAGCCTGGCTGACAGAACGCACCCCTGTTTAACGGCGATATTGACGTCAAACCAAGGCGACATTCCATCATCCAGCCGCACACAGGCTCTACAGCCCATGTAACTGGACTGCACAGCCTGTAGCAGTTTACCGTTAATACCATACTCCGGTAAAATGTCCCAAAGTGCCTTTCTTACAACTGTGTCAAAAGCTCTCTCCAGATCCACAAAACTGCAGAAAACCCTCTGACCTAGAGCCAAATGCTTCTCCACAATGTTGCGCAGAGAGAACACTTGATCCATGCATCCCCTTCCACTCCTGAAACCTCCTTTTCTCTCACACAGTAAACCATCGGACACCAACTATATTTCACTATCACATAATCCAAAAAAGTTAAAAATATTGCATTCGTATATTTTAAATTCTAAAACAAAACTGTATTTACTTTAAAAACGAACTAAAAAGTTGAACATATTCTATTATCAAAATAAAAGCGTGTCTTTTTTAAATTTATATGTCTGATGTAAATTTTTTTTTTTTTTTATTTATATTTTATCCCTAGTGTTTTACATGAAGCTCGTGCTTAAGAGGCATATGGCATTTTGGAAGGTTTATGAGATTACTAACTTATATGTCTAATATATAGATACCATTTTATCCACAATTGGTCGCGTCTGGACGTTATAAAAAGTATTCACTCCAACTTTGTTGACACGCAATCCATCTGCAATTGTTGTTTTCAAATGTACATGAACCAGCTCATTTCTTTTGACGGATTCTGTCATTGACGCAGTTCTGTCTGTTTCAATACCCTAAAAATGATTAATTTATATTTTTTTTAATCTTTCAAAGAAAAAATCGGCGAAGTGCGAGTTAAACTCGCGCACGAAGGGTTCCGTAGAACTAAAAAAAAATATGTGATGTAACTAAAATTTAAGGTTTTCTGATCTTTTTCTTTATATGTGCTATAAAAAACATGCCAAATTTCAAGATTATAGGTCGACTGGAAGTACCCTTTAGGTTTAGATTCTCTTGCAAGTAGTTGCAAGTTTGAAAATATGCGGCTTAAATTACTATTTCTTTTGATTGCGTTGACATAGAAGTTTGATTTTGTTACAACTTAAAGGTATTATAGACCTGAGTACGAATTTCAATTTAATACCTCTACACGTTCAGGTGAAAAGGGGTAGTGAGTTTAAAATTATTAAAAATATTTTTTATATATGATGTAATCAAAAAAATACAGTTTTCACAATGTTTCCTTTATCTGTGCTATAAGACGTTGCTTCGTACCAAATTTCAAGATTCTGAGTTTACGGGAAGTACCCTGTATGTTTTGATTCCCTTGCGAGTGTCGAAAATTTACAGAAATTTGCGACATAAACAGCTATATCTTTTGATTGCGTTAGCTTAGAAGTTTGATTTTTTCACAGCTCTAAGGGACAGTAAACCTGAATATTTGATACAAATTTCATGATGTATACCTCCACGCGTGCCTGAGAAAAAGAGTCTTGACAGACAGACAGACGGTCAGACGGACGGATGGACAGACTGACGGAAGGACGGACAGACGGACGGACAACAAAGTGATCCTATAAGGGTTCCGTTTTTTCCTTTCGAGGTACAGAACCCTAAAAATATTGCAAGTAGTCAAATAGTGATTTATGTTTTATATAATGAGTTCCACATGAGTATTCGGTACATACTATATTCATCTTAGAAGTTCTTCTATCAAACATTAAATACGTACAGTTAGGTTCATTAACAATTTTGCCCACAATTTAGTCCCGCAAAGATTTGGAGGAATCCATCCCACGAGTGTATATTTTTCATTATTTTTTTTTTATACCATGTGGTGGCAATCGATCAAGTAGCACACCTGATGTTAAGTGTTACCACCCATGGACCGTTGCAATACCAAGGGTATAGCTAGGCCGCTGCCTAAAGAGAAAATTATGCTGAGCTTTATGATATAATTTTGCTTATTTTTCTTTTTTTTTTTAATATGTATAATAATACTCGCGCAAATATTAGAAATCTTTTTTACGATTTGAAGTATGCATTATTATCAAATGTGTAAGTTGTAAATTTTCTTGTTAATCTTTATTTAAAAAAATAATGGATTCGGATTATATTGCAAACCATTAAATGAATAGATTAATAAAGTTGTGTAACTTACGTAAACTTCAGCGTTAGGACTTAATTGCTTGACCGCAATCGCGGTACCAACTAGCAGGCTACCGCCACCGCAAGGGCATATAACTGCTTGCACATCTGGTACTTGTTCCATTATCTCAATACCTACGGATCCTTGGCCTTCAATCACATTAGGGTGATCGTAGCTGAAATATAAAGTAACTGAAAAGATATATTTGCATAAATGTCTGTATTTGTATTAATATTCCTGAAATTACAAATTCTCCCTTGATATGTCAATCATCTCATCATCTCAGCTCATATATGTCCCACTGTTGGGCTCGAGCCTCCTCCATAATGGGAGTGAAATTGACCTACTATACCATGCTGGTCAGACGTGTTGGTATAGAGTTTTGTTTCGAGTTTGCCTTCTCTTGCATAGATGTTATATGCGTTTTATATCCCTTAGACGTCTTTTACGATCATCCACGGGCAAGATAAGGGGTGGTGGTGTATTCTTACTCCGTCACCACACGGAAATGTCGATATCATATGTTATATGATAAAATATACTAAGCTGGTGGTTTTATTTTCCAGAACAAGATTTTGGTTATACAGTTATATTTTTTTACTAACTGTCCCTGCTCGCTTGGTGTAGTTTATTGCATAGTCTTGCATGTCTTTCGTAGGTAGAAATAAGAAAATAAATCAACTATATTCACTATCTAATTGAATGTAGTAATGTTTACCGAAAGAAAATGAAATAAAAAAAAACATTCCATTAATCCGATCGCTAACAAACTTCATAGGATTACTCTCTAGGTTAACCTAAAGATTTCCTGCAAATTTAATTAAAATCGATTTAGCCGTTTTGAAGTACCTAAGGAACATACATACACACATTGATTTTTATATATCTTAATATATATAAATTACGCGTCACGTTGTTTGTCCGCGATGGACTCCTAAAGTAGGTACAACCGATTTTAATCAAATTTGCACAGCATGTGTAGTTTGATCCAACTTAAAAGATAGAATAGCTTCCATCTCAATTTATAGTCGCAATATTATTTTATTGCAAATTATTTGTCTATTATTTGACAGTCATAATTATCTGTTATCTCTAAACGATTCTAACAGATGGCGGTATCTGTTGACTGGATTGAGTAAGTATTTAATAGATAGCACTATGTTAAACGTACAAACGTTTCATATAAGCTACAATTTATTAGCATAACCACCACGTGTTACTGAGGCTACCTTAGCCACAGCAGCGCCTGGCCGAGGCAGGTCTGCTAGTAATTTTATAAATAATGATACTAGTTAATAATAGAACAAAAGCAATGTCTAACCCGTTAACATACAACATTTTCTTCTCCTTTGCTACAGTCATAGCGTAACGCTTCGCTAATGACATGTCGGTGCCGTGCATCAATAACTTCGCACCATGCCGTTGACATTTGTTGATTTTAGTTACAGGTGCATTTACAGGCATAACGACTATACTCGGTATGCCCATTTGTCCTGCGTGATAGCTTACGGCGATACCGTGGTTACCGCTACTGGCAGCAACTACGCCATTTTTCTTCTGTTCATCGTTGAGTAATAGTAGCGTATTACGAAGTCCACGCTCCTTAAAACTGAAGATCGAATAAACATCTTATAGTCAACAAATTTAATTAATATAAAAGCATTTATAAGTCAATAAAACCTTTCACCATCCTCGTGGCGCGGTTATGTTATGGCAGGTTTATTAGCAGCAACGCTTGGTGGTGGGTTGGTAATTGCAGTAAGGTGTTGTAAGGTTCCTAAACGAGTGCTGCTGCTCATTCTTAGTGATACTTTAGTCGATTTCTACTACGGCCACGCAAGTAAGAGGTGGCAGTAAATGGTTTTTATCCATTTGCCATACGGGAATTCCAGTATTTATTTAAATTAAAAGTATTTTATTACAAGGGAAGCATCTCAATTTCACTTTTTTTATTACTTATGGTGGCTAACGAGCAAGCAGCATATCTAATGGTGTTACTGCCGCTCATGGACTTTTGCAATACCAGGGGTACCAGCTAGGATCTTTAATTAAAATCCTAAACCCACCTAGAAAGTTGGACAGCCGGCTCTCTCGCTTATGAAACGAAGCACAACAGCATATTGCCACTGCTCAGACATTGATTTTCTACGAAAGTATAGTACTACCTTGGACGGACCGGTCTGCGGCTGTAGACAGAAAACTGTCAAAAGTGTGGCCCTACCACTTTTAATTTAGTTGAACAATTGTGCACAGCAGTATTTGTGCAAAGATATTATGCGATTATTCCGTGTAGTGTCAGAGTAAGAATACAATTCACCAACCCCTATCTTACCTGTGAGTGATTGTAAGAGACGGCTAAAGGCTATAAAACGCATACAACATATGCAAGGAAAACTCAAAACCAAATCTTACACCAACACGTCTGATCAGTGAGGTATAGTAGATCAATTGCCTTCCCGTTATGGAGGAGGCTCGAGCCCAACAGTGGTACATATATGAGCTGAGATGATGATGATTATGTGATTGCACGAGTTATTTCAATTCTGTATTATTAACAAGCCCAAATAAATGTATCGGTAATCAGTACCTAGATTAGTCAAAAATCTATTCAACTATAAAGAGATGATTTTTCGGAGGTAATATATCTACTAAATCCTTACTAATCCTTACTAATATTATAAATGAGAAAGTAACTCTGTCGGTCTGTCTGTCGCTCTTTCACGCCAAAACTACTGAACCGATCTAAATGAAATTTGGTACACAGATAGTCTAAAACCTGACAAAGGACATAGGCTACTTTTTAATGCAAAAAAAGGGTTGCAAAGTGGGATGAAAAGTTGTAAGAAGTATCGTCATTTTTAAAGCCAGAAGCTTGAAACTTATTTTTAGGCTGTCGATTAGATATAAATAAGTATGACATTAAAATTTTGTAAAAAAATTACCCTTTAGGGGGTAAATAAAAATAGGGGTGAACGTTTGTATGGAAATTAGTTATTTTAGAAGCTAAATTGACGAAACATTTCTTTTTTGGCTTTTGATTAGATATAAATAAAAATGGCATTACGTTGACCGGCTGCAGTCAGTAGCTCTGCGAGATGCCATGCCTAGTAGCTCAGACGTATAGTTGGCTAAATACAAAAATGCTGTCTCCTGCGATCAGCTTTTTATGATATCTCATCTTATATTTTAATTATATATAAATAAGTTGGCGATAAATTTTGTTTTCTCTTTTTCTATATTTTCCAATTTATCTTATCCCAGTAAAATCACTTATGGTTTATGTTTCCTTTGCAAACATTTCCTAGATTAACATATAGGATACTTTTATACCGGTAATATGTTACCTAGCGATAATAGTTCAGCTTTAGAAAAGTAGCCTTTACGCGGGCGAAGCCGCGGGCAGAAGCTAGTTATTTAATAAACTGCAAGATATTTTAAATTTATAACTACTATTTTGTAATATATTATTCAAAACGTTTTATTAGTTTATTAGTTTAGGCTAAGACAGTATTTTTTTATGAAGTATTAAAAAATGTAAATGAATTTCTACTGAGTTTAAAGCTATACACATAATTATATAATATTTACAAAGATATATTTTTATTTCGTAGAAACTAGTCATTTCCTTCTTATATAAAAGCATTGAAAATTAGACAAAGTATACTTAAACCATATATGTATATTGTGACGGTTTCAGAATTCATAGACTCTTATCAGCCAAACCAACCGGTTTGTAGCTAATTACGCAAATTAAAATTGGAGAAGCTTTATATTAAACAATATAGACGTTGGTAGGATGATAAGTAAACACATATAATCGCAAGCCATTGTTTTCCAGTGGTATGTGTGAAAACCAGAGCATTATGGCCATATGCTGATGGACGAGTCGAAAAAGCAAGATACCCAGCGGTTTTGGAATTTCTTTTCTGACTTTTCTATAAAAAAGAAATACCTAGTACAACATGATCAGAAATAATTAGCTCCAGTGTTACTTCGAGGCCTTTGAACCCCGATACAATGTAAAATTTAAATAAAACGTAAAAGATTATGGCTGGATTAAATCGTGCTGGTACTGCTCGTGGTAGATCCCACGAGCAGCACCCGATCACGAGTTAACTACTACAGCAGCCATCACTCCCCTCAATCACCTTAGAGAGAAGGGAGCGACTATAATATAAAACATACATATCGTCACACCGTATCCCTTGTAGGGTAGGCAGAGAGAACAGAGTGCCAGAGAACTCTATCCTTGCATACTTCACTCGCTTCCTCGGCATTCATAATTCTCTTTATACACGCTCGCCGGTTTCGGAGACTCTTGACTCCACCTTAATTCAGTATGTGACCAATCTGGTCTAGGTAGGTGAGTCTCGGTCTCCCCCGGGTAACTACATCCCTCCACTTTCGCATTGTATATCTTCTTAACCAGACGTTCGTTCGGCAATATAATACTATAATATAATAAACAAATAGATAAAATATAAAAATATTAAAAAATAGAATGACGTTGACATTATGATCTAAATACTGCTAAAATAATTGTTAATAATTACCATCCAGTATATTGCATGAACTCCTGCTTAAAATATAATTCCATTCCAACGGAGGAAGACATATGAGCCCTCTATGAACAAAAAGCCAATAAGTTTTATTAACACCTAGCTCGATCGGGCCGGCTTTTAACCATCTTTAATAAAGAATATTTAATTAACATGATAACTATATTCATCCTTTTTTTTTTTTGCGGTGGGCTATGGACGTGGTCGCGCCCCGCCAAATCAGACCGGGGCGATGGAAGAGATGGCGCGCAATTTCATAGACCCACCCTGCAAACACCTCTCTTCGCCGTGCGAGCAGACCATCGGTACCCGATCTTTGTCATCGGTGGCCAACTATGTTCATCCTACACTTATTCCAATTGGTGTTGACGCAATATGATCTCTTCTTCCATAGCAATCAAATCTATTACAAAATTTAGTGGCAATAGCTCCTTGGGAAAGTATTTGTTGACGAGATGGAATCAGATGAAGTAGGCACAGGTCGATGTAAAGATCTTAGTTGTCCTTTAAAACATCTATAAGCAATGTAATTGTTGGTAGTATTCGTAGCCGCCACCGAATAGTATAATGACATGACTATGTACCGATAAACTAAAATAATTTTAATACTGCTGTTGTAGGAATGTATGTCCTTGAAGATGAAAATTAAATACGACTTACTTACTATGAATTTAATGACACACTATTTTAGTATATTTTTAAAAGATTTGTATCCATTGATAATGTGTTTCTAAAGTCCACTGTAATACAAGGATTATTGCCTTAATTCAGGGTGTTGTATTTTACAGAAAAAAACATACTAATCCGATTACGAGCGAAAAATTATTGTCACAAGTGGGATTCGAACCCACACCATTGTAGGACATTCAATTCTTGCATCATCTTTCTAGGACATTCATTTCTCGCATATTTATATAAAATAAAATACGTTGCGAGAATTGAATGTCCTACAATAGTTCACGATGGTGTAGGTGCAGCACGATTGGAACGGATTTCTAATGGGTATGGGTTCGAATCCCACTTGTGACGATTATTTTTCGCCCGTAATCGGGTTTTTATAAATAATCAAGCATATTAAATGCTAAATTTCAGTAATTTAAAAAACGTACTTGTTAAAAATTAACTTACTAGTTAAAAATTAACTGAAAAGGTTTAAAAAGCCAGTTGCTTTGTTTGTAGAAGTCGATATATCGCAGGCTCATCTGATGGCGAGTTACATCAAAGAAGATAGCATATAATCCTTCTCCGTGAAGAAATACACATAAATACCAGTTTTCACAATGATCGGTCAAATAGTTTCTGAGTTTAGCGATCTCATATGTACAAACATCCTCTTTTATAGACATAGATAATCGTAAAATAGGATCTCTATAACTCAAATGCTCAGTGGTTTATACTGTATAATTACTAAATAGTGGAAATAGATTGTCAAAAATGGTACAAAGTCAAAGGATATACCGTGCATGGTGTTCGAGTAACTTGACCAGCGATTCGCTTATGTGCGGCCACGATGTCCTCATAATTTATCGTGCGTGGATTGGCTGGGTCACAATAAGGATCGTATTCCACATCCTGAAATGTTAGATTAATGATAATATCACAATAAATGTTATACTTTGCCTCCGTGACATTTGTTTCATTTTGTTATTCAATTAAATGTTTTCATGTCCCATTTTGAAATATCATTGAACGAAATGGTAGATGTCAAAAACGCAAGATTAATAGATTATATTGGCCTACAAAATGCCCGCAGCTTCATCCCGCATAGTGCTCAAGAGTATGGTCGCATGGTCAATGAGATTGCGAGCTCTAAATTAATCTAATATGTTTTATAAATTTTAAACATATAACTAAAATAGAACCAATATTAGTAATAATGTAGGGTGACTTCATTTAGTGACGATTTTTAGGAGTCTGTGGCCCACCCTATTAATTCGCGATGGGCCTTAGATGGCATAGTTACACCACTAAGTGTTTAATTTTTGTCTTCTAAGCATACAAGTTGCGGCTGTTAAAGGTCGCCCACACTTTGTGTGATGTGAGTACAGCAAGAACTGATTCATCGTCAATATTTCAAAGAGTTTTGAGGTCAATGTTTCAAAGAGTTTTGAAGTCAATATTTCAAAGAGTTTTGAGAGAAACCATATGTTTATAGAATATATGAATTTTATTGATAATATTCATCTTTTCGTAATCTCTTCCCTGTAAATATAAAGAACACAATGCTTACGTCTTTGTCCATTTTGAATTTTTTCTTCTTCTTATTTTTAATTATTTTTGCATTTATAAATTTAATTATCACACATATTTTATTATTTTTATAATTTATCTACATTTTACACGTAATTTAGCTTTAACTAGAAGTAATGTGACATTTTGACTGATATATTTTCGATAAATCTTGTTATTGCTTTGTTTTTCATTTTTGTATAGTGTGACTGAATTTTTGTAAAAAGTTTGAATACAGAAATTAAGAAAAGATTAAGAATACTTTGGAAAATCCAAAAGTGTACGCCTCATAATTTTTTTAGCATCATTTACTATTAGTCAATGCCATGACTGAAAGACAAAAAAACTTGAAATTTCGCGACATTTTCGGCGTAGCAAATTGCCTGTATGGGCTTTGGCCCCTTTGCCTGTCCGAATGGACGAACAGAAGCAAAATAAAAACGTAGCGTAAAACAGCCATAGATATTATACTATGTACGTAGTACTTATTACTTCCATGACTATTATACTATGAAAACAGCTTGCAAGCACTAAGCAGTTTAGTTTTTTATTAATTGCAATTAAACGACAAAGAATTACCAAGTCATTTTCAAAAGGAAACAGCGTGTTGTAATTATGTAGCTTTTAATAAAAGAAAAACTTCGATACATTAATTTTTACGGTCGTGAGAGTGACAGATTCATACGAACAGACATCCGGAGGTCCTCGAATATTTTTTAATCGATTTTTTCCTTACTTTAAACAAAATAATTGCTTTTTAAAAGTATCAAATATGTTTAAACGAATGTTTTTCTTGACATATGTGTGATAATATTGTCCTATAAGTGCAGTGTGAAAAAATACAGTCACTTTTAGTTTTGAAAACTCCTTGATTTTCATACACCGGGAGTAGAGCAACGCTTCGCTTATGATGCGTGCAATATTGAAAAAAATAAGAATAATAATAAATAGAAAGAAAAAGAATATGAGCTTGCCTTTTGCGTATGGGTAATCATTTACTTATAAAAATAGAAACTGTTTAGGTAACCTCCTGAACATAGAAAATATAAATGCTACGAATACTACTAACCATTAAATCACTGGTAGATTTTGTGAAAGATGACTATGTCTTTTACATCGATGTGGGTCAACTTAATCTGATGCCGTCTGGTCAACAATTACATCCCCAAGGCTAAGGTTGACGTCAGGCAGGCGTCCGGTCATAAAATTATTACTGAAAGTTTTGCAATATGTACGATGGGAGAAGCAGAAATGTTCTTTTCATCATCATCACCATTATCTCAACTCATATATGTCCAACTGTTAGGCTCGAGCCTCCTCCACAATGGCAGGAAAATGGACCTATTATACCAAGTGGTCAGACGTGTTGATTATATAGGATTTTGTTTTGAATTTTCTTTTTCTTGCATAGATGTTATATGCGTTTTATATCCCTTGGCGGCACCCACGGGCAAGATAGGGGGTGGTGAATTGTATTCTTACTCTGCCACCACACAGAAAATGTTGTTTTGACCACAAGAAATTGGGATAAGAGCGGGATGATGATCCCAAGAGGAGTGTGTATTATACAATATCGGGAATAGGAACACATCCATGTCATTGCCTACCACAAGAAAAATGAACTTTTTTAATATTGTGCAGATCATAAAATGACATACCGCTCAAGAAATGCCTACACAGATAACGTAATGGTCTAAACTCCGTTGGACAGATGCCGTGGACCTTCTCTTGCTGATAATCGTGGGTTCGATGACCACGCTGGACAGTTATTTGTGCGATCCATAAATTGTAAATCTGATTCTAGGTGTAATTTGTCTGTTAATTTGTATGTTTGTGAAGTCTCCGCGACCCAAGGATTAATTATTTAGCGTTGGATTTTTAAAAAGAAACATTAATAAGAAATAGGCTGCACTGCGGATGCGGACAGCCTCAACGTCCACTCCGTCCGCTGGGGATGGTGAGGACAGCTACGTGTTCACGATGGCCGCCTCCGCCAGTAGGTCCCTATCCAGACGCCCCACAGCCCACCGCGGAAATGCGGGAGCTCGGTCCACCCTGTGACCCCTGCTGGGTTCCCGGAGAGAGGAGACCTCCATCCGGATGTACCGGTGATCCGACAGGGTCTCCGCCTCCTCCAGGACACGCCAGTTCCTCACTCGTGGTGCGATAGCGGGGCTAGCGAACGACAAGTCCACTATCGACCCACCCTGCTGTCGCACATACGTGTTCACTGAGCCTCTGTTTAGAACACAGAGGCCCAGTGACGCCGCCCACTCCACGATCGCCCGCCCGCGATTGTCCGTCATCAGGGACCCCCGACGCCGTGGATTTGGCGTTGAAGTCCCCCAGGACCAGGACGAGGCCCGGTGCCAATCGCCGTATCGAGGCCTCCAAGGTGGTGAGAGGGAGGCTCCGAAATCGTCCATTCTCCTGTTAGGGGAGAGGTATACGCTGTAGAGCGTGACCCCTCCCCATTCCGCAGCGACAAATTCCTCGCCCCTATCCAAAAGGGACAAGGACGGGAAGTGCCGCTGCGTGGAGACGACGATTGCCGCGGTTCCGTTCCGGCTGACCACCCAATTGGGGCGATCAGGCACACAGTACGGTTCCGCGACTACGGCTGCACCGATCGACCACTCCGCCATGGATTGCAGGAGGAGATCCTGCACACCGGCGGAGGGGTTGGTGTTGGCCTGCAGGAGGTGAGTGGATTGGGCAGCCATTAATGGGCCGTATCCATCATCACCTCCTGGCTTTCGGCGGGCGATCGGGCCGCGCTAGGAGCGGGTGCGGCCGTGGTCGAAAGGTCGCTCCGCCCCTTTGGGGCCGAAGCCGGAGGTCTGCACGCCCCAGAGCCCATGCGGTGCTCCGCCCGGACCAGGCCGGATGGCGCCAACTCGGACGGTGTCCAGGGGACACCTGGATTTCGAGGCAATGGCCTCCCGGATGTCTTCCACCGTCACGGAGTCGTCCAGACCCGCGATGCGCATTTCGGCGCACTTCACGGGTCTGGCGATTTTCACGCCACCCTCCTCGGCGAACAAACCTCGCAGCTTCGACGCCACGCTATCGGCCGTTCTGGTGCCCTCGGCCCCAGGGAACTCTAGAATCCGAGCCCCTGTCCGGGCCTTGCGGGTCCTGGCTTCGACGCCTCCTATGTCGGAGACGTCGAGCTCCCGCCGGCCTTTCCGCAGGTTGGCCTCATAGCTGAGGCCCCTTTCTGCCGCCTCAGGCAGCACAGTGATCACCACTGCGGCTGTCTTTGGCGGCCGGAGCCCCTTGCGCGGCCTCTTCCTCTTCCTCCCGCCTCCTTCGGCTCCTGCCTGGGGAGCGGAGACCTCAGCGGCGCGCTTGGCTGCCGCTCTCTTCCTCTGGCCGCGACTCTTCCTGCCACGCTCGGCCACTTGCCAACCCTGTTCGGGCGCAGCGAGCGTGCCAGGCGCGGGAGGCGCGGTCGCGGGCGCGTTAGTCGTCGCCGGCGGTGTTAATGCGGGCGACGACTGCGGCACGGCAGGAGCCGGTGCCGACTTGTTTTTAGGGGCGGGCCCCTTTTGTTTGGGTCCAGCCGCGGCCGCGGCGTAGCTGCCCCCCACGCGGCCACCCTGACAAGGCAGCGGGGCGGGGGCTGGTGCCGCATATGGCCGCTTGTCCGCGGCGAGAGGCGGTCGAACACGGGGTTCTGGAGGCAGCCTTGCCTCCAGAACGGCCAAGCGCGCATTGACCATATTACCGATCGTGTCGATAATGGCGCGCAAGGCTTCGTCCGACACGCCACCCACCGCAGGCAGCGGGATTGGTGTTACCGGCTGGACTTCTGCCGGGGCCTGCTCCACGACGGCGACATTTGGCGGGCTGGTGCTGGTCGGCGGCGTCTTCGGCGAGGCGGCAACCGATGGACGGCCAGCACCTCGGGGCGGCTTCGGGGTGGCGACGACGGCGACGGTTCCTCGGCGGCCAGCATTGACTGGCGGCGTAGGTGACGCAGGCAGCACGAGCCGCGCCATTTGGGCCTTTAGGTCGGCCACGTCCTTGGTAAGGAGCCGGTTGGTCCTCCGTACCGCGGCCAACTCTGACTCCAAACGGCGGCTGGGCCCGCAGGCCTGACACCTCGCCACCAAGGCGGGCGTTTTCGGCTTGCAGGGCCTCCATGTTCGCGGCTGGGGCACTCGTGCGGGCACCAGCGGCCGCCAATTTGGTGGGAGGGATGCCGGACAACACCCCCAGCACCCTCGCGGCAGCCGCCGTGTTGTCGGCCCGCCTACCAGCCTCCGCCCCTCCATGCATTCCGCCGGCCGGGGAGTGGGTCGTCCTGCCCGTCGTCGCGGCTCCTCGCCCTCTGCGAGACGCCGGCACTTTGGGGGGAGGCATGATCACCACGCTCCCCTCGGAATCGGCGCCCGAGCTGCCCTCCTTGCTCAGGGGGCGCTTCCGCACCTTCGAGGGGAGGGCCTCCTCCCTGACAGTCAGGACCGCCGCTGCAAGATGCGGTGATGAGCTGGCGGCGGCGGTTTCCTCAACCAACCCGCTGACTTTCTTGGACGGCTCTGCGGAACTACCGCCCTCGTCCATTTTTTCGGCAGATCCACTGCCCTCATCTTTGGACGGCTCTGCGACACTACTGTCGCCCTCGTCCATTGACGGCCCTGCAGTAGATCCGCCGCCGTGATCTTGGGGTCCAGCGGTGGCAGCCTAGACCCTTGCTCCTGAAACTACGCCTCACGACAATATGTCTTGAAGCAAGATATCAGGTTTACGATATGTCGGCGGTGGCATAAGCCTGCCCAGCCCTCAAATTAATTAATGACCGGGCCCGTCCGAGATTTCGCGTCCTGTACCCTCTACAACTAGAGGGTCAGGGGCGAATTGGGGCTCAACCCATTTCTGGGGAACCCCCCTCGCGCCAGAGATTCGCTGCGGGCGACAATTTGACAGAGGGATCTGGGGGACTGTCGCCCGCACCCAGGGTACACCACGCGGAGGTTTCTGGCATCGTACCCCACATCACAATAGCCTAGCTGTTCAGTTCAGCGTTTTTATTATCCATGTTGACAAGCGTTTTGGTATCTCAACGAGTTGGAAAGTTGCCATTCGGAATAATACATACCGCAGTAGTAGTGGTTAAGTAACTGCTCGAGTAGGTACTTCTTGGACACTCGATGCATAAACAGTCGATTCTAATAAGTTTTTAAAAGTTACAAGGATCATCCTTGTTACTTGTTACTGCTAAGTTCAAAAGCATTTAGTAGCTTAAAAGTGATATAGACAATTAGTATTAGATAGATCATTATTCTCCTGTTGACTGGCTGTCTATGTCAAAGTTTCCTTTTCTTGTATAAATGTTATCTGGATATCATATCTCTAAATCATAACTAAGAAATAGGGCGGTGATTTTTATTCTTAATTCAAAATCAAAATTGTTATTAGATATTTTCTAACGAATCGAGACTGTGGACTGACGTAATGTGGTAATTAACTAACAGCACATATGGCGAAGTGTCGTGTTTATCTAAATACCGTTTTCCGTGTGGTGATGGAGTAAGAATACAACTCAACTCATATAAAACGCATATAACATCAATACAAGAGAAAGAAAATTCTTAGTGTAGTAGGTCAATTTCCCTCCAGTTATGGATGAGGTTTGAGTTCAACAGTGGGACACACCATTTGTTGTTTCGATCCCCCTAAAGGCCAATAAATACTATTGGGTGTTATTTCCACCCGTTATTTATGTTTGTTAAGCCTCTAGCAGGATTATATTTTATTTGTGCAGTGTTAGTAATAAAAAGCGGGCACATCAATTTAATTTAAATGAAATAACATGAGAAGCAGCTTTTAAGTAAAACGAGAATCGCTAAAAGCAGTTCACCTATAATAGAAAATAAAAACTGAGGTAATATATACACATAAAAACAATGGAATGGAGAACATCGTCCTTTTTTTAAGTTTGTTGAAATTACACATTTAAATGCAGAAGTACGAGTATATTCATTATTATGAAACAGTTTATTGACAAAATACATAAGGCGTTTATTAATTTAGTGAATATATGTTAGAACATATTTAATTATTATTAATTTTTTAACAGTTGGAGTTTTATCTCCGCATGCAGTAGGGAATAGGTGCAAGACATGGACCCCGTTTTTCTTTAGTGGACTCTGATTTTGTTTCTGGCATTTCTTGAAAGGTGCATTGCTCATAATTCTTTTTGACTACTGCTACCATCTCTTTAGCGTGTCCCCAACCTCTAGTTTCAACAGTAATGTTGAACTGCAAATAAAATAAAAAAAAATGTAAATCGACTTCAAAATAAGATCAGCCAAAAACCATACTTACTTAAAACACTAAAAACCGAAAATAAGATGAACTATTTAATTCTTGTCTAATTCTAATTATGTATTAATTTTTATAAATATAATTACAATGTATGCTAGAAATTCACTAACACGGTTTGAAGTCGGTGCCAAGCCAAATAGGTATACTATATCACATTCAAACCACGCCGCGCTTGTGACTGAAGTGATTTGAACGCGCAAGCGGTTAAGCGATTTAATCCATACGGGCAGACGTCGTTCACGGTTGTGTCAAATGGTATTAAATTTGTGGTGTTATAGTGTTCTGAATACATCTTTTAATTCTTATTTCCTTTAATATTTTGATTTTATTAATTTTTCACCCTGTGTGTATATCATTAAACTTATTGTTTTTTTTTGTTAATTTAAGCTTGGCACCGACTTCAAATCGTGTTAGTGTATTTCTAGCATACATTGTAATTATATTTATAAAAAATAATACATAATTAGAATTAGACAAGAATGAAATAGTTCATCTTATTTTTCGGTTTTTAGTGTTTTAAGTAAGTATGGTTTTTGGCTGATCTTATTTTGAAGTCGGTTTACATGTTTTTTTAAAAAGTTTAATTATTTTTGAATTTTTAGTGTAAATAATCGTAAAATAAATAAATAAAAGCTTAGACGAGAAATTGGCCAGCAGGCCATATAGCAATATCACCTTGGCATATGGTTTAATTTCGAGTTTACCTTTTATTGTATGAATCGCTTAGTCGTCTTTCAACACCCACGGGAAAGATAAATTAGATGATAGATATAAAAAGAAGGTAGTGAAATGTATTTTACCTCGTTACCACATGGACACAAAGATTGATTGCTATTCAATACGTAAAATTGATATTTAAATTGCCTAATGCTTCTTTATACTATTATAACAACCTCTAAATTTTAAGTAAAGAAAATAAAGTGACAACATAAAATAAATGTTACACGTCTTTTATATCGTTTAAGTTTTACTTATTTTAAGTATATTTAACATCGCGTAACCTAATAAATGTTATCGACATCAACATTATGTCATTTATATTGCCTTAATACCTAAAATTTGGGGGTCTTCAGTGAACATTTGCATGGTACAAAACTGGAAGAGAACACTCTAGTTATTCTGTTATGCACATTTTCATTAACAACCTATAAATTTTAGAGGCACCTCATTCATCTCACTTCATATACCTACGTCTTAATGTTGGGGGTTGGGATCATATGCGCTCCACTGGTTCAACTGGTTCACTGGCCTATACAATAGGAAGGAAACTGTCCTACTAAAACCCTATACCATCGCATAGGGTTTTATTTCGAGTTTATTCTTGCATAGCTGTTATATATATAGTATATCCCTTAATCGCCTTTTACGTTAACCACGGGTTAATGAGTGGCGAATAGTATTCTTACTCCGTTATCACACGGAAAGATATACATATAAACCTACACCTATATTTACACATACTACTCATCTACGCTGCAAACGTTATAACTCACTTCGCAACTAAAAACGTCTCCCTTGATCCAAGCTCTTTCTGGAACGCAATCTCGTATAGTGACTCCGACTTCGGCAAGAAGCTTGCATAGCTGAGCCAGACCACCAGGTCGATCGATCACAGTCACTTTGAATTTCACAAGGCGTCCATCAGCCGCCATCCCTCGCTGCAATACTCGTGCTAGAGTTGTGGTGTCGATATTTCCTCCGGATAATACGCAAACAACTCTGAAATAGAATTCGGTTATAATAATAGTATCTTTAAGATAGTTGACTTTAAGCAAGCAGCTATCGTATATAGTATAACGATATTCCAGGTTTGGAATAAATGTTTAGATACTTGAGAGTTGAGGGTTATTTATTGTTGTGTAGTAGCGGCTACGAATACTACCAACCCTTACTTTTCTCGTGGATGTTGTAAAAGACGACTTAGAGCTTTATATCAACCTGAGCCAATTCCACCTGATGCCGTTTGGTCAAAAATTACATTCCTAAGGAAGGTTGAAGTCAGATAGGCGGCCGGTTATAAAGTTCTGTCTTAAATATGAAACAGTAACATCATATAATAAATACCTTTAATAGGTCTCGAATTTTTTGTCTATTGAATCTTTCGGGAGCATTAAACGGCTGGCTGTAGAGTTTTACCTAATCGCAGCGTACGTGCTGGCGCTTATTGCTCATAAGTTCAAATTTCATTTACGTGGCAACAAGTTTTTAATACGATAATCGATTAAAATTGTTAGTGCTGCCGATATTAAATATTTCCATTTACGCACGATAGAGGCGCTGCATCAAATACCATACAAATTGATCTCAATAACGATACGAATACTTTGACGCAAATATTCGTGCTATAGGCACGCTTTCTGTTTGTAGTAGACTGTTACTGTTTTTTAATAAAAGTTATCATAATTACTTAGTATAATTAGCTTATTAGGAGAATAGTATGCAACGGAAAATAAATAAGTTTATTACCAATTTTTCTTACTCACTTTTTTCCTTTCAGCATAGGAAATAGTCCAGCAAGTATGCCCGCAACTGTAGTGGCTCCGGCGCCCTCTACTATAAACTTTTCTTCTTCCACGAGGCGCATCATTGCACGTGCTACCCAATCTTCTCCAACAACCATCTATTAATAATTATTTTCATTTATTAAGCGTATGATTGAAATTCCTACTTTGAACTTACTATTATAGGCCAGCAGCTTCGTTTGTGTGAATTACTTACATAAATATTTAATGTTATTTTTTTTTATATACTAACTAGCTCCCGCCCGCAGCTTCGCCTGCGTAGAAGGTTACTATCCTAAAGTTTTTCATCCCCTATTTTTATTTTACACCTTAAGGGTAATATTTTTACGAAATTTTAATGTCATATTTATTTATATCTAATCATTAGCCCAAAAATAAGTTTCAAGCTTCTGGCTTTAAAAATGACGATAATTCCTTACAACGTTTCATCACCCTTTACAACACTTTTTTTTGCATTAAAAAGTAGGTCATGTCCTTTATCAGGCTCTAGACTATCTGTGTACCAGATTTTATAGAGATCAGTTCAGTAGTTTTGGCGTAAAAGTGCGACAGACAGACAGAATTACTTTCGCATTTATAATATTAGTAAGGATTTAATATTAACACTACCTATTTCACCAATAGATTTCGTATGAAATTTAGTTGGTTTTGTTGATATTTATTTAAAGTTCACTGTTCAACTCCTATCTATCGAGACCATAATGATTTCCTTTTTCAATAAGTTGGCAGATTAATCCAAAAAAAATGTTAGGCTTCTCATCTCAGCTCATATATGTCCCACTGTTGGGCTCGAGCCTCCTCCCTAACGGGAGAGAGATTGACCTACTATACCACGCTGATCAGATGTGTTGGTATTGGGTTTCATTTCGAGATTTCCTTCTCTTACATAGATGCTATGTGCGTTTTATTTCCCTTAGTCGTCTCTTATGATCACCCACGAATAAAATAGGGATTGGTGAAGTGTATTCTTACTCCGTTACTACATGAAAGATATTAAACCTATACCATGCAGTAAAATGTCATGATTACTAAAATTAGATGATATAATTTATTAAAGAACATAAATACCAATCCATCCACAATTTGTCGCGTGTGAACATTATAAAAAGTGTTCACTCCAACTTTATTCACACGTAAACCATCCGCAATACTTGATTTCAACGTTAAATGAAGGAGTTTATTGCTCTTTATGGATTCTGACATAGAGTTAGTTCTATCTGTTTCAATACCCTAAAAAATAATTAATAATTTAGTGATGGTTATTTCATGAAAGAAATATGTTGTTTTAAAAAAATGAATTAAATTTTAGTAATATATATACTTTATAATGATAATAATGTAAGAGAGCGAGTAGGTATGAAAGAGAGTATTGGTGTAAGGCTGCGAAAGGGAATACTCCGATGGTTCGGACATGTGGAAAGAATGCTGAACGAACTTCTGGTTAAGAAGATATACAATGCGAAAGTGGAAGGATGTAGGTAGCGGGGGAGACCGAGACTTACCTACCTAGACCATATTGGTCACGTACTGAAGGAAGGTGGAGTCAAGAGTCTCCGAAACCAGCGAGAGTGTATGAAGAGAATTATGAATGTTGAGGAAGCGAGTGAAGTATGCAAGGATAGAGTTCTCTGGCACTCTGTTCTCTCTGCCTACCCTGCAAGGGATATGGCGTGATGACATGTATGTATGTATGTATAATGATAATATATTATAACAATAAGCTACAACGATTTTTGTTTAACAAAATTTTACATACATACAATTCTCTACCTAATTTCAACCCGTCCTCTTATTCCTTGCTTATAGGCGGCAAATTATTGTTAATAAATATTATTTTTCTCAGGACTATAATTAGATATAATTAGGTAGACAGTAATATATCCCTAGGACTGCGAGGTCCGTGGGCATGCCCTTGAGATGCTATAATTTTAGGGGCAGTAAAATGTAATGTTTAGAGTCTCAAAAGTTTAGAAACGGTAAGAAAGTTAAAAAGGTCTGCATAGCTGTACCTTTTTTTTTTGCGGTGGACTATGGACGTGGTCGCGCCCCGCCAAATCGTTCCAGGGCGACGGAAGAGGCGGCGCGCAGCCCCATAGATCCACCCTGCAAACACCTCTCTTCGCTGTGCGAGCGGGCCACTGGTACCCGATCTTTATCATCGGTAGCCCGCCCGGCGGTTTACTCTCGCGGGTTCCTCTCGTTTCGACGCCCCGACAGCTTTCGCCTTCGGGGCGTCGTTCGTACGCGGTGGCCTCACGTCGGGTGACTGGACTATTCCCCGGTCCGATCACCCGAAGCCTCGGTTAGGACGGCATCAGGCGCAGACATTCGCGCCTACGCCACCCGAGGCGCCGGCGGCGGATCGAGTCCGCATGGAGGGAATCCTCCCGGAATCGCTCCGCCGCCTCCTTCTGCGAGGTGGCGACCGCGTCCCAGTTCCTGACGCTGTCGACCATCGCTTTCACGATAGCCGCAGCGTGAGGTCGGCACCGATGACAGCGATGAGGTCACGGCGCTGCCCGTCCCAGCTCGTACATATCTCGAGCGTATGTTGCGCCGTGTCCTCGTCACTACCGCACTGGTGGCAGGACGGAGTCGATTCCCTCCTCACGACCATGTGCAAGTACTTGCCGAAGCAACCGTGCCTTGACAAGACAAGACAAGACAAGAAGATAGGTGTGCATTTTTTGTCCTAGCCTAAGGATACCTGGTTTGGAGATGAAAGAAGCGCTATTACTCTATTGTTTGTCATCGAAGAATGTAATTTTAAATATAATATCCATTTAATTACTAGTAGTAAGTAGGTAAGTTCCTGCGGATTCACCAGATCAGCTACCGTTCCCGAGAAATTACGAGGACAAAATATAGCCTATGTTATTCGCTGATAATAGTTTTCTATTGGAGAAAGAAGTTTTGGAATCGATTTAGTGGTTTAGGCATATATCTATAACGCAATAAAAACAAAAAAAGGATATTGTATTTAGAATTGAACTAAGCTAACTAAGCATACTATAAAGTAAAAGCATCCAGAAATTTATAGACATCCAGCGATTAGGCCTCACTTAAGTTCTATTCGCATTTTATAGGAGACTAGCTTCTGCCCGCGGCTTCGCCCTCGTAAAAGGTTACCTTCCTAAAGTTTTCCATCGCCTATTTTTATTTACCCCTTAAGGGGATTTTTTTTACAAAATATTAATGTCATATTTATTTATATCTAATCAATAGCCTAAAAATAAATTTCAAGCTTTTGGCTTTAAAAATGACGATACGTCCTTACAACTTTTCATCCCCCTTCACAACCTTTTTTGCATAAAAAAGTAGCTTATGTCCTTTCTCAGGCTCTAGACAATCTGCGTACCAAATTTCATTTATATCGGTTCAGTAGTTTTGGCGTGAAACAGCGACAGACAGACAGACAGTGTTACTTTCGCATTTATAATATTAGTAAGGATTGCATTCTCAGAATATTGTCGTGATTGTTGCATACGGTTGGGTTTATTATTGTCTAATCAAATATATATGAACTTTTCTAAATGAAGTAAAGAGTGTTATCAAAACCCAACAATCATACACCGTGTGCAATGACCCACAAAGTATTTTAGGATAATGTTATTGTAACATAATATTATCATGTGTTGTCATATCATAGAATCAGTCCTATTAAATTAAAAGTAATAGAACTTACATAAACTTTAGTTTTAGGACTCAAATGCTTGATAGCAACTGCAGAACCAACTAATAGACTGCCACCACCAATGGAACATATAACTGCATCCACGTCAGGTACCTGCTCCAATATCTCAATGGCAAGGCTTCCCTGGCCTGCTATCACGTTAGGATGATCGTAACTGAAATATGAAGCAAGTTAAAGAATAATCTTGCAGAAAAGACAGCAGATAGTGTTCGGGTTGAGAGCCCTCAGCGCACACCCATGGTCCGCGTAAAGCTGTCAAAGCCATCTGCGGCTAACAGCTAAAACACAAAAAAAAAAAAGTGACAGCAGATAGAGTCATAGAGGATAACCCCTACGTTGAACCGTTGCTAGTACATATGCCAGAAGCAATACTAGTGTGACTAACAGGGCCTAGAACTGCTCTTGCTGAGGTTTGGGGTGAATGGTGGGAAATAATAGTGGTTGTACCACGCTGTTGACAGATTTCTGTCTACAGCTTCGGGCCGGTCTGTCCTGGGTAGTACCACATTCTCGCAGAAGACTGACGTCTGAGCAATGGCAATGTGCTTTTGTACTTCGTTCGGTGAGCAAGAGAGCCGGAAGCCCAACTGTGTGGGTTTGGAGTTTAGTTTGGTAGGCAGCGGCCTAGCTATACTCTTGGTATAGCAAAGGTCCATGGGCGGCAGTAACACTTACCATCAGGTGTTCTGCTTGCTCGTTAGCTACCAAAAGCAATAAAAAAAGAATGGTTTGAAGCTAGTCTATTATTTACTAAATGTCTACCAAAAAATCTTGATTCCATTGAATAAGAGCAAACATATGAAAATTATAAGTACTTTCTACTTTAAATACTATGTAATGATAGGACATGAGCAAGAAAAATAATGTCTAACCCATTGACATACAACATTTTCTTCTCCTTTGCTACAGACAATGCAAAATGTTTGGCTTTTGCTACATCAGTACCATGTAACAGCAACTTGGCACCATACCGTGTGCATTTGACGATTTTAGATATAGGTGCATTTTCAGGCATAACAACTATGCTCGGTATACCCATCTGTCCTGCGTGATAGCTTACAGCGATGCCGTGATTACCGCTACTAGCAGCCACCACGCCATTCTTTCTCTGTTCATCAGTGAGTAATAATAGTGCATTGCGAAGTCCACGCTCCTTGAAACTGAATTATATACATATTATAGTTAATTAGACAAATTACAAGTGTATTTAATTTTTTGAGGACTAAATTAACTATAATCAATTTAAAAATCAAGTAGCTATATTCTGTATATCATACAAAATCACATCACTCAGACCTTGAATGTTATCAGGCTCATGGTAGGAAAAGCACACGTTTTTTTAAATATTTATTGTAAATAATATTTTCAGTATTTGTATTACTACCATAAAATCTGTTAGTGCTTCGCTGCTGTCAGTTTGAAAACAAAAACTTCACCTTTTAATTCACACTACTCTCATCATTCTCCTACTCTTGTCCCAATTACTCGGGGTCGATACAATATGTACTCTTCTTTCATATTACATATTGTAAAAGTTATTGGCAATAGTTTTATGATCGGCAGTCTGCCAGGCGTCAACCCTTGCCACTGACGTCAAGTACACGCTGCTCCGGTGGTCAGTCCAACGACGAAGGCGAAGTGTCACGGGTGGGTTACGGATGTGCGTGCTTACGCTCCTCTGTCGCCCCGGATGGAGTGGTGCGAGGAGTGCGCCGACCGTAGCCCACCCAAAAAAAAAAGGTGTCAACCCTGTGATGTAATGGCCCAGGTCGTTTTAAGGCTCTTATTAGACTTTTACGACTTGCACGTGCAAAGTAAGGGTTGGTAGTATTCATAGCCACTGCAACACAACTTCACACTACTCTATATCACCTTAAAAGTTACATAGTGGTATACGCAATGTTCTTCGCATAACTCTTCGGTAAAAAATTGTGATTAAGAACAATTATATAACTACGTTCTTGATATTGTACAGACATCATTACGTTACTCTGTTACCCTGCTTTTATCCCAATTACTTGGGGTCGACGTAATACCTATATCTTTTTCTTCCACACAATCCTATCAGATGTCATCTCTGCGTTCACTTTCTTTCTAGCCATATCATGCTTCATGGAATCCATCTATCTTCCCTTCTAACAAAAAACTATCTCAGATCATTACTTTCATCCCGTCTCATCACATGTTCATATGGGAATTGTAATCTAATGAATAATAATATGAAAAAGAATTATTGATTACAACCATCCAGTATACTGCAGAAACTCCAGTTTAAAGTATAATTCCATTCCAAGTTTTGGAGACATGAGAGCTTTCTATGGACAAAAACGGTAAAAGAACAATTGTTAATTAATTGCAACTTTCCTTCTTATTTTTTATAGCTAGTTGAGTGTAGTGACGGAGTAAGACTACACTTCACCAGCCCCTGTCTTACCCTATAACATCTATGCAATAGAAGGAAAACTCGAAATAAAACTCTATACCAACACGTCTGACCAGCGTGATATAGTACGTCAATTTCCCTCCTATTATGGAGGAGGCTTGAGCCCAACAGTGGGACATATATGAGCTGAGATGAAGAATGTAGTGATATAGTCTATAAGTTATCATTACACCTTCTTTTCCCGTGAGTATCGTAAGGGATGGCTAACACCAACGACGCGACGGATGCGTGTAGCGCAGGCGAAATGCGATGATGTACCCGTTGTATTCAGTCAAAATGAACAACGACAGACAAGGATAGTTTATAAATTACCAAGCAAACGTTGGCACTGCTGCTCATTCTCTTGTTGATCTTAGCCGGTTTTACGATTCTCAGTTGTGGAATATTTTTCACGATTTCGTTAATTTGGTTTCAATACTCGCACCCATGATGAGGGTGAGGGGATGAGGCTGATGGTAGTAATTCAAGATACAATGTCGATAGTTGTAACTGGACAGCAACTGAACCGATCTTATCTGTCTTATTTAAGTGTTTCTTTTAAATAAGGCAGATAATATTATGCCAGTACTTCTTCTGATTTTGAAGAAGGCTTTTAACTAACATTAGAACGTATATCTATTTTTCTTTGTTTATAAGACAATAAACTATTAGAATAGAGGATGAGATCTATGAAAGAAGCTTTTTTTAGAGCTGGCTTTTTGAGCTTTTTTTAATTCGCCTTTGATCTATTATGAACTGACGGATGACATGACTTCACATTGAAGTCGTGTCTTGTTATGATGTATGCAGAAGTTTATTATGTGATCGTTATATCCAAATTATATCATAATATATCTAGAGAGAGTAGCTATACGCACGAAATAATGTATCGATAATAATTAATGTAGATACCGTGCATGGCGTTCGAACAACTTGACCCACAATACGTTTAGTTGCAGCAGCAATTTCCTCAAATTTTACCTTGTGTGGATTGGCTGGGTCACAATTTGGATCAAAATCGACATCCTGCAATTGTTACATACATACCATCACGCCATGTCCCTTGCAGGGTAGGCAAAGAGAACAGAGTGCCAGAGAACTCTATCCTTGCATACTTCACTCGCTTCCTCAAAATTCATAATTCTCTTCAATTGTTAACTAACAATATAATAATAATATACTTCAGATAACAAGGACCTCGCGCAAGATTTTGTCGTCCAAAATGCTTCAGTGTTTCAAGTATATAGGCAGTATTTAGAAAAGACTGTCTATGACAGAAAACATATCCGATTGACAGCCTTTGAACAACCATTAACAGGATTTATAACAACAACTTATAGAATAAGCAAGTTACGACTCATCTCTACGTGACAGAGAACGTGGTGACAGGCCTAAATTAATGAACATCAGTCATTTATATTGTACTAATGTAGCTTAAAAAAATTGGATGTGATTTTGAATCTTAGACCAGCCTTTTTTTATTGCTTATGGTGGAAAACGTGCAAATAGCACACCTGATGATAAGTGTTACTGCCGCCCATGGACCTTGACAATACCAAGGGTATAACTAGGCCGCTGCCTACCAATAGAAACTCCAAACCCATACAATTGGGCTTCCGGCTCTCTCGCTCACCGAACGAAGCGCAATAGCACATTGTCATTACTCAGACGTCGATCTTCTGCGAGAGTGTGGTACTGATGTTTTGGCAGCAAGCACGCTTTCCCTTAATAATTAGTTGGATTTCAATATGAGAAGGAGCAACGTTATTATTGAGTGATCACTGTAGTAATGGCTGAAGAACAGGTTGAGGGTCAATTGATCGCTGAGCGCGTTCTCTATCTTACAATCAGCTGATACAGATCGTTCGCTTACGCTTATATTGACAATTTTGTGTAATACACGTTGTGTAAAAGTGGCAAATGTTTGCTGTTATTATTGTTGCTTAAAAGAAAGCGGTATATAAAACTATCTTAACTATTCCAACTACATACAAATAACATTAATATCTCTTTTATCCTAAACGATAAGTTCATAGAATGTTAAAACATAAATAGGTACATTGTATTAAATTCTGATGATTAATATTGATTTGAGGTCTAATTCATCTGTAATTGTTTTACGATAAAGTAAAAATAAAATACTTACGTCTTTGTTCATTTTTAATAGTTTTTTATTATTCTTATTTTTTATTAAATTTGTATTTAAAATTTAATTATTACACATAATTTATGAAAATTTATTGTCTGTATATTTCAGAGACAACAGTTCAGTGACATTTTTGCTTGATATTTACTGTGCAATTTGTTATTGCTTTTCTTTTTCATTTTTCTACAGTACGCCGAAATTATAGAAAAAGTATGAATAACAAAATATAGGCCTTGATTTAAATATTACCTTAACCATTATAGTTGCTTCAATTGTCGCGTAGCCACTCCTACATCTTTATAGCCCAAGAACCCACGACGGCCAGACCTTCGTTATTTTATAAATGCTGAAAGATTTTCTGTGCATATCACTTATACAGGTAAAAACGACCAGCGACTATGGAGTTTGGGTTATGGTTACTTGGGCAGGTAACAAGTAGTAAAGGTGTATAAAATAGTACCTTAAATTCGTTAAAGTATAAAGCTCATTTTTTTTATATTTTCTTCGGAATAACTTTAGAAATCTCATCTTCCTTTGCCTGTGGATTAGTCCTTTTTGGTAGGCTATGGCCCGGACAAACGTTGCCCGTTCCGTCCGGGGCGACGGCAGGGCAGCGCGTGGCCCCATAACCCACCGTTAGCCCAGCAGTTTGCAGGCGTCAGTGGGTGGACTGTTGCGGGGCCTATGGAATAATAAGGCCTCCGTCTTATCCAGGGCCACCCTTAGCCCCAGAGCCTCGATTCGCTTGACAATCTCCTCCGTGCCAAGAGTTGCCAGGCGTGCCGCCTCATCCAGCGTCCCACCCCGGACTGTGACGAGTGTATCGTTGGGGTAACAGATTACGCCCAGCCCGGGCGGGAGGCTCCCTTTCAACGTCCAGTCGTAGCCGCTGCTCCACAAAGTTGGCCCCAAGACCGACCCCTGCGGAACACCGCACGACATGGGCGTTCGCACAACGTCCCCTACTCGGTTCTTATAGAGCACGCTGCGCCCCTCCAAATAGTTTGCCACCAGCCGCCTCAGGTATACAGGCACCCCGTGATACCGGAGTGCCTCTCTGACGCAGCTGAATGGCAGACTATTGAATGCGTTAGCGATGTCTAGAGACACCACCAACAGCACCCCACCGCCAGTGACAGCATCCGCGACTACAGCCTTCAGGCGCAGCAAGGTTGCGATCGTCAAACGCCCCTTTCGGCAACCAAATTGGGCGTCCGACAGATCAGGGCCAACCTCGCTAAGGTGCTGGCGGATACGGGCAGCCAGGATCCTCTCCAACAGCTTACCCATATCTTCAGAAGCACGAGTGGCCTATAGGCCAAGGCCGAGTCCGGAGACCGTCCCAGCATCGGCAGGAGCACCAGCCTCCCCTTCTTCCAACACCCAGGGAACTGCCCAGACGCTAAACACGCGTTGTACAGTCCACTGAGGCGTGGACCTAGGTGCTCGAGGACTAGGGCCGGTCGGGAACCTTGTCTGGCCCAGTAGCGATGGTCTTGGCACGCATTCGCACCACCACCGCCCCCATTTCTGTCTCCGTGACAGGCGGAACACTTTCGTAGGACACTTATGACAGTTGCTACTTCCTGCCAGACACCCCTAAACTTTAATAATAGTAGTTTCGTTATAGTATTATATAAAAGCTAAATTTTATATATGTTTTTTTTTTTTTTTTTTTTTTTTTTATGGCGTTTACAAGATTTCGCCAACAACTAGCTATAAATATCTTCAGTCTTTCAGGTTAGTTATAGTCTAAGTCAAATTGTCGCCATCAACAGTGCTATGGCCACACTGTTGATGGTATCTTGTTGGAATTTTGATGGAAAATGAAAACGTTGTAAAACACTTTTATATGATATTCACGACATCCCAGTAGTTCCGCGCATCACATTACATAAAATGCCATCAAAATTATCTAATATAACACGTTAAAACACTAAAATATTGAATATAATACAAGAGCACCACATGACGTTTTCAAATTCCCGTCAAAAGTCCTTTATATATGTTACTTAGGGACCTATAAAAAATGTTACCTCAACAGCCGGACAGTTTTAATGGTTTTTACATCTTGCCAGACACATCGAATGTCCGCTGTAGGTGCGAGCGCAGTACTGGCAATAATTTGAGATTTGTGGACCTAACCAAAATACATGCAGAGTTAACACAGTTGATTTGTCAGAGCTTATCTTGATTTCATGCCATCACAGGATGTGATTTGAATCCTGCCATCCTCCATTTGAAAAGGAAAATTGAAACCATACAAGATGACATATTGGCGACGATCATGCCATCGACTGAAGGAGAAGTGATGAAGAAAATTAAAATATCAACGACCATAAAGAAATTTGTAAAAACCAATAAATATTTTTTTTACGTGTAATTCTTATTCTTTTGTATTTTATGATATTAAAGTAACTTTTTTATTTTATATAACATGACTGAAAACGTAATAAAATTATTTTTATTGGATATCTTAAAAGATGGCAAGACACACGGCAGACAATCGGCAAGACACACGCGCTCGCACCTACGGCAGACATTCAATGTGTCTGGCAAGATGTAAAAACCACTAAAACTGCCCGGCTATTGAGGTAACGTTTTTTTTTATAGGTCCCCAAGTAACATGTATAAAATTTAGCTTTTACTCTATAACGAAACTACTGTTAATAACAGTTACGGGGTGTCGTTATCCCGAAGCAAATATAAAAAAATTGAGCTTTATACTTTAATAAATTTAAGATACTATTTTATACATATTTACTACCTGATACCTGCCCAAGTAACCACAACCCAAACCCCATAGACGCTGGTCGCTCTTACCTCTATACATGCACAGCAAAACTTTCAGCTTTTATAAAATAACGAAGGTCTGGCCGTCGTGGGCTCTTACTCTATTAGGTTATACAAATTAAGCGCCCTTTTATGGGGTTTATTTGAAATATTAAATCTAATTAGTTGGAGTCATCATTCTTTCAATTCATAAGGTCAAACATTTTGACAGCTTGGATCTGACCCTTGAATGGACTTACATATATGGAAATAAAACTGAAAATACTAAAATAAAACATATTTATTTACAAAATACATTAAAAATATAAATACTAATCAAAGTATAAATATTATTTCTAAATATCTATTCACCCATTGGCAGATAGACGTAGCTATATGTTGAATATATGCCCCCAATAGGAAATAATGTCATAACCATATCACAAATTAATGTCATACATGGCAGGCAGTTTGACATAATGTATTCTTGACCCGTTACCATAATAAATATATTATTAACACTTTCAATGCCGACCACTCGGATCCGAGCGAGCGTCCCGTTCATTTTGTACTAGGCTCCGAGTGTTCGGCACCCAGCGTGCTCTGTGCCGAATGCTCGGCACTGAATGTGTTAAGTATATTTTAGTAAATATATCAAATAAAGTTGTATTTGAGACGTTTACATATTAAATTCTAGTAAACTTAAAAACTTGATATAACACTAACACGCTGTGTGCGGCTCAGGTTTAGTTACTTTTTTTTTCTGTTTATGTATATAATAAAATATCGATATTACATATCTAAATTTTACTATAAATAATGTGGAAAATAAATAGACTAATAGCTATCTCTTCACTATATATCATTCCTACAAGTTTGTATTATTAAAGTAATAATGCTACTTATAAGTAAGTTATAATTCTTAGAGATATTATGATATACGAAATAAAAAAATAATCAAAGCCATAACGGAATCTCATATAAAATTTCGGCTAGGTTCGAGTTTTTGTCACAAACGGCCAAGTCTGTCAGCCAAGACGTAAATCTCTCTACAAAGGAATATTATCATACTTTTAGCATTTCTTTTTCAAACTGTCAGATAATCAAAAATACTTTTATCCGTAACCGTATGCGAAGCCAATCATTTTATTCTAATATCCGTATCTAGATTTGAAACTTCATATCCGTAATAACCCTAATAATTATCCTTAATGTTTTAGCCTTACCCACTCTATCTAAAAGAACAAATTGTTCGCATATATTTAGAATGAATTTCACGGTAGACCATCGAATTTTGTTCGTTAGAAATATTGTCATATCTATAAAAGTATCTCTGTCTAAAATATTACTTTCAGAGTAATGAAAAAGACAAAGACTATACTTAAAATAATTAAAATTGTAAGACTTTAAGTGCCGTCATTGGGGCTGTGTATTGATCCCTATGTAAAACTATTATTATTTTTTAAAATTATGATTAAGTGAAGTTGATTTAAAAATAAATTATTGATATAAGATATATAACTTTTAAATCCATTTGTGTCTAATACACAATCGATACTTGAATAACTGCGTCAGCAAAACTGTACTTAAATCAGTCGTGAGTACAGCTTTGCTCAGTCACTTCGCAGTCACTCTATTATTTTATTTATTACCTTCAAAGTTAGAGTTAAGTTAGTTTAGTGATAAAATGTGTTACACCCTACGGTGGCTACGAGCAGTGCCAACCCTTATATTACTCGTGGGTTTCGTAAAAGACTATTAAGAGGTTTACATTGTCCCCGGTCATTCTATGTGATGCTGTTTGGTTAATATTTATATTCCCAAGGAAGGTTGACGTCACTTTTGCTATACCTATATACGATGGAAGAAGCGTACATATTGCATCGATCCTAAGTAATTGGGATAAAAACAGGGTGATGGTGATAATGCGAAAAAAAATTGAAGTTATACTTCTTTACGCGCTTTATGAAAAAAATATGAGAGTGATATTTTAAGAAGCGCATTACTGTAACACAAAAGTAACAGATTGAAGCTGGCCGCAAATAATATGCGCACGCATCACAATCATTAAGTCCTCTTTCTAGTTTCTACATTTACACATTTATATTAAGTAGTGATTTAAATTGAATATTTTAATTAATATTATTTACTATTCGTAAATATTGATGAAAAAAAATATCCTATCCTTTTCCAGTTCTTTTATTCCACCCATCCATCCATCCATCAGCCCATAAACGTCCACTGTTGGACATAGGCCTCCCCACGAGAACGCCATTCGAAACGGTCCTGTGCCACCTGCATCCAATGGTTTCCTGCGACCTTGACAATGTCATCAGTTCACCGAGTGGAGGGTCGTCCTACGTTGCGTCGTCTGATTCGTGGTCGCCACTCGAGAACCTTTCTTCCCCAACGGTTGTCGGTTCGTCGAGCGATGTGGCCTGCCCATTGCCATTTCAACGTGCTAATTCTTCGGGCAATGTCAGTTACACCCGTTCTTCTACGGATTTCCTTATTCCGGATTTTATCACGTAGAGAAATACTGAGCATAGCCCTCTCCATAGCACGCTGAGCGACTTTAAGCCTTTTTATGAGGCCGACATTTAGAGACCACGTTTCATTGCCGTAAGTCATCGCTGGTAACACACACTAGTTATAAACCTTTGTTTTCAGACACTGCGGAATACTAGACGAGAAGATTAAGTTCTTTTATTATTTTATTGTAATTAATTATTTGCATGCAATTAAAAACTATTTTTAATAATGCCAAAGAAGCATAACTTCTCATGCGCATACATAAGTACACGCACCCATTTCTCTTTTTTACATTTTTTTTTATGTAGTTACAGATTAACAATATAATTCACCACTTCTTCCATTTTACAAGCCCATTGTAGTTATTTTTATTGAGATTGGTAACAGACAAACAATCAGCCTTATGATATGTGGTAATGACAAGCCGAACTATTTATGTTTGCGGGCAGAAATCTGTCCATAGAGCGGCCCTATATATTCTTATATATAATAATCCAGCCGAAGTAAATATAGTATTTTTTTTTTAGAAATATCACGTTTCTTTAGCGGTTAAGGGACTTTCGTCTCTGTTGAATTCTTTAATGACGAATGATTTTTCGAACACTATTTACCAAGGTTTGTTATTCATATCAATATCTTCATATAATATGAACATTGTAATTTTTTAGTGCGATACGTCGTCTACTGAATCGGTGCTGTTTCTCCGTGTGATAGCGTCGTACTCGCCAGCGAAGTCCCATTCGCGGTAAGCATGAGCGATCACACCACGGAGCTCTTCTAAATGTTCTGGTCCACGAGTTTCACATACAACTTTTACCTGTCAGACAATGAAGGAAAACAATTAATATTATACTGATAAATATACACAATATAAATACATACATAGAGTTTAAAGAGTAAACTATATAGATACCTACCTATATAGTTTACTATTTAAATTTAACTATGACAGAAAAAAAAAAACAAAAATCTAGCTGACCCAACAGACGCTGTGCCCTTATATTTTTTAGATTTGTGATGCAAAAAAATACAAATAGAATTTCTTGAAATCGATCACTGCGTCAAATCCAATTATAGATCCACCAAAACCATAATAACAAAAGCCATAATCATAAAAACCATAATTTACCAGTTCTAATTATAAACCTAAACCATTCTTGAATCCAAAACAACAAAAACAAATATTCTATTGAAAACGGTCCACCCGTTTTAGAGAAGTTTAGTGACATGTACGGCAGAATTATCTTATACATTTAAAGATATAGGTCAGATTCAATAACCATGGCGTAACTAGAGGAAGAGTAATTGTAACAGTAGATAATATTTAGTGAGAGGAGTAATAACTGAATAGGCGAGTGGACAGCAGCACTCTTCTGGAAGATCATAATACTACGCTACATAATATACGCTTGCTAAGCTTGGCAGGTGATCAGATTATAGAATTATTTCCTTTGCATGGGGAGGTCCTTGTCTAAACATATGACATTGATACTCTATATATCTCGATATACTATGAATGGATGGTAAAATTGAGTGGGCATGCAAGAGAATAACTTATTGGGTAAGCTATTAAAATCAAGTAGCGATGATAGTGCTCCGGTCGAAGAGCAGATAGATGGTTTATGGAGCACACGTTGACCTTCTGTTGTTTTGGATGGTTAAGCAGTGTGAAACTGGGCAAATATTTACAATATACACTTTCTTCAGTAATTAGGTAGCTGCTTGATCTAGCTTCACTTCAGCATACCCCACCCAAGCTATTCGGGGCGACACGAGAGCAGCGTAGGACCATTACCTGTCTTTTTACCGCCGGATTCATTCCATACGGTTACTTATCGTGATAAAACTATTCCTAAAATCTTTTAAATTAGACCAAATCACACACAATATTTTAAATTTCATGTAGATTGAGTAATTTTAGAGTAGATCACAAATAAATAACGTGACGAGATTATTATACATGTATATAAATAGAATTTGTGATAACGGTCATTTACATTCATGCTGGTATAAATTTTAATAAGGTAATTACCCGAACACTGAAGATATCGCCATGCACCCAGGCGCGTTCTTGAATGATATCTTTTATAGAGACTCCTGTCGATGAGATGAGTTTGCACAGCTCTGCAATGCCTCCAGGTCGATCGCTCACTGTTACTTTGAACTTTACTAGACGTTGTTCAGCTGCTAGACCTCGTTCTAAGCACCGCCCAAGTATTGTGGTGTCAATATTACCTCCTGACAGAATACACACCACCCTGTAAGAATTTTTAATCTCAAATGCCTTGTTTGATACAAGTTTAAACGTATCCTTCGTCAATAAATAATAAATCAATAAAATAATATCTCTTATTCACCACGTATTAAGTTCTCGATGAGTTTTTTCGTGACGTGTAAGCTACATGTGGTGGGCTTGTATTATACTCAACGCGCTTATAGATAACAGTCATTTAGTGCATTTAGCGATAAATACGTTTGTGTTCAGTCTCCATTAAAATAACTCATATTTTTTAATAAAAATATGCATAAATTTTCTTATGGATCAACACTGATTTGACTACATATCATCGTTTGCTCAAAATGACTTAACTAAGGGAAATACGGAATAGATCAGCTCCGTGCGTACACTGCGCAGACCACCTGCACGAATCGCGTGGTAAGCATGCAGTAGGCAAGGCGTCAACTATCGGGTGATACGACAGTGGTAAGCTCGCTTATAGCGAGCTGTCTGCTGATTTGTGTTGTCAATGTAAAATGAGTCTAGAGAAGACGTTCAAAAGTTCACATTTCAATGATCAGTATTTTGACGTGTGGGAGCGGTGTTGTATAGGTCGGCTACGACCCTAAGAATATTATTAATTCTTACTGTTGTCATTTATGTGCTGACTACACAAGGTGTCATCATACTTATCTATTCCACAAGAGCTATTATAGAGAACTATTTTAACATATCGCACTGCAACAGAAATAAAACTATGAGATTAATTATACTTTCTCTCTCATTGTAGAGGAAGCTTTTGCTCAGCAAATCCATCCAGATCCAGACGGTCGAAGAAGATTATAATAAAGAAGAAGGTACCAACTTTTTTCCTTCAAGCTCTGGCACTAGGCCTGCCATGATGGCTGCCACTCCAACAGCTCCTCCACCTTCCACAACGTATTTTTCTTGCTCGATTAAACGCAAAATAGCACGAGCGATCCAATCCTCGTTTACTGTTATCTGGGAACAATACAGGTAGGTATATAGGTAGACTGATAAGACCTACCTACCTGATGAGCCTAAAAGTTAAATTCTATTAACTATCATTAGGTTAGATAAGTAAATATGGACTTGCCTATTGACAACCAATCCCTAAAAAATAATTCAATAAATCAAATAAGATCAAAAAATGTTTAAAAGCACGTAGTTTGAAAAAGTGTCCTGGAAATGGCCAATAGATTAATTCGCTTCTACCTGAGAATGAAAATTACATTGCAAATCTTGGGTGTGGAATATTTTGGCTTAGACCTTTTTTTATATAATATTGTACATACATACATATCATCACGCCATATCCCTTGCAGGGTAGGCAGAGAGAACAGAGTGCCAGAGAACTCTATCTCTGCATACTTCCCTCGCTTCCTCAACATTCATAATTCTCTTCATACACGCTCGCCGGTTTCGGAGACTCTTGACTCCACCTTCCTTCAGTACCTGACCGATCTGGTCTAGGTAGGTTAGTCTCGGTCTCCCTCGGTACCTACATCCTTCCACTTTCGTATTGTATATCTTCTTAACCAGAAACTTAACTTAAAAAAACTTTATTAAAAGACAATATTATATAAAAAAATATTAAATAAAACGTGTGCACGTGGCAGAAGTGACATTTAGGTCATTAGGTGCACGCATGCACACTCGTATATAGCGGTTGATAGATAAGAGATTTGTATAACTGTATTTTCATCGAGTTTTAAATCGTAACGATGCTAAAGAAGTATTCACTTCAATATTAAAAAAAAAACAATTATACTAATATTATAAAGCCAGTATACTAATAATATTCGAAAATAATAATCAACTAAAGAGAGTTAACATGTAATTATAGCACTAATTGCGATCGTCCATCCTTTTATTTGCTTAAAATATTATTATGAAATATTTTTATGTGAAAGTTTTTATATGCTTATATGGCAGTAAAGGGAAAATTTTAACAGGATCGTTGAGTTAATCAAATATTTGGTATAATCTGGGCACATTTTCAAAGTTGTTATCTGATTTTTTTTATAAAAATGCTAATTTCACTAAGTGCATGATGGCGTTGTTGAAAATACGATTCTTTTTTCACAGTCCATGATAGCTTTAATAACAAATTCTGATTAACAAAGATAAGCTTTATGCATAGGTTCAAACAATGGGGAAGTTAAGATTTATCTACGATTTTAATCAATCTATCGGCATAAAATCTTGTTACAGATATAATCTGTTGAGATTAGTGTTTTAATAGATCTATGAACTAATGTGAAAGTAATAATAAAAATCGTACTCGAGGCATTTTAAATTTGATTATAATTTGAGGCAATATTCTTTAGGGTTCATAAGAACAAAATTTACACAAATTAAATTTTTACAAGCGTACGTTTCCGTCTATTAAAAGTTTAAAAAATACTCAGTCTTAAACTTTATTCATTTTAGGTCTATTTATTTTCTTTTTAAGATATCTGCCTGCTTGAGGTAGCTTTTTAAAGGAGAAAGATGACAGTTTTAAAATAAAGATTAAAAAAATGCTCAGTCAATATTTTTGAATATCGGAAGCGTGCTAAAATTACGTTTCTTTTTGCAAATTTATTATTAAGTGTACCTATGAAATCAATGAAGAATTACGGCCACGATTCATCATGAGCTAACTTCTTATACAAATAAACTTTAAAAACGAATAAATTTAAAATTAATAAAGCATAAGAATGTGGATTTTTAATTCAAAGAAGTTTAATTCAAATAGACTAAAAGGAGTGCCTGTTAAAAACCATATTTGGGTAATTTTTGTTTTTTGGAACCTAAAGAATAGTCACTCTAAATTATAGTCAAATATAAAATGCGTTGATTTTTTTTCAATTAGATAAATTTCATACGAAATGACTCAAATGTATAGATATAGTGTGGCAACAGATCAATGTATCAGTTGTCAAATCAATGTATCAGTTACCGCCTCTGATTTTATCGTGGCAATCGTAAAAACTCTCTGAGGGTTCACCAGGAGAAATGGGTAGCAGTAATTTTCTGAGAAATTTATAACATCAAATACGATCGCTAACTCGCCTGTCAAGCGTGGCTATTGTGATATTTATGTTCAAAAGTGGATATCAATACTGTGACTAAAAATAATGTTTAAAAATTAAGGGATGGTAAATATGGTCTACAATTCTGCAAAAATGAAGAGGTACTGTAATAGATGTTTGTATGCTAAGTGATATTAGAAATATAACTTTAAAGACCAAAATGATACCATATCCGTATTTACAGTTTGCGATTTTAACGAGGATTTTACATTAACGAGGATTTCTTTTTGGCAGGCTATGCTCTGGAGAGCCGTCCAACGACGAGGGCGGCAGATCTGTCGTGGAGACAGAGGACGAGGGCGGCGATGCCGCAGGTCCGTCGGAGATGGAGGAGGGCAGCATGTCGGCTGCCGAGACTGCCGCTGCATCATCGTCGCGTTCTGCGGCAACCATGGCGGCGGCTTTGACGCTCAGGGAGGAGGCCCTCCCCTCGAAGGTGCGGAAGCGCCCCCTAAATAAGGGTGGCAGCTCAGGGTCCGACTACGAGGGGAGTGCAATTATTATGCCTCCTCCCAAGGTGGCAACCTCTCGCAGGGGGCGAGGGGCCGCGGTGGCGGCAAGATCGGCGGCTTCGTCCCCGGTCGGCCAATTGAGGGAGGCCGAGGCTCGCATGCGTGCCGAAAATGAAGCAGTCGCCGCGAGGATGGTGAGGGTGTTGTCCAACATCCCTCCCACTGGCGCGGCGGCAGCTGAGGGCGCTGTGAGCAGCGACCCCCCAGGCACTCAGATGGAGGCCCTGCAGGCCGAAAATGCCCGCCTTAGCGGCGAGGTATTAGGTCTGCGGGACCAAAACCACCGACTGGAGGCGGAGTTAGCGGCGGTGCGGAAAGAAAACCGCAAGCTGGCCAAAGATATGGCCGACTTGCGGAGCCAATTCGCGCTTTTGACGCCGACAACGCCGTCGACAAGGTCCGACTCTGTCGCCGCCTCAATTGCGCCGGCTCGAGCTGCGAGGCGCGCCCCGATAGCCCAGCCAGTAGCGGCAGTACCGCTGCCCGCGCTGCCTGTGGTGGACGGTGTGCCGGAGGCAACCATGCGCGCCATCATGGAGTCTGTTGGCGTCATGGTCAATGCGCGCATGGAGGTTCTTGAGGCAAGATTGCCTCCGGAGCCACGTCTCCGGCCGCCACTCGCTGCGGACGGAAGCAAGACCACGCGGCCGACTATAGCGTCGAGACCCACCCCGCTACCCTGCCAGGGTGGCCGCGTGAGCTTCGCCGCAGCTGTGACTGGGCCCAAGGCTGGGTCCAAGGGGCTCGCTTCGGCTAAGAAGCCGAGATCGGCGCCGGCTCCTGCTAAGGCCACGCCGCAACCGGTGCCCACACCTGCGTCGCTGGTACCGGCTAGCGCGCCCACGACTGCGCCTGCTGCGCTCAGTGCTGCTGCTATGCTCGAACAGGGCTGGCAGGTGGCTGAGCGAAGCAGGAAAAGTCCCGGCCAAAGACGGAGGGCGGCGGTCAAAAGCGCCGCTGAGGCCACCGCTCCCCAAGCAGGAGCCGAAAAGAGGGGGAAGAGGTCGCGCAGGAAGCTCCGGTCGCCAAAGTCAGCAGCAGTGGTTATCACTGTGCTGCCTGAGGCGGCTGAGAAGGGCCTCAACTATGAGGCCGTCTTACGTCGCGCCCGGCGGGAGCTAGACGTCTCTGACATCGGAGGCGTCGAAGCTAGGACCCGCAAGGCCCGGACAGGGGCTCGAATCCTCGAGTTTCCTGGGGCCGAGGGTGCTAAGGCGGCCGATAGTGTGGCCACGAAGCTGCGGGGGCTGTTTGGCCAGGAGGATGGCGTTCGAATTGCCAGACCCGTCAAGTGCGCAGAGATGCGCATTGCGGGTCTGGACGATTCCGTGACGGTGGAGGACATCAGGGAGGCTATTGTCTCGAAAACCGGATGCGCCTCGGACACTGTCCGGATTGGCGCCATTCGCCCTGGACCGGGCGGCGTCGGTGCTGCCTGGGTGCAGTGTCCGGTAGAGTCGGTCAAGAAATTGGCTGACTCAGGCAGGATCCTCGTAGGCTGGAGTTCGGCGCGGGTAACCCTGCTGGAGTCCCGGCCTGCGAGGTGTTTTAGGTGCATGGCGGTCGGGCATACCCGGCCAACGTGTACCAACTGCTTTGACTGCAGCGGACTATGTTTCCGCTGCGGTCAAACCGGGCACATGGCGGCATCGTGTGCTGCCGCACCCCACTGTCCCGCGTGTGTGGCGGGCAATAAGCCCTCTAAACATCGCATGGGGGGTGGACAGTGCAGACCCCCGGCTTCGGCTCCAAAGGGGCGGAGCGGCCCGGCGACCCCGGCCGCTTCCGCTCCTTGCGCGACCCAATCGCCCGCCGGCGCGGAGGAGGTGATGGACACGGCCCACTAATGGCTACCGAGTCCATCCACCTCTTGCAAGCCAACCTCAACCGCTCCGCCGGTGCGCAGGACCTTTTCCTGCAAGCTATGGCGGAGTGGTTGATAGGTGTAGCCGTAGCCGCGGAGCCGTATTGCGTGCCCGACCGATCTAATTGGTTGAGTAGCAGTGACGGCTCTGTGGCAATCGTCGCCTCAACGTCGTGGCCTTCCCCGCCTCTGTCTCTAAAGGACAGGGGTGATGGATACGTCGCGGCGGACTGGGGAGAGGTAACGCTTTACGGCGTGTACTTCTCCCCTAACAGGAGTGTGGCAGATTTCGGGGCCTCCCTCACCAACTTGGAGGCCTCGATACGGCGACTGGCACCGCGCCAGCTCTTCGTAATGGGGGACTTCAACGCCAAGTCTATGGCGTGGGGGTCCTCCAGGACGAACGATCGCGGGCGGGCGGTTGAAGAGTGGGCGGCGTCACTGGGCCTCTGTTTGCTGAACAGGGGTTCAGTGCATACGTGCGTGCGGCAGCGGGGTGGGTCGATAGTGGACTTGTCGTTCGCTAGCCCCGATGTCGCACCACGTGTGAGGAGCTGGTATGTCCAGGAGGAGGTTGAGACCCTATCCGAACATAGATACATTCGGATAGAGGTCTCCCGGACCCTCCGCCAGCCCAGCAGGGGTCACACGGCAGACGGAGCTCCCGCTTTTCCGCGGTGGGCTGTGGGTCGACTTGATCGGGACCTACTGATGGAGGCAGCCATTGTGCATTCGTGGCTGCCGTCACCGCCCTCGGTGGACGGGGTGGACGCCGAGGCTGGCCGCATTCGCTGTGCGTTAACGCAGATTTGCGATGCGGCTATGCCCCGTGTACGGTGTCTTCCCCCGAAGAGGGCGGTTCCCTGGTGGTCCCGGGAGTTGGCAGAGCTCCGAGCTGCGTGCATACGTGCTCGGAGATCTTATACCCGCAGTCGGCGGCGTCACCGCGACGCTGAGCGGGAGGGCCAGCTGTACGAGGCTTACCGCAGTGCGCGGTCTGCCTTCAGGCTGGCCATCCGTCAAGCCAAGGACGTTAGTCGGCAGGAGATGCTGGACAGTCTCGAGCGTGACCCCTGGGGTCGCCCCTATCGTGCGGCGCTGAGTAAGCTCCGCGCGCGGGGCCCCCCCCTCACCGAGACTCTCCAGCCCAGCCTCCTCACCAGAGTTGTCGAGGAACTATTCCCACGTCGGACGGAACACACGCCCCCGGTCATGGCACTGCCGAATAGTGACCGGGTGGCCGACTACGAAAGTGTTCCGCCCGTTACGGAGACGGAAATGGGGGCGGCGGTGGTGCGAATGCGTGCCAAGACCACCGCTCCTGGGCCAGACGGGGTACCCGACCGGGTGCTGGCCCTGGTCCTCGAACATCTGGGTCCACGCCTCGGGGGACTGTACAACGCGTGTTTATCGTCTGGGCAGTTCCCTGGGTGTTGGAAGGAGGGGAGGCTGGTACTCCTGCCGAAGCCGGGACGGTCTCCGGACTCGGCCTCGGCCTATAGGCCGATCGTGCTGCTGGACGATGCGGGTAAGCTGTTGGAGAGGATCCTGGCTGCCCGTATCGGCCAGCACCTTAGCGAGGTTGGCCCCGATCTGTCGGACGCCCAATTTGGTTTCCGAAAGGGGCGTTCGACGATCGCAGCCTTGCTGCGCCTGAGGGCCGTAGTCGCGGAGGCTGTCACTGGCGGTGGGGTGCTGTTGGCGGTGTCTCTAGACATCGCCAACGCATTCAATAGTCTGCCATTCAGCTGCATCAGGGAGGCACTCCGGTATCACGGGGTGCCTGTATACCTGAGGCGGCTGGTGGCAGACTATTTGGAGGGGCGCAGCGTCCTCTATAAGAACCGAGTAGGGGATGTTGTGCGAACGCCCATGTCGTGCGGTGTTCCGCAGGGGTCGGTCTTGGGGCCGACTTTGTGGAGCATCGGCTACGACTGGGCGTTGAGAGGGAGCCTCCCGCCCGGGCTGGGCGTAATTTGTTACGCCGACGATACACTCGTCACAGCCCGGGGTGGGACGCTGGAGGAGGCGGCACGCCTGGCAACTCTTGGCACCGAGGAGATTGTCAGGCGGATCGAGGCGCTGGGGCTAAGGGTGGCCCTGGATAAGACGGAGGCCTTATTATTCCATGGGCCCCGCACCAGTCCACCCACCGACGCCTCGATCACCGTCAATTCGGTTCCCATCAGCATCCGGGCCCATATGAGGTACTTGGGCCTGGTGCTCGACGGGCGATGGTGGTTCCGGGAGCATTTCCGTCGGCTTGCTCCACGGCTTGTCGGCGCGGCGTCCGCCCTATCCTGGCTTATGCCGAATGTAGGCGGACCCAGCGCTACGTGCCGACTGCTGTACGCGGGGGTGGTCCGGTCGATGGCCCTGTACGGCGCACCCGTGTGGGCGGGGTCCCTGACCGTCCGACTTGGGGCTCTACTATGGCGACCACAGCGGGCCATGGCGGTCAGGGCCATACGCGGATACCGCACGGTGGCGACGGAGGCAGCATGCCTGTTGGCCGGAACACCTCCGTGGGACTTGGAGGCGGAGATGCTCGCCGGACTGTACCGGCGGGTGTCAGCGACGCGGGCAGGGGGCGGCACCGTCTCGCTTAGTGAGATGGCCGCTTGGCGGGGCGACGCCCGCCGTGACGTTATTGCTCGTTGGGCAATCCGGCTGGAAAGGCCTCGGTTCGGTGTTCGGACCATCGAGGCCTTCCGGCCAGTGCTGATGGAGTGGTTGGGTCGACAGCACGGGGTCCTTTCCTTCCGACTGGTGCAGGTCTTGACGGGGCATGGTTGCTTCGGCAAGTACCTGCACACGGTCGTGAGGAGGGAGAGTACACCGTCCTGCCACCACTGCGATTGCGACGAGGACACGGCGCAGCACACGCTCGAGGTCTGTGTGGCCTGGGCAGAGCAGCGCCGTGAACTCGTCGCGATCATCGGTGCCGACCTGGCGCTGCCGACCATCGCTAAGGCGATGCTCGACAGCGTCAGGAACTGGGACGCGGTCGCCGCCTTCTGCGAGACAGTTGTCTCGCGGAAGGAGGCGGCGGGGCGACTCCGAGAGGAAATCCTCTTCGGTGAGACGCTCCGTCGCCGGCGCCTGGGGCGGCGGAGGCGCGAGTATCTGCGCCTAATGCCGCCCTAGCCGAGGCCGCGGGTGACTGGACCGGGGAAAAGTCTTTCACCCGCAGAGAGGCTGACCGCGTGAGGGCGACGCCCCAGCAGTTAGCTGGGGCGTTGACGGGGGATGGTACCCGAAAGGGTAACCCGCCGGGCTGGCCACGGAAGGCAAGGAAGCGGTACCAGTGGCCGGCCCAATGGCGATGGGGAGGGAATACGGTGGGTTATGGGGCCACGCGCTGCCCTTCCGTCGCCCCGGGCGGTACGGGCGACGTGTGACCGGGCCATAGCCTACCAAAAAAAAAAAAAAAAAAAAAAAAAAAAAAAAAAAAAAAAAAAAAAAAAAAAAAAGGCCATGCTCTGGACATAGGTCGTCGCACATCCACTCCGTTCGGGGCGATGGAAGGGCGGCGCGTGCCCCATAACCCTACATTAACACGCTAACCTAACATTTTTGAGGGTGTTTCTAAGAATATTGCTCAAGACTGTTAGCTGCTATATAAGGGAACTCTTTAACAATCAAAAACAGAAATAAGAAATGTTGTATACGTGTTCAATTGTCATTCAATTTTTAACCATATATATTATAAGAACCTATATTGTTATATAAAATATTACTAGATCGTATACAAATCGACTTATATTTTGTCTTTTTTTTGCATATTTTAAACTTTAATACAAGATTTTTTGAACTTGTTTTGTTCTAAAAATGCGTAAACGACATTATCATTGTCATTCAGTCTGTCGTTATCCACTGTTGGAAATAGGCCTCGCCAGTCTATACCACAAATGGTGGAAGTCGCTCCGCTTGGCAGGGAGGTTTGTTTTAGTAAAGTGTTCTACGTTTTCCAAGAGAGGCTGATTACGCTCCTGTTGAGATTCATAGCTGAATTTTATGATTTCTGGTCCTTACTTACTGGTGAGAGAAGTGAAAATCGCTTTGTTATTCCGTCGCTACTTGGGGAAACCATGATATAGTTGAAATATCCGAGGTTTGCTCCCGACAGGGTAAACCGCCGGGCGGGCCACCTAAGACAAAGATCGGGTACCAGTGGCTCGCTCGCACGGCGAAGAGAGGAGTTTTGCATGGTGGGTCTATGGGGTCACGCGCCTCCTCTTCCGTCACCCCGGACCTATTTGGCGGGGCGAGACTGCATCCATAGTCCACCAAAAAAAAAAGGTTTGCGCCCGACATTGAATTGGAAATTGCTCAAAAGTCACAGGATAAAGATTAAATTTTGAACACTTATTCAATTATATTAATTTCTTTATAATGTAAAAATAGTTTTATTTTATACATAATAACGCTTTGACGACGTCACAAGTAATAATTATTTTTCAAGTTTATCGGTCGAGGCCTTTTTTTGATAATGATAAATGTTATGTATTTATAGCATAACGTGTTAATATGTTTCCAACCATTATTTTTACAACTGTTATTGCGTATTTTATTTATAATATAATGATATAATACTTTTTATAATAGCAGCTTACGGTACTGATAACTGATACCTATAGGCAATTCAATAATATATTACGATTATTTTTTTCTTTATCGCAAACGATCGTTTGTTAATGTTGGGGGGGTTCTAATTATCTAATTTAAACTTACGTTTTTTATGGTTGCTTATATTTATTTATTACTTCTATACTTTATTAGATTACTTAGTGATTAGCTTAATAAGGGACCAATAGCTATTTTCACGAAGGATTTCAGATTAACTATTTTTTTAGAAATGACAATACCATGCATTTGCTTTGTATTGAGGAATAAATTTTTGAATTGCGTTCTACTAACAAACACATAATTAACGCGCAGACCAACTCAGGTCTTTTAGACCTGAGTTCTGGACCTGAGGTCTTTTAGACCTGAGTTGGTCATTTTTTCATTCATCTGAGGATTACAAAAAGAGATGTATATTTGATTATCGAATCGTGCGTAATCTAGGCTTCTTGGGTTCACGGTATATCAAAAATTCAATGCTCAATGTTATCTGAATAACGTATATTCTTAATGTTAACAATATAGAACAGAGAGCGAACAGAGAAAAATGTGGTAAGACACTCTGTGGGCCAATCACAGTGCAGTATCGCGTCATTTCAACGCATGCTGATTGCCTAGCGATGTTGCGGATGCATCAGGCTGTTGCAGTACCGTACAACCTATACTTGTATAATATATGAAAAAATATGTAATTGTAAATATATAATATATAAAATTAAAGAAGCTACAAGTTTTTTAATTTATAAGAGAGCATATTCTATCCCTTTCTCGCACAGCGATATTTGTTTAGGGGAGACGCAGATTACACAATGCTCTACGAAGTCGAAACCGAAAGAACCGTCTCTTTCTAATGTACTGTCTATGTGCAATATTTATCACCGGGTACTGCGCCACTGTATTGGTGACATTTATATAACACTATTGTGTGAGATAGAATTTAAAGAGCTTTTACATAATTTGAAATAAAACTATTTTTACGGATTCTATCGCGTTTGTATTTGATTTTTATTTTCCCAACGTTTCGAACACTTTACAGCGTTCATGGTCACGGGAGAACTAAGATATTTCATGTCCAACAATTCATCGTTATTACATAAATTTATATCTACCCGCTACAGTGTCAGTTATTAAATTTTTGACCCAGATTTTTAATATGAAATTCATTGCCAGTACACAAAAAAAATGATTCTATATATAAAAATTTATATTGTTTATTAGAGTTAAGTTTTTACATCAAATAATAACAAACTTCTGTGTGGTGACGGAGTAAGAATACTGTTCGTCACCCCATATCTTGCCCGTGGGTGATCGTACGAGACGACTAAGGGATATAAAACGCATATAACATCTATGCGAGAGAAGGAAAACTCGAAACAAAACCCTATACCAACACGTTTGACCAGCACGGTATAGTAGGTTAATTTCCCTCCCATTACGGAGGAGGCCCGAGCCCAGAGATGGGACATATATGGGCTGTGATTATGAATAACAATAATATTATTCAAGCATGTAGAGCTATTGCCTAAAATAATAGTGACCATGTGGTCACTGTTATCAGCATTTACAACCCAGTAAGTATAATTTGAGTAATAATTTTAATGAGATAAGCAGGTAATAAACATTGTTACTATCGAAAACGCGTGTTAACGGCATATCACTGTTTTGAATATAACCTCACGTTTTTATTTACCATTAAAGCAACTGATAAAGATTAAAAATAATTATAAAAGTATATCAAATATTTAACTATATGCGTCGTGAGCTCGAATCGAAGAACTATGTGATGTCATCTATCAGTCTATCCTATAGACAATAGCTGCTATAGAAATATTTCAGTAATGAGTGAATGTGTTTCCATATGACGCAGTTAGAATACAATTCAACACCCGTGAGTGATCGTAAGAGACGACTGAGTATAGAATGCTTATAACATCTATGAAAGTGAAGGCAACCACGAAACAAAACCCTTAACCAACACGTCTGACCGCTGGTATAAGTAGGTCAATTTCCCTCACGTTATCGAGGAGGCTTGAGCCCAACAGTGGGACATATATGAGCTGAGATGATGATATCTTCAATGTCATCTTAGATCATTTACGACCCGCTGTTGGGTTCAAGCCTCGTTCACAATGGTAGTCAAATTAATTGCTGGTACATGGTTTTATTTCCAATTTTCCTTCTCTTGCATAATGCTAAATGCATTTTTGCATTTTTATTCCTTAGTCACCTTTTACGACATTTATGATCAAGATAGTGGGAGGCGAATTGCATTCTTACAGCATCACTACATAGATATGGTCAATATATTTTTGGCCAATAACACTGAAAAAGCTGATACTGTTTGAACACAATATGACACTTTGTTATTAATGGAGCGATATTGGCTTTTTTTTATTCACAGCCCTAAAATTAAAAACTACGGGACGCGCCTCGAGCTTTTCGAAATATTATTAATAAAGTATTACCTACCAATACTAAAAGAAAATATTTTGAATCAATTTGTATGCCATGCCTAACGAGCCGGATCGGGCTCTTTAATTTGACCTGAAATTTTTCCATTTTGAGAGATTATATTGTGAATATGTGCCAACTCATTAGTCTGTCAAAGGCCGCTGACGAATATATAATTCGATAAGGGTGATTACGTCACAATCGCAATGCTTGGCAGACTGTTTGGCGATCTCAGTGAGTATTACGAGTCTGCTAGGCGAAAGCTCACTCCGTGTGCTCCAATATTCGGGTTTTTAGAATTCAGGTAGTTTTTTAGACACATTATATTCTAAATCGTCTCCACAAGAAAGAATAGTCCATATTTATTGGTAATTTCGATATGTGACAACACTGCATATATGCTGATATGAACAGCCTTTGAACGGCCATGAACGGCCCTTTACTATAATTAATGCCCATTTAAGCTGTTAAATGGGCAATAATTACAGTAAAGGGCCGTTCTAAATTACGTAAGGGATTTTGAAGTATGATTTGGCGCCCTACCGTAAGACATCATAAGATTGCAGCTACTCCCCCCTGCCCCTTAATAAGAATTTTTGTAAGAAAAGGCCCTATTGATCAAATATAACTCCGTTTATTCTGAAAATATCTTTTATTACAATCTTCTTACTACAAGTAGGTAGTAGTAGTAGTACAAGTAGGTAGTAGTAGTAGGTAGTAGTAGTTCTTACTACATCATTAACTCACTGCAATAACATTAATCTTATTAATCTATCACAGTTTTGATCAAAATTAGTTATTTTCAATTTAATATCTTACGTAATGTCAGGCTCGCTACGCCCTCCCTGCATATAGTAAGAAGTTATAATATTTAGTCAACACATAAACACCTTACATAATTTATAAATGGCTCCTAAGGATGATTTTTTAAAAGTAATAGATATTTATCCTAGTATTGTGGGGCATTTGACCCAAACTCAGAACAAAATTTGTGGATCGCATAAAGTATTTTCATGTGTGGGAATCGAACCCAGAACGCTGTCACGGTAAGTTAGAAATTTGGGATCTCAACCAATACGCCATCTTGCGGTCAAATTGTTAGTAGAGGAATTATTACATATTCGATTTATTAGTTTATCTTCTGTCAATGATTTATACATGTTAGTAATAAAAAGTTAGCTAGAAGTTACATAGTTTTATTTTATTTTATTATTTTTTATTTTCTTTTTTTTTAATATTATGACTAACAGAAATCAAAGACTTACCAGCTTGTCCACCATGTCTTTGACGGTTAAGTAAGCGTTATAACCCACGGTTGGTACAGCGAGACCATCAGCCAATGTGGATCGAATCATTACGCAGACTGGTGCATCTCGGTTCATTGCTTCCCTCATGCTCGGACACTTCTCCGTCTCCACACCCTGTGTATATTACATACATATTTTTTTATATTAGCATGAACTCTTATCACCCGTCACGCTGCTAAAGAAGGTTGAAAATGTAATAAATGGGTCACGTAGAATTAGTACGTTCCTTCATCAAAACATTGTCGTGAAACATTCACATTCATTCCCCCCATTTAAGGTGAGCCTAGTCGCTAGAGGTCTATACAAATTTCCAATCATTTCCATCATCATCATCTTGATCTTATCCCAATTACTTGTCCTTTTCTTACATATTGTCCTATCAGACATCTCTATGGTCACACTCCCTGTGTATCCATGCCTATGCCTCACGCAGTCTATTCATATTTTCTTTGATCTTCCTTTACGGACCGGCCCGCGGCTGTAGACAGAGAACTGTCAACAGCATGGTCCCACCACTATTAAAAGTTTCAAGGTAGGTAGTCCAGTTTTGAATATCCATCCATTTATTTACTTTATATTTAATGTATCTGAAATAGGTATTTGCAGAATTTTTAAACGTCTATAATTTTAAATTAGATTTGAATTTAATATACTGCCTCAGCACCATTTAACATATAGGTTATGGACTTTTTTTTTTTTTGCGGCAGGCTATGGGCTGATCACACCCCGCTAAATCTGTCTGGGGCGACAGATGAAGCAGCGCGAGAACCTAAGGACCCACCCCGCAATGTACCTCTCGACGCCGTGCGAATGGGCCATCAGAACCCGGTCTTTGTCATCTGTAGATAATAGGCTCTGCAGGTGGTTTGGAATCACTGTTGGTGTTATAAATTACCCGAGAGAGTGCTGTTATCCGTTCTACTATTTCAGCTCTTGGAACTTTTCTCTCTTAACTCTTCAATTTTACGCATATTTTTATATAATAAAAGCAGTTTTATTTAATTATTTTGTTATTATTTGTGGTGATGGAGTAAGAATACAATTAATTTCTTGCCTGTAGGTATCGTAAAAAACGACCGAGGATTAGAATATGTAGATAATATCCATTGCCCGAGAAAGAAAATTTAAAATTAAGTATACCTATATTATAATATCATGATGATTTTATGTACATTTTTTTATATGTCCTACCATCCATCTCAACACATAATATCATCTATGAATAAATTTATAAACTACAGGTTTGAATATCTAAAATTATTGTTAAAAATAAGAACTTACGAAATTATAACTATAGGAAAATATTATATTTCACTATTAATTGGTCTGGTTAGATGGTTTATGCTTAGAAGGAGAGCAATTAACCTTATCAACATATATTCTGTTCTATATATAATTGTACGGAGATGAGTAATTATCGTTCTATGCCAATACTATTTCATTTCTTATGTAATGTTATCAATTCTTGTTCGAAAATGTCAAAGAACAAAAAATAATTAATCGTAAAACTGAATCAAATTAATAACAGAACGTAATCCCTACTACCTTAGTATATATAAATTACGCGTCACATTGTTCGTCTGCGATGGACTCCTAAAGTACTTAACCGATTTTAATCAAATTTGCACAGCATGTGTAGTTTGATCCAACTTAATAGATAGGATAGCTTCCATCTCGATTTATAGTCGCAATATTATTTGTCTATTATTTGACAGTCACAATTATCTGTTATCTCCAAACGATTCTAACAGATGGCGGTATCTGTTGACTGGATTGAGTAAGTATTTAATAGATGGCGCTATGTTAAAAGTACAAACGTTTCATATAAACTACAATTTATTAACGTAACCACCACGTGTTACTGACGCTACCTTAGCCACAGCAACGCGTGGTCAGGTCTGCTAGTAATATTATAAATGTAAATGTCAATTTGTTTGTTACGCTTTCACGCCAAAACTACTTAACCGATTATCATAAAACTTTGGAGTCTTCGAGGTATTAGAAAGCACATAGGATCATCATCATCATCATCTCAGCCCACATACGTCCCACTGTTGGGTTTGGGCCTCCTTCACAATGGGAGAGAAATCGACCTACTATACCACGCTGGTCAGACGTGTTGGTATTTTTTTTTTTTTTTTTGGGGGCGGGTTATTGTCGGCACACTCCTCGCACCACTCCGTCCAGGGTGACAGAGGGGCGTAAGTACGCACACCCGTAACCCACCCGTGACGTCGCCTTGGTCGTTGGGCCAACCACCGGAGCAGAGTGACTTGACGTCAGTGGTTGGCCCGACGGAATACCCCTGAGGAGTACCCTCTCCTCGACCGACGCCCCCCCCCCCCCCCTCGGGTAGGATGTCGGTCTTTCCTCACGCGGTCGGCCTCTCGGCGAGTGACGGACTAATTCCCCGATACAGTCACCCGCGGCCTCGGCTAGGGCGGCATCAGGCGCAGGTAATGGCGCCTGCGCCGCCCCAGTCGCCGGCGGCGGCTCGCGTCGTCGAGGAGACGCTCCTCGCGCACGCGCTCCGCCGCCTCCTTCCGTGAGACTACTGCCTCGCAGAAGGATGCGACCGCGTCCCAGTTCCTGACGCTGTCGAGCATCGCCCTGGCGATGGTCGGCAGCGTCTTACGACCGTGTGCAGGTATTTGGCGAAGCATCCATGCCCCGTTAAAACCTGCACCAGTCGGAAGGAGAGCACCCCGTGCCACCGTTTTAGCCACTGCATCAGCACCGGCCGGAAGGCCTCCACGGTCCGCACACCGAACCGAGGCCTCTCCAGCCGGACTGCCCAACGGGCAATGACGTCGCGGCGGGCGTCGACGCGCCAGGCGGTGTGCTCCCTCAACGAGACCACACCGCCCTCCGCTTGCACCCCCAACATCCGCCGATACAAACCGGCGAGCATTTCCGCTTCCAGGCCCCATGGAGGGGTCCCGGCCAACAGACACGCTGCCTCCGTCGACACCGTGCGGTACCCGCATACGTGTTGGTATAGGGTTTTATTTCGAGTTTTCCTTCTCTTGCACAGATGCCATATGCATATTATATCCCTTAATCGTCTTTTACGATACCCAGGGGTAAGATAGAGGGTGGTGGATTGTATTCTTACTCCGTCACCGCACGGATAAGTACATAGGTTACTTACTATTAAAAAAAAAATACGGTGGTGTAAAAATATATTTTGGCAGAGATGATAGCTGAAGCTATAGTCAATAATTCAGTTCTATTGGAATGTATGATCTTTGATATTTATTTAAGGGGTACAACGCGAGCGGAGCCGCGGGTAAAAGCTAGTTAATAAATAAAAGAATTAGTTAAATGAGGCTACATAAATAAATTTCTTAAAGATATATATATTTACCAATGATAATATCAAAATACTGTTGTTATCAGTTCTGTAAAAGTAGTTAGGTTATCGTCATATTAATAAAAAATAATAAAAAATAGTAGATACTTACATAGATAAGCACATGTGGCTTCAAGTGCTTGATGGCCGTAGCAACACCAGCAAGAAGACCTCCACCTCCGACTGGTACAAGAACTGCATCTACGTCGGGTACCTGCTCCACAATTTCAAGACCCACAGTTCCTTGGCCAGCCATTATGTGGGGGTGATCGTATCTGATGAAAATGTTTAAGTTTTAAAAGGATGCCTACTTATTGAATTATCTACCTAGAAAAGTATGTATAGGGTTTTTTAAGATATTGCGTTACATTAAGGAATAAATCCTGGTCATACCAGCTGTATTAATAAGCGCAATTAATGGACAAAATTGACGTATGGTGACGGAGAGTAAAAAAACAATTTATCACCCCTTTTCATACATATGGATGATCGTAAGAGACAACTAAGGGACGCAATCAAATAACATCAATGCAAAAGATGAGAAACTCGATATTAAAACCTAAATCAACCCATCTGATCAGCGTGGTATATTAGGTCAAATTCCCTCTCACTGTGGAGGAGGCTCGAGCCCGGTAGTGGGATGTTATGAACTGTAACGAGAAGAGACTGTAAAGCGTATGACAGAACGATTATCGAGACCCAGACTCAATATTTGTGGACGGCACAAATACTTGTCCTGCTTGGAGATTAAACCGACAAGAAATGACACTACAATTGGCCATGTAGGCTACAACTTAAACGGCTACGCTAGTAGTTCATAATTTTTTAATTTATTTTTTATCATGAAGACATTTTAAATTAACGCCAAACAGCTATGGTAGTCTGTCAGTGACAATCTGCCTCAATCGATTGTCTTGAATCCTTGTGTGTGTGGTGAGTGAAGAGGTGTCACCACCCTTTTTATTTCCATAGGCGATCGTAAAATGCGATTAAGAGATGGAAGCACCGAAGAAGAATAACATTACTGCAAGAGAAGGATAATTGAGGCTGCTAGAACCAGAGTGGCCTAACTGCATTTTTGCAACATTTAACCTAATTTACAGAGGCCTAAATTTTTTAACAAGCACAACAATAGATGACAGTACAAGTAAATTTTCGGCTCATGTTCAAATCGATTAAATTGAATTGAATTTAATTTAATTTTAATTCCCTCCATATTGTAAAACATGGTTCTTGTAGAATGCATACATTCTTGTAGTTGGGCCGCTCTTCATCGATGATGAAACCTTAGGGTTTCATCATCGATGAGCGCGAGCAGCGTCAATTTCTCTTCCATTTTGGTGCTGGCTTGAATCCAACAGTAGAATGTGTATAAGCCGATATGGTAATATCGTGTGAGATATATACAGTATTTCTAAATTGATTTTTCATAAATACGATTATCTATAATTTGTTACTTACCCATTAATATAGGTTAGTCCTCTCTCCTTGCCGAGATTCATGGCATGAAACTTAGCTTCCTTCATATCGTGGCCGTGAATGATAACATTAGCACCATAGGAACGACACTTCTCTATCTTCATGATAGGTGCTACATTTGGCATCACCACAGTGGTAGGTATTTTTAAGTTATCCGCGTGGTAGCTGAGAGCCTGGGAATGATTGCCAAGGGAGGCGGAGATCACGCCACGAGCTTTGTTTTCTTTTGAAAGTAATAACAAAGCGTTACGTGCACCGCGTTCTTTGAAACTGGGAATAAACAGTATAACTATTTATTTATGTTTCTACATAACATGAATATTTTCCAATAGATCAATATAGCCAATGAACATATCGTAGCCATTTTTCAAGAGAAATTATTGTTCATAAATGTGATAATATATATAGTATGGAACTAATCAAAATATGGCAACAAATCAATTTTTTAACATATTTGCAAATAAATGTTTGTATAGTTAATTTAAAAAAAATTAAAAGTGCTTTAGCTAATGAAGGGTTTCAATTGCAATGGATTTTTGCTACAAGATTTAACGCTAAAACGCAAAATTTATCTTCTAGTTATGGGGACCTTTTTATTTATTTTTTATATAAATTAATTATGTAAATTAAAATATACTAGTTTCTTACAATAAAAAATAAAATAAATTCATTGTAAATTACGCGGACATTCAAGGTTTAATACCCTTGTCTTTTATATACAGTCCGGTGTATTACAAATATTTTGTTAGAAGGCTAATTTAATTAAAAATATTAAAGATATTTTACAGAGTTCATCATAATTATACATGTTTATTTAATATGCAATATTTTTATTTAAAGAATACAAACATATTAAGCTCACCATGTATTTGATGGAATTCAAACGTTATAACGGTAACAGAGCATTTTTTTTGTAATCTATGGTCTGGACACACGCTGTCCGTTCCGTCCGGGTTGACGTAAGGGCAATGTATAACTCACCGTATTCCCTCCCCATCGCCATTGGGCCGGCCACTGGGACCGCTTCCTTGATATTCATAGCCAGCCCGACAGGTTATCCTTTTGCGCGCCAATTCCCAACGCTGTCGCGTATCACCTTAGCGATGGTTGGTAGCGTCAGGGTCGGCACCGATGATTGCGACGAGTTCACGACGCTGCTCTACCCAGGCCGCACAGACCTCGAGCGTGTGTTGCGCCGTGTCCTCGTCGCAATCGCAGTGGTGGCAGGACGGTGTCCTCTCCCTCCTTTTCTTTTTTTTTTTTATTTCCCGCAAGGTAGATCATGGATGTGGTCGCGCCCCGACAAATCGGTCCGGGGCGACAGAAGAGGCAGCGCGCGACCCCATGGACCCACCCTGCAAGCACCTCTCTTCGCCGTGCGAGCGGGCCACCGGTACCCGATCTTTGTCTTCGGTGGCCCGCCCGGCGGTTTACTCTTGCGGGTTCCTCTCATGTCGACGCCCCGACAGCTTTTGCCGTCGGGGCGTCGCCCTCACGCGGTGGCCTCACGTCGGGTGAGCGGACAATTCCCCGGTCCGATCACCCGAAGCCTCGGTTAGGGCGGCATCAGGTGCAGATATTCGCGCCTGCGCCGCCCCGGCCGCGGCCTATTTCTGCGAACAAGAACATTATACAGAGTGGAAGTGGATTGCTCCCGAAAACAAAGACAGGTGACCCTACTAGTCCTACTTGTAACGATAGGCCCGAAAAAAAATCGATTCGGATGAAAAATATTTTTTTTTTACAACGAATTTTAATTTTTTTTCACATTGTATTAGGTCCGTAGTATGTAACGATAATTCCATAAAAAATACGTATCTTTACTCAGATGAGAAAAGACGCAATCTATTCAAAACTCACGATCATATATTCAAGAGTTCAACGACCTCGCGTGGTGAAAAAAAATTTTTTTTCATCCCAATCGATTTTTTTTTCTTACCTATCATTACAAGTAGGACTAGTAGGGTTACCTGTCTTTGTTTTCGGGAGCGGTCCCCTTCCACCATGTATATCTACCTACATAGGATATTATATCGAGTTTTCTACAATTATTTTAATTAGTAACAATAATTTCTTTCCGTGTTGTGATGGAGTCGAAATAAACCCTATGTCAACACGACTTTTAAAATTAATTTGTTTACACATAGATTCTTGATAGCTAAACCTATTTAATAATTTGCTAAATATCTAAATTTATCTATATTCATATACATACCTAAACAGTTAAACCTATTTAATAATTTGCTAAATATCTAAACTTATATTCATATACCTACCTAAATAGCTAACCCCTTTTAATACCTAGGTATCTACCTATATAGTAGTACCTATTTAATATCTACCTAAATAGCTAAACCTATTAAAATTATAAGTGGCCACTTATGTTCATGCAGGAACATAAATAAAATTGGTTTCTTGATTTAATTGAATTGATTTTATTATGAATAATTTACATGCGATAAAATGGCGTATTGTATGGAACGTGAGTTGTTGCAAGTGGGGGTTCGTGCTGGTTCGGTTAAGTGCAGCCTTCCGCCGTCCCACTTCCCCTGTTAGCTGTAGGTGGCGCTAACATACTCCCGGCCCTGGAAAGCTTAATTGCTTTTCTGTTCATCAACCTCTCCTCTCCCTCCTCCGTGTGCAGGTACTTGCCGAAGCAACACGGCGGCAGAGTAAAGGTTAATATGGACTTTTGGCGGGAATCTAAAACGTCATGTTGTGCTCTTGTATTATATTCGATATCTTAGTGTTTTAACGTGTTATATTAGATAATTTTTATGGTGTTTTATGTAATATGATGTGACAGAACAGCTGGGATGTAGTGAATATCATATAAAAGTGCTTTACAACGTTTTCGTTTTCCATCAAAATTCCTACAACATACCATTAACAGTGTCACCATAGCAGTGTTGATGGCGACAATTCGACTGACTGACAGACAATGACTAACTTGAAGAGATTAAGAACGTGAAGATAATTATAACTCGACACTGGCAAAAATGGCTCGTATAAGTAGCTGATTGCCAATACATAAAAAGAAGAAGAAGAAGAAGCTGCAACTTAACTTTGACATTGGCTTAAGTATAAACAGAGCCACAACAACAAAAAAAAAAAAAAAAAGGTTAATATCTCTGTCAACCCCTTTGCGAATTAACGTTATGAAGCTGTAAATTAAAATGAAATAAATCTACGAATCCTACCTTCCAGTGTGCTGCAGGAAGTCATTTTTGAGATAAATAGTCATTCCAAAATTATTTGACATATGAGATTTCTGAAAATAAACATTAGTATAAAGATTTTTATTGTAATTTGTAATACTTTTTGCTACTTAATTGTTTTTTAATTTACAGACAGTTGTATTACATACCACGCAAGGCGTTTTTACAATCTCACTTTGAATTCTGAAAGCAGCTGCCGAAACATCTTCAAATGAAATTTTTTGTGGGTTTTCTTCATCGCACATAGGATCAAACTGGGTCGTCTGGAAGACCATGGTTTTATTTACTAAAATATTATTATCTAAAACTTAAATTTAAATATTAAAGCCTAGTCAGGCCTGCAGCCTTCCTGGCGTCTAACTATGGAATGTGAGTGAACTCCGAGAAATTATCACAAATACATACACTAATTTTATTGTGAGATAAGGGTTAAAGGTGATTAAGGTGATGAAATATTATCACATGGTAACCAAAATTCGTGCACTAACAACAAACGTGTCAATGGCCTGATGTTCAGAAATTACTCACTCCAAGTTCCACCTTATAACACTCCATTCTGTTAACTAAGTTTATTTAATATTTAATTCCTTAATAATTACAGAATTCTCGTGTAACAGCGAAGACGTGTAATTGAGTAATGATTTAAATTATAAACTTATAAATCAATAAGTTAATTTGATAAAGTTTGTGTGGTTATTTAATCGTATCGTGACGTGACGTCCCTGCTTTAATTATGTCGATGATAATAAATGACATGTTTTGTAGGAGGGGCCCGCTACGCAGTAGCAGGCAGGAAGATCAACTCCTGAGGTTATCTAAATGACTCAGATTTAATAAAATACTTTGATGACCACCTAGGTATATATAAATTAGTTACAGTATTTTGATTAATGGTGTCCGAGTTTCAGAAATTAGATACAATTTCCTATTACATTTTGTAAAGTAGATAGTCCTGAATGGCCAGGTAATGCTTGCTTGAGATTAGTCTGACAAAAGGACATAGTATATTGTGTATGCGTATATTCTTTGAGAATATACATACATTACATATCATTACGCCATATCCCTTGCAGGGTAGGCAGAGAGAACAGAGTGCCAGAGAACTCTATATCTGCATACTTCACTCGCTTCCTCAACATTCATAATTCTCTTCATACACGCTCGCCGGTTTCGGAGACTCTTGACTCCACCTTCCTTCAGTACATGACCGATCTGGTCTAGGTAGGTTAGTCTCGGTCTCCCTCGGTACCTACATCCTTCCACTTTCGCATTGTATATCTTCTTAACCAGACGTTCGTTCGGCATTCTTTCCACATGTCCGAACCATCGGAGCATTCCCTTTCGCATCTTTACACCAATACTCTCTTTCATACCTACTCGCTCTCTTACGTCGTCGTTACGAATGCGGTCGGTCAGCCTAACTCCACAGATTTGCCGAAGAGATCGCATTTCGACCGCATTAATTTTACTTTCATACTCTTTTCTGCATACCCAACTCTCGCTTCCATACAGTAATGTTGGGACAAGCACTGCGTTATGTATTGCTACACGTGCCTTCTGGCTGAGGTGGTGGCTGCCGAGAAGTTGCCCCAACGCTCCGTTCACTCTATTTCCCGCATTCACTCTTCGCTCTATATCAGTGGTGTACCGTCCATCTCGGCTAAATCCACATCCAAGATATACAAATTCATCCACTTGCTCTAGTACATCATTACCTATTGTTACTTTTACATCTGTTCTGGCTTCATCTCTTTGAGAATATAAGTCATAAAATAATGTATACACTTTTTTATCATCTTACCATCTACATGACGAATAAACAATCGTTAGGGGGGAAAAGTTCTAGGCAAGAAAAGGAGGGAAAATGTCGTGGTCATGTATGTGTTCTAGTTCTGTGGGTGATCTCGAATTAAAAGGGATACCTAACTACAGTATCGTACGTTTATATTTGATAACTATCTAAAATTTTCTATTTTAGTCTGTTAAAAAATGTTTATGCCAAATTTGAAGTAGATTGGATTATGGCATCATATTGGCCCATATGAACTTTACCCCCTTTGGTAGAATTTCAAAAATTCTTTCTTATGGAATGCCTATGTCATACAAAGAACACACCCTCCAAATATCAAGTCCCTACGATAAGCGGTTTTGGCTGTGTGTTGCTCCGTCAGCCACTCAATCAGGACAAAGCATTTATATGTATAGATGTTACAATTTGTAAATCTTAACAATAAACTTAAGTACGTATCGCTTACTCGAATTAAATATTTAAAAATGTTCAGTTATTTTTTTTATGTTATAAATTATTTATTCGAATAATTTATATTTGATATAGTAAAATACATTTTAAAACTACAGTTAGTGTACTACAACTAGTACAGTGTAAATTGACTATTGAATATAAAGTAAAATTTACACATACATACATACATATCATCACGCCATATCCCTTGCAGGGTAGGCAGAGAGAACAGAGTGCCAGAGAACTCTATCCTTTCATACTTCACTCGCTTCTTCAACATCATAATTCTCTTCATACACGCTCGCCGGTTTCAGAGACTCTTGACTCCACCTTTTTTCAGCACGTGACCAATCTGGTCTAGGTAGGTGAGTCTCGGTCTCCCCCGGTACCTACATCCTTCCACTTTCGCATTGTATATCTTCTTAACCAGACGTTCGTTCGGCATTCTTTCCACATGTCCGCACCATCAGAGCATTCCCTTTCGCATCTTTACACCAATACTCTCTTTCATACCTACTCGCTCTCTTACGTCGTCGTTGCGAATGCGGTCGATCAGCCTAACTCCACAGATTTTCCGTAGAGATCGCATTTCGACCGCATTAATTTTGCTTTCATGCTCTTTTATGCATACCCAACTCTCGCTTCCATATAGTAATGTTGGGACAAGCACAGCGTTATGTATTGCTACACGTGCCTTCTGGCTGAGGTGGTGGCTACCGAGAAGTTGTCCCAACGCTCCGTTCACTCTATTGCCCGCATTCACTCTTCGCTCTATATCAGCGGTGTACCCTCCATCTCTGCTAAAACCACATCCAAGATCTACAAATTCATCCACTTGCTCTAGTACATCATTACCTATTTTTACTCTTACATCTGTTCTGGCTTCATCCCTTTCAAAGACCATTATTTTGGTTTTGCTCACATTCACGCGTAGACCCCTTTTCTTACAATCTTCTGTCATTGTGTCGACTAGGGTCTGCAGGTCAGTCGCTGACTGTGCCAGCAGGACTGCATCATCTGCCTAGAGCAGAGCATTGACCACTGAGTCGCCCATCTGGACTCACACATTCATATCGTTCAACCTTTGGAGACATTTATAGACAGATATATGATAAACAGCCTGGCTGACAGAACGCACCCCTGCTTAACGCCGATATTGACGTCAAACCAAGGTGACATTCCATCATCCAGCCGCACACAGGCTCTACAGCCCATGTAACTGCACAGCCTGTAGCAGTTTACCGTTAATACCCTACTCCGGTAAAATGTCCCAAATTTCCTTTCGTACAACCGTGTCAAATGCTCTCTCCAGATCCACAAAACTGCAGAAAACCCTCTGACCTAGAGCCAGATGCTTCTCCACAATGTTGCGCAGAGAGAACACTTGATCCATGCATCCCTTTCCACTCCTGAAACCTCTTTGTGTCTCACACATTAAACCACCGGACACAATCCTCATTTTTTCATCCTCAAGTAAAATTTATTTAACGTAAGATAATGAATTTTATCCTATGGCTGTACGTTTGTTTCAAAAACTTTAACTTTCACTCTAATATCTCTTTCCAAATTACACAATACTATTTTCTGTTAAATTTCGTCGCTTCCCTAGCAGATAGTCCGTTGTGAGATTGCGTGAATGAAAACAATTACGTCATTAGTGACGCTTTGCCGCAATCACAACGATCGTAGTCATCATGTGCAACGACTGGGGGTTTGATGCAGTTTTTGAGCGTTGTGAATGGTTAGTGGAATGTAGCAGAAATATAAAACTTCACAGGGCGGCCTTGTGATATGATTGGACTACAATGAAAATATAGATCAAATTTCCGATAGCTTTAAAGAAAACACTTTTTTTGTCAAGTGTATTTTACGACATTGGTTAAAGAATGTAGAAAAAAATGTACATTGTGTCAAAATATTATTTTCCTTTATTACATTACTTAAATTTCCATTACTTTTAATAACTATTAACAAATGATCACTGCTAAGTTGCATTTTATCTTTGTACACTTATGTAAATTAAAGTAAAAAGCTATATTTAAAATACTCTATGGTAGTGTTGCATATCGATAGTCTACTATCGATAGACAATCAATTGTCTATCGATAGTTTACGTATAAGCAATAGTATCAATAGTATATCGATTGTATTATAATACGTCAATACTATCGATACTATCGATAGTATCGATAGCTCTCTACGAGCAATACTATCAATAACAACGATACTATCGATACTATCGATAGTGATTCTTCTTCTTCTTCTTCTTTTTATGTATTGGCAATCAGCTACTTATACGAGCCATTTTTGCCAGTGTCGAGTTATAATTATCTTCACGTTCTTAATCTCTTCAAGTTAGTCATTGTCAGTCAGTCAGTCAGTCGAATTGTCGCCATCAACACTGCTATGGTGACACTGTTAATGGTATGTTGTAGGAATTTTGATGGAAAACGAAAACGTTGTAAAGCACTTTTATATGATATTCACTACATCCCAGCTGTTCTGTCACATCATATTACATAAAACACCATAAAAATTATCTAATATAACACGTTAAAACACTAAGATATCGAATATAATACAAGAGCACAACATGACGTTTTAGATTCCCGCCAAAAGTCCCGATAGTGATTCATTCGATAGTATCAATACTATCGATAGTATCGCTAATACCATTAGTTTTAACTTAAAACTATCGATACTATCGATAGTATCGACTATTTTGGACTATCGATAGCAAGCAACTATTCGGTAGTATTGTTGTCTAAAGTTATGTTATGTGGTAAGCCAAGTACTGACATTATTATTAAAGAAATTTATTTAAATTTGCGTCATAATAGAGTAGAACAAATTTTAGTCAGGTGAATAACATTAAATTTGTGATACTAACAAAGTGAAACAATTATAATAGCAATACTTGCTGCTGTCAATATTTCTTGAGTTTCGGTGGGAATGTGGAAGTATTACGTCATATTCTTGGATTATTTCATTTTTCAAGTGTGTTTATCACTATCACACAGTGTTATATTACATTCATTGGTTTTTATGTTATATTACATTCATTCACTAAGACAGAGAAAAAGTCTTTTCGCAAATAGTCTGTATAAACTTTTAATACAATTTCTTTGGCTGTACTAGTTATATCTGGTTGGTATTGATAACAAATTAAAGTATCATTTAAATAAAGAAACAATTTAGTAAAATGTTATTTTCCGTCGTCTTTCATTTTATTTTATTTTTGTTAAAATGAGTCAATTCTATGAAGAAATTCGACATATTTTAAAACTTTATTACAAAAAAGATACATGCAACGCAAGTTGTGAAAAAATTGTTACGTTTATGGACCTAATGTGGAGTCAGAGAGAGTAACATAAAGTTGGTTTAAATGTTTTCAATTCGGGAATTTTGATGTCAACGTTGCATCTCGTTTATTTCATTTTCAATTGTAGGTATATAATATACAATTGAAAATTGATACTGGATTCAGTTAGATACATATTTCTATATCCCTATAATGTGAAGTTACATATATGTAAGCTTATTTTTAATAGAGGCTCCTCGATGGATTACATTGCAATCGAGCGTACAGAGAACTTATGTTTTTCGGACCCTGTTAAATTTATTCCACAAGGTTAATATTGCTAAAAATACAACAAATCTAATGACTAATCATTCTGTATAATTCTGTGTTTCTGTGTGTGTCGGCCATAATTCTGTGTAGAATTGTAACTCAAAATTCTTGATTATAATTTTCTTAATTTTGTTTAACCGAAACTTTCAAAACTAATAACTACAATAAAAATTTACAGTAATAGACATTCTGAGTTTCATTAGTATACTGATACAAACCATTTTTTTTATTTTATTGCTTATGGTGGCGAACGAGCAAGCAGCAGCACACCTAATGGTAAGTGTTACTGCTGCCCATAGAGCTTCTCAATACCAAGGGTATAGCTTAGGTCGCTGCCTACTAATAAAATCCCCAAACCCACCCAGTTGGGCTGCCGGCTTTCTCGCTCACCGAACGAAGCGCAATAGCACATTGCCATTACTCAGACGTCGATCTTCTGCGCGAGTGTGGTACTACCCCGGACGCAACGGCCCGCGGCTGTTGACAGAAAACTGTCAACAATGTGGTACAAGTACAAGGTACCACTTACATTCATTCACACTCACATTCTGACCCAATTGTCCAGAAGTCTCGGAGCATTATAATTTTACTCAACTTTCAATGGCTATTGATCTTAACCATAATTAGCTAACTTAGGCTTCAAAGTAAGAACGCAAATGCACGTTACTGCTAGAAAAGTCACCACAAAATTCACTGAAAACAAGCAACAGGGACACAACAACGGTATTTATATTTTTAAGCAATATTATTGAAAATTTTCTGGCAATCGATAGCCCGAAATGGTCGATACTATCGATAGTATCGATAGTTTTAGGTTAAAACTAATGATATTAACAATACTATCGATAGTATTGATACTATCGAATGAATCACTATCGATAGTATCGATAGTATCGCCGTTATTAATAGTATTGCTCGTGGAGAGCTATCGATACTATCGATAGTCTCGATAGTATTGATATGTGACGATACTATCGATAGTACTATCGATAGTATGAATACTTTTTGAGGTTAACTATCGATAGTCATACTATCGATTTTTATGCAACACTGCTCTATGGTAAAAAGGCGCACGCAACTTGTGCTTTTTTTTGTAATTTTTTTTTTTGGTTGGCTTGGTTACTTAGACCTTTAAGCCAAGTCTTTATAGTTTAGACACTTCATGCCTTGTCTTCCGTATTATTGTTTACCATTTCTTCAAATTGTAATTAGTCCTTGATCGTCACTGTCCGTCAGTAAGTCAAGTCGTTACTATCAATTTGGCGCTGATAACCAAATTCATAGTTTCGTTGGGAATTTTGTGTGAACATGAAAGTATACGAAAACCACTATTATACCATATTCATTACACTTCAGCACTTTAACTGCATCATATTCCATAAAATACCAGCAAAATTATTCAATATAACACTACAAAACACTAAAGAAATGAATATAATACAAGAGCGTGACATGACATTTCCATATTCGCGCCAAAACCCTTTTTTTTTGTCAAAATATATAACCTACCAGGAATAAGTGCTGCACAAATATTCGAATTTAATGTATTTTACATCTTTTCCAGATTTAAATTTTACCGTCAATTTTATTTTTGGAATTTATGGCTTGATTACTAAGACCTTTAAGCCAAATCTTAATTTATAAATTAACTTCATTTAAGGTCATCGTTCGTCAGTAAGTTCATCGTCGCCACACTGTTAAAGGTATCTTTTGGGAATTTTGGTGGCAAGCGAAAATGTATGTAAGGCACTGTTATATCATATTCACTACAACTCAGTATATATAACATGTTCAAACACTAAGATATTAAATATTATACAAGAGCACCACATGACACTTTTCCTTGCCCGCCAAAATTATTTTTTCGCTAAGTCTAGACTATAATAATCGTATGGTTATCTTTATTTTAAAATAATAATTATATAATCATTTACTTCTTTTTTTCTATTCAGGATAACACCAAATGATAAAAATAATTACTATTTTTGTTATAACTATGTTTATATAATGACATTTAATTTGGCATAGTTTCTGATTTTTGCGATATAATATAACGTGTGGTTGATACTGGCAGCCCTGTATACAATTTCACATTGGCAAAATTTGGGCGGGAAGGTAAAAATGTTGTGTAGCACTCCTAAATCTAATATTTAGTATTTTATAGTGTTATTATGAATCATTTTGCTGACATTTTAAGTAATGTAATACAGAGAAGAAGCTAAAGTGAGGTGAATATAATATAACAGTGCTGTGTCTGTGTTTTGCCTAAAATGTTTTTTTTTTTAGTTTTGGTTGTTAGTGCCCAATTAATGGTAACTATTTAGATTAATGACGGACAGAGATGATACGTAAGCTTGAGTAGCTTACTAAAGTGTCTTATATATAGTTTTATCAGTTATGAAGAAAATTATTATACATGATTTGTGAAATCTGACTTGGCTTAAATAGAAGGCTTTGTTGCTAAATATTCAATAAAAAAGAAAAATTGACATTGACATTAATATCAAATTGAACTTCGTTTCGTTTGCAACTTTGCGTAAACTGTGTATCTACTGGCATTATATTGTTTGGTTATTTATTTGTGAAATAATTTGTTTATTTAAATATCTTCTTTGCTATCTACGCTAATCAATTCGTAATGCCTTACGCAAATCAACCTTCAGTGCATATAACAGAACTAACAGATGATAATGTAAAGTTTGTGGTTGAGGATACGGAGCTGAGCGTCGCTAATAGTATGAGACGTGTGTTTATAGCCGAAACACCAACCATGGCTATTGACTGGGTACAGCTAGAAGCAAATTCTACTGTATTAAGCGACGAATTTTTAGCTCATCGCATTGGTCTTATTCCATTGATATCTGATGATGTTGTGGACAAGATTCGTTATTCCCGAGATTGCATGTGCGCTGACTTTTGTTCGGAGTGTAGTGTAGAGTTTACATTAGATGTTAAGTGTACTGGAGATCAGACAAGGCATGTCACAACTGCAGATTTAAAATCGAGCGATCCCAGAGTAGTGCCGGTGACTTCTCGCCATAGAGACGAAGATCAGGCTGATTATGGAGAAACAGATGAAATTTTAATAATTAAACTTCGAAAAGGACAAGAACTAAAATTAAGAGCTTATGCAAAGAAAGGATTTGGAAAAGAACACGCCAAGTGGAATCCAACTGCTGGTGTTTCATTTGAGTATGATCCAGATAATATTATGAGACATACTTTGTACCCTAAACCAGACGAATGGCCGAAAAGTGAACACACAGAACTTGATGAAGATCAATATGAAGCTGAATTCAATTGGGAGGCAAAACCTAATAAATTCTTTTATAATGTTGAGTCAGCTGGAGCACTTAAACCTGAAAATATTGTTCTTATGGGTATAATTGTATTGAAAAATAAACTTCTAAACCTTCAAGTGCAGTTAGCACAAGAAGCCCAAAATGATGCTCTGGCTATTAATTAATAATGAGGTAATTTTATTAAGAACTTGTGTTTTAATTTACCATTCCAACAGATTACCATGAAAAGCTCCAATTTACTAAGAATGCAATTATTGGTAGCCATTAACTATATAAATACGGCATTCGTAACGACGACGTAAGAGAGCGAGTAGGTATGAAAGAGAGTATGGGTGTAAAGATGCGAAAGGGAATGCTCCGATGGTTTGGACATGTGGAAAGAATGCCGAACGAACGTCTGGTTAAGAAGATATACAATGTGAAAATGGAAGGATGTAGGTACCGAGGAAGACCGAGACTAACCTACCTAGACCAGATCGGTCATGTACTGAAGGAAGGTGGAGTCAAGAGTCTCCGAAACCGGCGAGCGTGTATGAAGAGAATTATGAATGTTGAGGAAGCGAGTGAAGTATGCAGAGATAGAGTTCTCTGGCACTCTGTTCTCTCTGCCTACCCTGCAAGGGATATGGCGTGATGATATGTATGTATGTATGTTAACTATATAGGTCTCCTAAGATTACTAATGGATTTGACATAGATACAGATTAAATCAGGGCAAGAGAAGCAATATGCTAGTCAAAACCCTATTCAAACATTTCAACATACTTTAATATGTTGCAGTCTTATGTTCTCATGATCATATATGTTAAATTTACATATTATATAGTTATAAATGTAATATAGATTCTATCCAAATAAAAGAATTTTATTAATTTGAAAATCATAATTCTCCAATAGATACTGTATTCAAGACTAGCTGTGGTCACTTATCATCCATCAACATCTGAATTGGACATTCATTAAAGAAATTCTGATATGATTGTGAAAGTTAAACTATTGATTATACCAATGATCAAGATGTCTATACTTTACAAAGGAAAACTAAAAAACTGAAGACTTTTTTGAGACAATACTACCTGGACATAACAAAATTGCTACTATAGAGTTGTAGATCAAAATAAAAACATATGTGATATCAGTTTGGGTGCTGGTATTATTATTTCCTATTAACTCATCATCACTAAACTTTGTTACTATCATGATTTTTTAATATGTAATGGACTAGAAACACAATAGTTGTTATCATTTTCTATTCAGTCATGTACATAAATACATAACATCACGCAACAGAAGAATTTTAAATAAAACATTATGCATGCTCTGCCCATGCAATCCCTCTGGCTGTTCCCATTATTCTAGATTCTAGTTAATTTGTAACATTATAATGAGATACCTTTGTGGAAGAAAACAATAAAAAACTATTATTAATATTATTATAAATGACTTTTCATGTCTAACAGTGGGACGTATAGACTAAGTATAAATCTCCTAATTATGTAATTAAGGGATCCTCCTATGTTGTATGCTGTTTTATGGGTTTGGTCTTGCATGACAAATACTTCTTGTATTTCATCCTACAATTTATGCAAAACCGCTCTACTTAATAATTAATTTGTTATTGTGGCAAATTGTTTTAAGAACCTTGCTGTTTAATAATATGTTGAACACAAAAAATAACCTTTTTATTGCGGAGGACTTTACAAACATAATTAACCTACACAAACACCCCACTTTTTATTGTTTATGGTGGCAAACAAGCAAACAGCACACCTGATGGTAAGTGTTACTGCCACCCATAGACCTTTACAATACCAAGGGTATAGCTAGGCCGCTACCTACCACTCTCTCGTTCACTGAACGAAGCGCAATAGCACATGGCCATTACTCAGATGTTGATCTTCTGCGAGAGTGTGGTCTGTACTACCCTGGATGGACCGGTCTGTGTCTATAGACAGAAAACTGTCAACAGCGTAATCCTACCACTAAAAGACACAGAATGATAAAGTACCTAGACTCAGAATGATAAACTACTACATGAGAAATAAATCCATGACACCTGGCATTGAAATTTAGTATGTTCACTGCTATGTTATTTATACAATAGTTCTTATGATCATAATAATATTTGAAATAAAAATATACCTCCCGCTCTCTCAAATATTTCTGCATATTTTCTGATGAAATATTAAAAATTTTATGCACTACAAACTGATGTTGTTACATTCACTTGTCTTATTAAACTGAGTGGCATGACATTGTGGGTAAAAGTAACTACGAACTTACATCATTAATAACTTTAATTGAGTAACTGTGATTTACTTGAATGCTTCATACACTGAAATATAATTGCTTGCATTGATTACATAAAAATATGTATAGAATTATACATTTTAATATTCCATACATATGTAGATTTCTAATAATATCTGAAATTCAAGCAATGAATAAAACTTTTTATTACTTTTACTTTAGCAATGTTTCAAAGACAAAGAAGTCATGGCCACATGGGAGCAGCAAACTAATACTGCAGCGGATAGATAAAAACTTTTGTAACTGATGTTTTCTGAATCTGAAATACCTTAGTCCACTTGTGACCATGGACGATGAAGTGTTTGAAATCTCTGGAAAGTTATACTTTACTATCAGGCTTTTATGTCAAAAAATTGACTTCTGTGGCTGGCCTGAGTTTATCTTCTCAGCTCATATACCCTTATTATAGCATGCTGGCATTACGGGTTGAAATTAGGTTTTATTTTGAGTTTTCCTTTTCTTGCATCAATTTCCTTACCTAATCGATTCTCACTATATATACGGGTAAGGAGGAAGTGGCGACGGTGTATTTGTACTATGTCACCAAACGGAGAGCCTGGATGGTGACATTTTGAATTCATACTCCCTGGATCGATGTTCCGCTCAACTGCAGCATCAGGCCCAGATATTCGCACATGCGTCGACAATTTAATAGAGAATGTCCATCCCAACTCGCTCCTTCTTGCCGGCGCATCACCATTCACCATTCATCAAAGGTAGGTGGTATCCAGAGTCCCTAGTGACCGCTATAATTTTACCATGTCTTAAGTGTTTATTCTACCAAAATAATAGATTATATTGGTGATATTTGCCCAAATTTAAAACAATATGAGGTAAACACGAATGAAAAATTTTCCCTGTGGTGGGGTAAGAATACAACTCACCACCTGTCTTGCCCGTGGGTGATCGTAAAAAAGAGAGATGACTATGTGATATAAAACGCATATAACATCGATGCAAGAGAAGAAAATCTCTAAAAAAGACCCCCTATACCAACACGCCTGACCAGCGTGGTATAGCAAGTCAATTTCTCTCTTAGTGTGGAGGAGGATCGAACCCAACAGTGGGACATATATCAGCTGAGATGATGAAACACGAATGATATGCAGTACCTACCTTTAATAATAAATTTGTGTTATTAGTTCTACATTATATTAACGTTCACTATTTTTGTAAGTTCAGATATTGCGGGATCATATCTAGAATCTGAGAACTGATTTTAAAATTACATTTTATTTATTTATTTCAAATATACATCTATCTTTACAGGAGAAATACCTAATGCGATAGTGCAAACATTATTTTATATAACTTCCTTCTATAATATAACATATGTAGTTTATTCTATATTTTAATTTACTCCATAACTTATTGTGAATAACAATACCTTAGTGAATTCACTTAAAGAACACGTGAACACACGTGTGACATAATATAGCTAGTGAAATGATACAATCAGACAAATATGTTATTCCCATAGGACGGATGGACAACATCAAAAGCCGCCAGCAAAATCATTTATTTTAAAAATGCTTTAATCATTTCGGCTCATGTACCACTGGTGGGCTCGAGCTTCCTCCACAAAAGAGAATAATTGATCAACTATATCTCGTTAATCAGATGGGTTGGCATGTTTTTTTTTTAAAGACACTACCCTGCATTAAGTAAATAATCCTTGTATTGCGGGGGACTTTACAAACATGCAATAAACGGAGACCAACACACACAGACACAGAACAACACTGTGGTTCGCACAAAGTATTGTCCTGCATGGGAATCGAATGGTACAGGCACGGCAGGTCGGTATCTTAACCATTACGCCATCCGTGCAGTGTTCATTTCGAATATTCCTTCTCTTACTGAGATATATATTATGCATATTAGATCCCTTAATCGTCTTATACTACTACCTACGGGCAAAATACCGAGTAGTCCATTGTATCCTTCTGGGGGGGCACACTTAAAACATTTCTTATTTTTACTGACCGTCGCGCCGCCTACAGATTGGTTGTACAAACTTAACTGCTGCCATTTTGTCCTGCCTGTCAAACGTTTGACAACTGAGAATTGTTATTTTTTGTTCCTAGCATAGGTACTTATTGTCATCGATCTATTTTCGGTTATTGATATTTTTTCTGAAAATTATCTCAAGTTTCATTGTTAGGCTGATATTATTATTGTTTAGTTATCAGCTGATATTTTATTTTTTATATTTCAGGGTAGCTTTCATAGTAAAAGAAAATTCTATGTAATTACACATACACATGTAGATACGTATATATATTACTTCAACTTTAGTTCACCGCCTAAACTCTGGGTGGCAGCACTTTCCATACATGCATATTTTATCATCGAGTTGCCACTCTTTTTCAGTTTAATAACTTTACTCTTTGGGGGGCACACTTAAAACATTACGTCTTATTTTTACTGACCGTCGCGCCGCCTACAGATTGGTTGTACAAACTTAACTGCTGCCATTTTGTCCTGCCTGTCAAACGTTTGACAACTGAGAATTGTTATTTTTTGTTCCTAGCGTAGGTACTTATTGTCATCGATCTATTTTCGGTTATTGATATTTTTCTGAAAATTATCTCAAGTTTCAATGTTAGGCTGATATTATTATTGTTTAATTATCAGCTGATATGTTTTTTTTTTATATTTCAGGGTAGCTTTCATAGTAAAAGAAAATTCTATGTAATTACACATACACATGTAGATATGTATATATATTACTTCAACTTTAGTTCACCGCCTAAACTCTGGGTGGCAGCACTTTCCATACATGCATATTTTATCATCGAGTTGCCACTCTTTTTCAATTTAATAACTTTACTCTTTGGTATCTTTACTCCGTTACCATAAGGCAAAAACTAGTCATGTATTATTCTAGATGGAACTTCTTCTTCTTCTTATATATTGGCAATCAGCTACATATACGAGCTATTGGTGCCAGTGTCAAGTTATAAATATTTTCACGTTTTTAGTCTTTCAAGTTAGTCAATGTTTAAGTCAAATTGTCACCATTAACTGTGCAATGGCCACACTGTTAATGGTATCTTGTGGGAATTTTGATGGAAAACGAAAACGTTGTAAAGCACTTTTATATGATATTCATTACATCCCAGTAGTGCCGCCGCTTCATATTACATAAAATACCATCAAAATTATCTAATACTAGCGGCCCGACCCGGCTTCGCACGGGTGAACATTTATTTATTAAACATTTTGGCATAAACGTACAGTAAATGCAGGACATACCTAAATAATAATGTATTTAGCAATAGTGTATCGCTGGCTTCGCTTGGGTTGATGTTTCAAAACAAAATGAGTAAACAAAATAAATGACATCAACTGGTAATTTTTAAAAATATTTCACTGAGGCTTAGAGTATAGGTATACTAATAATAATTAGATACATTATATACCTACTATTACTGTATAAGTACTGATTATCACATATTTCATAGAATAAAAAATATAGCACCCCGACTTATGTGCTAAGTTTTTTTTTACATTTATTTTTCCTTTTTGATTTATATTTTTTATTTATTTTAATGTAGTTTTTTTTTATTTGTGCATAATTTCTTTATTCAAGTACATCTTTTATTTTAAAGACTTTTAAATTTTATTAGATTTTAATTTTCCATTTTTACCTTAATGCTTCACTGTACCCTGTTAGCAGTGCAACATATAGTTGGCCATGAGAAAAGCACTCTTTTCTTAGATCGATGCCAACCATAGAAAAAGTTTGTCCCTGAGATTTATTTATTGTAAAGGCAAACGATATCTTTACAGGAAACTGTAATCTTTTAAAAGATATAGGACAATCAGTCGGTATCATCGGGATTCGCGGAAAGTGAGCAAGCTGTCCGGCCGTGGGGCCGGTTATGATAGTGATGAGAGAGAGAGCATTTGACACGGTTGTACGAAAGGAACTTTGGGACATTTTACCGGAGTATGGTATTAACGGTAAACTGCTGCAAGCTGTGCAGTCCAGTTACATGGGCTGTAGAACTTGTGTGCGGCTGGATGATGGAATGTCGCCTTGGTTTGACGTCAATATCGGCGTTAAACAGGGGTGCGTTCTATCAGCCAGGCTGTTTATCATATATCTGGATAAATGTCTCCAAAGGTTGAACGATATGAATGTGGGAGTCCAGATGGGCGACTCAGTGGTCAGTGCTCTGCTCTATGCAGATGATGCAGTCCTGCTGGCGCAGTCAGCGACTGACCTGCAGACCCTAGTCGACACAATGAGAGAAGATTGTAAGAAAAGGGGTCTACGTATGAATGTGAGCAAAATAAAAATAATGATCTTTGAAAGGTATGAAGCCAGAACAGATGTAAGAGTAAAAATAGGTAATGATGTACTAGAGCAAGTGGATGAATTTGTATATCTTGGATGTGGTTTTAGCCGAGATGGAAGATACACCACTAATATAGAGCGAAGAGTGAATGCGGGAAATAGAGTGAACGGATCGTTGGGACATCTTCTCGGTAGCCACCACCTCAGCCAGAAGGCACGTGTAGCAATACATAACGCAGTGCTTGTCTCAACATTACTTTATGGAAGCGAGAATTGGGTATGCAGAAAAGAGCATGAAAGCAAAATTAATGCGGTCGAAATGCGATCTCTACAGAAAATCTGTGGAGTTAGGCTGACCGACCGCATTCGCAACGACGACGTAAGAGAGCGATTAGGTATGAAAGAGAGTATTGGTGTAAAGATGCGAAAGGGAATGCTCCGATGGTTCGCACATGTGGAAAGAATGCCGATCGAACGTCTGGTTAAGAAGATATACAATGCAAAAGTGCAAGGATGTAGTATGTATGCAAGCTATGTGTTGCGCTGCGTCCAAAATGGCGCGAAATTTCAGAAGTATTTTTTCTTTCATTTATGGCATTGACTAATAAATAGTAAATGATAAATAATGTAAGAAAAGGGGTCTACGTGTGAATGTGAGCAAAACCAAAATAATGGTCTTTGAAAGAGACGAGGCCAGAACAGATGTAAGAGTAACAATAGGTAATGATATACTAGAGCAAGTGGATGAATTTGTATATCTTGGATGTGGATTTAGCCGAGATGGAAGGTACACCACTGATATAGAGCGAAGAGTGAATGCGGGAAATAGAGTGAACGGAGCGTTGGGGCAACTTTTCGGTAGCCACCACCTCAGCCAGAAGGCACGTGTAGCAATACATAACGCAGTGCTTGTCCCAACATTACTGTATGGAAGCGAGAGTTGGGTATGCAGAAAAGAGTATGAAAGTAAAATTAATGCGGTCGAAATGCGATCTCTGCGGAAAATCTGTGGAGTTAGGCTGACCGACCGCATTCGTAACGACGACGTAAGAGAGCGAGTAGGTATGAAAGAGAGTATTGGTGTAAAGATGCGAAAGGGCATGCTCCGATGGTTCGGACATGTGGAAAGAATGCCGAACGAACGTCTGGTTAAGAAGATATACAATGCGAAAGTGGAAGGATGTAGGTACCGAGGGAGACCCAGACTAACCTACCTAGACCAGATCGGTCATGTACTAAAGGAAGGTGGAGTCAAGAGTCTCCGAAACCGGCGAGCGTGTATGAAGAGAATTATGAATGTTGAGGAAGCGAGTGAAGTATGCAGATATAGAGTTCTCTGGCACTCTGTTCTCTCTGCCTACCCTGCAAGGGATATGGCGTGATGATATGTATGTATGTATGATAAATAATAAAAAAAAAAAAAAAAAGAGGTTCGTCTTAAGCATTTCAGTTTTGTTGTTATAGGTACTACACGATCACTGCATGCTCATCGAAATTTTAATTACCACCCAATTTGCAGTAGGCGAAACCTTAGAAGGCCTTTAGACAATACAAGAGCTTTGGCACATAAAAACAAGTGTATCTATGCATTTTTATAAATAATCAATTTTATTGCAAAAAAATGAGATTATAAGGCGTGCACTTTTGGATTTTCCAAACTATCTTAACAATTTCACTGATTGGCATAGATACAGCTGTTTTGCGATAAATCTTTGTACCCGGGAATTAACGGCGGCCAGTAGCCATGAGTTGTCTCCACAGGGTCTAAAGAGGTTTTAAATGTCAAAATGCAAGAAAGAAAACGGAAGTAAAGATACTTTACTCTATGGAGTAATGCTGTCCCTAAAGTCTGACGAAATTAATAGTAACCTAAATATCAGTAGTAGTTTAAAAATGTATTAAAATATCATTTGATTTTAATTAAAAACTAAAAAACGTATAATTTTCAAGTTACTACTTACCATAAAAATTTTGAATATAACTCTCTCTCTCTCTCTCTCTGGTGAAAATGGTAAGTTAGATATTTATTTTATTTATAGGTATATAATAAGGTCACAATTAGTTATTTTCATTTTACTATCATCAGTTCTGATTCATTCATATGTATATACAATGACTGAACTTTTAAATGATACAAATACGGAAAAAAAAATTATATCTACTGGCCAGGACTCCAGGAGTGAAATATTTATCTCTTTGCCAATTTTTTCATCAATATAAGAAAAACTGTAAAGCTATCACTTGAAAAAATCTGAACCAAAAGTGGTGGTAAAAAATTTGCACAATAATTTTTGGCATGAATCAATTGAGAGATTCGGGCAAAGCATTTATGTGAACAAAAACAATTAATTACGCGTATCTTTTTTTTGAACGCGTTATGTTTAAAGAAAAGCTATCAGGCAAATATCGAGATACCTAAAAGAAAACACATAATTAATGATCATTCAATATTTTCTACTCATCAAGCTATTTTCTAATATTTACACGAATTGAACTAAATATTTCAAACGAATGAACCTACTAAAAATTAACAACTTAAGTTGGGTCTAGTTTTTAATTATTATTATCGTAGAATTATAACGTTAGCAACTATTTTGAATATTTTATGGCTTTTTGTGAATTCATTCAGCTAAATAAAATACCAAATTGTAACGGTAGACAACTGGACCTCGTATTGAGCGCGCGCTGTGGGTTATGTGTGAGCTTGGCGGATGAAGGCATAGAACCTATAGATGCATACCACTCACCACTCAAAATACTTTTAGAGTATGGTGTAATAGCTCCACTCCTTCGACCATCGGTCTCACCACATATACAATCTACACGAAATTTGATTAGACATAAAGAGTGGAATTTTAATAAAGCAGATTTTCGAACTTTATACGATTTGTTGACTAAAATTGATTGGAATGAAATATACTCAAATTACTGAAATTTTTAGCATATTAAATGCTTAATTATTTATAAATACCCGATTACGAAACGAAAAATGATGTCACAAGCGGGTTCGAACCCGCGCTTATTGGAAATCCGGCCCAATCGTGCTGCCACTTACACCAATGCCAATTAAGCATATTAAATGTTAAAAATTTTTAGTAATTTGAATAACAAGGTTGTGTCATCGTTTAATACAATTCTAACTGTAAAGTTTGAAGTATTAAGCCTATACAATGTGTAAACATTGTCCGGTAGATGGCATACGTCACCTTGAAGACGTAAGATATGATATGAAGCGAAATTTGCATGTCCTAAAATAGTTCACGATGGTGTAAGTGGCAGCACGATTGGGCCGGATTCCCAATAGGTGCGGGTTCGAACCCCGCTTGTGACATCATTTTTCGTTTTGTAATCGGGTATTTATGAAATATACTGTTTAGACAATCCAAACACAGCTTTAATCTTATTTTATGATAAAATTTATAAAATATTCGACTCATGTGTTCCTCAAAAAACTATAAAATCAAATAATACAAGATATAATTATCCTATCTGGTATACACCTGAAATTATTAATGATATAAAACTTAAGTATATATTACATAAAAATTTTAAATCAAGTAAATTAACATGTGACTATATAGTATTTAGGCAATGTAGAGCAAGGGTAAAGGCGGGTCTTACTCGAGTACTAGCCCAATATCAGACGAAAGTTCAAACCCATTTAGCAACAGATCCACGTGCGTTTTGGAATTATATAAAATCTAAGAAAACATTTTCTAGCAAAAAACAATTAATAATAGACGGTCGGGCTTTATCTGACGGTAAATGTGCGAACGAGTTTGCCAAGTTCTTTCATTCTATTTACAGTGCGAAAGCTGCGGAGCTGAATGTTTCGACAGCTAGCGCGTCTGCGGTACCTGGCACGTGGGCGCATCTGACACTTTTACATACTGATAATATTCGACATGCTCTTACTCGATTACCACCTAAGCGTTCTGCCGGCCCAGATAGCATACCGTCTTTTATTTTCAGGGATTGTCGCGCAGTATTAGTACAGCCATTACTACATATATTTAACATCTGTGTCCAGTCAGCAATATTTCCCGAACGCTGGAAGCTCACTCGTGTTTTACCTGTACCGAAGGGTAGCGAAGGTGTTACACCGAGTGATTTCAGACCTGTAGCAATCTTAAGCACTCCAGCTGAAGTTTTTAAAATAACAATTTACAACTGTATGTATCATCAAGTAAAAGCTCATTTCTCCGACTCACAGCACGGTTTCCGTCCTGGGTGTGGGACAACGGGTAATTTGCTTGATTTGATGACACATTTGGTACCTGCTGTGGATAGTGGCTCACAAGTGGATGTTGCCTATTTTGATTTTAGGAAGGATTTCGACATGGTAGATAATTATACACTTCTGTTGAAGATGGCCAATATAGGCTTCACTCCACATACACTATCGTTTTTTGCAAGCTACTTACGGGATAAATGCCAATACGTAGATTATAGGGGATATCTTTCCAAACCTTATTTTACTAAGTCTGGTGTGAGTCAAGGAAGCAATCTTGGCCCCTTCCTCTTTAATATCATGGTTAACGATTTACCTAATGTAGTCTGTGAATCAAAGATTTTAATGTTTGCTGATGACTTGAAACTGGTTTGTGAAATCAAACATAAGAAAGATTGTGAGATATTGCAGCAGGATATTAACAGGGTTGTAAAATGGAGTCATTAAAATCGGTTGTATTTTACATACATACATACATATCATCACGCCATATCCCTTGCAGGGTAGGCAGAGAGAACAGAGTGCCAAAGAACTCTATCTCTGCATACTTCACTCGCTTCCTCAACATTCATAATTCTCTTCATACACGCTCGCCGGTTTCGGAGACTCTTGACTCCACCTTCTTTCAGTACATGACCGATCTGGTCTAGGTAGGTTAGTCTCGGTCTCCCTCGGTACCTACATCCTTCCACTTTCGCATTGTATATCTTCTTAACCAGGCGTTCGTTCGGCATTCTTTCCACATGTCCGAACCATCGGAGCATTCCCTTTCGCATCTTTACACCAATACTCTCTTTCATACCTACTCGCTCTCTTACGTCGTCGTTACGAATGCGGTCGGTCAGCCTAACTCCACAGATTTTCCGCAGAGATCGCATTTCGACCGCATTAATTTTACTATCATAATCTTTTCTGCATACCCAACTCTCGCTTCCATACAGTAATGTTGGGACAAGCACTGCGTTATGTATTGCTACACGTGCCTTCTGGCTGAGGTGGTGGCTGCCGAGAAGTTGCCCCAACGCTCCGTTCACTCTATTTCCCGCATTCACTCTTCGCTCTATATCAGTGGTGTACCTTCCATCTCGGCTAAATCCACATCCAAGATATACAAATTCATCCACTTGCTCTAGTACATATACTCTTACATCTGGTTCTGGTTCTGGTTTTATCTCTTGTTTTATCTTGTGTTTTATCTGTTGTATTTTAATGTTGCAAAGTGCTCAATACTAACTTTTAGTCGTCCTCACACTCCGTATTATCATGAATATACTATAAACGAAGAGCCACTTCACTGCGTCACCGAAGTCAAGGATTTAGGTGTACATTTTACTGCTGGCTTAAACTTTCGAAAACACGTAATGATTGTATGTAAAAAGGCCTATCGTAACCTAGGATTTGTATTACGACAAGCAAATAACTTTAATATATATTATATAATATAATAATAAAAAAAAATAACTTTAATAATATCGAAGCCTTACAGCAGTGGATGGAAAATGCAGACTTTGCCGCGTAAAAGACGAAACAGCCCAACATATCATCTCCGGGTGCGAAAAATTGGCAGGCACTTATTATGTCAAAAGGCATAATAATCTTGTTCAATACGTCTACTGGTGTCTCGCAAAAAAACATAAAATAGAAGTTTCACCCTTATGGTGGAAAGAAACCATGATCCAGCCCCAAGTAAAAGAAAACGACACAACCAAAATCATGTGGGAAACACCTGTACAAACTGACATTACAGTGACACACAACAGACCAGATTTAATTTATATTGATAAAATAAATAATAAAACATTTTTAATAGATATATCAGTACCATCAGACTATAACATCGGAGCTAAAGAGATAGAAAAATTAAGTAAATATCACCTTTTGAAAACAGAAATCAGTCGTTTGTGGAACACACAAACGGCTGTTATTCCAATAGTAGTAGGAGCAACAGGAGTAGTAGCGAAAAGCATAAATACATATTTAGATAAATTAGGCACCACAATAGATATAACCATACTTCAAAAACAGGCAGCCATACACTCATCAACCATAATTAGTAAAGTTCTAGGAGATACAGTGTTTGTAAATAACACAAACACACAACAAGAACTCGCACAAAATGGACAACAAGCATCAAACACTCAACAATCAGAAAATACGCAGTTAACAACAAACACTCAGGATACAAACATAACAGTCGACATTCCAGAAACAGTTAGAGGAGGAAGGGGCAGACGTAGCAATCAGACAGCTCACACACAGAACACAGCAAATACACAAACTACACATACACCAGAAGAAGAAAGCCACACACACAGACTAGACACGCAACAAACAACGAATATAAACACACGACAGGGCAGGATAAGAGGAAGAGGCCCCAGAGCAACATCAACAACACGCACACATCACACAAGAAATAGAGTGGGGATATAGATATCTCTTTTCCCGTAGGCAACGGGACGGGGTATTTATAAAAATCCGACAAAAAGTCGAGTGAAAGTTTTAACAGTAATATAATAATATCGAAGCCTTAAAAGCATTGTTTGAAGCTCTCGTGAGAAGTCACTTGGAAAACAATTCGATTATTTGGTCTCCGCATGAAACCAAGTACAAAAAGATGTTAGAGCGTATACAAAATAAATTTATTCTATTTTTTATTTGAAACAATATGGTGTGTATCCCGGATATCCTCTTCTATATCCTACACTATTTATTCTGGGTATGGTGGGTTACTGTAAGTTAGAGGTAAGAAGAGAATTCGTTTCGGCCTTATATATATTTAAAGTGTTGCGAGGTGCTTCGAATAGTCAAGCAATCCTGGAAACTATTCAATTTTATGTTCCGGGAGAATATGTTGCCAGACGACGACGGCCACAGTTATTTAAATTACCGCAAGCGCGTACCAACCTACTGCAGCTGGCGCCATTGACGTGGGCCCTGAAGGTACTTAACTCGATTGCTGATCGACTTGATATATTTTCATGTTCATTGAGTGAATTCACAAAAGCTATTTATGCACTTTTAAGTTCTACAGATGTATAATTATAATTTGATATATTAGGTATATTTAGAATTTAATTTAAATAATGAGATTATTTTGATTTTAATAATTTAGATTTTAATGAGATTATTTTAATCATTAATAATTATGTTTTTTTTTATAATTTGTATACTTCCATTGAATTAGATACCTACTACCTGTAATGATGATTGTATGTGGTAAATAAATAAATATACCCAATATAATTTAATAACCTAACTAAGCTATGAACGCTATTTCAGGACGACTTTTTGAATATATCTGACAACCCACACATTCTAACATTCCATGAAATCAAACAAGCAGCAGAAATTATTGAAGATAATATCATTCACACTCCTCTGTGCGTTAGTATATTTAATAATCATAATACTCTATAAATTAAAAGAATTTGATAAAGCATATTAATTAATTTTTGCTTCATCGAAAAAAAGCAGTTATAAGTTACTAAACTATAACACATCTAGAGCGCCGATGTTTCCTGAGTTTTGCCTTTACTTGGATCATACCTAGCAGGTGTGATTGATATACTTGCAGTTTCACTTTATCATCATTCACCTACTTTTATCCCAATTACTTGGGGTCAACACAATATGTAGGTACTCTTCTTTCATAGTAGATAGAAGTTATTAGCGACAGTTTTATGACCAGCCGCCTGCCAGATGTCAACTCTTCTGGGAATATAATTGTTGACCAAACGGCATTAGATGGAGGTGGCTCAGGTCGTTGTAAGGCTCTTAATCGTCTTTTACGACATTTACGAGCAAAGTAAGGGTTGGTAGTATTCGTAGCCGCTACCACACAGCTTTTTCAGCTAACAGTTTCACTTATGTTCTAATAATGTATTCCTTAGATAAATTAAATATTGTATAACCCTCGTTTCAGGAAGCCAAGTTAAGCAAATACATGGATTACAATATATATTTCAAATGTGAGAATTTGCAGTATACTGGCAGGTAATATTTATAAAAACTTGTTTACGAGCGAAAAATGAATGTCACACATGGGACTCGAACCCATAGCTATTGGAAATACGTTCCAATCAGCACTTAGACAAGTGTAAGCTGTCGCTTGTCATTCAAACTGCGGCTCGTATTATTTTGTCGTCTTTATGGTAGACGTCTACCATTTACCCGACTATGTTTACATATTAATTATTATACAGATTTTAAAACTCTAACTTTTGCAGTTAGCTAATTTAATCAAACTGGTACCTAATATTTAAACAATAGGTGCATTTTGTTGGTGATTTATTATAACAACAGCTACTTTTGAATAAGCTACAAGCGGCAATACTTATATTACTGTTGTGTCGTATATTGATCTCTGGACAGGACAGTATTATTCCAATTATTGCAGCGCTCATCATCATTTCAACTCCTATACGGCCCACTTCTGAAATCGAGCTTTACCGAGCATTTGTGCTGCGTGCTTTATTTCTACATAGGCCAACTCCATCTGATGCTATCCGGTCAACAATTACATTCCCAAGAACGGTTGACGTCAAGCAGGTGGTCGGTCATGAAACTATTGCTAATAAGTTTTGGAATACGTACAATAGAAAAGGAGTACATAATCCGATACTCCAAGTATTTGGGACAAGTGATGATGATGATGCTGGATTAGCCCCTTTTACAAAAGGAAGTAAATATGACTTACTATGCCCCGTTAATTGAACAGGTTGGTAAAGGGTTCTTTTAAGTTTTACTTCTTTTACACAGGTGATATATGTAGGTATTTATTTGATCCCTTAGGCTTTAGTCGCATTCACGACCTCCACTGGCAAGATAAGGAGATGGAATTGTATTTTTACTTTGTCTCCACGTGGACAAGCAGCGCTTGCGCGTTCCTACTATTTTTTTTTATACTTATTGATGTCACTTTTGTAGAGTGTCGTGAATCATTAAGAAAAATTACTGATTGCAACCTACTAATTTCTTTTTCAGCAGCAAACGTCAGCATACACAATATTTGCAACGTGCCTTATCACAATCGCAAGGAAAATGACTACTATTTTTTTGTGTGATAGGGTCTGGACACCCTTCGCCCCAGACGGAATCCGTCTGGGGCGACGGAAGAGCGGCGTGTGGCCCCATAAACCACGGTGACCGCTCTTCATCGCGATCGGGCCGGTTATCCTTTTGGGCATTGTGCCCGTCGATGCCCCGACAATAAACGACGTACTGTACCTACTAGTGTAGGAATACTACTGTCAGCTAAATCCAATATGAAGTTTATTAATACTGGTGTTGCCCAAATGCTCTAGCATTTGCGTAAGACTCGCTGCAAGAGTCGCAGTCTTGCTCCCTTGAACAGTATTTTACGATTCCTTTGGTAAAGAAAGGATTATGAACATTTTGTTTTTAATACCTACCAGTACACGGAGAAATAATTTGATGTTATTTTAAACACTCTCATGATAGATAGGTGTGATTATAGCCCCACTTTACGTTACTCTCGTTAAGTGGTATATACCTAATTATTGATAGTTGTACAGTTAGTGCCACTAGATGAATAGAATTTCATTAATTTAGTTGGAATTTTCATTTCCATGGGGATTTTTCATTTCCATCAAAACAAGTGACTACTAATTAATACCTGTTAATTGTATTTTTTAGTTGTGCGGAGCGAGGAGCATGTAATGCATTACTTGCCTACGGTGGTGAGGGACGCGACCGCGGCATCATCATTCCCTCACACGGTAACATGGCTCTCGGAGCCGCGTACCACGGGTGCAATCTCCGTATACCGGTAATATAACAATCTACCAATCTAGCTAATGAATTATATATCAGTTTACGGTTTCTTATATGTCTCCTCTTTTTAATTACATCTATTAAGTACTATATAGTCTTTCCGTGTGGCGACGGAGTGAGAATACGTTTCATCACCCCCAATCTTGTCCTTGGATGTCGTAAAAGACGGCTAAGAGATATAATATGCATATATCTATGATGCATGAGAAGGACAGCGGGGCGGGTCGATAGTGGACTTGTCGTTCGCTAGCCCCGCTCTCGCACCACGAGTGAGGAACTGGCGTGTCCTGGAGGAGGCGGAGACCCTGTCGGACCACCGGTATATCTGGATGGAGGTCTCCCCCCTCCGGGACCCCAGCAGGGGTCACAAGGCGGACCGAGCTCCCACATTTCCGCGGTGGGCTGTGGGGCGTCTGGATATAGACCTACTGGCGGAGGCGGCCATCATGAACACGTGGCTGTCCTCACCACCCCCAGCGGACGGAGTGGATGCTGAGGCTGGCCGCATTCGCGATGCGTTAACGCAGAAATGCGATGCGGCCATGCCCAGGGTACGGCGTCTACCTCCGAGGCAGGGGATCTACTGGTGGTCCCCAAGACTGGCGGACCTTCGTGCGGCGTGCATTAGTGCCTGAAGGTCCTACACCCGCAGCCGGCGGCGTCGCCGCGATGCTGCGCGGGAGGGTCAGCTGTATGAGGCGTACCGCAATGCGCGGACTGCCTTCCGGCTGGCCATCCAGTCCGCCAAGGACGCGAGTTGGCAGGAGATGCTGGACGGTCTCGACCGTGACCCCTGGGGTCGCCCGTACCGCGCGTCATTGAACAAGCTTCGCGCGCAGGGTCCCCCTCTCACCGAGACCCTCCAGCCCGACTTCCTCTGTAGGGTGTTTGAGGAACTGTTCCCGCGGTAGTCGGAGCACTCGCCCCGTCATGGCTTCGCTAGATCACGACCGGGAGGCCGACGAGAGTGTTCCGCCCGTGACGGAGTCAGAAGTGGGGGCGGCTGTGGCGAAGATTCGTTCCGCCACCACGGCCCTCGGCCTGGACGGGATTCCCGTCCGGGTGTTGACGTTGCTCCTCGAGCATCTGGGACCTCGCCTCAGGCAACTGTACAACGCCTGTTTGACGTCTGGACAGTTCCCTGAGTGCTGGAAGGAGGGGAGGTTGGTTCTCCTGCCAAAGTCGGGACGGCCCCCGGATTCGCCGTCGGCCTACAGGTGCTTCTGGATGATGTGGGTAAGCTGCTGGAGCATGTCCTCGCTGCCCGCATCGTCCGGCACCTGGAGGAGGTGGGGCCCGATCTGTCGGACGCTCAATTTGGCTTTCGAAGGGGGCGTTCGACCATCGGGGCTCTGCTACGCCTGAGGCAATCGGCCGCGGAGGCCGTCGCTGGCAGAGGAGTGCTGTTGGCGGTGTCGTTGGACATCGCCATTCGCATTCAATAGTCTGCCATTCAGCTGCATCAGGGAGGCGCTCCGATTCCATGGAGTGCCCTTGTACCTGAGGCGGCTGGTGGCGGACTATTTGGGGGGCCACAGTGTCCTCTGTGCGAGTCCCGCAGAGTACATTGTGCGGACACCCATGTCGTACGGCGTTCCGCAGGGGTCGGTGCTGGGGCCGACTTTGTGGGACATCGGTTACGACTGGGCGTTGAGAGGAAGTCTCCCCCCCGGGCTGAGCGTGATATGCTATGCTGACGACACGCTCGTCACAGCCCGGGGCAGGGCACTCGAAGAGGCGGCGAGCCTGGCCACTCTCGGCACCGAGGAGATGGTCAGTCGAATTGAGGCGCTGGGACTCAGGGTGGCCCTAAATAAGACGGAGGCCTTTCTACTCCATGGGCCCCGTATAAGGCTGCCTACCGGCGCCTCGTTAGTCGTCAACTCCATCCACATCATCCAGTATCTAGGCCCATATGAAGTATTTGGGTCTGGTGCTCGACGGTCGTTGGTGGCTCCGGGAGCATTTCCGCAGGATTGCTCCCCGACTGGTCGGCGCGGCGTCCGCCCTATCGCGGCTCATGCCGAAGGTGGGCGGACCCAGTTTCGAGGGCCGACGGCTGTATGCGGGAGTGATCCGCTCATTGGCCATGGACGGCGCACCCGTGTGGGCGAGGGCTCTAAACGCCCAGCTCAGGGCTGTTCTGTGGAAGCCACAGAGGGTCATGGCGGTCGGAGCCATTCGTAGGTACCGCATGGTGTCAACCGAGGCGGCATGCCTATTGGCCGGGACACCCTCCTGGGACCTAGAGGCGGAGATGCTCTCCGACCTCTACCGGCGGGTAACCTCAGTGCGCAACGAGGGTGGCTCCCCATCGTCTAACAAAATAGCCACCTAGCGCGAGGACGCCCGCCGAGACGTTACCGTTGGGTTACGCGGCTGGAGAGGCCTAGACACGGTGTTGTTACCGTTGAAGCCCTCCGGCCCGTACTGATGAACTGGATGGACCGGCGGCATGGAGTCCTCTCCTTCCGGCTGGTGCAGGTATTGTCGGGGCACGGTTGCTTCGGCTTGTACCTGCACACGGTCGCGTGGAGGGAGTGGACTCCGTCCTGCCACCATTGCAGTAGTGACGAGGACACGGCGCAACATACGCTCGAGGTATGTCCGAGCTGGGACGGGCAGCGCCGTGACCTCGTCGCTGTTATCGGTGCCGACCTGACGCTGCCGGCTGTCACGAAAGCAATGGTCGACAGCGTCAGGAATTGGGACGCAGTCGCCGCCTTCTGCGAGGTTGTCATCTGGCGGAAGGAGGCGGCGGAACGGGTCCGGGAGGATTCCCGTGACCCGGGCTGCCTTCAGCGGACGGGGCGGCGCAGGCGTGAATATCTGCGTCTGATGCCGCCCTAACCGAGGCTTCGGGTGATCGGACGCGGGTGCAGGGTGGGTCTATGGGATTGCACGCTGCCTCTTTCATCGCCCCGGACCGATTTGGCGGGGCGCGACCACGTCCATAGAACAACGCAAAAAAAATAAATAAATTGATGCATGAGAAGGAAAGCGTGATATAATGGGTCAATTGCACTGCTTATAAAATATAATAAAATCTTAACCAGTTCAGGTCTATCGCAATATTACAACATTAAAATAAGTTACTGATATTGAACTGGTTTAATTGATTATTACCATTAGGTACATGATGAGATATGACCGTTTAATTAACAGATGACCAATTTGGTAAAGAGGCATTAGATTGCCTAAGTACGGGTTTGCTTATCTGGAGGTCTTAGGAATAGTAGAGAAGTAACTTTAACTAGATATTCCCCGTGTGGCAAAAGGATAAGAATACCTACAATAATTGCCACAATCCCTTATTTGCCCGTGAGGGTTGCAAAAGTCCAGGCAGCAGCGTCTCACTGCGATTGTCAACCATCCAGTCCAACAGTAGACTGTGAAAGACTATATAATAATGATATAAAATGATGCTAAAAGACGAAAAAAGTATGGCAAGTACAATTTTTTTTTTTTAAGTGAAGAGTGAAAGGTTATGTTCATTTGGTTGTAGGTGACGGTAGTGCTGCCTGAGCGTACGCCAGAGTCTCACGCACAACGATGTTCAGAGCTCGGCACTGATGTGGTGTTATGCGGAGATACACTTCAGGAAGCAACTGCTTATGCGAACAAAGTGCATCACGACAGCAAACAGATCTTATTACAGTATGATATTTAATCATCATTATCATCCTGCTCTTATCCCAATTAAGGGACGTTCATTAATCACGTGATCTTTTTTTTAGCATTTTTAACCCCTCCGCCTTGGTGATACGTGGTGAGGTTTAAGACTATGAAGGTTTAGTACTTCGTGATTTTTGTTAAACCCTTCCCTACTTTCAAACCTCGCGTGATTAATGGACGTCCCCTTACTGGGTGTCGACACAATATGTAATTCTACGTCAATCGTATTGCAAAAATGATTAACTTTATTTTTATGAACGGCTGCCTTCCTGATGTCATTCTTCCCTGGAAATATAATTATTGATCAGACTGATGTCATCTGATGATGGAGTTAGCTTAGATCGATGGATAGCTCTTAGTTTTCTTTTACGATACCCACGAGCAAAGCTAGTTTTTGTTAGTATTCGAAACTGCTTATGTACCTCTCTTTCATCGTTCCTGCATATTGCAAGAGTGCCAATAGTTTTTTGACTTAAGATGCGAAACAAAACCTAACTTAAAAAAGTTTCAAAATTCATACAATATTTCAACATATTCGTATTCTTTTTTTTTATTATTTTACACCACCCTGCACTAAAGAAATAATCCCTGTATTGCGGGGGACTTTACAGACATGCAATTAACGCATACAAATTACACTCAGACTCAGAACAACTTTTTGGATCGCACAAAGTATTGTCCTGCGTAGGAAGCGAACCCACGCCAATGGCAGGGAAGGTCGGTATTTTAACCACTACGCCGTCTGTGCAGTTAACAATACCACACCATCCACTCCCACTACCACCACATCATATTAATTTCTAAGTCAATTTTCTGAAAAGGTAACAAAATTTTAATGTACGCTTTTGTTGCAGATCAGATGATCCATATATTATGGCCGGATTAGGCACAGTAGGAATAGAGATTATCACACAGCTACCCGAAACAGATGCTGTGATTGTACCGGTAGCCGATGGCGCCTTGTTGGCTGGTATCTTAATTGCTTGCAAGAAACTCAAATGTTCTTGCCTTGTTTATGTAAGTCTAAGGTGACACTCAATAATAGCATAAGCAGATGGATTTTTTAGTGGTAGGACCACGCTGTTGACAGTTCCCTGTCTACAGCCGCGGGCCGGTCCGTCTGGGGTAGTACCACACTCTCGCAGATGTGATGATCTCGCCCGATACCGTCTTTCATTATTTATTCACACCAAGTGTGCGTAGGGTACATTTATGTAGCTTATGGTAAATTCGACATTATGTATTTACTCTATATCATTGATCAGGGTGCAGAATGTTCGAAAACGCCTACAATGATGAAGGCACTTCAAGCTGGGCACCCAATACATGTGCCGATACTTCCAAATATAGCTGATGGATTGAGTGCTTCTATCGCTGGTCCCAATGCTTTTGCCACCATCAAGGGTAGACTTGATCGAATGGTAAGTTAATCTAAGCCGGCTTTAAGTAAGTCATGAGGTAACTGGTGAGAAAATTTAATACTTATATTTACTTACGACATAATGGACACAAATTGCACCCAGATTCAGAACAATAATTTTTGAATCACATAAAATGTTCTGTGATAGACACAGCGAAAGAAGTATGTGGAAGTTCAAAGAAGCATAGAAACACAAATGGTGATGCATGGTGGGATGCGGAAGTGGCAGCTTCCGTAGAGCAAAAGAAGAAAGCGTGGCTGGACTATGTCTCTTCTTTGAATCTGAATGACAGTATGACTGAACAGAAGAAAGAAATATATCGGCAATGTAAGAATGACACCAAGGCCTTAGTGAAAGAGAAACGTGATAGAGCAAGTATGAGTGCAGAAGATAGGCTGACTAAAAACTTCGAGGGTAACACCAAACTCTTTTGGAGGGAGGTGAAGAAGTCTCGGGGTGGTTGGTCAGCCTTCAGAATGAATAAAATAAGGTCTAAAGGTGGAGACATTCTTACACAAACACAAGACGTGTTAAGCCGATGGAGTGAATATTTTGGCGATATGTATGCGGATGCTACGGTTGGCGCCGGTGTCGCATGTGGTCTAGTAGATCAACATTCGGCGACGGCGTCCTCCGATGGCATCAGTATGGATGAAGTTGAATGGGCGATAAGAGGTTTGAGAAATGGTAAGGCAGCGGGCATTGATATGGTGTCTGCCGAGATGATTAAGCTTGGTGGCTCCTGTGTCCGGGAGGCGTTCCTGTTGCTCCTCAATTTATGTTGGAGCTCGAGAATGGTTCCCGGGGACTGGAATAGCGCAGTCATCGTGCCTTTGTTTAAAAACAAGGGTTCACGTTATGACTGCGCAAATTACAGAGCCATAAGCTTGACCAGTTTGGCAGCAAAAGTGTATGGTAAAATTATTGAAAGGAAAATGAGGATGGTGTCCGATGGTTTACTGTGTGAGACACAAGGAGGTTTCAGGAGTGGAAGGGGATGCATGGATCAAGTGTTCTCTCTGCGCAACATTATGGAGAAGCATCTGGCCCTAGGTCAGAGGGTTTTCTGCAGTTTTGTGGATCTGGAGAGAGCAATTGACACGGTTGTACGAAAGGAAATTTCGGACATTTTACCGGAGTATGGTATTAACGGTAAACTGCTGCAGGCTGTGCAATCCAGTTACATGGGCTGTAGAGCCTGTGTGCGGCTGGATGATGGAATGTCGCCTTGGTTTGACGTCAATATCGGCGTTAAGCAGGGCTGCGTTCTATCGGCCAGGCTGTTTATCATATATCTGGATAAATGTCTCCAAAGGTTGAACGATATGAATGTGGGAGTCCAGATGGGTGACTCAGTGGTCTCTGCTCTGCTTTATGCAGATGATGCAGTCCTGCTGGCACAGTCAGCGACTGACCTGCAGACCCTAGTCGACACAATGACAGAAGGTTGTAAGAAAAGTGGTCTACGCGTGAATGTGAGCAAAACCAAAATAATGGTCTTTGAAAGAGATGAAACCAGAACAGATGTAAGAGTAACAATAGGTAATGATGTACTAGAGCAAGTGGATGAATTTGTATATCTTGGATGTGGATTTAGCCGAGATGGACGGTACACCACTGATATAGAGCGAAGAGTGAATGCGGGAAATAGAGTGAACGGAGCGTTGGGGCAACTTCTCGGCAGCCACCACCTCAGCCAGAAGGCACGTGTAGCAATACATAACGCAGTGCTTATCCCAACATTACTGTATGGAAGCGAGAGTTGGGTATGCAGAAGAGAGTATGAAAGTAGAATTAATGCCGTCGAAATGCGATCTCTTCGGAAAATCTGTGGAGTTAGGCTGACCGACCGCATTCGTAACGACGACGTAAGAGAGCGAGTAGGTATGAAAGAGAGTATTGGTGTAAAGATGCGAAAGGGAATGCTCCGATGGTTCGGACATGTGGAAAGAATGCCGAACGAACGTCTGGTTAAGAAGATATACAATGCGAAAGTGGAAGGATGTAGGTACCGAGGGAGACCGAGACTAAGCTACCTAGACCAGATCGGTCAGGTACTGAAGGAAGGTGGAGTCAAGAGTCTCCGAAACCGGCGAGCGTGTATGAAGAGAATTATGAATGTTGAGGAAGCGAGTGAAGTATGCAAAGATAGAGTTCTCTGGCACTCTGTTCTCTCTGCCTACCCTGCAAGGGATATGGCGTGATGATATGTATGTATGTATGTAAAATGTTCTGCATAGAAATCAAACCGCATGGGTTTAACCTGCCACGGTAGGTATTGTTATCTTAACCACTACATCATCTGTGCTTTTATTTCATATTTTATAGTATGTAATCAAAACTAAGTATGTACAATGTATATAGATTTCTAGGCATAGATATAATTATTTAATTTTAACGATTTTTGTGTGAAGTTTCTTAGATGCCCAGCAGTCCAGCCTAGAATTTTCAAGCAACAGCTTAACATCCTACGGCACTAGACCATACTGGGGTCAGGGGTGGGCCTAGTTATCATTTGATACATACAATTTTGAAAACGAGACGAATGCATGTCTCACTCTTGTCATGTTCACAAGAAAAAGGCTTAAACGACTGTTGCATTCAGTATTTACGCATATTCGTAACATACTTTTCACATAGAGGTGTAAGATGAAGAAACTTTTCGTCACTCATAAAGATTACGGATCAGACTTATTAAATCCTTCCCAAAAAAAAATATTGTAATGTTAAAGTTTATAGCGTCTGCGTTAAAAAAAAATATGTTAATTGAGTGTTTTCCTGTATATAGTTGGAAGTCGAGGAGGTTTACATAGCTCGTGCAATGGTATCCATGCTGGAGCGTGAACGTCTAGTTGCTGATGGAGCCGGTGTATGCGCGATTGCTGCGGTAATGCAAGGACTTGTTCCAGAACTTCGTGGGAAACGGTTAGTTTCGAACTGTATAACTATAACATTCCATACATATTAACGCCATTGTTTAACAAATGTTTTGCTACGATAGGACCAGATCGAATGGTCTTTCACCTCTTGTATCCAAGAGATACACTAACAAAAACAAAGCGGTTTATTTTTTTTTATTTACTGCAAATATGGCGTTAGTGATCTAAGATCCTTTTGTGCAGTGTCGTAGGTTCTATCCTTATGCAGGAGAATGCTTTGTGCGATCTAGCTATGATTGTTCTGACTCTGGGTGTGATTTCTGTCAGTTTATTGTATCTAAGTTTGCGAAGTCCCCAATCATCATCATCATCTCAGCCCATATATGTTCCACTATTGGGCTCGAGCCTCCTCCATAATGGTAGGGAAATTGACCTACTGTACCACGCTGGTCAGACGTGTTGGTATAGGGTTTTGTTTCCGAGTTTCTCTTCTCTTAGGTACATAGATGTTTTATATCCCTTAGTCGTCTTGTACGATCACCCACGGGTAAGATATGGGGTGGTGAATTGTATTCTTACTCCGTCACCACACGGATATAGTCCCCAATACACGGATTTATTTCTCTTTCTCTAATATGAGATGTTTTTCTAAAAAAAAAAACGATAAGAGGTATGGTTTCCAAAGTAAATATATCAGAAAATTAATGAAGAACCTTGAACTTGAGGCGATATTCATGGAAGTTCAGCTAAACCTATGTATTTAAGGCGTCATTTCCTGCATTGTAATACATTTTTCATTTTAAAAAAATGGGTTACGTAATATAGGTACGTCTGATATTAGGATACCAATGTAAAAAATAAATTAACGCAAATTTAAGTGAGACTATCATTTATAGCACTAACTAATTTTTCTAATACAGAACCGTGTGTATAGTAAGCAGTGGTAATATAGATCCAGGGCGGTTAGCACGAACGATTCAACGGGGGCTTGGCGCTTGCGGTCGTCTGATGAGATTTGCAGTCGCAATGCCCGATCATCGCAGTGGGTTAGAACAACTTGCTAAGACCATTGCTGATGAAAGTGCAGTGGTGAAAAGCTTGGTAACCGAACAGATGTGGGTGCATAGCGATGTCACTACAACCTGGGTATGAAATCACATCACCTCAACTTGTATACATCTCACTGCTGGGCTCGAGTCTCTTCCACAATAGGAGGTATATTGATCTATCCACGCTGGTCAGACAGATTGGTGTAGTTACATTTCGGGTTAGCCTTCTTTTGCGTAGGTATTATATTATATTCCTTAGTAGGTAATCGTTTATGACACCCGCGGGCAGGTACACAGAATAAGTATATAATTCAACCAATCCCGCAAGGGGTCATTCATCATATGAATACGGGTATGGACGATTTAAAAATATAGCTACTCCAAAAAATATTCGCGCCATTTTGTTTACATCGTGAGAGGATAATTGTCCTACTATTGGGCTCGGGCCTCCTCCATAATGGGAGGGAAATTGACCGTGCCGGTCAGACATGTTGGTATAGGGTTTTATTTCGAGTTTTCCTTTTCATTTTATTTTACCATTCATTATCCCACTATAAAGCACAGCCTTTTTTGCAATAGAAGGGAAAATTACCTACAATCCCATGTCGGAATTTCGCAGTGCGGCTATCTGATTAAATCTCTTGACGTTTTTTTTTTGCGAAGGAATCGTTAATTGTATTGATAAGTAATAAGTTGTATATGAATTCGCTGCTATTAGCTAAATAGTTGCCTTTAGCTATGAAATAATCTACTAAATTGGTAGATTATTTCATAGCTAAAGGCAACGACTAAGATGGTAGAGATATTACATACCACCTCAATATTCAAGGAATTGTCATCTCTTCCTCTCTAAGATTGTCGTAAAAGCGGAGATATAAACAGATATCGTCACTAGAAGAGAATGAAGACTCGAGGAATTTTCTTGTGCAAGATGCGGCTGAGTGCCTGCCTGCCAAAAATGGCTTGACATGGTCACCAATATGAAGATACTTTAGCGACTTACAATTAGGGACACTTCTAATTACAATAAACAAAATGTCATTTTCAGGCGAATGTTGTAGTAGAGACTGCAAGTGACGAGCACGCTGCTAACTTTAGAGATCGACTCCGTGACCTTTATCCTTCAGCCAGATTTGCTGTAATGGACCTTGACGATAGACGTAAAGTGGCTGTGTGATGAATAATGTAGTTAACATTTTTTTTACAAAATTGGGATTAATAAGAATAGAAGTAATATTTTGCAATTTTTTTATTTAATTAATATTAATCCTATGCAACAGGGTCATCACCCTTTGTGGCCCTGGTGTAGATCACCTGTCCATGATGTTGGACGACCTGTTTGATTAAACCTGAAACAAGAAGCAATATGTAAATGCATGTCCATAGTTTAATATATATAAGAGATTTTTTGGCATGTCTGTTCAGACTCAATATATCAGTTTTTACTGTCACTGTAAATCCAGAGTAAATACACATCATAACATTAACGCAAAGTATCTCTCTTTATAACAACACAAGAAGACAGCGGATCTAAATTACTAAAAATTCAAATTCGTGAAATCAAATATGTTTGGATTATTTATTGGGCATTCCTTTTGTAAAAGAATAGGCTATTTTATAATGAAAAGGTATGCACAGGTATATCTTTATAGCCCCAATGAGGAAAAAATCAATTTCATTCTTAGGTAAGAAACATAGCAGTACCCTAAAGAAACAGGTCAATAAGTTAGATAAAGATCATTTTATACACAAGACACAACAAATTCAGACTTAAATACAAATAATATCAAAGCAGATAAACCACATATTAATGTGGTAATGCAAGTAGGTGATTACTGAAGAGTTATTATTATATCACTTGTTCTTCAATCAAATTAAAGCACCTATGAATATTACCAATCCTTCCTTTCATTATTGATGTCATAACAGACAACTAGGACCTTTATATTGACCTGACTTCATCAGATGCCATCTGGTCAACAACTACATTCTCAAGAAGAGTTGACATCAGGTAGACGGTCAAAAAATGATTGCCAATAAATAACTTTTGCAAATTTGTATGATGAGTACATATTGCATCGACCCCAATTCATTGGGATAAGAGCAGGGTGTGGAAGATGATGATCCATCAAATTCAAAGGATTGTGTATCAGATTTTTACACTAAGGACTGTAAACAGAACACACAATAAAAAATTGCTTAACAAAATACCCTTATGTAGATTATAAGAGTTTAGGTAAGGAGTAAGAGCATAATAAACATAATGTAACAGTTTGAAAATCAGCTCGGCTAAATGTTCTAATAATGGGGTCAATCATTTTCCACAATAGGAGGGCAATCTACCTACTATATCACCCTAATCAAAGGGGTCAGAATAGAGTTTTATATTAAGTTCTCCTTTTCTTGCATTTATATTAAAGCATATTATATCCCTTTTGGGTATATCCACAGGCAAGGTCCTGAATTGTATTATTACTTGCCTGCCACACAGAAAGTTTTCAGAATATGATGTCACAATTCTATTATTATTCATGTCATTAAAACGGCTTTTTTATTTTTGGCAGCGGGCTATGAAGTGGTCACACCGCGCTAATCCGTCCGGACGGAAGAAGCGGCGCGCGACCCCATAAACCCTGGCCGGGTTTACAACGTACCTCTCGAAGCCGTGCGGGTGGGTCGCCGGCATTAAAAAAAAGGCTTAAGTCATCATTAATGTGCAGCAAACAAATTTCTGACACTAACCTGCCTCCCAAGTATGACTATAATGTTATTAAATATTGTAGAGAAACTTGTGTTATATTTAAGTGTGATATAAATATGTAAATAGATATAGATAAACATGGTAGGGTTAAATACGGAAATGATAACATACCTTTTTCTCTAAGTTCGATGAGTGCCCGCCTCGCAAGTGAACCACGGACCTTCAATCTTTCTGAGACTACTGCAGGTGTGATCAACTTGTACTGAGGTACTTCCTTGTACAGTTTTTCATATGTGGGCTTGTCAAACAAGACCTGGTTGTTTAGCTTGTCGCGAACTTTTCCTTTGGACCACTTCTGTAATGACACGAGAACGTACGTGTTAGTATTGAAGAAATAAAATAACATTAAAACTATTACTTATTTATACTGCCATCAGCCTCAATATATCAGTAAACCTTACTCTCATAGATCTCAAGTCTTAAGGTATAATCATTTGGCAATTGATTTTTGCTGGGTTGTAATTTTATTATTTCTCCGCTAGTCACACGCACAGAACCTAACCTCACATATAAAGAGCAACTTGTTTACCTTCTTTTTAGCTTTGCCACCACCGGATCCTTCCTTCTTCTTCTGTGTCTTTTGGGGCTGCTTAGCCGAAGCTTTAGTATCCTTCTTGGGCGGCTGAAATTATAAAATTATTGTTGACAATAATCTGGCCACGAGGTCCTACAGTTACTGGTCCATGAATCATTTAGTTAGTCGAGTCACTAATACTACTACAACAATTTAAGAATGTCGGACGTTTAAAAACACTATGAAAGCAAATTTAATTAGAATAAAAATGAAATATAAGGTAAAAAATAAATTAATTTCGTCGACAACTTATTCACTCACCATCTTGAAACCGGAAAGAAGGTTATAGAATTATTGTCTATGAAGTTTGGTAGTTTGACATTATAAACGTCTTAGTTCGTTCAAAAATAACTATATGATCATAAACAATTTCGAAAAAAAAGAAAATCATATTGCCGACATTTTACGTTTTTATGGATATTAATAGTGTGAAAAAAAACACATCTTTATTTGAACTACTTTTGAACACAACCTCGAATATTACCTACCTAACCTACGATAATATTAGTTTAGAATTTAGAAGCTAGAAGACGTTAACATTAGGTGGAATTGATGAGAAAACAATATGCAAATAATTATTTCTTGCTTGCAATTTTTCATCGCTAAAGTTTCACATAGTCCTCCTTTTTTTGGCGGCGGTTTAATTAAATTACTGAAATTTAGTATTTAACATGCTAGGCTATTTATAAAAACTTGATTATGAACGAAAAATGAATGAATATACCACGCGTGGCATTCATTTTTCGCTCGGCGGCTTTGTATTGAAGGGAAATGATATATAAGCAATTAAAAATAATTTATCATCATTGCAGCTCATAGGTATATATCGCACAACAGGACTAAAGTCACCTCCACTACGGTAGAGAAAATGACCACTCTACCAGTTGGGTAGTCTGTTATAATGGGTCTTGCTGGTTGGATAGGGTTTTATTTTGAATTTTTCTTCTCTTGTATAGATGTTATCCGCATTTAGTTATCTTTTACAAAACTTACGGGTAAGAAAGGTGGTGATGAATAGAATTCTTATTCCGTTATCACCAGGAAATGATAGGTATATGTAAAAATCACAACGTTGGTCAATCGTAAGTAACTACAAGACATAAAATAGAATTTTTATACCATTGAGAATATTGCAATAGGACAAATTTTGACTTATTGATTATACATTTTAGGCTCAGAGTTAAAATAATTTTATCGATTTCATATTCCTCATTCTCTCAGACATCACTGGCAGTTATCAGTACTATACATACGGATACACAGAATAATTAATTCTATATAGCTATCTCTTCTTTCATACGCAATATCTCATATAAGCAAAAATAGCTCAAACAATAATTTTATGTGTTTAACTTTAACACTCACTCTGCTTTATTACTCTAAGATTTGATAGTAAAAAGCCAATAAACTTTTAATATAACAACGTTAAAACTTTTAATTGGCATTTTATGTGATGTAAAGCAGAAAACATGCTAAAGGGTAGTTAATAGGACGTGACAGTGCTCCTCTTGTGTTTTCATGAGGAGACCTAGTCTTTTTATTATTCATAAGGCCTCAGAAATCTACTTCCTTTTCTTGATGAATGGCTTCTGATTGAGAAATCTATTCAATAAACACTGGCAACAATAGGTTCGTGTTAGTAGTTAGCTATCAAATTAAAAAAGATTAAGTCATAGGCAGGCATTTGAGGCTTATCATCCACGCTATCAACTGTACAGCAACACATAATAGTGGTAGCCACAGTGTTGATATTTTTCTGTCTACAGCCGCGGGCCAGTCCGTCCGGGGTAGTACCACTCTTGCAGAAAATCGACGTCTGAGCAGTGGCAACGTGCTTTGTTCGTTGAGTGGGAGAGTCGGAAGCTCAACGTCCTGGGTGAGTTTCGGGTTTTCATTGGTAGGCAGTGCCCTAGCTATACCTTGGTATTGCAAAGGTACATGGGCGGCGGTAATACTTACCATCAGGTGTGCAGTTTGCTCGTTTGCCACCAAGAGCAAAAGGAAAATCATAAGGAGAGCATATTGTTGATAAGCAGGATAAACAAGGTCGAGGAGAGCACGTACCGTGCCCTGTGGTACACCAAGGTAATGGTCATGGTCGTTGTCATTTTATGAAAAATTCGTTCAAGGACCTAGTCTTCGGTTGTAGTTGCAGGTAGTATTTATGTAGGTAACAAATTGAATATAACCGATTTACTTTATAGAAAAATAGCTTTTTAAATGCAAGTGTCGCAAGCAAATGTTCATAAAAATAGTGTTATTGAAACAGCTGAATGAAGAATACTTTATAGCTGTCTTTGCTGCTCAACATTTTTTGATTATTGAATACATTGCGTTTTTTCTCATCTGAGTAAAGTTACGTACTTTTATGGAATTATCGTTACACGACACTGTCCATAAAATGTAGAAAAACTCAAAAATTGTAAAAAAAAAATTTTTTCATCCAAATCGATTTTTTTTCTAGGCTATCATTACAAGTAGGTCTAGTAGAATCACCTGTCTTTATTTTCGGGAGCGGTCCACTTCCACCCTGTATATGACATCGCTAAATTCAGAAACTATTTGAACGGTCGTTATGAAAATTGATATGTATATGTATTTTTTCACTGAGAAGGTCTATATGCTATTCCCATTGATGTAACTCGCCACTAGATGGCGCTGCGATATATCGAGTTCTACAAATATACCAACAAGCTAGGTTTGCTAGTATTACATAATATAGGATAAATAATTTTTGTGTTCCTTGACAACAAATTATGTAAAATGAAATTAAACATCAAAGATTTTTTTCTAGCCAATCATTACAAGTAGGTCTAGTACAGTCACCTGTCTTTGTTTTCGGGAGCGGTCCACTTCCACCCTGTATACAATTTAATTTTTGGCATAAGATTAGTTTCTTTCACTTTCTGTGTGGTGACGGAGTAAGAATACAATTCACCACCCCATATCTTACCCGTGGGTGATCGTACGAGACGACTAAGGGATATAAAACGCATATAACCTCTATGCGAGAGAAGGAAAACTCGAACCCTAAAAACCCTATACCAACACGTCTAGCCAGCGCTGTATAGTAGATTAATTTCCCTCCCATTACGGAGGAGGCCCGAGCCCAACAGTGGGACATTTATGTGCTGTGATGATGATGATGATTAGTTTTACTACTTATTTAAATGCTGCTCTAAAAATGAAAAAAAAATATAATGTTTTGGCTTTAATTCAGTTGTTTATTATAATTACAATTTCAGTGTAAAATAAAAAAAAATATATTAAATCCATAAATATCTCTAACAATAAAAATAAAACAGCACCGCGACATTAAATAATTTTACTTTTTACTTGTATTTTAGTCCATATCGTATAATTGTAGTATACAAGTTGATAGTGAGCGGCTGACTCCACAATAAATGACCATAAAAATTGTACTATAATACCGCGTATGGTTCACAGGATTCTCTTTTAATTTCCCAGTCCAACATCAATTTTATGTCGTATCCTACATTTGCGATTGCAATGATTCGTAATATGCTAATTCTTCATTTGTGACTGACGGTCGAAATGATTCCACGCCTTCCCACATTTCAGAGTTACCCAATATGACGCAATCCGAACTTAGCTCGCTTTCTTTCACTGCACCTGAAAGTTCCGAATAAAATATTAGTGGTACTTCGCCTTATAGTGCAAGACCTATACCATCATCATCAACTCAGCCCACATATGGCCCACTGTTGGGCTCAAACCTCCTCCCTAATGGGAGGGAAATTGACCTACTATACGTTGGTCAGACGTGTTGGTATAGGATTTTATTTCGAGTTTTCCTCCTCTTACACAGATGATATGTGCATATTATATCCTTTAATCGTCTTTTACGCTAATCACGGGTAAAACAGGGGGTGCTGAACTGTATTCTTACTCCGTCACCACACGGAAAGACCTATACTATAGTAATTTATAAATGAAGACATTCCTTATATTTTAATTTTATTTAGTAGAAGGTACGGTAGTAGAAGTAGGCTATGTAGGTAAGGTAGTAGAAGTAGGCTATGTAGCTGATAGGTTTTTGTTTGTAGTCGAATCGTCCGAAGTAATATCACACAGTAGCAAAAAAATAATGTTTAAGTAGCAGCTATTTGCTATTGCGCTTCGTTCGGTGAACGAAAGAGCGGAGGACCCAAACTCCAAACGCGTTTTTCTTCCTTCCTGTGCTTATTCCATTCCCATCAATCTTATACTTACAGTAAGTAGCAATTTTATTATATCCCTGATATTACTTAAGAGCAATAGTCACCGTATACTATCAGATAGGCTACATGTTTGTCTCCTACCATAGACTATAAAAATATGTTAATGTATTTGAGTTCCGGATTGTAAGTTTGCAAATTCTCTCACGGTATTACGTTTCATTTCTTAAGTAGTAAGTCCGCGATTTCGTTCTCATTGGTGTTAATCGCTCTTTGAATGCCTAGGAAACAAATTCTCTCTGTTTTAGATGAAAGGCACCCAATATCTTTTTCTGACAACGTGCTTTTCAAAACGACCAGTTCAGCAGTGAAGGCGAGTAAGTGTAACAAATAATGATCATCATCATTCTCCTACTCTTATCCCAATTACTTGGGCTCGATTTTGTACTGTTCTTTCATAGTACATATTGTAAAAGTTATTAGCAACAGTTTTATAACCGTGCGCCTGCCAGCCGTCAACCCTCCTTGGGAATGTAATTGTAGACCAAACGGCATCAGATGGAGTTGGCCCAGGTCATTATAAGTCTCTTAGAGGTCTTTTACGACATCCACGAGCAGAGTAAGGGTTAGTCATATTTGTAGGCGCTACCACATAGCAATAACAAATATACTGATATTCGCATTTATAATATTAGTTAGAACACCGATCTTATAATTTAAAAAAATAATACCACATGATTGTAATTTGGCTACAGACGCCGCCATTTTTCTGAAGGATGCAAAAAATAATACCAGAATGTAGTTTAGAGACGAGAGCCCTTACGGCAGCTGATCGCGCCGTTGACACTACTTGCAGAAGGTCAGCGCCTGTGCAGCTGTCCGGCAGCGCAGCCGCCACAATCTCCAGGTCCACTTCTTCTCGTATTTTATAACTAGGTTTATAAATAGAAACATATATCACAATTATTATTATACAATAACGTAACGTCTAAATTTGATTTTATAATTGACGCTGCCGACCATCGCTTAGATGATATTCGACAACGTCGGGAACTGGGACGCGGTCACCGCCTTCTACGAGGTACTTGTCTCATAAAAGGAGGCGCGGAGCTTCGTGGAGGTGCCGATGCCTCCCTAGCCGAAGTCACGGTTGGAGCGCCGAAGGGGACGATACCCGAAAAGGTAACCCGCCGGGTTGAACATCAAAGTCAGGAAATCGATAATACTGTACAATCCAATTGCGATTAGGTTATAGGGCCGTGCTTCTTTTGCCTCGGAGGATTCAGTGTAGCGTGTCCAGACCATAGTCTGCCAAAAAAAATTTATAGCGATTCTTTTAGTCTGGTCTGAGTTAAGTTAAGCGTGGTTTGTAAATGTGGCTATAAAGGGGTGACGATTCCTACACAGATTATCACAGTGTGATTATGGACCTGATTTAAAAAAGGATAATCATCAACACATAAATAAACAAATTGGTAGAATTTTTGTAACTCTGTCATAAAACGAATATTTATTTTTAAATTTGACCGAAAAATAAAAGGACAAACAGTACCTAGAAGTATAAAAGTAGTATAGACTTGTCATACTAACTTTCGACATAACGCTTTCAGTACGCAAGTTTTCTCTTGTGGTCCAGAATAAGGCCCCACGTATATTAACTTATCTAGACGCCCGGGTCTTAATAATGATTGTTCTAGCAAGTCAGGACGATTCGTCGCACCCATTATGAAGACAAAATTTGAAGTGTCGGCATCTGAAACAATATTCTCTATAAACAATACATAAAACCTTAAAAGAATAATGAACGTTTCCATCAAAGAAACCTAAATTTTTGGTAACAATCTTAACCAAATTATAAGACACATAACATCACTGAATTATTTATACTACAATACACCTAAATTTAGATGTCTTTGATGAAAACAGGCGTTATAAATTTATATAAGGCAACAAAATAAATACTCTTTAAATTATTTCAAATAAAGACATACAATTGCTTTAAAGATATTTTTTGTAAATGTTTTATAAATATCTCGTATTCATTCATCTCAGCTGATATATGCCCTACTATTGGGCTCCAGCCTCCTCCATAGTGGGAGGGGAATTGATCTACTATACCACGCTGCTGGTCAGACGTGTTGAATTAGGGTTTTGTTTCGAAATTCACTTCCCTTGCCAATGCAACATCTACATGTTATATATCGTTTTTGTATCCTTAGTCGTCTCTTACGATCACTCACGTTTAGGATATGGGGTGGTAAACTGTATTTTTACTCCGTCACCATACGGATAATCGGATATCTCTTACTCAACAGTTTTAAATATCGCTAGTTCTAATCAATGGCGTTTGTATGGGATCGTTCCTCGTGCATATATTCCAACAGTCATAGCTATTCCCTTTAGTAGTCCAAGATATAGCTTAAATACTTTGTGATATTGGAGCGTAATAAAGTAACAAACAGACATCCATAGAAGCTAGTTTTTGAATAATATTAATGTGATTGTTATGTAAATGTGACTTTTATGACGAAAATGGTTTATTCCTCTTTTATAATATTCTATTGTTATATTGTATTGCTGTGTTATACAGTGAAAGTGCTGGTGTAGTGGATATATACTATGTGGGCTTTACGTGTGTTAATATGTTATGCTCTGTCATAATCCCCAAAGAAACTTTCGGAAAGTAGCTTTATAAAGTCGATGCTTGGATTTATTGACAGGCAATGACTCCAAACATTAACTTGACAAATATATTCAATCGATAGTGGTAACAATAGCCTCTTATTAATAGCTAATAAGAAGCTATTGTTGCCATTATCGATTGAATATATTATATTTATGAACACTAAAAAGAAGACGCTTATTCTTCCACATGGTATACAAGCATTATCTACAATTAATTCAAAATAAATAATAAATAGTTAAGCGTGATGTGCGTTATTATAATGCATATTAGCACTGGAGTAATATTTTTCGCCATTCTTAAAAAATCCGAAATATACAGGTATTTCTGATTTTTGTCTAAAATCTAATCGAATTAATGTCTAATGATTTAATTGAGATAGAAACTTAAATATACCATTCTTATGCGATTCTATAAGCGACATGAACTCTCATAATTGTTTAATGTGTGTCTATATGACTTACCGTCATCACTAGTAACCCCATCGACTTCAGCAAGGAGTTGGCTGACGACTCGGTCACTGGCACCTCCAGAATCTCCAGCAGCCCCTCGGCGAGGCGCTAACGCATCTAACTCGTCCAGAAATACTATGCATGGAGACGATGCACGGGCTGCTTCGAAAACTAGAATAAAAATAACAATTTGAAATAAAAGTGTTTTACGGGTTTTATCACGTTTTTTTTTAATTTTTACTTTAGCGAAATCAAACACATACGAGAAAAAATCCTGTAAAACAATTTTATTTCAAACGTGTAATAACTAATATACTAATTTAAAGAATGTTTTTTTTTAGAATTTTTACAGCACAGCGTCTGTTGGTTCAGATATATTAAATATATATAAATTCATTATAGAGAATGTATTAATTGATATGCACTATGAACAGTAATATTCGCAGTACCCAGGCACAAGGCGAAGATGCTGGAGGTGTAGAAAAATTACCAACTATGAACGCAAATAATGTTTCATGTTTCAGTGAAACAAACAGACGAGGCCAGACCGTAGCCGGTTAAAAAAAACGTTTGTTCCATGAAATTATATAAGTAAAGGAAGTAAATGCAATTTCCCTGGGTCCCTAAGTGTATTCTGTACTCTTGCTTGGTAACCATAGCTAAATAACAATGTCACCAATGTATTTCATCATCATCTCAGCTCATATATGTCCCACTGTTTGCCTCGAGTTTCCTCCACACTAGAAGGGAAATTGAGGTACTACACACACTGGTCAGACGTGTTGGTATAGGGTTTTATTCGAGTTTTCCTTGCCTTGATGTTATATGCATATTTTATCCCTTAGTCGTCTTTTACGATCACCCACGCGTAAGATGAATAATTATAATGATTATTATAATGAAGATGGTTAATTGTACTCTTACTCCGTCATTAAGAGAGCATTATTATTATTATACATTTAATAGGTGAAGAAGTCTCGGGGTGTTTGATCAGCCTTCAGAATGAATAAAATAAGGTCTAAAGAAATCTCTTCTTATCCTCTAAGGCCTAAAGAAATCTCTTCTTCATCTCTTCTATTCTTCTAAATCTCTTCTTATCTTAAGGGACGTCAGCAGTGTGTTCGCATTGGAGACAGTTCCTCGAATTGGTGCTACGTCCAAGCTGGCGTCCCCCAAGGCGGTATTCTCTCTCCTTTGTTATTCTCCATATTTATCAACTTCATTACATATAACCTTCAGTGTTCGTATCATCTTTATGCCGACAACATGCAGCTATACTGTCAAGCTAACGTAGTAAACATATCGTCAGCAATTGCCAAGATGAATAGGGATTTGGAAAATGTAAAAAGTTGGTGTGACCAGTTCGGTTTGACTATAAACCCAGCCAAGTGTCAAGCGATAATTGTGGGTAGCCAGCGTATGATAAACCGAGTAGATGTCCAATCTCTCCCTTTACTATCTTACAACGGTTCTGTTGTACCTCTATCCTCCTGTGTCAAAGACCTTGGCGTGTTGTTCTTGCAATTGTTTTTTGCTCACACTTCGCATATTGCCAACCAATATCAATAATATACTACCAGGCTCAAAATTATAATCAAATATTTTGTCCATTATATTTTGGTATGACAAACCCGGCAAGCAGTAATTAACAATTGAATGCCCTTTTTCTGACAGCAGAACACCCATATTTTTGCCAATCTCATCACTAAACATAACAATTTTATTTTTATCACTTACATTAACGTTAGTTGTAGGTCTAGATATACCAACATCAATAGAGAGTCCGTCTACATCTCTTGAATGAATTAGCTGAATCATCATGACCTATATAATTTAACGTAATTATGTATATGTAGTATATATATTGTATATCTATATTATATACATGCGTATATATGTATTTTTGATTTGTAGTATATATCTTGTATGTATCTATCTTTGTTTGTAAAGTGTATTATTATAAGTTTGTAGTAAATAATGTACAAACGCTCTTTCGTTTATTGTCTAGCATTAAGTTAATACCTTTTTTTTTTTTATTGGTGGGCTATGGGTGCGTCTCGCCCCGCTGAATCGGTCCGGGGTGACGGAAAGGCGGCGCGTGACCCCATAGACCCACCGTAAAACCTCTCTTCGCCGTGCGAGCGGACCACCGGTACTCGATTTTAACTTCGGTGGCCAGCATTAAGTTAATACCTTGGAACATGCCCTACCTTCTACCATTTCTGCTTCACCTTTGGTTGACTGGTAGAGAATGCCTGCGGCATTAAGTCCGCCATTGTACTTGTTGCATGAAGTTTAATGTTTAAAATAAAAAATTAAGGTGGAGACATTCTTACACAAACACAAGACGTGTTAAACCGATGGAGTAAATATTTTGGCGATATGTATGCGGATACTCGGGTTGGCGCCGGTGTTGCATGTGGTCTGGTAGATCAACACTCAGCACCGGCGTCCTCCGATGGCATCAGTATGGATGAAGTTCAATGGCCGATAAGAAGTTTGAAAAGTGGTAAGGCAGCGGGCATTGATATGGTGTCTGCTGAGATGATCAAGCTTGGCGGCTCCTGTGTCTGGCAGGCGTTCTTGTTCCTCCTTAATTTATGTTGGAGCTCGGGAATGGTTCCCAGGGACTGGAATAGCACAGTCATCGTGCCTTTGTTTAAAAACAAAAGTTGACGTTATGACTGCGCAAATTACAGAGCCATAAGCTTGACCAGTTTGGCAGCAAAACTGTACGGTAAAATTATTGAAAGGGGAAGGAGGATGATGTCCGATGGTTTACCGTGTGAGGCACAAGGAGGTTTCAGGAGTGGAAGGGGATGCATGGATCAAGTGTTCTCTCTGCGCAACATTGTGGAGAAGCAACTGGCTCTAGGTCAGAGGGTTTTCTGCAGTTTTGTGGATCTGGAGAGAGCATTTGACACGTTTGTACGAAAGGAAGTTTGGGACATTTTACCGGAGTATGGTATTAACGGTAAACTGCTGCAAGCTGTGCAGTCCAGTTATATGGGCTGTAGAGCTTGTGTGCGGCTGGATGATGGAATGTCGCTTTGGTTTGACGTTAATATCGGCGTTAAACAGGGGTGCATTCTATCAGCCAGGCCGTTTATCATATATCTGGATGTCTCCAAAGGTTAAACGATATGAAAGTGGGAGTCCAGATGGGCGACTCAGTAGTGATGCAGTCCTGCTGGCGCAGTCAGCGACTGACCTACAAACCCTAGTCGACACAATGACAGAAGATTGTAAGAAAATGGGTCTACGCGTGAATGTGAGGAAAACCAAAATAATGGTTTTCGAAAGAGATGAAGCCAGAATAAATGTAAGAGTAACAATAGGTAATGATGTACTAGAGCAAGTGGATGAATTTGTATATCTTAGATTGTAGATTTAGCCGAGATGGAAGGTACACCACTGATATAGAGCAAAGAGTGAATGCGGGAAATAGAGTGAATGGAGCGTTGGGGCAACTTTTCGGTAGTCACCACCTCAGCCAGAAGGCACGTGTAGCAATACATAACGCTGTGCTTGTCCCAACATTACTATTTGGAAGCGAGAGTTGGGTATGCAGAAAAGAGCATGAAAGTAAAATTAATGCGGCTGAAATGCGATCTCTACGGAAAATCTGTGGAGTTAGGCTGACCGATCGCATTCGTAACGACGACGTAAGAGAGCGAGTAGGTATGAAAGAGAGTATTGGTGTAAAGATGCGAAAGGGAATGCTCCGATGGTTGGGACATGTAGAAAGAATGCCAAGTGAACGTCTGGTTAGGAAGATGTACAATGCGAAAGTGGAAGGATGTAGGTACCAGGGTAGACCGAGACTAACTTACCTAGACCATATTGGTCACGTACTGAAAGAAGGTGGAGTCAAGAGTCTCCGAAACCGGCGAGTGTGTATGAAGAGAATTATGAATGTTGAGGAAGCGAGTGAAGTATGCAAGGATAGAGTTCTCTGGGAGTCTGTTCTCTCTGCCTACCCTGCAAGGGATATGGCGTGATCATATGTATGTATGTGTTGAATGTGTGTATTATACATTTTAGATGCAATTTCTATTATATATAAAGTACATACCTTTTCTGACATTTTCCTCAGATTGTCCAATGTACATATTTAGCAACTCTGGACCCTTGACGCTCAGAAAACTCACATTCAATTCTGTACTAACAGCTTTGGCTACTAACGTTTTACCGCAACCTGGCGGGCCGTATAGCAGTATACCTACAACATATATACCTGTTTTATCATACAAAAGGAGACACGAGGTCACTATCAGGGAATCTTTCTTCCCACACAGAGGTTGCATTATCAAGTGACAAGCCTCAACTCATCAGCATGGAGGTAATTTTTCTTATAGGCTTGTTTGGCTACTACCCGCTCGATTTTTTGCCTGCGATGACCTGCTCCATAGGTTACACTACCGGTACTTCGTTAGACAAATTTAGTGTTCGTTTCTTCATTCTAAATTTTATCTCGCAAAGAATATTTATAAAACGCACAGTGAGAAGTTTATGATGTGACCAATATTTAGTGTAATGTCATGCTCTGCCAAAATCACCAAAGAAACTTTCAGAAAGTATGCTTGGACTTTGTGTATGTGAACAATATTTAGTTATTATATTATTATTTTGGGAGACCGAGACTAACCTACCTAGACCAGATCGGTCATGTACTGAAGGAAGGTGGAGTCAAGAGTCTCCGAAACCGGCGAGCGTGTATGAAGAGAATTATGAATGTTGAGGAAGCGAGTGAAGTATGCAAAGATAGAGTTCGCTGGCACTCTGTTCTCTATGCCTACCATGCAAGGGATATGGCGTGATGATATGTATGTATGTACCAATATTTAGTGTTATTTATACCGGTCATAAATAAAGCCGTAAATAGAGCGTTTTCGAGACACGGTGCAAAAATTACCAATTTATGATACTGAATCATAGCGGGCCCAATGGAAAAGTTGTAACATTAAAAACCCCCACTGAGCGCATAAAAGGCTAGTTATAGTTCTGGTCACTAACCTGATCTCTTTAAATTAGAGTTTTTAAATAAATGTGGATATTTGATTGGAAATTCTATTGTTTTCAACAGCTCTTTTTTCAGTTTATCCAGTCCACCAATATCTTCCCAGTATACTTTTGGAATCTTAGGTGCATCTAGGTGTTGACTTTGGAGGCTGCGGATTGATTCTGAAAAATATTTATGCTTTTGCAATACGCCTTAGGATAAAGTATGTAAAGGTATGTTTATTTGAGTTTATTTCTTGTTATTTATCATAATACCTACTAATATACGATGAAATTGGAATCAGCTGTTTTTACAGTTGATTATTATTTATTATGCATATATACAGGGTGGAAGTGGACCGCTCCCGAAAACAAAGATAGGTGACCCTACTAGTCCTACTTGTAATGATAGGCTAGAAAAAAAAATCGATTAGGATGAAACATTTTTATTTTTTCACAAATATTTGTATGTTTTTTTCACATTCCATCGTATTAGGACAGTGCCATGTAACGATAATTCGATAAAAAATACGTAACTATACTCAGATGACAAAAGACGCAATCTATTCAAAACTCACGATCATATGTTCAAGAGTTCAACGATCTCGCGTGGTGAAAAATTTTCTTTTTTATCCGAATCGGTTTCTTTTCTAGCCTATCATTACAAGTAGGACTAGTAGGGTCACCTGTCTTTGTTTTCGGGAGCGGTCCACTTCCACCCCGTATTGTAGCTTAGAAACTGGCGTGTGGTTAAGCAGAATCGATAGAGTGAGTCATGCGTGCAATTCCCACTGAGAGATTATGGGATCGACACCCGGGTCGGATAAGAAACGAAGAATGCCAATGAATTTTATATTAGAATATTGAGAATATTCTAATATAAAATTCATTGGCATTGGCATGGTTTTAAGGAAAATATTGTACAAGAACTAAGAGATGTTTTCGTTATCATATTTATTAAATTATTATTAACAACTTGGATATATTATCATTTTCCTATGTCTATCCATTTCGCTATTCACTGTTGGACATAAGCCTTCTCCATAGAACGACACAGCGCGATTATGGACAATCTTCCACCAATAAATACTGCAATTTTAACAAAGTTGTCAGTACCTCTGGTGCGTTAACGTCCCACCCTGTCGTTAAATATAAAGTCATCACTCAAGACCCTTTCTTTTACAGCAGCCGTCGAATCATCGAGCTATGTACATAATTAGCTCATTTCACTAACATTGTAGTTCGACGAGATTACTAATTGAATACACTTCAGCATCATCTCATCATCTCAGACCACATATGTCCCAGGAAAGGCAGAGAGGGAAATTGACTTACTATAACGCGCTGGTCTAACGTATTAGTATAGGGTTTTATTTCGAGTTTTCTTTTGCTGTGTATACACTTACCAAGAGCTGAATTAAAATCTTCTTCTTGCACCAAATGTAAGTCAGGATCTGGCGGTAATTGATTATAACTATTATGTTGCTTCAAATAAGATTCTCTTATAGCAAAATGTATTAAAGTATCCAAATCACCGTACAAAAATGTCTCAGTTTTTGCAGCAACTCTTTGCAAAATATCTTGTGTTGATTTACTAAGACATACAGTATTATTATCCACATTTATTTGATTTAAATTTAATTCTTCTTTATCTATTTTTAATTGCATGACTATAGAAAACCATTCTAGCATTTCATATCTCTGTTGAGCTTTCAATCTAGGCATATTAAATTTGTCTAAAAACATTCTCAGCACATTCGGTTTCAAGTCTTGTCTTTCAGTTATAGCAATAAATATAATGGTATGTTTCGTGTAGTTCTGATATAAATCTGTGATTGAATTCATGAAATATTCTAAAACTCTGCAGTCTTCATTGTTTTCGGGGTCTACAGCAAATACCTGGTGTTAATTTTATTTTTTGTTAAGCTTAGCTCAAATCGAAAATCAAATTGAAAAATGAATTAACAACATTATCATCAGCCTATCAACGTCGCTGTTAGGCATAGGCATACCACTGGGTGGCATAGTGGCATGCCATTAGCTCTACGCTTTTACATGAATTAATGATTCATTTGGTGTCATAATTTGCAAAGGAAATTATTGCTGGTTGTTACGCTAGTGATATCTTAGCCTCTTTCGATTATTACGACTTCTTACGTAACAGATGGTGACATATATTCTCTCCCAAAGCTAGACGGAGGTATATAATGCAATAATATCAATTAAAAATCCTATAATCAGGTTTTTAAAAATCCTAGACGCAAGGGATTTGCATTTATTTTATACTAAACTAAATTTTGACGAAAAGGGAAGCTATGGTTATGTACTTCTTTTGTTTCGACATACTCACAACACAATGTCGCCATCAGTTGATCGTGAAGAACAGGGAATAAGCTTTCTCTTTATACTGAGAGAGGCAATCGCCAAAACAGCCTACAAACGTGGCGGTTATGGAATAATATCTATTATGGAGACCTGTATCCAACAGCAGACTACAATAGAATGGATGGATGGATGAATACTTACTTCAAAATTATCCAATAGTACAAGTACAGGTGCTGCTGCTTTAGCTTTTTGTATTGTTGCATTAATCTTGCTCTCAGTTTGTTTTGCAGTAGAACTTTGTAAGGCATTGCAATCAATTGGAAGATAATTCAATCCTGGCAATAAATGTAAACTTTTTTATACAATATGTTAAATTTTACGAAAAAAATCATGATCTTAGTTACTATTATTATGTTACTAATTAATTAAATTTTATTTTTCTTCCTAAAAATATTTACTTAAGAACCACATTGTTGTCAGCTTTCTGCCTACAGTCACGAGCCAGTCTGTCCGGGGTAGTACTACACTCTCCCAGAATATCGACGGCTGAGCAATGGCAATATGCAGTTGTGCTTCATTCGGTCAGCAAGAGAGCCGGCAGTCCAACTTTCTGGTTGGGTTTGGGGTTTTCATTGATAGGCAGACTACTTGTACCCCTGGCATTGCAAAGGTCCATGGGCGGCAGTAACACTTAACATCAAGTGAGCTGCTTGCTCGTTTGCCACCATAAACAAAGAAATTAGTAGAATATAAAGCTTTAGATTTTAAAAATTAGAACACATGCTAACATTTTATATCAATAAGGAGAATGTTCATTAATTGATATATATATATATATATATATATATATATATATATATATATATATGGGTGATTCTACGATCTTATCGTATCGTATCGGTTTCAAGTACATAGAGGATACGGCCAAGGAGAAAAGTTAGAGTTTTTTCTTGAAACCCTTATATTATGATTTTTGACATGTTTATTTACCTTTTCACAGAAGGGCAAGTCACTTTATACATATTTTATTACTTTTTTGAAGACCAGGGTAAATACATCGGACAGGGGAGAGACATCAGGACCAGGGTAGATACTGATTTCACCAGGGGAGAGCATCTGACACAATAATACACTTGATAAAATCATTAAAATGAATTAAATCAACTTTTATTAAACATTGTTCTTAACATATAATCAAACTATTATATTAATCATTAATGAGACTATCATGTCTTTTTTTCTAAAACAAGAGTGTTTCACTTACAAAAATACACATGTAAATTATTTTGCCATTGTACCTTCAACGATTATAAAATATTCTTTTATTAATACTAATAAAGCTCTTCTTAAGTGTTAATCAGACTTGAATAATCAGGTTAATTATCATATTGCCTATACCTATGCGGTTCTGTCACATTCTGTATACGGTTCAAATGAAAGATAGAAAGTAAATGAAAAATAACATAAATAATTAAAGGTTACTCTCTTGCTTACATGATCAAATAATAAAATTAAAATAACATTAAAAAATTAAAGGCACTCTCTTGCTTACATGAACAAATAATAAAATTAAAATAACATTAAAAAATTAAAGGCTCTCTCTTGCCTACATGAACAAAAAATAAAATCAAAATAATATAAAAAATTAAAAGGCACTTTTTTTTTATATAATACCCGATTACGAAACGAAAAATGATGTCACAAGCGGGATCATTTTTCGCTTCGTAATCGGGTTTTATAAATAATTAAGCATATTAAATGCTAAATTTCAGTAATTTAAAAGGCACTTTCTTACCTACATGAATATAAAATATAATTATAATAAAATGCTTAAGCTTTCTCAAACACATTCACCGACTTTTTAAAGGAGTAAAACATCCTCTGCCCTTTCAAAATAAGATTTGGCATAGAGAGTGTCTGGACAACCTGATCTTCTGAGTTGAATTTCATTCAACTCAGAAGTCAACTATCTTGACCATCAACTTTAAATAACTTTCCTAATTTTGTCCCCTATTTTACAGAAAACTACCTGTATCTCGCCATCCTCTTCTAAGCCCGTACACATAGCTACGTAAAGGTACTCTGTTGTTTTTGATGCTAGTTTGATTAAAGTCGCCATTCTCGAATGTTTTTCTCGATGTCGTCGGTTGTTCTTCATTCTTTGTCTGGTGTTTGCCACACGTTTTGGTTTTGGTGTATTAATTTGTTCATGTTCTACTTTGCTGTTAGGTGTAAGTTTTTCAGGCTTTTTTAGTCTTTGTAACCTTTTTCTGTAACACGCTAATAAAAAAACATGAGACTATAAATAAACTAAAGACTAATCTTTAGTTTATTTATAGTCTCATCTTTTTAGGGTTCCGTACCTCAAAAGGAAAAAAACAGAACCCTTATAGGATCACTTTGTTATCCATCCGTCCGTCTGTCTGTCTGTCTGTCAAGAACTTTTTTTTTATTAATTAAATATCTTAGTCTTCTAGCTCGATCTGATTTAACTTTAGCTGTAACTCTTCTACGGAAATTACTTTGCGGCATATGATGATCAACATCTGAAATTGATGGTGTTGTCGGAACATTAATTATATTTTGAAGAGTAAGTCGTTGCCTACGTTCTCTTGCTTTTTTTTTTCATATCCTTTTCGCCTTACGATGCTCTCTAGGAGTCATTTGTTCGACAGTTTTGATTATTCCTTCCTCTTTCTTTTTGCAATTCATACTTTTCAGGATCTTTTTTAATCTTTTGATATCGTAGCCTCTGCTTCACGTTTCTTATGTAATGTTTCTTCAGGTGTTAACTTTTTCCTTGGTGTCATAATCTGTAATAATGACCGTAATATAATAACAATATTTTTTTATCATAAAATTTTCAGTTGCCATAATTATTTAAGTCATTTAAAACTGACATTGAAAGAAGTTAGTTAAATCTGCGTTTGTTATATCCATCTTATGGTGAATATTATCTCCCCTGGTCAGTGACTCTCTCCCCTGGAAGTTATCTTGACAGGGGAAATACTTCGGGGGAGAGACGTTTTCATGACAAATTCGATTATTTTAACTGAATAAATTCTTTTTGGATTAATGGTATATCTCATTTCAATTATTACTGTATTGAGGGCAGTAAATGCAAATACATTAAATGAATATTATAAGTTTTAGGACTTACCAGTGGAGAGACACAATCACCTTGCGAAACCACTACACAACACGGTCGCGTCGCAACAACTAGAAAATGGCGGCGCTTAAACGGCTCGCGCGAAATTTACACCGTTAGACATTGATGTATTAAAAAACCCAAGATACACATTCAGCGACTCAAAACCGTCCGCATAAAAAGAGCGCATTATTTAAAATTATGCGCTCTTTTGAAATAGTCTTGCGTCGCTCGCGTCTGTTTGCGCTCGTTAAAAATGCCCAAGTGTTCGATGAGAAATTGTAAAAATATTACGTCAAAACGGTTAAAAAAGGATGGGATATCGTATTTTCGGTGAGTAAAAGAGTTTGTTGATTTGTTTTTGTTGTTTTTATGACTAAATACAGGACGTAATATCTGATTTTGATTTAATTTGTTTAAAAACTTCACTCACGGTCCAAATATAATACGACAAATTTCAATGGCCGCTTTTTCAGTGTAAGAACGACTACTACACGGCCTTTTATTTTAGTCGCATAATCCAAACGACCCTGTTCTTATTTAATAGAGTCGATTTTTTTTATTGTATTTAATTTTTTAATTAATAAGTTTATTCACTTGAACTTTTTTGTATTTAGTTTTTAATAAGTATTTATACGTTAGAAAATATATTAGAATAATTATATTGTTCTTAATCGAATACATACATTATAATAATTATATTGTTCTTAATAGAATACGGGTGACTATTGAACAAGACGAGTTGTTTTATTTGCATATTTTATTTCTGCTTTATATATAAACCAAACTAAAAAGTAGAAAATAACTTTTTTAATAATTCATGTTAAGGCAGAGCGATAAATAAGAGAAATTATTTTAATGTAAAAATCGCTACTCCTAGTATCTAGTCATATGAGGCAAGTGTGCGGTATGGTAAGTATGCAAATCCATTTATATCAGTCCAAAGCGCACCAGGCACCCCTCGCTTTTTTACATTAAAATAATTTCTCTTATTTATCGCTCTGCCTTAACATGAATTATTAAAAAGTTATTTTCTACTTTTTAGTTTGGTTTATATATAAAAGCTTGTTTTTTTAGTTTTTTAAACTATTATTTATTAGTAACCATGTCAGTGCAAATATTTATAACGTATAAAAAATGCTGAACAGTTTTGATAGTTTTTGTAAAATTGTAAATTGCCACAATAATAATTATAAATTAAATGTTTTAATAATAACAAATTATAACAACATACATTTTATATATAGTATCATTCTCTTTTTGTACTGGCAATGAATTTGTATTAATTTTGTATTTAAAATGTGAGTCAAAATTTAATATCTTATAGGGTAGATATAAATTTCTGTAATAACAATGACATATTGGACGTAAGACACATTAGTCCTCCCGTGACCATGATCACTGTAAAATGTTCGAAACGTCGGGAAATTAAAAATCAAATACAAACGCGAGCGAGTAGTTATGAAAGAGAGTATTGGTGTAAAGATGCGAAAGGGAATGTTCCGATGGTTCGGACATGTGGAAAGAATGCCGAACGAACGCCTGGTTAAGAAGATATACCTACAATGCGAAAGTGGAAGGATGTAGGTACCGAGGGAGACCGAGACTAACCTACCTAGACCAGATCGGTCATGTACTGAAGGAAGGTGGAGTCAAGAGTCTCCGAAACCGGCGAGCGTGTATGAAGAGAATTATGAATGTTGAGGAAGCGAGTGAAGTATGCAGAGATAGAGTTCTCTGGCACTCTGTTCTCTCTGCCTACCCTGCAAGGGATATGGCGTGATGATATGTATGTATGTGTGTGTAAATACAAACGCGATAGAATCCGTAAAAGTGGATTATTTCAAATTTAAATAAATGATTTTACGAGTTAATATTTGTTTCATTGATGTACACATGTCCTTCCTGCCCAAAAACATATTTACGCTCAGGTAAAAGTATAATTATGGGTTTAGAACACAATTTAACTAACTCTTAAAATACTAACTCAATGTCATATAATAAAAAAAATATACAAATATTCGTCTTCACTCCATGTCCTGTCCTGCCGGCTAACTTCGGTCGTAAAAAAATGATAGATTATTGAACACTGCTTTGTAATAACAACTTTAATAAATGCGCGTAAGATTGAATTTGCAAAAAATATGTTTATAGCAAAACTATAACTACGTAGGTATAGCCATTGAGTGTTTGGTGACAGTTTGGAGTGCTACTTTTGTTTGAAACTGTGCATCTTGGGTTTTTATATATCAATGCCGTTAGACGATCTTAAGCGCTACTTCCAATATGGCTGTCCTTGAATTTATGTTTATATTAGCGGAACGAAATTTGGCAGGGTAGATACACAAAAAAAGCGGGACAAAAGTTAATTTTAAAAATTATTTGAAATTAACAAAAATATTTTATTTTTTATTTAATAATGTTTTAAGAGATGGATGTGTGATGTTAAAAGAATGGATAAAATAAGGAATGAACATATAAGAGGAAGTTTGAAAGTTGCGCCAGTGACGGAAAAATTAAGGAGTGAAAGATTGACATGGTATGGACATGTGATGAGACGGGATGAAAGTAATGTTGTGAGGAAAGCTTTAAGTATGAATGTTGAAGGCTTAAGGGGTAAGGGAAGACCGAAGAAAAGATGGATGAAATGCGTGAAACATGACATGGATAGACAAGGAGTGACCACAGAGATGATGTCTGATAGAGTTGTATGAAAGGAGAAGACATATTGCGTCGACCCCAAATAAATTGGGATAAGAGCAGGTTGATGATGATGATGATGATTTAATAATGTTTAAGTATAATTACTTAAATTCCGTTTAAAAATACTTTAGTTAAACCACTGATACAAAAAACATGTATTGTTTGAAAGTTAAATTGAAACCACCAAGGGGGCCAGGGTAGATACTCTTGTAGGCTTTGTAAGGAATTTCAGAAATATGTGTTTTAATTAGTCATTCAATCGTGATGTTATTTAATAAAGTATATTATGATGATGTGATTCATTGTAAGAAATAGCAAAATTTAGAATAAAAAAACTGTTATAAACGGATTGCCGCACAAGTTACCTCTTATCGTAGAATCACCCATATATAAAATAAATTAAAAACAAAGTAGTGGGCAATAAATATATGCACATGAACCATTAAAAAGAGACAATAGACTAATTTCGGCTTCTCAAGCATTGCAACTTTAATAATTAGACAGATATATAATATCCAATTATCTCACCTTCAGCACATACAATGTCACATTGTTAGACATGGACATTCTAAATAATGGAAGCACAATTAACTTACTATTAATATATACCATGCAAGTCAGCCCGGTTGGCACTGAGTAAATATAACTCATTTATTATGTATCAGCTCTATAACCACTCAAGGGTCCGCGGTTACTGTAGTCACCATAAAAATTATCGCCTTACCTGTCCATGGGGACTACAGTCACCGAACGAAATCGTCCACTTTAAACGCGTACAGTGTTACATCCAGTCGTTAAAAGTTTAATAGAAAACTACTAGATGGCAGTGTATTAAATTTACCATCCATAAGTGAATATTATCGGTACTATCGAAACATAGGATTTAGAAAAAAAAAGTGAACGTGACAGTTCGCCATTCTTCGATTCTTATAATTTATTGTGTTACAAAAATGAACATTTATATTGCGATTCTGGTGTCATTTTAAAGGGTATATCATGTACTTTATTGTATAAAATAAATTGTTCACACTAACTTTCATATATTCTTGTAAAACTCGAAATAAAAAGAATTTTTTTTCTTGCATATCCCTAATTTAGGAAATTTGTTTAAAACTAAATTAAATTCTAGATATTTTCAACTTTTCGGGAATATTTTTTAATTGAGTGTAGTAGTTTCTCAGTAGTATTCGTTTTTGTAGAGAAGGACTCGCGCGATTCAAAATAATTAAGTGGCATTTGTTGCGCGGACAGGTGAAGCGAGTGTCGCTTGGCGGGGTGGACGCTTGAGTGGATAAGGGCAGTTACATATTGTTAATTTTATATGAAATTGATCTAATAAATTACCACCATATCAAAATGCAGCCTAAAGCTGAGCAATCTTGGTTATTTTAAATAATTTCTATAAATAAAACGGTATACAATATGTTTAGTAAGTATTGGCTTCAGTATGATTCTATTCAAATCCAAGATTTTTGCTAGTAAATATTTTGCAAAAATTATGCTGGATCAGATGTCACAATTTAGTCAATTATGAGTTAACTACTATGGTTCTACTTCAATTTGCCTCTTTTTGCAGTGATGTTGTCTGCTTATATTCTTTAGACATATTTTCCGACACCTGTGGGAGAAGGGTTGCTAAATTGTATTTTTACTCCATCACCACACAAAAAATAATTTATCACAAAAATTATTTATATTTCATTAAATGACTAGTATTTAATAACCATACATAATTAAAATTCAAGGAAGATTTATAATTTGACAGAACTACATACCATTGCATTTGGCTAATATTTTTACAAGTAAATGTCTTCCAGATCCTATTGGTCCTGTGAGAAGCAGCATTGGAATAATAGGGCTGGCCATGGATAATGATAGTTCATCTGTAATATTTTTTTTCAAATTATCTACCATATGATAACTCAAGAAAAAAAAATACTATAAAATATACTTTACTCATTTCTCCAGACAAAAATGGATGGATTGTTTCTTGAATTTGATCAAACTTGTGTTTCAATCCTGTTGGACACAAATTTGCTATCCTAAAGGTATTGTTTTGCGATAATTGAAAATATTCATCCTTTGGTTTAATACTATGTACATTTTCTCCTAAAGTTAGTTGAGTAACACCTTTAATTATAAAAAAGGCTGACACTACATTATCTTTGTATTTTTTATTAACATCACTAAAAACCTTTGTACATTTGAAATATATTTTTTTCGTTGATTCTACTAAGTCCAAATATTTATAATGATACTTCGCAGTTACTTCTGGTATTAGATCTATACTGAATATATCATTTATGCTTACTAACTTTGGTGTTTCAAAGTGATTGTTCAAAAGCTCTTTAATAAAGTCATTTGCTAGGTCATAATCATTTACAATCAAACTAACTTCTGCTGTTGCCGCTATCTTTGGTGAACTATCTAAGTTAGGCATAGGGTGGAAGGTCACAGACAAATCTTTTCTAAAATTTAAGCCGAAACACGATACAATATTGTATAATTCATTTTCATTTGTGAATGCAATATTCTCTGATACATTGTTAGACCCAATTACAGGTACTACTCTCATATTATCAATACTATTTATTGCCTCATCTGTCCAAAGCTTTTTGTGTAATTCCGATGTCATAAAATGAAGATTAAATTTATTAACTTCTTTGTGACTAGTTTTTTCTCTATGCCTTCTTTTTTCTTCCGCTGTTATTTTCAAAGCCAACCAAAGTACTCCATTGTCTATATAAAACAAATTTTCACTTGCTAGTTGTACAAATTGCTCTTTCGATATTATTAAGCATTTGTTTATAAGAACATTTAAATTTTCGTCCAATTTCCCTTGGGCAATTAATTTTAATAAATGTGAGGGAATTGATCTCACTTTAAATGCATCCATGTTTGATGTACCAGTAATTCTCCTTTGATACCAAATCCTATACCTTATCGCGAGAAAAACAAGAAAAGTGTAGTAATTGTACTTTGGATAGACTACTTTTATACAAAACTTTATCACCCATAGTTTTCTTAATATTTGCTCATTCATATTAATGTGTAGGCTTTTCTATTGTATTACTGTTAAAACAAATAAAAAAGATAATAAAAACATGGAAAATTCTTGTCATTTAATTAAACAATGATTTTTAATTTTCGCACAGAACTTGTAAATATAGACAGAAACGAAAATTGTCGTTGTCAAGTTGACAATTTGACATACGTCAAGTTTCTTTTTTTTTTTTTTTTAATTTATTAACGACTATGGATACAAGTCCTTTAAGCCCTTCGTCAAGTTTCTTCTTCTCAGTGTTTCCACTATCAGATTTTAGTTTTACCCTAGATTTTTCTAATAAATGCCCTAAATACCTTAGTTATTCTCTGAAAATCCTTGATTTAGGGCGCAAAGTTTAAATGAGCTCAAAATAAAGCAAAAGTTGATGGTTTGAATATTTATTTTAATTTTCATCTATTAATGAGAGGTAGTACATAATTAATCATAAGAAGAATTAATTTTAATCTGTGAAAGAAGTAGATGGTGAACAATGTGATGCTGAAGCTAAAGCACTAAGTTTTTGAGCTGCATTCAATATTTGTCGTTAGGTTCTAAAATCAAGCTTGTCATACCTAGTTTGGTATGCAACAAATCGTTGAGGGTTTCATTGTGAAGCCTGTTTCTTTTATAAGTTTTACATTTCTTTTAGTACACTGAGTATTCTTCCTACCTCAGTATTCGAAGATGGCAGTGCTAATAGAAGTGAAATCACAACTTCAAGGTTTTGGTATTTGTAAGTTCCAAAATTATATTTCAAGCTCAACACTTTATTCCAATATACTTCCGTTAGTAGTTTTGTGACCTCTTCTTCACTTTTTACCTTGAAATAATTCGCTTCAATAAGGGTTTGTTGACGCCATTTATTTTCCGCTTTTTGTATATTACATTTATTACTTAAAAAACTGAAATGGCTGAACACAGGATGTGTTATAGAACGATTTTCCAACTGTCGTACAATTTGTGGATCTACATATTTTATAAAATAGAAAACATTTTCAAAGTCAAATCTGAATTCATCATCATTTCAACGTATCGCCGCCCAGCGATTTTCACCAGGTCATTTTACCTCAAATTACCCTAAATCCCTAAAAATATTAAATGGCCCTAAGCCATATTTTAAATTAGCAGTTTCGCCCTGAAATAGGGCGAAATCCCTAAAAGTGGAAACACTGCTTCTTCTTCTTATTTTTATGCATTGGCAATCAGCTACTTATATGAGCCATTGTTGCCAGTGTCGAGTTATAATTATCTTCAAGTTTTTAGTGTCTTCAGATTAGTCATGTCCGTCAGTAAGTCAAATTGTCGCCATCAACGGTGCTATGGCCACACTGTTAATGGTATCTTGTGAGAATTTTGATGAAAAACGAAAACGTTGTAAAGCACTTTTATATGATATTCACTACATCTCAGCAGTTCCGTCACATCACATTACATAAAATGCCATCAAAATTATCTAATATAACACGTTAAAACACTAAGATATCGAATATAATACAAGAGCACCACATGACGTTTTAGATTCCCGCCAAAAACTCCGTCAAGTTTCTTATAAAAATATAAGCATTTTTTTAGTTCGGTGAGAATGTTCGGTGATGCATAGGAAATGGAGCCCACACAACCAAACTTTATATTTTATTCTTCATATTTAGTAATGGATATATGTATATTTCAATCCCTAGATGCTGTGCCAAATTGTTTATATTCATAAGCATTAGTACAAATAAGTAATGATATATTAAAATGTATAATAGGAGTACTGAACTCCCATGCCAAATATCGAGCTTCGTTTCCACTCACATTTTGTTTATGATCCACAACTTACTATTCGATTTTTGATAGAAACGTAAAAGTAGTATGTGATAATGTTGTATTATATTTAATATCTTAGGGTGTCAGCGTGTTACATTGAATAATGTTATTAAATTAATGCAGTATCATTTCACAAAACTTAGTCTATATTTTAACATTTTCTTTGAATTATAAGTGTACATGTTTTGTCAGGAGCATGGAAGTGTCTCATGGTCCTCTCAAAATATATGCAATAGCCAAATTAGATATATGGCATTGAGTTATGGGATTCAGTAAAAATCTTACACGGTTCCAGAAAATCTTACATAGAGCATTCTTAATGATAATCAATGCACTTCCAGTTATATTAGAACCAGTGAATTACACAGACATGACTTTTCATGTTTTTCAACAGAGCAAAAGCATACGATGACCGCATAAAGTCTGACGTTTAATATATTGTTCGCTTAACGCTATTTCTAGAGAAATAACTCTAGCAGCAGCACTAAGCCAACCAAATAATGATAGAGGGCTAAAATGTCAACAGGTATGGATATGGGACTTTGTTCACTAACAAATAATGATAAGTTATATTTAAAAAGAGATCTTTTTCACTGGGGGCATGGTCATCTCCTGATAATAAACTTACACAACCAATCTGTTAAATGCTTGTTAAGACGATCACAAAATGTTCCAATAGAAAAGAAAAGCTACGCTAAACAGGTTTTGTCAACTACCTTTGTGCCTAAGTGGATCACTGAAGTACTGAAGGGATTGTATTAACTATTAGGGTGGCGCGAAGATTTAGTTGTAAGAGTTAATTTTTATTAAATTGTACGTACGTCATGTTTGTTTGTTGGATCATCCAGTTGATGAATATAATATAACATTTTACGGTCTGGGAAAGTAGTAGACTTATATACACCGCTACCGAATTTTATATAAGAAGTGGAGTACGTATTCATAAAGTGGGTACCTACGTACCTACTTCGTTAGTCACATTTATTATAATAATTTACTTTCTCTGTCATTTATCACATTACGTCATTTACACATGAAACAAATATTTAATACCTACTACTTATTTATAAGCTGGGAGCATAAATTAGTTTGATTTAATGTACTAAACCTTTACTATTTTGCTGTAAGCTATTACTTATAGTAAATTACTATTTTAAATACTAAAAACATAAATGATGATTTTAACATGGGCGTCGTTTAATAACATAAGAATGCTTATGATGGCTTGTATGCCAGTGGTAATTTTTTATTTGATATGGTTGGTAAATACTTCAGAAGGAATACGTAGTGAAGAAGGTACCTTATTAGATCTTGTATGTTGGCCTGATGGAAATGCAATACCAGTCATCATTGCATGTGGATCTATAATTGCTGTTGTTATAGAGGTACCTATATTTTTTCTTATATCTATATATATGTATATATATATATATATATATATATATATATATATATATATATATATATATATATATATATATATATATATATATGAAGTGGACCGCTCCCGAAAACAAAGACAGGTGACCCTACTAGTCCTACTTGTAATGATAGGTTAGAAAAAAAATCGATTCGGAAGAAAAAAATATTTTTTTTCCACAAAAAAAAAGAAGTTTTTTTCACATTCCATCGTATTAGGACAGTGCTATGTAACGATAATTCCATATAAAATACGTAACTATACTCAGATGACAAAAGACGCAATCTATTCAAAACTCACGATCATATATTCAAGAGTTCAACGACCTCGCGTGGTGAAAAAAAATTTTTTTTTTCGTCCGAATCGATTTTTTTCTAGCCTATCATTACAAGTAGGACTAGTAGGATTACCTGTCTTTATTTCGGGAGCGGTCCCCTTACACCCTGTATATGTATATACATATATATGTCTCACTATAGGGCACAGGGCTGCCCCTCAAAGGGAGGGTAACTACTCTGCCACGCTGAATTGACGGGTTGATGTGTTGATGTTTAGCGTGTTAAACGTTGGATATAACGTAGCTATGTAGTTCTGGTAAAGAGCACTGGCTGGATCCCGACTGTAGGATTTAGTGTCAGAGATGTTTGCTGGACAGCGGGTGTTTCTGACGCAGGCTCTCTCTTTCTCGTAGCGAGTACGCTGCTTAGCGGGGCGATGTTCGCCCGGTCGTCATTGCCCTTTGGACAATCCTGTAGGAAAAGTTTTGGTTCGGTGTTCGGACAGCGGAGTTCAACTGGGCGCCAGCAGGGGCAATCACTTTCTCGTGCGTCTTTCACAAGACATACTTGTCGAGTAAACAGCACATATACCTACATGTCTGTGAGTAGAGAGATGCATCTATATTACCCTCATTGCGATTGCATCGAGGATATGGCATTATATTGTTTATATATATATATTGAAATTATATTGTTGTTTTTAGTTGTATGGCCTATACCAATTATTCAAGGCAGGTCTACCGAAGAGGGAGTATGACGTTACTAATGGGCTTTTCTATTATGTATGGGCACTTATAATCATGATAATAATTTTTCTTGCAATTATGTTCTATTCTGGACTACAGTCAACTATAATTAGAGGTTCGGATGCTCATTTTTCTATCTTTATAATATGAATGCCATGTGTTGTCCGTGTGGTGACGGAGTACGAATGCAATTCCCTAATCTCTTTCTTACCTGTGGGTGTAGTAGAAGGTGACTAAAGATACAGTACGTAGATAAGATGCAAGAGAAGAAAAACTGGCAATTAAATGCTATACCAACTGACTAGCGTGGTGTTTTATCCGTGACACTGAACCCGGTCTTTAATAATTATTATTGGAGACTGCTCTATAAATCTATATGCAGAGATGCGATTTATTTGAAATACTTTTATTTAAAATGCAAATACAACATGCAAAATACCTATTTTGGATTTTGCATTTAAATGCCTTTTAGTAAAAAACATTTTGTATTTTATTTGAAAAACCTTTCGAGATGTATTTAGCATTTTTAATATTCATTTCAAAATGCAAAATACTTTGTGATTAAGTTTAGCCAACATTACCAGTCAAACAAAATGAAATGAACGAATGACGCTTGTAGTGCCGAATTTGACCGATAGAGGCACCTGCTAGCCATGCGCGCCTTTTTTAAATTTGATTTGATTACCTACTTTTATGATATTGAAGTGTTGTTGTTATCCCTACAATACTGAAACGGCTATGTACTGTACTACAACAAGATAAGAGTAAGGAAAAGTGAACCGAAATAAATGGCCACACAATTCACAAAATGGAGCCATGGCTCATTTTTCGTTAGTCTAGTTTTTACATTATTTTAAGTGAGTATTATTAATATTAATAACATAACAGAATTTATTAATATGCGTACTGATAAATATGACCAAAATGTCATGCATAAGGTGCCATGTTATTAGACGTTTTTGTTTGGCTCGGCATTGTGTCTCTATTTCTAATGCTAGGGCCGCACCTGTGTGTAAGTAGGTAATTTGTGGCGAAGCTTCGTACGTTTGGTACACTAGAAAATTATCGCGATAAAACTGTGGTCACATTAGCGACTTCGGTATTTTACACGAAGTATCGTGCAATAATTAAAGATGGCCGAAATCATTTTCATGCGTTTAACTAAGGATGACGAATTGCTTTACTATTACAGCTATATTATGCTAATAATTACATAATGATATTTTTTGATCCCTTCATAGATGCCGCTTCATAATGGTGTATAAATTCTAACACCATTTCATCAACCCACTCCATATTTATTGATTAACTGGAGATCCTCAAACGCGTCTAAACACAACGAAAATTTCCCCCGAAATGAAAAACGCTAGTCTGACCACAGAGCGCGATATATTAGCGCGCTAAAACCCTTTGACTTATCGTCACCCAAGCGATATTGCACACGAAGCCCGAATGTTCGCGACGATAGCCAATAATGACCGGTCACATCTGCGTGTATCGTCTCATTGCACGAAGATGCATAATGATAAATACCTAAAATAAATGAAAATTTCTGAGATTTGGTCAAAAGGTATTTTATTTTAAAAAAGTATTTTGAAAATACCTATTTTGCATTTAGCAATACAAAACGCAAAAGTATTTGGTATTTTGCATTTGAAATAGTAAATCTGAAAAGTATTTTGCATTTTGTATTTAAATGCTTTTTTAAAACCATTTTGTACATCTCTTTCTATATGGCATCTCAAATAGAATCGAAATATAACCACCGAAGCAATATTACGTAGAACTTAAACCTGTGATTTCTTAAATATTGCCGTAGCAAAAATCAAAGGTGGAATTACAAAGGCTATGCTTAGGTATTCCACTCATCTTCCTTCCAAGGTGGCTATAGATAGATTGCAGACAAGATTTCACTGCTGCGGCCGCGTCTCATTTCAGGAATGGTTTTATATACCTTGGTATACTAATGGAGAACGCATGGATGCTAAGACTTTGTAAGTATTTATTAATTTGAGTGTATAAATTTAAATTTAAGACAGAAAAAAATGGATACAAATATTTTTATTGTCAGTTAACTTCACATTCTCGCCATAAGTCGGGGCGATATTGCTTTTAAACTTTTTATGACTCTTTTGGTACCAGACAAGGGAACAGCTTAAAACCTTTCCATACCATTAAGGGGGCAGCTAGGTGTCTACCTAACGTAAGGCCTACCTTACGTTAAATTAAGCCCCCTAGAGCTTCAGCTTTCGGCTCCTCACTTGCTGAACGAAGCTCGAATTACTACTACTCAAACGCCGATTTTTTTTAAATTTTATTGCTTATGGTGGCAAATGAACAAGCAGCACACCTCGAGCTTTGAAATACCACTGGTACAGCTAGGCCAAGGCAACTAATGAAAACTCTAAACCTACCCAGAAAGTTGGGCTGCCGGCTCTCACGCCCACCGAACAAAGCGCAATAGCACGTTGCTACTACGCAGACGGATTTTCTGCGTGAGTGTTGAACTACAGCGGACGGATCGGCCCGCGGCTACCTACCACTATTGAAAGAAATCATGATACTATCAGGGATGAGCTGGCTATTTATGACTGTAGGAAGAACTCAACAGCGTGTCCCATTCTACTTTATTCGCTTGTTCTTCTCTAATTCATACATTTATTAGTATTTTTTCAATAAGTAGCTCAAACCACAAGTTTGTGTCAGACAACGTGCCGTACAGCTGCTGTTCCATGGACGAATTATGCCCTTGCATTCATCACGGCGTTACTCAAATGGGCACCATATACAAGTATAATCCTACGGTATGGTTGACAGTTAATGTAATTAAGATATGTGTAATTAAGATATGGGTAATTAAGATATGGTTGACAGCTGTGGAGTAGCGGCTACGAATACTACCAACCCTTACTTTGCTCGTGGATGTCGTAAAAGACGACTAAGAGCCTTATAACGACCTGGGCCAACTCCGTCTGATGCCGTTTGGTCAACAATTACATTCCCAAGGAGGGTTGACATCTGGCAGCCGGTCATAAAACTATTGCCAATAACTTTTACAATATGTACTATTAAAAAGAGTACATATTGTATCGACCCCAAGTAATTGGGATAAGAGTAGGAGAATAATGATGGTAGACAGTTAATTCGTTTTTAAGAATGCGCATTGAAATTAGCCCCTAAACTTAAACGTGGCAAGCCATTGGCTGTTGAAGGTGTAGGTAGAGAGCACGTTGTAAGAATACAATCTTTAAAATTTGAATCTTAATTTATGATTGTAAAGTGCCCTGGTTTCATAGGGGTCACACATTTATTCCTTCTTCTTCTTTTTATCTATTAGCAATTAGCTACTTATATGAGCCATTGTTGCTAGTGTAGAGTTATAATTTTCTTCGCGTCTTTAGTCTCTTCAAGTTAGTCAGCCGCACTGTTAATGGTTTCTAGGAATTTTGGTGGAAAACGAAAACGTTGTAAAGCACTTTTATATCCATATTCACTATATCCCAGCAGTTCCGTCGCATCACATTTCATAAAATGCCATAAAAAATATCTAACACGTTAAAACGCTAAGATATTGAATATAATACAAGAGTAGGTACCACAAGACGCTTTCAGATTGCCACCAAAACTCTTATTTATTCCCCTTATGAAAAATTTCTGGTAATCATATGGATCCGTGAACAGAGATGCGATTTATTTGAAATACTTCTATTTAAGATGCAAATACAAAACGCAAAATACCTATTTTGTATTTTGCATTTAAATGCCTTTTAGTAAAAACCATTTTGTATTTTATTTGAAATACCTTTCGAGATGTATTTAGCATTTTTAATATTCGTTTCAAAATGCAAAATACTTTGTGATCAAGTTTAGACAACATTACCAGTCAATCAAAATGAAATGAACGAATGACGCTTGTATTGCCGAATTTGACCGATAGAGGCACCTGCTAGCCATGCGCGCCCTTTTTTATTTGATTTGATTACCTGCTTTTATGATATTGAAGTGTTGTTTTTATCCCTACAATACTGAAACGGCTATGTACTGTACTACAACAAGATAAGAGAAAAGAAAAGTGAACCGAAATAAATGGCCACGCAATTCACAAACTGGAGCCATGGCTCTCTTTTCGTTAGTCTAGTTTTTTACATTATTTTAAGTGAGTATTATTATTATTAATAACAACAGAATTTATTGATATGCGTACTGTTAAATATGATCAAAATGTCATGCATAAGGTGCCATGTTATTAGACGTTTTTGTTTGGCTCGGCATTGTGTCTCTATTTGTAATGCTAGGGCCGCACTTGCGTCTATCGTCCCGAAGTAATTTGTGGCGAAGCTTCGTACGTTTGGTACAATAGAAAATTATCGCGATAAAACTGTGGTCACATTAGCGACTTCGGTATTTTACACGAAGTATCGTGCAATAATTAAAGATGGCCGAAATCATTTTCATGCGTTTAACTATGGATGACGAATTGCTTTACTATTACAGCTATATTATGCTAATAATTACATAATGATATTTTTGGATCCCTTCATGGGTTCCGCTTCATAATGGTGTATAAATTATAACACCATTTTATCACCTCGATCTCCAGTTAATCAATAAATATGGAGTGGCCATATTTATTGATTAACTGGAGATCCTCGAACGCGTCTAAACACAACGAAAATTTCCACTGAAATGAAAAACGCTAGTCTGACCACAGAGCGCGATATATTAGCGCGCTAAAACCCTTTGACTTATCGCCACCCAAGCGATATTGCACACGAAGTCCGAATGTTCGCGACGATAGCCAATAATGACCGGTGATATCTGCGTCTATCGTCTCATTGCACGAAGCTTCGTGACGATACACGCAGGTGTGGCCGTGGTAATGATAAATACCTAAAATAAATAAAAATTTCTGAGATTTGGTCAAAAGGTATTTTATTTTGAAAAAGTATTTTGAAAATACCTATTTTGCATTTAGCATTTGAAATACAAAACGCAAAACTATTTGGTATTTGAAATAGTAAATTTGAAAAGTATTTTGCATTTTGTATAAATGCTTTTTTAAAACCATTTTGTACATCTCTGTCCGTGAAGCTATATACCTATATATATAATAGACACTTAACCCCCCCCCCCCCCAAATCTATATTGCTTAAGATAATGCGACTTATAATTTCTTAAGTATTTTAAATTACGTTTTTCAGAAGCAATTAACTATATGGAACGCAGGCTGCGAGGAAAAAATAATCAGCGAAATGATGTCTGTCTCGTGGCGATTTAATTCTGTAATGGCTCTTATAATACTCGCAATGGTATTAATTTTTGTTTCCTTTTTTACTGAAGGACCCTGCTGTAATGTGAAATAATGCTTGTGTTACGGGGGATTTTGCAAACATGCAATTAACGGAGGCAAATTACACCCATGTATGAAGAGAATTATGAATGTTGAGGAAGCGAGTGAAGTATGCAGAGATAGAGTTCTCTGGCACTCTGTTCTCTCTGCCTACCCTGCAAGGGATATGGCGTGATGATATGTATGTATGTAATTACACCCATACTCAGAACAACACTTTGTGGATCGCACAAGGTATTCTTGTATATAATACCTATATCCTAGTAGGTTGTATATAATATCCCTATATCCTGCGTGGGAATAGAACCCACAACACAGGCATGAAACGTCGGTATTTTAACCACTACGCCATCTGTGCAGTCTCTGTCTGTTTTGCTCATAACTTTTAGACAATAGAAAATATGCATAAAAGGAATTTGGGTCTCAAAAATAATGATTAATCGTTTTACTAATTTGAGTCTCGGGAGTTTCTATATTAACTAGGTTAAGAGTGAAATTTGGGTTGAATTTACATTAAAAGTACTCCTGAACCTACTTGTAGGCCGACAGCTAAAAGCTGCCATTTTAGGCAAATATAATTTAGTTAGATTGATCCGTGTGGTGACGGAGTGAGAATACTATTCACCACCCCATATCTTACACGTGAGTGATCGTACGAGACGACTGAAGGATATAAAACGCATATAACATCTATGCGGGAGAAAGAAAACTCCAAACAAAACCCTATACCAACACGTCTGACCAACGCAGTATAGTAGGTTAATTGCCCTCCCACTGTGAAGGAAGCCGGAGCCCAACAGTGGGACATTTATGGGCTGTGATGATGATGATGAATTTAGTTAGATATATACACAAACGTACCTATAGAACAATTAAATATATAAAAATGCAATACTCGCATAGCTATTTTGCGTTTGTGACCGACGACGACGTACTGTGTGTGATAAATGATTAGATTATATCATTTATGCAGATCCTCCAAGTAATAGCTGTGAGGTACCTACATACAGCTTACAGAAATGGTCTACATTTCGGCAATCAGATCACATGTAGGGCTTATCTGTTAAGATCCTTAACAGATACGGACCCATTTAAAAAATCCGCTAGAAGAAAAGTATTTACTAAAAAGAGATTTCGACAAGCGCGAACTTTGCAGTGGCTGTCGATGTCCTACAAGCAGGGCAAGAAGCTTGCTATATCTTCAGCTTCAGATGGCAACAGTTCCGATGAATTGCTAAAGCCTATTCATGAATAAACTGTATAAAATAGATTATTATTTTTTTAAATAATAAACCCACGACTCACTCCTCCTGGCAGGAGTCTGCTTGGGTATTTAGGTTGACAGGTGTGGGAATGCCTGTCACCGCGAATATCCAAGCTAAACGCTGGCCTTTGTCGCCGTGAGGGTTGAAATTCATTGACCATAATAATTCCCTTTGAGCTCTTATTCGTTAAGATGTCACAAGACTACTACTATGAATTCTCCGGGGACAGCATTCTTCATGACATGTAATGGTCAAGCTGGAGTCTACTGTCCCAGAACTTCAGTTTTGATTTTTTTTATAATAGCTGTTAAGTCTAAATTACTGAAATTTAGCATTTAATATGCTTAATTATTTATAAAACCCGATTACGAAGCGAAAAATGATGTCACAAGCGGGATTCGAACCCGCGCCTATTGGGATTCCATTCTAGCACGATTGGGCCGGCATCCCAATAAGCGCAGGTTCGAATCCCGCTTGTGACATCATTTTCCACTTCGTAATCGGGTTTTATAAACAATTAAGCATATTAAATGCTAAATTTCAGTAATTTAAATAACAAGGTTGTGTCATCGTTTAATACAATTCTAACTGTAAAGTTTGAAGTATTAAGCCTATAACAATGTGTAAACATTGTCGGGTAGATAGCATACCGTCACCTTAAGACGTAAATATGATACGAAGCGAAATTTGCATGTCCTAAAATAAGTCACGGTGGTGTAGTGGTAGCACGATTGGGCCGGAATCCCAATAGGCGCGGGTTCGAATCCCGCTTGTGACATCATTTTTCGCTTCGTAATCGGGTTTTATAAAAAAAAAAGGTGTTAAGTCTTTCGTGTGGTGACGGAGTAAGGATAACAGTTCACCATCGTCTGTGGGTGTCCTATGCCGACAGGTTAGCGTGGTATAGTAGATCAATTGCTCTTCCATAGTGGAGCAGACCCAAGCCTAATTAATCATCATCATCTTAGCTTATATATGTCCCACTGTTGAACTCGAGCCTCTTGTGTAACGGGAGGGAAATTTACCTACTGTACCACGCTGGTCAGGCGTATTGATATAGGGTTTTGTTTTGAGTTTTTCTTCTCTCGCTAAGATGTTACATGCGTTTTGTATCCCTTAGTCGTCTCTTACGATGAACCACGGGTAAGACACCACACGGAAAAACCAAGCCCAATATTAATACGTATATGGACTGAGATGATGATAGCTGTTAGTCCCAGATATCTGACAGTTTCGCTTGCACTGTGGGTGAGTGCTGAAGGTTCTCAACCCGGGATCTATTTCCTAATTTAGTAACTTTTGTATCTACATTTATGGTTCGACTACGTTTGATTAAAAAAAAAACAATTTTTATGAATAATACATATTTATTGCAATGAAAGTAATAATAAAATAAATAAGACATTTACAACCTTTATAGTTTCAGTGTTGATTATTCTCTAAAATATTTCATAAGTATTCACTCTTATTGATAATGCAAGTTTCTTTCACACGTACCGAATACAGTGGAATTTCTATAATTCGAACCCCGTTAAGTCGTAACCCTCCGGAAGTCGAAAAAGATGCCATTCTCTTCGCTGCAACCCTAAATGCATGGTATCTTGATTTATTTAGACTTGATAACTCAAATAACATCATATTTCTGTGCAAGGTATTGATGTATTATCAATATCTTGCACAGAAATATTATTTTATTTATATACTTATAACTCCAATTTTTAAAGACAGACGCCGTAAGTCGTAGTTAGTAAACTTGTTCACGTCCTATTTAGAAATTACCTAATGAGCTTAGGTAAAAACAATAAATCTCAAAATAATATTCGGTGCTTCTAATTATTTGTTTGTGCTTGGTACATGTGTAATGAATGACACACATTGTTTTCCATTAAGCTTTCTGCACAACTTAAAAATCGCGCCTTTCTATGTCGAAATTTAACTGTTATATCTTTCACTCGATAAGTCGAATTCCCATTCTTTTTGTTTCGCATTGTCCTTAACATTCGAGTTATCGCGATTCCACTGTATAAGTAAGATTATTAATATGAACCAATCACACATTTTTTTTTAATTTACAATTATAGGGTACATAATATCTATATTCTAACTTTAATTACCAAATATGCTTTAACCAATATTGTTACCAACCTTTTTACGAAATCAAATAATTTCTCCTTTGACTACAGATTATATCGGTAAGTCTCAGAGTTACGTTTACATAGCTACAGTTAAGGCGAATTGATAACGATTATTTATCATTTAAAAACTTATGTATCTTATCCGGTTCAGCAAGTTCCTTCAAACGATGGAGATTGTCCCACCATAGTTTGAGTCTGTGACGACGTATCATGTTAAACCATGGCGTGATGGGCCCTTCCAGCGTTGGTAGATATCTGATAACATAAAATGGTACCTTGAGGATCATTCATGAACACATCACGCTAGGAGTTGACGGGGCATAGTTCCCAGACAACACAATAAAAGAAACAACATGGATCTATAAAAAATAATATTTTTGGAACGAAGTTCCTTATCGCGCGTTGCGAAAGGGGGCTAGACGGCAAAAATTAAGACCAAAAGTTGTCACGACACAACAAAGTTATAACGACACAACATAAAACAAAGTCGCTTTCTCTGTCCCTATATCCCTATTTATGCTTAAATCTTTAAAACTACGCAACGAATATTGATGCGGTTTTTTTATAGATAGAGTGATTCAAGAGGAAGGTTTATATGTATAATATATGCATAATGTAGTAGAGAAACACTGATAATTTTAGAGGTTTCTAATGTGATGTCGTAAATAAACACATTATTTTGCGCTTACATTGCAAACTCTGGCTGAACCCTACGAAATAGATCAAAATAAAGTACTACAGTATTATACAGCTTAAAAAGGCCTACAAAAAAGCAATTAAAATGCTTGATTATTTATAAAAACTTGATTACGAACGAAAAATGCTTGCCAGATATGGGATTTGAACCCACACCTATTGGAAATCCGTTCCAATGGTGCTACCACTTACACCAGCGTGAGCTATTATACCTATGATACTCAATTTTTGATTCGTATTATATGTTCGTCTTAAAAGGAGATGTGTGACATCTACCCAACATTGTTTTTTCGCTCGAAATCAAGTTTTTATCATCATCATCACAGCCCACAAATGTCCCACTGTTGGGCTTGGGTCTCCTCCGTAATGGGAGGGCAATTAACCTACTATACCACGTTGGTCAGACGTGTTGGTATAGGGTTTTGTTCTGAGTTTTCCTTCTCTTGCATAGATGTTATATGCGTTTTATATCCCTTAGTCGTCTCGTACGATCATCCACAGGTAAGATATGGGGTGGTGAATAGTATTCTTACTCCGTCACCACACGGATAAAGTTTTTATAAATCATTGTTATTGTTTTTGGTTACTTACGCGTTAAATTCAGCTTTAGGCACGAAACAATACTCGGAGATCTCGTTAGAATTAGGCTTGACTTTGGCATCGGATTGGAAGAACAGGATATGATCGATCTCGTGTTCACCCCATACACCGTCGCCAGGGTCGTGATAATGCACGCGGGTAAGAAATGTGAACGCTTCTGGATCCATCTGGTTAAACATAAATGTACAATAATTAGAAATTTGCGTAGTTTACTTATTAGAAGTACCTAGTAGTAGTAGTCAATTGTACTAGTATATATATGTACTTCCTACGTAAATCTACGTAGATATGTCTTATTTATATTCTGATTAAGGAATGTTTTAGGAAAACGAATTTTCGAGATTTTGGTATCATCATCTCAGCTCGTAGACATCCTACTGCTAAACTCGCGCACCTTCCACAGTGGAAGGGAAATTTACCTATAGTTCAGAAGGTTATTTAAAGGTTTAATAAGCATTTTTAATTTAAATGACACTATAAGAAAAACAGCAAAAAAAAAAAGATCTTTAAAATGTTACATTATTATTAGAATACTTTCTATATTTTTTAAATGCCAACTGTCGTGCAAAAAACAAATTAAGGATTTTCGGTGTATTTTCTACTGTAGGTGACAGAAAAGTGGAATTATAGCAACCTGCTTGGATGGCGTGACATTTTAGGCTTATAACTTCCTTATTGTGGAGAAGATTAATGTTGGTGTGAGTGGAATAATATATATCTCACTGAAGAAATTACCTGATCTATCGGTATTCCTAGTTCATAATTCAATCTGCGTATCGCTGCCGTTATAACATCCTCAGGTTTTTCGTTTATGTACAATGGGTGACTACAGCATGCGTTCGTATAATAATCCGGATATGTTACCTAAAAAAAGACAATTAGATAGCAACTATAGTTTAACATTAGTCCATATAACACTGGTCAAAATAGTTTTGCAATAACTTCATGATTTCTGTCATACGGATCAAAGGCCGAGGGGAATTCATTAATAACTAAAAAAAATATTGTTAGTTTTTTAATCGGATGTAATTTATTTGAAAATATATCATATAATAGTTTTTGCAGAAAGTCATAAGCGTTTGAATAAGAACTATACTATAACTTAATAAAACTTCATATGGTCGTTGGCCTGTTTAGTTTTCTTGAACCCATTATATATTAGAGTGAGAAAAGATTTCCTACTATAATATAAACTGTATTCATTGCAAGTTAAATTCTAAGTCAACAACTGGGCCATACATTATTCATTCGTATTGGCTAAATGCAAGCGCGAGATCTTGAGATATATTATATAAATAAATCCTATACAGATGGTACAGTATGAAATAAAGACCTACCATCCCTATTCATGAGTTTGATTACTGCATATGGCAAATAGTTGCTCTATCTATTAATTTTATTAAGAAAGAACTCTTTTATTTATTTATTTTATTCTGTGAAATTTCTCTGTCAGGCATCTTTTATTACGCAATTATTACTGATTATTTAAATTATATGAACATACACAACAATTTTACTAATGTGAAAATGTGTCACTAGATCTTACATTTAAGTGTCTTAAAACTGACTGACTGAATGATTGATTAGAACAATGAATGCATTCTTCTTGGACTTACAACTAAGACTGCCAAGCCGCTTGGCAAGCACGGTATTATTCTCCACTTGTGTCAAACAGTATTGTTGGGCTGATGGATGATAAAAGGATAGACATGGGTATATGGATCCGCAGGGCTAGCAGGTAGTGCAATTCCATAATATACAGGGTGGAGAAGACCATACAACAATAATTTTAATTTAGTGTATCTGATGACTTGCCCAGCCAGTATAGAAACTTTGAATATAATATGTCGTATAGTTTAGCCACAGCACATTACTTTGTATTATTAACATTTAACACACTCTGTATTAAAAATTAAAATTATTAGGCTATCACAAAGAGATCAAAGACCTCCCGCACCGCATAAGTATAAACTAATATGAAGGTACCTACATATCTTCAGTTTATCACTTCAAGTCTTCGCCAAACGCAATACAAATTAATACATATTACACCTTATTCCTGACCCATAAGATCCATATAAACTGTGTCATCAGACTTAGTTAAGACAGTTAAAAATACCTAATGCATGCGGCATAATGAAAGGGTCCTTACCTTCTCAGTCGGATTACAGGTTAGTGAACTAATATTTACAAACGGTGTTATTTACTATTTTGTTTCAATATTTATGATTTATTTTCTATTTTGTTTCAATATTTATGATAAATAGTTGAGAATATATTTTTTTTTAAATTTACATGCGTGGACTTTTTAGATAGTTTCAAAATACTCGTATACACTAGTATTGCTGGTGTTTTAATTTATTGTCGTATTGTCATCTCCATCTTGTATAATCCAGGCTGGGTGTCCATCTAAACACTAAGTTTGACAGCGACTCACATTTTCATGTCCTATAGAATGCTACAATGCTTTCTGAAAAACTAAGTTAATTTTATGTAGAATTTAGCTAAAAGTGAAATAAAATTAATTTACTTTTTGGCTAGATCTTCGCTGCAGTAACATATCTCCTCTTTTATTGAACAAGAACACACTGAAGGCTCGATGTAGCAGCACATTGCCATCATCTCCTACTTTATGACATTCCCTCTTTGTAGCAGTGCCTATGAAGTTATCTTTCTCATCCACTAGTAAGCATATGTCACGGTCTAGAGCTTCCAACTATAAAAAGAAAAATTTATCAGACACCTTATGTTGTAATGTTGATTGTAAGAACTGAAATAAATTATAATTTTTTTTCAAAAACAGCAGTCTTATATTGGACATGCTGGACAATAGGATGGAGTTTTAACACCCAGACTCTGGAATTGTATGTCATTCAGTTCCATAAAGAAACACTACTGTTGTTGTAGTTAGTTTTCTGTCTACAGCCACGAGCCGTTCTGGTCGGGGTAGTATCACACTCTAGCAGAACATCGATGTTTGAGCAGTAGCAATGGGATTCTTTGTTCGGTGAGAAGCATTATTTTCTGGGTGGGTTTGGGGGTTTTCAATGCTAGACAGTGATCTAGCCCTATCTAGATACCCTGGTGTAGCAACGGTCCGTGGGAGGCAGTAACACTTATTATCACGTGTGCTGCTTGCTCCTTAATCACAATAAGCAATAAAAAAAATTAACTGTTCTATATGTGTATGACTTAGGTCGATATAAAATTCTTAGTTGTCTTTTACTTTTACATCCACGAGCAGAGTAAGGGTTGGTAGTATAAGCTACATAAAATTAATCATATGCCTAAAAATTAAGTGTTGTACACTTACTTGGAGAGGTTCGACATTTTCTTTTTCTTCAACTAAAGGTTTTATAGGCTCTGAAGCCAAAAGTCTTTTTTCTACTCGCACTGTATTCCACAGTGATCTTGCAAATCTTCGCACCAACATCTTTAGCAACCAAAGAATGAATGAACATTTATATGGTATTACAACAGAACAAAAAGATAAAGTTTGTATTTATATGCTAATGTTAGATTTAAATCTTTATACAAGGGTGACTTGAACCATATTATATAGTTACATACATGTATTATTTATAGCTTCAAAAATAGTTAACAACTAAACGAACTTAGATTCTTCATTGTGATAATCTAAGCCAACCTTACCAGATATAGCGTATGTCACATAATGCATACATTACAGGCATTGTGCTCATTTAAAATTGTATAGAAATGGTAGTGTTTTCTTTTTTTATATTGGTAAAATAAGAGAACAATATGAAATAAAACAATTTTTTCATATTTTACCATATTTTAATTTTGGTTATACAAACTATGTTTTTTCAATAAATTTCAGCGATCATAGTTATGACAAGACAAGATATTTAACATACAATTATATCATAATTATACATTTACTTCTTTGCTTTCCATTTATCCACTGCAATATTAGTTAAACATGTTTACCCATATTTACAATACAAAATAATTATTTATAGAAAAAGAAAATGATTATTTTTGTTACTTATTAGTGATACTATTTTTAAAGAAATTTTAATGCACTTGTTTTTATTTACCTGTTTATTTTGTAGTTCAAAATTTTATAACTAATACTGTAGTGGGTAGAAAACTTCCTCTATAATAATGATAATTTATTGCATGTGAATCATCTGAAGTGTTCATTCGCTATGTATGGATCTGAATGTTGGGCATTGAAAAAGACGGATGAGAGAAGATTGCATGCTACTGAGATGTGTATGTTAAGATGGATGTGTGGGATGACAAGATTGGATAAGATACGAAATGAGTATATTACAGGAAGTCTGAAAGTGGCACCAGTGATAGAGAAGATTAGGAGTGCGAGATTGTCTTGGTATGGACATATAATGAGAAGGGATGAAAGGTTTGTGACAAGAAGGGTTATCAATATGTTTGTAGATGGATGGAAGAATCGTGGCAGACCCAAAAAGAGATGGATAGATTGTGTGAAAGAGGATATGTGTATGAAAGGTGTAAGTGCAGATATGACGGCTGATAGAAGCGTATGGAAGGCTAGAACATGTTGTGCCGACCCCACTTAGCATGGGAAGAGGGCAGGCAAATGATGAATCATCTTAAGTGTTCAAAATATTGGGCAAGTAAAAATAAGCAATAAAATCCGTAAAAGCAGTCTTATATTATATGTGTAATAATCATTAGAAATGGTTTCATTTTTAATTAAACATTAATTTATTTCAGTTATTCTCTATAAACTAAAAATTATTATCCAAAAAAAATTAGACAAAATGAGAATTTCAATAGGCACCTAATAATAATAACTGTAGCATATAAGACATTTAAAAAGATTCTTAACTTTTTCATGGCTGTCATAAAAACTATATATGGGACAGCATAAAAGCAGATATTACCACAAGAAAACGAATATTGTAATAACACACTTTTTTAATTGGCTGACCAGTACAGTACAGTATATCAATTTCCCTTTCATTATGGAATTCACCTAGAATAGCATACGTAGCATACGGGCCACGTCTAATACACAAAAAGAATAAGACAAAGTAATTTTAGTTTCAGTATTTTTTTTTTTATATTATAACGGCGGAAAGAACTTTTTTCTTTCTACTATCGAGATCTAGGGTAAAAAAGTAACGGTGGGGCAAGTAAGTGAGTGATAACAAAACTGTTAATTTACGACAAAATTACATTCGGCAAGACTTTGTTTTACATTAGTGAATGTATAATATTAAAAAAATATACACACTAGAATCCTGAAAAAAGGAACAACATAGTCGCTAAAACTTTTATGTAATGTTTGTATCTAATTATCCGGTTTATACGTACGTTGTTTATCTAATATAGGTTATAAATAAATGTAAACTAAAATATAAAACTAAATCATACCTTGCTTCTTTTTAGATTAACTTTAAGCAGCAATTCCCATATGATTGTTATTTTGCATCCAAAAATTCATAAATAAAAATGAAATTGAGAAAATGACCGATCAGCGAATGATGATGACAGTTATTTTTTTTCCGTTTCGTTGATATTTTCTATTAGACAACAAAAGCACAGTCCATACAGCCAAGTTTTTTTAAATTCTTTTCATAATATTAATTAATCAGAATTTCGTTTATTTCTTTTTGCATTGACCATTTTAAGTAATTTTTGAGGTAGTTTAGTTGTTAGCCTTAATACGGCGATGAAAATTCACCCTATTGAAAGATTGCTTTGGGAATTTCTGCAGAAAATGAAAGCAAGTATTGTTGTTTCATAGACACTTCTTCTTCAGCACTTTCTCTGTATTATTTATATAAATTATTATTAAAATCATTGAATATCAAACTCATTACCTATTTTTCTTTCCTTAGTTTAATTTATTTAGGTTCAGGACAGCATGTTTCAAATTAGAACGCACTGTTCGTAGTTTTAGCTAAGTTTTGTGAAGGATAAGAAAAGAAGAAAATAATATAATATTATCATCATCATTATTATTCAGCGTTTTGCCATCCAGTGATAGCACCTTCATTAAACAGATAGTTTTCTTCATAGAACGTCACAGAGCGCGGTCTGGTGCCACCCGTATCCCAGCTGCTTTCACCAAGTCGTCGATTTATGTTGTACAGGGGCGTCCTAAACTGCATCGTTTGGTAAGTGGTCGTCACTCCAAAACTTTTTCCACCATCGGTTATCGATTCGTCGATCGATGTGGCCTGCCCATTGCCATTTTTGTCACATTTAGATTGCTAATTCTTCGTATTATATCGGTTACTCTTTTTGCTGCTGTTCTTTTGCGGATTCTCGTATTTAGGATCCTATCTCGCAGAGCCATCCCGAGTATAGCCCGCACCATAGCGATAGCCACACACCATAGCTGAGCTGAGTTATGAGGTTAACATTAAAGACCATGTTTCGGTGCCATAGTATAATCATCATTGGTAAAACACACTGCTTATAAACCTGTGCTTTTAACCATAGGTTGGATGAGAAGACCCTCTTAGGTTTTCCGAACACTAGCCGAGGCATCGGGTGACCGGACCGGAGATTAGTCTGGTTGGCCGGAGTGAGGCCATCGCATGAGGACGACGCTCCGACGGTGGAACCTCTCGGGGCGTCGACTGAGAGGATATCCGTGAGGATAGACCGTCGGGTAGACTGCCGGGTGGGCCACCGAAGACAAAGATCGGGTTCCGGTGGCTCACTCGCACGGCGTCGAAAGGTACGTCGTTAGGCGGGTGTACGGGGTCACGCGCTACTTCTTCCGTCACCCCGGTAGGATTAGTGGGGTGTGACCACATCGTAGCCAGCCGCCAAAAAAAGGTTCTCCGAATGTTCGAGTAGAAGCGGGGCAAGATTCTAAGTAGAGACTAATAAAGCATATTATTTAAAGCAATATTAGTTAATTATAGAACTTAGAGCACTTGTACATGACTAGCTGTTTCCATCGACGTCTAGCTTAAAGGGCGAAATCTTTTCTATAAAAAGGCCATAATAAGTTAAATCCGTATATAGGTACATATGTACATATCTACCACTTATAAGAAATAGGCTTATGCTCAAGTTATCCAAGCTTTTATGGGGTGCAGAGTAAATATAATTATAAATTGTACCTACCTATTACTTCATAAAATTTGAAATTTAGTTCATTTAATTATAACGTTAAAAGTAGACATTTTTCAAAAACTTTTATTTGTTATGAACTTAATAGATGTTAGTCAGTAATCTGTGAAAGCCCGGGTGCGTTTTTGTTTTACGCATTACCTATATATCGTTATTTACATATCATATATCGCGAATCCGAGTGATAACGGAGTAAGATAAGAATACAATTTATTTTGCCTGTGGGTACGACACCCATACCCAAAAAAGACCACTAAGGTATATTATGAGCATATAATATCTATGCAAGGGAAGGAAATCTCGAAATAAAACACTATACCGAAGTAGTACAGTAAGTCAATTTCCCTTCTATAGTGAAGGAGGCTCGAGTTTTGCAGTGATGCATATATGTGTGGTTTCATTGATATTAACATTTAACTTTATGAAATTTTATTAATCTTTTAAACTCTGATATTTTCTTATAATCTTATTGATATTGGTAATTGACATGTAACAATCTGCTTTATTAATGAACAAAAAACTTAACATTTTAAATGTATTTTACCTGTAATAGTACCTATATATAGTATTGTACCTATAATAGTTAAGTTTTTAAATGGACATAATTATGTAAGTCTGCAATAAATGGAATTATTATTATTATTATATATGAACTAAAGTGATGATGATGATAACTCCGGACGTATAAACGATCCTTGTGGATAACACTATCGCTTGAACCAAAAGTAGTCCCAGACAATGTCTTTCAGTTTTGAAGCCGTATCTAATAAATTCTCTTAGAAATGGTAAATAGGGTGAATTAAAAAAAAAGGAATTTGGAAAGTAGGAATATATTTATTATGGACAACACCGTTTGAAAAATATATATCAACAGCACGACATAATTATGAAATATCGATAGATATACAAATCAGCTGCGTCATACTGTACCGTTTCATCACTGTTCTCTCCTAATCATTGGGATAGCTAAGTTTAAAGTTCGGAGAGAGCACAGGCAAATAAATCAACTAAAATATTATTTAAATATATCTAATATGTATTTATTCATGATACGAGAAATTTAAAAAATGAAGTTCTTTATTTTGAACTTTTATGAAGTTTGAATCCCCGAAAACATCCCTGGCCGTGCTCCTCATGAATTATATAGTCACGTTGGCATTGAGACTTTTTGTCAGGAATTGTGTTCATTATTTTTGCTAAGAACTGTGCTCCTAAATGGAATGAATCATAGTTACAATTGAATGTTGTTTGCTCTGACAAGTACAGTATGGTAAGCAACCTACAATGCATAATAGTATATTTCTATTCAGTAAACTAAGCATTTCGAGTTCTATTTATGAGTTAATTAATGCTTCCTTAAGTTCAACAGGAAGGGCGCGTAGATCTTAAAATAGCTATCCCCAATAGGATGGGAACGTGTATTATGAATGCAGACGAAACAGTGCATTCTTTTAACATCTTCCTAACAAGATTGTAGCACCCTTTTCGATATTTTCTTTTAAATTCATATTTTATGGAACAGTGACTGATGTGTGTAAGATAAAATGTCCAATGTTAAATTGGCTATACGTGTTAGACCGTTCACGGAAAAGTAAGTGTTTAATATAATAAAGAAATTGCAAGATTAAATAATTATGAAAATGTACTTTGATAAAACTATTGTTAATAAAATTCTGCCATTAATAAAATTCTATGTGATAGCTTTATTTCTAATTTTCAGAGAATTAAGATCAGACAAGGATCGTATTCCTGTGGTGGAAGTTGTGGATGATAATACAATTACTATTACCAATATTAAAGTGAGTAATTATTTTTTTGATAATTTAACATTTGTTCCAGTGGTAAAAGCATACGACAGTCGACCGTAAGATCACATATTCAAATTTTAGGTCTAGGAAATATTTCTCCTGACGCCTTCGACAGTTAGACAGGGTGATGTCGGACTACAGACGATCCAAAAATAAAAATACATCAAACATGTTAGACGTATACTTTATTAATAACTACAACAGCGTATGCGGGAGAGGGAGTTTTTTTTTTTTTAAAAAGACACCACCCTGCACTAAGGAAATAAACCTTGTATTGCGGGGGACTTTACAAACATGCAATTAACGCAGACAAATTACACCCAGACTCAGAACAACACATTGTGGATCGCACAAAGTAATGTCCTGCGTAGGAATCGAACCCACGGCACTGGTACGTAAGGTCGGTATCTTAACCACTACGCCATCTGTGCAGTCCGGAGTTGACACTTTGCTGTTCGCTTTTTGTTTAAAAACGATAAATAAATTAAGTTATTGAGTTATTGTAGAAAGTTAAGTAGAAATAAATATCACTATCATCATAGCTCATATACAAAATGCTCATATGCCAAATATGAACTATCAAGACTAATGTTTACCAATATGGTGGCAAAACAAAGTAGTATACCTTCTCGGCGGACACCCGGTACATCCCACTCCTCGACTAGAAACTCTTTCACATGAGGAGAGAAATTGACCCTCCATTCCACGTTGGTCAGAAGAGTTGGTATAGGGTTTTATTTACAGTTTTGCCTTCTCATGTACAGATGTTATACGCATATTACATCTTTTAGTCGTCTTTTACGACACCGCCAGAGAGGAGGTGGTGAATTATATTCTTACTTCGTTACCACACGGAAAGTAGTAAATATATAAAAAATTAAAATACTTTTTTTTCAGGTAAGTTTATCAGGCGCAGGTGACAGTCGCGAGCGTATTCGCCAATATTATGCTGATTATACATTCGACAGTTCTTGCGCAGTTACACAAACAACGTATGCCAATCAAAATAAGGTATAATTAACTAAAATTAGTAGATTTAATGATCGTCCTCCTAGTCATTATATACACTAGATAGCTATGCCAGCTCATTTGTTTGTGGGCATTAATTATTATTTAATGGGTAATTTTATTTAATACATTCATATACTGTTCCATGTAATTAGTAACAGATAATATGTATTAAAATTAATAATATTCATGATATATTAATCACATATTTTGATTTCTTAGCAGTCGTCATGAAAACGGCGACACTAAATAAAGAACACTTGACCGCATTTGTTACTTTATTTTGTCCGATTTTTAACTTGATTTTCTATTTTTATATATATTATTAAACACATTATGTACGCACGATGGCGGAGCGTGTTAGATAGGAGATTCTCCACGCTGACGCCGCCGATGCGTCGAACGACATCAAGCGTGAGTATCCGTGCCTGATGCCGCCCTAGTTAAAGTCCATACCTGGTCCGTCCACCCGCGAGGTAGATGGACAAGAAATTAGTTCGCTACCGTCCGTGGCAGCGACGCTCTGGTAAGGATGTTGATACCAGTCATCGGCCCAATAGCGATGGGGAGGGAACACGATTAGGGTGTTGTACGCCGCCCTTTCATCGGCCCGGACGAAACGAGCGGGGTGTGCCCCGGACAAAAAACTTTACGAATTATAGCTATATCCTTTCTCAATAAAAAAACTATCTAATAATCTCTCACTAAGTATCAAATAAGCTGATATTGAGGAGAATCTATATTTTTAGTAGATTATGTGACATTCGGAAGAGAGAGTACTCATTGGGTCGTTATGCGGATAATAAGTCTGTCTTTTTCTAGGTATTCGAAAGCATTGGTCGCTCCGTAATATCCAGCGTTTCACAAGGATGTTCAGCTTGCGTGTTGGCTTACGGACAGAGTGCAACGGGAAAGACACATACGATGATGGGAACTGAATCACAACCCGGCTTGATACCAAGGCTTTGTAGGGCACTGTTTGAACAGCAACAGAATATTCAATATACAATCAGGTAAGATACATTGAAAAGTGATTTTATAAGCATAATATATTTAAGTCCTAATTATATTATTGGACAATATTAATGTCCCAATATCTACCTTCCTATGTCTCACAGCATTAACTATATTATTCATTTTTAAAATGGCATTTTTGTTTACGTGAAATATCTAATTAATATGGCTCTTACATCCTACGATGACCAGATTGGTCAAGTACTGAAGGAAGGTGGAGTTTAAAGTCTCCGAAACCGGCGAGCGTGTATGAAGATAATTATGAATGTTGAGGAAGCGAGTGAAGTATGCAAGGATAGAGTTCTCTGGCACTCTGTTCTCTCTGCCTACCCTGCAAGGGATATGGCGTGATGATATGTCAGCGCGTGGCTCTTTAACCCACCGGCCACCGTATTCCCTCCTCATCGCCATTGGGCCAGCCACTTGTACCGCTACCTTGACATTTGTGACCAGCCCGGAATTGTTCTTCGTCTGAGCGTAATTTGTGGCCGTTAATTATACGATTGTAAATTCCCACGCCATTCAAGATTGGCTCCTTAGAATCAATATTGTATAACGTGAACAAGTACTCTTTAAAAAAAAATCACATATACACTTTTGATATAGATAGCTATTAGATGTTATATGGAGATTGTTGTTATTTGCGAAAAATATAAAATTAAATTCATTATTTTATACCAATGCTAATATTTTAGCTAAAAAACTTTATTGTTTTAGTAGTTTTGTAATCTTGACGTTTATTTCAAATGGTCGTTTATTTTCGTAGAGTAAATTGTTTCTATCGTTTATGCATTTCGTGTGAAGAAGCCATAGGTGTGGTCTCACGCGACGCTATTCTCAAAATGAAATAGGTGTCGTATCATGAATACAAAGGTATCGATATATATGATAAATAATGACTACTTCGGTAAAAAAAATAACGTTCTTATGATGAATGCCTTCATCAAAAAGCAGTTAAAATGAAAATGGATATGCTACAGTCTCGATGGTTCAATCAAATTTTTGTATGGTTATCAAGATCTTATCATCGTTATCTCAGCTCATGTATGTCCCACTGTTGGGCTCGACCCTCCTCCATAATGGGCGGCAAATTGACCTACTATACCACGCTGGTCAGACGTGATTATATAGGGTTTGGTTTCGTGGTTTACTTCTGTTGTATAAATGTGTGCATGATAACGGGCTAAAATAAAATTCTGCCTTTCTGTCATTATCGTAGGTGATGCTAATAACAAAAATCGGCCAAGTGCGAGTTGTACTCGCGCACGAAAGGTCCCCATTATATATAAAAAATCAAGTTTGTTGTATGGGAGCCCCCTTAAATATTCATTTTATTTTATTTTTAGTATTTGTTGTTATAGCGGCAATAAAAATACATCATCTGTGAAAATTTCAACTGTCTAGTTATCACCGTTCTTGAGATACAGCCTGGTGACAGACGGAAGGACGGACAGCGAAGTCTCAGTAATAGGGTTCCGTTTTTACCCTTTGGGTACGGAACCCTAATAAAACAGTCTTTAGTCGTTGACCGTAGGTTAGAACGGAGCAATACTAGTATAGCAGTAATACATTGTACTTCTAGACCCACCTCTTATTGCAAAGCATGCAATATATGGCAATGGTGGAATAAAACATGATCGTTTACGTTTTTAGTTACTTAAAATCAGGTCTAGTGTACAGTGATGGAGTTAATATTCTCTAATCATTTTTCTGTCGTGGTTGTCTCGAAATACCAGTAAAAATATGATCAAACAATATCACTGCATACAAGAAAACTCAATAAAGAAATAACATTTACCAACGCAATCTGATTAACGTAGTAGTTAAACCTGTCATCCATTCTGGATGAGCCTCGTGTTCAACAATGGTAAGTATATGGGCTAAGAAAAAAGTCAAAGACATTTTCAGTTATACGGTATTTCATTTAAAAAAAAGCATATATTTTATAAATAAATTTTGGGACTTTTGCTGGAATCTAAAACATCATGTAGTGCTCTTGAATTGTATTCGATATCTTAGTATTTTAACGTGTTATATTAGATAATTTTGATGACATTTTATGTAATGTGATGTGACAGAACTGCTGGGATATAGTGAATATCATATAAAAGTGCTTTACAAAGTATTCGTTTTCCATCAAAATTCTCACAAGATACTATAAACAGTGTGGCCATAGCACTGTTGATGACGACGATTTGACTTAGATACTGACGGACAATGACTAACTTGAAGAGACTAAAGACGTGAAGAACATTATAACTACATTGACAACAATGGCTTGTATAAGTAGCTGATTGCTAATAAATAAAAAGAAAAGTAGAAGAAAAATATTTTTTTTTTAAATAATAATGTTTATTACCAATAAAGTCCAATAAAGTCATTACACCAATAAAGTCATTACGCTAATAAAGATATTACACTAATAAAGTCATTACATAAAAATTACATAAACAAAGATTCCCAAACTAGGCAACAGAGCCTGTATCTTGGGATTCAGAACACAAGTTGATGGTATGTAAGACATTTGTTCCTAACTCGTAATAACATTAGGTAAAATGTTTTAAATATTAGAAAAAGACAGTACAAAACATATAACTATATAGACATCAACCAATGTGGATATGATGACATAAAGATTGTGCAATATGTCAAGTGTTGTGTAAGTGTGCGTGTGTGTGTTTGCGTGTGTGTATGTGTGAATGTACGAGAGTGTGTGTAAATACTGGTATGGGTGGCATTATTGTTACAAACAGTTTCACAGGTAGGGTGATTTATGTTCCAGAAGATTTTCTGTTGCCTCGTATGATAAGGTAAGTAATCAATTTATAATCAGTTTTTTACATTTATGTGCATTACAATTTAGGAGCGCACAGCGCCTGCACACATTATTGTAGGTGTTAGGTTAGGAGAATTTCGGGCTTCTGCGAGCAAGTGAAGAAATGGTACCATTTTGGAGTTGGCATCCTGAATACTCGACGTGCTGTAAGAGAGTCAAAGTCTTCGCGGTTTAAAAGTACCTTATGTGTTTCTACCGTAGCATTCAAAATATAAAGTTGTCTTACGCGAAGGATTTTGAATTCACCGTAAATGCTATCCGTGGAGTATCTGAATGGCCTTTTCAGAATAACTTTTAATATGGCACGTTGGGCTATCTCAATTTTTATCATTTGGGTCTTGCAGGTACTACCCCATACCGTGATGCAATACTGAAGGACCGACTGACAAAGCGCTAGATATATTTGTCGCATTGTTTCAGGTGGCGTGCAGTCTCTAAGTTTCTTCACAAGGAATATCATTTTTTTTGTACGGTTAGCGAGAGAAGCGATTTGTTCGTTATAATTAATGTGTTCGTCAATTGTTACACCTAGATAATTTAGAGGTTGTGCGCTCTATTCGGGTGCAAGTACATCTATTGTAGTCCTGAGATTTAACGGAGCTACAAGAATGTAGTTTCAGATAGAAGTCATTGCTCGGGCCGCTGATACTAGTCTTTGAAAACGCAATGTATTTGGTTTTTTTGGCATTTAGTGTTAATAAGTTGTTATCGAGCAATGAAGCAATGTTGGTTAACCCTTCCTCGGCAGTGCGATGTACCTGGTCTCAGGTTTCACCGTGGAAAACTATCACAGTATCGTCGGCGTAACTGATGATGTCTGCGTCAACTAGAGTGCAATTTACAATATCATTCATGTAAATGGTAAAAAGAGGGGGCCCAAGGGCACTGCCCTGCGGGACGCCATATTGGATCTCTAAATCACTGCTGGTGTAGGAGCCTACCTTTACGAACTGTTTATGCCCAATTAGATAGCTCGCAAACCACTTTAGAGCCACTCCACGGATTCCCAGAGTCTCCAATTTCTTAAGAAGCAGGTGCACAGAGACGCTGTCGAATGCCTTTGCCAAATCTAGGAATATAGCTAGACATTTTTGTCCTGTTTCCACATGAGACGAAACAGTGTTTACAAGGAGGGTCATAGCGTCTTCAGTGTACCTGCCCTTTCGAAAACCGAATTGTCTGTCAGATATTACCTGATGCTTTGCCAAATAAGAGACCAGACGGGCGTTCACTATACTCTCTAACAGCTTAGATACTATATTTAATAAGGTTATGGGTCTGTAATTATCTGGGTGGTTTTGGGCTCCGTTTCTATGTATTGGAGTCACTGCAGCAGTTTTCCAGCACTCAGGAAAAACTCCAGTAGCTAAGCTACAATTGTAAATATGCAGTAAGGGTGTTGAGATCGAATGTAGACACTTTTTTAGTAGTGACATGGTGATCTTGTCAGGACCAGGTGCGCTGTGTGACTTAGACTGAGAGATAATCCTTGACAGTTCGTAGTAATCTGTTGGGACCATAAATAGGGAATCGAGGAAGCAAGCTATAGATTTGTAAGCTGATACTAATGCATTTTGCGTGGTGTGATTTTTGTTTAGTATCTCCACAGCAAGTTTATTACCGACTGATACAAAGTGACAGTTACAGTCTTGTAATGAATCATATGGACTATTTTTAATAATGTGCAGGAGATCAGAAGAATCGAAAGATTTAGATGATGGATAACAGATATTCTTAATTACCTTCCATAGCTTTTTGGAACGAAGTTCCTTATCGCGCGTTGTGAAAGGGGGCTAGACGGAAAAAATTCTTACGAAAAGTTGTCACGACACTTTTTGCTATAGTAAGCTATTGTAAGCTGTGCGGCGTCGCTCGTCGGCTCTCTTATAGAAAGCAAGCCAGATATTTTCATTTCTATTTCGCATTGAACAGTGTGGTGTCGCGACGATTTTTTTTATAGATAGAGTGATTCAAGAGGAAGGTTTATATGTATAATATATGCATAATGTACTAGAGAAACACTGATAATTTTAGAGGTTTCTAATGTGATGTCGTAAATAAACACATTATTTTGCGCTTACATTGCAAACGCTGGCTGTAACCTACGAAATAGATCAAAATAAAGTACTACAGTATTATACAGCTTAAAAAGGCCTACAAAAAAGTCCGCGATGGTATATATCTATCTCTTAAGGATAACATACTATATCCATTTTAATACTTTAAAAAATGTTCTATTATAAAACGGTAATTGAAAAGCTATTTACACAAATACTGTATTAATCCTTATCATTTTAAATACATTAGTTGGCTTGAGCATTTCATGAAGATATTTTTTTTCCTTCAGACCATGCAAATTAAATCAATACCTTAAGAGATATAACAAAATCAAAATAATGCGCAACGAAATTATTTTCGCCCGTGACCGGGCCGCGTGGCCGGCTCGCGTTCGAGCTCGGGGTCGAAAAGTTTTGGTAGTCTAGTGGAATTGTATATCCTATTATTAATATTATAAACGTGAAAGTATGTAATAATGTATGAATGTGAACATGTTTGTTGCTCTTTCACGTAAAAACTACTGAATGGATTTTGATGAAATTTATAGTAATATAGCTTGCACATCAGAATAACACATAGGCTATAATTTATAAAGATATTTTGCAAATTGGCTAAAATATAACTATAAAAATCGCTTAAGGCAGAAAAAAATTATATAATTAAAATAGAACTTCGTTCCATCCGGGTGTCCCTTGACACCTCCGATTTTTGTATCATTTTTGTTTTCTGTTAGTTGTTTATTGTAACATTCGTTCTTCGTTTTCTTAATCTGCTTATTACAGAAGTTACGATATCGTGTATAAATTAAATGGCGTACTGGATCCTCAGGGTGATATTTAGCGTCTAGATGTAGTTTGTCCCTGTGACGTATGCATCTAAGGAGTCCTGTGGTAATCCAGGGCTTTATTTTAACCCAACTACGTCCCAACTTGACATTTTTTGTGAGCTTGTGTAAAGAGGTCGCCACTTTATTATTAAAAGCTTTTACAGCTAGGTTCACGCAGGTCTCAGATGTAACTGAGGACCAGTCAGCAAGATTAATTTCAGTAGCCATGGCGTCCTCGTTGTATTTGTGAATTATGTGAGGCTTTTTTTGTTTGGTGTAAGACATGCAACCAATCACAATATCATGATCGGTAGTAGATGAGTTACAGACTAGTCCAAAAGAGACTGTGGGAGATTTAATAAAAATGTGGTCCAGGCATGACTTACCTCTTGTTGGCTTGGTGATAGCTGGGAGCAAACCATGAGACGCCATGAGACTCAAGAACGTCGCCACTTGTTGATCCGTATCTTCACATATATTTATGTTCATATCGCCTGTTATTATTATTGTCGAATACTGCTTCAGGGAATGAAGAGTAGAGTCCAATGAGTCAAAAAATGGCGTAAAATTTCTTGTTGACGGTGACCGGTAGGTGCCAAGTATTATTGTGCTGTAATCAACTTCGATCAAGACAGTGTCAGCGTCCTCAATTTCAAGTGAGAACCTTGATGTTATCTGGGACTTTTTCGCATACATTACCACTCCACCATTTTTGTTTTTCTGTGACTTGGAGTGGAAACTTATATACCCTGGTATTTCGTCTATTGTTTGACCATCGGAGAGCCAACACTCAGAAAGAACTATCATATCTATATCAGCGTTTAAGAGTTGCAATGTTAAAACAAATTTGTCGAAATTACAATGAAAACTACGGATGTTCAGTGCTAGCACCCTGAAATTATACTCGTTGGCTTTTTTCAGGAAACTATGGCATAATTCAGCTGAGGTTGCTGTGTGACACTTTATCGATGCGACATCGTCCAGCTCGTTTGCTATGTTAAGTAAAGCCATCTTGGTAGAATTTGAATAAAACAATGTTGTATCTCTTATTTTGAAGTGTCATAACAGGACCCTAACCTAACCTAACCTTTTTTTACTTTGATATTAATAAAAAAGCCATAATTATGTGAGTGTGTTAATAGTGTGGTGTACGGATTATGTTTACATGTGAGATTATTAAGCAAGCCAAGTCTGCTGGTATTCATTAAGAAGAGTGAGGGTAGGATAGAATAAACTATCTCCAAACCAATGTAAGATAATCTTGTAAGTGATGAATGTGTTTTGTAAAAGTGTAATTGTTGTGCAATGTATGGAGTTAGAATACAATAAAAAATTACAATTAACTCTTGTCTGAGGAAGTAAGTAACAAGGAAAAATAGTAGGGCAAAATAAATTATAGCTAAATGTGATTTTTGGTTTTTTAAAATACTTAGAATATAGGCGTGTTTAAATATCGAATTCTTCATGATGTTGGTCTGGGCCCCCAGAAGTTGAGAAACTGTGCTTACAAACCCTCTCGCTTTCGCAAGTATAATGCGCCACCTTTGACCCAACAGAATTAATAGTCTGTCGATTTAGTAAAACGCCTGGCAGAACGAAACAACTGCCTATTTACAAGCGTCAGGCGCTCATTAATATATATAATTGTAGGAGTGTCACCTACGCCTATATCAGAGCTAGTAAGATTTCTCCTACTTTTCGCAGCTGCCAACAATTCCTCGCAAGTTTGGCGAGGAAGAAAACGGGCCACCAGAGGACGCTGTAAGCTGGGGTTTAGTCTGTCATTTAAGTCGGACGGAGCCACCACCCTACGAGGCCCAACGCGAGTAACATAGTCCACATCTCTTGTATCCAATGAAACCCCGATTTTATTCGAGATATTTTGAAATAAAATAGTTAAAATAAAACTAGTTTTATGGTTTCTATCGCGTTTGTATTTGATTTTTAATTGTCGGAGGTTTCGAACACTTTACACCGTTTATGGTCACGGGAGGACTGACTATCTTACACGGGAGGACTGACTGATAAAATGAAATACAAACGCTATAGAATCCGTAAAACTTTTTTTTTTCACATACATACACACATACATATCATCACGCCATATCCCTTGCAGGGTAGGCAGAGTGAACAGAGAGCCAGAGAACTCTATCCTTGCATACTTCACTCGCTTCTTCAACATTCATAATTCTCTTCATACACGCTCGCCGGTTTCGGAGACTCTTGACTCCACCTTCTTTCAGTACGTGACCAATCTGGTCAACTGGTTTTTTTTTCAAATGTGTAATAATCACGTAAATATTAGAATTTATTTTTTATTTTCATAAAGAAATACTATACAGTAACTTATTTTCATTAATTAAATTTTGACTGTGTGTGTGGTCTGGCACGCACTTAACCGATGTTTTCAATCATCTATTCCTATAGTGAATTTGTTCAAAAACTTTTTCACGACCTGATGTTTTTCCAACACTCTTATTTTATATAGGAAGTTGTTTTCGATTAAGTTTGAATAGCAATAAAGAGGGTCCATGACTATATAAACTCAAGGTTAGAAATGTCACGCGAACCTTTAACACCTTGTGATCATGACTTTATCTGTACTAATATCTCCATACACGTACATATGCGTGTACTATCGGTATATTTCTATTTGTAAAGGGTTAATACAATGTATAAAACATTGGATGGATAATTACATTGGAAATCAACATTAAAGATAGTAAACCATATTACCCGTCTTATTCGCTTCTAAAGTGTATCGTATTCTACCATTAGGTTTGGTTACCTGCTAAACCTACCCTTATTTTAAGAAAATGTAGGTATTTTCATTTCGAGCGAGTAGGTATGAAAGAGAGTATTGGTGTAAAGATGCGAAAGGGAATGCTCCGATGGTTCGGACATTTGGAAAGAATGCCGAACGAACGTCTGGTTAAGAAGATATACAACGCGAAAGTGGAAAAATTTAGGTACCGGGGGAGACCAAGACTCACCTACCTTGACCAGATTGGTCACGTACTGAAGGAAGGTGGCATAGTAGGTCAATTTCCCTCTCGTTATAGAGGAGGCTCGAGGCCAACAGTGGGACATATATGAGCTGAGATGAAGGTGATTCTGATGATGATTAATGCCCAGGATTTATGAACATTGTCACCAGTACAGAGGACGGTTTTCGTGTGGTGATTGAGTAAGAATATAATTCACTACTCATTACTTTTCCACGAATATCGTAAAAGATTACCATTTATTTGATGGACGATCCGGGAATTAGTCCGCAACCTATCATCAGGTGGACCATCATATATGCAAGTGGCCCGTTCAATATGCAGAGATTCGACATGGGGCACATCTAGGGTTCTACACCTAAACGCATTCAATAGTCTGCCATTCAGCTGCATCAGGGAGGCCCTCCGATTCCATGGAGTGCCCTTGTACCTGAGGCGGCTGGTGGCAGACTATTTGGAGGGGCGCAGTGTTCTCTGCGCGAGTCCCGCAGGGGACATTGTGCGGACGCCCATGTCGTGCGGTGTTCCGCAGGGTTCGGTATTGGGGCCGACTCTGTGTGACATCGGTTACGACTGGGCGTTGAGAGGGAGTCTCCCCCCCGGGCTGAGCGTGATATGCTATGCTGACGACACGCTCGTCATAGCCCGGGGCAGGACACTCGAAGAGGCGGCGAGCCTGGCCACTCTCGGCACCGAGGAGATGGTCAGGCGAATCGAGGCGCTGGGGCTCAGGGTGGCCCTAAATAAGACGGAGGCCCTTCTATTCCATGGGCCCCGCGTAAGGCCGCCTATCGGCGCCTCGTTAGTCGTCAACTCCATCCACATAAGTATCCAGGCCCAAATGAAGTATTTGGGTCTGGTGCTCGACGGGTGTTGGTGGTTCCGGGAGCATTTCCGCAGGATTGCTCCCGGCTGGTCGGCGCGGCGTCCGCCCTATCGCGGCTCATGCCGAATGTGAGCGGACCCAGTTTCGAGGGCCGACGGCTGTATGCGGGGTAATCCGCTCAATGGCCATGTACGGCGCACCCGTGTGGGCGAGGGCTCTGAACGCCCAGCTCAGGGCGGTTTTGTGGAGGCCACAGAGAGCCATGGCGGTCAGAGCCATTCGCGGGTACCGCACGGTGTCGACAGAGTCGGCATGCCTATTGGCCAGGACACCCCCGTAGGACCTAGAGGCGGTGATGCTCTCCGACCTCTACCGGCGGGTTACCTCAGTGCGCGACGAGGGTGGCTCCTTATCGTCTGCCGAGATAGCCACCTAGCGCGAGGACGCCCGCCGAGATGTCATCGCCCATTGGGCTACGCGGCTGGAGAGGCCTAGACACGGTGTTGTTACCGTCGAGGCCCTCCGGCCCGTACTGATGGAGTGGATGGAGCGGCGGCACGGAGTGCTCTCCTTCCGGTTGGTGCAGGTCTTGTCGGGGCACGGTTGCTTCGGCACTTGCCGAACTTGTGCAGGTACTCCCCTGCACACGGTCGTGCGGAGGGAGTGGACTCCGTCCTGCCACCATTGCAGTAGCGACAAGGACACGGCGCAACATACGCTTGAGGTATGTTCGGACGGGCAGCGCCGTGACCTCGTCGCTGTCATCGGTGCCGACCTGACGCTGCCGCCTGTCGTGAAAGCGATGGTCGACAGCGTCAGGAATTGGGACGCGGTCGCCGTCTTCTGCGAGGCTGTCATCTCGCAGGAGGAGGCGGCGGAACGAGTCCGGGAGGATTCGTGTGACCCGGGCCACCGCCCGCGGCCGGGGCGGCGCAGGCGCGAGTACCTGCGCCTGATGCCGCCCTAACCGAGGCTTCGGGTGATCGGACCGGGGGATTTGTCCGGTCACCCGACGTGAGGCCACCGCGTGAGGACGACGCCTCGACGGCGAAAGCTGTCGGGGCGTCGACAGGAGAGGAGTCCGAGAGGGCATACCGCCGAGCGGGCTACCGAAGACAAAGATCGGGTACCGGTGGCCCGCTCGCACAGCGAAAAAGAGGTGCTTGCAGGGTGGGTCAATGGGGTTGCGCGCCGCCTCTTCAGTCACCCCGGACCGATTTGGCGGGGTGCGACGTCCATAGCCCACCGCAAAAAAAAAGGGTGGGTCCATGGGGTTGCGCGCCGCCTCTTTTGTCGCCCCGGATCGATTTGTCGGGGCGCGACCACATCCATGATCCACCCTGCAAAGAAAAAAAAAAAGGGTTCTACACCTACCTTTACGTTGCCCTATACAGTTGGGCGGCATGACGCTAGACCATAACTAGTTAAAAAACATATGTAAGTAAGCAGATAGTGTTTCTACAATGAACGACAAATCCATTTCCCTGACATTGTGGGGAAGGTTCGCGCACAATAGTGGGTAAGGGTAGTGGTTATTATTCCTATAGGCTTAATACTTTAAAGCTGTAACCTTTTGATTCTTCGCTATTCAACAAGAAGTATTTTAAAGTTGACGGACTAAATCTGATCAAATTCATTTCATATTACTAACTTAAGGCATTTCTGTTAAACTTACAACGATATTATTAAAGTAAGGCAATCCGCAAATAATTTTAGTTTAATTATTTTTTTTTATATTAAAGCTACAAAATCATGCAACTAATACTTAGAAATCATGATGCTCACGTTTATTTAGAGAGCCCTCTGTGAGAGCTCTTGCAAGGATGTAATATCTATCTGACATCAATAGTACCAAAACTATTGCGTCCAAACGATAATAGAATAAACTTGGGATTTAAAAGGTTATATCAGACAAAATGTAAATTTGTTATACATTTCAATATCTCCTCGGTAATGAAGGAGTGAGGCTATACAGATAAGCAAAACTTTCGGTGGAGCTGACTAAAAACACAACGTTTCATATATTGTGTTTTACTCATTTTTCTTCAGTAGGGCGTCAGAAAGGCCATAATCGGTCCGTGACTTATAGCCATTGGTGATTATCAATAACTTATTACTAACGTTGGTGAAAGGCTTCGGCCATGAGTTCATTGTCACCAGCCTTGTAAGCTTTATCGACAAAGGACGCTTATTGTATTCCAACAAGAAACTTAGGTAAACCTTAAAATTCTAATTGCTATGAATCTATTATTTTCGCAGTGATTTTATAAGCTTACACGCTTTTAATGGATAAAAAATTAAGTAAAAGTTAATGTTGCATAGATTGTTGATATTTTTTTATATATTCATGATAAAAACATTAAGATTAGCATCGTAGACATTAAAGAGTCATAGCTTAGGTGTTGACATAGTATATACTCGTATATATAATACGGGGTAGTAGTGTGGGGTGTCAGCTATGACTCCCACGTTTAGTAAGGCTTCAACCCTCGTAAGGCGATATTGCACCGCTAGAACCAACGCCTCATAGCGGCTCGCTCGCATCACGTAATCCAAATAGATTGTGAAAAGTTAACAATTTATGAAAATATATTCAGTAAGTATATATTATTTACAGTTATTTTAGAATAATTATTCTACTGGTACGTGGTACTAGCAAATCGGGCCAAACGTCAAAGATGCCACTATTAGAGAAAAGGAAGGACTAAGACAAAATAAATTTATGCCGATCATTAGAGTTGAAACGTAAAATTGTCACTTTGTATCTGCATTTAAATCATTAAAATATTAGTATTTTAATATTATTATTTTTAATCTTAATTGTAAATGGCAATAATCTATATTATTAGGTAACATAAAGATAAAAGGTATGGTAGAATGTGTTTATGCGTCATATGTATTAGTCCTACGTTAGACATAGTGTAGAATACTTTGGCAAGAATATTTTGATAAGCGTTCTATAGAAAAAGGCATATGGTACAGGACTATCCAACCACATATTCTTAAATATCCTTGGTTCGGCAACAGTGAACTAAAACGCAATGTATTAGTGGTAGCCCTTAGACTTCGTTCTGGGCACATTCAATCGAATAAGTTTTCATTCTTAATGAGAAAAACAGAATCACCAAAATGCAATAGCTGTGGGGTGCTGGACGATATACAGCTCATTCTGATGGAGTGTGTTAGGAACGAGGGATATAGAAGGCACTATTTCAATAAAAGTAAAATTTTTGATGTGGGAATATGTAATATTATGTTGTCCGCCCCAGAGTCTGATGAAGCTACTGTTTTATATAAGTTGGCGGAGTTGGGTCTACAAAGGCCTTAATTTCGTCAACTTTAATTGTTTTTTTATTTACATATACATTTTTTTGTTGATCTTTGTATAGTGTCTTACGGGGCGATGTGGTCGCGTAACGACAAAGCCCTTTAAATAAATTGAATAAAAAAAAAAATTGTCCAATTAGTAAATTGAGGTATTCGAAAATTTCGTTTACCTTAGATTCTAATAACCGTTATAATTTACGACCAATTTTATATTTTTTTTTAAATGCGCGCCTTGTACTAAATAACAAAATTTATATCGCAAGAAAATTCACAAACATGTAGGTTACGTGTATAAATTATACCGTTTTTTTTTTTTTTTGGGACGGGTTACGGTCGGCACACTCCTCGCACCACTCCGTCCGGGGTGACAGAGGGGCGTAAGCACGCACACCCGTAACCCACCCGTGACGTCGCCTTCGTCGTTGGGCCAACCACCGGAGCAGAATGACTTGACGTCAGTGGTTGGCCCGACGGAATACCCCTGAGGAGTACCCTCTCCTCGACCGACGTCCCCCCCTCGGGTAGGATGTCGGTCTTTCCTCACGCGGTCGGCCTCTCGGCGGGTGACGGACTAATTCCCCGATCCAGTCACCCGCGGCCTCGGCTAGGGCGGCATCAGGCGCAGGTAATCGCGCCTGCGTCGCCCCAGTCGCCGGCGGCGGCTCGCGTCGTCGAGGAGACGCTCCTCAGACTTAGTTTACCTATTTATTGAATTTACAGAGAATTGCTTTACGTGGGAAAGCAAATAGACACTATTCAAAAGTTGATTTCACTACTTGCTTAGTAAATTGTTGCAATTTTACGCAAGGAAAATCTATTTCTTTACGCTTCACTCTATATATATAATGATAAAATAGAATTTAAAAAAGCCTTAAAGATCAATATCTTTACAGAATAAATATTTTTTAGATTTAAAAAAGAATAACAAAAATATTTATCTCTAGCTATTATTCTACTGCTGTGTAAAAATGGTACGATATTTTCAGGCATTACCTATTTAACCTATAATAACATTAAAGAATAGTTTTGTTTGAGAATTAATATATTACAACATCGATTTTATAACCGACGTTGTTATTACAAATTTCAGGACAGTTAATAAAAATCATTATACACTATCTATAATTGACTTTATTAACCGACTTCCAAAAAGGAGGACGTTCTCAATTCGAACGCAATTTTAATTTTTTTTTTTAGAACATTTCGAGAGGTCAAACCGCACCAAACATTATTTTCGCACACACATGATTGATGTAGCGCATGCCATGTAAGGGGACGTTCATTAATCACGTGATCTTTTTTTGAGCATTTTTTTAACCCCCCCTCCCCCTTGGTGATACATGGTGAGGTTTAAGTCTATGAACCCCCCCTCCCCCACCAACATCACGTGAGTTTTAGTACCTACAAAGAAGTAGCCTACAGCTCATTATATTCTCGGTTTTTTGCTTTTTTATACTTCGCAAAAAGGTCTTTATACAGATCACCTACTTTAAACGACTTCGTTCGTTGCCTGGCAACGGTGAGTCAGTTACACTACACGCCACTTTTCAGTTTAGAAATCGCAGCGTTTGACGGAAAATAAATACACGTGATATCTTACTACACCCCCCCTCCCCCTTGTGATGTTTCGTGATTTTTGTCAAACCCCTCCCCCTTCCCCTTTTAAATCTCACGTGATTAATGGACAGCCGCTAACCTTTCAATGGAACCTGTTTTCCAGATTTCATTGAAGGATATCTTCTATCCTTAACACGTATGGACTCAGAGATCATCATCGTACATAGATACTTAATTTGGACATATTTTACGTATTTATAGACTAAACCTCTCTGGAGCAATTTAAATTTGGAATGGTGAAATTGTGATAGAGAATATTTTTATTTTTAAAAGTTACTGCAGTGAAAAAATTCCGAATGTGAATCTCACTCTATAATCTTAGTTCTATCTTTATAAGTTAAGATGAATTATATATATCATATATATGTATGATAGAAAGAAAACATTCTTAATTGTTTAATATACTTATATGTATCGTTGTTTTACATATTAACCTTTAATGTTATAGTTTTTATGGAAGCATATTAGTTTATTACGATTGTATCATAAAGGTGTCTAGCAAACTTTCACGTGCCGCCCATACGTTAAATTTGCTTTCAGTGTAATATTTCATAGTAATAATAGACTATCGGCATCTAGGACTTGCATGTAGTAATTCGTTACTCGAAAATATTACAATCAAGGGGTATAAAATTATTTCTTTAGTTTTTTTTTATTGCTTTTGGTGGCAAACGAGCAAGCAGCACACCTGATGGTAAGTGTTACTGCCGCCCATGGAGCTTTGCTGTACTAGGAGTATATCTAGGCCGCTACCTACCAATATAAACCCCAAACCCTTGGGCTGTTGGGCTTCCGGCGCTCTCGCTCACCGAACAAAGTGCAACAGCACATTGCCATTGCTCAGACGTCGATCTTCTGCGAGAGTGTGGTACTGCCCCGGATGGACTGGCCCGCGGCTGTAGACAGAAAACTGTCAACAGCGTGGTCCTACCACTATTAATAGTTTAGTTTTATTTAAGCTTATATACGCCTCAATGCTGGGCTCGAACCTACTCAATGGAAGGGTTATTGACCTACTATATCGCGTTGGTCAGAGAGGTACCGACCTCTCTACATGGTAACAACCATGTTGTGTTTCATGTCAAATTTGCCTTCTCTTGCATAGTTGTTATATGCATATCCATATCCCTCAATCATCTTTTATATCAGTTTTAATCTGATTTCTGGAATAATCCGTTTTCTGGAATAATTTGTTTTCTAGAATAATCTGTTTTCTGGAATATACTGTTTTCTAGAAGTATTTTATTGTGTTAATTTACATTTATTAAGTGTTCAAATTTCATACTGTGACACGTTCTTTGATATTCATCATTATCACCATCATCCTACTCTTATTACAATAACTTGAATGCAATCTGTACTTTTCATTCATCTTATATATTGCAAAGGATATCTGAAGGACGTCAATTCTTCTTGGAAATGTATATGTTGACTAGACTCCATCAGATGAAGTTGGCCAAGATTTATGTTAAGCTCTTAGCCGTCTTTTACGACACATATGAGCAATTTAAGGGTTGGTAGTATTCGTAGACATTACTACGCAGCAATGTTGGTGTTAAATGAATACACAGTAGTCTAAGTACAGATTTTTCATGTCAAGTGTTATAGGTTCGATCCCCATCCAGCATAGTTCTTTTTGCGATTCTCAAATAATTGTTCTGATGCTATTCATGTTCAATAACTGTATCTTTGTAATCAACCTCGTGACACAAGATCTGT